>BSBM01000185.1:18065000-20465000 GCA_027924585.1 Larix kaempferi | reverse complement strand
GAGCCTCCACCCAGGTTCGAGTCATAGAGCGGGTGGAAACGTCGGCATTGCAGTGTTCGTCCGAGGCTTGTACAGCTCAAAGGGGACACCACCATACGGGCGCACATCCAGCCCAGAGTCTGGGCTACGGAGCATGGTGGGATGTTAATATCCTAGTGGGTGGCCTTCACTAACATCTCGAGGTTTTGGTGTAATGGTTCATCACACAAACTAACTCTGGTAGGTGTAACTGAGTGTAACTCATTGTAACTAAGTGTAACTAAGTGTAACTAAGTGTAACTGAGTGTAACTGACTGTAACTGACTGTAACTGAGTGTAATTGAGTGTAACTCAGTGACAACTGGACTGGTAGGTGAATAAGGGTGAGTTTCTCCCTAAAATCAAGGAAGAAGGGCGCATTAAGCAACTGGAGGGCTAAAAATGAATAGTGAGAAGCTCCGGGGGGATGGCTAACTGAGGGCTAGGTGTTGGACTGATGACTGGGATGCATGCAAACCCTAGAATGCATGCAAACCCTAAAAGGTGCATGCATGACTAAAAATGTAAATGATCAAAATACTGGTGGGACTAGGATGGAGTATAGAAATATCCTAACACCCCCCCTTAATCCATCCTAGGCCCTGGTAACTAAGACCAAAGGTCACCCAATACAATGAATAATAACAATCAATAAACCAAGGAAGTGGAAAAATTTCATGGGAAACATACCCCCCTCCTCAAAAAATAGATTGTAAGGCACACATAAAAATAAATGCTCCAAACTCAAGCATGTGTGATGCTTGGTCATATGTCTGGAGGTATCTTCTTCTTGGGAAGAAGTGGATCATGCTCAAAAAGCATGTGATTGTGCTTTCTCTTTAGATCGAATGTGATGAGAACAAATTCAACAGTATGAGAATGATCCTTGAACCTGTGATTCGAATCAGCTGAGGTAGGATCAAATCTGTGAAAGTGCATATAGTCTTTTGTCTTCTCCTTCGAACCACCATGGGTGAGATTATGCCAAAAAGAACTATTACATGTTTGCTTGAAATCAAAATCAGATTTAAGACTTAAAAAATAGTTTCTTGAGATCTCCTTTGAACTAGCAGGGGTGAGATCAAAACTATCATTTGCATGAGAAATTATCCCAAGCTGCTTAGAATCCAAATTAGATCCAAGACTTGAATCATGGTTTCTTGAGATCTCCTTTGAACCATGAGAGGTGAGATCAAAACCAGTAATTGCATGAGAATTTATCCCAAGCAAATGGCAATGGCCATAATCTTCAATAACCTTCTGAAAGCATGAATTTATGATCATATAGTAGTATAAAAGAGGAGATAGCTGGAGAGGAGAGAATGCATTACCTTCACTAGCTGTTTTGACCTCTCAAATAATCATGTGATCATGATGCAAACCAACAGACTCTGGTGCAAGAGAGGATTTAGGACCTTCTGCAATATCTAGAGTGTGAGCTGGCATAGAAAGAGAAGAAAGTTTGAGCATAAGTGGAGAATCTGCAAGTTCTTTGTCAACAACTTCAATATGAGATGATACTGGTTCATGATTTGAGAGACCATCAAGAGGAGCAAATGCATCACTTTGCTTGCTTTTGAAGGGGTTTGGACCAAATCCTTCATTCTTTCTGCCAAATTTTTCCTCCAGGTGAGCCCATAGCTCTTTTGGAGTTTCAATATCAATAATGATTGGGAGCAATATGTAATCCGGCATAGTAAGCTTCATTCTTCCAATGTGCATGTCACCTTTATTCAACCATTCAATCTTCTCATCAGAGGATTCGAACTCTCTTTCAAAATAACAATCAAAGAGATCATGTCTCTTTAAATATGCTATTATTTTTGGTTTCCATTCATCATAGTTGAATAGAGAAAGAGGAGTGATTTCTTCTAATTCAGGATACATTGAAGCTGTAGAAGACCTGCAAAAACAATATAGAATAACTGCAACTGCTACTGCTGCAAAAATGCAGAAACTGCTGCACTCGAAATCTGGATAATAACCTGCAAAAAACTCTCAAGAATGGAGATAAACAATACTCTCAACATGCTCTAATACCATGTGAAAATCCTCACAACATATCTAAGAGATGATGTATACCTCACAAGAGTAATTATGATTAAGCAGGAAAATAGAAGAAGAGTGAACAATACAGTATAATGAGCAACAGAATAATATGGTACAGTAGAACTCAAATAGAAGCAATAATACTTCACACACACTAATTAATTAATCACAATATGGACAAATAAATAGTACAATGGTAGAGAGGATTCAAATGCCTAAGGCAGCAATTCGAATTAGACTCTTAGAGTGATCATAAGATCAATAGAGTGTCATCGGAGCACAACTAGGTGTCCTCATGATCATCGGAGCGCAACTGGAAGTCTTCATTATCATCAGTGGAGTCATCAATGCTCAAGTAACTGTCAACCATTAGTCAAACTAACTCTAGTAGGTGTAACTGAGTGTAACTGAGTTTAACTAAGTGTAACTGAGTGTAACTAAGTGTAACTGAGTGTAACTGACTGTAACTGACTGTAACTGACTGTAACCGAGTGTAACTGAGTGTAACTCAGTGACAATTGGACTGGTAGGTGAAGAAGGGCGAGTTGCTCCCTAAAATCAAGGAAGAAGGGCGCATTAAGCAACTGGAGGGATAAAACTGAATAGTGAGAAGCTCCTAGGGGCTGGCTAACTGAGGGCTAGGTGTTGGACTGATGACTGGGATGCATGCAAACCCTAAAAGGTGCATGCATGACTGAAAATGTAAATGATCAAAATACTGGTGGGACTAGGATGGAGTATAGGAATATCCTAACAATAAGTATTCTAGGAAATTTTCTCTATTGTTCTCAACAAGCAGGCACTCGAGCAACCAACAGTTAAACCAATAAAAACCAAGACTCTACCAATGCCATACCACTGAGAACTATGCCTTCGGAGCAAATCCTATATACTACTCTTCAGCAGGCATATGAAGAAGGCTCTAGTTGTTGGCTTCGCAGTGCCTAGACAAATATCAAATGAAAACAATAGCGTCGTGTCAATGCCACACAAATATAATGAAATTTTGTTGAGCAATTTTCCAAAACAAACAACACATTGTAACTTAATTAAATTCAATTGACCACAATTTAATATTCAACTATGATTTGAGATGTAAAAATCCAACCAGTATGTATTATCTTTAACAAAGGAGTGCGCCATCGTGTGACCACATTCTACTTGAACAATGCTCATATCCATCTATTTATATCCTTTTCATAAATGCTAGTGTCATTAATCAAGCTTTTTCCAATAAACACATTTTTAGCAAACAATGCCAACACAAGTGATTGGCCTATTTCATGCCAACCTCTCCTATATATGTACTCAAATCCCTCCAAGTTATACCATTTCCTGAAGAATATATAAAGTCTAGAAATATTTAAACTCATTAATTGAAATGGAAATTATTTAATCACGTGTATGAGAGCCACTCTTCTTGAACATATGAGAGTCGTTGGCTCACATATATAGGTTGGAAGTCAAGCAAATGAAATGGATTGTTATTTAAACATACGAGGAAGGATTGTTCATATATATATATATATATATATATAGAGAGAGAGAGAGAGAGAGAGTTGTTTTATATATAGAGTTGTTTCATGAGGGAATGTAGTGATGAAGCATACTATGCACAACGTAGATCCAACACTTACCCACTCACCATTGAAATAGAAGATATCAAGATCGAGGAGGGGCGATTAAACAATTTGATTGTGCAACCTTCCAACAACCTCACATGTGTTATATTTTCATACAATTATAGCAGTATAATTTAATTGCATATAAACAATAGGATCACTGAAAGAAAGACAAAGCACAGAAACAATGAACACGAGAATTTATCTTCAGAAACCCAATAGGGAGAAAACCCAACAACCTACGTATAGAGATGATCAATTCAAAGAACATAGTACAAGAGCAAGAGAGAGAAAATGGAAAATCTCTCCAAGTGAAAACCCCAAAAATGCTTCTCCTTGCTGCAGATGTGAACTTCTCCTCAACTAGTGAAAACTAGCTTGTGTTGAGTGAGTGACCAAATGAGGCACTTAGCCTCTCTATTTATACACTTGCAAAACAGGATTTTTCCCTAACCGGTCTGATTTGTCTAACTGATAGGGCCGACTTGACTTGGGCATAAATAAAATATTTTTTTATTAATTCTTTTATTTGTGTAATTTATCCCCGAGGTTTACATTGATTCTTTCAATGGTTTTACATGATTAAATACATCAATATATTCTCCCATAGAAGGTACAATAAGAATGACTTCTGAAGTTGCATTAATTCCAGCACTCCCTCTCAACAAGGTATTATTGGACATGGTCATCATCAGCTTCACGTTCATCTGTATCTCATTTGTACATCACATCTATCTCAATCATCTCTATACATATTGAAGGTTGTCAACACAATCTTAGTTCTTCGAGAGGTGTCATTATGCATCTGCTCCACAAAGTCCATCGGTGGATCATCATCTCAGGAACTCTACACAGTCCATCAGAGAGTACAACAAGCATCATCTCATCCCAATCCAATGGGAATCAACACAGTGTGCATCCACTCATCCTAGTCCTTCGGGGAACAGGAACCAACTCAATCAATCCTTCGGTGATTCCAAGAGTAGTGTGTGCCAGTGTGCATCATCCTCTCCATCCCATCTTAGGATGTCTGAGAGATCCCCTCACTCTATCCCAGAGTGATCTGGAGAATGAAATGGCCTCTCCATCCGACCTAGATGTCTGAGAGATTCACACAACCATTTGATACTTGTTCGTCTCTACTTCCAATGGGATCCTCCCATACCTGGATGAGAACCTGTACGAGAATAGGTACAATCTTCACACGACCATCTACTACCTGACTGTATCTACTACCGATGGGATCCTCCCATACCTGGCTGAGAACCTGGACGAGTAGAGGTACTTGTGTGGAAACAAACTTCACACGACCATCTACTACATGTCTGTCTCTACTACCAATGGGATCCTACCATATCTGGATGAGAACCTGGACTAGTAGAGGTACATGTGTGGAAGTAAGATAAACATGTGTCTCCATATCATCTTTCCCTCTCAAGGAGGGACACGTTCTCTTCCAATCCAAGTCTTCCACGAAAGTATTCAAACTTTATCCTGGGAATAGTCTTGGTAAGAACATTTCCAGTCTGGTCATCTGTTGGAACATAATGTAACTAGACTACACCATATCACAAATGTAGTGATATCATATCTCTATATGCTTCGACTTGTCATGGAATACAGGATTCACTGACATCTGTATACAACTCCGGTTATCACAGTGAATCAAAGTTGGCTCTGGAATCTAGCCAAACAATCCCACAAGGAATTTTCGAAGCCATACAGCTTCCCTAGCTGATGTACTAGCAGCCATATACTGGGCCTCTGCAGTACTAAGTGCTAATGAGGTCTGCTTCCTGCTTCACCAGGAAATTACTGCAGAAACCAGGTTGAAGTAGAACTCGGAAGTACTCTTCATATCTACATCACATCTGGTCAAATCTGAGTCTGAAAATCCCTGCAACCTCAAGTCACATTTTGAATCATATCTCAGGCCATATCCCACAATTCCACGCAAGTACCTGAGCACATGTTTTGCAGCAACCCAGTGAATCTATCTCGGTTTGCAAAAGAACTGGTTGAGAGCATTCACATCAAAACATATATCTGGTCTAGTGTTCGTCAGATACATCAAGGATCCAATTAGCTGGCGATACATAGTGGGATCAATCAAATTTGAATCTGAAGAAGAAGAGGAGTCCCTCATCTTCAAATTTGCATCCATTGGTGTCTCCATGGACTTACAGCCGAACATTCTGATTCTCTTTAGAATATCAATGGTGTATTTTCCTTGACTTAGGAATATCTCCTTCTACCTATGCCATACTTCTAATCAATCCGAGATCCTTCATTTCAAACTCAGAGGCAAGTTTCTTCTTACACCATACAATAAGTTTCTCATTCCCAGTGAGAAACAGATTATCAACATAAAGCACAAAAATCAGTGGCTCATTATCCAAAACCTTGTAGTAAAGGTTGGGGTCTGCATCACTCTTGGTGAATCCCAATCCCACCAAGTATCCATCTATCCATCCATACCAAGCACAAGGTGCTTGCTTGAGTCCATATAGGGCATTTTTCATCCTACATATGTGAGACTCATTTCCATGGACAACAAACCCTTATGGTTGTTCAATATATACCTCTTCCTCGATAACACCATTGAGGAAGGCAGTCTTGACATCCATCTGATGCAACTTCCATCCCATAGTTGATGCAATAGAAATAATCAACCTGATGGAAGTATATCGAGCCAGAGGAGAAAGTGTCTCATCATAATCAACTCCCTCTTTCTGAGAGAATCCTCTGGCAACAAATCTAGCCTTGTGTTTTTTAACACTTCCATCTTATCCATGCTTGATTTTGTAAAGCCACTTGGAAGTCACTACTGACTTCCCCTCAGGTCTCGGTACAACCTCCCACACATCATTCTTCGTGATGGATTGGTATTATTCCATCATGGCATCCTTCCAAACTTGGTGTCTAGATGCTTCTTCATAGGTGGTAGGTTCTGATTCAATGATGTGACTTATAAATTCTACATAAATCGAGAACCTCTGAGGTCTCTTACTTTCTGAGAAAGTACCATGTGGAGCTTCATGCCCCTCTACATCCTACAAAGTTTGTTGTTCCCATATAGGCCTATTTCAGCCTACTGCAATCTATGTGGGAGAATCAACTGGCCCAACTAGATCAATGGGATTGATAGGTTCATCCTTCTCTGCTAACTCCCTCTGAACTACTGGAGGGGAGATGGTCTCATCTCCTTTGGGTCTATCATCTCTTCATAATCGATCTCCATATCAGATACCCTACCTTTCCTAGTAGCCATTTCTTATTCAAAGGACACATCCCTGCTGAATTCAATCTGCCTCGATACTAGAATGTAAATTCTGTAGGCCTTTGAAGACTCATTGTATCCCATGAAAGTTCCATTTTTGCTCGAACGCTCTAACTTCGTCCTCTTCTCCATGGGCACATGAATGTAGACTGGAAAGCCAAAGATACGAAGGTGGCCCACTTCTGGTTTCACTCATGTGAAATCTTCTTCTGGATACATGTTCTTCAATATTTTATGAGGGCATATGTTTTGTACATAGAAAGTTGATCTAGATGCTTCTTCCGACAAGAACATAGGTAGACTCTGGTCATGCATCATGGATTTGGTTGGCTCCACAATTGCTCTGTTTTGCTTGGTTTTTCAACCAAGCATGTGCAAGGATGCACCTATTAACTTGTAATAGCACTCTCGAATAAAAAGCAAATAACAATAAACTTAATCTAATCTAACATTAACATATGTAAGAGAAATAAAGAACTAGATCGATAACAATAAGCAAATAAGACAAGAGATTTAAAAGAATTTGTTTTTGTATTACCTCAAATGGTGAGGATGATGGGTGTTGAGCAACTCCAAGGTTGAGAAGCTCCAAAATCCAATGGTATCTTCTTCTCCAAAGCTTCAATGGGGATCTTCAAACTCGAAATGGGAGGAAATAGCTCTCAAAGGGAATTTGGTAGCATAAGGATAGGATGAAATGTGGAGGGAAAGTGAGGAGCCCCTATCACCTTTTTATAGTTTTTGGTGATGGGGAATACCATTATGGTTTTGAGGAAACCAATGGTATTAACCAACATGGTTTAGGTCTCTTTTTTCCTCTTTTTCATTTTTTGAATATTTTTTATATTTGTATTCCCTTTTAATATTTTGGGGGAATTTTGGACCCTTTTTTAGGGTTTTTGTGTTTTTTTGAGGAAAAATATATATTTTGAGGGGAAAAAAGTTTATTGTGGTCTTTTGGTGACCTTTTGATGGTTTTAGAGGCTCAAATGGTGGAAAAGTGGACAAATGGGTCATGTGAATAAGGGAATGAGCTAGTGAGCACTTTTTGGGTGTTAACAGATTGCTTCCTGATGTGTGAGGGCAGGAGCTCATCGTATGGCTGATAGACATCATAGTTCTTTTGTCTTTTTCCTGGGGTTTGGAGAAGAGAAGAGACCGGTTGGAGACTGGAGCAATGACCCCTTGGAAGCTGCAACAACTGAAAAAATACATGGCCTCAAAATGAATGAGGAATAATCTGTGATTATGGACGAGGCGGGCATACCCATGCTCGTATCAAGATATATACATAACAATTAGGCCCAAGAAGTGGGTCCTGAATAATACATAAAAGAAAAACTGTTGGTACATCATAATGGTCCAGAGGGGACATAATGATGGGATGTACTCATGGTCATACCATGACTGATCTCAATAACTGATACACTGGAATAAAGCAACAGCCGTTCTGAACAAGGTATCAGAAGGGCTAATGAACTGCTGAAACTGTAGGGTCTTAATGACAATGAGTCAATTCCTGAAGAGTATCTCTAACTATATACTAGAGGGAGTATAAAACTGGGGTACATCTGAATACTGTCGCCAAGCGCAACCCGGATCTCTATAGAAAAATGTAACTGGTTGTTTCTATAAGTAGTCTCTTAAATGTGGAAGAGTCAAGTGATATCCAAGGTCTTCAACAAATAACTGAAAGGGCCGATACCCTATATGAGTCTCAATGATGCGATCAAGGTGTTGAATTCGAGCATGTGAGAAACAATCATTTGGAGAGGCACTGAGGACTCCTTTCGAAATGATCCGTAGGCACTCATCACAAATGGTGATGAGTCCAAGGCACAGGGACCTCTAGGTCTATCCTCTGGAATAGATTTGGCTGGCGTCGACAGAGGGAGACCGACAACTACCAAGGAAATGATTTTTCCTTGATAAGAGCGCGAGGTGTACAACTGAAGTGTGATAATATTGATGGTAGGATTGTCATACTATGGGGATGGGAAATAACTGGGGTCATAAAGTGGGTGGATTCCAACTTCCTTTGTTCAGAGCATGATGACATGGTTGACCTGGTAGCATAGGGAACTGATTTTTAGGAGTGGGAATCATAGCTTTAAGGGATCAAGGATATGTATTGCAGACTGGAGTGATCTAGGGGGGTTCAGCTGATGGGTGTTGTAGGGGGATTATTGGGGTGACATAGTACATAATACTCTGAACAAAGGCAACCAAAATGGGGAGCTTCCTCATGGGTAGACATGATCTGTTGTGGCACCGAGAAGCACCATTGGGTCTTTCTTCATAGTTTTAATGAGCTCCAAGAAGGGATAAAAGTGTGCTCTGAAATTTATGGGAGCCCAGGACTGTTCATGCTCGTAAGTGTTTTCATTTTTAGGGAGTCTGAAAACGATAAGAAGACTCTGTAGTGGTGGTGGAGTACCGTCCTGTGGATTTATACGAGCCGAAGACGGTGATTGCTCGTGGTTGCTTTTAATTTTAGAGAGTCTGAAAGTGATAAGTAGACTCCATTGGTGTTCTTTTTTGTAAGTCAGTCTCCAAGGCCTGAAAAATCATAAGATGATGCAGATGGAGAACTCTTCTAGTTGATGTGACTAGAGTATTCATTTTTCGTAATTAGTCTACAAGGTCCGGAAAAGGGGTAAACTTATACCAGGTAGACACCCTTTTAGATATTTTTAGCGAGCATGAAAGGAAGCAAGATTGCTCGGCGATCTTTTCATTGTTTTAGGAGTCAGAAAAGAGCTTAATAGAAACTCCCTAAGTTCCTTTTTTGTAAAGGAATTGCTTAGCCCGAAAAAGGCATAAAATTATACCGAACAAAAGTAATGGAGAGGCAAGGAGGAAGTGTTAAATCAAAGGGCGAGTATGGGGATCAAGCACGGTGATAGGGGGGAACACTAATGGGTCCTCCTTGCGGGTTGATGAATGGTAGCAAAACAACGCCATAATTGGGGTATGGATGGAGTGGATGGTTCATGTAGAAGTTGTGATGCACAAAATTGTAAAACTCGACAGCGGTCGATGTGGCCCGCAAATCAAGGTAACAAGGTGTAGGGACACAATGTCAAAAAGGGTTTCTAGTGAGAGCGAGAAATGATCTCAAGCATCATCATGAGTGCGGAAAACTGAATTCGACGATATAAAGAACTTAAAAAATGGACAACGGCCGATGTGGCACACAAACCGAGGTGACGAGGGGCAGGTGAAAAAATGCCCAAAAAATATGGTGGTGAGAGCGAGAAATGATCTCAAGCATGATCACAAGTTCGGAAAACTGAATCCAATGGTATAAAAATCGCCAATAAACTGACAACAGTTGATGTGGCACGCAATTCAAGGTGGCGTGTGGCATGGAAAAAATGCCTGAAAGTGTTTAGTGAGAGCGAGAAATGATATCAAGCATCATCACGGGCACGAAAATATGAATCCTGCGGTGCAAATGGTGTGAAAAACGGAGGTCATAAGGACTCCGGAATGGTCAAAGAAAATAACTAGGTTAAAAAATGGCTACAAATAAAGGTGACCCCACCAAGCCAAGGATGTAGTGGTGGGGAGAAATGATGACCCGCGGGGGAAGAATACTAGGTGTATAAAATCAAATCAAATATACAAGTGATATGTGACCTCAAAAATGGTTGAGATCACACATGTGAAAAAGTGAGCAGGGTTAATGACCTGCCCCCATGCTATGTGCATGGGGTTTATGATCGTGGATCACATATGTGTTAGTTTGAACAATAGGATCATTGAAATACTGAGATAGGTGTGACGGGGAAGGTTCTAAATGATTGATCATTCCCCCTATCCCAGGTCGAGGTAATCTATTATGCCCCCTAAATCAGAGGTGTCAATGCAATGCAGATGCTGTCTTAGAGAGGGATCAATAGGGAATTGACCAACTGCTGGTGGGGGGGTATACCATGAGGCTGTGGGTCATGGTGGCATATTGAAGTGATGATATGATGATGGGGGATTCCTCTTATGGGGTGGATGCCCCCAGTATCTCCAACGAGAATTATGATGATGATGAGTAGGCAAGGTTTTGGGCCTGCCCCCATGTTGTGGACATGTGGTTTCCTCGTCTATTTGAAAGGGTTGAACATGTGTGTCAAAGGGATCAGTGGAAGGGGCCGACCGGACAGAGGGGTCTCCAGTGGAAACCATGTAAATGGTGTTAATTTCTTTCGAGGAGGAATATTTTGAGGGATATATATCCTCAATGAGAAGAGGGGATATCTCTAGGTCGGCATTATTCAGTTCATATAGTGTTGCTCTATAATCTGGGAGATCAGGGCAGTGATGTGAATAATGGTCGTAGATGCCACATATTGCACAAGGGTGGTTTTTGCGCAATGATTTATCAAGAGGTTGAGGTGGTAATTCTAATTTGACGACTGGAACGTTGGTGTCATCATCCAACATTTGCATATGCTCTTGAAGTGCCGGTAATTGTGGACATTGATGGGTAGCATGGCCTATATCGTCGCACAAAGAGCACTTGGGGGGAGCACGGATTGTTGGGGGATTATTCACCAACCTGGGAGTCGGTGGGGTGGTGCGGGTTGTGGTTCCAGTGGTGTAGGTTGTGGGTCCAGTGGTGTAGGTTTGTTGGCCTATGCCCCCATTGTAGTGGAGTTCAGGGGGAGCATTACTAGATGTTGATGCAGTGGCCCCTGTTGGAGGTGGCCGGTTCTAGATGTTTGCTACACCAGGGGGTAGACGGTTAGAATTATTCATGGGTTGCACCGGTTGTAAAATGGCGTTCGGTGTCGGGGGAGGGGTGGGGTAGGTAGGTACCACACAGGTAGTCCTAATGTTAATCCTTGGAGATTAAGTGTAGCCATGACTGGTGTGATGATGGCGCCTGAAGGGGGAAATAAAAATGGGATAGTATGAATTGGTGTGGCTCCTACATGAGTTGTCACTGAGGGTGGTTGCGGGAGTAAAGAGGGTTGTTGGTTTGGTACCTATGTGTTATGCGAGAGGGTGCACAAATCAAATATATCGGTTATCTTCAAAGGGGGTGGGATGGATTGGAATGTGGAAGTCATAGGTGATTCCGAGTATAATCCGGGTCTGACTGTGGAGACGAACGATGTAGGTGCATTCTGAACTGGTTGTTCAATCATAGGGAGAACATTTTTAGGTGCAGTGGGGGCGTATTGGTTTCGACGCGTTTGGAGATTCATGTCAGACCATGACATCATAAGGAGATGCTAACTACTTGAATCCATCAGTTGGTTTGTGTGTGCAGCATATGTGATTTGCTGTTGTGGTGCTGTGGTTCCTTGAGGAGGATCCAACGGACGAGTGTTCGCCACTCCTTGTGTGCGCAAAGGATTCTGCAACACCATGGGTTGTGGTTGAGTAGGTGGCACTGGTTGTGCCGCCTTCCCTTGGCGTTGGGCATCATCATTCCACAGTTGGCGCGCTCGCTCCAAATGGGGGCAAGTGTGTGTGTAATGGCCGTATACTCCGCATATGGAACATGGGTGGTCTATTCGTAAATTGTGGCTCTTACCATATTTCGGTGGTCAATCATGGTTTTGGTTGGCGGGGGCAGCGTTGTTGTTGTTTGGTGGATGAGTCTGAGCAACTTGAGGTTGTGGTGCAGCAAGCGCTGCTTGTGGTGGGTAATAAGCCGCTTGGGCTTGTGGTTGAAATGGAGTTGGATGGGCCTGCTGGTTATAATATGGAGTTGGCACATAAGCTGATGGTGCTTTACCATAACACTGTGGTGGACATGAGGGTCCATGAGTGTGGTGGGTGTGCATTACTGGAGCATACGAAGTTGTAGCTCCAGAACGAGATGAATCCCTAGAAAGGTATGGGGCGTTGTTTGTACTCATCATGGTAAAAGGTTTTTTTTGCACCATAACCTGGCTGATAATGCCATCGGCGGCATGGGATGCCCCTGGCGCGTCATGGCGGGATGGATCACCGCGTCGGGCATCTGGTAAAATGGTGTATAGATATCCAGATTGGGCATATATGAGGTCGAACTGCTGGGCTTTTAAGATGGCTTCTTCTTCCGACTGGGGTCGTTCAGAAGCCACATCTTTGGCTATGAGGGGGAGGAGTGATTTGAGGAACCAGTCCAAAAAGATACGGTCGTCAAGCTTTATCCTGCAGAGGCTACGGCGCTTCTGCCACTCATAGATATGATCGGTGATGTGTGTAGCAGTGTTCTGTCTACAAGACAAAAGTATTTCCACTCCTGCGTCATAGTGTACAGGTAGTTGAAAGAACTGAAGGAACGTTGAGGTGAGGGATGTAAAAGTGGGGTGTGTCCCATGTGGCTGCTCAATGTACCACTTGGCTGCAGAGCCAGTGAAATTTCTTTGTAAAAGTCTCAGTCTAATGGAATCTTCTACTATGGAGTTAGAGGAACACCATAGGTGAAACGACATGATGTGGTTTTGGGGATCTTCCCCAGCTTTTCCTTCAAATTTTGGGATATCTGAGGGAAGATTTGTGGGCATGGGGGGCCATGTAGGCTCGTGTCTAATAGGGTCATTGGTTAACCTTTCCAGGTCTGGTAAGTTTAGACTGGCCATGTATGGTAGATGGGTGTGGTATGGTCACTGGGGGATAATTGCTAATGGTAGCATTGTGGATTGGTCCAGTGCCCCCTAAGGGTATGTTAGGTATGAAAGTAATGTGTCCTCCAACCGATGTGGTGTGGGAGGGGCCTACGCTCCCAAGTGCAACATGGGTTGCAGATGGATTAGGAATGGTTCCAGTAATCACTGGGATCTGGGTAGTGGCGATGAGGGGGGGGTGACGCCCATGTTGGGCATACCTAATATAGGTGGTGGTCCTATGTTGGGCATGCCTAAAGGGGGGGTGGCCCCCATATTAGGCATGCCTAAGGGGGTTGTGGCTACTGTGGGTGTCACGGTTTTAGTGGGGTTTGTTGATGTAAATCCAATAGCACTGGTGAAAAGGGGGTCATATTGTGATCTGGCCATGGGGTTGATTGGTTATGTCTCAGTAGGGTGTTCGGATTCAGCCTCAGAATCAGATGTAAAATGAGGTGCGTCAAAATCGGATGACTAGGTTCTATGCCAATGACGTGTGGAGTCAAGGGATTGCGCTCTACGTCTATGACATGTAGAGTCAAGTGTACCGAATTGAGGGGGTTCACCCTGAAAACGGTGGTATCGTCTTAACTTCTCAATGGTGAGATATGTCTAGAAATGCCAATGGATGGTGGTGAGATAAAATACTCAAGACCCTAGTGCAACAATGTGTGCAGGAGGGGAGTGTGAAAAATCAATGGCTCTCAGGACAAAAACCAACCTCAGAAGCACTTACTATAACAGTTTTTCTATAATAAGTGGAGGAATCAAGAAAAGTGGTTAGAATACCAAAAATCAAATGGATCCTAGAAAAAAGTGGTGCTCACTAGACCAAGGGGGTAGCAAAGCATGCAAATGCCTAACTAAAAGTGGTATTATGATTCAATGAAACATATCCTCTACAAGGTGATGAAATCCAAGTCAGACAATATGAGTAGTGGAATTAAAGGCTAGATATCCCCCTACCGGGAGGGACACCGAGTAGACAATCATAAAAATTGGCCACTAAGATACCCCGTTCATGACACGTTTGGTTGGGTGAATCTGCAGTTTGGTTCTATCGTCGTTGTACTCCCATACGGGTGGTACATCGAGAAATGTGAAAGGTATCCTTCGGTTACTAAATGGATAGCGGTATTCCACTCAGGCTTCTAAAACCAGTCTGGCTACTTCAACCCTCCTAAGGGAGAGAACTTCCCTATAAATTGGTGTATAACCGTGTCAACAAATAATAAGGGATTTTTGGGACCCTAAAAGTCAAAACACTATGTATTAGATGTAAATAATTGAGGGGTGTTATTGGAACACCTATCCCCCCAATCCTACCTAGCTACAAGATTCTTTAAGTGCTCCCCAAGTGGGGTTAAAGTGTTTGTTGATTTTAGGTAGATTTTAAGGCTCAGTTAATTAAAAATGTGGCAGATTGGGTGCAAGTGTAATTATTTAAATGAAAATTAATTTTCCTTGCTTGGGCGATTGATTACAAATTAAAAACAAGGTGATTTCAATTTGCAAAAAATAAAAGGTTTTTTTTCTGAAATGTAAATGCTTTAACAAAAATAATTCAAAAACTATGGACTTTTGAAATAATTTTTTAAAGGAAAGCAAATATCGGAAAAATTGCGAGATATAAATGGATTTCTAAGTGCTTGCTTGGGCAAAACTATTGAGCAAATCGGAAAGATGGTTTGGAATTTGCAAAGAAATGAAATCTATGATCTAAACAAAGTGCTAAAAATCTTTCTTTCACTTGTTGAAATTTTTTAAAAAGATTTCAATTTGAGCATATGTTGTAGAAAAAAGATTCACTATTGTTGCAATAATTAAAACAGAATGCTGGAAAAAATTGCAGAAAAAATGATGCTAGACGAAATCGGCTAAATGGGAAAAAATGCAGCAGAAATTTTCTAAAAATTGGGCCGAGCGAAAAATAGCAACATCACAGGTTTTAGGGCAAAAGCCGCGATGTGCATCGCGGGTTTTAAGCGCACAGCCGCGATGTGCATCGCGGATTTTAAGCGCACAGTCGTGATGTGCAACGCGGAAAAAGGCTGCGAAGCCACGATGTGCAGCACGGAAAAATGTCGCAAAGCAGCGATTGCAGCACGGAAAAAGGCCGCGAAGCCGCGATGTGCAACGCGGAAAAAGGCCACAAGGCCGCAATGAACCATGCGACTGTCGGGCGAAAAGTCGCGATGCGAAAACAGAAAAATGGTCGCCGGAAATGGAACCGAAAAGTGAAATTTCAGTCTGTTAAAGGCTACAGAAAGGGCCAACAACTAAGGAAACAATGAATATGATGTTTAGTATGGCAAATCTGCTAATTGGAATGGTAAAAACAAGTAAAAAACAAAGATCTAAAGCAAAAATTTAAAGCTCGAAACCCAGCAGAGTCGCCAAAAACTGTTGCTTGGTTTTTCAACCAGGCATGTGCAAGGATGCACCTATTAACTTGTAATAGCACTCTCGAATAAAAATCAAATAACAATAAACTTAATCTAATCTAACATTAACATATGTAATAGAAATAAAGAACTAGATTGATAACAATAATCAAATAAGACAAGAGATTTAAAAGAATTTGTTTTTGTATTACCTCAAATGGTGAGGATGATGGGTGTTGAGCAACTCCAAAGTTGAAAATCTCCAATATCCAATGGCCTCTTCTTCTCCAAAGCTTCAATGGGGATCTTCAAACTTGAAATGGGAGGCAATGGCTCTCAAAGAGAATTTGGCAGCATAAGGATAGGATGAAATGTGGATGGAAAGTGAGGAGCCCCTATCACCTTTTTATAGTTTTTGGTGATGGGGAATACCATTATGGTTTTGAGGAAACCAATGGTATTAACCAACATGGTTTAGGTCTCTTTTTTCCTCTTTTTTTTTGAATATTTTTTATATTTTTATTCCCTTTTAATATTTTTTGGGAATTTTGGACCCTTTTTTAGGGTTTTTGTGTTTTTTTGAGGAAAAATATATATTTTGAGGGGGAAAAGGTGTATTGTGGACTTTTGGTGACCTTTTGATGGTTTTAGAGGCTCAAATGGTGGAAAAGTGGACAAATGGGTCATGTGAATAAGGGAATGAGCTAGTGAGCACTTTTTAGGTGTTAACACTCTGTTCTTCCTTTCCGCAAATCCATTTTGTTGAGGGTTGTAGGGAATTGTGAGCTCCCTCTTAATTCATGCTTCCTTTCAGATATCATTGAAATCTAAAGAGGTATATTCTCCACCATTATCTAATCTCAAGATCTTAATCCTCTTTCTTGTCAGATTCTCGACTTGTGCTTTGAATTCTTTGAATTTACTGAGCACTTCCTCGGATTCCTTGGTCTTGAGAAAGTATATCCAAGTCTTATGTGAGTAGTCATCAATAAATGTCACGTAGTAGTAATATCCACCCAGTGAAGCAACAGTCATGGGTCTGCACAAGTCAAAGTGCACTAGATCCAAAATTCCTTTAGATCTTCTCTCACTATTCGGGAATGATCCCTTGGCATTCTTGCCGAGTGCACATCCTCCACATATTCCATCATGGTCTACATGAAGCACTGGTAGACCTGTCACTATATTTCTTAATGCTGGGAGAGCTTTATAGTTTAGATGAGCTAGTCTTCTATGCCATAGCTCACCCATGCTAGTAGAATCATGAACTAGTGCTTGAGTTTGGTGGGGTGCTCAATCGGTGCAGGCTCTCCTCTCTTACACCAATTACTTTTGATGTGTTCATGCTTGAGTTCTTGTGGCAAGCACGAACTCTTCCATCTAAAAATGCAACTTTATATCCCTTGTACTCCAAAGTAGATAAGGAGACAAGATTTATTTTCATACCAAGTACATAAAGCACATCACTCAAGTGTTATTTGTGACTAGATTCTAATTGAAGAGAGGTAGCACCAGATCCTCTCACAGTATAATTAGTATCATCTCCAAGTACAACACAAAGATGAGATTCTTTCTCAACTATTTCTGAAATATTTTCTTTATAACCAGTCATATGTCTAGAAGCACCACTATCTATGAGCCATGTATCACTGGTGGTGGGAACAGTACCTGATAAATTTGATATGAAGAATAATTTTGTACAATATCCATTTATTTGCTTCTTATGATGATGGTCTTCTTCTACATCAACGGTTGAGGCTTCATGCTTTCTTTTGTTTGAGCTTGGACAATTCTTGGCATAATGACCATAGTTATTGCATCTGAAGCATTGTATATGTGATATATCCTTCTTCTTTTTGTTCCAGTCTGGAGGAGGGATTGATCTCCTAACTTGGTTCTTGTGATTATTAAAATTTCTTCCTTTTCCCTTCCCTTTCTTGGCACGGGCCATGAATGCTTGATTTTTTTTAGGTTGAGTGCCATGAAGTTTCTATCTTACTGCAATCCTCATCTCTTCCTAAGTGCAATCTTCCCATAACCTATAAAATTTGGGAAACTTTGTTCAACCACTTATGCTTTGAATGAATGACTCCCAAGATGGTGGAAGACCATTTAGAGTAGTAATGACAAGCTCCTTATCATCAAGATGTTCTCCACTAGAACTTAGCTTGTCCCTTAGTTCTGTGATCCTCATGAAATATGAAGCAATCAATTCTGACTTGGGCATATTCATATTAGATAGTTGGTTCCTCAATGTGAGAGTCACATTGATGATACTATGCTAAAATAGATTCTTTAGAGATTTGAACATTTTCCTATTTGTCTTCTTCTAATATATTTGAGGAAACAAATGCTCTTTGATTGAGTCCACCAAGATTCTTCTTGCTCTGGAATCATTCTTCTTCCAATGAGACTTGTCTTCCTCAGCTTATGGTTCTGGAACATTCTCATTTATAAACTTCAAGAGGTCATTCTCTTCCAATATGAGAAGAACACTAGACTTCCAAGAGATGAAATTGGAAGCCCCATCCAGACGATCTTCAACCTTCATTCTGAACATCTTGACTGCATATATGGATCAGAAACCCTAGCAGGAGCTAGGTCAAAATTGAAGTTTGGATTTTTTAAAAGATGACTCCACAGATAGATGTGCCTTATCAAGGTGAGTTGATAGAAGGTAATATTGAACCAATTTTGTGGAATAAGTAGGGGAAAATTGAAACCCTAATTTATATTGCAACTGTAGAATTAGGTCAAAAATGAAATTTCTTATAATTGAATTATGTCTTCACCAAAAGATGTGCCTTCCCTAGGGAGAAATTTCCAAAGCTCTTTTTCTGCCAATTTGATGAGGGAAGGCCTCAGAATGTGAAACCCTAGCTTCCGGCAATGGATTCTTCTAGAACTACTCTGATACCATGTTATATTTTCATAGAATTATAGCAGTATAATTTAATTGCATATAAAAAATAGGATCACTAGAAGAAAGACCAATCACAGAAGCAATCAACGCGAGAATTTATCCTGGGAAACCCAATAGGGAGAAAACCCAACAACCTTCGTATAGAGATGATCATGTTCGAGAACAAAGTACAAGAGCAAGAGAGAGAAAATGGAAAATATCTCCAAGTGAAAACCCCAAAAATGCTTCTCCTTGCTGCACATGTGAACTTCTCCTCAACTAGTGTGAACTAGCTTGCATTGAGTGAGTGACCAAATGAGGCACTCAAATTCTCTATTTATACGCTTGCAAAACAGGATTTTTCCCTAACTGGGCCAGCTTGTCTAACTGACATGGCCAACTTGACTTGGGGATAAATAAAATAATGTTTTATTAATTATTTTCTTTCGTAATTTATCCCCAAGGTTTACATTGATTCTTTCAATGGTTTTACATGATTAAATACATCAATATACTCTCATGTAGGAGGTACAATAAAATACAATAAGAATGACTTTCAAAGTTGCACTAATTCCAACAACATGCCCAACAATTCAATCGTATGGTCTCAAGGAAGAGAGAACGTTACCCAATGCACTGCTCCCATTCAATCAACATCCAACCAAAGAGATACACCTATTTATGACTCGTTACTGCATTGAGAAAGCTAGAATGCCCCACTCTCAAACTTGCATATTGTTGTACAACATGTACAATGCTTAAGAAACCACAGACTCTGCAATGTACAATGAAACAATAAAAAATGTTTCTACCTGAATAACCAACGTAAATAATCCAAAGTAAAGTAATCCATTCATGGAAATTAAAAAATATAAGTTATGATATGGATGATGTTTTACAATTACAATGATAGGGCTTTATATAAGCCTTATCGTGCCTTTTCAAGTATAAGGGCACGTCTCTTGACTTTTCTTAATTAATTATTTGTTTCTATTTATTAATTATTAATTATTAATAATAATAATTAATACTGATTTTTAATGTTTATATATAGTTATATATCTTATTATGTTATATATATTTTTATATTACATTGCCTTCCTCTTAAAGATGCTTTGTCTGCAAAGCATAATTATGATAGACCTTAATCATTTGTTCTTGCTCGTAAGGCTTTCTTGTGATCTTCTGTGTTGATAGTTGTGACACTTGATGAAACGAGATGATGTGTTCTTTTAAACGTGAAGTAAAAATGTTGCGCCATTTGTGACGTGGTCCACCCAATATTTAGCTTCATTGGAATTGTTTGTTGATCGACTGCCTGGAGTTGTCAATTTTGTCTTTGCTCTTTGTAGGAGTAATATTGGTAGTTTTCCTCTTGTCCTTGTCGTGGATCATAACAAATCTTGTGATGTGGATGGCGATATGGTACTCGAGTCGCTTGTGGAATGCTTACAAGAAGTTCAACTTTTGGTGCTTCTAACGATTTATTGATCGGTAACTTCTCAATATAATTGTTTCTAGAATTTGAACATTGATTGGGTTTGTATTGGTTTCTCTTTGAATTGGTATTGATGATGTCGCAATGCTTTCAATCATTGTTCCTCTGTCCATAGTTTGGATATCCTTCGTTGAATATTTTTCTAGCTTCTCATCCTTTAGTTTTTTTATTTGTTCAGTCAACTCTTGATTGTTATTTGTAAGGTAACAATTTTCTTCTTGCATTTGTAGTAATTTCCCTTCAATGTCTTCATTAACTTGCTCTTTTTTTCAAGAATTTTTTAATTTCCTTATTTTGGAAATTAGTGTCTTATTATGGTTCCTTAGTTGGAAGATTTATTCAATCTCGTCTGACAACGTTTTATTGAGCTTAGTGATCTCTAACTATTGTGTGTGGTTAATGACGTCCTTTTGTTGCTAGAGTTCTTTTATTTGTTGTTGTTGTCGACATATTGATATCTCTGCATCTTGAATTTCTAACCAAGTTCTTTGGACTTGCACCAATTCATTATCTTTGTCTATAATGAGTTGTTTGACCGATTTATTTCTTCTTCTAGATCATTATCGCTTCTATAAGGTGATTCTTCTTTAATTTCAGAATTTTTTATTTTATCTTCAAGATCTTGATTGTAATTTTTTAATCGAGATATTTCTTCATTTTTAGCTGATAACATTTTCTTGATATCTTCATTAGATTTTTATGGATTTTGATTTGGATATTTTAAGCACTGATTCTCGTGCTCTGTTAAAAAATTAAGCAATTCCTGCTTATCAATCTTGAATTGTAGATAATTATTGGTCGCTTTGTAATGTTCTAACTAAGGCAATACTGCTTGTAACTATGATCGTAATTATGATTTTGTAAGCGCCATAATTTGTATGTGGTTCTGCAGGTTAAATGGGGTGACGGGAGTGGAATGGAAGGATTTAGTGGATAATGATGGCGTGGAGGGAGAGTGTAAGACAGGTCCGCAGTGGAACCTATTGGAGAGGATAGCAGTGGGTGATGTTATATAGAACGGTGGCGTGGAGGCACGGAAGGAGCAGCGATGGGAGGTGGGGATCATTGGCGTGAGGTATGCAACGAGTGGAGCGGATGGATTGTGCGTAGGTGTGGGAAAGATGGAGCCTAGGACGCACGGAGATGAGTAGGCACACAAGGTGTGGGGGTGGCTTAGAGAAGGGAAGGAGGGAGGCGGAGTTGGGGAAGGATTTTGGGAGGAAAAAGCGTGGACGAGCAGTGAAGATGAATGAAGTGGGATTCGAGCGCGTGAAGGGAATGGAGGTGGGAAGAAGTGGGGTGTGGAGGTTTGGATGCATCGAGCCTGCATGGGAGAAGGAATATGCTGTGATGGAGAGTGCAGGGGGTAGCATGGAGCGAGGCGTGGCCCTCGAATTGTGTAGGCGTGTGAGGAGGGAAACCTGCAAAGAGTGTGGAAACCGATGAGATTGGGCGGTCGTGGGAATGGGAAGAGCAGGAGTGTTGCACTGATGATGAGGAATAGGTAGTGTGTGGGGAGGAACAAGTGAGTCGCGTGAGGAATGATGGCACCATGAGACAAGAAGAAGAGGGTGAGGGAGGTCAAAAACTAGATTAGCTCAAAAATTTTGAAATTATCAAACAAGGTCTGAAATTCTTGGCCAAAGGCTTGAACCAGATGAAGTCGAAGGAAAGGCCTGGCTCTGATACCACTGAAACAATAAAAATTGTTTCTACCTAAATAATCAGCGTAAATAATCCAAAGTAAAGTAATCCATTAATGGAAATTAAAAAATATAAGATATGATATTGATGGTGTTTTACAATTACAATGATAGGGCTTTATATAAGCCTTATCGTGTCTTTTCAAGTATAAGGGCACGTCTCTTGAATTTTCTTAATTAATTATTTATTTCTATTTATTAATTGTTTCTACCTGAATAACCAGCTTAAATAAGCCAAAGTAAAGTAATCCATTAATGGAAATTAAAAAATATAAGATATGATATTGATGGTGTTTTACAATTACAATGATAGGGATCTATATAAGCCTTATTGTGCCTTTTCAAGTATAAGGGCACGTCTCTTGAATTTTCTTAATGAATTATTTATTTCTATTTATTAATTATTAATTATTAATATTAATATATATTAATATTAATAATTAATATTTATTTTTAATGTTTATATATAGTTATATATCTTATTATGTTTTATATTTTTTATATAACATACAACCTCTCAACAATGCCCAAGTCTATGTAGAAGTTCAAAAAACAGTCATGGATAGTGTTTGGTGAAGGAAGAATCTCACTTTTGTTGGGAAAATTACTCCAAAATCCTAATAGTTAAAAAGAAACCAAATTAGAAACTTTCTAAAGAATTGCAACAACCATGTAATGGCATGCCCTTGATTTCTTAGCTCGGATTACATTGAACAGTAGAGAGAAAAAAGTTGTCAAAAATCTCTATTTGATAAGGAGAATGAAATAATGAAGTGAATCTACCAAGATTTAGCAAAAATTTCATCCACACAATTAATAATATTGTTAGGTATTAAAACTCAAAATAGATTCCATTTAACTCACGTTCAAAAATAACATAGCAAAATGGAGGGATTCATTTCACATAACACAATATTTATCCCACAAACCCAAATGGGAAAACGAACATTCAATGGTTTCTCAATTCGCAATTGGTACTCTTTGGGTACAATGCAACTCCACTGCTCTTTGTGCATCCCCCTCTCTTTGACCAACACAAGCAAAAGGCCCTTTGAGAGTCAAATTTCAAGAAGTTATAGGAGAGCTAGGTGGTTAATGGGAAGGCCAAGAGGCTACCCTTTCAATTTTTATTCCTCTTTCTCTTATTTTCATTTTATATTTTATTTAATTCTTTGTTTTTCCTCTCTTGTCTCTTAATTTTCCCATTTGCATTGCCCTTAATGTTTTATATAACCTCATTAATTGTTGAATTACACTAGTAATATGTCTTACAATGGATAGCTGATGTGTGGGGATGGCTAGGGTTTCAGGCTCTAGTCCCTAGGGTTTTGAAGTTTTTGGTTATCCTGATAATGGAGGACATTTTTGGTACCTTGGTGGACTACTCGAATGACTCAGCACAGAGCGAAAGTGTTTTCTACAGGGATTAGGAGGTCAAATCCTCCATGTGAGGGTCGAGGTGGTTGCAGGAAACTGATATGGTTTGGGGGAGGGACTCGGTGGATCTACTTGTTACGAGGGTTGAGGACAGTTTTCATGGTTCTGCACTTAGTCCGGTCAAAGGGGATGTACTTGGGATCCCTCATTCCACCATGATTGCGGCAGCATTCTCTGGGCCGAGACCCGACTCTCTCCTGTGCAGGTGGTTGGAGTCCATCATTCCCAAGCAAGGGATGACAGAAGCAAATCTAAAGGACCCACAGCGTTCCACAACCACCTTCATTCCACATGCAGAACATTCATTATCCACCGCTAGCCATTATGGCATCGTTTGTGAACCATGTTTAGTCCAAGAGGTAAGCGTTTTTGTTTCCCCTTCTCCTCTCCCAAGGATCCTTTGGTGTCTACTTTTTATACTTTTAAATGGGGAATTTTTCCATCTTTTGCATATTTTGAACCTAGAGGTGGTGGATTTATTGGCAAAAAACTAAATTTGGAAGAGTTGAAGGCTTCCTCGGTGTCTAAGACAAACAAAGCCATGGGTCGGAAGAGGAAGAAGGTTCTTCTTGACAAAGGCTCGGGTCGAGCCTTGGTTTTGGTAAGAGACCTAAATGTGATGGAGATCTCGTGACTAGTTAGTCGTATGCTTATTAGCAAATTTTGTGGAAGGATATTCTTAGAGGGGGTGGTGAGAAAATGGGTTGCTGCGTCTTAGGGTTCGGTGGTTGAGAAATTACTAGAGATTCTTTTTCTAGCTAGAGGATGGATAGGATTTAAATTTCATTCTCAAGAGGAGGTGGATAGTATCTTGCATCGTGTTTGGTTGAATGGCTCCATCCCACTTGCACTTAAGCCCTGGCACCCTCTTTGACCCTAGAACTGACTCCCATGACTCTTTCCCAACTTGGGTTAAACTCCTTTTACTTCCGTTGGAATTCTGGTCTTAGGAGGGTTTCAAGGCGATAGTTGACGCTATTGGGAGGTTTGTGGCTATGGACGTGGACCTTTTTAATTCCCAATGTCTCTCAGTAGCGAGGATACTCGTGGAGGTTGATGTGAGGCAAGGTATTTTTGAATCTATCGGCCTTGTGGCAAGTGACATTATCTTCACACAAGAGTTGGACTACCTGAATGTTCCTTTCATATGTGCTTGTTGTCACTTATATGGACATGTGGTTACGAATTGTGCACATAATTTTACAAAGAAGGTAAGGACAAGGAAATAGCACCACCTTTTACATGAACGAGCAACCCATGCAGGGTGATGGGGTGAAGGTGGCGGAGAATACTATCCAGGGGGAGGAATTGATCCATGATACAATTATGCCAACGGAGATAATCTCTCCAGATCAAAAAGATCCAATTTTCTTAACTATTATGCATGTTGGGCCCAGGTTGAGATAAAGTTTTGGAAGCACCTTTTTTAGGCAAGCAGGGAAATTTGAGCTGAGCGCAGCTCAGAAATACAATTTTGGCTAAGTATATGCTTCGAAGTTGCATGCAGCATCCAACTTTTGACCAGACTGTGGAGTTGCACGCAGCATCGAATTTTTGGCCGTGATGCGAAGACCAGTACTGCGTCGAAGCAGTGCTGCAGAGTTAGGAGGCCACCTGGAGCCAGCAAAGCGGTGTGCTGGACAAGTATCAAATGTAGCTACCGGCTCGACCGGTAGCAACCATTTTTGGAAATATATTCCAGGATTGCCAAGTGGCGGACATAGGCAAAACAAGAAGGAAACCATGCGTGGGTTGTTAAGGAAAGTGACGTTTGGCACACTTAGAAGGTAAAACCGTTAGAGAGAAATGGTTCGGCAGAAGCAGCATGTAGGCACGCGTGCGACAGGAAGGCTGATAGCGACAGAATGAGGACGTGGAGATCTGCCATGATCAAGCAGACGCTACCAGGAGCCAGCAAGCCGGTTTGGAAAACCGGCACAGTTTTGGAAACCCTTAGGGTTTTGGGTTTTAGGTCTTTGACATTGTACATACATGACCTTCGGGCATGATCTATCTAAGAAGACACTTTTGTATGGGATGGGGGTTGCTCTATTTTGGATACTAGATGCTAGTTATTAGAGTAATCTTGAGATAACCTTTTTGTCTTGTAAAATCTCTCTGAGCTAAGAATATTGTAAAGGCTCTGCAGCTGTGTGCGCAGAGACCTAGTCGAGAGAAAGGAGAGTCTGCAGCTGAGTGCGCAGAATAAGAACGGTTGCCCCATCCCTTTTGAAAGAACTATATTACCAACCGTTCTTGTGGATGTAGCTTTCCATCCAGGGAAGTGAACCACGCTAAATCCTGTGTTATGTGATGATGTTTATGAATGGATGACTGTCTATCTGTAGAATGAATGTTTGAATGTTTCCTTGCATGCTGTAATAGGAGAACTTTGATATGCATTCACCAATAGGCGAAGTTTGGGAATGATATGCTAAGTTCCATGTGAACATATGAATGGCGAAGATTTTAATTATATGTTAAGATCGTGAATCAGTCATTTAAGATTAATACTTTCTTAAACACAGTGAAAGAATGCGGCACATTTAGTCATGTCTATCATTTCAGTTCACGTTGTAATAACCTAAGTTCTTGAATGAATGCTAGAAAGATAACCAGTAAGTGACTGAAGGAATGGGTGAGTGATATTCATTTCAGTGCCTTAACGTTTTCGAGATCTTCCAAGTAGAGGATAAGTGTGGGTGATTCGCAGTTCCAGTTGAAGATTTGCAGCAGTAAGAAACCCTTAGTGAGGCCCGCAGTGTTGCCTCCACCGCGCAGTACTGCTCGCAGCATAGATCCTACTGCGTACCACATCACTTTGCCCCGCAGTGCACTCCTTCTGTCCTACGTTGCGCAGCTTGTTCATATAAACAACTCATCATTTACTGTGGAAACTTGATTCTGCAGTACCCCATAAGACACACCTCGGGTGAGACTTCAACCTGCTTGCAGGTTGTTGCCGAAAGGGCCGGTGCGAAGAGGTTTTGTTGGTCAAAGGGATAACCACAAAGAACCTGGGTCTAATTGGAAACCTCTTGGTCAGTTTAAGCCAACAAATGGTTTTGTTGCCGCGCTAGAATCCATGATGAGTTGCAATCACGATGTGTGAAGAAGAATGTCAGTTCCCCGAAGGATCTAACTATTGGCATCCTGAAAAGACAGAAATCCAAGCTTGGTGGGATAAGACCATAAGAGACTTTAACAGACAAGAAAATAGACATCCGCATTTAAGCGACACACAGTGGTCGGATAGATATCTGTTGGACGACATTCATGAGATCTTTTGGGCATCGTTTCCAAACAAGCTACATGCGTGGATCTTGCGACTCACATAGAAGAAAAACTGTTTCCAAGGAGGAGTTCCTACATAGTGGACTCCTGAGCTCACAGCGCAGCTTAAAGCGTTAGACAGCTCATTGTCACGCGCAGTTGATTATTGGGTCAATCATATGCTAGAAGGCTTTGTAACAAAATTTGCTGTAGACACACTCAAATCCTATAACCAAGCAGAAACACACTTTTTCAGAGGATTCCAAGGTAAGTTTCTGAACAATCTCAGTCTATACATTAAGATGTTGTTAGCTGAGAAAGGTGTTCTAAGAATACAGTAATATTCTTGAATTTTGTCATGATAAACAGTACATATATTGATTCTAATGAAGAGACACATACTCTTAGAAGTGGTAAGAGATATAAAATTAATAAGAATCCAGAAGGCCCTAAACTTCATATAGATACTGAGATCCCCTGCGATCTTGATAGCGAAGTTGCACAACCATTTAACCCTGAGAATCCGCCAGCTGCACAAACAGTGCCACCCTTATCACAGAACCCACCCGCTACGCAGCCCACCCTGCAGAAGACTCATCCTAGTCCATCTCTCCCGATAGTCCCATTTGTATTTACTGCACAGATCCCTTTACACCATCTGTGCACTAATCCCGGCACTCCACCACCTAGTAGCACAATGGAAAACACTGATATGAAACTGCCAATATTTAGAGGAACTAGCCTAGAAAACCCTGATCAGCATTGCTTCCTTTGTGAAGCCATATGGAGTGTAAGACAAATCCAGGATGATGCCGTGAAGCAAGCACAACTCATCACCACTTTCATGGATAGAGCACTACATTGGTTTATGAAATACTCTACCGTACAGCCGAGAACCCTCGCAGAAATTAAAGCCACACTGGTGGCGGAGTTCAAGAAACCTAAGTCTGAGTCTCAGTGTATAACTGAACTGAAGGAAATAAAGCAGAGACCAACTGAAACGGTCTGGGAATTTGATCAAAAATTTAAGACCTTACTAGACCAAGTAAGTTTTGTTATACCACCAAAACAGCATAAAGAATGGTTCATTGTTGCGCTGTTACCTCATATCAGATTACCATTGATGTAGCAGAAGGTTCTATCCCAGGCAGAGGCCTTGGAAATTGCAATGAAGCTAGAAGCTTCACCGATTGGTGATACTAGTTCTGGGATGTCTCGGATCCAGAACCAGCTGACCACCCTGACACTTGAATTGCAAAGTATGAAAAATGGTAAAGAACAAAGATATGAACCTAGACAGGAGGTCTGGTGTACAAGTTGTAAAGGAGAAGTTCATGACCGCGAGCATTTCCCTCTATTCCGTGACTATCTTAACAGTGGTGCGCCTAACCCATTAAATCAAAATCAGGCCCCATGGTGTGAAATTTGCAAAACCACAGGACATAGACCTGAAGACTGTTACCTCATCCAGAAATATGTGAAAACTCCTAAGAATTTATACTGCAATTTCTGTAAATCAGTTGGACATGATGAATCCAACTACCGCGCATATGAATTAATGAATGAAATAAAAAGGGATATGGACTCAATGCGAGGTGATGGCTTGTACCGCGTACAAGAAGATACCCAGCCGAAACAAGAAAATGCACAATATGACCAAGGAGGATACAGAGGTCGTGGTGGTGGATACCACGGCAAAGGAAGAACTTTTGGTCCGGCACAGGGAAGAGGCCGTGGCCAAGTCATTTGTTATAATTATGGCCAACCTGGGCATGTGTCTAGAGATTGTGTTAACCCATGCACTACGTGCAATTATTGTAAATCATTTGAGCATGTCATTGAATATTTCCCAGTATTAGAGGTGGAAATGAAGAAGAGAAGACGAACAAAGGATCTGAATCCAAATCTCCAGTGGATCGTAGTTGAAAATAGACCAGTGGATCTGAGCATTAATGTGGTCATGCGCAGTGGTGCTGAGACAGGCCGCGACAGAGGAGCGGAAGCTTCAAGATCAGGAGAGGCACATACAAAGAAGGATCCCCTTGAAACAGTATGGATAAGGAAATCCCCAGGAAAAGCACCCCCTCTTAACTTACAAAAGAAAAAGGAGATCTTCATTGACGCGTGGGATACCTTTAGAGAACCAGCAGATAAGTCATCAAGGATCCCGTTGTGTAGTGAAACACCGCATGTTGAAGACATGCCGGCTCCTTATGACAAAACAAGCACTGTGACAGATGTTCGTACTTCTGTTGCGCAGTTCTTGCGAAGCTGCATGAAGTTACTAAAAAGCGAAAAAGCCATAGTAGAGCTCTAGAAGCTCATCAGCTAGTATGAACCTCAGATTGCAACAGAGACTCCAGATAGCGATGTACATCATATAAGGAAGCACAAAAGAACAGGCCAAGAGATGAGGCTTACTGCGCAGATAGGAGATTTTGAAATGGATGAAGTCATCCTTGATCTGGTATCAGAAGTGAATGTCTTGACTAAGAAGACATGGCAGCAGATGGGTCGACCAAAGTTGCTCTGGTCACCTATCCAGTTACGAATGGGTAATCAGGAGAAGGTCATACCTTTTGGCCGCTTAGCTAATGTAGTAGTTGACATCGACGGAGTACAGAGTCATGTAGACTTTGAGGTTATTGAAATTGTGGATGATAGTCAACCTTTTCTAGCAATATTGGGAATTGATTGGGCTATGGATAACTTGGCTATCATAAACTTGAAGACAAAGAAGATGATCTTTGAAGGGAAGCATCTTAGGGTCATCGCACCATTGGATCCTAAAGATGGTGATAGATACAGTGAGCCGATTTAGGAGGAATCCCAAGCTCAAGATTTAGACCAGCTATACCAGCTGACTGTGAACAAGGAAGACTACATTAATCCTACTGTAGATGGTACGCTCAGCTGGCGATGTGACACTTCTTGTATCTCTGACTCGGATACAAGACTGGAGAATTGGCAAAGCCGCATGCATGAAGTATCAGCAAGAAGATGTGCGCAGGTTACGAAATCACTACGCTGGATCGGAAAAGAGGTGAGTCCTATTCCCACATATGATGGTTCTACTAATGTTTACAGTTTCATAATGGAATATAATGCAGCTATACCAGATGAGCATAGACTGCCAGTTTTAGATATAGCATTGCGCGATACACCTGCCAAATGATGGAATGCACATAAGAAAACATTGACCACTTGGGATCAATGCAGAACTAAGATGCAGATCCAGTTCGCCAAAAAGGTTACTTTACCCTTTGAAAAGTATAATGGACAGACATACCCTAATCAACATATTGAAGTCTGTTCAAAGGCATGAGTGGAAAGACCACTTACAGAATGGGTACATTTATTTGTACATACATTGGATGCAAGTATCCCAGAAAAATGGTACCTCGACCTGAAGCTGCGCAGTGAACTCACTGATTGGGAGCTGCTCGCTGCGAACTTCCGAAAGGACTTCAGTTTTGAAGACGAGAATCCATTAATCCATGAAGCATTACATCTAATCAAGAAGCGCATATTCCAGGACGACTGGCCTCATCAAAACATAACATTGTAGGAGTTTTTTGGGACAGAGTGCGTTCCTACGCACCTACAGTCAGAATGGAAGGAACATGAAGAGCACTTTATCGAGTGTTACAACTTAGCTGAAGATACCAATGATACAAGTGAAGACGATGAGGAGGACCCACGCAACATAGATATACCAGAGTTAGAAGGCGCGCGTGAGGTAGAAGGACCTCCGTTGGAAATCCCATATATGACTAGACCCGTAAAAACACAAAAATTGAACATTGGCACAGACAAAGAGCCGAAGTTCGCATCAATAGGAGATTATTGGGACGATCAGACTATTGCAGAGATCGCAGATACCTTACATGAGTATCAGGAACTGTTTCAAACAAAATTTACAAAGATGAAAGGAATTTTGGGAGAACTAGGGGTCATGAAAATACCTTTAAAGCCAGGTGCTAAGCCTGTCAAGCAGAGGCCATACAGATTGAATTCGCACTACAAGGAAAAAGTCTGCACAGAACTCGATAAGATGCTAGAAGCAGGAATCATTGAACCAGTCGAAGAATCCGAATGGATTAGCCCCATGGTTGTTCAAGACAAGAAATCAAAAGGCAAGATCAGGATTTGTGTGGATCTCATAAAGATGAATGATGCTTCCATGCACGACCCATTTCCTACTCCATTCACAAACAAAGTGCTTGAAAACGTTGGAGGAAATGAGGCATATTCTTTCACTGATGGTTTCTCTGGTTACCATTAGATCAAGGTTGATCCTGCGGATAGGAATAAGACGACATTTTCTACAGAATGGGGGTCATTCTAGTACACCGTCATGCCTTTTGGGCTGATGAATGCACCTGCCATATTCTCTAGAGTCGTCCTCGCAGCATTTAAATATTTTATGCACAAGTTTTTAGAAGCGTATTTTGATGATTAGACTGTATTTGGTATATTGAAAAATCATTGCGCGAATCTCTACATGATGCTCGAGAAGTGTCGACAGCATCAAATATCCTTGAATTTGAAAAAGTGTATTTTCTGTGTGCCCTATGGAATTTTACTTGGCCACATTGTCTGTAAGCAAGGATTGATGGTAGACCCTGCGAAGATTGTAGTTATTGCAAACTTACCAACACCAAATTCAGTCAAGATGTTGCGATCTACATTAGGCCATACTGGATATTACAGGAAATGTATAGAGGGTTATGCACAGATAACCGCAACAATGGAAAAGCTGCTTAAGAAAGACGCACCGTTCATTTGGAATGCAAAATGTGAACAGGGTTTTGACACATTAAAAGAAAAGATGGCCACTGCGCCTATTCTAGTCTTTCTAGACTAGACGAAGCCATTCCATGTCCATGTTGACGCATCATGTATTGCCCTAGGGATCGTGTTAGCTCAGCCAGGAGAGGGAGGTATTGACCACCCTATTGCATTTTCTAGCAAAACGCTTTCAACGGCAGAGAAGAACTATACTACTACTGAGAGGGAAGGCCTTGCGATGGTATATGCCCTATAGAAATTTAGACACTACTTGATGGGATCACACTTCCTTATGTTTACTGACCATTCTGCATTGAAATATTTGGTCAACAAGCCAGTGTTAGGGGAACGCATATGCCGATGGCTACTGCTGTTCCAGGAATATGACTTTGAAATTATTGTCAAGCCAGGTAGACTGAACTTGGGACCTGATCATCTGTCAAGGGTCGAGTCGGGAGAGGAGCCGACGAATATTGAAGACAGTCTGCCTGATGCACAGTTATTTAGTATACATGTTTCCGATGATTATTACAAGGATATCATTGACTTCCTAACCACAAGGCTGGCACCCCAGGAATTCTCGGTCCAGTAGAAAAAATAGTTAGTGGTGCGCACCGCGGACTTCACTATAATTGCAGGATAGTTATACAAACTTGGGCCGGATGAAGTCCTGCGCAGGTGTGTACTCGATCATGAGAAGCCATTTATTCTAGCCGACGCACACTCAGGAATCGCGGGAGGTCACTATGCCGGAAGGGCTATTGCGCAGAAGATATTGCACGCAAGGCTATGGTGGCCTACGCTCCATAAAGATGCAAAGAACATTGTAGGAACTATGATGTCTGTCAGAGGACAGGAAAACCATCATGCCGAGATGAGATTCCATTGAATCCACAGTTGACACTGCAGCCATTTGAAAAATGGGCAATAGACTTTGTGGGTCCTATAAACCCACCAAGAAAAAGAACGGGTGCAAGGTATATTATTACTGCTATGGATTACCTCACCAGATGGGCGGAAGCAAAATCAGTTAAGGACAGCAGCGCAGTTTATTTTTGAAGAAATACTCACCAGATTTGGCTATCCGAAGATTTTGATGAGTGACCAAGGTACTCACTTTTTGAACAAGACGATTGAGGCGCTTACAGAGGAATTCCACATTCGTCATCAGCATAGTACTCCATATCATCCACAGGCGAATGGTACTATAGAGGCTTTCAATAAAATATTGGAGAACGCACTCACTAAGGTGTGCAATGTAAATAGAGACGATTGGGACTTGCGCGTCTCATCTGTGCTATGGGCATACAGGACCACATGCAAGAAATTGACAGGACAAACACCCTTTTGGTTGGTTTATGGGCAGGAGGCTATAATGCCTATGGAATATATTGTCCCTAGTTTTAGAATCGCTGCATTCACAGGGATGGCAGATTGCGAAGCTCTAAAAGAAAGATTGCTACACTTATTGGGCTTGGAGGAAGATCGCTTCATCGCAGGCTTCCACCAGCAAGCTCAGAAGGACTGTGAGAAAGCATGGCATGATCGCCATATAAAGAACAAGTGTTTTCAGGTAGGTGATCTAGTCCTCCTGTATGATAGCAAATTCATGAAATTCCCTGGTAAATTTAAGATGCATTGGCTTGGCCCATATACTGTGATACATGTTACTAACACTGGTGCAGTCCAGTTAGCCAATTTAGCTAGTGATACCTTGCCAACTTTGATAAATGGAAGCAGGCTAAAGCTATACCATGATAGCAGTGCTTCGCAGAACCCTGAATAATGAACAAAGGAAGGAAGTTCTAAGTGTCAAGTATAGTTGAAAGTGGACACTAGAAATGTAAAGGAGTCTGTACATGTACGATAAAAGGAAAAAGGTATGATAAGAAGAATGATCTATGCATCGCACAACACTGTTGAAGCTGCGTGGAAGGAAAAAACAAATAAAATTAAATTAAAAAAATAAGAAGAAAAATATATATTTATAGTGGAAGTCGCGCAGTTGGAAATTTTTGGCATTGCGAAGTAGCCACGCAGGGTTGCAGATGGCTTCCCGCGTAGTTCGACGCAGCACTCAGACAAAAATAGCCGTTGCAAGGCTTTTCAGAAAAATATCCGTTAGATGACCGTTGCAGCAACCGTTTCAGCATTTAAAGAGAAGATAGCCGTTCTAAGCACGCTGACGACAGAAAAGACCGAAGGATCCGCTCAAATTCACCAATGGACACCACATTAATTGCTTATCTAGTCGTTGAAGGGCGCGGGAGAGGGTCTGCTGCTCCTATAAGTAACACCGTTGGGAGACTCGCGGGCGTTACCGAGCACTTAGAATTTTCTTGTGATTAACCTCTCTGAGCTAGTAGCCATCTGTATTCTTTCTGCCTTAGCCGCTACCTCATTAGTGAATGTCCGAACCTTCCTATAGAGACGAAGAACTGACCATTGAAGAAGCACTGAGGATCTTTCAACACAGAGGGATTCAGCAGTTAATGAAAACTCCAGTTAAGAAGGTCACCATAGAACAAGGTGAAGGATGCCATAAATCACCAAGATTTAATCCGACGATGCAGGAAAAAGAAAAAGATAAAGGAAAAGTCGTAACTGCACCTCGATCCAACATCATAAAGATGGGCTCCTCGGCACATAAATCTCCAGTCTTTCAGACAGAACCCTTGAAGATGACACCCGAATATATCTCCCCACGGGCATTGAATGCCCCTGTGTTTAAATTGTCCAAGAATGTGAGATACGACATCCCACTGTCACCTATCTCAAAGCATGTAAACACTGCTAAGAATCTGCTGGGAAAGATAGTAGATTGTAAATGGGAGGATTATGGCCTCTTGGGAATGAAGAAAGACGAGCCAAATGTTCCCAAATAACCAGATTTTCAACCAGACCAGTATATGTGCTGGAAAAAGGATACCAAGGGAACTCTGAACTTGGTAGCTGACAGTTGGCTAGCACCTGTCGTTTAGTCGGGGCTACTGAACTTGTTGAGATTGCCACATTTTGACTGTTCTCCAGAACTTAATATCGTGGTTCACACACTCATGGCGCGAATCCACCAAGGTTATCTGTGGCTGGACAGGAACATTGATATTAACATCAATTTGATCCACCGCATCACCGTGCTAAGCAAGCGCTGTAAGGATCCTAAGCAATTCTTCTAGGGGAAGAGCAAAGAAAAAGAGGTTGTTGAGAAGATGAAGAAAACCCATCCGGTGGTGAAGGAAAAAATAGGTTTCCCGACAAAAGATATAGAGGACAGAACAACAAGATTTGTAATGCAGTTTCTTGTAGGCAAGATACTCAAAACAGCTAGGCCTTCGGAGGTGCCTATGGGCGCAATACTCCTTGGTGCCACAGCGGCCGAAGGAAACAACTTTAATTGGTGTCAGTTTCTATTGAATGAGTTCCTTAAAGAACTCAACGACACACAGGTGAATGGCAGCCAGTTCCATTTCACCTGGCTCATCGTCCTAATTGCTTTGTGTGTATGGAAGGATCCGCAAGATTATGCAGGCGTCATTATGGACACCAAGGATCCTAGAGGGTTTAAGTTTGTCAACCTTTGGGAAAACACAAATGCAGAGCGCCAACATGCGACAGCAGAAGTCTTTTACTAGTACTATATTCAGCTACGCGACGCAATCATGAAGACACCCCGCATTACAAAGCAGGTCACGGCGAAGTATATCCGCATCATCAACTTTGAAGCGGATATGAAATGTATCTTCATATCGCCGAAAGCACAAATGAAGAAACCGGAGTGGTTCCCAGGGAACTACATCATGTATGAGCAGGATATTGAGGTCCTCATGAAACATTGGCCACCAGAGTTTCGCGTAGAGGTTATGGATGTAGAGGCAGACTCAGCAGAAGATGAGCCGATCCCACTCTCATGCCCAATCATTGAAGAAACAGGGAAGAGAAAAGAAGCTGAGACTTCGGAGAAGCCAAAGTCGAGGAAAAAGGTGAAGGCCATAAAGATTCAATCAGAGGCAGTCCTCAATGATGATGAATACGAGATGATAGCCGAAACAGTCTCAAAGCAGATGAAGGAGCTTATGGCAACTAAAGAAAAGAAGGACATGGTCATCCAGGATGACCTGCAAAAGATGCGGCTCGCAATGCAAGGCCTAATGAAGAAAATGGACGATGTCTAGAAAAGCCTTATTTTGCCGCGGGAAGCAGGGGCTGAAGGGAGGTCGGTAGGGACCTCATAGCAAGGAAGCCAACAGCTAGCAATAACACTGCCATCGAAGACTAGAATTGTCCATGTGGACCCATTGCCTGTTGCGTTGTCGATGGCAGAACAAGTTGTCTTGGACACAAAGGGAGTTGAGAGGGTAGAGCTCGACCTAGCCAAAATCCCATTACCAGGATTGCACTTCATCCACATGCAGATCACTGAGGAGATGTATGAACGGACGGTTGAATCGATGAAGTCACAAGCAGAGCTCACCATAGCAAGCAAGAAAATTCAGCTGCAGGCAAAAATACAGCTACGGAACGAACTAGACTAGCGACAAATTTGGAGACTACCATATCCAATGTGGCGAAGGATATTAAAGGCATAGAAATCCAGGATGATCCTGCAGACATAGTTCTGAGGATCGGAGATAAGGTGAGATCCTTGCATTCGTAGATGTAGGATAAAGAGATTTATTATGAGGTCGATATTGGCACATTGAAGGATAAGCTGAATAAGCAGGCGCCATTAACTGAACAGCAAGTCAGAGAAGCAATGAGCGCCGCCTCAAAAAGCATTACAAGTGAGATGGCTAAGTGCCAATCGCTCCTGGATAAGGTTTCACAAGCAATCACGACCCTTGAAGAGGATCAAGGGTCGCTGCAGGTCAAAACTGCGGTACAAGAAAAACAGACCACGCTGGACAAGTTGAACGCAGAGGTTAAAGCTCTGCCACCTAGAGAAAGGCTGCCGAGATACAAGGAGATATCCGGCTTAAAGAAAGAAGTACAGGAATTACGACAAAAAGAGATTGAGATGGATAATTAGTCGCAGCAGCTCCTGGAGAATGCCATGGCGGTATGGCAGCAGATTGAAGATAAGTTAGTAGAACTGCGCAATAACCAGGAGCAGGTACAAGACCAAATTGGAAAAGAAATAACTCCAACACTGCTTGAGACAATTAAACAGGTTGAGCACGATACAAGAGAAGCAGTGGTGCAATTGTACGGTACATATGATGATTTCGCGGCCAAGTTCGTTCCACCGGTCACGGCACAGAGTGAGACAGCTGAAACAATCATTGGCTCGGGGACGAGCCACATGTAAGTGTTAGGGGCATGTTGGGCCCAGGTTGAGATAAAGTTTTGGAAGCACCTTTTTGAGGCAAGCAGGGAAAGATGAGCTGATCGCATCTCAGAAATACAATGTTGGCTAAGTATATGCTGCGAAGTTGCGCGCAGCATCCAACTTTTGACCACACTATGGAGTTGCGTGCAACATCGAAGTTTTGACCGTGATGCGAAAACCAGTACTGCGCCGAAGCAATGCTGTGGAGTTAGGATGCCACGTGGAGCCAGCAAAGTGGTGTGCTGGACAAGTATCAAATGTAGCTACCAGCTCGACTGGTAGCAGCCATTTTTGGAAAGATATTCCAGTATTGCCGAGCGGCGGATATAGGAAAAACAGGAAGGTGGCGACGAGTGGGTTGTTAAGGAAAGCGACGTTTGGCATGCTTAGAAGGTAAAACCATTAGAGAGAAATGGTTCGGCAGAAGCAGCCTGTAGGTACTCATGCGACAGGAAGGTCGATAGCGACAGAATGAGGATGTGGAGATCCGCCATGATCAAGCAGACGCTACCAAGAGCCAGCAAGCCGGTTTGGAAAACCAGCGCAGTTTTGGAAACCCTTAGGGTTTTGGGTTTTAGGTCTTCGACATTGTACAGACATGACCTTCGGGCATGATCTATTTAAGAAGACACTTTTGTATGGGATGGGAGTTTCTCTATTTTGGATACTAGATGCTAGTTATTAGAGTAATCTTGAGATAACCCTTTTGTATTGTAAAATATCTCTGAGCTAAGAATATTGTAAAGGCTCTGCAGCTGTGTGCGCAGAGACCTAGTCGAGATAAAGGAGAGTCTGCAGCTGAGTGCGTAGACTAAGAACAGTTGCCCCATCCCTTTTGAAAGAAATATATTACCAACCATTCTTGTGGACGTATCTTTCCATCCGGGGAAGTGAACCACGTTAAATCCTATGTTATGTGATGATGTTTATGAATGGATGACTGTCTATCTGTAGAATGAATGTTTGAATGTTTCCTTGCATGCTGTAATAGGATAACTTTGATATGCATTCACCAATATGCAAAGTTTGGGAATGATATGCTAAGTTCGATGTGAACAGATGAATGGCGAACATTTTAATTATATGTTAAGATCGTGAATCAGTCATTTAAGTTTAATACTTTCTTAAACACAGTGAAGGAACGCGGCATAGTTAGTCATGTCTATCATTTCAATTCACGTTGTAATAACCCAAGTTCTTGAATGAATGCTAGAAAGATAACCAGTAAGTGCCTGAAGGAATGGATGAGTGATATTCATTTCAGTGCCTTAACGTTTCCAAGATCTTCCAAGGAGAGGAAAAGTGTGGGTGATTCGCAGTTCCAGTAGAAGATTCGCAGCAGTAAGAAACCCTTAGTGAGGCCCGCAATATTGCCTCCACCGCGCGGTACTTCTCGCAGCATAGATCCTGCTGTGTACCGAATCACTTTGCCCCGCAGTGCACTCCTTCTGTCCTGCGCTGCGCAGCTTGTTCATATAAACAACTCATCATTTACTGTGGAAACCTGATTCCGCAGTACCCCATAAGATACACCTCGGGTGAGACGTCAACCTGCTCGCAGGTTGTTGCCGAAAGGGCCAGTGCGAAGGGGTTTTGTTGGTCAAAGGGAGAACCGCAAAGAATTTGGGTCTAATTGGAAACCTCTGGGTCAATTTAAGCCAACAATGCATGACCTGTATTTATCCAGCAGTCAAATTGAAACTTTGACAAAAATTTGGAAGAATTGTGGTGACTCTGTCTTGGGCTTGGTGGCGGTGGATTCTTCTTTGTAGGCAAAACATGTTGAACCTATGACTAGCAATGAGAAGGGTCCTTCTTCTTTATACTATTTTCATGGTCAAGAGGATGAATTACTGAAGGGCGATCAAATTATTAGACTGCTCTCGGAGAACTCTCAGGATTTGACCCTTAAGACTACATCATCTTTGAGGGTAGGCAGTGTTTCTAAGTCTGGCTCGTGAGGGCCATATTTTATTCGCCCACGGTCAAAAGGTGTTTTGTCGGCAGGGGGGATGGAGATGGAGGAGAACCCAACTCCCTCAAAATTTTGGAGGAAATCCAAGATGTCTCGGGCCAAAGAAAGGGCGAAGAGGAAAATTTTGAAGGGCATGCAAATGAAGATTTCAAGAGTTCTCAGAGTAGTAAAACCCCTTCATGGGTTCCCTAAATGAAACCTTATTCTATCAACATTCGGGGCCTTCGAGGGAAGGCTAAAACAAATTCCCTCAAGCGGTTCATTGAGGTATAAAGACCAGATTTTTTTTAATTCAAGAAACTATGATGAAAGGTTTGGAAGCAATTGCTTCTTTAGGAAAAAATTTGCCTTTTATGAATTTTTTTCAGTTGATGTTGTTGGTAGATCGGGAGGGTTGGTTAGCGGTGTGTCGAAGAAGGTGTCGATTGTAAATTCCTTTGCAACTAGATTGGTGTTGGGGTGAAAATTCATTTTTCTATCTTGGATTGTTCTCTTCTTATTCTTAATATCTATGGCCCTTATGAGAACAAGTTTTATTTTTGGACCTCCCTTATGTCGAAGAATTATCTGAAGCAGAACAATGTGATTGATGGGGGAGATTTAAATTTCACTTTTTCCACTGACGAAATTTGGGGAGAAGCAGCTCGAGAGGACCCTCTTAGGCCGTCTCTGTGGAAGTTATTTGATCACTGTGACTAAATGGACATCAAACCTATTGTTATCAAGCCAACCTGGTGCAACAAGAGAGTAGGGTCTCAAGGTATTTACAAAAGAATTGATCCTTTTTTCATTAATATCATGTTTTCTTCTGGTTTACAATTATTTAGATCTTGGATGGGTTTGTTACCTTCTCAAACCATTTTCCGGTTTTTCTTGAATTTGTCCCACCGGAAGTTAACCCTGGATCTCCTTTTAAATAAAACTCTGATTGGGATAATCTCCCTTGATTTCAAGATCTTATCCAAAATAATTGGAGGCATAACATAGTAGGAAATGGTCATACTTGTACTCAAATGGTGGAATCTTTGAGGGATTTAAAGAAGCTGGTGGTAAATTGGAATATATTTATAAGGAAGGAGTGTGAAGCTCATCTGGTAGAAATTAAGCTCAAGTTAGGAATTCTATATGGGAGAGATCCAAATTTTTTCACCTCGGAATAAGTGAAAAGGGATATTGTTGAGCTGGAAAGGGTGAAAGAGAAGATACTTAAGGAAGCTAATATAGAATGGAGACTCGAGAGTAGGGCACTCTGGCTCGAGGAAGGGGATTGGAACACAAAATATTTTCAGAACATTGCGGCACACCAAAATAATTATAACACCATCTGGGAACTGAAGGACGTGGAATGCCATTCTATAAAAGGGTTTAAAACGTTATCATAGTCAGCTATAGAGCATTTCAAATCTATCTATTCTAATCCGGGACATCAGGACATTCTAGGTATGTTGCAATTTATTGAGAAGTTCCCTTTATTACTCAACCATGATCAAAATGAGTTCTTATACAGGGAGGTTACATTGGAAGAATTAAAGGTTTCTCTCAGGGCTTTCCACTGTGATAAAATTTTGGGGCCAGATGGTTGGCCTCCTTATTCTTTTCTAGATTTTTTTGATACGGTGGGAGAAGACTTACTGAAGATGGTGGAATAATTCTGGAAGTCTGGTGTCATCTTGGCCTCTCTTAACTCAAATTTTCTGGCATTGATACCAAAGAAAGATCAACCTGAAACATTTGGTGATTTCGGGTTGATTTCTTTGTGCAATTTAGCGTATAAGATAATGGAAAAAATATTGGTGATTAGATTGAAGCCCCACCTCTCCAGGTATGTCTCCAATGAATAGTTTGGCTTTCTTTAGGGTATATTAATTCGTGAAGCAATGGGATCCTCCTAGGAAGGACTGCATACCATCAAAACAAGTAACCTTAGGATGGCTGCTATGAAACTAGATCTATCCAAACCTGATCCAGGAGGATCTTCAAGATCGATCAAAATTAAAGTCTTCAAAAGATAAAAAGAAGCTTACAAATGCTTAGAGATCATCGGGATATTTTCGGAAACATTCGTTTCGTGTGAAACGGCCTCTTGAGGTGAAAGTTATTGAGTTTTGAAAATGCAACAAAAAGGTTAAAAAAGGAAGAAAACAAAATGGGTTAAAATGGTAAAAAATGGACCAATGACAGGGTGCCATATGGACAAGTTTGATGACATGGAAGATTAGTTGGACCAATCAGGGACTACCATGTGGTGTCCCTATTGGCATATGGATTTCACTATTCAACAAAATTTATGGAGGTCATGGGGATCAAACCCGTGACCTCAAGGTCCGCCAAAGACTCCACAGAGCGCACCTAGCCAGGACTCCCGCAAGTTGTTCTTAACACTATAGGGAAAGAATTTTATTTAAAGTTAAATGTTGGATTGATTGGAAAAAAGGGAGGAGTCGAGGGATACGCCCTCGACCCCTTGTCCAACACCGAAAAATGCAAAACCAACGGAGATAATAAGTCGCAAGTGAATCCAACGGATCCAAGAGCCAAGTCATAACCCAACACAACCGCCACCGCAGTGCCACATAACCAAACCGCCAACAAACGTTACAACGTCAACACTAAAAGGGGAGAGGCCCACGGGATTGACCCCGAGACCTCTTCCCCCAAAGTGAAACAACTTACCACTGGGCCAAAGCCCAACCGTTGAATGGTTAGCGGCAATTTTCACCAGCGTGTAGATACCATAGTCTTCCTCCCTTTGGGATGGGAGTGAGCATCACTTATATAGGACTAAGTGGATAGGGTATGGATAGGATAGATTGAGAGATGGTAGGAGAGAGATAGGGGATCCTCCCAAAGAGTTAGGGGTCAAGTACCAGCTCCCCTAGAGGTCAGGGATAAGCCCCTAAATGGGTAATTTTTGAGAAGGATCTCGAATAGACTATTTTTTCCCATTAACAGACCTCGTCGCACCCTACAGTGGAGCAAGATGCGATGTCACATGTTGCTAATGTGCAACTTGCGACGACCTCTCAAAAGATTGCAGAATTGAGTGCAAATCCTCCCAGATGAAAATACTTAGTCCAGGTGACTTCAGGGATGTATACACTGAATCTAATGATGGGTAGATTTTAGGTGTAACAGAATTCCCCCCAAAGCATGAAGTTGTTAAGGATGTACAGGTGAGTGATTTGAAATAAATAATGGCAATACACTCGACGTACGAAGGACATTGCTGCAGTACAACTGACTCTGAACGAAAAATATCATATGCAGTACAACATGGCTGCCGACCAATACATTGCAGATCCATGGTGGTAATGACCGACTGAACACAATCATGGCTACTAGACACAAGCGTAGATCCATGATGAGATGATAAGACAGCCACAACCAATACAAAAGTGGATCCGTGTAATATGACTCAATACAAACTCCATCGCAGCCTGGGTAAAACATGACCCCCCAGGGTCTTCAAGCTGAACCCGCAATGATACGAATCTATCCATGTGATTACAAATGTCTTGACGTCAAACATGGTAGAAACCACTTGATTACCATCCATTGATGTAAATCGTTAACAAGTGCGAGGGAGATCACCATTGATGTCAATGATTCCCAAGGTATCACAGTACATATCATCAAGCATGAATAAATGATTTGAAGTCGAATGCAAGATGAAATCTTTCAATCAAGAGCCAATGATTTAAACTCATGATGAAAGCAAGGTAACCTGTCATTGAGGCATGCAGGGCCAAGGTACTTGGTTGGTTTCTAGATTCGATCCTCGGATGATGAGTTGAAGTCGACAAGGATGAATCTATCGAAGGAGGTCCATGATGAATCCCCCATCAATCGACACGAAACACGACAAAAATTGTGTAGAGTGGATCGGATGGTACAGTAAAATGTAATACTGACTCAAAGTAACAACGGCATGATAACATGTGTACTGACTGTAGATGATAGATAGTGAACGTGTTCTTGAACATGGGCATGGCATGACCTGGTAGTATTGACATAATGAGAATGACGCAAACTTCTAATGCAACTAATGATGGAAGCTTTCTCTGAATGACTCAGAGGAGTAACAGGACTTAGAAAGTAAGCGGGGACTCATAGACAAACAGATGACCCAAGTACTTTATGGGAATGCAGATGAGTGCCATGTTCAATAACGACTATATACTTCTACTAAGGTATGTAACACAAACACTTTCCTTTTTCCCCATAATGAATGATGAGTGCCTCATGTGTTGTTTACGATCTTGATGAGGGTGACCAAATGCTCGGTATATCTCATCTCATAGATGAGTCCAATCCCAAATATTTTCCGAACCTGGGATAGGAGGGGTTCGTCCCATGACGAGCCCTTCAATGTGAAAAATTAACGAGTCCATAGAAGGTAAACTCGGTCGTCATTTCATGTTTAGAGAGTCTGAAAAGAACTAAAGAAGACTCCAACGGTCATTTTTCGTAAAGTTAGCCTCATCGCCTGAAAAAGGGCAAAACAACACGGGAGAGAACTCTTCCAGTCATGATTGGCTGGAGTATTCCTTTTTTGTAATTAGTGCCCCCTAGTCCGAAAAAGGGGTAAACTATCACCAGGAAGACAACCATTCAAATATTTTAAGAAGCGTGAACACGACAAGTTCGCTTGGCAATCTTTTCATTTTTCGAGAGCCTGAAAAGAGCTTAACGGTAGACTCCGGGGGGTGTCCTTTTCCGTGGAAGTTTAACGAGTCCGAAAAAGTGATAAATCATAACTTGGTACTTGCTCTCATGGTTTCGTGAGTACGAGAACAAACAGAGATTAAACTCGTCCTCATGCAATAATTACGACTAACCAAAAATAATAATGACAAAACATTCAAAGGGGTGTTCATACCTGTAGTTATTGTTGGTGATGCGAGAAACGGCACAAAAGACCACTTTACGACTCCTGTACACTAGAGAAAGTGTCAAATAGTCCCAAATATAATGACAAATGGTCAAAACTATAGTAAATGGCCCAAAAGCATCAAAATATTTGAAAAGGAATATTCCATTCTATTTATAAATAGAAATATGGACCAAAAATAGATTTCATTGTTCAAATTGCCAATTTGGGTAGAGAAGTACCAATTTGGAGCCAAAACTTCCTTTGCCAATTTCAGGAGCTACGATCCGTCGTTTCACCAACCGTCCGGATCAGGTAGGCCTAAACTTCATCCAATAACTTTCCAGTGGTTTAGTTTTTGCTTTTATGTCCATTTTTTGGGTTTTTGATGGTGTTATGGAGGGCTTTATGTGCCCTCGGCTCGTCGCAGGTTTCCCTTTTGGGACCTGCGACGAGACCGATTCGTCGCAAGTCTTGAAAATGAGAGGTGAGATGGCAGAAAACCACAATCCAAACATCAAAAATAATTCAAAAAATGGACTTCTGAGGGTTGAAGCAGGACCTAACAATGTCTAAATGTCCTTCTTGGCAGGTTACCAGCTAGCCAATGTGATATTGGAGTGGCAAGAGAGAGAACACGAACTTGAGGATGAACAAGCCGCAAACAAAACACAATGTGTGGATGCTTTGAGAAACTGCGGGTTACTCAAGTTCTTTGAGATCCAGGGGATGAGATCCCAGATCCCACTGCTGACACACATGCTGCAGATTTGGGATGCGGCCCAATAGTACTTTGCGATAGGTGAGAATATCCTCACGATAGACATTGAGGATATCTACTTTCTCACCAGTTTGTCCCGAAGAGGGGACGTTGTACAACTTACTGGGACATGGGCCAGTGACCGTATAGTTGAGGACATGGTGTTAGAGCACTTCATTGCTACTTCTCGTCCTTCCAGCGGGAAGATTCTCATCAGGGATGTGGTGAGTCGTCCACTGTGGACCATATTGCTTACCATTACTAGGGTGGCGGGTAGCTAAGCCCCACACACAGCTACTCGGACCCAGATGCTGTATGCGGAGGATTGTATGTCCCCCATGGTTTTTAACTGGTGCGAGGGTGTCCTCGCAAACATCCGAGCTGAGCTAACCAAGTGTCGGCGAGGGGAGCTCAAGCAGTTTGGGTATGGATCGATTATAGTATAGTTCCTCTTAGAACAGATTCCTCTTCTATATCCGCAGTTTGTACTTGATGACAGGGAGCCCAAGGATCCCCATATGCTGAGATGGGCTAAGGTCATGACCCATCATGGTGGCGGGCCCATCATTAGCTTCGGTCCTGAGTTTTTCAGCTGGCTAGAGGGCCATTTACTTATGGTCGAGGACTTTCCATACAGCGGCACATACTTTCAAGAGGATCCCGACTTGGTGCTACCAGAGAGTGCAGCATGGGGTGACCTAGGTGAGAACGAAACCCTTGTATTTTTAGTTTTGTGTACTATATCATTTTTTTGATGCAGTGCTAACAAGTATGTAATATGTGTGTGCAGATGTGGGCCCCATACGGCCGATGGGTCTCTCCCTTCTGGCGAGGAGAGACAGAGGCGGGGAGGCAGTCGTTCCTGCAGGTGCTCATGTTGCCATCAAGGAGATGGAGGAGGTGTACAGGAACCTATCTCAGCAGACCGTGGAGGTACTGGATCCAGCTATCAATGACTTACCGAGGCCCGTGCAGAGATTTGGGGTTGGAGCGTCTGTGCGCTTCAACGCCTTACTCTGCAAGGTGGCTCGGACTATAGATTATGTGTCGTTCAAGCTAGGGGTGGTGTATGGGTCAGGCGCCAGGCCTGATGACACTTCTATACTTGTACTAAGAGCTTAGAGGCCTCATATTTTGTACTACTGAAAGCTATGATGCTTCAGATTTTTGTAGAGACTCACTGAAAGCCATCGTGCTTCAGATTTTGTACCAGCACTGCTTTTTGAATGATATATATATATATACATACATTACTGGCGATTTATACATTATGTGTTTTTAAAATGATTAGTGATGTGATCTTGTTTACATTTTTTATTATATACATTGTATTTACATGTCGTGAATGCTTTTACATATTATGGATATTATGTGTCTGTGATGTACCAATCCAAAATGAAGTTGGCCATCGAGTCAGCAACTATGTTTAACTCCTGTGGAATGTGCAGGTATTGAACGGATTCAAGTGACCTTTCCATGAGACGTACTCGTCTAAAGAGACGAAGTAAGATGGGATCACGGATGGCGTACACCCGGTTCAGATGGGAAACCACTAATTGAGAGTCCATGTGGATGACAATGTGGTTCATACCCAAGGAAATGGTGTTAGGTAGGGTTCCAATTACTGCCTGATATTCTGCGGCATTATTGGTCGCAAACCCTAGGCAACTTCCTCCTGAGCTAATGAGCTCACCTGTTGAGGAATATAGTACCCAAGATGTCGAAGCAAGGTTATGGGTATGCCGGCTAGCGCCGTCCGCGAATCCATAGCACATTTCCATCTGCACACACAGACAGAACATGGTATAAGAAGTAGAAACAAGATCAAAAGACACTCAAAAAAGAAATGTGTCACACCACACAAAAACACGCCATGTACAGTATATACAAGCAAGTCTATGCATGAGGGATCAAGCATAGTATCTATTCAGGTAAATCCCATTGCGGGGTTCACCCAAAGAGATTCCGTCATAATCTTCAAGCTCATAGGCTTCTTTCTCCAAACACGTTTGACTTTGTAAGGTCCATGCCACATGGATTCGAACTTCCCTGCTCCTAGTTTGTCGTGCTTCTGGTCATAAGTGAGGACCAGGTCACCCTCATTAAAGATACGAGGTTCAACTGACTTATCATATTCAACTTTCATGCATTTTTTGTGCGCTTCATTAGCAAGAGCGGCATCTCGACGAGACTCGTCAAGTTTTGCTAAGTGCAAGAGACTTTCTTCCTCAGTAGTAGTGTTAGGAAGAAGTTTGACAGCGAGTTGTAGCGACGGAATTTTGCACTCTATCGGCAGAACAACCTCCAATCCATATACCAATTGGAAAGGAGTGAATCCTGTGGCGGTTTTGATGGAAGTTCGGTAGGCCCATAACGCTGAAAAGAGCATGTTGTGCCAATTGGACTTATGTGTCCCTGCCATCCTTTGGACCATAGTTTTCAAGACCTTGTTAATGGCCTCGACCTGTCCATTGGATTGCGGGTAGTAGGGTGTTGAATTTTCATGGCAAAAACCCAACCTGTCGCTCAATTCATCAACCATATGGTTCTGAAAATGAGAACCATGATCAGTAACAATTTCCGGAGGAACTCCAAACCGCGCTATTACATGATTGAACATGAAGAGTGCGGCGGTTTTGTTGTCGTTCTGGTATGTAGGCATAGCTTTGGCCCACTTTGTGAAGTAATCCATAGCTACGATGATGTAACTATGCCCCCCGGCCGAGGTAGGCTTACAATGCATGAAATCAATGCCCCATTTTGCGAATGGGCCAACGGCAATAACCAGATGTAACGGGGCAGGATGAGTGCGCTTCTTCGTATGGAAGTGTTGGCAAGGAGGACATTTTTTTACAGCCTCAATACAATCTTTGAAGATAGTAGGCCAGAAATATCCTGCGGGAAAAATCTTCTAGGCTGTATCCATCCCAGAGAGGTGACCACCACATGCCCCAGCGTGACAGTCATTCAGAACGCGTTCAGCCTCGTCATGAGTGACACAACGTCGAAGAATTGAATCAATGCCACGGCAATACAAAGTATCATTAATGATTAAATAATACTTTTCATGGTGACGTATCTTACGACGGTCGTCGCGAGAGAGTTGAAGGTTGAAGCGTTGGGTTTGAAGATACAATGAGATATATCCATACCAGGGGTCAGTCGTACTGATGAGAAACAATGATTCATCCGGAAAGGAGTCATTGTGCTCAACTTCTACATCAGAATGGGGAAGGTCACAAATAAGCTCGGCAAACACCAAAGACTTCTTAGACTTAGCTTTCTCGAAAAGAAGATCAAATTCTTGCAGTATCACAATCCAGCGTAAATACTTGCCCCCAAGCACTTGATGTGTCAGTACGTGGTACATGGGGTTCGAGTTGGCAATGATGGTGGTGATGCGGAGCAATATGTAGTGGCGAAACTTCTGGACGGCGATGACCGCCGCAAATGCGAGTTTTTCAACATGTGAATATCTAGTTTCAGCGTCGGCTAGACCCTTACTTGCATAGTATATTACATGTTCCTGGTCGTTTTGATCCTCCTATACCAAAACCATGGCGATAGTGGTAGCAGAAGCCGCGAGATATAAGATGTAATCTCGATAATAATTAGGCGGTTGGAGCACGGGGGCATGAGTGATGGCATGTTTGATACTGTCGAAGGATTTTTGAGCTTGGTCATCCCAAATGAACAGGATGTCCTTCTTGAGCAGTCTCATATAGCCCTAAGTCTTCTCCACGAAATTGCAAACAAAACGTCTTAAATAAGTCGCCTTCCCTTGGAGACTTTGAAGTTTCATCACATCAGTCGAGGGTGGTAGGTTGATGATGGCCTCCACCTTTAAGGGATCAATGCGGATCCCATCCTTCGAAACGATAAATCCTAAGAGGCATCCAGACTCAACGCAAAAGATACACTTATGAGAATTCAAACAGATATTGTACCGTCTACATTTGAGGAAAATGGGCATCAGATGATCAATGTGGAACTCACGCTGATTTGAATGAGCAAGGAGATCGTCCAGGTAAGGTTCCACAAATTCCTTAATGTCATGGAAAGCATACGACATAGCCCGCTGAAATGTGGCGACAGCATTTTTAAGGTCAAACAAGAGTTTGCGATACGCAAACGTTCCCCATGGGCAGATGAAACCGTCTTATGTTGGTCGGATGGGTTGATCTCAATTTGGTTGTAACCAGAAAATCCATCCATGAATGAGAAGATGACGCTTCTAGCACAGTTGTCGATGGTCTAGTCGATGAAGGGGGTCAGGTAGTTGTCTTTTGGACAAGCCCGATTAAGGTCCCAATAATCAACACAGACGCAAATGGTTCCCTGCTTTTTATTCACAGGAACGACGTTTGAGACCCAATCCGTCAATGGGACAGGATAAATAAAACCAGCCTTTAAAAGCTTTTCAATTTCTGCCTTTATTGCCATAGTCTTCCGGGGGTGTACCGGTCACAACTTTTGGTGTACAGGTTTGATGTGAGGATAGGTTTTTATTTCGTGAGAAACAATTGCGGGGTCTATCCCAGGAATCTCCTCATATGACCAAGCAAATACGTCTCGAAATTGCTTGAGCAAGGCCGTGCTAACAGCGATTTCTTCAGGGGAACACTTCTGGCCTATGTGAATGTGTTCCACTATACCAGGTTTCATCGAGATGTCTACCGGGGTGGTTGGCTCAATGTTGGCTAGGTTTCCCTCCGTGTCCGTAAGACATGTAAGGATGGGGGAATGAGGGGATGGGTAGATATATGGTGAAAAGAGGGTATGGATGTTGTTCTATATGTATTCCAAAGGAGGAAGAAAAGATGACCTATGGTGGAGATCATCCCACGGACTGTCGTCAATATTCATTACTTCCATGGTGGACTCATCTGAATGAAAAGTCTGAAGTAAGAGATTAGGTAGAGAGGACGTTCGTCATAGAGAACAGGATGGAGAGGCCATGGTTAAATGGTCCTCCGATGCTGATTGGATAGCCTTATAAATACGTTCAGCGGGTGAAAGAGGCATCATATCTCCAAGCAGGTGTGTGGTGGCTTCATCCAATACAAGCCAAGCATCGTTAGAATGAGATAAAATCTCAGTGGATATCATGTTCATCTTAGCAACATGATTAGGGGGGTCTGCGGCTGGAAAAACGCCCATGAGAGATGAATCTTTCAAAAGGCCAACCCCCACACTCTTGTACTATTTTGACATATGTCCAATGGAAGGAACATGGTCACCAGGATGAGTAGTGGCGTCCGGTGTACAAAAATATAACTGGTCGATAGTAACAATTCATCCTTGGTGGGGGAATTGTACTATGCGGAAGACTGAAGAGGCTACCGCCTGCATGGTGTAAAACCCATTGTGATCGAGCAAGAGATTATAATCTAACAGGGCCAAGACCACTTCCACGTTAATGGTTACGGTCTTTCCGCCCAACTCAACTGCAAGAGCTTGTAAGAGCCCATGAGGTTGAAATCCACACCCGTCGAATGCCTTCAACGTGGTAGGAGAACGATTCAATTCGGGGGAGCCAATGGCTCTCCAACATGCGATGGACATGACAGAAGTGGAGGCTCCTTCGTCCAAAAGGGTATGATGGACAATCTTCCTAGCAATGTTTGCAGAAACTTGGAATGCGAGCTGGTGTGAGAGCCTCGACTTAAAGTTGTCAAGTCGGAACATGATGGTGTTCGAGGAATCCGAGTCAACTACACCAATGGCTGCAAGGAGAGTCTTGCGTTGATTAGAACAATTATACAAAACTTCCAGGGTGTACATGGCGAAAGGAGCTTGTGCCAAGTCCTCTACGATATTGTAATTTTGTGCCCCTCGAGCATTAGGATTGAAAACAGCTTTTCGAATCGTACTCTTGGGCGGTCGCAATATCGAGTCTAAGGAGGGCTTCTCAATGGTGAGAGAATTCGATGGTATAGTGACATCCGTTAAGGAGTCAGAAGCTTTTTCAGCATTACTTCCAGTGGATTCCTTTGAAGGGAATGGTTCGTAAGATCGCGAGCGAGTATTCAAATTAATCGCCTCGTTATGCAACATGAGAACATGCATGGTATTGGATGATTCCCCCTGGGTTGGGGGGGTTTGAGCAATCATCTGCTGGTTTTGAGTAGGACACGGATAGTTGAGGACTGCGGGAGTCGGTTTACCCCTAAGAAACTTTTGTACTTCATCTCTATGGGGACACTCTTTGGAGAAATGGTCATCTCCACAAAATAAACAAGGATACTTTAGTTTCCTTTTCTACTTGGTATCGTCAGGAGTGCTCTTTGGTTCCTGCTGGGCAGAAAAAATTTTGGGTTTCCCCTTGTTCTTCTTCTTGCCGTTAAACTTCTGAGATGAAGTCGATTGGACAGAATTCACCTCTTCAGTTATAGTAGGAGTGGTGGACTTGGAGGTGCTGTGGCCATCCGGATCCGGGTTGGATGATCCAACAATGCTAGCAGCAGGCTAGGTGTTAAGGGAAGCAATGATTCCATCAGTTTGGAGTCCCTTATGTGGTTTCGCAAGGTCATTAACGTTACGGGGTGCATCAGGCAGAATATCAAACAACCTGTCGGATTGAGTGTAGACTAGGTCTAGCACATGGGCACTCGCGATGGCTTGTTCTTCGGTGACAGCACCTTGCATAGCAACGTCTCTTGCTATGGTAGGGATGAGGTATTTTGTGAACCAGTCTACTAGGAGTTGATCTGGAATGGGAGCTTTAATGAGATGTCATCTCCTTCGCCACTCGTGGATATGATCCAAAATGTGAGTGGCGGTATTCTGACGGAGTGAGGTTAAAATCTCGGTACCAGTCTCATACCGTATGGGCAGTTGGAAATGTGTCAAAAATTTCATGGCAAGAGAACCAAAATCAGGAAAAGAGTGCGGTGGCAACTCAATGTACCACTTGGCAGCCGAACCAGTGAGAGTCCTTTGAAACAATCTAAGACGAATTGAATCATCCATTAAGGAATTAGATGAACACCATAAGTGGTATGTCATCACGTGGTTTTTAGGGTCTTCACCCGGCTTGCCGTCAAACTTGGGGATATCAGACAGAAGTTTCACCGGAATCGCTGGCCAGTTAGATCCATGGTAAATAGGATCATTGGTTAAACGGGAGAGGTCAGGCAGGTCCAAAGTAGCCAGGAAGGGCAGCTATGGATTAGGCTGCGCGTATTGATAATACGGATAAGGCAAGTAAGGACCATACTGAACGTAAGGTGTACCAGGATGAAACTAACCGTAGGGGGGTGTGTCACCCAAACCGTAAGGAGGTCCGCCACTATAAGGTGGTCCATACCAATAAGGTGGGGGTCTAACTCCACCTCCAGGAGGGGGTGGAGATTCGCCGCCACCACCAGGAGGAGGTGGGGGTCCATAATCGTAATAAGGTGTCCCACCACCACCTCCGCCCGGAGGGGGTGGTGGACCACTTCCACCGCCAAAAGTTTGGGGGCCCCCACCACCTTCGCCGCAGGAAGGATGAGGGTCTCCACCACCACCGACACCACCATAGTAATTAGGTCCTCCACCGCCTCCGCCTGGAGGGGGTGGTGGACCACCGCCACCACCCGAAGGGAAGTGTCCTCCTCCACCATGATAGGGTGGTCCCCCACCGCCGAAGGGGTGAGGGGTACTGTAGGAAAAATGAGGTGGGCCTCCACCAATGTTAGGTGGAGGTCTGCAGCCTCCAGCAGGAGGTGGGAGAGGACCGATCGGTGGTGGTGGTCCTTGAGGGATAGTCTGTTGGGATCTGTGTTGCAACACAGGTTGTTTCCCCCATAGAGTGTATGGATTCCCGGGATAACGTATCCCATATGGTGCGTTTCCGGGATTAGGTTGGCCCGGCACAAGGTTAACAGAACCTAGATATGCTTGACTCCATGAGGGTTGAGTTACATTTGACAGCCCTCCAACATGAGATAATCCCGTGGTGGACGGTCTAGCAGGTTGGGAAGGTCCAACGGAAGGTCCGTTGGGGATTCCACTGCCTACGTTCTAGTTAGGAAACGAGGGTTTCCCCCCAGCCACAACAGGTTGACCACTAGTCAAAGGTTGAACCAACGTAGGTTGTTGACTAGATACCATGATAATAACATTACCAATAAGATAATCCGTGGGAATGGAATACCCTCCCCTCGAATTCTGAGGTGGGGGAGGAATTGGTAAAGTAACCGTGGTAGTGACAGGTGTGTTGGACTGTTGTCCTTCCACCGGTTGGTTCACTTGAGGTGCAGGACTGGACTCTTGCGAGGGTTGACCAGTATTGTTAGTGGTCATGTGCTGGGGTGCTTCAGGTGATCCAAAATATATCGAATGAACTGGGATGTTTCCATCGTCAAATCTTATTTGGAAATGGCGATTACGAAACTCTTCAGAGTGTTTCCTGAGACTTTGTCTTCGAAACTCATCTCCTTTAATACGTAACTATTCCAAACGTTCATGGATGGGGCCAAAAATCTCGACAGGGTCAGGCCTATAGTAAGGCCTAAAGAAATCTGGATTAGTCCAGTTAGGTGGGGATGAGATGGAAAAATGAGCCACTGGGTGGTCTGTAGAAGATGTCCAATAAGCTGCTGAAGGACCAGCAGCTGCTATAGGGTCATCCTGGGGTCGGTTTATCCATTCCAACGATCCAGGTTCTCTCGGAATGACGGGAGAAACATTTTGTGAAGCGGGGGTGTGTGCTTCTTCATCCTACGGGGGATGAGAGGCAGGTGAATCTAGTGGAAACAAAATTCCGCCAACATTCAAAGTGGGGTTCTCCACTTCAGCAACTACGACCGCATTACGTTGATCCATTCTTATCCTCGAAATAAACTCCGGATTAAGGGGATATTCAGGTGATAAGTTCAAGATCCTACGGGACCTTCTCTAGGGAAAATCTGCCAGAGTATCAGGAAAATCAGCCAAAAAGGCTGAAACAGCGTCTCTCCTAAGGGTATGCTAAAAGAAAAGTAGTCCAGAAAAACCCTACTCAAACTAAGGCAACAAGCAAACTTATGTGATAGAGTGGATTCAAAAGTTTGGAACCTCACGGGATTATCAAGGCATTGCAAACCGCGATATACTGCAGGGTCCAACAATATGATGCAACAAGGAGGATTGGGACCGTACCCTTGCCTGCATACCCGATTACCTGGATAGTACGTGCGTGCTAATCTCCCCGAGTGTTGTTCTCAGTGTATTGCTTTGCCAATATGGCTAAATGGTTAACTCGGTTGGTTTCAGGAATCCCAATGGTGTCTCTCGATATACGCAAGGTACGTGGGAGCTCAAATCCATAGTGGTGTTGTCTAATGCACAACCGTTCGGCAAGAGACCTTCTGATATACGTGTAGAGTACGTGATACACCCTTCGATATATGCCAAGTACGGATTATGGTACTTGGTGGGTACGTGAAGGAGCTCGATATACCGATGTACGTGGAAGACTACAATACCCCCAGGATACAGTGCTGGCAAATAACAACAGCTGCCACGCTTAACGACGCCGGAACACGTGTCTAACTTACACACAAGTTGCTAAAAAATTTACCTAGTTCTACCGTTAATTTTATCTTGGACGGTTAGGTGAATGCATGAGGAGAGTACATAATCGGAAGCATAATGCAAGCACTGGCTACATGCACAAAATGTTCTTTTCTTTCAATGAATTCTAGCTACGGAAAGGAGAAAGCTTTTTTCCAATGGTATTTCCAAAACAAACTCAATGCAACACAATTCTCAATTCAAACAAATTTGACAATGAAAGTATTCTTTTCCTTTTAGCGAAATGCAAAACTACACAACACTACTAAACCAAATCAAAACAAATTTTTTCCTTTTCTTCTTCTTTTCAAAGTAAAATGACACTAAATGATGAAAAGAGAGGATTCTGAGATGACAAATGCAAGCTTTTCAATTTCAATTTCAATGATCTAAGAGCAACAAGAATTAAAAATGCATCTATCTTTCCTTAGCATGGAATTAATTTTGCAAAAATTGAAGCGTGCTTTGAGCCTTTCAAGAAGATGAGCGATTCATAATTCAAGAAAAACACAATAGATCGTACATTCATTCAACTTTTCCAAAACATAAACGAGAATTTTCCAATGCACAACAATCTTTCTTCAATAACTTTTTGAGAAACAATGGGAAAGAAGCATTTTTAAACTTTTCGATGGATGCATCAAAGAAGTAATTTGATAACAATTCTGCTTTCAGATCTAAATGACTGAAAAGAAAACACTACTTGCAGCACTCATACATTCAGGAAACTCAAGAAAAGACAAGCACTCAACCAAGCTGAAAAACACACTTAACTCAAAATCAAGCAGCAGCAAGCAAACTAAGCAAGCAAAGCTCAAAACAAATGTAAATGAGGTCTGTAAGTTGATCCAATGCAATGATCAAATCAGGGATGGAAGGAAGGGAATGCAAGAGTGAACAGATGAAGGTGGAGGAGACTAGAGTATCCACCACTACTTGTCTCAAACTTGTCCAAGACGGAACCCAAAGTCAATCCAAATGAAACCAAACTCTCAACAAACAAATCATAAATGGGGTCTCTGGCTGGATCTTGCAGCACAGAGGGAGTTCATACATCAGACCAAGGTTCAAACTATCAGATGAGGGAAGGGATTTCTGTATGCCAACTTTTGACAGATCGGCGCACTCTGTCCTCACACACAGTGCGACGTCGCAGTTTTCCTTCACGGGAGGTGCGACGATGTCGCAGTATACCAATGTAAAGGATGCGACGGGTGACTAACATGTGAAGAACGGAGAATCAGAATGACACAGTGTCTCTCTGTTTCCACTTCCCAGGTGCGACAGGCGAGGTCTAGATCCAAAAATGAACCAGATCTCTCAACAATGAACCAAAAGCAGGCTTGAAAATGAGTTGTATAAACTCAGAGGAAGCAAATCAGAGTCCTCAACGTGAAGATCTGATAGTGAAATCAATCCTAAGAAGTAAATGGCAAAAAATGATAAAAGAGGCTTGTGTCAAGTAATCAATTGAAAATGACTCTCAGATCAATGACTACTAAACAAGACAAACACTACTCCCCAGTATGGTCGCCAGATTTTTTATTGGACAATCATCTCGAGCGGACGCGAGCCGGATCTCCCTAGCTCAATGTGAGTCTAGAACAAATAGAACAGACTACAAACACATCTCCTAGATCTACTTAAGGATCAAGTACTTGATGTCTTACCTTTTACTACGCAATCCTTTCTCCCGAATGTTGATCCACATCCCACGGTCGTCAGATCCAAGCTGCAAGACCTGTTAAGACAAAGAAACTAGAGAAACCAATAAAAGACATCTATACAATAAGTGATCTAACTAAACAGCTAAGCAGGTAAACTACACAATATCATTGCACACAAGAACAATATTGGTGGAAAACATTTGTATTACTGCAAATAGAGGAGTACATGATAGAGATATAGAACTACAACCAAGAATTAACGCAGTAGCCCTTCTCCGACCAAGCCAATTGCCATAACCTTCCAAGGAAGTATGAGCTCTCCAATAGGTGAATGGAGGTGTCTTAAGAGAGATTTCACCAGCATGTAGATACCATATTCTTCATCCCTTTGGGATAGGAGTGAGCCTCACTTATATAGGACTAAGTGGATAGGGTATGGATAGGATAGATTGAGAGATGGTAGGAGAGAGATAGGGGATCCTCCCAAAGAGTTAGGGGTCGAGTACCAGCTCCCCTAGAGGTTAGGGATAAGGCCCTAAATGGGTAAGTTTCAAGAAGGATCTCGAATAGACTATTTTTGCCCATTAACAAACCTTGTCGCACCCTGCAGTGGAGCAAGATGCGACATCGCATGTTGCTAATGTGCAACCTGCGACAACCTCTCAAAAGATTGCAGAAATGAGTTTAAATCCTCCCAGATGAAAATACTTAGTCCAGGTGAATTCAAGGATGTATACACTGAATCTAATGATAGGTAGATTTTAGGTGTAACAGCAGGGCCCTCCTTTTGGCGCCCAAAATATTATATAAACCCCCTTTTTAACCATGTTTCGAAACGATACAAAGGGTGCAGTTTTGCACAGTTCCCAAGACAAAGTATGGGAACACATCCCGAGGTAGGTACAGGCCATTAATGGGTGCGCTTCCCAAGATGTGAAATCCGTACATTCCATACAATTGCAGGTAGAGTTTGTCTCGATTTGCATTCCAGGGGAGGCCTCAGGAAAACATAGTCAAGTTTATACTCATTTTACTCAGAATTTCGAGAGGAACTTAGTGGTGCAGTCTATTTCTGGGTTTGACTGACAAAACTCAGAAGTGTTTCCATAACTCATGTATTTAAGCTTTTGAAGACTTAATAAGATCATTCTTCTCATTGAAAGTGGCCCGGAGACGTATCCCAAGAAGGGTGAACTCCGTTATCATCTGCTTTCTACAAAATTCTAGTTTGCATACTTGTTTATTTGCTTATGTGTATGATTTAAGAATTTAAAATTCATCTTTTAAATCATTTTTATGAGAATTGACATGCAAATTTCACATGGAATTTTATGGTTAAAAAGATCCTGGAAGTTTTTAGATCAAGTTTTGTATCAAATCAACTTAACCATTGCATTGTGAGTTTGTGAATGTTAACAAGAGAAAGGATTTAGAGAGGTGAAGGAGAGATTGAATAATTTGACCCAAAGATTGGTTCAAGAAGAGGAAGAATGGCTTCAGAAAAAAGGAGAAGATGGGACTTCTTCGTTCCCATCGGAAGGAGACTTCCTTAAAGCTTTCATGAAGATGCAAAGTATGGTGGAAGAGCTTTATCAAGATCGGAAGAAGGGTGAATAAGGTGGTTTGTCTCATGCTAAAGGTAAAGACGAAGGAGGTGGTGAGGAACCTCCTCAAACTCATCCATCTTCACCATATTTTCTTGATGGATATTTACATTCCTCACCTGAAAAACAGAAATTTAATTTTAATGTGCCTCAATTAAAGCTTGATATTAAGTTTGAATTACATGTTTATAATGGAGAGCTCAATGCTAAGAAATTGGATAATTGGATCCGTCAAATAGAGGTTTATTGTAGGATTCAAAAGTTCAATGAAGATATCTTAAAAATTCAGTTGGATTCTCTACGACTTGGAGAGACCGCTCTCATATATTGGGAGAGAAGAAATCAAAAATATCTTTCCTCAAAAGGCAATATCATCTACTCTTGGCATGAGTTCACTTTAGCATTAAAGAATCAATTCTATCTAGTAGGCTACATGCAGCAAGCCATGATGGATTGAGAGAATTTGAGACAAGTTTAGGGACAAAGTATGCAAGAGTACACACAAGAATTCAAAAAAAAAGATCTTTAATACTTGGTATACCTCTCTACACTAAGGAAATTCTTCTCAAGTTCATAAGTGGATTTCATAGTTATTTATGTCATATGATACTTATGTTTAATCCAACTAACCTTGATGAGGTATGCGTTCAAGAGACTCATATGGAGTCAAAGGGGAAGAATACAAATGAAAAAATTTCAAAGAAACCTTACAAACCTGATGGAAGTAAATTCAAAGGGAAAGGGAAAGGTAAGAATACAGCTACAGTGAAGAAAGAGGGAGATAAACCTACATGCTCACATTGCTATAAAAAGGGTCATGATGCATCCAAATGTTGGAGGCTTCATCTGGATCTCAAGCCTAAAAAGTTTCAGAATAAGGAGGATAAGAAGACCACTGCTATAGCCATCCAATCTGATTTTGGATCTGAATTGGGGGATGAGACTAACATTGTTCCTATGGGCATTCAAGGTAAAAATCCTTCTACTTCTAATTCAATGCATGAGTATGTTGTTGATGAAAGAAAGACAAGTGAGTTATTTCATATAAGAGTAATATCTAAGCATACAAAAATAGATATTCTTTTTTATATTGGATCACAAGCCAATCTCATTTCAGAAGAGATAGTTAAAAAAATCATTTGGAAACTAATTTACACCCAAATCCATATCCACTTGGATGGGTATGTGATAATGCACAACTACAAGTGACAAAACAGTGTAGACTTAGGTTTGTTATTACTTCTGGATTTGTTGATGAAGTAGATCTGGATGTGGTTCCATTGGATATATGTGGTATTGTATTGGGAAGTCCTTATCTTTATGATAGGAAGGCTATATTATGGTAGTGACTATTTTGTTCATGCACATCGCATAAAAACTAATATTTCATTAGTTTATGCAAGTCAAATGAAGATACTAGTAAGTGCTAGTAATAATTTTGTTCTTATGATAGTTAAAGCAAAGGATGTTTGTCAAAGTGAATCTTTTAAAGGATGTGATCCAAGACTTAAAAAATACTTGACTAAAGTTGTAACTGATTATGATGTCTTGTTTCAAGAACCTAAAGGATTACATCCAAAAGGATAAATCCAACATGAGATTCTCTTACAGCAGGATGCACCACTTTCTAACATTGGCATGTACAGGTCTTCAGTAATTGAAAATGCAGAGATAAAGAAGCAGGTTCAAGAATTGCTTGAATGAGGGGACATTCAACCAAGCTCCTCTCCATGTGGTTCACCGATTGTTTTGGTGCCAGAGAAGGATGGCACATGGAATATGTGTGTTGATTACAGGGCACTAAACAGAATCACAATTAAGAACAGGTATCCTCTTCCCTGAATTGATGATATTTTGGATCAACTAAAGAATGCAACTTATTTCACTAAGTTAGACTTAAGAAGTGGCTATCATCAAATTAGAATCCATGACAATGATATTTGGAATACTGATTTCAAAACTAAACAGGGATTGTATGAATGGATGGTAATGCCCTTTGGGATTTGTAATGAACCCGCAACATTTATGAGGGTGATGAATTATGTTTTTAGGCCCTTCATTGATGACTTTGTCATAGTCTACTTAGATGATATTTTGATTTTCAGTCATACTTGGGAAGAACATGTCAAGCATGTGAAACAAGTTTTGGATGTACTTGTAAGGGAAAAATTGTACTTAAAGATGTCCAAATGTGAGTTTGGGAAGACATCTTTGGTGTATTTAGGTTACATTGTAGGGGGTGGTGAACTTAGAATTGATCCCTCTAAAGTTGAGTTCATTGTGAATTGTCCCAATCCAAATAATGTAACCGATATAAGAATCTTTTTGGGAGCATCCCAATACTGGAGGAATTTTATTGCTAACTTCTCCTTCATAGATTCTCCATTAAATTCTTTGGCAGGTATGAACAGATTCTTTCAGCGGGAAGGAAGAGCACATAAATCCTTCGACACTATGAAAGAAAATATCAGTACATCTCTAGTACTTGCAATGTCGGATCTACAACAGCCATTTGATATAGAGACTGATGCTAGTGGTTATGCCATGGGGGCAGTCTTAATGCAACTTTAAAAACCAATATGTTATCATTCTGAAACCTTTTCTAAAGCAATAATTAACTATCCAACCTACGATAAAGAATTGTATGCATTAGTACAAAGTGTGAAGAAGTGGAAACATTACCTAATGGGTAAGGAAACAATTATACATATTGATAATCAACCACTACAATATATTCAATCTCAAACTAAGCTACAACAATCAAGACATTTTAGGTGGATGGGTTTTCTACAATAATTTCATTTGATCCTTAAGTATAAGAAAGGTATTCAGAACAAAGTTGAAGATATGTTATCAAGACCTCAAACAAATGCTTCTATTGTTAATCAACAAAGTCCTTTGGTACATTCAAGTTATGTTGAACAATATAGTAAGGATGAAGACTATAAGGAAGTATGTGAATCACTAAAACATGGTTCTCAAAATGAAGAATTGAATTAACATATTCATGACAATTTGATGTATCATCTTGGAAAAATCTGTATTCCACAAAGTGAAAGAGTACATGTGATAAGAGAATCTCACACTTCTCTCATTTCAGGGCACTTTGGTGTAGGAAAAATTGTATCATAGTTACAAAAGTTTTGTTATTGGCCTCGAATGAATGATATTGTGTCCAAGTATGTAAAATGATGTGTTATGTGTTGTAATGTCCCTTTTTATGAATTTAATAAAATGGCAAATGTTTCACTTTTTTCCCTAGTTCGACCTTTGACTAGTTTTGATGTCTAGGTCTCCAATTTGCTCCAAATGCTCCCAAATATTCTGAGAAGGTATATGAATGATATTAGTACTTGATTATTATTTTTAAGGTATTATATATTTCCAACAAAATACTTCTGCAAACCCCTTTAAGATTCTGGCCAAAGTATAGAGTTTGATTAGCAATTTCTCTTTGACTAGTATTGGTCCCTTGGTCTCCAAATGACTCCAAATTCTCCCAAATGGATACATAAGGTACTTGGATGATATTAAGACATATTTATAATTTTTATGGATGATCTGGAGTGTTCATATGACCTCTGCAACTCCTCTTTCAAATCTGGTCAAGATAGGGATTTTTACTAGTAAATTGTGGTTCAAATCCCCTAGGGGTAAATGATGAAAATGACTTTCCAAATGCACTCAATCCAACTCGAATTTATGAATGGAAGGAGGGGAAATATAAATTAAATCCATATGAACTCATATGCATCACCATTCAACTTTTAATGTCTTCTATAACTCTCTTAAATCAGATGCAAAAAGACTAGTTTCAACCTTGGCGAAAATGGCATTAAATCTTCTTCAAATGGTTTTACACTGATCAAAATGACTCCAAATGCTTAAGTACTGAACATGAAACTTGTGCAGATCATAAATTAAATTAAATTAATCATAAATACATCATAGTAATGATATTTCATTCAAATACATCAATACATCATTGATATACATCAAGGTAGTGGGGAAATGGCACCATTCTTTCATTAACAATCAGATTTATACATTTCCACTTGGAATTTTGACCTGAAAATTTCTAAAGATTAAGAACAGAGTATCTAATTCATATTAGAAAATAAATGGGGCACTAGAAGCTCCCCCAAATAGTACAATAGCTCACCAAAAATTCCCTCCCTCAAGGAGCAAGAATATGCAATGAAAACTAGAAATGGTTGAGTGAGTGAGATGCAATAGAAGAAACCACGAGATTCCCTGTAGCCTACACCTGAAAATAAAGAATCCATTAAATCTCCATGAAAGACCTGAATTGCCTCTCCAAACACCAACTTGGATGGGAATCTTTCACCCTCGAAATTGGCTAAGGCAAGAAACTAGTCATCCACTAGATCCTCTCTCACAAATGCAATTGCAATTATAAAAATGATCAAAATATTCCATTCTTCTTTGTTCATGACTTTTATAAACTTATAATTTCCTCCATGGGTCGAATTCCTTCCAATAGATTCATGCCAACTCAAGTTGGGAAGAGATTCCCAAGTATGCCACATGTCCTTCCAATTCTAGCTCCCTCCTTCTCCAAATTCGACTTGGTGTCTCTTTGGCTGCCCTAACTCACTTGAGTGCCCTCTTGGAGGCTATTTTTATCCTTTACATGTCATATATGTCATATGTCAGCCTTCAGGTCTGATTTGTGTCATAGGTGTCATAGATTCTTCATCATTGTTGTCATAGGAGTTAGGGAATCTAGCCCAAGTGTCCCCAAACCTCTAGTTTGACTCGTCCTCTTCCATGGAGGTTACCATTCCATCCAAATTCGACCTATGATGATAAATTCCATTTGTACGAGTCTACAAACTCATCGAAGAACTTTTTCCTTCTCATGGATTCGAAATGGCAAGAGAGAGATGCCATGTGGCATTGAAAAATCAAGCTAGTGTGGGTCCCACATCCTCCATATGTATTCAAAGCCAATTGCCACCTAGAATTTCTCTTGTATTTATTTATTTATCTCCTTTATTAAATATTTATGCCATTCTAATGTTCAAACATCATTTATTATCCCCCTTATCTCAAACCCCAAAGCTTCCACCCCCAACCTAGGAAACTAGTAATTTTCCTCCTTGGAAATTATTTGACCCTTAGCATCAATTTGACAAACTCTAATGAATATGACCAATGGGATTAGTCCATTGTGATCCAATGCAAAATTTGGGACATGAAAAATCCTCCCTTCCCAATATTTCTTTTCCTCAAGCAATTTCAAACATAGGTGTTGAAGAACCTGCTTTCTGTATAATTCTTTGAAGTTGCCACTAAATTGCCCAACCTTGAGTCTTTGAGATTCCATGAAGATTTTAGAGAGGAACCACCATGCTTGTTGTTGCACTAATCTAATTAAAATCACTTTATTAATTGGGGAATTCATTCCCCATACTACTTGTTTCCCAAAAAAATTGAAATCAATGGGACTAAAAACTATCCAAGGGTCCCATTGCTTATCTTATACTCCAACAATTAAGAGTGCTCTCCAACCCATACCATTAGGAAAGAGAATTCCTGGATCCCATTTTCTTGTATGCATTATTCCAAACGTCATGAGTACAGAATATATATCATCAAAGTACATAACAACATAATGAAAATGTACATCAAGAAGATGCTTCATCAAAGAATCATGAAAGTGCTTATACCTCCAAGCAAGTAGACCACCATTTTCCAAGTGCATACAAGCATCAAGTAACCCATCAAATCTGCTCCAACAACATAGGTGGGGATCCCATGTCCTATAATGCTGCTCCAAAAGGATGTGATATGCATCAAAATATTCAGCCATGTATTCTTTCATCCAAGAAGTGAATGAAGAATCTCCACTAAAATCTGAACCAAATAATGAGCAAAAAAAACAAGGAGACTTCAAATGTCTCAAAGAAGTCTCACCCATACATCCATGAATGTGAGAATCATAAAGATATAACAAAGTATGTGGCTTCCAACAAAAATGTTCTCCAATCATAAATCTATTCACCTCAGTGTTGGATGAAGTTCCTCCAACATCAAATGAACCAAGTGTTGAGCAAGAAAAACCATGAGTCTTCAAGTGACTCAAATGCATATCATAGGTGCATCCATGTAGATGTGAATCATCATAAGGTAACCAAGGATGTTGCTGCAAATGTGAATAAGAGTGTGCTCCAACCATATCATCATAAAAGGTAAATCTAGGAGTTCCATACTCCTCATGTGGCACCATAAAAAAGAACCCTTTCACCCATACTTCATTAAGAATAATGTTGCAAAACATGGAATTGTAGGATGTAGGAGAATGAACTAACTCACTCAAATGATCAAAAAGTGCCAAATTTTCATCATGGGAAGGATCCATATGGGTAGTATCACGCAGATCCTTCAAAATTGTGAAACCTTTGTCATAGATTGGTTCCAATGTAGAGGAATCATGCTCTTCTTTAAAAAATGCATAACCTTCATCAAGAGACAATTCAAGTTCCTCTTCCACCACATCAAGTGTGTGGATCTCTTCAAGTTCATATTCAAACACATCAAGCATATTCAAGTTTCCACAGTTCTCATGATCTACCATGTCATGAGAATCCTCCAAACAATCTACCATTTGACAATCTGAAACATAGGAGGAAAAACAAGTATCTTGAAACTTTTCAAGAAGTTGTTCATTTTGAATTGTGAGCTTATGATTATCCTCATTATTCTTCAAGTATGCATAATGTAACAATTCATTAAGCTCAAACAAATGGTTTCTATCAAAAAGAAAGGACATGAAATTACCTTTGATGTGGCAAATTGCTCTTTGAATCTTCTCCATGTCTTCAAGGAAGGATGTTTCCTCCAATGAAGTAGCTCTCCAACAAGAATTTGACACAAATGCTTGAGTGCCATGGAGAATTCTAATGGACTCTTGAATATTCTTTTCATTCATATTTAAGGACCTTTCAAGAAAATGAGGCTCTTGCGAATGAACCTCTCCATCTTCTTCCTTATTACTTGGACCAACTTCATGAAGCTCAAGTGGCGAAGGGGAAGTTGATCTTGTTCCTTCTTCAACTGCTACAAGGTCTTCATTTTCATGCTTAAGGGAATATTGGATTGTAGCAATATTGTCAAAAGTGATCTCTATGTCACCAACGTAGATGTGTGAGCACCCATCAGTAGGCACTCCTTCATAGTTCAAGCATCCATCAGTAGATGCTCCTTGATTCATGTCCATGGTAGAATGTGTCTCGAAATGATATTCAATATTTTCAATAGGATCTTCTTCAAGTTCATGGTATGTATCTTCATATTTATCCTTCAAGCAATATGAGGTACTTTCCCCCTTGGTTTCCTTAATATCAATATATTTGGAATCTCTTTTTGAAGAAATCCCAAAAACTCTCATCCAGTAGGAAATAGATCTATTCTTTGAAGGTTCAGATATTTCACTGCTCTTTTCACTCACACACACATGATTTTCTCTCCAAGGTATTTTACAAGAAGGGAATAAACCTTTCTTCACTAACTCCACATCTTCATTTTTGGGCCTATTTGCAAACAACCCCTTAGCATAGTCTTCAAAAGGAATGGCATTTTGTGTATCTTCCTTCGAAGCAAGATATGCTTGATATCTTTGATATTGTTGGGGCAAGGTTTTATATGTTGCTCTCCATCTTTGTAACTCATTCATAGGATTATCCTTTGGTGGTTTTACATACTCATATTTATCATATCTAGGGTCATAATAATAATCATCATTCCTCCTGAAATTGTAAGAAGTGTTGAATGATGGCACCTCTTCCTCATACCATTCACATTCTCCTTCATATTGTTCATAATCATCTGCATATTCCTCACAATAAATGTACTCATAGGATTCATCATAATAGTAAGACATGGATGAAAATTATTCTTCAATGTATTTTTTAATCCACAGGTGCAAGGACCATGCTCTGATACCACTGTAATGTCCCTTTTTATGAATTTAACAAAATGGCAAATTTTTCACTTTTTTCCCTAGTTCGACCTTTGACTAGTTTTGATGTCTAGGTCTCAAATTTGCTCCAAATGCTCCAAAATATATTGAGAAGGTATATAACTGATATTAGGAATTGATTATGATTTTCAAGTATGATATAGGACCAAAAAAAGACTTCTGCAAACCCCTTTAAGATTCTGGCCAAAGTAGGGAGTTTGACTAGCAATTTCTCTTTGACTAGTATTGGTCCCTTGGTCTCCAAATGACTCCAAATTCTCCCCAATGGATACATAAGGTATTTGGATGATATTAATACATATTTATAATTTTTATGGATGATATGTAGTGTTCATATGACTTCTGAAACTCCTCTTTCAAATCTGGTCAAGATAGGGATTTTTACTAGTAAATTGTGGTTCAAATCCCCTAGGGGTAAATGATGAAAATGACTTTCCAAATGCACTCAATCAAACTCAAATTTATGAATGGAAGAAGGGTAAATATAAAGGACATCCACATGAAATCATATGCATCACCATTCAACTTTTAATTTCTACTATAACTCCCTTAAATCAGATGCAAAAAGATTAGTTTCAACCTTGGGGGAAATGGCATTAAATCTTCTCAAATGGTGTTAAACTGATCAAAATGACTCCAAATGCTTAAGTACTGAACATGAAACTTGTGCAGATGATAAATTAGAGTCCATGAATCATAAATACATCATATTAATGATATTTCATTCGAATACATCATTGCTATACATCAAGGTAGTGGGGAAATGGCACCATTCTTTCATTAACAATCAGATTTATACATTTCCACTTGGAATTTAGACCTGAAACTTTCTGAAGATGAATAAAAAATTATTTAATTCATATTAAAAAATAAATGTGGCATTATAATATCCCCCAAAGAGTACAATAGTTCACCAAAAACACCCTCCCTCAAGGAGCAAGAATATGCAATGAAAACTGGAAATGGTTGAGTGAGTGAGCTACAATAGAAGAAACCACGAGATTCCATGTAGCTTACACCTGAAAATAAAGACTCCATTAAATACCTTAATGGCCTTTCCAAACAACAACTTGGATGGGAATCTTTCACCCTCGAAATTGGCTAAGGCAAGAAACTAGTCATCCACTAGCTCCTCTCTCGCAAATGCAATTGCGAATTCTAAAAATGATCAAAAAATGCCATTCTTATTTGTTCATAACTTTTATAAACTTCTAATGTCCTCCATGGGTCGAATTCCTTCCAAGAGCTTCATGCCAACTCAAGTTGGTAAGAGATTCCCAGGTATGCCACTTGTCCTTCCAATTCTAGCTCCCTCCTTCTCCAAATTCGACTTGGTGTCTCTTTGGATGCCCTAACTCACTTGAGCGCCCTCTTGGAGGCTATTTTTAGCCCTGGAATGTCATATATGTCATATGTCAGCCTTCAAGTCTGATTTTTGTCATAGGTGTCATAGATTATTCATCATTGTTGTCATAGGAGTTAGGGAATCTAGCCCAAGTGTCCCCAAACCTCTAGTTTGACTCTTCCTCTTCCATGGAGGTTACCATTCCATCCAAATTCGACCTATGATGATAAATTCCAGGTGTATGAGCCTACCAACTCATCCAAGAACGTTTTCCTTCTCATGGATTCAAAATGGCAAGAGAGAGATGCCATGTGGCATTGAAAAATCAAGCTAGTGTGGGTCCCACATCCTCCATATGTCTTAAAAACCAATTTCCACCTAGAATTTATCTTGTATTTATTTATTTATCTCCTTTATTAAATATTTATGCCATTCTAATGTTCAAACATCATTTATTATCCCCCTTATCTCAAATCCCTAAGCTTCCACCCCCAACCTAGGAAACTAGTAATTTTCCTCCTTGGCAATTATTTGACCCTTAGCATCAATTTGACAAACTCTCATGAATATGACCAATGGATTTAGTCCATTGTGACCCAATGCAAAATTTGGGACATGACATGTGTGCAACAAGTAATCCAAGTAACTGAAATTTAGGCTTGTTCACTCCACTTCCTATTCCTTCCCGTCCATGGGAAAGTGTTTCAATGGATTTTGTAGGAGGGTTACCAATGTCTAGAAAGGGACATGATTACTTATATATTTTTGTTGATAGATTTAGTAAAATGTGCATTCTAATGCCTTGTAAAAAGCATATCACAGCTGAGTTGACTTCTCATTTGTTCTTCCAACATGTACGGGTCCATTTTGGACTACCTACTTCTATTATATCTGATCGAGATTCTCTCTTCCTTGGAAAATTTTGGTCATCTTTATGGGAACTTATGGACACAAAGCTAAAGAAAAGCACAGCATTTCATCCACAAACTGACGGACAAACTGAAGTGGTCAACCGAACATTAGTACATCTTCTTCGAGGGTATTGTGACAAGCATCCCAAGCTTTGGGATGAACAGTTGCATTATGTTCAACATGCCGACAACAAAGCTATGCACTCTTCAACACAAAGGTCTCCATTTGATACATGTTTTGGATATTTTCCAAAGTCTCCCTTAGACTTTGTTTATGGGAAAGATATAGTGGGATATGGTCAAGCTGATGCGAATAAAGCTTTGAATTTTATTCAGCAGATCCAATTAATACATCAAGCAGTACAAGAGCAGTTGGAATCAAGTCAGGCCAAGTATAAAGAAAGACATGACAAACATCGGGTGGATCATCATTTTCAAATCGGTGATCGAGTAGGGCTTCATATCAGCAAAGATCGACTCAAAGGTGAAGGTAAAAAGTTGAAACCAATCAGGTATTGACCTTTTACAATTTTAGATCAAGTTGGTACAAATGCTTTTCGGTTAGATTTTCCTCCTTATATGCAAATGTATTACATTGTTAATGTGGAAAAATTGAAACTATATGAACCTCCTATGACTATGGACCAATAAGCTAATTCATAAGCCAACACAACTTCCACCGTAGTGCCACATAACCAAACTGCCAACAAACGTTACAACGTCCACACTAAAATGGGAGAGGCCCGCAGGATTGACCTTAGTACTTTTGCCCCCAAAGTGCAACAACTTACCACAAGGCCAAATACCAACCGTTGAATGGTTAGCGGCAGTTTTTATTTAAAAATTGTCGGCAGGATTTGGGGCCAAAAAAGGGGTGCGTGGCCCTCCTTTCAACACCCAAAATCTTATATAAACCCCATTTTTAACCATGTTCGGCAACGATACACAGGGTGCATTTTTGCATAGTTCCCAAGACAAAGTATGGGCACAGATCTCGAGGCATGTATAGGCCATTAATGGGAATGCTTCCCAAGGTGGGAAATCTATACAGTCTGTATAGTTGCAGGAAGAGTCTATCTCGATTTGCGTGCTAGAGGAGGCCTTAGGAAAACATAGTCTAGTTTATACTCATTTTACTCAGAATTTCAAGAGGAACGCAGTGGTGTAGTTTTTTAATGGGTTTGACAGACAGAACTCATAAGTGTTTCCATAACTCATGTATGTAATATTTTGAAGACTTAATAAGATCGTCCTTCTCATTGGAAGTGGCTCGGAGACGTAGCCCAAGAAGGGTGCACTCCATTATCATCTGATGTGTGCAAATTTTTGGTTTGCATACTTGTTTATTTGCTTATGTGTATGATTTAAGCATTTAAAATTCATCTTTTAAAGCCTTTTTATGAGAATTGACATACAAATTTCACATGCAATTTTATGCTTAAAAAGATTCTGAAAGTTTTCAGATCAAAATCATATGATAAGGATTCTTGGTTATTTCTGAGACTAGTTTTTCTTCATATTGGTTTCAGCTTGGAGCTCACTAATTGGATTATGAGATGTGTGACTTACCCTTATTTTGAAATTCCTATAAATGGTTTAGAGACACCCTTATTAAAATATTCTAGAGGACTGAGGCAGGGTTTTCATCTTCCTCCTTATCTTTTCCTTCTGATCATGGAGGGACTCAGTAGGATTTTGAGTGCAGACAAAGGCAGAGGTAGAGTTACAGGAGTCTCATTTAATGGAAGAGAAAATCTGACTCATTTAATGTTCGTGGATGATATTTTTCTTTTTTTCCTTTATTCTCTTTTGGAATGTCATATATTGAAAGAAAATTTGGATCTTTTCTACAAGGCTATGGGAATGGAAATCAATTCAGATAAATCTACCATCTACCTTTTGAAGTCCCAGGTGGAGGACCATATTTTATGGAGAAGTTACTTTCCCTTTGAATGTAAGAGAATGGAGGATGGTATTCAACATGTGGGTTTTAACCTTAAGCCTAATAATTATTGGAAAAGGGGAGTGGTGGTGGTTTGTAGTGTCCCTTTTTAAGAATTTGCAAAAACTAGGAAAAATTGCAAATTTTGACCAATTCAACCCTTAGACTAGTATTGACTCAACTGCTTCCAAATGGCTCCAGATGGTTTTGAATTGGGTCTAAATGAATTTGGAAGGTATTAAGAGATGTAAATGATGTTGATGGATGCTTGGACACTCTTAAAACACTTCTACAACATTCATTTATAATCAGGGAAAAATATGGAACTTTACTAGTCAAATCGAGGTTCAAAACCCCCAAGGGTAGGGGACAAAGATGGCTTCCCAAACACTATACTAACTTCCCAAATTTCATAACAGAGACATGGTACTAATAAAATACTTCAATGGGATTCCCAATGTAGCATCAATTAGTTTCTATAGGCTTCTGCAACTTCCACAAATCGGATGTTTGTATACTAGCTTCAACACAGGCGGAAATGTCGATAATAAATCTTCACAAATGGTTATGAAACTTAAGAATATTACTCTAAATGCTTCTCTAATGAGCATTAAACTTCTTCATCATATTAATGGCTCTCCATACAACAATAATATATCATATTTTTACTGAACCATTCGAATTTGATACCACTTCATGTGCAAATAACAAGGTATTGGGGAAATGACACCATTTATTCATAGTTTAGCATTTTTACATAGTTTCACTTGGTATTTCGGCCTGAAAGTATTCTGAGTAGTAAATACAGATTATATATATCATATTACAAATATATTGGGCCTCAATTACTATCCCAAATATATCATAACCTCACCAAGTGCGCCTCTCCTCAAGGAGCAAGAATATGGCAAGAAATGGAAGAATGGTTGTAGAAGCAAGATGAAAGAGATGTGACCACGAGATGCCATGTAGATTCAACCTCTAACAAAGGAATCCATTTTATATCCAAATGAAAGGTCTGAATGGCCTCTCCAATTTCCAATTAGAATGGGAATCTTTCACCCTCGAAATTGGTGCTAAGGCAAGTAGAATAACATTCTACTAGCTCTTCTCTCCAAATCCAAAATGTAAAATGATCAAAATCTGGTCTTCTTCTTTGTTCCTGACTTTTATAAAATTCTCAATTCCTCCATGGGTTGAATTCCTTCCAAAATACTCATTCCAACTCAAGTTGGGAAGAGATTCCAAAGTGTGTCACTTGTCCCCCCAATTCTAGCCTCCTCATTCACTCAATTCGAATAGGTGTCTCTTTGGCTGCCCTAACTCCCTTGTGCGCCTTCTTGGAGGCTATTTTATCCCTGACATGTCATGTATGTCATATGTCATCCATCAGGTCTTATTTTTTCATAAATGTCATAAGAATCTTCATCATTGGTGTCATAGAAGCTAGGGAATCTAGCCCAAGTGTCCCACTAGCTCCAAAATGCCTCTTCCTCTTCCACGGGAGTTACTCTTCCTCTACATTTCGAACTCATTGAGTCATGCCAAGTATTATGCCCTTTCAATTCCCCTAAGAATAGTTGACTCCACCTTGGATTCGAATGGGTGAGAGTGGAATGCCATGTGGCATGGGGAATCTAGCTTTGTGTGGGTCCCACACCAACAATGTGTCTCCATGACCAAGTGCCATCTTATTTTATCATCATAAATATTTATTTATCCCCATTTAATATATTTATTTCAATATAAAGTCCATTTGGGGTTTATTATTTCCCTTATTCCAAATCTAATGTTTCTGCCCCAACTTAGGAAACTAGTAGATTGGTGGAATTTTCCCTTCTTGAGATTTATTTGAATGGGGACATTACAGTCCTCCCCACCCAAGATTTCTTGCCCTCAAGCAATTCTAAATTAGGATGATGCAAAAAAATTTCCTCCTCCCATGCAGCATCCTCACTTGGGAAATCTTTCCATTGTACCAAATACTCCCTTATGGTCATGCTCCTTAATTTTCTTTCTCTTGCCTTCAAAAAACATTTTGGAATAAGTATGAGTTGTCCTTCATCATCTAATGGAGGGAGGGTTTCTGAAACAGATATTTGCTGACCAATGTCCTTCTTACGACATGAAACATGAAATACATTGTGAATTTTGCTCCCTTCCAGAAGCTCCAACTCATAAGCCACCTCCCCAACTTTTAGAGCTATCTTGTAGGGACCATAGTATCTTGGTTTGAGATTTTCTGACCCTTTCACCTTCAAGGATGTTTGTTTATATGTTTGTAGCCTCAAAAAGACCAAATCATTTACTTGAAAATTTCTCTCCACTCTATGTTGATCCACATACTATTTCTGTTGATGTTGGGCAACCTGCAAATTGTCTTTTCATAGTTTCAAAATCTATTGACTTTCCTCCACCCAATATTTAGCTTTTGGGGCTCTACTATCACCAAATATGTGCTCGAGAAATGTAATTTCTTCATAACCATATAGTGCTTTGAAAGGAGACATGCCAATGGACATATGGAAAGTAGTGTTGTAGCAAAACTCACCCAAATGTAGCCATTTCACCCATGTTTGATGTTGCTCACCAACATAGCTCCTCAAGTACCCTTCCAACCATTGATTCACTCTTTATGTTTGGCCATCAGTTTAAGGATTATAGCTTTTGCTTGGAGTCAATTGAGTGCCAACCAACTTGAAAATTTCTTTCCAAAAGGCACTCATAAATCTGTTATCTCTATCACTCACAATGTTCTTGGGAAGTCCATGCAATCTGAAAATTTCTCTAAAGAATAGATCAGCCACTTGTGCAACAATAAAAGATGATGTAAAATCAAATAAATGAGCAAATATAGTGATCCTATCCACCACAACATAAATGCAATCCTTACCCAAAGCCTTGGGAAAACCTGTGATGAAATCCATGGAGACACTTTCCCATTTTTGTTGTGGAATGGGAAATGGTTGCAATAGACCAGCAGGATATGTATGTTCAGATTTTTTTTGCTGACATGACCTGAATTCATTCACATATTTTAGAACATCCTCTTTCAGCCCTTTCCAAAAGAACCTTTCCCTTAGTTTCCTATATGTTTTGAAAAAACCAGGATGTCCTGCTAAAGGAGAGTCATGAGCTTCCTTCAAAATATTGTGCTTGAGATTCGAACTATGAACCAAGTATATTATATCCTTGTAGTAGATGATACCATCCAAAACCTTGTAGATATCATCACCTTTGACCCCATCTAACACACCATAAGCAAAATTGTCTTTGGCATATTCAACTATTAGCGTATTTTTCCAATCTTTTGAAATGTCCATAAGAGAAAATGATGGTCTTCTAGATAATGCATCTGCTACAATATTATTATTTCCCTTAACATATTCAATGTCAAAATCAAAAGCTTGGACTTTGCTTACCCACTTTTGTTTCCTTTCATTGAGGTCCTTTTGTGTGAGAAAATGCTTCAAACTGTTATGGTCAGTTTTGACCACAAACTTGTTTCCCACAAAGTATTGTCTAAACTTAGCCAAGGCATGCATGATGGCTAACATCTCTTTGTCATAAATAGAATAGAGCTTCTCATGTGGCTGCAACTGTCTTCTCTCAAAAGCTATGGGGTGTTGATTTTTTTTTAGGACATCCCCTATCCCTTCTCCTGATGCATCACATTCCAAGACAAATGGTTTAATAAAATAAGGTAATGCAAGTACTGTACAACTACTCATTACCCCTTTCATTTTTTGGAAATCCTTTTCAGCCTCTTCATTCCACTTGAAAGCATCCTTCTTGGTCAAATCAGTAAGTGGAGCAGTCAATTTAGAGAACCCTTTCACAAATTTTCTATAATAAGTGCATATTCCAATGAAGCTTCTCAATGTTGTGATGTTTTTGGGTGATGGCCATTCAAGAATAGCTCTTATTTTTTCTAAGTGGACCTTCACTCCATCTTTCCCAATGATGTGCCCAAGATATAAAACTTCTTTCATCCCAAATTCACACTTAGACAACTTAGCAATAAAAGATTGTTCATGCAAAATTTTCAAGACAACGTCTAGATGGTGCAAGTGTTCCTCCCATGTTTTGCTGTAAATTAGAATGTCATCAAAGAAAACCAAAACAAACTTACGGATCTATTTGCAAACTATATGATTCATGCATGATTGAAATGTGGTTGGAGCATTGGTCAACCAAAAAGGCATGACAAGAAACTCAAAATGGCTATAGTGACACCGAAAAGCTATTTTATGCACATCCTCCTCCTTCATTCGAATTTGATGGTAACCAGATCTAAGATCAATTTTTTAGAAGAATTTTCCTCCATGTAGCTCATCCATGAGCTCATATATTCTTGGGATGGGATATCTATTTTTTATTGTCTTTTTGTTGAGGGCTCCAAAATCAATGCACATTCTCAAGGTCCCATCCTTCTTCTTCACCAAAACCACTGAAGAAGCATAGGGACTAGAGCTTGGTCTAATGAGTCCCAACTCCAAGAGTTCTTGAATATCCTTTTCAATCTCCTCTCCGAACTTTTTGGGATTTCTATATGGTGGGATTTGTATAGGTGAAGTTCCCACTTCCAAAACAATTTTGTGCTCAACTCCTCTATTAGGTGGCCTTCCAGAAGGGAGGTCTCCAAAAACATTTTCATATTTGTGTTGTAGTTGCCTTATCTCCTTTGGATGTTCAGAAATATTTATTTTTGGTTTGGGTGAAGTGATGTAACATTCAGCAGCCCATTCAATATCTCCATGCCTCAATATAGACCTCATACTGTGGGAAGTCACTACTTAATCCGGATCGGTGTGTTGCCCTCTCACAACCCTTTGTTTTCCTTCTGAACCTTTGAATCTCATTTAAGGAATTTTATAGTTCATTGTATTCTCCCCTATAGAGTACATCCATTGCACTCCCAAGACCACATTAGTATCAGCAACATCAACCACATAAAAGCTATCAAAAAAAGTGTAATTACCTATGGTGATTTCTAGCTTTGGAATCCATGTTTTGCACTCCATAGTGTTGTGACCTGGAATGATGACTATGAATCCATCGAATGGATCAGTAGGTATGTTCCTCCTCTCCACCATGTCTACATCAATGAAGTTATGTTTTGCTCCACCATCTACCAATACCGAGACCCTTTGTCTTTGTAACACTCCCTTGCATCGAATAGTGTGAAAACGAGGCACTACTGAAAGTACTGCCATCCTTCCTTTGTCAGGTGAAGGATGATTTTCTTCTTGTTTCCCTTCTTCTGTTGTATCATATCCCTCTTCTTGGTCTGAAATATGTCCTTCTTCCTCCATACCCCCATCATACTCATCATTATCAGAAAATACTTCAATGTATTGTGCTTTCCCCTTAGCACATTTATGCCCTGGTACCCATGGTTGGAAGCATGTGTAACACAGTTTATTTCTTCTGAGTTCTTAATTGTTTAGTCCCTCTTTCTTATCCTTTCTGAATGCATCTCTTTTCCATGGCTTCTTTTCAAATCTGAACTTGGAAAGGAAGTTAGGCTTGGGAGGAAACCTTGTCCTAGGTAGCACATTTTGTAGATCTCTTGTCAATTTCATGGCATCCTTCAATGAAATTGGTTTGTGGGCCTTAACTAAACCTTTTAAGGGTTCATACCAACCTTCCGTAAAGATCAATACTAATCTTACCATAGATATATCAGCCACCTTAACTGATAGTCTTTGGAATTCCAACACTCAGCAGGGGTTCCCACTTGCTTCAATTGGGCTAGTTCTTTGAAAGGCAATTCTGGGTCTTTTTGCTCAAATATTTCTAATACCATGTCAACAAATTCTGCATATGTTGTAACCTGATCATGTCCCAAAGTTTTCAGACCATGGAACCACCAATCATTGGCCTCTCCTTCAAGATGCAAGATAGCCATTTTTAAAGCATCCTCTTCCACCATTGGATTCAGCTGAAAATACACATCTAGTTTTTGTACCCAAGTATTTGAAGAACTTTGAGATGATCCATCAAAAGTGGGAAGGGGCATTTTTCCAATGGCATAATTCAATTATTTATTCTGAAATGGAGTCCTATTACCTTCCCTCATTTTTATTTTGTTTGAGACAGTAAAGTATTGGTCAAATGGTAAAGTCCTTCTACAATCTTCACTCAACTTTTCCCATTCTTTTACAACTTCCTGCATATCAAATGGGGTGTTAGGTTCTTCTTTGGCCTCAAGAAATTTAGGTGTAGTAGGCCTTGGTGTACTCTGAAATTCATTAGTCCTATTATGAGGTCTTGTTCTTGAGAAAATACTTTCACCCATTGTCTTTTTTTCCTCGAAAAGAAAACTGATGTTGCCTCCTATTCTCATTTGCTTCCAAGTTGACTAGCCAACAATTCGAACCATTTCATGATATGTTTTTTCATGTCTTCAAAGAATGGTTTCATGAATTTAGTAAATTCCTCCTTATTCTCTGAGGTTCCCTTCTCATCCCTAGCCATAGTTTCAACAAAATGCACTTATTTTCCTACTTCTTCCTCTTCAACAAAAACACTTTCAGTTTCAAGTTCTAAGGGTGGGGGATGATTTATTTGGCTTCTTGTCCTCGTAAATTATCATCAAAAATAGGTACAATGATCATTCTCTGATACCAGTTGTAGTGTCTATTTTTAATCATTTTCAAAAACTAGGAAAAATTGCAAATTTTGACCAATTCGACCCTTAGACTAGTATTGACTCAACTGCTTCCAAAGGGCTCCAAATGGTTCAGAATTGGGTATGAATGAGTTTGGAAGGTCTTCAGACATTTAAATGAGGCTTATGGATGCTTGGAAACTCTTAAAACACTTCTGCAACATTCATTTATAATCAGGGAAAAATAGGGGACTTTACTAGTCAAATCGAGGTTCAAAACCCCCAAGGGTAGGGGACAAAGATGGATTCCCAAAAACTATAAGAACTTACCAAATTTTAGAAAAGATACATGGTGATGATAAAGTACATCAATGGGATTCCCAATGAATCATCAATTAGTTTCTATAGGCTTCTACAACTTCCACAAATCAGATGTTTGTATACTAGCTTTAACATAGGGGGAAATGATAGTAAATCTTCACAAATGGTTATGAAAATTAAGAATTTGCTCCAAATGTTTCTCTAATGAACATGAAACTTCTTAATCATATTAATGGATCTCCATACAACAATAATATATCATATTTTTACTGAACCATTCGAATTTGATACCACTTCATGTGCAAATAACAAGGTATTGGGTAAATGACACCATTTATTCATAGTTTAGCATTTTTACATAGTTTCACTTGGTATTTCGACCTGAAAGTATTCTTATCAGTAAATAAATATTATATATATCATATTACAAATATATGGGGCCTCAATTACTATCCTAAATATATCATCACCTCACCAAGTCCGTCTCTCCTCGAGGAGCAAGAATATGGCAAGAAATGGAAGAATGGTTGTAGAAGCAAGCTGAAAGAGATGTGACCACGAGCTTCCCTATATATTCAAATTGTAACAAAGGACTCCATTGTAGCTCCAAATAAAAGGTATGAATGGCCCCTCTAATTTTCAATTAGGATGGGAATATTTCACCCTCAAAATTGGTGCTAAGGCAAGTAGAATAACACTCTACTAGCTCTCCTCTCCAAATGCAAAATGTAAAATGATCAAAAGCTGGTCTTCTTCTTTGTTCCTGAATTTTATAAACTTCTCAAGTCCTCCATGGGTCGAATTCCTTCCAAAATACTCATTCCAACTCAAGTTGGGAAGAGATTCCAAAGTGTGCCACTTGTCCCTCCAATTCTAGCCTCCTCCTTCACTCAATTCGAATAGGTGTCTCTTTGGCTGCCCTAACTCCCTTGTGCGCCTTCTTGGAAGCTATTTTTAGCCCTGACATGTCATGTATGTCAGATGTCAGCCATCAGGTCTGATTTTTTCATAAGTGTCATAGGCATCTTCATCATTGGTGTCATAGAAGCTAGGGAATCTAGCCCAAGTGTCCCACTAGCTCCAAAATGACTCTTCCTCTTCCTTGGGAGTTACTCTTCCTCTACATTTCGACCTCATTGAGTCATGCCAAGTATTATGCCCTTCCAACTCCCCCAATAATAGTGGACTCCACCTTGAATTCAAATGGGTGAGATTGGAATGTCATGTGGCACGGGGAATCTCGTCTTGTGTGGGTCCCACACCACCAATCTGTCTCCATGACCAAGTGCCATCTTATTTTCTCATCATAACTATTTACTTAGCCCCATTTAATATATTTATGTTAATATAAATTCCATTTGGGGTTTATTATTTCCCTTATTCCAAATCTAATATTTCTACCCCAACCTAGGAAACTAGTAGATTGGTGGAATTTTCCCTTCTTGAGATTTATTTTGAATGGAGACATTACATGGTTGGTGGCAAGGATTGAGGACAGGATTAATCTCTGGTGTAGTAGGTGGCTGTCTAGGGGTGGAAGATTGGTTCTAGTAAAGAGTGTCTATTATCATATGTTGGCGTCTATTCGAGTCTCGATTCTCAACACCATCAAAAAAATTGTGTTTCAAATTTATGTGGAGCCAGAGCCTGGAATATCAGGATTTTCATCTGGTGAAATGGACTACATTGGCAGCACCAAAATATCAAGGAAGATGGGGAATGAAGAATGTTGTCCTTTTCAACAAGGCTTTAGCAGCTAAAACTCTCTGGATTTTCTTGACTAAGGATAGTCTCTAGAAGAACATTTTGATAGATAAATACATCTCTCCACTCTCTTTAATGGAGTATATTAGAATAAGGGACAAACACTGCAGGAAGGCCTCCAATAACTAGAAAGATTTAATTAACTCCTTTCAGGTACTTTAATCGTTCCTAGCCTGGATGGTTGGGAACAGGAGATCCATTCGTGTTGGTCATGATGCTATTCTTGGACTCACAGAAGGAGCTCGTTTTATCCATATACTAGTGGCCCATTTGTAGGCATGAGGGATTGATTCTCTTGACAAGGTAGCTATCCCAAGGATAACATCATTGTGGAAACAAGGGTGAATTTCAGGAGAGCTTCATGGGTTGGAGAGGCACCAGTTGGATGAGTGGAATGCATTTAGAGATAAATTGTTGAAGGAACATATTCACCTACATACTTGTGAAGATTCTCTGAGGTGGGATTTTAATCCTTTTGGGGGAATATACTCTGCGAAACTTGGATACATGTATTTATGTCTGGTTTATCCTGAGTTGAGTAGATGGTGATGGAAGTCAATTTGGATAATAAAAGCTCCCCCTAAGGCTACTTTTCATTTTTGGTTAATTTTGATGAATAGGATTTTAACCTGGGATAGAATACAACATTTTAATTTTTAGGGGTCAGGTCTTTGTTGTCTCTACAAAGCTGCTTCTGAATCAACATTTCATCTTTACGTGCAATGTGCTTATTCTAAATAGGTGTGGGGAGAGATGTCTAAACTTGTCCAATGTTCCAACCTTTGGTTTGGCAACACGGTGGAAAGGTGTTTTAATCACTTCTTTAGAATACAAGAATTGAAACCTATGATGTCTCTTCCGCTCGTCATTGACAGGGGGATATGGTTAGAAAGAAATGATTCCATTTTTAATGATCGCCATAGACCATTTTTCCATACAGTCTCGCAATCCTACTCATTACTACAGCATTATTTACAGGATCAGGTTGCCAGGACTTTTCCGCCACGGGAACCTCCAAGGATTGATGAAGACTGGGTGTGGGAATTCTTTGATGGGGTTAGTTAGAATTCTAGAGGGTATTTTGGCTTTAGTCTTTATCTCAACATATCTCATTTCTTTTTGGGAAGGGATGCATTGGAACTGGTACAAATAACATGGCCAAGCTCAGTGGCATTTTTTACCTCTTCAGACAAGCGACCAGATATGGTCTCTCTCGTGTGCAGGTTTTTGGTGATTCGTTGCTGGCTATAAAAAACATGCAAGTCTTGGTCGATATTGTGAACACAAACCTACTTCCATTAGTGACCCAACTTCATAGAATTGGAGAATCTTTTCAAGAGGTCAAATTTTGCCATATCTATCAAGAATTTAATGATCAAGCTGATGGTTTATCCAAGCAGGGACTGCTACTGCATGATGGGGCTTAAGTATGGAGGAATTTCAGGGGGGCACAGCTACGCCTCCAATTCTTTTCTCTCTATCTAACTTTTGTCATATCTAAATTGGGATTTTTTCCCTAGTTTTGTGGTGTTTGTGGACTGATAGTCACACTTATGATGGACTACTCATGGGGCTACTTCTTTAAAAGTTATTTTCTCTCCTTCTTAGAACTGAGTATTGTATTTTTTATCAACAATGAAAACAAATACATTTTTTCATGGAAAACAAATACATTTTTTCATGGAAAAAAAATATGTCTTACAACATTGCTTGTTCATATTCATTTTGGATCAATTAAAGGGGGTGTTTTTTATGTTCTAAAAAAGACAACCATCCTTTTCAATAGACACCACCTTGATACACAATAGAGTACTCCAAAACTATTGTTGAAAAATCCCTAATGTAGGCCTATGTGGGCATGAAACCCTCCCCACTTGATCAAAAAACTATCCACATAGCAATTGTGAAATAGGGATAAAACCCATGCCTAAATTGAGAACCTTTGCATTGAGAAGAAGAATAGAAATCTTTTGGATACAATTGAAAATGCATAGAACTTTGAATGATTTATAAACTATTGTGCTCCACTAACCATTCTTCACAACAAATCTATCAATTGTGACTACAATATAGTGAGTCTATACATTACTACATAAAGATTTAACAAATATTTAATATTTAAGCATAATAGAAAATAGACCATCCATAAATATTGTTGCAAGTAACACATCATAATAAATAGACAAAATACTTTCACCCTCCTCACCTTTCAATAGAACTGGAGGAACCTGTAACGCCCCTTTTTGACATTACCACCTGAACTATTATTATATGTTGTATTTGCTTGATTGTGAGACTTCATCAGTTTGACGACAATGTGGACATATGGTTCTGTTATTTTTCCAAGATATATATGTGTGTGTGTGATGTTAGTGTTATGATATGTAGTCATGTTTTGATATATATATCATGTGTTAATTATGTCTCATATATGCAAATTACTAAATGATGGGTACGTGGATACCGTTAAAAGTTATATGTTAAATGAATGAATGTTATACCAAGTGCATGGTAAATAGAAATGATTTTCTTATTGTTTATTAATGACGAAATGTATGTATACATGTCAAGGATTTTGCACGATATTCTATATCATATGTCGAAGACTAACTTACAAGTTAAAATGGATAAGTGATACTTGGATCCTAAGAGGTGGGAGTACCTCGGGGACATGGACTCCCAAAGATAAATGGTATGCAAGTGATGCATTATTTATTTTGCATGATTATTATGTTTATTATCATGATGTGTGGGTGGGGTAGGGTTTTAGGAAACTCAACCACCCAGATTGGTTATACGATGACAAACTGAGTACAAGTCGCAGCGCAGTTATTATGTCAGTGTAGACATAGTCCTTTGTTCCATTAGGGGGGTGGAGAACTTACCCATCGTTTATCCCCGAAACTCAGAGTCATGGGAGGGTTGTGCTATGGTGTGCTCCCCAAGGTGTGTGATGATGACCGGTGGTTGCCTGTCGGGGAAGCTTGGTCGATGTAGTCGACACTTCCGCTTACGGGTTCTAACTGGACCTGGTCATGGCTTGACACTTCAAGGTCGTCCAGCAGAGGAAGGATAGGATGTGGAAGTTAGTTGTGAACTAGATAGACGGAGTAGGTAGATAGGTTTACCATGATTTTAGGAGGGAAGACTTGATTAACTGGGTATGTTGAGGACCTTGCCAAGTCATGTGTCGTAACTTAGTCACTGGTAAAATTGTTCATCGGTTGATTGTATTTAATTAAGTAAATGATCCAACAATCAAATTATGTTAAGAATGCATCAGTAAACAATAGCTTAAGTGATTGAGAATGTTGTGTTGTTAAGTACTATTAGTGTACCTACGTGACCTATGTAAGCCTTAACTACACTTACATAACTCGTCTACTTGAATATATGAATTATCTATTGAATTATTGTGTGCATGTGTTGTGATTCTAAATGATCACTATGTACTTTATTGTACTTAATTAATAATTAACTTAACAATTATGTTGAAATTATTCAAAGAATGGTTATTAATTAGGTTATGGTAAGGTATTAATGAAAATGATTAACTAGGATAAGGATCGTGTCGATTAAATAATTGAATAGGTTGATTGAGTGACTTAGGTGGTAATGAATGATGGTCAAGTTCTAATCTTGATTAATGTTAATTATTGTTGATTAATAATGATTAATGATGTTGATAATGTTATTAAGAATTCTTGATTTAATAAACTGTTGAATAAATACTTAGTTATTAAGTCATTAAATAAGTATTAATGAGGTTGATTATTGTTAATCACGTTACTAACAACTAGATTAATAAATGTTAATTAAAAGATGAATTATAATAGTTCCATCCATCATGATCATGATTAGTTATAATTAATTATGATTAATTATAATGTGGTAGTAAATAAAGATCAATTAAGGTTATTAAAATTAATTATGATAAATTATAATTTAGGGCTCTGTGGTTAAAACATGGTAAATAATGACATTTTTGTATTTTAATTTAATTAATAAAATATTAATTATAATTATGAACATTGAATTATGAGGTCACCAAAGGTTGACTAGTAATTAATGTGGTGAAACTTGTAAGTGTAAAACACTTACGGTTGGTGGGTGAACCAACCCCAAACTTAAAGTATATAATATATAACATTTATTATTTATTAATTAAAAATTATATTTTGAAATAAGAAAGAATTGTTAAAGTTGTGCCTAAGGTTGTCGGTTGAGTTAAATATTAAATTAATATTATTATTATGGATTGGTTTGAGGGAGCTTGACATAGTAGATGAGAAGGGGGTTGGGACCTCATTAAAGGAAAGATAGGGGTAGTAATGGAGGAGAAGAGTCGGCAAAGGGATATAAGGGAAGAATGGACATAGGAAAAGGATCTCTTTTGATTTGGAGGAGAAGGGAGAAAACTTGCAGAGCAGAGCAGAAGGGAAGTGTTGGAGAATTATTGTCACGGGAAGCTGGTTGGGCTTGTACTCAGTTTGGGCTCGGGGTTCCAAAGGGAAACTTGTGGAACTGGGTGGTCGGCGAGACCTCACCAGTTAGCAGGGAGGCATACCAGGTTGGCTGGTCAGTTGAGTCTCCTAGTTGGGAATAATTTTGGTTGCAGGACACACGAAAGGGAAAGGAGGAGCACAAAAGGGAACATCTAGCTATCTATTAGGTTATTTTCGTACAGGTATATAATATTTTCTAACTCTGTAAATTTTAACATATGCAAGCTATAACTTAAAGAAATATTATTGGAAAATACATGCATATATATGCTGCAGAAAATGAAAACTTGATTGATGTTAGAACATTAATTAGTACATTTATTTACAGGCAGTAAATGTTATTTATTCATAGGCATGAGAACTAAACAAAACCATAAAACACAACATTAATGTTAGAACAGTAATTAGTACATTTATTTACAGGCGGTAAATGTTATTTATTCACAAGCATGAGAAAAAGACAAAACCAGGATGTAACAGTAAAAGTATTTGATTTTATTGAGAAACTAGGGACCCAGGTTAGGGTTCTTATAGAACCTTTGTCCAAGCACTATGCCCTCCTCCGAGGGGTAGCGCCCATTGACAAAGTCACAAAGTAAAATAGAGAGTGGAGGACAGATGGAGAACCATACATGGTGAAGTAGGGCTTTGAACATTTTATCCAATCAAAATCTCCATCCAAAATCAACATCCTGGAAATGGTTCTAGAAGGAGATTGTCTTCCCAAAATAGGCTTATTTTGCTAGCTCATGGTTTAAATAAAATCCAAACGATGAATAATTAAGGAAACTAGGGATACGAGGATCCACCTAGAGAGATTATATTAAATGGTCTTGTGACTCGTGCATACAAAAGTGGATAAAAGTCCACCCCATGTCCTTCACCTTTCATAGCCCCAAGGGTTAGCTCAATTGGTTGAACCATTCACCCAAGGCATGTTGTCAACAAGTAGGACATAGATCATAGGTTCAAATCTAATTAGGTCCTTTGGGGTTATCAGATGCTACTGTGGCTAAAGTTTGAGCCACCCTCCATCCAAATATTCCCAAGAAGAGAGGGGGATCCCACAAGGTTTTCCCTAGAAAAAAATACTATCAATATTGTTAGGTACCTCCAAAAATAATATTTACTAATATGTAGTTATGTAAAAGATCATTTAATGTGTTCAATCCCTATAATTAGATTGTAATAGAATCATCATAACCACAAATAAACATTATCAAATTATATCATGTGTTCAATACATTGTTAAGCAAGGCTGTCCTAAGAGATGAAATAAAAGTTACTTGTTTTATTTTTCAAATTATGGAACCAATATGACATAGACAATTATAGGTCTATTATAATTATCCCCTTATAGAATGGCTATTTGACTTGATTTTTGAAATGAAATTAGTCAATAGATTGAGGACAACAATAAAAAAGCTAAAGGAAAATCTAGCCTTGGGAATCAACATGCTACAAATGATTACCTTGTCACCTTAAAGTTATTGTTGAATATTGTAGAGAAAAAAAATATGATCTCATATGTTGTTGTACGATTATTCAAGTCTTCAACATTGTGCTAGAACTAAGCTATGGAAAATGTTGGAGCAAATAGGTATCCCTCGTGAGTTTCACAACATTGTATTAACATGATCAAACGCATTGCCATCATTCGCTTACTATTGTTCTTGCCAATACAATTGACAATCTTCACAAGCAACTTAAAGCTCTCCAACATTTCTACAAAAATTATGAGCTTGACATTAATATTGATAAAAATTGATTATGACAATTAAGTCTAAAAAAATTACCCCTGAGGTGCAATCTTAGAAACACTTGGACATCGATTTCAATTGTCATTTAAACTAGAACCATAACGTCAAGAATAGAGTCATAGCGGTTGGAAAGCTTATTATGGTCTTAAAAACAAATGTAGGAATGTTGAGCTTTGGGATTTTTATAAGAAATTTTTCATTTTCAAGGCTTTAGTTATCATAGATATTCTTTATGGTGAGACTTTGAATAAAATAGAGTAAATTCAAAAGTGTTTTATTACCTAGAAAATGGAATACTCCATACCCCCTCTTTTATTTAAGAAGGATGTACACTCGTGGAGTCTTAAGCCATGATTAAATATTTATAATATAAGCATAAATTGCTCAAGTTGAGAAAGGGCAATTTCCTAATTAATACTTCTAGTATAAGCAGTGGTCATCATAGCATTAAAAGAAGCTAGGCTACAGATTCCAAGGCTTGGCTTAACTATTGAAACATAAAAATACAATCTAATTCATAACATCAATATTCCAAGGCTCATTATTCTTAGGGAGAGATCTCACATCAATCCTTATCATTCTAAGGCTTAGTTTTAAATCATTAATATTCCAAGGCAATCATGAGCCAAATGTGAGATCTCTCCCCCCAAATTTAAAGAGGTCACGGGTTCGACTCTCTTGATCATGTTGGGGTAAGGTTGTGTAATCGGGGTTGACGGTTTACCTCGTTTACCATCCATGAATCATGGGGAAGTACTCAAAGGGTTTTCCGTGAGGTTCTTCCTTGGAAAAAATATTTCCAAATAATGTAGTTTACATATTTTCTTCATAATTGAATATACATACAATAATTTTCAAAATTACAAAATCTATTAAAAATATTTTCTTCATAATTAAAAATGCATATAATAATTTTCAAAATTGTAATATTTGATTTTCTTATTGGTGAAGGATGTGGCTAATTAGGCATAAAAATTCCTGCAAGACATGTGATAAATGTTAGGGGGAAAAATAAATATAAAAAAAAAATAGAAATTGCCATGTTACTTGTGTTTGAATGTAAATCACAAGGACATGTGACAACTCCTTCACTCGCTAAACCATATTGCATTCAATATATCATTCTTAGAGTTTTCTATGTGATATGGACCACCCATCTCAATCCCATTGATTGTTGTCCAATATTGTTTGTTGAGCTAGTGTACCATCCCTCATTCAACCTGCAAGTTTTTCCTCCTTATCCTTGAAAAAACCATCCTTGCTTAACCACCATATCCACTGCACAATAGTCCATGGAGGAATAACAAATTTGCATATGCAATTAAGGAAGGGGACGAATAAGGAAAAGGAGGCAGTGTATGGAATGCACTATGGTGATTGTGGTTTTGTTGCTTCAAAGCATGGAATATTTCTCATCTCAACCAAATAAGTAACAGTATCATACAAAACCAAGTAAGGTTATTTCCTTGCATAGCTGGGTATGAAGAAAAAAATGGAGTAAATGAAAAGTGCACTGGTTGATTCCCTCCTTGAATAAGCATAAGAAACTTCTTAATACTCTCCTTGAATATTCATGGTAATTTGTAATTATCTTGAGGATGTGGATTATATTGGTTTTCTTACATGTATGAACATCAGTGTTATTATTTCAAATGTCTATCCCATTGCTTCCTTTCAAACCCAAGGAAGGAAAAAAAAATTCCTCTAAAGGATGTGAGAAGGACCAAGCAAAGCTCTCCAACAAGCAGGAGAGCCTTGGTGAGCTCTTTTTCCTTTTGTTCTCTGCTACAAAAGGAAAGTTGACCCAAAACTGGAAGTAAAGTCGGGACTGACAAATGCTACTACTGTGAGGTTACATAAACTTATCAGTAGAAAGACCTCTGCATGGATAAAAGACATCAAGGCTAAGAGTTCCATACACATGAATAAAAGACATAAAAACTTGGTCCCACAATGTAATTAACTGATCTAATCGTTAAATGATTCATTAAAATGCCTTAAAAAATGCTTTGTCAACTACATTTGTTGAGAATGGCTAATACAAGGCTTGGGGCCTTCCCTCACAATTATAGAAGATGCATTGTATGTCTAAACTTCATCCTTGAGTAAAATATAAGAGACATCATGTTGTTGTTTCAAGGACTCGCCAACATGTCATCCATGAAGTGATAGGTCATTATTATTTATATGGCTAAGTATCCCCAAATAAATCATATATCATATAATATATATCAAACCGAAATGTCTAGAGACCAGTTGCTCACATAATACATTCCACTTGAATGGTCTAAACCTGATATTTTGTCAAGCAAATATGTTCATAATAGTTTTGCAGGGAACTAACACTGGAACTGTTACTAAAATCCTGGAAGATTGTCTTCTTTGGTTGCTCAAAAGCATTACATGGAATTCTACATAAATTTTTATTTGGCCACGAGCTCATATCCTAATATCAAACAAATATCCCAATCTCCAATATGATTAGGTCCACTGATCATTTTCTGGTGAAGGGAAACTTATTCATTAGAAATATGTAGCAGATTTTACTTTTGTAGATGTGTAAGTGATCAATATAGCAAATATTTTTATCATGATCGTGTTTATGATAGAGATTGTGAGCCTTATGCACCAAACAGCCTCATCGCGCTCCCTGAGGCGAATGAGGGGAGGGTCGTTGGATGAGAGATCCAACGGCCCTCCCCTCACTCACCTCAGCCTTATGCACCAGACAAGCTCGTCGCACTCCTTGCGGTGAGTGAGGGGAGGATTGTTGGACGAGAGATCCAACGGCCCTCCCCTCACTCGCCTCAAGGAGAGAGGCAAGTCTGTCGATAAAATAAGTTTTTCCTGATAGAGATCATTTTACACTAAATTTATTTTTTCATTTATTATTTTATTTATTTCATTTAGGATTATTATTAATTTTATTTATTTCATTTAGTATTATTATTAATTTTATTTATCAAGGTTGTTCGAGGACAAGAGCATTTCAGATTTCAAAGGAGACAATCACGTATTGGTTTAGAATCTAGATGGCCTACATGGGAAGCATATGTGTGTTTTAAAATAGCAATGATGTTTATTGTGTTTTGTTCGTCTTCCTACTAAGTAGCATTGTATTAGCTTCACTGGCAATAATTAATGGATGTTTGCAAGAATTTTGTGCCAAAGGTTTGTGTGATCAAACTAAAAACAAGAGCATGTAATGTTATACCTTTTTAACTTATAAATTGACATAATAGAGACAGTTTACCTTCATTATCTGTAAAAAATGAAAGTGAAAAATAACAAAGTGAGATCAGTGACAGATAAAGAATTCTCTTTACCTATTTTAATGTTTCTACTCGAGTGTGTTGCATGTAAGTTGAGAGAGAAATAGGACTTCTCAAAACCAATACATGGGAGGCTTTGTTGGCATGGATCCTTAATCTAATGTACCGTATGTTGGAAATGTAAACTATTTATGTAAATACTGTGTCTTTTGGTTTTACGAGTATAAAATAACATCATTGTCGAGATTTTATGGTTTTTTTAACTCAAGCACCTTTTTTACCTTGAGTATGTGTTTACCCTTACCACGACACTTCTAATTGATAGCTTATGACATTGTACCGTGTAATGTCTCAATGCATACTCTAAAATCTAAATGATATTTTATGCCTTGGCCTTCTATTAGAGGGTTGGGATTATCTAGACTAGGTGGATTACGAAAAGAGTGGACAAGAGGCTCCTTGCTCACAGTACAGGAACCCTAATACTTCAGTTATTAGTAGAGGTACAACATATCCACATATATCTTTTGCATATGAATTGTAAACTATAAATCGTTACACATGGTATGCAATACTGCCCATGCCCCCTCCCAAGCACTAAAGTGTTTTCGTTCTCTGATGTGTTCATGCAAAATGCTCTTTATTAAGATAGTGCATCCTTCTCTCCCATTGTTTTCTTCAACTAGAAAATAAGGATTAAATTCTTAAAGTTTCACTTTGCAGTGTACTTCGAGATGTTTGTGAAATTTATTCAGTGTTAAGAGAATTGCATTCCAACAAATAGGGTGCTTAGGCCTTCACTGAATACTAGTTAATTTATCTTCTTGTTTGCACTATTTATAGTACTTTTTTCTTGATTATTTACAGCATGGTGGCAACCAGGATGCATATTGAAACCCTACTACTATTGGCCATCTCACTACAATTGATAGTTAGTTTATTTATTTACTACTTGTCTTCCAATGGGTAACGGATGCTACTTTTAATCCCAATTTTGTAGTGTGCCTCCCTCACCTTGTATTCTACACAAGTATTAGCTAAATAGATTACGGTGTGCATCAGACAGTCCCTTTTTATATTTGAAAATGAACTTGCAATATATCTCACTAAATTTTCAAAAGACTTATGTGTAGATCAAAGTAACTTTCATATCAAATGGTTTGGTAAGATTAATGTCAAGATATTTTACTTTACTGGAGCTCTCAATCTATTAATCTATTGAGATAAACAGACTTAAAATTCTCTATATGTTGAGGTAAACAAGACCTAAAGGCAACTCCCTACTTCACACTGTGGACTTACTTTCACAATGTGTACAAATATTAGTAGATACATTTATTTCTCTACTGCTTTTGATGCCAACATAGGTAAGAATTTCAATGCTTTGTAGCTCTATCTTGATTTAGAAATTCCTACCATATTTATGTTTATGCATCCAGATAGACTTGGAATTAAAAAATTACATTCAAATAGGGGTAGAAATGAAAATTCATTGGGTGTTGCTAGAGTGGATATGAGGAAAAATTGTTACTCTCCCCATCTGGGTTCAAATACCACTTTATGACAAGTTTGCTCTTAGTAAGTTGATTGTTGATGAGCTATATATGATATATTCATGAGTTGTTAACTTGGCCTTATGTCCTAAAGAATCTGGCGTTTACTGTGGATACCATCCACCAAATGAGGGGAAGTGCTCGGAAGATTTCCCCTGAGATGTTTTCTGGAAAAAAAAGGGCATATATTCCTCTAAATGGGTCAAACATTTTATTTTCTCCAATACTTATATGAATTGATTATTGGACAAAACAAAAAAAGTAGCATAAAATTATATTATTACATAAATAAATGCTCTAATCCAATATTCCTAATTAGACATGGGTGATAACATGATGGATATGAATATTAGCGGTGATATAAATGAATCTAATCCTAGACTTCTCCTCTAAGAACATATCCTCGGGAACCCTGAATGTGTTATGCATACAAATAATCACCAGACCAACCATTAGGGAAGAAATGGACACAAACCTAACATCTGCCAAAGTGCAGGGAGAGTGAAATAGGATGTAAAAGTGGGCTAAAGCCCACTGTGACATAGAGAAAAAGACATAATTACTACAGAGCCCGTTCCATCCTTTTATTTTGGAATTTTTTTATGTTGTGGGAAGGGCACTCACCATGCTTCTTGATCCAAAATTGATCTGAACCAATGAATGGTCGATGACTTGGTATTTAAAATATAATTCGGGAATGTATTAATTGCAATATAGCAAGCTTTGTGAAATAAACACAAAGGAAAATGTAAAAGAAATTAAATGGAAATGGAAAAAAAATGAATGTGAGAAAAATAAAAGAACAAATTAATAAAATAATAAGATCACAAGAGAGTGGGAATGGGAAACAAAGGGCCAGGGATGTTGGCCTTCCTATTGCCTAGATCTCCTATATCTCACTACATTTTCACTCTCCAAGGGATTTCGGGGAGTCTTTGTGAGGGAGTGTCAAAAGGAGAATTATGAGCATGCAATGTATAGAGGTTGTCGAAATGAAATGACTGAGCCCCATTCAAAGTTGGTTTTCCCATTTGGGTTTCCAAGGTAAATAATATGTCAAATGCCATGCTTACTCTATATGTGCACTTGATTTGCTTGTGTTAAATGGTTGATTTCATTTATCTAGCGTTCATTGCATTGTTAATGGATGCCATAGGTTAATGAGAATATATGAGAGAGGAATTGGGCCTAAGAAATATTGTTTATTGTATAATGGAGTTTTTTTTGGTATATGTAAGATACCAATAGCCATTAAAATCCCTCCATTGAATGTCCATCCAATCTTAGAGATCAATGGATCATGTTACAGAGTTGTTGCAATATTACGAGGAGGTTTCTAAATTGGTAATTGCTCTTGGGAACTTTGCAATCTTGTGGTCGTTTTTTTATTGTTGGGCAATTTGAAATTTTCAGAAAATGTTTTTTAAAAATGTTGGGGCAAAATTGAGAATGGTCGGACGTAGTTGAAGTGTCTTATGCAAATTTCTTATTCCTGATCTGAATACAAATGTTGTTGGGAACTTTTCTAAATTGTTGAGCGAATTTTGAAGTTTCGGACCGTATTTTATAATTGCCTTTGAGAATTTGTCTTGCCTGGAGCGTTTTTATACCTGCCTAGGCGAATTTATTGTTGCTTGGGGCGTTTTCAACCATTGTTGGGTGTTTTCCCTATTGCTTGGGGCATTTTTAGTTATTGTTGGGAATTCTCGGACATTGTTGGGGTGTTTTTCATTTGGCTAGGTGTTTTTAGACACTCCTGAGAAATTTTACCATTGGCTAGGAGAATTAATCAGTATTTAGGCAAATTTATCACTGCCTGGGGCGTTTTTATCAATCTCTGGGTGTTTTTAACATAGTTGGGTATGTTTCCTTTGATTGTTGGGTGAATTCCTTGCCAGAGATGGATGTAAACAGTTTGTATTAGCTTTCATGGAGACCATACGCACTTGCAATCTTCTCCTTGGTTGTTTTCCTTTCGTGGCTTGGCATATCAAAAAATTTGTTCCTAGAGAAAACTTGAATACATAGGATTTTACTCAATCTAGAATAGAGAACAAGATCGACAAGATCTTTTCCGTTGAGCATGCCTATGCTTCTTTCTCTAGCATAGATTATTTTCAGTAGGTGCAAGCAAGTGCTAGAGTGTTTATATATTTATTCGATTGTCCTTCAGCTATCAAAGAGAAAAGACTTGAGAATTTCTTTTGTGAAGGAGACGTGTTAGTGAAGCGAGTGGGCTATCAGTCCCGTGATTACGGATCATAAGGTATCAAAGCAGGTGTATCCTTTATTGTGACATAGATGTCGGTATTTGGAGAAGAAAGAATACTTTACCATGGGAAAATCCTCGAAGAGAGAGAAGCTACAAGATATATGAGAATTCAATACGCAAATCCAAGAAGAAAGAAGGTATTAGAGAGAAAGAGCAAAGAACTTTCCACACACCAGAATTTTATAGAGAACATTGCAGACCTTAGCATGGGTAAAGCAAACAATGAGAGTTTGGAGGACTTGAAGGCTACCAATACTCATCTTCAAGAAGAAAATGAGTACTTGAAGGAGCAAGTTCAAATGTTCAACAAGAGGATGACAGAGATGGAGAAGAAACTTGAGACCTCTTCCAAACTATTGCCATTACTAAAGAAGAAGTTTGAAGAGCACCAAGACACCCTCACTGCAGCCATGACAGATTGGAACAGGAATAGACTGCAACTTGTACAACTTGGTGAGAAGGTCATTCAGTTGGATAGCTGGAAAGAAGATAGGCTTACTCAGATGATGGCACAACTACAACAAGATTTGGTAAAGGAGGAAGCCTTGAAAAAAATACAAGCAATTGCCAAAGGGAACCATGAAGCAAAGCCACATTCCATTACCACTGTCGAAGCTAGAACCGTTACTGAGACCATTGAGGTAAGTTCACCTTCTGTAAACATTTCTCAAGAGCAGCTTGGTGAATTTGAAAAGCATACCAAAGGCATTGGTTCCAAACTCTTTAAGGCAGATGGGCTACGATGGACAGGGACTTATCCAAAGAAGGCAAGGTATCTTAAGCCCCATTGTAGCTACATTGTGGGCCAAGAATGAAGGCCTAAGATTCAGTGGACAAATGGAAAATTATGTCCATTAAGACCATTTTTGTGAAGGCATGAGACGTGATAGAGTTGGCTAGATCCTCAAAAGAAAGAGTAGAGAATGAAGGTAGCAACCCACTACCTCCTCAACCTTCTTGTGACATATTGGAGAAGGGCAATGATGAGAAGCTCTTGAAGACTCATCCTCCACCAACATGCAGAAGAAGTGGCAAACCAATCAACCATAGAAAGAGTAAGAATACCAAGAGGTATACATCAAGAAAGACATCCCTAATTTGTCACTGCTACAAGAAGAAAGGCCACAGAGCTGCTAACTGTTGGTATTCAAAAGCATGTTCATTTTGTGGAAAGAAAGGCCATTATGTGGCTTCTTGTTGGGAGAAGCAATCCATGTGCATGGAGCCATATTCCTTTCAAAGAAAGGATGACAAGAAGACTTATCTAAACCATCGACAAACTCAAGGGAAAATGGAGTAGGAAGGCAAGCAAAAAATCAAATTAAGTTCAAGAACTTTTTCCACCATTGTAAGATGAGTGGACATTGGGAAGCAAAGTGTTGGAGGATTCATTTAGAGCTTCACCCCACCCATTGTGCAACAAAGAGAAGAGAATGGAGAGTGAAGATGAGAAGTGATGAAGAGCTGCCTACATATATCCCAAGGTGTAGAAACTATCCAAGGAGAGATAGCCACTCAGTAGGAAAGTGAAACTAGAAAAATGGACAACAAATTGATGCCAAGGGAAGCCACGTTCCAATGGTTGTTTTCGATCTTACACCAGAAGAACCCACTTTGGAAGATGGGCCAAAGATTGGTGCATGGAGGTAAATGAATTTGGGGTTCCTATGAAATCCATGACGGCAGACAAAGTAGCCATGGTTGATTTTGTTTTGTGGTTTAATGAACAATTGATTGCATTTCTGAGAGTTCCTGGAGCAACAACAATGATATGGTGGATAATGTTAGGAAAGCCACCATTACAGCCTATTGATGATTATCACTTGCATCCAAGCATGTGCAGGAGTTGGCACTATCTTGGACAGTAAAAAGTGTTGATTAACATCTTACCAGCAATAGAGAGTTGCTTCCATGATGAGAAGTAGTTCATCCTAACAGCAGACAGCTGCTACCATCACAAGCAACAACTGATTCTAGCAGTGAACAGATCATTGCCTGGGGTAATGTTTTACTCATTGAAGACAGGTTGAAGCATGACTGGACATCATAGAATTATTCCATGCCAGGGAACAATTGATCCTAGTTGAAGAGGAAAACATGCACATCACTTCGTGATGGCAGATGCTCACTAGGATCTCATTGTTGAAGGAGTGTTGCATACATTCAACAATGACCAAGAGAAGGCCAGAATTCCACTTGGATTCATAGACTGCCAAGATGGACCCTTCTCAATGTTGGATTTTGTGCAACTTCAGAATGTATTATTCATTGTATTTTATTGTACTTTCATTGTACTTGTTTGTACCTCCTAAGGAAGATGAAATTTATGTAATCACTTATGTAAACACATGAAAGAATCAATTTAAACCTTGGAGTGCAAAGAAACAAAAGAAAAATATTAAAATTAAATTTATTAATTGCCCCCGGGTGAAGTCGGCCCAATTAGGTATTTTTCATGTTTGCACTTGTATAAATAAAAGGTTAGTGCACCTCATTATCTCATTCACTCACTTGACAACTGCGCATCACTTGGGAGAGAGCAGAAATTCGCACAACCTGGAGAAGGAAGCAGATTTGGGGTTTCTACTTGTGGAAGACATTTTCACATTTTCTCTTTTATTATTTGTACTATGATCTCAGGATTATCATCTCTATACGAAGGTTGTTGGGTTTTTCCCAATTGGGTTTCCCAGGGTAAACTTTGTGTTGTTGTTTTGTGCTTTTGTCTTTCTTCTAGTGATATTGGTTATGCATTTATGTTATTATGCTATGAATGTATGAAATTTAACATGGTATCAGAGCAGTTCTAAAAGAAGCCATTGCCGGAACATTGTCGGAACCCTGCTGGAATTAGAGTTTCATCTTGTGAAGTCTTCACCCATCATTTTTGAGAAAAAGAGCCATAGGAATTTATTTTTGGCAAGGCGCATCTTTTGGTGAAGAAGGAATTCAATTCCGAGAATTTTCAATTTTTGACCTAACTCTGTGGCTGCAGCAGAATTAGGGTTTCATTTTTAACTCATTTCTCTCCACAGGATTTGGACCAGCCCGCCCTCAATCCAACTCTCCTTGGAAAGGCGCATTTATCTGTGGTTTCAGTTTTTCAAATTATCAACTTTCATTTTTGACCTAGCTCCTGCTAGGGTTTCTAAACCAGATCTACAATCAAGATGATTGGCATGAAGGTTGAAGATCGTTTGGAAGGAGCTTCCAACTTTATCTCTTGGAATTCTAGGGTTCTTCTGCTTCAAGAAGAAAATGACCTCTTACTATATGTAAATGAGAAAGTTCCTGAACTAGAAGCCAAAGAGGATAAATCCCGATGGAGGAAGAATGATGCTAAAGCAAGAAGGATACTTGTGGATTCAGTGAGAGATCACTTGGTCCCACAAATCTCAGTAAAGAAGAATGCTAGGAAAATGTTCAAGACCATTATGAAGTTGTTTGAACACACTAGCCTCAATGTATCCATGACTTTGAGAAACCAACTCTCAAATATGAAGATATCGAAGTCAGAATCCATTGCCTCATACTTTATGAGGATCACAGAACTCAGAGACAAGCTCAGCACCAGTGGAGATCCTATTAATGATAAGGAGCTAGTCCTCCACACTCTAAATGGTCTTCCACCATCATGGGAGTCCTTTATCCAAAGCATAAGTGGTATATCCAAACTACCAAAGTTTGACAAGCTTTGGGCAGATTGCTCTCAAGAGGAGACAAGGATTGCAGCACGTCAAAGAATCCATGGCACTCAAACTGAGGAGAACCAAGCTTTTGTTTCCCATGCCAAGAAAGGTAAGGGAAAAGGAAAGAAGTTCCATAAACATAAGCACCAAGAAAGGAGATCAAGTCCCCACCAAGAACAAAATAAGAAGAGGGATGTATCTCAAGTTCAATGCTATAGGTGCAGAAAGTATGGACATTACGCCAGTAGCTGTTGAAGCCAAATCAAAAGGAAGCATGAAGCATCCACTGTTGATGTAGAAGAAGATCATCATCACAAGAAACAAAAGAATGAAGATCACACAGAATTTATGTTCATATCATATTTATCAGGTACTATTCCCACCACTAGTGACACTTGGCTCATAGATAGTGGTGCATCTAGACACATGACAGGTTATAGAGAGAATCTTTCAGAATTAGTTGAGAAAGATTCACATCTTCGTGTTGTACTTGGAGATGATGCAAATTACACTGTGAAGGGATATGGAGCCACCACCCTTCAACTAGAATCAAATGACACATTACGTATGAGTGATGTGCTCTATGTACCTGGAATGAAAAGAAACCTTGTCTCCATCTCAGCCTTGGAAGACAAGGGATATAAAGTAGCTTTCTCAAAAGATAAAGTCCTTGCTTGGCACAAGAACTCAAGCATGAGCACAGCCAAAGTTATTGGCGTAAGAGAAGAGAGCTTGTATAGACTAAACACTTCACCAGTCCAAGCCCTAATACATGATGCTGCAAGTATGGGCGAGTTATGGCACAGAAGGTTAGCTCATCTGAACTATCGAGCTCTTCCAGTTCTTAAGAATATTGTGATAGGTTTTCCAGGGCTCCAGGTAGACCATGATGGGACATTTAGAGGATGTGCACTTGGCAAGAATGCCAAGAAATCTTTTCCAGACAGCGAGAGTAGATCCAAAGGGATTTTGGATCTAGTACACTCTGACAAGTGCGGGCTGATGACAGTTTTGTCATTGGGTGGATATCATTACTATATCACATTTATTGATGATTACTCACGGAAGACTTGGATATACTTTCTCAAGTCAAAAGAATCTGAGGAAGTGCTCAGCAAGTTCAAAGATATTAAAGCACAAGTTGAGAATCTGTCAGGAAAGAGGATCAAGATTTTAAGATCCGATAATGGTGGAGAATATACCTCTACAGAATTCAATGATTTCTGTAAGGAAGCGGGAATTAAGAGGGAGCTCACAGTTCCCTACAACCCTCAACAAAATGGGGTTTGCAGAAAGAAAGAATCATACAATTGTGGAGGCAGCCAAAGCTATGATACATGACCAGAGTCTTCAAATGTTCTTATGGGCAGAAGCATCCAGAACCGATGTATATGTACATAATAGATGTCCACATAAGATATTGAAGAACATGACTCTGAAAGAAGCGTTTATAGGTGTGAAACCAGAAGTGGGCCATATCTGGATCTTTGGTTGTCTAGTCTACATATATGTGCCCAAGGAGAAAATATCAAAATTAGAACCTTCAGGAAAGAAGGGAACCTTTGTGGGATACAGTGAGTCTTCAAAGGATTACAGAATTTACATTCCAGGATCCAGACAGATTGAAGTCAGTAGGGATGTAACCTTTGAAGAAGAGATGGCTGTCAGGAAAGGCAGAGGATCAGATATGGATATCGATGATGAAGAAATGCTAGAACCAAAGGAGATGAGAACATCTCCCCCTCCATTTCAAAGGGAGTCAGCAGAAAAGGATGAACCTATTGATCCCATAGATCCAATTGATATCCCTTGAGATGTTGCAGGTCGGAAAAGACCTAGATGGGCACAGCAGACACTGCAGGACGTAGAAGGGCATGAAGCTCCACAAGGCGCTTTCAGGGAAAACAAAACACCTCAGAGGTTCTCTAGATATGTGGCACTGATGAGCAACATTATTGATTCAGAACCCACCACTTACGAAGAAGCATCCAAACATCAAGTTTGGAAAGATGCCATGATGGAAGAATATCAATCCATCATGAAGAATGATATGTGGAAGGTTGTGTCGAGACATGAGAAGTCAGTAGTGACTTATAAATGGCTATACACCAGCTTAGATCCAAGTCTTAGGCTCTATCAAGCGCCGAGAGGGATCAAATCTCCCAAGGTGCAAACTTCTCCTTGAATAGCTCCTTGAGTGAAATAACTGAGCCACCTAATCCTAAGCTCTAAAGTCTCTACTTTAACTCTCATATTTACTTTTTACTTTGTATTATTCTTTTTTGTTTATAGTGGACATAATATTTATTACTTTTTACTTTGTATTATTATTTTTTGTTTACTTTGTATTATTATTTTTTGTTTACTTTGTATTATTTTGTTACTGGACAAACACTCTAAAGTATCATATTTACTTTTTTCTTTGTATTAAAAGTAAAAAGTAAAGTCTCTAGTTTAAGTCTCATATTTACTTTTTACTTTGTATTATTCTTTTTTGTTTATGGCCGACATAATATTTACCACCTAATCCTAAGCTCTAAAGTCTCTAGTTTAAGTCTCATATTTACTTTTTACTTTGTATTATTCTTTTTTGTTTATGGCCGACATAATATTTATTACTTTTTACTTTGTATTATTCTTTTTTTGTTTGCTTTGTATTATTTTGTTACTCGACAAACACTCCACAAACTCAACAAACACTCGACTCACAAGATCTCCCCCATACTAGGCTGTAGAGCGCCTCTCGGCTTAAAGATCAAGCATGGAGCAGATGGCAGTGTTGAGAAATACAAGGCCAGATTTGTAGCCAGAGGATTCTCTCAAAAAGAGGGAGTTGATTATGATGAGACATTTGCTCATGTGGCCCGATATACTTCCATCAGATCCATTATTGCGATTGCTTCAGCAATGGGATGGAAGTTGCATCAGATGGATGTGAAGACAGCCTTTCTCAATGCTGGTATTGAGGAAGAATTTTACATCGAACAGCCAGATGGGTTTATTGTCCAAAGAAAGGAGTCTCATGTATGCAAATTGAAAAAGGCATTGTATGGACTCAAGCAAGCACCCGTGCTTGGTATGGATGGATAGATGGATTCCTGGTGAGCTTGGGATTTTCCAAGAGTGATGCAGACCCCAACCTTTACTACAAGGTTGTAGATGATGAGCCACTGATTTTGGTATTATATGTTGATGACTTGTTTCTCATAGGAAATGAGAAACTCATTGTATGGTGTAAGAAGAATCTCGCATCTGAGTTTGAAATGAAAGATCTTGGAATGATGCATTACTTCTTGGGTTTAGAAGTATGGCAGAGGCAGAAAGAGATTTTCCTAGGACAAGGAAAATACACCATTGATATATTGAAGAGATTCGGGATGTTGGGCTACAAGTCCATGGCTACTCCGATGGATGCAAATTGGAAGAAGTTGAGAGATTCTACTTCAGATTATGATTTGATTGATCCCACCATTTATCGTCAGTTGATTGGGTCATTGATGTATCAAACCAACACCAGACCAGATATATGTTTTGTTGTGAATGCCCTCAGTCAGTTCATGTGCGAACCGAGGCAAATTCATTGGATTGTTGCAAAACATGTGCTCAGATACTTACGTGGCACTGTGGGATATGGATTGAAGTATGCTTCAGATGGTGACCTGAGATTGCAAGGGTTTACAGACTCATATTGGGCCGGATGTGTTGCAGATTGGAAGAGTACTTCTGGATATTGCTTCAATTTGGGTTCTGCAGTTATTTCCTGGTGTAGTAGGAAGCAGAATTCGGTAGCACTCAGTACTGCAGAGGCTGAGTACATGGCTGCTAGCACAGCAACTCAAGAAGTAGTTTGGCTTCGTAAACTCTTGGCAGGATTGTTCAGCCAGATTCCAAAGCCGACCGTGATTCTTTGTGATAACCAAAGTTGTGTGCAAATGTCAGTGAATCATGTATTTCACGACAGGTCGAAGCATATTGAGATTCGATATCACTTCATTCGTGATATGGTGCAGAAAGGTGCGGTCGAGTTATAGTACGTGTCGACAGACGACCAGACTGCAAATGTTCTCACCAAGGCTCTTCCCAGGGTGAAGTTCGAATACTTTCGCGGAAGACTTGGAGTTGAAGAGAACGTATCCCTCCTTGAGAGGGAAAGATGACATTGAGATGCTTTCCCTACTTTGCCCAGGTGCCTCTGCAGTCCAGTTACTCAGCCATATATGGGACAAATCCCATAGGCAGATGAGTAGGACAGTCAGCAGTTGGCTGGGCTCACCCGGGTACATTCTGTAGTCCAGTTACTCAGCCAAATATGGAAGAAATCCCATAAGCAGATGAGTAGGACAATCAATAGTTGGTCGGGTTCACACACGTGCCTCTGCAGTCCAGGTACTCATCCAGATATGGGAGAATTCCCATAGGCAGATGAGTCAGATAATCAGTAGATGGTCGTGCCCTTTTGCTCGTCTGAGATCTCAGCCAGGTATGGGAGGACCCCATCGACAGATGAGATAGACAAGTAGCAAATTGTATAGCAGAGATGGTACAGCTGATAATCTCAGATATCCAAGATTGAGTGATTCAAATGGTCTCACCAAAGGATTGGTGAAGATGATGCACTAAGACTGTGTGGACAACCTTCAGTATGTATAGAGATGATGGAGACGGCATGGATGTACTGTTAGGAACCCGTGTCAACCCTTCTCTTTACTATGTTAATATATTGTTGTTGGACGCATATGATTTGTAAGTCGTCCAATAGTATTTGTTGATCCATAGTTTATATTAGCCCATAGTATTGACCCATAGTATTGGACGCATATGCTTTGTAAGTCGTCCCGTAGTATTATATGTCCCATGGTTTTGACTCATAGTATTGGGCATAGACTTAGTATATAAGTGTGTGTTGAGGTCATTGAAGGTACCGTGAAGTTCTTTGTATTGAGCTTGCTCATAGGAGGTTGCCCCCTCGAAGTGGCATGTGATCAATATAAAAGTGATTCTGAGTTCTATCAATTCTGCTATTTCGCATATTCTTATTAATTAATTGTTGCAGGTGCTTCACATCTGGTATCAGAGCACTTTCTTGGGCTCGTTGGGTGAAATTTCTGCCAAATTTTTTTTCGCATCTGTTGTAGGTTCGGATTTGGGAATAATCCCTATCCGCTTAACTGTGGGAAGTACTTGGGCATAAGACCTAAAACTCATTGTGAGGAGTACCACAGGAACCCCAAAGTAGCTGGCCCATTGAGAGGACCTGCCAGCGAAAAGGGCAACGACCCCTACCTGATTGACTAGTTCCCACCCGTGAGGTAAACCAAGAGTTGTCGTTTGTGGCAAAGCGGTTATCAGTTTTACCTGAGCCGTGGAGTGAGGGGTACTGCCCCAATACGCAAGCCGTCAGACAGCATTGGTGGCCAAGTGAAACCCCTGAACTGTTAGGAAGCCGCACATACCTGGGGTCCATATCTATTTTCAGTTGAACTGTTATCGATCACTGCTGCGTCGTTTCAGATCCATTCTGAAAGTCGTTCCAGATCTAGTCGTTTTCAATCCATTCGGCGCCATTTTAGATCCCTCTATTTCCATTCACTTCTAGGCCGTTGCAAATTTATCTGTTCCAGATCCCTTCTGAGCCGTAGCCGCTCCAATCTGAAATAAAATAAAATAAAATAAATAAAAATAAAAATAAAAATAAAAGAGGAGTATAAAATTCAGTTTTTTCTCCATATCTCCCTTGTTTTCACTCTGTTTCCCTTGAAATTTTCAGGGAACTCCTGTCATCCCAGTCTGCATATTTCATTCCTAAGGACCCTATCCCCAATTTCCCTTCCCAAAGCCCAAAATCTCACATTTGTCTATTTTTAGGGTTTGCCATAACTTCCTCAGATTTCACCCAATCACCTTCAAATTTTACCACAAAGTTCCTTTCTGAATTCTGCTTCTTTGTCCCCCTCTGCCAAATTTTCTCATTCTTTCACCCCGCTTCTGAAATCCTCATTTTTGCTTCCCTATCTATTTGACAGTGTCCAAAACCTAGTCAAACCCCAATTACCCTTCAGATTTTTTTCCAAGTCCATATTTTCCTTTACTGAAGCAGTTTCTGTTTTTGTTTTCCTACCCAGTCAACCAAAAAAAAAAAAAACTCCTGGTTATGGTTGTCACTCGTACAAGAGCAAAAACCATGGAAGACGCACTTGCAGCCATCCAAGCCAAACTCTAGGATCTAGATGAAAAATTTCTCGGCCTCCATCTTGCACATTCAGCTATGAACAACAAACGGCAGTTCGAGTCTTCATCAGACAATGGGTTCTCTTCTTCCAGCAATTTCTGTGGTCCGAAGCTTGATTTTCCTCGCTTCAATGGTACTGATCCGACTGGATGGATATACCGAGTAGAACAATATTTCAGTCTACATAATACTTTTGATGTCCAGAAAGTTCCACTTGCATCCTTTCATTTGGAACAAGAAGCCCTTCAATGGTACCGTTGGTACATCAAAGCTTATCCCGAGCCAAACTGGACATATTTTTGCCAACTCCTTTTGCCACGATTTGGTCATAATGCTTTTGATGACTTCACAGGAGCACTCACTAAACTGCACCAAATTGGCATAGTGAGAGAGTATCAAACAGAATTTGAGAAACTAGCCAATCACACAGAAGGATTGTTTGATGAATTCTACAGGAGTTGTTTTATCAGTGGTCTCAAGGATGAAATCCGCTCAGAGGTCAAAATGTTCTGTCCCAAGACAATGATGGAAGTCCTAGGGTTGGCTAAGTTGGCAGAGGACAAGATCGTAGCTCAACAACACTCCAAACCCACCTTTGTTCCCTTCAGAAATATGGGTTCCCAACAACCTCCCATCACTCCTGCCCCACAACCAACTCCTATCAAACATTTGTCTGAAACAGAGATGCAGGCACGACGAGAAAAAGGGCTTTGTTATAATTGTGATGAGAAATTCACTCGGGGACATAGATGTGTTCAACAAAAGCTCTATCTATTGGATGTGGATTCTTCGCCTGCTTCAAAACTTGATGAAGAAGCTCCAGATACAGTAGATGATCAGGTCGACATTCAACACCCGCCTGTTGACACCCCATCTCAGGACAACCCACCCGAGCTCTCTCTCCATGCTGTAACCGGCGTCACCACCCCATAAACAATGCGAGTTAGGGGATACTTCAAGAAGCTCCCTCTTACCATACTCATTGATTCTGGTAGCACTCATAACTTTATTGACCCTTGGATTGCCAAACAGGCTGATTGTTTTGTCCATCCTTACTCCAACTTTGAAGTCATGGTTGCCAATGGGAGCACCTTACCTTGCAAGGGGAAGTGTCACAATGTGCGTATCTCTATGGAAGATTATAACCTGCGCTCTGACATGTTTTCCTTGTCCTTAGGCGGATGTGATGTGGTTTTGGGCATTCAATGGTTACGCACACTTGGCCCCATCTCATAGGATTTTTCAGAACTTTGGATGCAGTTTTCAGTAAATGGGGCACAACACAAATTAATGGGCTTACAACCAGGGTCTCTCTGCATCATCAGTTCACATCGCCTGGAAAAAATCCTTAAGAATAATTCACATGGTATCATCGCTCAACTCCATTCCCTTCAGATGCACCCATCAACGGTCTCCACTACTTCCTTGGATAGATATGCAAGTGTCTTTGTTGAACCAATGAGCTTTCCGCCTTCAAGAGACCTTTCCGGTAAGAATTTAGTCGCATCTACCTCTCAGCAGGAACTGATGGCTATTTTGCATGCAGTACAGAAGTGGCAGCCACACCTATTCGGGAATTATTTCTACATCAATACTGATCTCCAAAGTCTGGAAAATTTTCTGGAACAATGGGTCTCCTCCCCAACACACCTGAAATGGGTTATCCAACTCATGGGTTATCCCTATGCGATCACTTACAAGAAGGGTAAGGACAATATGGTGGCAGATGCTCCTTCTCACACAATTGATGACCCAGTTTCTCTTACAGCTCTTTCTCTGCTTGTTCCAAATTGGTTGCAATATGTTCAACAAGGTTATCTCTTCTATGAACTCCATGCTTCTTCATCAGCAGGGCACTCTGGGTTCTTCAAAATGTATGACCGAGAACAATCTAACTTCTTTTGGCCGGGACTGAAAATGCCAATTCAACAGATGGTGGGTGACTGTGATACTTTCCAGGTCAACAAGGGTGAAATGCCACTCCTTTCGGGATTGCTCAAACCCTTGCCCATCCCTACACAGCTTTAGCCAACTCTTTCTATGGATCTCCTAGCAGCGCTCTGGTGGTGCAATACCACATCTCAAAGGACACCATATGAAGCAGTCTATGGATAGACACCGTCAATTCTTCTTCCATACACCCTTAGCAGCTCCCCAGTTCAGGAAATTGACTCGGTTCTTCAAAACCGCGATCAGATTCTTCTCATTCTGCAGGACAATCTTCACATGGCCAGAATTCTCTTGAAACAACAAGCCAACCAACACCGTTCTGTGCGCATTTTCGGCGCAGCTGATGTGGTTTTCTTCGTCTACAGCATTCCAAGCAATCCTCCCTGACACTCCAAAGGCATCAGTGGCCCGAAATGCAACCCGAGGATGCTACCGGGGAACCACTTCTTCAGATTCTGCAGCAATTTCTCCAACCAAAGCTTTGAGGACAAAGCTTTTTCTAAGGGAGAGGGGCTGTTAAGAACCCGTGTCAACCCTTCTCTTTACTATGTTAGTATATTGTTGTTGGACACATATGCTTTGTAAGTCGTCCCGTAGTATTTGTTGATCCATAGTTTATATTAGCCCATAGTATTGACCCATAGTATTGGACGCATATGCTTTGTAAGTCGTCCCATAGTATTATATGTCCCATGGTTTTGACTCATAGTATTGGGCATAGACTTAGTATATAAGTGTGTGTTGAGGTCATTGAAAGCACCGTGAAGTTATTTGTATTGAGCTTGCTCATAGGAGGTTGCCCCCTCGAAGTGGCATGTGATCAATATAAAAGTGATTCTGAGTTCTGTCATTTCTGCTATTTCGCATATTCTTATTAATTAATTGTTGCAGGTGCTTCACATGTACAAGATGAAACCCAGATGATCATGATGCATATGAAGACCGAAGAATACCTTCCTCATTGAGAGGGAGTGTTGGATTTTGTGAAACTTCGGAAGATATTATTCATTGTATTTTATTGTACTTGTTTGTACCTCCTAAGGGAGATGAACTTTATGTAATCACTTATGTAAACACATGAAATAATCAATGTAAACCTTGGGGTGCAAAGAAACAAAAGAAAAATATTAAAATTAAATTTATTAATTGCCCCCAGGTGAAGTCGGCCCAGTTAGGGATTTTTCATGTTTGCACTTGTATAAATAACAGGTTAGTGCACCTCATTATCTCATTCACTCACTTGACAACTGCGCATCACTTGGGAGAGAGCATAAATTCGTCCAAACTGGAGAAGGAAGTAGATTTGGGGTTTCTACTTGTGGAAGACATTTTCACATTTTCTCTTTTATTATTTGTACTATGATCAAGGGATTATCATCTCTATACGAAGGTTGTTGGGTTTTTCCCAATTGGGTTTCCCAGGGTAAACTTTGTGTTGTTGTTTTGTGCTTTGTCTTTCTTTTAGTGATCTTGGTTATGCATTTATGTTATTATGCTATGAATGTATGAAATTTAACACTCAAAGCAAGATAATGCAAGAGACTTGGAACTAGAGATTGCTCATAGTGGAGTCAATGAGAAAACCTTTGCACTACAGGAACAAATAGAGACCAACATTCACCTTGGATTCATTGAACTCCTGAAATGGACTGTCTCCAAGTCTAAGAGGGAGATGGGAATGGATGTTGAGTCTAGAGTTCAGATTAGAGGATTGCACAGAGATGAGAATCAATGAGCAGACTTTTGTGGTAAAACAAGCTAGAACCATGAGCTAAGCCATAGCCAGGACAAGATATAGTAGCCAGAGCCACGATGTTAGAGCTAGAGCTACAGAGTTGTAACTAAGAGCCAAAGTTAGATCCCAACATCCAAAGAAGCCAATAGAGTGCACATTGATCCAATTTGATTCGAAATTGATCCGAACCAATGAATGGTTGAAGACTGAGTATTTAAAATATAATTCGGCAATGTATTAAATGCAATATAGCAAGCCTTGTTAAATAAACACAAAGGCAATTGTAAAAGAAATTAAATGAAAATGGAAAAAAAATGAATGTGAAAAAAAATAAAAGAACAAATTAATAAAATAATAAGATCATGAGAGGGTGGGAATGGGAGACAAAGGGCCAGGGATGTTGGCCTTCCCATTGCCTAGCTCTCCTATATCTCACTACATTTTCACTCTCCAAGGGCTTTTGGGGGGTCTTTGCAAGGGAGTGTCAAAAGGAGAATTTTGGGCATGCATTGTACAGAGGTTGTCGAAATGAAATCACTGAGCCCCATTTAAAGTTGGTTTTCCCATTTGGGTTTCCAAGGTAAATAATGTAAGTTGCCAGGAAACTTGGGTATGGGGACGGGGACAGGAACGGGGACACCACCTTTTGAAACAGGGGACTTGGGTACATTGGGGGTATTGTAGATATATATATATATATATAATCAAAAATTTAAAAATTCAAATCATTTTCACTAGTATTCAATAAGTAACATGCACATTCCATCAAAGTTCATGAATCATTGGATATAAAGTGGAAATTACATATCAACCTTAAGTCTAAACATGATATCATGCAATCATAATTATTAATGACATAAAACAACTGGAAATTCAAATTATTGTTTGCATATTGATATGATTCATATGAATCATGATTCATCAATCATGATATATGTCCAATGTCATACAACATAGAGTATGGCAATTCTCCTCTGCAGGTTTCCTTCCTTTCTCATTGCCGCCTCTCTCCAAGTGACAAGTCCAATGTGAAATGAAAATCAAAAATGCATTGGGAGGGCAAGGCGTGGTGTTAAGAGGGTGGGGGGACCCACGCCCACCCATTCCCTCTTCAAAATGGTAAAAAAAATATTAAAAAATAATCTTTTTTTTAAATTTTCAGTCAACGAAGTCTCCTCGGAGTCCCCAAAATCAAGGGACAGGGTCCCCAAATCATGCAAAGTTTCCAATTTTTTTGCCAAAGGTTTTCGATACTTGGGCACTTCAACAAGGACTTCAGAAAATGTTTGAGAGGAACCTGACCCGATTTCTGATACTTGGGGACGATACCTCGAACGGGGACGCGAACCCAGCATCCGGGGACAGGTACCCCTGCAACACAGTAAATAATGTGTCAAATGCCATGTTTACTGTAGATGTCCACTCGATTTGCTTGCTTTAAATGGTTGGTTTCATTTATGCGACGTTCATTGCATTGTTAATGGATGCCATATGTTAATGAGAATATATGAGGAATTGGGACTGAGAATTATTGTTTGTTGTATAATGGAGTTTTTTTTGTATATGTAAGATACCAACAGCCATTAAAACCCCCCCATTGAATGTCCATCCAATCTAAGAGATCAACAGCTCATGTTACAAAGTTGTTGCAATATCATGAGGAGGTTTCTAAATTGGTAATTGCTATTGGCACTTTGCAATCTTCTGGCCGTTTTTTTCTTTATTGTTGGGCGATTTGAAAAACTTAATAAACATTTTTTTAAAATGTTGGGGCGAAATTGAGCATGGTCAAGCGTAGTTGAAGTGTCTTGTGCAAATTTCTTATTCCTAATCTGAATACAAATGTTGCTAGGCGTTTTTTTATAAATTGTTGAGTGGATTTTGAAGTGTTCGACCATCTTTGATAGCTTCCTAGGCGAATTTGTCTTGCCTGGGGCATTTTTATACCTGCCTAGGCGAATTTATGGTTTCCTGGGTCGTTTTCATACATTGTTGGGCATTTTCCCTATTGCCTGGAGCGTTTCCAATTATTGTTGGGCATTCTCAAACATTATTGGGGTGTTTTGCATTTCGTTGGGTGCTTTTAGACATTGCTGAGAGATTTTACAATTGGTTGGGAGAATTAATTAGTATTTAGGAAAAATTATCACTGCCTGGGGCATTTTTATCAATCTCTGGGTGTTTTTAACATAGTTGGATATGTTTCCTTTCATTGTTGGGTGAATTGCTTGCGAGAGATGGATGTAGCAGTTTGTATTAGCTTTCTTGGAGACCATACGCGCTTGTAAACTTCTCCTTGGTTGTTTTCCTTTTGTGGCTTGGCATATCAAGAAATTTGTTCCCAGATAAAACTTGAATACATAGGATTTTACTCGATCTAGAATAGAGAACGCGATCGACAAGGTCTTTTCTGTTGAGCATGCCTATGCTTCTTTGTCTAGCATATAGATTATTTTCAGTAGGTGCAAGCAAGTGCTAGAGTGTTTATATATATATTCGGTTGTCCTTCAACTATCAGAGAGAAAAGACTTGAGATTTTTTTTGTGAAGGATCTGTGTTGGTGAAGAGTGGGCTATCAGTTCCTCGATTACGGATCACTTCTATTGACCTAGCATAAGTGGAATAGGATAATAAAGTTATTAAGTGTTGGAATCCACTAAGCTCTAAGTCGATGAAGGTTGGGGATTAATGAAATGCGCAATCAATATCCAGTAACCAATAAATGCATGGCATATAGAATATAATGTTTTTTATCAGGTAAATATGGCCATTGTTTTCATAAATTTCAGTTGATCGCCTAAATTTCGTATGTGGGATAGTAACATCTCCAACAAGAACACATCTAGCACATTTCAATCATGAAGGCAATTGGGCCTTAGAGAGTAGCTGAAGAGAGGTTGTTCCTTTTTGTTGCCTGCATTCTGTTGTAAAAATAGTTTTAGATACTTATTTATGTGACTAATAAAACACTAATTACAATAAGAAGATTGGGAAGTCCTCAATTCAAATTCAAGTATAAAATTCAATACAAATTTACATCTAAAATTTTCACACTTCAGTAACACTAGAGGAAAAATGCTTTTGCAATTTGTAAGAACTGTTTTATCTCATAAAAATTTCACACTTGATTGACACTAGACAAATTTCCTATGCAAAGAAGTTGCCCCTTTTTGTTGCCCCTTTTTGTTGCCCAATTTTTGTTGTAAAAATAGTTTCAGATTCCAATTTATGTGACTGATAGAAATCTATTTACAATAAGAAGATTGCGAGGTCCTCAATTCAAACAAGCATAAATTCCAATAGTATTGTTATGCGAGTATCTGCAGCGTTACCTACAAGTCCCCCTGGGAAGGGGTTGAAAATTTTGATGTAAAAGCCAAGTTAAAGCATAGAGTGTTGATTTGGGGTTAAATACCCCTGATCTTGTCATGAAAGGTCCTCTTGATTTCCTCCTCCAGGAGGTGCTCGCCCTATAGGGGTTGGTTCCCTTGGGGGGCTAATCACTTGGACGCATGACCACACTCATTTATTTTCCATGTAAAAGGTGATAGCATTTGTTCAACACGCCTTAGTTTCTCACTTGGACTTATTTTTTGTGATAAAACCCCTCCTCTAGGCTATGTTACCCGCAAATTGTACTTCCTTATTGAAGAATCTTATAAGGATAATGAAGGATGACATTGAGGGCACACATTTGTTGGGGTTACTTGGGGCATGAAGTCTTCCTTTTGGCACACCTAGCACTTGGTGTAGCCTAATTTCACATTTTTATTGTTATTTTATGTCATTGTGTGGTAAGTCCTCGAATTTTTGGATGCATTAACCAAAATTGTTATATTTTCACATTATCTTGTAAGCTAATAACTTAAAATCTAGTCTTCTATAAATAGAGCCTCCCTCTCATTGTAAAAACACAACAAGATATGGGTTCATTATGAGACTTTTCTTTTTCTACTAGTCTATTGGAGCTCTAGATGTTATGTGCACCTGCTTGGGATGAATTTTCTTGCTTGAAGGATGAATGAAGGTGTTTCTAGGGCTTAATTTTGCACATGTTTTGGTTGATGCTACAATTGGTTGTAATAACTCAAGCTCAAGAGTGACCTAAGGTCTTTTCCTTGCTCATTGTTTGGTGAATGTTGGTAAGGTTTACTTCTAACCCTGGTTAGATGACGCTTTTATGGTGCAGTACGTTAATTGTTAGGGTTTCTTGCTGGCATTTTGTCAACTTCGTACGATGAGACTATCGTATCAAAGGAGCTCTCCATTGTTGATTGGGCCTTGGACTCCTTCGCTTGCCCTAAATAGCATCTTCTACCTAACCCTTGAGGTTACTAGTTGATGCCCTAATTGCAAGTATTGGAAGCCATTTCTAGAGAGGGATGTTGGTATTGATCTCTAAATGCCCTAGGGATTGAGACAATAATCACATGCCCTATCTTTTCAACAAAACTATCTCTATTTTATCAATTTATTTGTCTTTTATTTTAAATGCATTTATGTAATGAAAAAACCCTAAAAATATACTATTATTGGAAAAACCCTAAAATATATAAATAAATGCCTAACTCCAAAAATAGTCATGAGTTTATAATTTGGGTCCACCAATCAAATTTGCCCTAGTGGATTTATCCCTAAATTTCTAAGGGCATCCCCATTTGCCTTGGTGCATTGGGAAACATGAATTTGCCCAAATTAGGGTTTATGTTGGGTTTTTTGCAATTCTAACTAGACCATCAAGTGCATCCTAGGCCACTTGTTCATCTCCCTTCCAAAGCACATGTTTCTAGGGTATTTCCTTGGGAACTATGAAACCCTACCTTGGGAGTTGTGCAATTGCATTGAAAGTCGTGGTATTGATAGATACTAATTGGTGTATTGAATTAAATCTGTTATATGATTTACATGTCTTTACTATCCGTAGTTGACTCCATATAAGGCACTAATCTCAACTATAGGGCTTGTAGAAAGGTATTGAAAGTATGTTGGTGTCTACAGGTGTGCTTCCTTGATTAAGGACTCTCCCCTGGGTTTATGAGTTACCCAAAGAAGTTGAGAGGTTAGACTAAGGTGACAGTGGCTCTAGCCCCTCTTATATGCTTACCATCACTAGCACGAGGCATAAATAGCCTGCTTTGAAAGGACTGCTAGTTTGATTGGTAACATTTTTGGCACCATTACCGAGGACCTCAAAGAAAAGTGATGACATTCTATTGAAGAGGGATTCCCTGATTGACTCGTTCAAATACATCCAACATCTACCGCATGGTTCAGGTATGTTCTTGTTTTGTACTTTGGTGAGATTTGTTGATCTAAATTGACAGGTCTCTCTTGGCAACTCCAACTGAAGAAAATAAAAAAGTACCCTATCAAGACTAAGTTGATCCAAGAGGTAAGTTTTGCATTGTGCTTTGATAGGATTTTTGTTAAAGGCTAACCCTGCAGATCTTATATGGCGACTCCACTAATAAAAAAAACAAAAAGAAGTGCAATTCAAAACAACCCACCTCGGTTATTAATAAGAAGATAATACAGCATCCTTTGCTCCACTAGATTTCTCAAACATTCCAGGATATCCGAATGAGCCAGATAAATATGGTTGTCTCAAGTCAATTCCAAGGTTTCGTGAATATGAAGATACAGTTGCAGAGCATATTACGACGTTCAAAGAATTTCTTGTGACATGTGATATCGTGGACGAGGATATCAGAATGAAGTTATTTGTAATATCTCTTGATCTACAGAATAACAAGGATATGGGAGACTGGTATGTGGAGCTTCATCCTAAGGGGATGCATTCACTCTTGCATTTAGTCGAGGCATTCGGGAAGGAGGGGGATCCTAATCTGGACAAAGAAACTATTGAGGCCATAATTTCCCTTCCAAAAAAATAGCATGTCGAACATGACACTTTAGGTTTAGGACTTGAAGACTCTGCTCTGCGGACTGTTATAGAAATGGAAGTGTGTTTCGCTCCTCTTGATTTATCAAACATTCCAGGGTATTCGGATGAGTTACCAAAGATATTTTGGACAACTTTGTGTGATTGTGATGATGATATCGAGGACCATGTCTACAAGTTTATGTTATTGGCTTTAAATCATGGTATTAAGGAAGAAGATGTTTATATGAGGTTATTCATCCTTCACCTGGAAGGAAATGCCCATGATTGGTTTGCAAGCCTAGCCAAAGGAAAAATATCCTCTTTCGCGGAATTGATTGACATTTTATAGATATTGTGCCCAGAAAAATGTAAGAGATGGGTACCCTATGTCGAAGAAGCAAAGAGCTTATTCAAGAAAGAAAGCCAAGAAGAAGACCAAGTCCTTGAGGAATATATTGAAGGAGAAAATAGCAAAGATGATCAGATTGTCTTGATCCTCGAGGGACATGAAGCAAACCTTGTCGAAGAACTCCATGATGAAGACCAAATCTCAGAAGGCCTGCTTGAAGAAGCCATTGTTCAAGATCTTCTTGGTAACATACTTGGCCTTATGTCCAAAAATGAAAGTACTTCTAAAGACAAAGACGATGGCGCTCCGAGAAATGAAAACCAAGAAGCTCTTGTTGAAGAAATTGAAGAACACAAGGAAATGGTAAGTTTTCCTTACCCTCATGTCACAGTTTCTTATGATGTCTTGGGCCACTTGGAGGACAATAGCAAGATCCTTGAAGATGATGACTATTGGAAGTTCATGGGTCCACCAATCTATGATTCTTCAAGACCTAGTAATATTGTTTCCAGGCCCACTAGTTGCACATGTGTCAAAGAAGAAGTCTATGATCCTTTTTTGCCATTCCTAGAAGAGGAAGAGGTTAGTATGGATCAGGCTGAGCCGAATTCTTGTACAAATTTGAAGTGATGAAGAAGTCTCTCTCCCAGCTGAGAAAGATATCGGAGACATGGTTGATGAAGAAGTCATGGTTGTAGCTTCCCCTTGTTCCACCATTTGTGAAGATTGGATCAATCCCTTTGCAACTAAATTTGATGATAAAGCACTCCAAGATGTGGATCTCGTTGCCATTAAAGACGATCACCATAAGCAATTATCCCACTATAATAAAATATTGGAGGACTTTGGAAAACCTATCTCCAATGAGATCTCTCGGGATTTAGCTCGGCTTTGCTCACCCAGCATCAAAGGTGGTGTAGGATTTCATATGAAGACTTCCTTTGCAGATATTGAGCCAATGGGTTTGCCCTCTCCTAGGGTGGGCCATGATTATTATTTCCAACAATGTGTCTCAAAAAGCGTTGCAGATGAGAAGCAACCATTTATATCCAATACAGGTAAGTTTTCAATGATGCATTTCAATTGAACCGAAGCAGGTATGTGGGCAGGTATAGTATTTACTTCTCCCTACCATGATTTGGGGCTAAATACATGTGATCTTGTCATGGAGGGTCCTCTCGATTTCCTCCTCCGGGAGGTGCTTCTTGAAATATCTAGCAATACTGAGAGGGGGGGTGAATCAGTATTGCATTCTTTTTTCTTATTAAACCAATTAGTACAAGACACACAAGGAAACAAACAAAACAGGATTTTATCGTGGAAACCTCAAAGAGCAAACCACAAACTCAACTCATTAATAAGATGAATTTTTACAAAATTGTTTATTTGTTACTACAGAAAGGATGCAACCACACCCCAGTTTTTGTCCGCTGCTACAGACGAGGATGCTACAACACCCCAAATCTTCTGCCTGCTGCTACAGGCAAAGGATGCAACAACACCCTGTTCTCCAGCTTCTACTGGATGGAGGCTACGACCCCCAGCAAGCTTCTTGTCTGCCCTAGCACCACCCTTCCACCCTTAGATGTTTTTATAAATCTTCCAGATCTCTCTCTGACTCTGTCGTATATTCTTCTTCATCTTGTTGAATTCTGTCTTCTTATGCTGTTGAATTATCTGGACTTCTCAGACATCGAAGACACACTCTCTTCCAATCAAAATCTTCATTTAAATACTTCATTCATGCCTCTTTAAATCATCATACCCTTTCAGATGCGTACCTCTTCAAATCTTTGGTATTTTATCCTTTAATTGTAATTCTGTTTTCTTACTGATTTAATTAATTAATTTATGGATCATCTTCAAGCCTGCGGGCTTCAATCATTCTTCATTTGCGGGCTTCCTTCATCTCTGATCACGAGCTTCCACTTATTTCATGCATGCGGCCTTTCCTCAAACCTTCTACGGGCATCTTTCATTTCTGACCACGAGCTTGATCTCCCTCTAAGTCCCTGCGGGCATATTTAAGCCCCTGCGGGCATCTTTAAGCCCCATTGGGATTTCTTTAAACCTGGCATATAAGCCTTTGCGGGCTCCTCTTAAGCTCTTGTGAGCTTCCTTAGCCTTCTCTACGTGCATATCAAGCCTTTGCGGGCATCTTCCAACTCTTGAGAGCTTATCTGAGCCCCTTTGGGCATCTTCCAGGCCCTTGTGGGCTTTACTTAAGCCCTTGTGGCTTATCCTCTGCCCCTGCGGGCATCCCCTAAGCCCTCACTGCGGGCTTATGCCTTAAGCCCTTGCAAGCATATGGGCCTATGACCACTCTCTTTAGCCCTTGTAGGCATCACATAGCCTTGGTGGGCTTAACTAAGCCCTCTTACAGGCATTCTTTAACACTTAGCCCCCTTTTCAACTTTAGCCAATTTTCCTTTTGTTCTTAATATACAAAATAATATTTTTTACCTATTTTAACAAGTTGATATTTCACACGTGTGAGCACCAATTAGCAATCTGACTACAAGGCTGAATAATGAGTTCATCAAGGAACCACACCATGTCATCTGATAAATTTATGGGCAGAGGAGCAACATGTGGCGGGCATTTCCAAATGACCTTTTGCTACTGGTTTTTAACACAGCCAAATTTTCATAGTTTCGAATATGCAAAACACTCTTTCTCTACTTTGGCAGATCCATATTTTCTTCTTCAGAGATTCTTTTGACCAGCTGAGACCATGGTTGGGTAGACAAACCACTAGGCTACATTCTGGACATATGTTGCGGGCATTTATCTCAACCTATGATTTGTGGCAGGCATCTCCTTGAGGCTACTTAGTCAACTTTACTTCCATTGGAGCAAAACCCTGTTTTGGCAAGCCTATATCTTTTTCCCCATACATGATTAAGGCTAACTGAGACATGAATAGATAGCCTCTTCAACAGACTATAGCCTGGTATGATGGTGTGGGCATTATCTTCAAACCATGAATTATGGCGAGCATTCTCTTAGAGCACTTTTGACTAATTTCTCCATACTTAGTCAATTTCCAAGTTTCAACAACTTGCCATTCTTTTCCATAATGATGCCAGATTGCAACACTGACTAGTCAATTTCCAAGTTTCAACAACTTGCCATTCTTTTCCATAATGATGCCAGATTGCAACACTGACTTGATGATAGCACTAGGACACTATCATGTGTCTTCCCATCCTCATCACACATTCCACATCATCATACATGCCATGTCATCACTCCCTTTGTCATTCCTTTGACTTTCACTTGTGTTTGCCTTGCCATCAGTCCTTGGTTAATCCTTTGTCATTACTGAGCTTCTTTGACATCAATGACAATCATATTCAACAGTGCTCACCCTATAGGGGTTGGTGCTCTTGGGGGTCTAATCACTTGGACGCATGACCACACTCATTTATTTGCCATCTAAAAGGTGATAGCATTTGTTCAGCACACCTTATTTGCTCACTTGGACTTATTTTTGGTTATAAAACCCCTCCTCTGGTCTGTGCTACCCGCAAATTGTACTTCCTTATTGAAGAAGCCTACAAGGATAATGGAGGACATTGAGGGCACACATCTGTTGGCGTTAGTTGGGGCATGACATCCTCCTTTTGGCACACCTAGCACTTGGTGTAGCCTAATTTCACATTTTATTGTTATTTTATGTCATTGTGTGGTTAAATCCCCAAATTTTTGGGTGCACTAACCAAAAATTTTATATTTTCACATTATCTTGTAGGCTAATAACTTAAAATTAGGTGAGGCTAGTCTTATATAAATAGAGCCTCCCTCTCATTGTAAAAACACAACAATAATATCGGTTCATTATGAGACCTTTTCTTTTCTACTAGTCTATTGGAGATCTTGATGTTATGCACACCTCTCTTGGGATGATTTTTCTTGCTTTAAGGATGAATGAAGGTGTTTCTAGGGCTTAATTTTGCACATGCTTTGGTTGATGCTACGATTGGTTGTAATAACTCAAACTCAAGAGTGACCTAAGGCCTTTTCCTTGCTCATTTCTTGGTGAATGTTGATAACGCTTACTTCTAACCCTAGTTTGATGACGCTTTTATGGTGCATTATGCTAAATTGTTAGGGTTTTTTGCTAGCATTTTGTCAACTTTGTATGAGGAGACTATCTTATCAAAGGAACTCTCCATTGTTGATTGGGCCTTGGACTCCTTCGCTTGCCCTAATTAGGCTCTTCTACCTAAACCTTGAGGTTGCTAATTGATGCCCTAATTGCAAGTATTGGAAGCCATTTCTAGAGAGGGACTTGGTATCGATCTCTCAATGCCTAGGGATTGAGACAAGAATCATATGCCCTAACTTTTCAACAAAACTATCTCTCTTTTATTAATTTACTTGTCTTTTATTTTACATGCATTTCTATATTGAAAAAACCCTAAATAGTAAATATATAATATTATTGAAAAACCCTAAAAATCGAAATAAATTCATAACTCCAAAAATAGTTGTGAGTTTGTAATTCTGGTCCACCCTCCAAATTCACCCTAGTGGATATATCCATAGAATTCTGAGGGCATCTCCATTTGCCTTTGTCCATTGGAAACGTGAATTTGCCCAAATTAGGGTTTCTACTGGGTTTTTTGCAGTTCTTACTGGACCATCAAGTGCATCGTAGGCCACCTATTCATCTCCCTTTCAGAGTGCACTTTTTTGTGGTATTTCCTTGGGAAGCGTGAAACCCTACCTTGGGAGTTGTGGTATTGATAGATAATATTGATTGGTGTATTGAATTAACTCCTTTATATGAATTACATGTCTTTATTATCCATAGTTGACTCCATATAAGGCACTGATCTCAGCTATAGGGCTTGTATAAAGGTATTTGCGGGTGTGTTGGTGTCTACAGGTGTCATTCCTTGATTAGGGACTCTCCCTTGGGTTTAGGAGTTACCCGAAGAACTTGACAGGTTAGACTAAGGTGACAGTGTACCCGAAGAAGTTGATAGGTTAGACTGAGGTGACAATGGGTCTAGCTCCTCTTATATGCTTACCATCGCTAGCACATGGATAAATAGCCTGCTTTGAAAGGACTGCTACTTTGAGCGGTAACAAGTACAAAGAGCATATCTAGCACCTTTCAATCATGAAGGTAGTTAGGCCTTCGAAAGCAGCTGAAGAGAGGTAGTCCCTTTTTGTCGCCTCCATTCTGCTGTAAAACTAGTTTGAGACTCCTATTTATGTGACTGACAGAAAGCTATTTACAATAAGAAGATTGTGAAGTCCTCAATTCAAATTCAAGTATAAAATTCAATACAAATTTATAACTAAAATTTCCACACTACAATGACAGTAGAGGAAAAATGCTTCTGCAATATGTAAGAACTGTTTTATCTCATAAAAATATCACACTTGATTGACACTAGAGGAAAATTCCTACACAGAGAAGTTGCCCCTTTTTGTTGCCTAATTTTTGTTGCAAAAATAGCTTTAGATTCCTATTTATGTGCCTGATAGAAAGCTATCTACAATAAGAAGATTGTGAGGTCCTCAATTCAAACAAGTATAAATTCCAAGACAAATTTACATCTAAAATTTTCACACTTCACTGACACTAGAGGAAAAATGCTTCTAAAGTTTGTAAGAACTGTTCTATCTCATAAAATTTTCACACTTTATTGACACCAGAGGAAAAATGCTTCTGCAGTTCATAATATCTATTCTATCTCGAGTGAACCAAAACATGTCATTTTCACTTGTATTTCCCATTTACCAGAGGTTATTAGAATGAGGCCATATTTTGAGAAATGCAAGTGTTAACTTGGTGGAGCCAGACAAAAAGTTGCTTGAGAAAATAGATGCAGCTGAGGGAACAAATGATACCTCGTGCCACTTTCAATCAGTAGGATTTGTAAAATGATCAATTTGCACAATACAAACTAAGGAGATTTGACACATGAAAGGAAATATATCATTATAAGAACATTTAATTGCCTCAAATAAAATTCCATATAGGATACACGAGTCTATGAAAGCTCCATAACTATGTTGGAGAGGGAAAAAGGCGACAACCTGTGTGGTGCTTATTTTCAACCCTTCCTAACAATCATTTATTTGGAGCAGACATTGTCTGGTGTTATATCCAACATAGGAAAGTCCATGGTTCTTCACATTTTGATAGAAAACGTCCCATTATCGTTTCCTAATTCCTCAATTCTACTGGAGTATTACATGTTAAGGTTTATGATTTCAATCCTATTAAAAGTCATGTATAAATGAGAGCACACAGTTCACGTGATGCAAGGATAGTCATTGTTGACACAACATTACAGATTCTTACACTTCTGGCAAAAAGTCTCTTCCAAGATAACAAAATCCAGGCATTATAATTTTAAAACACTGCAAAATAATGATGTATTGAATAAATTTTTGACACAAAAGCCAGGAAGAGTAGAAAATTAGCAATAGTAGCAGAAAACACCCTTGCAGATAAATCAAGATGCTTTCATATTGCGAACCAATATTGGAGCTATCCACCAGATTACTTCCATCAGTGCACTAACATATAGAATCACAGTAACCCAGGATATATTACAAGGAAAAAAAAGACAATCGCAGTATCAAAACTATAAGGGCATGAATACTTGAATATACTTTAGGAGCCATCTTATCTCTTTGAATGTGAAATTGATTAAATCTTCCCCACATTATAATCAGCTGAAGTTCTGTCGATAAAATCCAATTCCAGACTTACAACCAACAACAAAATCATTTTATTCTGGCTATAGCGATCACCCCAAACCAAAGAACTCGGAATAATTACCAACGAAATGAAGTAGAATAATTTATGTTGGGCATATTAATGGCGAGTGAAATGTGTGAGTTAGAACTAGTAGTAAAACTCTTTCCATATTAATTATTGGAACAAGATGGCCAAGGAATTAACAGAGTTAGAGCTAGCATGTTACTGCAATTAGATGGCCGATCCAATACAGAAGCACTCCTAGGGTGAAGGAAGTCCAAAATGCTGCCTTTATGAACATATTTGTAGAAAAGGATAAAACAAATCTCCCAAAAACTAAAAACATGACTGATTTCCAGAACAGCTATTGGTCTAAACAGCAGCAATCTGTTTTGAGGAAGAGACAGTAGTAACATCAATAAGATTGCTATCAAATGCAATAGGCACACAGCCCAGGAAACCTCTAAATTCCTCCAGGCAACCGATCATTTCATCAAAAGTTGTTTTTAGAGTGTCTTTACAGAGCAGGCCAGAGGACTATACCACTTAGAAAGAAGCACTACAGCTGTCAGATAAGTAAGGAAGGAACCCAATAGTTATGATTCACTTAGCTGTCTCGGAATTTGGGAAAAAGTTGTCATCTGTTCCTCTTCTTTAGCACACTTGTAAATTGAGTAGGATAGCAGCCATGAATGGAGAGAAGAGCAGACTTTCTTTGCTTCTCACAAACTCAGAAACAAGTAACCAAGACAATATGCATATGATTCAAAAGGAGACTTACCAGGACTACTCAAGCTTCACTTTGTTGGCTTTCAAAGATTCCTCGACCTTCACCTTCGTCAGCTTTCACAGGGGAATACAGCTTCCCTTTCACAGCAGTGGGTCCATTGGAACGGGGTATTGCAATGACAGAGAAGGTTTGAAAAATGGGTGTGCAGATGATTGATAAAGGAGTCCAAAGGATAAATGGGAATAAAGCCTGGTTGTGCAGTTATGCCACGGTCCTTCCCACCTTCTTCCATGCAATTAAATCAGGAGTGGACGTGACACAACTTCTCCAACTCCGATCACTCTTCTACCATGTGAATGATGGGAGGTCAGACCAATGCTGCTAATGGCCATTTGATAAACGGCATCTCTGGAAGGTAAATGGAGTTGTAGGGAAGAAACTTCATCGGAATAGGAAAGGTGATGACACTGGGAAAGGGGCAAATTGTTGACCTGTTATCTTACTCCACTATAATATTGTCCAACAGTCTGCTAAATCCTCTTAAAATTCAGTGGCAAAGACAGAAGGAGCACAGAAAGGAAGACTTTGAACATTGAGATACAATGGCAACAAAAGTATTCCCCTCTTCAAATTTTAATACAGTCATCTCATTCCCTTTGCCCAAGCTTAAAAAATGTTAAATTTTGGTTAGGGTTAGGGTTTGATGCAGAAAAATAAAAAACTTATATACTTTAATGCAAAATTCAATATAACAAATTTATACTGAAGCAGAATGTACAGCAGTAGCTAAACACAGTAAACAGACAGTATAATTTAAAACATAATTTTCATCTCTTTCACCTTCAACACTACCAAGTGGATCCTCGTGTTAAAGCAATCTTCAGTAACATGTAATCTGCAGTATTAATAACACATTTAATTCATAATAAGAACAAGTTAAGGGTACTTACCTGCAGTGTGGGACCCTTCCTATTTTATACTCAGAAGAATTAACTTTCAGAATGAGCTGAGCCTCTCAGAGGCCAGTCAAACAATAGGAACCAACTGACACTGCTAGAGGGTAAGTACAAACCAGAGAGAGAGAGATGACAGGTGAAGTACAGTCAAACAGGGATGGTCAATGATAGTCAAAACACAATACAAGACTCAGCATAATAGGTCTGAACCTCAAGCAAAAATAAGGTTTCAGGCAAGTAACACAGGGAATCAGATCACAGTTAAACTTTAGCTCAAATATCAGACCCTAATTAGGGCTCAGCACAAAGATCAAATATAGATCTAGTCAAAAGCAAGTCTTAACAAGTCTCAACATTAAACAACAAGTCTCAGCATTAAAGAACAAATCTCAGCATTAACAAGAAGTCAAGGGCTTAGACTAAACAAACTGTGGTCTTCATAAATGAACTGTTAGCATACTGATCTAGACCAAAACAACTCACGTTCTCCACAGGTGTACACACAGTAGGGTAGATCAGACCCTAAAGCTTCATGGCCTCCATTAATGAGAAGATATATGGTAGATCAGACCTTTTAAACAGCAGATTGGACCACAGGCAGACTAAAACAGCAGATCAGGGTTTATAGTAGGCAGATGTGACCTCAACAAGGCATGCGGCCTTCACAAAGTCTGAGCAGCAGTACCATTGATCTTACACAAGATCACGGCCCACCTGAAATAGGCTCACGGGTAACAGATCAGACTCCAATTAGATGGATTGAACCCTAACAAGACCTTAACCAAGTAGACCGAAACTCCAATCAGCCTTTAACAGATAGATCGACCCTCAATCAGACTTCAACATGCTTGATGTAAGCAGATTGGTCTTCCTCGGGATGGTGGCTAGGTCAGCAACAGCATAAAAGGAGCTTTTACTTCAACCCTATATCAGATCTGAAACATGAGAATATATTCAGCAGATCTAAACATGAAAATTTATTCAGCAGGTGGGCGGCCTCCAAAACCAGTAAGCAAGCATAAAAACCTTTGACGTCAAGCAGAGGAGAGAACAGAGTTGAGTTATGTATATTACTTGCCAAATGAAGACTTCAATATATGGGATCTTAGGATCTTCTAGAAGGGTCAATAAATTTATTCTTTTAATTAGTTAAGGTTCCATTAGATTAGGAGGGTACCCATAATTAATGGTTAAGACACCAAAATAAAAGTCACAAAATATAAAATATAAATAAGGTGTCTTGGGTGGGTACCAACATATTAGGGTCAAAGACTCAAAACAATAACATAAGATATAAATAGGGTGACTTTAGGTGGGTACTAGGGTCATGTTACCACATACAATTAATTAGGTGAGGATACAAGTACCAACACATGGTACAAGTCAAAACATAAAACAATAGTGAGGTACATGACCCATAACCCTAGGACCAAGGGGTCTACCATAAGGTGGGCAGTCAATCATAATACCAAAACATCAAGGTGGTACAAATCAAAACAACTCAACGTGGGTAGATGACCCTACTAACCACAAGTCAAAGAGAAGGTACCACAAGACCAATAATCAACAAGGTGTAAAGACCTATGTTTTAAAAATCAATGAAATCGGAATCAGAATCGGCTGATTCACCAATTTAAGGCCAGACCGGTTCAAACCGGTCTCCAAATCGGACCAGATGACCGGTTCGGTACCGAACCGGTCCGATCCACCTATTTTTGACAAAAATCCGCCGGTTTTTTGGTGTAGGCCCATGGGCCATTAAAAAATGGTTTTTTTTTTATTTTTTAACCTATATCCCCATGGTGCAGTAGTACTTGGTGATATTAATGGTAATGGTGATATTAATGGTGCAGTAGTTTTTTTCTCCTTATCTTTTATTTTCCATCCTTTTACTTAAATTTTTAACATTACCATTAATTGTTTTAGGATGTTTGAGAGTGGTTCCAACCTCATCGGACTTCATATGCAAAAAATAAATTTTTAGATCCCATTCAAAATTCAACAGACTAAATAATTTTCAGGATTTTAGGATTGCAAGGTTTCCACCAGATTCTATCATGTATGAGGGTATAGAATTGGCTTTTAATCAAGCACATCAACCCCTATATGTACCTTGATGTTGGTGGTGTTGGTTGTTGAATTCTTCTGTCATGACCTTAATAAAAATGTACTCTTCACTCATGCAAAATCACTTATCAAGCATGGGAAGCTTTTTCTAAGTTCTTTTAGCGATTGGATTAGGAAGTTTCATCAAAATTGTAGTGTGTTGAGTCGTTGAGTAATGTCCTTGGAGGATCAACTTTGAAATTCGAGTTAGAGGCAAGGGCTAAAGCCTAGAGGAGGGAGACATAGGGTGCTATTGATGAATAGGATCCCAATATAGGCAATGATTCGTTGACATGTATGATTGATGATTTATATTTCACATTCATTTTTGTAAATGTCTTTGCTAATTTATTAATATATATATATATTGCATTTCCTCATTTCCACAATTTTGGGGGGTCACGTTTCCCCTGTTTCGAAGTTTCTCCGTTTCATCCTCGTTTCCCCGTTTCATGCAACTTAGGTTGAAGCTGTTCAAACCCTCGTACAACAATTTTGAAGCAAACATGTGCCTGGTATGACCTTTGCAGTAGTAAAAAGTCATGAAAATTACCCTAAAGGCTAAAAATAAATTGTGGGCAGTATTGTGGATGAAAGCAGCCCTAAACAACAAGTATAGGTGCTCTTTGGCCTTCAAACAACAAGTCTGGGTCATAAGGCCTTCAAACAACAAATCTGGGTCATAACAACAGTCCTAAAATCTTGAAAATGTTGTTTTTCTTTAAATTTTAAATATTTTATGTATTTTTGAGTAAACCAATTCATTAAATTCAAATCGGCCGATTTATGACCGATTCATTACCGATTCCGATTCCGATTCCGAGTTGACCCTCGACTAATTCCGAGTCCGATTTCGATTTTTCAAACATTGGACTAAAGACCAAGGACCAAGGGGGGTACAACCAATCATCTCTCTCTCAAATGTACAAGTGTTCCTACATAACCTAAAAGTTCATCATCACTGTATAAGGAGGGTCCACACTGGATGATGTGATCCTGTGGTCCTCCAAACTGCTCCTTAAGTCAATTGCTAGTGGCTCCATCAAGGGGTGGCCAGTCCCTTGAGAAAACCATCTAGCTCAACCATCTCGAAGACCTAGGAGAAGAGGACATCACACGTCATCATCTTGGTCCACTGACCAAGATCCACCTGGTTAACTGACCGGGTATGTCGCTGCAGGAACTACTTGGTCCTCATGACCAAGAATCTGCCTAGTCTCGGACCAGGAGGTCTTTGTCTCAACCTGTAGGACCTGCTTAGTCCTCGTGACCAAGAAATTGTCTGGTCCCTGACCAGAATACCCTAGAGACAAATAGGGGCCCTAGCCACATGCTAGGGACTTTGCCATGGCATCAACCTGCTTGGTCCCCGACCAAGAACCCCAGGAGACAGCTGGGGGCCCTAGGGTACCTCCTAGGGTCTTACTCTTTACTCTGCCTAGTTAACTTGACCAGGAACCCTAGTTAACTGACTAGGGTACCATCCTCTCTGAGAATGGGTCTCGCACCTGCACTAACTTTAACAAAAAATAGACTAGCTATACCAATAAATGAAACAAATGCACCCTGCCAATCTGCCTTAATCCTTGAATATTGTTGTACAAGGTGTAGGGGCATCCTACGGTCTACCCTTTGGTGACTTTATGAATATTAATAACTGTTGCTTCATTTCTTAGCCTAAGAAGCATCATGCCTTGCTACTGTAAAGGCCTTGCCAAATGGTCTGTTTCATGACACTTCACCTTTTCTCTTTAAATTTTCACTTTCCAACCATTAAAAATACAAGAAATAGATAGAAGACACCAGAAATGAAGAAAATCCACACACAAAAAAAGTTGTCTTTCAAATTTCACCCACTTGTAATTTATAAAAATCAATTTGCAACAGGGAAACACAATTCCTCAATTAAAAAAATGGTCCAAATTAGCTCACTTCAAGTTCTTGATATAGGAACTAAATTCAAATTTCTGAAAGAGAGCCGAACTAAATTCAAATTTCTTAAAGAGCGCCGAACTAAATTCAAATTTCTGAAAGAGAGCCAATGAAACCAAGCTATATCTAAATCTATTACCCATGCTGCCCTGGTATTGAAAAACACATCTGACGGAAAGCAACAAAAAGGCTACACTAAAAAAGGCCTCTCTACAAAATTTAATAAGCATAGTAATATATGTGAACAGTTTTACCACACTTATAATTTATTAAAATCCACAGTTGTAATTTATAACTGTTCACATGATTTAATAAGCATAGTAATATATGTGAACAGTTTCACCAGAAATGAAGGAAATCCACACACAAAAATAGTTATCTGTCAAATTTCAGCACACTTGTAATTTATAAAAATCAATTTGCAACAGGGAAATACAATTCCTCAATTAAAAAAATGGTCCAAATTAGCTCACTTCAAGTTCTTGATATAGGAACTAAAACCTGATCCAGGATGATTCAAATTTTGCAATACAGCAAAAAAGAATGACAGACTAATTTAACTTGTTTAAAATTATGGATCATTCTAAAGAGAACAATTCAAGATGAGCTAAATTCAAATTTCTGAAAGAAAACCAATGAAACCTAGCTATATCTAAATTTATTACCCATGCTGCCCTGCTTCTGAAAAACACATCCGACAGAAAGCAACAAAAAGCCTACACTAAAATAGACCTCTCTGCAAAATTTAATAAGCATAGTAAAATATGTGATTGTGAACAGTTTCACTGTCAATTGGGTCTAGCTTGAGTGGTTGTGACAAGGAGTGTTATCCTCCCTGTTATTCCTCAGAGTGTTTGAAGCGTTCCTTCCAGATGTACCAAAGTAAGGGGTTTCTTTTCTTTTGTACAGGCCAAGTTTTGGGGCTTTATTGTGTAGAGTGTTGATTTTGGGGCTAAATACCCCTGATCAGCTCATGACAGGTCCCCTTGGTTTCCACCTTAAGGAGGTGCTGGCCTTGTGGCTGTGCTGACTACCCATTGGGTGGGTGTCCAGTGCCCTTGAGACAAATCATTGGGACACATGGCCACACTCATATTTTGCTTTGTAGAGGCGATTGCATATGTAAGGGTTGTCATACCCATCTTAGCACACCTCATTTTGCCTAAGTTACAAGGATCCAGATCCGGATCCGGATGTGGATACGGATACGGATTCGCCAAGTTTTTCAAAAGCCAGGATCCGAATTAGGCAGGGAAACAGCAAGTACATATAATATAAATAAATTATAATTTTGTATATATTTTTAAATAAAACTTATATAAAAATTTAACGAAATATAAAATTTTAAATATATAACTTATGTATATATATTAAAGTGATATAAAAATGAGAAATAAAAGTTAATATATAATTTATAGTACTTGATAATTATAAATATTTACAAGTAATAACTTATATCAAACTTAAATTATATTATTATGAAACATTGCTTATAAACTTATTATGAAAAATAACAATTTCATATACTTATATTAAATTACTATGAAAAAAACAATTTAGTATATACTTAAATTAAATTACATTAGATTGAATGAAAAAGAACCAAAGGAAAAATAAATAAAAATAACGACAGAAAAATAGCTTACACAGCACACTAATCCACAGCTCCGACAACTACTGAACATATTCATCCATATGGCATAAATCCAAAAATGAACCAAAGGAAAAATAAATAAAAACAGCGACGAAAAGATAGCTAACGCATCACACCAATCCACGGCCCCGACAACTAATGAAAAGTGGGCTAAGAGTGCCCCTAAAGAAGTGTGAAGCTTTCCCCACCAACGATATTACCGACGCGATTTCCCCACATAACTTATCGCACGATTTCAATGCACAAATTAACACTTCACAACTCCTCTAGCAAATCGTATCTCATTGGACGGCATTTTTTTCACGTTTGGGGTCAAAAAGCTGCGGAGAACCAGGAAAAGTGCAATGCATCGAAACGAAAGGCCATAAAAATCGGAGAACTGCCCAGCTGGGCACGCATAGCCGTCAGTCGTAGCCCTAAGAAAGAACATTTGATTTTTACACGTAGCCGTCAGTCGTAGCCGTCATTCGTACCTTTCCGAGCGGATCCGGATTTGAATCTGTCTCAAATTCGGGGATCCATGAATCCATCCCCCAAGGCTGGCGGATTTGATAATACAGCATTTTGCCCACTTGGACCTATTGTTTTGATGCAAAACCCCTCCTCTTGGTCTCCAGACCCACAACGTTCAATTCTTAAAGAAGAATTCTACATTGTTAAAAAAGGAGGGTGTTGAGGGAAAAGCATTTGTTGGGGTTAGATTGTGGCGACATTCGGTTTAACCCTTCAGGGCTTACCATCACTAGCACTAGGTCTACATAGCCTTGATTTGCAAAGAGGTGCTAGTTGAAGTGGTAACATTTTGGCGCCATTGCCGGGGACCTCAAAGAACAGTGGCAATGTTCCATTGAAGAGGAATTCCCAAGTTGAATGCATTTATCTTTCAGAAACTCCAACATCTTTTGTGTGACTCAGGTACATTCTTGTTTTGTACTTTGGTGAGATTTGTTTTGATCTAACTTGACAGGTCTCACCTGGAAACTCCACTGAAGAAAATAAAGAGATACTCTACAAGAACAAGTACAAAAGGTAAGTTTCGCTTTGTACTTCAATAAAATTATTGCTAAGGGCTAACCTTGAAGGTCCTATTTGGCGACTCCATTGAAGAAAACATATCAAAGAAGTGCAACTCAAAATAACAAACCTCAGTTGTTAATAAGATGATATGGCATGTCCTTTGTTGAAACACAGATTGCACAATCGGTATGCTCCATTAGATTTCTCAAATATTCCGAGATATCCAAATCAGTCAGATAAATGAGGTTGGACCAAGTCCATCCTAATATTTCATGACTATGAAGATATGGTTGCATAGCATATTATGATGTTGAGAGGATTTCTTGTGGCATAGGATATTGTGGACGAGTATCTCTTGATTTGAAAAATAACAAGGATGTGGGAGAATGGTATGATGAGCTTCCTCGTAAGGGGATATCTTCACTCTTGCAATTGGTCAAGGCATTCGAGAAAGAGTGGGATCCTAATCTTGACGAAGAAACTATGGAGGCCATGATTTCCCTTCTCGAGAAGGAGCATCTCAAAGAGGGGATCCTTGAAGATTCTGATCCATTGCTTGTTGCAAGGTTGGAAGGCCGTGTTGCTCCCTAATTTGTCAAGCATTCCAGATGAGTTATCAAAGACATTCATGGATGAATTCTATGATCGAGGTGATTATCCTGCAGACCATGTCCAAGAGTTTATGGAAAGTGCTCCAAATTTCGATATCAAGGATGAAGATGCTTACATGAAGTCATTTGTGCTGCACTTAGGAGGCAAGGCCCTTGCTTGGTTTAAAGGTATGGAAAAAGGTACAATATCCTCTCTTGCAAAATTGATTGAGGTATTCTAGAGCTATTGGTGCCCAAAAAAACACGAGAGATGGATACCTTGCATTGAAGAGGCAAAGTGCTTGTTCAAGAAAGGAAGCCTGGTAGAAGATCAAGTCCTTGAGGAAAATATTGAAGAGGAACATAGCAAAGACGATCAGATCATCCCAAACCTAAAAGAGCATGAAGCGCACCTTGTCAAAGAAATCCATGATGAAGATTAAGCCTTGGAAGGCTTGCTTGAAGAAACCATTGTTCAAGATCTTGTCAATAACATTCTAGGCCTTATGTCCGAAGAGGAAGGAACTCCTGAAGATGAAGATGATGAGGCTCAGAAAAATGAAGATGAAGGCCTAATTGGAGAAATTGAAGAACACAAGGAAATGGTGAGTTCTCCTTACACTCATTTCGAAAATTCTTATGATATCTTGGACCTCTTGGAAGAAAATGGCAAGATTCTTGAAGACAATGATTATTGGAAGATCCTTGGTCCTCTAATCAACGATTCTTCAAGGCCTAGCAATGTTATATCAAAGAATTTAGAAGAAATCTACAAACCTTTCCTGCCATTCAAAAGAGAAGAAGGGGTCAGTCTAGATCGGGCAGAGCCGGATTTTCATACAGGTTTTAAAAAATATGAAGAAGTCTTTATCGAAGAATTGCTTTCAACAAGGAAGGATAACAAAGATATGGTTGATGAAGGTGTGGTGGATGCCTCTCCTTGCCCTTTGATGATGACGGTTTGGTCAACCTTCCTTTCACTTCAATCGTAAAGAGAGATCTTTCAAAGATGAGAGATTTGAGGATATTTCAATTAAAGAAGATGGTTTCCATGGATATAATGATGTGCATTTCTCTTATGACGATGATGATGTGGGTATGGGTTGTTGGAAATTGGTTGAAGAACCCATACATGATTCCTCCAGTAAGGGAAATCTAACTTTCAAAGACCTCAGGAGACCTACCTTTGAGATCCATCATGATTTGGTTTGAACATCCTCGTTCACTACTGGTGATGCCATGAGGTTGCATATGGAGAACTCTATTGCAGGTCTTGAGCATCCAGATTGACCCTCTACTAGGGTAGATCTCACTCATCGATTTCAGCCATGTCTCTCAAAAATCGATGCAAGTTTTGGACAGCACGAAGGTGGTTTTATTGCAGGGTTAGAGCAACAAGGTGTGCCTTCTCCTAGGGCCTATTTGAGCCCTCTTTCCCAGCCATATCTTTCAAGGATTCTTGTTGATTTTAAAGGTCGTTTGGAGCAAATAGATTATGGAAAACAAATATATGAGCGAGGCAGTTTCTACTTGAGCCCAGTTTAAGCACGGATAGAAAAAGCTTATGAACGTGATCCCTTCTCCATGGCAAGAGCTTGAAGGATTCCAGTTCTCGATCTTGTCCATCATTCCAAACCCATTCTAACGGAGGTAGTACCATCTATTTAGCTCGTCATTGAGGTGGTTTTGTCTTGAACTGTTTCCAAAGACAAAGGAAGAAACATTGCATGAATAACATGCTCAGGTGGCTACACTAGTGGTATGAATTCACTTAACCCATCTTTGTTATCATAATTAGGGTAGGTAGGTGTAGTTTCATTTGATTTCAGCATTTACTTTTGCCCCTACATTGCATTTGTTGTGTCATTTGATTTTTATTGCATTTCATTTTGAACAAGGAAGGACAGAAGTGTCGCCTCTGATGCATTTAATGTCTTTGTTGTTAGATGTGTGTGTAGATCTATAAGTATCCAAGAGATTCTAGGGGGTTCTCATACACTCCCAAAAAGAGCACATGTCCCGCATTTGGAGCTAACTGTTATGCCTTATAGAGTGTTTGAAACGTTCCTTCTAGATGTACCAGAGTGAGGGGTTTCTTTTTTCTTTTCTAAAGGCCATGTTTTGGGGCTAAATTGTGTAGAGTGTTGAATTTGGGGCTAAATACTCCTGATCAAGTCATGGCAAGTGCCCTTGGTTTTGCCTCAAGGAGGTGTTGGTTTTGTGGCTTTATTGTCTACCCATTGGGTGGGTGTCTAGTGCCCTTGAGTCAAATCATTGGGACACATGGCCACACTCATATTTCGCTTTGTAGAGGTGATTGTGTGTATAAGGGTTATGCCATACCCATCTTGGCACACCTCATTTTGCCCACTTGGACCCCTATTGTTTTGATGCAAAACCCCTCCTCTTGGTCTCCAAACCCACGACGCTCATTCCTTAAAAAAGAAGCCTACGTTGTTAAAAAAGGAGGGCGTGGGAAAAGCATTTGTTGGGGTTAGTTGGGGCATGACGTCCTCCTTGTGCCTCACCTTACACTTGGTGGAGCCTAATTGCACATTTTTATTGCTATTTTATGTCATTATGTGGTTTAGTTCCCAGGTTGTGGGTGCACTAACCTTAAATTTTAGAATTTGTCTACTTTGTAGGCTTGAATTTGTAAAGGGTTGAGGGTTGTCTCATACAAATAAGACAACCTCACCTCATGTGTAAAACATGAACAAGGGTTCAAATATGAAAAAATCTCTTTTTCTCTTGGTTTATTGGAACTATTGAGCTAGTGTGCACCCCTTTCTCGGATGTCTATTTTTTTGCTTGGAGGATGAATGGAAGGATTTCTAGGGTTTTGATTGTCACATGCTAAGTTGATGTTAGACTGGTCGTACTAACTCATGCTCAAGAGAAACCTATGTCATAACCTTACTTTCTCTTTGGTAAATATTGGTAAGATCTACCCTAACCCTTGTTTGACGTTGCTCTTGAAGTGCTTTAGACTGAAAGTTAGGGTTACTTTGCTAATATTTTGTCAACTTGCTTGAGTAGACAATCCTACAAAGGAGCTCTCCATTGTTTAATCAGGCCTTGGAATTCTCTATTTGCCCTAATTAGGGTTTTGCTACCTAGCCTTTGAGGTTGCTAGTTTAGCCCTAGTTGCAAGTATTGAATTGCCACCTTAAGAGGTGGGACGTTAGCCTCGATCTCTCATAGCCCTAGGGTTTGAGACAAGAATCTAATTGCCCTATCCTAACAAACTGTCCATCTCTTTTTATCAAATTTTTACATGTTTTATTTATTGCAAAAAATACATAAAAATAGTATACTGCTGGAAAAACCCTAAAAATCTAAATAAATTCAAAAATCCAAAAAATATATGTGATTTTGTATTTTTGATCCACCCTAAAAAGTCTCCCTAGGGTTTTCTCCACAAACACTAGAGGGCATCCTCTTTTGACCAAGTGCATTGGGATACATGAAATCACTGAAATTAGGTAATTGCTAGCTATTTGGTATTTTGGGTTCACCCTCAAAGTGCACCCTAGTGCAATTATCCTCTTTCCCTTAAGAGCGCACCTTTCTGAGGGCTTCCCTAGAGAAGTGTGACATTGTCTAGGGAAGCATGAAATTGCCTTGAAAGGCGTGACATTTATTGGGTTTTGTTGTATAGTGAATAACTCCATCGTTGCATGCTTATGTGTCTTGTTTAATATTGTTTGACTCCAATAAGGCACTGATCATAGCTATTAAAGTTTTTTTGAAGGTATTTGTGGTTTGTTGGTGGTTGCAGGTATCTTTCATTGATTAGGGTCTCCCCCTGGGTTTGGAGTTACTTGAAGAGTTGAGAGGTTAGACTGTGGTGATATTGGGTTTAAACCCTCCTAAGCTTACCGTCACTAGCACTAGGTCTACATAGCCTTGATTTGCAAAGAGGTGCTAGTTCAACCGGTAACACTTCCCATGCAAATTAAATTCCCGCAACTGACATGTTGAGCTCTTAGAGAGTATATTGTTTTAACAACCTTGTGAAGAAATTTTAACAATAAAAAATGCTAACAAAAACTATGAGTTCCTCATTATTTGATACATCAATACACAAAAACATAAAGAAAGAGAAGCATACATTTGTCATAGTACTATGGTCCCTTGATTCCATTCCTTGTCCACTCCAGAGTCACATTTTTTTTTTGTTAGATTGTCCATGGCTTGCGGGACTAGCCTATGGTATAAGAAACCACGACCCAAGGGCATCTAAGTTGTCAAAATCACCCGAGGTGATGATTTTTGAGCAGCATCGAGAGCCATTCTCCGGGAGAATGGAGGCACCTGGTCAGTTACCAGAGTTGATCAACATTCAGTCTGGGACTAAAGCTCAACCTGGGGCTGAGAACCATTCTCCGGGAGAATGGGGGGCTTGGTCAGGGACCAGGGGGTTGATCAACATAATTCAATCTGGGACTGAAGCTCATCCTAGGGCTAAGAACCATTCTTTAAGAATGGAGGCACTTGGTCTGTTACCAAGATGTTGACTTTGGTCAACCTTCAACCTGGGGCCGAAGAACCTAGTCAAGGACCACGACCTGGTCTGGGACCAAGACATTGATTCAATCAACGTGAAGACCTAGATTGGATCTAGGCAAGTGTTGTACTCCTCTCCTTGGTCAGTGGGGCTATGGGACCTTCTCAAGGGACTGGCCACCCCTTGTCAAAGTACCTAGCACATGATCTCAGTGTTAATGGGGAGAACAACGCAACCAAAGAATATCTTCCTTATATATGATGATGTACTTTAATTGACACATGTGGACCATGGGGATAAAGAGAAAAGTCTTAGATGACTTGCTTCAAGAACTAGGGTCATAGAGCCCACTAGTGATGGTCCAAGAACCCCAATGGATGACCAAGAGCCCTTTAGTAAAGGTCCAAAATAAAAGTAAAGGGTTAAAAGATAAAATTAAAATATTAAAATCCTAACTAAATTGGATTTTAACATTTGATTATTCCTAAATCTAAGGATATGACCCTCAATGATGGTTTATAAATATGGATCACTCTCACATTATAAACACACTCAACTCATGATCATTCACATCTGTCCAAGGAAGTCGTGGAGGGTAATTTTGCAACAGTTGTCTCTTTTGTTTTATCTCAGCAATCTTCAAGGGTTCATCAACAGTGCTGGTCTCTTCCTTTGTAGCTGTTATTCTCTTCTACAGGACAGTTTTGGACTCAATAAGACTGTTGGGGGTTCGATCTTCATTGAGCAGCCCTAGAAGAGACAGGATCTACTCCTTTTAGCGTTCGGCCTGCTCATATTTGATTCAGCATGGGTTTGGCCTGCTCTCATGTGACCTACCAGGGATGCGGCCTGCTCAAAAGTGACCTAAAAGGGGTTCAGCCTGCTCAAAGTTGACCTAATAGAAGCTCGGCCTGTCCATAGCAGTCCTGGTAGGGGTTTGACCTACATCCAACAGCCCTAGAGCAGACTTCAACTGAGTTCAAACCACTGAAGAAGATCACAGGTGGAAACCGTGGGGAAGGCTGCCAAGTGTCTACAGGTGGCAGACAAATGTTCTTTGAGGCTGCCAAGTGACTTAAACAGGCTACGAAGGTCACTACAGGGTTTTTGAAGATTGTTACAGGCTGCAACAAATTCAGAGAGGACTATAACTGTCTACTACAGGCTGACATTATCACCTTCAGGAGCATACATCTCTTATTCAGGTTATCTTGGTATTTGTGCCCTAAGAGGCAAGTTTATTTTGATGTACAAGTCTAATATATATCTACTCATGTAAAATTCAGTCATCTCATATTAAGGAAGATATTCTTTGTTGGGGTTTTTCTACCTTGAAAGGTTTTCCCCAGGGTAAAATTTTTGTCTCTTGTGGATGGTTGATTTTACTTTGCTACTGTTCTTCTACTGCTACTACATAATCTCAGAATTACAAGTTTTAAAGACTGCTAAAAAGTTAAAATGACTGTTACTGCTATCAAATCAGATCTATGTTAAAAATTTTACAGATCGCACACAGCCTGGGGCACACCAACCCTTAACATCGCTGGATTTTTAAGTGTCTCCTTCCGACTACCTTGTCGGGTTCAAACTCGGGTGACCATGCAGAATGAGGCTCGTCTAAACCAAACGTGCTAGCAGGATTTGACACCAAAGAGTCACATCGTTGTTCCCATCAGGAACAGCTAATATGTTTCCAGCCAAGAAACAGCTAACCCTCCAAGCAAGGGTTTTAAAATCAATCAAAATTGTACCTTCACATTTGTCCCCTTCTCTCCCATGTGTCCATATAATCACCTTCCCATCCTAGGAACAACTAGAAATAGTGCCCTTAGGAAAGCCCTAAACTAGGTGCCCAAGCCACATGTCGAACCCAATCCATATGCATTTGCAGAGGAGGAAAACAATCCAGCTTCTAAAACCATTGTAACATTTCCACACCTTAGTTGTGCTATCACACTCACCAAACATGAGCTTTTGAATGGGATATGAGAGCTGACCCACAAGGGAACCGAGAGCTGAAGCAGGAGCCTATGAAGCCGCCATCACATTCACTTGGTGGGCTTGATCAATCTTGGATTTGTCCCACAATCCATCCTCGTGGCCTGTGAAGATGGTTATGGTTCCATCAGAGGAACCACATGCGAGGCAGAGACCCAATTAATGGGATGCCCATGAGATCGAACTCATGGAAGCCTCATGCTCTTTGAAGACTTGAAACTACAACCAATCCTTCTCTTGCTCGCCCTCTCACCAGATGATTACCTATTGGTCATATGAGCAAGAAGCGAGTGTGGACCCCAACTTTGGGTGAGCCCAAGCAAGCTACCAAACACGGCCTTCATGACCAGTAAACAAGGCCAAGAGGATTGGTGTATCAAAGGGGATCGGCCTGAAAATATTTATGGCCCGATGTACTGAGCAAGTCGCTATGCGCTTCCCATAGTAATCCATTGCAATGTCATGAACAACATCTTAATGCCCAGATTTAAACTTTTGACTCCTTAATTGCTTCACTCCTAAAGACATTCATCAATGAACACTGCAACTTTGGAACTTACACGTTACTCTTTTGAGTGTTTTGAAAATGATCAATGTAAATTCTGGCTTGTAGGGTTTTTGTGCACTCTTGCCAATAGCAGATGTCTGTCCTGGCTATTAATTTTAGTACTCTATGGGCGGTGAATCCTACCTTGTGGGGAAGTGCCCCCCCCCTCGCTCCCAATTCACACTCCCAGAGGAATCGATGAGGAATCAGCCTCGGAAGCGCGTTTCCTCTTGGGAGCGTTTTTAGGAAGCGCAATTCCCCCCCCAAAAAAAACGCTCCCTGGTTTTTTAGGGAGCGCTTAAGGAGCAATGAGGAAGCTTCGCTCCCGAGAGCAAAAAAAACGCTCCCGAAAACGCTTCCTCAGCGCTTCGATGAGCAAAGGCGCACCAATTTATTTTTTTAGCTTGTGGAACGAATTCCACTTGGGTTTTTTGACTTGCTTAGGGTTAATTTGGGGGATATAAACACTCTTTCACTCATTTTCTCTCATTCTATTTCTCATTTCATGCATTTCACTTCTCTTTGCTAGGGCTCTTGAGTGGGTTTGCTAGTTGTTTGAGAGCAAATTTGTGGAAGCTTGGAAGGGAGATTGTGTTAATTTTTCGATAATTTCATTCCATTATCATTCAAGATCACTAAGAGAATAACATGTACAGCATATCAATCATAGACACAAAAGCAATCACACAAGAGACATGGAGTTTCACCGGGGAAAACCAAGAAGGTGAAAAACCCCGCAACTTCCTCAGAGATATAATAAACCCAAATACAAGATCACAAGGATCAAACCCAATAAGATGTCTCTAGCAGATGCTCCTCCTCCTCCACAAGTGCGCCACTTTCTCTCTTAGCTATGCGAGCTTGAGAAGTGAGTGAATGATCAAATGAGAGACACAACCTCTCTATTTATACACTGACTTGACCTGCCAATAATTCACTGGGGCCGACTTGCTACTCAAGTCTAATAACCCAACCACATGACCTAATCAAGGTCGACCCCACACTAGTGGTCCAATAACCCATCAATACAAATGACAACACTTACAATGTAACTTGCGACACTTGCAAATACAAATGACGACACTTCCAATCAGAGGAATAATACATCTCTGTGGGATATACAATAAAGTACAAATGTAATACATAGAAGAATATCTTCCGAAGTTACAACTACATCAACAGATTGAAGGCTACTATTTGTGAGAGCTTGGAAGAGACATTGAAGGCTACTATTTGTGAGAGCTTGGAAGGGAGATTGAAGACTTCCATTGAGACATTCAACCACCATTGGAGAGATAAAGAGGTAAGCTCCAACCCCATTCTTTGTTTGTTTTTGAAAAAATATTTCACTATGTTAAAAAATTTAAATCTTGCAATGTTCTCTTCTCCTACTCTTTCCAATTTCTTCTTCTCCATCATTTTATTGCAGGCAACAAGTGATTCTCATCTTGATTCAAGAAGCATGATGGGTTTGTGGTTTTGGCTTTTGGTTCCACTTCTTCTCATTATGATGGTGTTGGGAAGTAGATATGGTGGTGGCAATGATGAGGGGGAAGAGGTAACGAGTGACACATACCATGGAGAGGAGGAGGAAGGGAAAGAGGATGATGATAATGATGAGATTGAGAGTGATGAGGGGCAAAAACAAAAAGACACAACACCTTTGTGGAAGTATGTGACAAGGCTTGGGGGAGGGAGAGGGGCTGGAACCACAAAGTTTATATGCCCCCATTGTACTAGAACTTACATCGGTTCATATACCCGAGTGAGAAAGCATTTGTGTCGACTTATGCCATGTGATCAAGGTAAGGCTGTTGGAGTGAAAACCTGTGACAAAGTACCAACTAAAGAGAGAAACAGATACAAGATGGAAGAAGAGGCCGCTCAAAACACTTCCAAGAGATCAAGGGTTGAATATGAATCCTCTCACTCACATAGAATGTTTTCTAGCGGATCATCATCGGCTCCATCGGATCCTCATCCCCGGGATTCTCGACTATGTGAAGAACATTATCAAATTTCCTTGACCAAGGTTGTAGAGATGATGTGGATTAAAAAGTTTATAGGTTTCTCTATGCATGTTGTGTGCCATTCAATGTTCTTCGCTCACCTTATTAGCATGAAATGGTAAAAGCCATCAATGGTGCCCCTAAAGGATACAGGAGCCCTGGGTATGACAAAGCCAAAATTGTGGGACTTGACAGGGAAAGAGCCAAAATCAATAGTGCTCTTAGAAAGTTTACAAATGATTGGTCCAACTATGGGGTATCCATTGTATCTGATGGGTGGACAAATGTTAAAGGCAAGCCATTGATAAATACTCTTGGTGTGTCTACAAGCAATGCGGTCTTCCTTTCAGCCCATGACTACTCAGATCACTACAAGACCGGTATTAATATTGCACAACCTTTACTTAAAACCATTCAAGAGATTAGGCCATACAATGTCATTCAAGTCATCACTGACAATGTTGCTAGCTGTAAGGCAACAGGAGCAAGTAATCATTGAGGATAAGTATCCCAACATATATTGGTCAGGGTGCTTCGTTCACACATTGAACCTTTTGATGCACGATATTGTTAAGATGAAGGACCCTAGTTACTGATGGATTGGTGCCTTGTACAAGAGAGGTAAGAAAATGATAAAATTGATTACCAATCATAGCATGGCCCACCACATTTTTCGCAATCACTCTAGGTTGGAGCTATTGAAGATTGCCAAGACTAGATTTGCTAGCTACTACCTCACCTTCAGGAGGCTTTTGAAGGTAAGAGAGGCATTGGCTAGTATGGTCTCAAGTGATTCATGGTAGGAATTGAAAGACAAAGTTGCAAGCGTAGTTGATAGACATGACTTTCAGGAGGTGGAGGACACAGTTCTTGATGGTCAGTTTTGGGCACAGGTTAGATATGTTCTGCAATTCACCAAGCCTGTTTAAACTTTACAGTATGATTCGTTTTGCATATACAGATCGGCCGGTGATTGGGGAGGGATATGAGCAGATGGATAGCATGCTTGGTCAAATCAAAGACATTGTTGAGCAAAGAGATGCAATCTTGTATGACCATATTCATAAACATGTGGTCAAAAGGTGGGATTATATGAATGTTCCACTACATGCCCTTGCATATGAACTTACCCCAAAATATTATTCTCCAACTGGTTGGCCCAACCTGCACCCAGGGGTGGAGTTAGGAAAAAACCACACATGAATCCAAAGGTGCAAAATGGGTATATGCTTGCATTAGACAAGTTGGTCCCTAATGAGGAGGAGTGTGCTCAAGTACGGAGTGAATTGAGCCAATACATCAATGAACATGGAGTCTTTGGTACCCTCCATGCAACCAAAGATCGAGGTAGGTTGGATCCTATCCGCTGGTGGACAATGTATGGCTCCAGTACCACATATTTGCATAAATTGGCGGCAAGGGTGCTTTCACAGGTTGTTAATAGTTCTTCTACAGAGAGGTGTTGGAGCACCTACAACTTCATCCACAATGTCAAGAGAAACAGTTTGAATGTAGAACGCGCAGAAAGCTTGGTTTATGTGCACTACAACTTGAGGTTGTTGTCCCACTATTGTGAGGCAGCCAAGAATGATAGAACATTTTGTACTTGGGACAACAATCCAGAGGAGGCCAATGTGGAGGATGGAGCCATAGCATTAAAGCGCTTAGAGGCTGAACTATTGGGTGATCATGATGGTGATCCAATTCATACAACAGAGATGCCACCCCCAACCAGCAGCAGGTTTCCAAATGCAGGAGTTTTGCCTTTAGCTTCACAACGTCCAGCAATGCGTGGAGGCCATTCATCTTCTTCTCATGTTCCACGATCACTTCCAGCAACTCCTATTCCATCTAGACCACAAGAAAAGAAATTGGAAGTTTCTCGTGGCAAGCAGAAAGCTTAGCAGATAGTATCATAGTACTTTGTATTTCATGTTTATTATGGCCTATTTTGTAAACATTATAGCCTACTTTGAACTTTGAACTTTGACCTTTGAATCTCGAACGGTTGAACCTACCTTTGAAGTTTAAACTTTAAATTGTTGATTGCATCTTACAACTCTTTGGTATTGAATATGATATTATGATGCTTTGTTTCATTTCATGGTTGATGTTAGCTATTAGAGTTTGTTGATGCCAAATATTATATGTTGAAATTTGAAGGTTGATATCGTTGATGATTGATGATTGATCATTTAATGACAATGTTATAAGTTATAGCTCCTAGATGATTGATGTTATATGTGTACTAAATGGTTATATCTATGTTTTCATGTTTTCTATAGCTAATTTGGCATAATACATGTTTTTTTAATATATATGCATCAAAATATCTTAAAATATGTATTATATAAAAAAATGCTCCCAAAACAGAAGCTTTTGAAAATTTCGCTTTCTGCTCCCGCTCCGCACTCCCAACAGCATAGGGTGAATCCGTGTTGTCTGTTTCAAGTGTTGACTTGGTGGCCTTTTGGTTTTTCCCTAGGATGATTTAAAAAAAGGGAAAGTGGGGTGATTAAATCAAGATGCTTTCCTATTGAGCAACCAATACTATACTAGAGTTATCCACCAGATTATTTGCTTCAATGCACTAAGATATAGAATGACTGTATTACAAATGAAAAGGGCATGAATACTTGGATATACTTTAGGCGCAATCTTATCTCTATGAATGTGAAATTGATCAAATCTTCCCCACATTATAATTGGTTGAAATTCTGTTGATAAAATCAGATTCCAAACTGCAACCAACAACAAAATAATTCTATCCTCGCTGTAGCAGCCACCCCAAACCAAAGAACTCCGCATGAGTACCAAGTAAATGAAGCAGAATGATATATGTTGGACATATAAAATGCGAGGGAGCTAGAGCTAGCACTAAAACTCTTTCCATATTAATTACTGCAATGAGATGGCCCAAGAATGGACAGAGTTAGAGATAGCATATTAATTACTGCAACAAGCCAGCCAATCCAAAACAGAAACACAGTTTGATGAAGGAAGTCTGAGAGGCTGCCTTTATGAATGGAAAAGGAAAAAACAAATATCCTAAAAACTAAAAACATGACTGATTTCCAGAACCGTTATTGGAGTGATCAGCTGTGATGTGTTTTGACTCTTTGAGGAAGAGATAATGGTAACATCAATGAGATTGCTATCAAATGCAATTGGTACACTGCCAAGGAAATCTCTAAACTCATCCACGCTAAGTTGCCAGGATACGGATACAGATCCAGATGGATCTGGATTTGAATTCTGTACATTTTCTGGGTTTTACTGCTTGCTGGTGTATGATAACTTTTCAAGTGCTTTTCATTTGCAGCCGGTTTTGCATAGACTGCAAACTACTTATGAAAAATACTGTAACAATTAAACATGCTGTAAACTACCACTAATAGGCTGAAAATAAATATTTAACATATGCACACCATGAAAAGTAAACACTCAGATTTTTCGGCAACTGTGCCTTGGAAAAAACCCCCACAGGGAAAACCAGTAAGAGAGAGAGATTTATTATTTCTTCAGCAAAATAATGGAACAGCAGTACAATGAAAATACAACTTATCTTCACCAACAATGCACCCAGCTGGCTGTCTCGAAAACTGTGTCAAGTCACCTCGAGTTTTGTGCACAAAATATTATCCTCGAAATCTATGCCTCTACCTTGATAACTGTGCAGAAACAAACTTCAAATTCTGTGCCTGAAAAATACAGTCCTGTACGGACCTCGATATATGTGCCTAAAACTGCCTCAAAAATCGTGCAGGAGATCACCTCGAATTCTGTGCTGAGTTCCTCGATTTATGTGCCTGAAAAACTGCCTTGAAACCTGTGTTGTTTCTCGAAAAATGTGCCCAAAAAATTACATAGAAAATCATGCCCAAAAAACCGTACTGTACAGTACCTCGGGATGCGTGCAGTTGCTGTTCTTCTTCTCGAAATTCGTGCTGTACAGTACAGCAATAAATGCTGCTGTATGGAAATCTTCTTGGGAATAGTGCTGATAATAAATGCGCTGGTCTCCTCGATTTCTGTGCAAACTAGCTCCTTGGAAATCGTGCCAATGCCCTAGCTCTCTCTCTTCTCTTGCTCTCTTCACTTCATTCACAAAATGAGCTCTAATGCCTCCCTCATGCTTTTTGTTCTAACCCTAAGTGGGTTCTAATCCAACGGTGGAGAAGGATCCAATCCAATGGACAAGATTCAATGAGAGTGAAAATCACTTTTATTTAATTCACATAAATAAAATCACTCACCCACTTAAGTTAAATCAAAAAGTGACTTTAATGCTATAAAGTCTCATTAAGTGACATTTAATGTGAGGGTCACCTTTTTCCCCCTTCTAAGTGACATTAGGCAAATGTCACTTGGGGAACACTTCCCTAGGTACAAAACTAACAAATTCACACAATTTTTGAAAAGCCAAGATCCAAATACAGCGGGGAAACCACAAGTACAAAAAAATATAAAAATATTTTTAAAATAAATTAAAAAAACAGAGTGAAGAATCAAAACTATTTGGGAAACACAAGAGTAGAACTATAAATTATAGCCAAAAGAGAAAGTTTTCATGCATATTACAATTGGCCATTATGTACCATAACATATAATTTGATAAGTTATAACCATGATTGATAAGTGATCATTTTGAAAACCATTTCAGCGTGAACATGAAGTAGGTCATAACAGCATTTTTGTGAGTCGCATCCACACGTCCATATTAGCAATTGAATAAAATGGTTTTCTTCAAGGATATTGTGGGACTAAATAACAGTTTGGGTGAAGTGAGCAACAACATAGCATACAAGGATGATTATCAATCATCAGACCTTGACCATAAAGATAGATCAAACAAAAACCTTGAGAGAAGACCTTGATAGATCAAACAGAAACCTTGAGAAAAGACCTTGATAGATCAAAGTTCAAGAGCAGATCTTGACATAAAGATAAATCAGACCTTGACCAGGAATGAGGTTTATGGTTTAAGCTTTAGGTGTTTAGGGTTTTGGTAGTTTCTTCATTTGGGATCGGTGGGCCACAAAATCACTGGAAGTTTCAGGGTCCATCTCAAAATTTCAGGATCTGTTTGATTTTCCACGGGATCCATTTATTGGACTCGTGATTTGTTTCCTTCTCCAGAGGATCCATTTCCAAGATGGATCCTAGGCAGATCCTGGCGGTTCCGGATCTGGATCAGATCCGTGGATCCTCCACACTGAAGTGGTGGATCCGGTAATACAACATCCAGGCCACCAATCCTTTCAGCAAGAGTTGCTTTTAGAGTGTTTTTACATAGCAGGTTAGAGCTACGCTGTTGGGAGCGGGAGCGAAGCGGGGAGCGGGGAGCGGGAGCGGGAGCGAAAAGCGAAATTTTCAAAAACTTCCGTTTCAGGAGCGTTTTTTATATAATATATATTTTAATATATTTTGATGCATATAAATTAAAAAAAACATGTATTATGCCAAATTAGCTATAGAAAACATCAAAACATAGATATTCATATAACCATTTAGTACACATTGATATAACATCAATCATCTAGGAAATCTCAGAAGATTTTCTGGAATGACATAGCTATGGCAATGACCATTTGCAAGTGATGTCTTTAAATCCAATATCAAACTTGCAAAGATATTAAGTTATTGTTAAGATTTACTTTATCAAACAAACTCTATGATTGAATTTTTGTAAGGGAAATACAAATGTGTAGCTGATGACATCGACTTTAAGACAATGCTGCATGTATTTGACCTTCATATGTCAATACCATTTTTCTCATATAGCCAAATTGTATTAATTAGAATTTGATTAAAATTAACATGCAAACAGTTTTCTATTTTATACTTTTATCCCTTCTAAATAGAATATGAACTTTATTGATATTGCAAAGGTGCTTCTGAAAAGGCCCCTTTACCAGTGTACTGCCAAATTTTCCTTATTTATTCGTCCAATTTCTATAATGTCATTGTCTGATATATGATGTGAAGGTAAACCCAAGGCCAGTGTTGACAGACAATGGGATAGACCTTTTTGAAACTCCTATAAAAGTGTTTTTTTTCAAATATACTTCTTATTTTACTCATAAAACAGTTATGTACAAGGAAAACAAAATCTATACAAGAAAAGATAAGAATATACAGACATTGTAGCAGCTATCTTATTGCAGTTACAGCTACAATAAATTCTGAATATGGAGTTATCAATTCACTTTTTTCATCTCTAATGAGCAAAAACCCTTCACCCTTGAGTTGGGCACAAAGCTCATCCATCCACAGCCCTTGAAAGGAAGAACAGTGCCACTAGAGTCCTCAAAAACACACTTACAGCAAAATTTCCATAAAGAGAACATAACAGCAATATGGATACAATGCCACAAGCCTTGATAACGTGACTGATGAAAGAGTTAGTCCCTAAGAACAGCTACGCTCCAATGAATGGTACCCTGGATCATTTCAGAGAACCTCTGTTGTGCTAATTTCCAACATTGACAAGAAAACCGACACTCCCAAAGAATGCATTTGATAGCTTCATCTTGGGGCAAAAAATGCATTTATCATTTGTGAAACTACTCTTCGCCAACTTGGGGCACATCAAAGTTTTAAACTGTTTACCATGTGGGGCACATCAAACTATTTACCACTGAGGGCATAGAATGAGTCCAATAGACTTTATTTGCCCAAATTAACCCTAGCCAATCCCGAAAAAGAAAAAGAAAAATCAAGGAATTGCTCAAGGAGCGTTTTTGGGAGCGATTTTTTTGCCCGGAATCGCTCAGGAATCGATCCGGAAGCGTAGATTCCGGATCGATTCCTGAAATTCCAAGGAGCGTTTTTTTTCTCCAAGGAAGCACGAATTACGAAATCCCGGAATCGATGAGGACTCGCGATTCTAGAATCGATTCCTTCCGGATTGCGAATTGGGATCGATTCGTGGGGGTGCAGAGAGATTCCCAACAGCGTAGGGCTAGAGGACTATAGTAATTGATACATTCATTCATGGATGGTTGTTGGTCTGCACTTAAAAAGCAGCAGCATGACTGTTGGATAAAGAAGGAACCCAATGGTTATGATTTAAATAGCTGTCTCGGTATTTGGGCAAAAGTTGTCATATGTTCATCTTCTTTTGTACACTTATAAATTGAGTAGGATAGCAGCATTAACTGGAGGAGGAGCAGACTTTCTTTGCTTCTCACAAATTCAAAAACCAGCAACCAAGAGAATATGCATATGGTTCAAAAGGAGACTTACCAGCACTACTCAAGCTTCACCATAGTCAACTTTAACAGAGTCCCCGTGCTTCACCTTCATTGGCTTTCACAGAGTCCTCGCCCTTCACTTTTGTCGGCTCTCACAAGGGAATGCAGCTTGGCTTTCACAAGGGTATAACAATGACAGAGGAGGTTTGATAAATGGGTACGCAGATTGAAGGAGTCCAAATCATAAATGGGAATAGGCCTGGTTGTGCAGGTAAGCTGCCATCCTTCCCGCATTCTTCCCTGCAATTAAATCGGGAGTTGAAATGATGTGACTTCTCCAATTTTGATCACTCTTTTACCATGCAAATGATGGGAGGTGGGACCAACATTGCTAACAGCCATTTGATAAATGGTGTCTATTTGAAGTACCAGGTAAATGGAGTCATTGGGAAGAAGCTTTATCGGAATCGGGAGGGGGAGGATGGCGAGAAGGACCAAATCGTTGGCCCATTATCCTACTCCAATAAAGTATTGTTGAACAGTCTACTAAATCCTCAAGTGGCAAAATGCAGGGCCATTCAAAAGAAGACTTTGAACATTGATATACCAATGGCAACAAAAACTATCTCCCTTTTCAACTTTCAACACAATCATCTAGTGTTTTAATAAGCGGTTGACTAGGACTCGGACTCGATCAAGTTGACCAAGTCAACCATTGTCTATCTCAACTCGGCATTCTAAACAGAACAGGGACCAGTTTGGTACCAAACCAGCCAAATCGATGTACCTACTCGACCAAGTCATTCCGTACAGGCCTGCATCATACTGTATAAGGGAAAAAGTAAGTTTAAAAAATTTATAACTAAAACCTAATTTCTATCACCCTAAACCCTAAAAGCATATTATAAAGAGAAACACCCCCCCAGCATCTATTTGCCTCACACCTCTCTCATTGAGAATTGATGTCCCAAAGAAGTCCGACGAGTCCGAGAACTCCGAGCCAAAGGATGGTCCTGTAGCTGATGCTGAGGATCCCATTTCCAGTAGTGGTGATGAGTTTGATGATTGATCATTTTAATCAGTGATATGTAGTATGCCAATATCTTATAGCATGTTGTTTTTGAACTCTACAAGCCATTTAGAGCCTTGTTGATTATGTCTTTCGTTTCAGATATGTATTGCACTCAGTGCCATTTTGATATATTCACAGTTACATGGTATATACATGAGCAGACTTTGCATATTTTGTCTCTAATAGTTTGGAATCACTGTTGGTAATCTTAAAAGAATAATTCATTAAAATTTTAATATTTTATGTTTTTTTAGTAAAGCAAGTCATAAAAATGAAACCGGCCCAATTCCAAGCCAAGTCCAAATGGAGTCCGAGTTGACCATCAGCCAATTTTGAGTCCAAGTCCAAATTTTAAAACATCGCAATCATCTCATTCACTTTGCCCAAGCTTGATAAATGGACTGTGCTATAACAATAAATGAAATAAATGTACCCTGCATGATCTGTCCTAATCCTTGACGATGGTTGTACAAGGTGTAGGGCTTCCTAGCCTTTGGTGACTTTATGAATATGAATCACTGTTGCTTCATTGCTTGGCCTAATAAGCATTATGCATTGCTCTTGTAAAGGGATCACCAAATTGTCTGTTTCATGACACTTTATCTTTTCTCTTTAAATTTTAAATTTCGAACTATTACAAAATACAAGAAATATATAGAAGATGCACGAAATGAAGGAAAATCCACACATGAACAAAAGTTCTGTCAAATTTCACAACACTTGTAATTTACAAAAACTATATTCAGTATATTGCGACAGTGCAATGCATATCCTCTATAAATAAAACAGTCCAACTTTGCTCATTTCAAGTTCTTGATATAGGAACTAAAAACCTGATCCACGATGATTCAATATTGCAAAACAGCAAAAATAATGACAGACCAATTTAACTTGTTTAAAATTATGGATCATTCTAAACTTTAAAGAGAACAATTCAGACTTAGCTTAATTCAAATTTCTGAAAAAAGCCAACGAAACCTAGCTATATCTAAATCCATTACCCACGCTACCCTGCTTCTGAAAAACACATCTGACAGAAAGCAATAAAAAGACTACACTATAAGAGACCTCTCTGCCAAATGTAATAAGCCTAGTGATATATGTGAACAGTTTCACAGCATATCCAAGATAAATTCAACAGTCGGAAATAATTATCCGCTATGATTAAGGAACCTCCTAGTTTATTCAGATGGATTTGCAATACTTAATACTACAATGGGGAATTTTTAGCAAAAAAAACGCCAACAAACCCTGTGAGTTTCTCACTATTCGGCACATCACTCCACAATCTAAAACATAAAGAAAAAGAAACATACATTTGTCACTGTATTGTGGTCACCTGATTCCACTCCCCGCCCACTGCCTCCTTCCAAAGAGTCGCATTGTTGTTCCCATCAGCAACAGCTAAGATATTTCCAGTCAAGGACCAGCTGACCTTCCAAACAGGGCTCTTAAAATCATTCAAAATTTTCCCTTCCCATTTATCCCCTTCTTTCCCCTGCGTCCATATAACCACCTTCCCATCCTGGGAACAACTGGCAATAGTAGCCTTGGGAAGCCCTAAATTGGGCGCCCAAGCTACATCCCGAACCCAATCCGTGTGAATTTGCAGAGGAAGAGAACAATCGAGCTTCCAATAGCCATTGTAAAATTTCCACACCTTCACTGTGTTATCGCACCCACCAGACACGAGTTTCTGAATGGGATCTGAGAGCTGACCCACAAGGGAACCAGGAGCTGAAGCGGGCGCCCATGAAACCGCCATCACGCCCACCTGGTGAGCTTGATCTATCTTGGTTTTGTCCCACGATCCATCCTCGCGGCCCGTAAAGATGGTTATCGTTCCATCAGAGGAACCGCAGGCGAGGCAGAGACCCAATTCGTGGGGTGCCCATGAGATCGAATTCACAGAGGCCTCGTGCTCTTTGAAGACTTGAACCTGCGACCATTCGTTCTCCCGTTGGCCCTCTCGCCAGATGATTACGCGTCGATCATATGAGCAGGAAGCGAGAATGGATCCCCACTTTGGGTGAGCCCAGGCGACCTGCCAGACAGGGCCTTCGTGACCAGTAAGCGAGGCCAGAAGGGTTGGGGTATTAGAAGGGTTCAGTGCAAAAAGCATTATGGTCCGATCTCTGGAGCAAGTCGCGATGCGCTTCCCGTAGTAATCCATTGCGACGTCATAAACAACATCTTGGTGCTCGAACTTCTGACTCTCCGTTTGCTTCACTCCGGAAGACATATTCATCGTCGATGAGCGCTGCAACTTTGGAATTTAAATGTTTTGTAGATAGTCACTGTGCGTTCTGGCTTCAGGGCTTTTCTGCGCTCTTGCCAGGGTATTGGTTCTTGATGTTCAATGCCCTGTGGGTGGTCGTTCTGTGTTTGATGGTTTCAAGCGTTAACTTGGGCTTCTGGATTCCTGTCGTTGGGCTTTTTTATCTTTATCAACGGAATTTGGTAGGTAGTTGAGATTAACTCAACGGGGTGCTAGGTTCAAATCTATCGGACTACCATTTATAACTCAAAAAAGTATATTTAACGGGCCACAAATTAGATGTAATAATAATTTGTAAAAGTGTCCACACATACTTGTAGGATCATTATTTAAGGGGTGTCAACCTTTTTATCCTTGTTAAAATAGGGTAATGTTTTATTGCAAAATTGATTTTAGAGGAGTGGATTTGACTAGGCTTAACGGTTAAGAAAATGGAATATTTCTAGGGAGGTTACATAATGTTTTATTGAAAAATTGATTTCAGAGGAGTGCATTTGACTAGGTTTAATGGTTAAGAAAATGGAAATATTTCTAGGGAGGTTAGAGATTCAATTCCAGTGGGAACTTATGTGAAGTCTCAACCCAAGCTGAACTTACCTTCCTATTAATTAAACTATTTATCTCTTAAAAATTACACAAAATGTTTTAAAAAATCATAACTAATTTTTAATTATGGAACGATCAAATGTGAGTATTGAAACTACTCTCAGTAAATAAATTTGAACACCACCTTGTGGTTACTTACTTTAATTATCTAGTATTAAGTATACATTTCAATCCTCTGATGGGGTGCTTGTCTCATAGAACATTTGTGCAAACACCCTCCAGGCTCCAACCATTAGCATGTGGAGTACCAAGTGATGAGCACAGCAAGTAAAGCATGTAGAGTTAATGTAGCATGATGTTTCAATCAGGGGAATATAAGTGTCGAAATGCGAGACGTACGAATCCTTTGGTTCCTAGGTTATCTATTGTATGGTACGTTGCTTTAGTAATCATGATTCTCACAGTCGTGGAACTCTCTAAAAAGGAAATGCTCTGGCTTTCTAGCACAATCTTTAGTTCGTTTGCCCTTGTGGGAACGGTATTCTCCTTGCAGGCTTCATCCATATCCTTATTATTTTTTGTTCTGGTTGGCATCATATTATTGTTTCCTTTTTCACCTCTATACCTTTGTCATTTTCCTTCTTTCTGGTTGGCTCTTTTCTATTGGTTCAATCTGCTATTACCAATTTATACCTCCTAATTCCACTCAAACCTTTGTATCGCCTTCTCCCCTTTTTCGTGGCTCCCTATTTTCTTTACCCATCTTGTTGCAAGAATTATGGTTGGAGGCAGACATGGCAAAAGAATTTGAAGGAGCAGCAAAATATCTAATGCACGAGTGGAAAAAGAGGCCAAGGAAGGAGATGTGATGTTCTATAAAGATATTCCTACTTACATCTAGTCTGAAATTTCCAATGCAAAGAACAAATTGATAGTTGAAAGAGATTGCCTAGAATAAGACAAGGTTGAAACAAGAATAGGTAATCGAATTCCTAATACGTGTGCTTCTACAACCTGTGAAACAAAGTATTACAAAACAATTACCCTTTACTGGCACATGAAGACTTTGATAAGTAAGGCCATAAACAATGAATCTTTGCTCCAAATGGATGATATTTAAGCCCAATTAAACAAATAGGATGCCAAGCTAGATATTATTGCTCAAATTGCATGTGGAGTTCGCTTTGTCGAAGACACCCCAACAGAACTATCAGGTTCCAAGGTCAAGCAAACCTCCCTATCTGATGTTGACTAGATATTGCAATATGCTACATGGCAGATTTTGGAAAGCTTTTATTGATAGATATGGCACTATCTATCTCATGTTTTTAGTCTTCTTGGCATTACAGACATAACTAAAGGTAACTCAGACTACCATAGTAGATTTAAATTTATGTAGTATGCTAAACTTTTATACTGTAATTGGTCCAATTTCCATTATGCCAGACTAATAGTTTGATCTTTTGTTACTCTTTTTGTCTTAATATACATTTAGCTAGCTTACAAAAAAAATTATACATTTCAAAACAAAAGTCAACATCGAGGATTCCGTGGTCCAACATATGATATATCATTTTTGGGATTATCTATGTAGTGTAAGTCATCAATCTATCTCACATCCCATGAGTATAGTAGTAACTGACCAATTTCTCATGGTTTTGAATAGTTTACTTAGCACTCATTGCATATGGTGATGCTCAGAGGGGTGAAGAAGTGGGATTGAGACTTACAGTACACAAATGATCCCAAAAATGACATATCATATGTTAGACTAAGGAAGCCCCTTGATACTTGAATAAAAAAAGTCAAGGGAGTTCTAATTGAATAGTTCATAAGGCACAATGTTTGCTAAAGTTTTTTGTCAAAACCCGAAAATTTCTGAAAATTTTAAAATTTTATTTATAACAATAAATGTTAACTAAATAGTATTTCTGGTCCTGTTTTAATTTCAGTAACTAACGTAATCTGTTTAAAGGACTCTGTCTTACTAACATTGTATTTCTGAGATTGTAATTAATGACTGTTTTGTTTTCGAACTGCAAGGGAAGAGCTAGTCGTAGCTGACTGGCTTACTTAGCTTCCGAGCTAATGCATATGTTGTCTTCTGTTTCTCAGGAACGCCGGTGAAGTAGGGATCACTGTATTTTAAACGTGGTAAGCATCAATACTCCCTGTGCTTTAAAACTTTAAAGAAGATTTATTTACTGTTGCAAATTGTAGTGCAAGATAGTGAAGTTATTCTCATGAACTTACACTTGAATTAAGATTGATAGTCTGCCTTTCCATGATATATCTTATTCGGATAGTATCATCATGTTTTGCGATGAATTTCATTGTTTCCGTTATAATTATTGTTTTATGAATATGACTCTATGTTACTGCTGTAACTATCACTGGAACAATTGTTTGTATCATAATTATTATTTGCATAAAGCGACTTAGCATCATGTGATATGTTGTCAACTAATACTGGTGATTACTGTTGTGTTTACGTATTATTGACGTGAGTTGAAAAGGTGGCGCCTCTAGCGTTGTTCCATTATATTAATCTAATATCAGGGTCCAATGTCAACTTAGAGTTTAATTTATGTTACCTGACTGTGCCTTGATTTTAACTACCTTCACGATGTGAACCTGTAGATGGAATTCTTTTTCAACATCTTAATAATAGAGATTATTATTCAAAATTGTTTACTGTTAACAATGGTATTGGTAGAAAATACGATGAAAGTATATAATGGCAATTGTGTATCTTGTCATAAAGACTTGGTAACATTTCGAGGTATTAAGTAACAAGGTGTTTTCACTTGAAGGTTGACTACCTTATTGCTTACATGATCATAGAAAGGTAATATGCTCATGGCATTAATCTATGGCTTGGTTTCAATATATATATATAGTATAATGATTGTGCAACCATCATAATGTTCCCATACGTTGGCAAACTTTATATTCAATATAGTGGTAAGGTTGTATCTATCATACTAGGTTAAGAGAAACTCTATGGTTGAAGTTGACTACATCTCATTCATATCATTGTAGGGATTATACATAACACGTACCTTGGAAATTGAAGGTTTGATTGCAAGGCATGCACTATTTGTTGATTGAATGTATTCCATATTATAATTCCATACGTTGGAGTTTGACTTGTATCTACGCAATGATTTTTGAAATCGATAAATAATGATTTGGATGGCAATTGAACTATATGGTCTCGACCCATATTACGTTGATATATTTTGGATGCTACGTGGTTGACTCTCCTCCATGCAGTTGGGTGATATATAAGCTGTTATCGAAAACCCTACCAAGTTATTGTATTTGCCTTCGGGCTCGGGTCCTAAGGATGAAACCCTCCGTGTCTGAGTTTCGTAGTTGGGGCACTGTAACAGAGTGCAAAGTGTTGTGGTTATGGTCTCGTGGTTTCATTCTGTAGTAAGATAAGTCCTCGGCTCTGGTGATGGCGTCTGTTACAGTTTCTTTGTTTAGTGGTCTCGTTGTTTCATCCTTTGTTTAAGTCCCAGCTATTTACAGTCCATCACTGTGCTGGTATGGATATGAGACAGGGTTTTGCTATTGTCTTTTAGTTATGAGAGGGTTGATGCATTTGGGTTTTGGGTGTGCTTCTTGACTGGTTCAATCCCAGCGTGAGGGTTTCGTCGGGAATGTTACTTTGTCTCAGCTGTCAAGAAATGTTATGAAGGGGTTCCTTACTCTTTCAACCGACGAGGGTGATGGGGTTTCAGTGCTTGCTTCCACCGGTGGCTTCCAGGTTATCCACGGTTACATTGCTCAGGTAAAGTGATAACTTTATTTTTGCAGTTTCGGTTTTGCAAGCGAGTGCAGGTTTACTATATATTTACAATTCTTGGTATTGATAGTGTATTAACATCACTCGGCATTGAATGTGCAGGTCACGCGGCTCTGAAGGTGTACAGGGTTTTATCTCCAATGCTGGCTTCTCCGGGTAAGCCTGGTTATCCACGGCTTTCTCTTCCTTTGCTGGTTTTGTGGTTAGGGTTGAGTCTTGGAGGAAAGCTCCTGTGTAGTGAGGTCATTAACGACTTGATGTTCATGGGTGCAGTCATCTGTATGAAATTGTTTTGTTTGAAATGAAAAGGGGTTTGAAACCTTGTTATGTTTATTGGAGAGCCCTTCACGGCTCAGACTGTATGAGGCCAGGGTTTCTGTTATTGTACTCGTATTGGCTAAACATAGGGTTCTAGCCTCGCTGTATAGGATTTATACTTAATATAATACTGAGCCTGATATGGCCGTGTTTCATTTTTGTGTTTTGTTAATTTATTAGAATGTGTTTGAAATGTAAAGATAGATGAGTTCTTCGGTACCTGCAATGGATGATAACTCTGTTATAGATGAAACCCTATAATTGTCTCTCTGCGTTTTTCTCCGTTTTGGAGTATTAAATAAAAGATTGTGGAAGTTTATCGTCTATGACTGTAATAGTTAATAGCATAGGGTTATTCTGATGAATTGGGGGTTTTGTTTTGTGTTCAATGCATATGTATGGTATTGTTAACTCGGTGGTGACTGGGAACGAGTTGTAACAAATTTATTTTGAATCTTATATAAATATTAAATAAAACTGTGGATAGAATAATATATACATAGAACTATGTATAAAGATACTGTAGGTTCTGTCTGCCATATAAGGCATTCTTTTCATTTGTTTTCAGTCTGTCGAAGGAATATTGTAAGGCTACGTCCGTGTAGGGTTTGTGGACTACTCTAAGGTAGAATATTTATAATGGAATAAATATTATTACTGTGTATAATTAAGAAGGTTTATAACAGCCAATAATGGTTGTATTCGTCGACAGTTTCTCTGTTGTGATAATATGTTTGTTTTGTTTAAAAAAACTCTGTTAACTCTATTATAATAACATGGCTAATATATTCTAATACTAGGTTGAAAGAAAATAATAATCTACAGTTTCTATGTGTTTGTATTTGACTCCTGTGTTAATAAATAAGATTATAGGGAAGCTTGTAACAATGAAATGTTGTTACAGTCACCCCTTTAGTTAATCGATAACTGTCAAACATGTTCTGAGTATAAACAATACATTAAGATGAGTTTTGTTTATCTGTTAACTTGATATAAGAATGAACTGTAACTATAGTTGACTAAAATATGCAATACATATATATATATATATACAGGTAGATTACTCTAACAGGAATTATCTCAAAGTAAAAACTAAGATTTATCTTTATTTGTTCTTATGATTGTTTAATAGCTATAAATCTGGAATATCTACTGTTTAATATTTCTGTCTATATTTTACTATTAACAGGAATTCTAGAATATGCATAAACATGGTATTTGTTAACTGTAACAGTAACAAATAGGTTCTGTATAAGATAAATACTCTATTTAAATAAAAAAATAGGAAAGTTTCTAAAACATCTGAGTTCTGAAATCTATACCAAAAGAGAATACAGAGACTGATTTACTGAAGTTGAATACAGTCAAAACATAGTTGTACTAGTCTATTTCATATAAAAATTAATTAAACCAACAACAGGAAGAGTGGCAGAACCTGTAGCTATAGTAGACAATAACAGCAATGGGAGGCTGTTCCTCCCTACCAATTCCTGGAGAGTGCCCAGACAGCACTTCTCAGGACCCCCGAGCTTGCTCTGGTCTAACTGGCTGGAATTAGGTACAGTCAACAATTCCCTCAGCCAAAACAGCTATACTGGAACCAAGTTACTGCAACTTCCTACTTCAAAACACTTCCTTACTGTTTTCCCACTTCCTCAATGGGACTCCTGAATAGCATTCACCTGAATGTATTCTCCCTCTAGAACAATTGCTGAACCCCCAGCTCAGTTCATTGAGTAGTATTTAAAAGATTGCCTAGGTCTTAGTTGGGCTAACTGTCATTAATGAGCCACCTGCTCAGATTCCACTTTCTTGGGGAATCATGACCCCAAAATATAGGGAAGTTGCCACCTGCAACTCAGGAAGTGTTTGAGGATGTTGCCACTTGTCTTTTGTCCTTCCACCTAATTCCATCCACCAGTTAGACCAGTAACCTCTTTTAACAGCTCTCCCATGCTGTTGTCTCCATAATTTATTTATTAATAATAATTATTCAGAATTTACATTCCATTTCTGGAGACTCTGCTGAGTCATCCATTCCTACTTAGCATTAATTTTAACATAATGTCTCAGGAATATTAAAAATAATTACATTATTTTAATAAAATTGGGGTATGTGACATTTTTCAAATGGGGTAGCAAGCTAAGTGAGCTTGATCGTGGGGAAAACTCCACAGTTAAGCATGCTTGAGCCACAGGAGTCTTGGGATGGGATACCTCCCAAGAAATCATGGTTACCACACCACAAGGAAAAGGCCCTTTAGTGGAGGTTATAGCAGATGCTCCTCTTAAAAGAGCCCAAACATCTGTTTATAGTGGAGGTCACTAGCGGAGGCGAGAGGGCGGAGGTTTTAGCAGATGTTTTCTATCAATGTGTTTATACATTACAAATGCACTGATGTGTATCCAAACCAAACGCACCGGTGTTGATAATAAATAATGTGGCACCACGACCAAAAGCACCTTCACATTAAAAAAAAACTAAAATTTTACAACTGATGCGCTAATATTACAACGTCACACCGGGTCACCATCAACCTAAACGCATCAAAATAGGGTAAACGGATAGTTGAAAACACTGGATTACTATAATTTTTTACATCACCGGTGCAATATGTCTACCACATTAGGGCAGTAAAGACAACACCGCACCGTGTTAGAGTTAAAACTTTCCAAATTAAAAAAACACAACTGTATTTTGTTCAATTTTTTGTTCGTGGTGCGTTTGGTATTACCCGTCACAATGGTGCGTCAAGAAATGGGCGCACCGCTTTAGGGTTAAAACATTGCAAATAATAAATAAAAAAGCAACTATATTTGTATTGTAAATTTCTATTTGTTCTACGGTTGATATTATCAATGGCTCTGGTGCATCTTGGAATTGGGCGCATTGCATTGGGATTAAAACTTTCCAAAAAACTAAAATAAAAACACGATTATTTTTATTTCAAATTTATATAGGCAGTGTGTTTGGTGTTATCAATTGCACCAATGTGTTATTAAATACGACGCACCGCATTAGGGTTAAAACTTAAAAAAAAAAACAACTATATTTTTTGTTTCAAATTTCTATTAATGATACGTTTATATTATCAATTGCACTGGGGCGTTCTGTAGTCGGGCGCAATAGTGCAAGGTTTAATTAAAAAAATTACCGCACCAAAATTATCATTTTTACCATTCTACAATGCTTATGAGCCCAACAGTACCGATGTCATACATTACATACTTAGACGCCCTGACATTCGTGCTCCACGTAGCGGCATTGCTCGCTCCCATTGGTTGTTGACTTGAGTTTGAATTTTACCAAACGGTGGGAAAATTTTCAAATTTTACATGCATTGCCACGATGCCTCCCCGACACGCAAGTGATATGGTAAAGTGATTGTTACTTCACTATTTAATTAGTGGATTAAATTTGAGAATTCATCTTTATTTTGCCCAAATTTCAAAACAAAACAAAAAAACCCTGCGCGGTGTGTTCCATCCGTTCGGCTCGCATCGCCCGATGGTGCACCCTGTGAATTTACATGGTGCATCAGTCGCGGTGTGTTTACGACATTGGTGCACTGCCTTGATGGCGCACTATAAAATTTGTCGCACGTATTAACATAATTCTTCAAAAAAATATGAATGTAATACTAATGCATAATATAAATACAACCCCATCGTCTGTCGATGCGGTGATGTGTTATAAGCGCATCGGAAAAATGAACATAATTTATTTAAAAATGATGACGTTATGGGGTGCGGTTAATTTAGAATGCCACACCGCTATCATGGTGCATTGGAGTGTTCCTAGTACACCGCGCAACTCTACAAAATTAAAAAAGAAAACAAAACAAACATTGGCAATGCGCTTAGTTACACTAAACGCATCGTACCAGTGGTGCGCTTGAGTGTAACAAGCACACCATAAAATCGTAAAAACTCACAATTAGATGATGCGCTATATGAATATTTATGCATTGTCCACCGGTTTGCTGACATGAATGAGGCACACCGTTGACCCATTTTAAAATTAAAAAAGAAATAAATAGATACTCGTACAATGGTGCGCTACGTTGGACATAACACACTGGGGCTTCTCATATATGACACACCGCTTGTTATTTATATATTTAAAATATAACAAATTTTTACTGGCACATATATTTTATATTAGTGCATTGTTAGCGGTGCTCTTGATGTTCAAGTGCACCAGTTGTGGTGCATTACTGTAATTAAAACGCATCGCTTGCAAAAAAAAAAAATGATATTTGGTGTTAATAAATAGAATGCTCATTTAATGTTTTTACATGTATATTTATGAGAGTGATTGATGTTATATATGAAACAGAGACATCAACACCGATAGGCATCTCAACGACAGTAGGCATAGGTTGGGCAGCACAACTTCATGCAAGAGTGGGAGATGAGGGAGCGGGAGAGGGATTTGTACCCTTTCCTGATTACTCACCAGACTCGAGAATTCTTGATGGTTTGCGACCTCTTGAAGTTATATCAGGAGGATACATCCATCTAGGGTAACTCATCATTGTTAGTTCAATTGATTCGACGCTACGATCATCAAAGGCAGGCGTTTCATGTTAGCACTACAAGAAAAAAGGCCTACAGTGACAGTCATGCTTGCGACAGACCTTAAATGGTTGTCACCAAAGTCACTTATGGTGACGAGCTATGGGAAATGTCGCTATAAGTGATTTTGGTGACAGTTCTTTAAATCCCGTCACCAAATCCCTTTTTTGTGACGATCATGCTTGTGACAGGCCTTTAAACGATCATCGATGGAGTCACTTATGGTGACGGGCTTTGAAAAATCAACACCATATGTGATCTTGGTGATAGGTCTTTAAATCCTGTCAGCAAATCCCTTTTGGTGATAGTCATGCATGTGATGCACCTTAAACGGTCATCACCAATGTCACTTATGGTGACAGGTTATAAAAAATTGTTAGCATGAGTACTTTTGGTGACAATTTTTTAAATCCCATCACCAAATCCATTTTCAGCGACACTTTTAGTGATGGTAGTGAAAAGTTCGTTGCCAATTCTGTATTTGGTGACGGTTGTTAAAAGCCCAATGCTAATTATCTTTTGGCGACACTTTTGGTGATGATCCTTGAAGGGCCCTCACCAATATTTTTTTGGTAAATTTGAATTTGCTAGCGTCAAAGTCTTGTTGCACCTTGTCCACTCGAAATTTAGTGGGACATTTCTTAAAATGGTTGCACCCTTCATTTAGCTAAGCGATGAAACCGTAATTACCAGGGATTACCTACAAACAGTTCCACAGAGAATATGGAGATATAATCCCCTATCAAAACATGACCTTATAAACATATATCGCCCCAAAAACCATACCCAAATTGGAGTATGCATGGGTGTGTCAAGGAATGGTTTTATGAATGGGAATCATTGTTAGAATGCAAAACGTAAGATGAGATTCATGTATCCCCACATTACATATGGGAGCAATTGGATTTGAATAGTACACAAAGTTTTTCATAAATAGATTTAGAGGTCGATTGTTTTCTTTGCACATTTCACTAAGAACAAAATTCCTAGAGTCATTTTGAGAACAATGATCTACATAATCCAAAGTTCACATATGAAATTGGGTTTCTTTATGTTCTTGAGTTATGTGCAATATAAATCCTACCTTTACAGATCATATAGGTACCATAGCAATGTGTTCCACCTTAAAATGAGGTTGTTAACGTGACACCTTTGGCCCATGGACTTGGAAGTGTGGATTTATCAAAATCCACCAGAGGCCAACACATGTACGACCTTGATGCATTTTATGGGCGTCATCATTGGGAGGGTAGATTCGGGTCATCCAGATTGATTTGGCCAGTGATCACAGCCATCAACAAGAAAAGAGGCATGAATTATGCGCCACAGGAGGAAGGCCACGCAGACGACAAAGATTAATGGGAGCATAGATCATGTTCATCGGAGGCCAGAAGCAAAGTTTTGGATGAGCCCCAGTGAAACAGAGCGCGGATAGCTTAGATTGTTTAGGGTTCTAATCGCAGTCGTTCGCGTAGGGATGACTTTTTGTGGGGATACGGAGGAGATCTAGCGTGCAAACGGCCCAGATATTCCCCTAACTTAGGTCGTACTCGTCGAAGGATCAGAGACATGCGACGGAAATGGGACTATACCAACGACTAGGATCGCAGGATTTAGCAGCGTCGACGGTCTATATTTCATTGCATGGAGAGGGTAACTGACACGCCTATCGGAACATTTGACACGGGTGATGGACTGGCTAAAAAGGTGATTAATGTCTCATTCAGATCACTTGCAAGCGTGTAGACTTTAACATTAAGGAAATATTCCAAATCAACTATGAATGTAGCCTCGCTTTTGTGTCATTTCCATCTTATGGCAGCATGCAATCATAATTATCATTTAAAATTATTTATGGTTGGCAATTAATTATAGATCTTACCATATTTCGTAACTGAGCTTTTAAATCCGTTGAGACGTCATGGTCGAGTGCATAATTAGTTCTTTGCATTGCCTATGTGTTGGTGTTCACTTCATTTGTTAGTGATTTTGCAATTCGATATCCAATTTCTTCACAATTATTATTACCATGTCTGATTATTTCAACATGTTGATTCTATGGCCAAACTATCTGCAACAATTCATGCACAACAAGCATAATTATTACATCTTAACAACAACTTGGAATCATGGGAATCGCATGTGAAGGAGGCTGATGTCCGAGAATGGTATGCTTAGATACAAATTAATCATCGGAATGCAGAGAAAATTTCAGCTTTGAAGGATTGTATTAATCGTTTGGAAAAGCAACATGAGCATACTTCGATGCTCTTCAAGAGATTTCAAAAGATGTTTGATGTCACCAACAGTGAGATACTAGCTTTGCCAAATCCTGAATTACATTTAACTTTGTAGACTCCTGAACATGGAGATCAGTTCTTGCCGAATATTGAACTGTGATTGTCTTCATGGACTCTTGGAGGCACCAACCCTTCATGGTTACTGAACTATGTCTTTCCTTGCAACTTCTGGAACTAGAGAGACAATTTATGATTGATATTGAACTACGTCTCTCTTTGTGAAATTCAAGAACTTAACTTTTGTCAGCTTCTTCGATTATTTTGTCTTCTGCAGCAGTGGAACTCCTTTTTGACTTTTGAAGCAGCTTCTTCATATGCTTGACAAAGTGGAAATTTTGTAAATTGAGCGATCCTAATAGGTTTGATCATTATGAGAAATTGATGTATGTACTCCAGTTGATGTTGAATAATGAATTGTATTATTAATGAAAACCACATATAAATACATTTAGATATGACTCTTCATATTACTTCTAAATAACTAAAAATATTGATATATGCAATTTTTGTTATGTTCACTTTCCAATTATACCTTCAAATCACAAATGTTTCAGGATTTGATGTCACTCCACCCATATATGGCCATGAAAATGGGTTCAACCTACCCAAAAATATCGGTGACCGCTCTCTACAAAGCAATATATTTTTAAATTAAATTTATTTGAACTTTCAAAGATAGACACAAATTCCACAATAGAATAATTATTTACATAAATTGATGTGGGATTTCAAAAATGGGCACAATCTTCTACTGTATACATATATGCTCCCATTTTTAGTGCCATGTTCACATTTTCACACACCATGCTACTCTATTATTCATAATGCGTATGCATTCTTCATTTTAATCTTGCATGCAATGGTTATTTCTGCTTATTTCATACTTATCTCGAAAAAGATATAGTGTGGATTGTCATTCACAAGTTCAGTTTCTAAATCCATCCATGTTTCGCATATGGAAGGATATGACTTAGCAGATGAAAAACAAATTTAAAACAACAGAGGTGCCTGCAAGACAATTCTCTGATATTTAATGATGAAAAATGTACTGAGCTTTATTTTAAAGAATTCAACAGTTTGTAACAAGTTGTAAGCATCTCAAGACGTTTGTATGAATTTGGCAACATGATACACACATAAACAACAATAAACGAAAACTCCATACACAATTGTTCATGTACACATCAAAAAATTGGACCAGAGGTCACAGAAAATTGAAATCTCTGAAACAATCTTACGTTCAACATTATCTGTAATAACAATGCATATAGGACCAAAGTTGTTGCTCAAGCTTTATTATCGCTTCAAGAGAGACATATATAGACTTAAAAGATATGAAAATACACGGAGAATGACAAATTTACAGAGGAAGAAAACTCTCTGCAATAACTCCGTAATCTTAATCTCACAAAAGGCTATTACATGATCAAAAGGTTCATTGACTCGAAAATCTCAAAGGGGACTCCAAAAATGCCAGTCCTTGAATAATACATCCAATTTACATTATATAGGACTTCTCATAGTAACTAAATTAAGTTGTTTTCAACAGACTTGTAAGTTTGTCGCTTTCAATCTAACTTTTCTAACTGATTCAAAGCTTTTTACTTTTTACTCTTTCTACCGGTCCTTTTCTTCTTTTCTCTTATTTATGTGGTCTACATATGCACATTAGGTGGCATATGTGGTTTTCCAACAGCTTGACTATTTGGGGGTATGCCTGCTTGTTTCCTTTGATGCATCATTTGAATATTCACCTGCCCTCCAAGTGGCATAAAATCCAAAGGGATTGGCTAACCCACAAATTGACTTGTCACCATAGGATATTGTTGTCCACTTCATTGTTCTGGTGGCACACTGGAAGTTTGTCCTGTAGTTTGGCTCTTAGGAGGCAAAGCTATTTTGTAATACTTTGATACTGACTACTAGTCTTTTCCTATTGGCATTTGATGGACTTTTAATGCATCTAACACTATCTTTGCATCAATTTCATATGATATGGGGCCTAACTCCTTAAATAATCTTTTCAGATTAATCCATATTTAGAACTGAGGCTTGACCCTTTCAATGACCTGATCACCTGTTATAATCCCTTCTAATGCATAAGATTGAGGGACATTTCTCTTCTGATTCAATTTTGCTTGATATTATTTATTGGGTAAAATCTACTCACTCCCATCCCAAGGGTGGGGTAACCCCAATTTTATTAGTTTATCAAACATCCCTTTAAAATTTCTTATGTCATCTTATAGGGATTTCATGTGAATTTGAGTTCTACTCAAAAGAATTTGCTTTGTAATCATTCGCTTAGCTATCTTGATCAGTTGGGTTCTATTGGTGATTGTTAACTCTTCCAGCTGTCTTTTGCTCCTGCTATTCAAATATTCTATAATATACTCAGCTTGTTTAGGCATATCTCCCAACTCTGTTTCTACTATGTTGGCTTCTTCTTTACTTGACTTGTACATTTCTAACTCCTCCTAGGTAAGCTCGGACTGATCCCATTCATTTATAAACAGTTGGGATATATTGTCCCATAAGAACTGATTTGATCTTTTAATCAAATGCTCCCCCTCTACATCCAAATTTAACTTAGTGATTTGGATTTTAAGTTCATTAACTTCAGTTTGTAATTCATGGATGCCATCCTCTTTCTAGTTGTTATCTCTTTCCAACTCCAAAATTCTCTCATCTTTCTGGTCTACTTGTTGCAACTGCAACCACCCTCTCCGGTATTTTCTTTCGGAAATATTGGGGCCCCACATTAAATTTAACCTTTAATTGTCTTAACTCTTTGATCTCCTCTTAGACTTAGTCAAGTACTACATGAAGTTGATGTGTTCCCAAGAAGATAAATTACTTAGCCAAGTTTGAAGTTTTCCTTCGTCGGCCTTTTTCTTTTCTAAGTTTCACGTTTTGGCAAGTTTCCCTAAGCTCGCTGAAACATCACTGACACTTTACCTTTTACACCAAAACGTTAGCTAATATTTTGACTTCTCGCCAGTATTTCGGCGAAGTTCCGGTGTTTTGCATCGAAACATTGATCTCACTCAATTTTTTTCTCCAAAAGTTCGGGGAGATTCTGAAATCTCACCAAAACAGAAAAATTGATTTCTCCTAGGCCAAGGAAAAATTTATTTCGCCAACCTATCACTTGAATTTCCGGATTTTCGTCGAGACCATGGACATTTTCGTATCTTTTTCGGCAAACTCTTAACTTTTGGCCCCGAATCGTTTCAACAAACTATCCATTTTGCATCAAAACGTTTCGGCGAAACCTTTGGTTCTTTGCCAATATGACTGGCCGAAATGAACCAATGCAAAAGTTTTAAATTTTACACTGAAGCATATTGGTGCACATTTCGGTTTAACGTTGATAATATCGCAGTAAATTTAAGTTCGTTGCCAAAACGGTAAATCGCAGTGGGAATTGAATTCAATGCTGAAATGTGTCTGAGTGTTTCATGTTTTTCACCAAAACAAACTAATAAGAATTTTGAAAAGCCACCAAAATGACTTGTTGATGCTACTAAAGTACGTCGATGCCTTTTTTAGGCTCGTTGGGGACTTAGTGTTTTAAAACATCTTTTAAAGTAAAGAACGACGTTCACTCTCCTTATTATTGTCACACAACCCCATTCAAGCATGTGGTCGTTGGAGACGATTCCTCATCCGATACATCCGCATCTACTACCAATCAAACTAACACACCTGTCATCGATCATCCAGGTGGGTATATTTTACCATGTTTTGTTAATTTTGAACTGGTTGAATTTCCACTTGGCATTTGCAATTGGAGGGCAATAGCCATGATTGGTCTTACCCTTGACCATTTTATTCCTTTGGAGTTGATTTTATTGACCATCTTGGCATTTATTTTGGGCCCAAGGGTTTCGAGCCACCTCATTTGTATTGAATAATTTGTGTCCTACGGCTCAACCCATGCCCATGTTGCTGAATGAATGTTCCTTTTAAGTTTTCTCTCGATCCCGTTAAAACCCTTCTTTAAACCCTAGATTCAAGAATATGCAAACTTGCCCCAACCCTGTTTCGACTCTCTCGAGCCATTGCATTTTCCCTCAGTGGGATAGCTAATGTGCTAACACAGACCCTAGTGGATAAACCAGGGGGTTTTCAGATTTAGAGATGAGTAATGCATTCATTCATATTAAAATATTTTATTTGTTGCAAATTTTTGTAGTTGTTGTTAATTTTTCCTAAAATTGCATCTCATTTTGTGATTTTAATGGACTCTACCCAAGATAATGTCATTTCCTTTGTCATACATGATTCAGAAATGTCGAAAAGAGGTCCTAAGAGCTCCTCCAAAGCTGTATTGGAGATAGAGTCTGATGATGAACTAGTTCAAGAAACATATTTGGAGATTCAGTTTGACAACACACAACATATCACATGCATAGATCCATATTTCAAATGGGGTGAAATTTACCATTTGATCAAGGATCAGAATGTCACAGAAGCTACTATCAAGGAAGATTTAATTTATTGGAACATTAAAATGTCAGGTGTTCACAAGGCTGTAGCCAGGCCTGAATTGTTCCCTTGTGTTGAAATGATAGGATGGATCCTTCCCCATATTGATACTAAGTCTCAGATCGTTACAAGCACTATGGGGACAGGTTTTGCATCATTTCAGCCTACACATATCAGCAAAGCATATAGACTCCCAACTCCAAGAGCATTTTTTATGGAAGAATGGCTCGTGAACTTGAAACTGGAATATGCAGAATGTGCAAAGAAGATGATGTTACCGGGAAAGCATATGCGCCAGAGAGACAACGGGGAATATGAAACTAAATTTTTTAAGACTCCTTTCAGGATTGTTGCTACTCTCATATGCAGGCTCTATGGGAGGCCCAACTCAACTCATTATAAGCTCAGTTGGGTGCCTTTACTTTATCATATTACAATGCATGGTGTTGGTTTTAATTAGGCATACATTATTTCTGAGAACATGGTCCAAGCAATCAAAGACACTCAACAAGGCCTCAAGGTAAAGAAGGTCAAATTCCATATGTATTCTTATTTGGTAGATTGTATCATGACTCTGCACCTGTTTCCGAGTCTCGGATGTAGATGGAATCCCAATGAGTCTCCTAAGTCTCCTATTTATGTGGCGTATCAAATTTTGTGGGCCCAAAAGCATGCAAGCCAGATTTACGAGGAGTTCATTGTTCCCTTATACAAATCGATGTATGAAAAATAACCAGATTGCATGTCTGAGGAGGCTTTTACAGTAGTCACCCAATTAAGGGTTTACTATCTCACCCCTGAAGGCACATACTTGGGCATCTATGGAGGATCAAAGGGTCCATTTTTGTTACCCAAGTATGTCATAGATTGCATCATTTTGAAATAAATTATGAGGAAGACATTTTTAAACGGCATCAACCATTTCTTGCATAACAATAAGAAGGCTTCCTAGCCTCCACTTCCATTGATAGTCGGATCATATAGGTTGAATAAGGTAAAAGATTCCTAAGACTTGGTAAAGGACTTGAATTCCTTTCATTTTGGTGATAATTTTTTTATAAGAAATGATAGTCGCCAAAAAGTGGCTATGCATTGTGCGTCTGTTAAAATTCACTATGAATATGTTGATCAATTTTTGAAGGAAGAAGAAGTATATAGACGGGTCCCAAACCTTGCATAATTGGATAGAAGACTTAGCAAAAGTAAAGGTGGTAAGGAGGTGAGCTCGAGAAAACCCTCCGATGCCTCGATGCAGGAAATCTTAGAAGTTGTTGCTAGGAAGAAAGCTGTGGAAGAACCCCTCTTGGCAAAAACAAGCAAATGATTACAGGAAGAAGAGCTAGCAAGGAAGGATGAGGAAGAGAGAAAATCAAGAGAGGGTGCGAAATAATTACATAAAAGGATGGAAAAAGAATGACTAGATAAGCTTGCGACAGAACACGAATAGAAAAGGGCTGAGGTAATACAACAACAACAAGAATCAACTCGGCAGGAGGAACTCCAAAAGAATAAAGAAGAAGAAGATACCTTCAAGAAATTTGTGGAAAGTCAAGGTCAACAAGGAGGTGATGAACTTAGGAATGAAGGCCAATATATGGACATTGATGCTACAATAGACGCCAACACAAAAGTTCCACTCACTAGAGGACATCATCCTTTCGTTGAGTTGGGGCCCACTTTATTCACACCCTCCAAGCAACACGTCGTTGCTAAGTTGGAGACTATAATTTATGATCCAAAAAGAAAGACCATCATGAAACAGAAAAAAAAGAGGCTTCAAAATTGCCTCACAACCTGACGTTGTTACAATACAGGAATTCCTAATGGTTGAAGGTACCAACAGGGACCCAAATATCACAGCATTTGTTGGAGTAGATGCAGCCTTGACCAATGAAGACAATATACACAAATTGATAGAGAATGTAGAAAGCAATAAGGCTAAGGTAGTTAAGCTCAAGGACAATTTGGTTCAAGCAAGGAATGAAGGAATTGAACTCAAACACCAGCGAGATACCCTTCAATTTCAAAAGGGAGAAGCCATGAACACCATTCAAAGTCTGGAAGCAGAAATAGATTCACTAAATGTCCAAGTGGTAATATTGGAAGGAGAGAAGACATATTTAAAGTCCCGATTACAAGATATGAAATCAAAGGAAAGTCAATGGGACCAGAAAATAAAATCCCTCACTATCGAAAAAGGAGCCATGCAAGCTCAAATAGCAGAGCTTAATTGAGAAAAAGATTCATTGACAATTGCATTGAACACTGCACGAGAGCAGAAGTAGGATTTAACCCCGTTTTATGATTGTGCATCCACCCTTCAGGAACAATTGTTCCATTCACAGGAGCTACTCACAGAACAAATGTTTGAATCGGGGAATGGTGGCTAGACTCAAGTAGATATCTAGGACAACTACTGCCACTTGACAGAAGTTAGGGGAGATTCATACCAGAATGAAGAAGTTAATTGCTTGGAGAAAGAAAGTACAAGAAATACTTCCCCATCTACCTAATAGATCTACAGAAGAATTGAAATTGGATTTTGCAACTCTAGACAATTACCAAAAGGATGAGAGGAAATTTCAAAATGGAGTGGCAACCTCTATTTCCAGATGTCAAGGAATCCGTCTGAATATAGCCAAAAGCTTTTGAAAAATGTCATTTGCCTTTTCCCGACCCATTTGAAATCCTTGTACCAAAAGAGAGCAATTGACTAAACTAAGGACCATTAAGGATGAAGACATAGCTGTTATTCAAAGTCTGGAAATGATCATTGCAGAGGACTTACAAGAATGTATTGGGCAAGCAATGTTGAAAACAAAATACTTGGCTAATGGGCATAGCTTAGCAACTAAAGGCCTTAATGAAATGGTTATAGATTTATCTTTTCATGAAGTGGCCTTACGACTGTTGGAGCCACAATAGTTGAACATTATATCTTATGAAAGTGGCCTTTGGGATGAACTTATACAAACTTTAGAGGGCGCCCCAACCTCATGATGTAATAATTGTGTTTTACTTCATCATGTAGTTTTTGTTCCCTTTATTTAAATTGTAACTAAAATATGAAAAAATTCGTGGAAGACAAAGGGTTGTAGCTAAATGAAGGTGAACTGCAAAATCACTTAGGGGTCGAATAGTAAGGATACATAGAGGAAAAAGGTAGAGAAAAGGGCCTTTTGCTTTGAGGAAGGTTTTGTTGAAACTCATATGTGAGAATTATTTCTGATAATGAACAAATAATTTTTCTTGGTGGAAGCTTGCATTGGAGACTGTGTCAAATTGTGTGGATGAATGCATGGAATTGATTTCCTTCTTTTGTCTACTAAAATGAAGTAAGATCGTTCTTGTTTCTGTTGGACTATTCTAATAGTTTCTGAATTATTTTAGTGCATGTGCAAGTAAACACATTTTTCATTGCTTTCTACGAGCAATAGATGTAATGGATGTTAATACTCAAGTTATCTAATATGTTAAATTTATTTTTGTAGCCGTTAAATGTGTTTATTTTCAGTAGTTATCTCATGTAAAGTGCATGTTGCAGTTACCTTACGTTGCTCTCCCTCTTAACCCCACTCCTTGCAAGGATAGTTTAGTTTAAATAAAATATTGCATTTAATTAGGGCATTCACTTCGGTGACCGATAGTAAAAGAAGTGATAAGATAGGAGGTAAGAACTTGCACATCACTGTGTGAGGCTTCTTCCTATCGGTCAAACAAGTATAGTTTAGTGATCATAAACCTTTGCATTTAGGTTTAGTATCTTGCATTTCATTTAATATAAATTAAAATCCTAAACGGTGGGTTTGACCGCATCCGACAAGTTCATTCCAAGATTATCTTTAACGATAGCTAGACCGTAAGATGGACTGGTTCCCTATTCCAAACAGTTAAGAGTCTAATTGGGACTTTTCATTGGGGAGGACCCCTATTGTCGACGCAATGATTTTTCTAGGTGTCAACAGTACCTTAGCTTCAAATTCTCTAATCTTGTTGTCATTATCAACCTGCGCTTCAACTAGCTGCTGAGTGTTTTCTTTATCAACCTGCTCTTTAGCTAGCTGCTGAATGTTATATTTATCAACTTGCTCTTCAACTAGTTGTTGAGTGTGTGCATCTTTATCCATCTGATCAATGGCCTCTTTCCCTACTTTTTTTGATTCTCGGGCTCTCTTGTAATTTGTGTTGCTTCCCCTACATATTGGCTTGCTTCTTGTTCATTATAAGGTATACTTTGATTAACTTGTTCAATGGATATTGTATCCTCTTGCAAGTTTAAGGAGGCAATACACCTTTTTAGTTTGTTTATTCCATTGTCCCTATCCTTAGCCAATTTCTTAAATTGCAACATACTAACATAGATCTTTTCGCTCTCCTATTGAGCTTGTCTTAGCTCAAGTGTCTAAACTAGCTGAACTGCTGGGATATTCAACTGTTTTCTGAGATGTGCAATTTCATTGTCTTTTTCTTTCAAAATGGATGTTGCATGAGATCCATTCCATGGATTAAAACTAAAAGCCATTATTTTATTTTCTAAGTCTTTGATGGTGACATGTTTTTCCCTTATTGTCACCTTTTCTGCCTTCCATAACTCTTTGAATCTTTCTAGTGCAGCTCTGAGTTTCTTCTTTGTCTTGATGGACTATATGTTGGACATAATGGCCACACTGAGAGGGGGGGTGAATCAATGTGAGAGAAATTTAAACATTTTTACCTTCTTTTAATCAATTAGAGTATATCAGGCATTATGTTATCAATCACATCATCAAATGCATCAGCTAAATCAACCATGAGTCATAAGCACAATCATCACATCAAGAGAGACATAAGAATATATGTAATTTTGATCTTTATTTATTTTACATGGAAGACAACAATCTTCTCAATTACAATCAACACCAACTGATAAAAAGAGCACCAACTATGTAACAGGACCCAACCTGGTTTTCTTAGCTCCAACTAAGAAGGGTTTGAGGAGTCCAATCCTTAAGTGTAAGATTCCACTTGCAATCTTGATGCCAATATCTGATTGTCATCAATCTGCTGCTCAACCATCTCTACTCATCAACCTTTGCTTGCCAATATGCTCATCAACACTGCTGCTCATCAATATGCTCATCAACACTGCTGCTCAACTAACTCATCAATACTGTTGGTCAATATATGCTCATCACTCTGCTGGTCAATCTTCTCATCACTCTTTGCAATCTGCTTCATCAACACTTGCTCTTCACTGCCGTTGGTCATTTGCTCAATACTGTTGGTTAAGCATTGCATCAAAGTCTGCTCATGCAAGAGACACTTCTGCCGAAGATATCAATCCCACACCATTGCTGCTGTAGGTCTGTCAAACTGAACATGTCATCTGCTCATCAAGATCTGGAACAACATCATAGAGTATGCATCATCATAGGGTTTGCATCATCATAGGGTTTTCATTATTATCATCATCTAGTAGTGGATTATGCATGCACCACCATCAAATCATTCTCTTAGTGTATTGTACACACACCACTGTATATTTCACTTGGTTGTGTATGCATCATATATCATCATATCATCATATACAGTATCATTGAACACATCATCATCTCATCAACGCATCATCAAGTAGTTTGTAATGAATGGAGTATGTATAAATCTTCACAGACATCACTGTAGAATATCTTCACTGTGTGTACATACTGTGCATACTTATCATCATCACTCTTAATGCATCATCAAGCAATACATCAATTATCAACATCATACATGCATCTTCATGACTGCTCATACACCATTGCATTCTTGAATACTGTACATCTCATTGTATTATCATCATCTATGTAAATGTACCATCAATATCATCACTATACATGCCATTGTACATGTACACTCATACACTATGCAACAACTGTATTCACACATCATAGATACTATTGTATCGTGGCTTATCATGCCTAATTTTATCCAAACATACCTTCATGCATGACAAACCTTTGAGTTTGTAAGAAAGTCTTATCAACTTCCACTCTTATTTACGTAGAATAATTTTTCAAGTTCAAATTGTTTGAGAGACTTGTGAATCTCGGGCTAACTGTGGAAACCTCATCAACTTCGTGACTGTCTGATGAAGATGTTGGTAGGATGTTGCCTTGTCCTTTAACCTATGCACTTGTGCTGCTGATGTAAACCCCAAATGGACTGATAGAACTTGGATTGCCTGAGATAAGCCCTAGCAGGGTTGCTAAGAGTTGGGGTAAGCCCTAGCTGGGATCAGATGAGGAGAAGTAGTCAACAAAACATGCTCAGCCTTTATGCCTTCAACTTCCAGTGTTGTATCTTCAATATGGACCCCACGGATGTCATTTCAATCCTTCAAAACGTCAAATCTACTGCTGGTGTTGATGACCTCAATTTGAATTTTAACCACCATGAATTTGGATTAAGAAGGCAGTAATAACACATGAAAACCTTGGAGTGTAAATTTGGGACTGTCATAAAAGTGTGGTCTGATACCACCGAATTGTAGACTCCACAACTGAAAGAGAGGTCTGTTGTAAATCAAACCAAAATCAAACCCAAAAGATCTTATTCTCTATGTAAATTCAGACTGTTCTGTTGTTAGGGTTAGGGTACACTCTTCTTACTACTGCCTCTGAGTTTCCCATTCAAGTTCATCCGAAATTCAGCTTGTAATATTCCACTTTATCTTCATTGGATGTACTGTAGAGCTGCTACAGTCAAGCCCTAAACCACCTCAGTCAACTGCGTTGGATTTCTGCTTCAAATGTTGGTAAAGAAGAAAGACAAAACCCAAAAAAAATTCTGTGGAAGAGCTGCTGCTACCTCCGAATTTTCACAGTTGAATATGCCTCAGTCAACGAAAAAAATCTCAGAGCTATGTCCACCAAATTCACACTTACAAAATGAAAGCTTGATAGGGTATTTATACTATATTTCCATCAATTTTTTTTGAGCCAACCTGTCATATATTAATTTTAATTTTAATTTATTTTTTTGTTTGGAGCCGATTTGTATATGTTTTTATATATTTTTATTTATTAAATCTTGTTTGACTGAGCCGACATCATCTCCACTTCATATTCTTCAAGCATCATTTCAATTCTTCTCATAACCATAAAACTTTGTCAATAGTGTAAGAGTGTAAGAGCATCATTATCATCATGGACTTCAAGCTTGCCATCCAATGGACTATTGTCAACTTCAACATCAAGCCATCTAGTGTTTCCAAGTGCCTTCATACCACAATATAAGTGGGTGCAAAGTCTTTCTCATGCCCTAGGACCATCTCCAAGGGTTCTAAGACCCCATCAACCCACACAACTTCTTCAAGGGTTCAAGGACCATTAATTCATCAAGTGTGGGTCCAAGGACTTCTTCAAGGCTTATTCATAAAGTAAGAGGCTTCATTGGCTTCTTCAACCACCTTAACCACACAAGTGAACCTCCAAGGGTCAAGATCCAACATGACATCACTTGTGGGGTTGCCAAACCTTCTCCCAGGGTACCATGACACCATCAGCGCATGAATGACCACATAATGGGTCATTAATGCTTCTGCAACCTATTTAGGGCTTCTCTATTATCTACAAGGGATTCAACACCATTTACAGGGTCTTCAACATGAACATCAAGGTGGTGGCTCCAAGATCCAATCTTGTGGGTATAGGGACCTTGTCAACTGGGTACAAGGTGCTCCAAGGCACAAACCATTTCTATAGGGGCTCCAAGGTACTGGATGTGAGGGTACTAGGATGATCCGTAGCTGTGCACTGTAGGAGGGACTTGGTGGCATCAATGACTACCTGTGGGGCCACTGCAAGTCCATGTTGGCATCAATGAAAATTTCATCAACACTATATCATGGCGCAAGGTCGGTCGACTGGACCTTCTTTCTTAACAGTAACACACGACACACGATGCTCACACAGACCAAGTGTAAAAAGGATGACAAAAGATGGCTTCTATTACTTCAATCAAATTACAATGTCTCAATACAAAGCAAATGAACTAAACTAGTCGGCCTTAGCTTGATACGATGTACATAAGTAAAATGTGTGTTTTCTCCGTGTGCGATCTTCTTCCCTCTCACGGCCTGTGCTGAGTGCAAGCGCTCGCTGAGCTATGGATGAACGATCTTTCTAACTCCCAAATAGAACTAACTCCTCTCCTCTACGTCTGCGCACTGGTCTTCTACTCTGTTGCTGCTCATCCCGAGGTAATTCTGTTCCCCGAGACACTCTTCCTTTGTCCACCAAATCCTCCAGAGCCTGCAGACCTGCAGTTTTTAGTGCCCTCTGGCCATGCTGCACAACCTCCACCTATGGTGACATCTGTCATGATCCCAAACACCTTCGTAACTGCTCATAACTTCCTTAGCAACCCCGAATGGCTACCAAGTACTTCGCCTTGACTTATGAACTTCTCTGACTCTGCTACAGTTGTCGGCTCCACGTCTCGACCATACTATCTTTGTCATCCTTCAACTTTACCCATCGAATTCATTTCGCATCTACGACTTTCTAATCCGCTTCGTCCTCCATGCTTAGCTTTCGCCACAACTCGTTGGTGTCGCGGTTCGACAACATGTCAACCATTGACACCTCCACTTCCGTTCTTGTCGTTTGTCGACCTTAGACATGTTGAGTTTTGACCTCTTCACTCCTGTTGACCACATATCGACAGCTTATGCTCGACTACTTGGCTTCGACAACCAATCTTCCTTCGCACCAGTGGTCATCGTCAACCCCCCTGGTCGACTTTTCCTATCGATCTACTTTGACTGTTTCGCTTGGGATTCGATGCTCCTGCATTTGTCACCTACCCAAATTTATGAAATTATTATTTTATTAGCAAAATACTTTATGTTAAATTTAATTACAAAGTTTTGTAATTATGATCAATTTTGATCAAGGATGAATGTAATTACTGATTACTATTATTTAAATAAATTAATTAGGAGACAAACACCCAAGGGGACTGTTAAATGAGTGTTCACTGATCCACTAGGAGGAATGGAAGCTGTTGGAAGGTATGGGACAGATGGCAGCAATTGCACTTCACCACTAGCTGTTGGTTATGGGACAACTACCCCTAAAAATGTGGCATTATCCCCCAGGTGGTGGGAGTGGGCAGAAAGCTCATTTAATGACCCAGCAACAACTGAAAAGGCCTAGGCAGCCTACATAAGGCAAATTCGAATTGAGCAGGCAGCTCTTACACAATATTTTCTGCAGAAATATTTCCTCATGTGCATCAGGTGATCACTGAGAGATTTGAATAGGGAGGCTAGTTGTGAGTGCAATTATAAGTCTGCATACTATTTGCTAAGAAGAACTAGAGGTGCTAGTGCAGGTCTTTTGGACTGCTAGTTCTCGAAGATTCCGCAGTTAGTGCTATTGCAAGTGGAGATCCTAAATTCCTAAGTTTCTTCCTCCTGGTGGTTCAGTGAATAGGCTCGGGGGTCCGAAGGCAAGTACTTAACTGTATTCAGGAATTGGTTGGGTGGAACAGTCTTCTTGGGTTGTTTGTTCCCTACAGATTTATCCAGGTTTTACTGTTTCCTATTTTATTTCAGTTACTATTTCTGTTAGTAAAATTGGTAATCTCTGTTTTTTTGTTTGGAAGAAGAATTTATTTCGAATTTTGTTTAAAGTCTGAATGTTAAGTTTAAATGATGATCTGGAATTGATAAACCAATCTCTACATTTTTCCACATGCTGTTTTATACATCGTACTCTAGTGTAGAGAAGCAAATTAAGTATAGATGAAAAGATAGGCAAACTGCCATTGATTGGATAAATAAGTACAGTGATTGAGTGGTGTTTCATTTCTACCCTACAGTTAATAACAATAGTAATTACAGTATAGTATTTAAAATATTATAGAATACTTCATATTTTACATAAAAGACAAAGATGGTTGATCTTCTTTACAATTATATTGATTCCTCATTTATCTCTAATTATTACATAGATAATAAATGTAATTCAAAATTTCAATACATTATATCTGCAATAGAAATAGTGATGTTGTAAATAAATAGAAATGCTAACGATGGACACTGCTACAAATCACAGTCATTTTTCATAGTCTTCACATTTTCACATACACATTGTTTCATTCCTTTTATAACAAATTCATAAATTATTTTATTTCTATCAGAGCATGAAAATAAACGTAAATCCTACATTGTTTTCATTCATCTTACATACACTTATATTACAATCTTTATGTATTGTTCAAAACTGGTTTTTGTATCAATCATAGTAATAGTACTATATCCTTATCATCGTTTTGCAAAATAGACAAACACGATCTATACAAGTTATAGATCGAAACCCAGTTTTGGCTTGAAAATTCTTTCTAGAAGTTTATATTTAAACATTTGTTTATATTCAAGACAAGTTTCGAACTAGGGTATGGCCCTGTTCTTTTCCACTTATAAACGAAAAGAAAAACCATTCTATCTTTTGCATTATACAGAATTTTATCCTCTACGAAAATGCATTTAGTTTTCATATAGCTCGACATTCACGTTTTCCTACAGTACTCAAACATATAACATAGATCTCAAACTTTTAATATAAAATGAGTAGCATTCGCACAAACTTCTACATTGCCGAGAGTTAAAAACTTAGCACACAGAGTTATAAGCTTCAGCTCCAAATTGTATTTCTTCAAACTTAAAACAAAAACATTATCCAAGTTCGAGATTCGAACCAACACTGGTTCCAACTTCACAAAGGAAGATAACTTTGCACAGGTCGTCTTTACATTTTCAAAACAAAACTCACACAGGGTTATCCCCACCTTTAACTCTTGAAACGAGTTTTACAAATCCCTTTTTTTTTACAAAGCTAGACATCAAATTAAAAGACAGAGTATCGTTTAACTAAACGAAGGTCTTTCCCTGTAAACATTTTCACTTAAAAACATAAGGACTTTCAAAGTTTCTCGACTGACAAACCACGCCGAAGCATGACGAAAACCCAATCACTTATTCTGTTGAGAAACACATCAACCAAGACCGACAGAGCACCTAGGAGGGTTTGAAGACCCGAAGCTTACCAGGATTGGAGTTTCCATCCATTTACAAACCCTAATTCAAGCTTGCCCTGTTGAAATTTGGTGCCTGCCACATAAATAGTCGAGGTTAAACATTATACCTTTTAAACTGTAAACTGAATGATGCAATAACTCTGAGTTTTTCTAAAGAATGCTTACCTTGCAAATCGACGACCAAACTTTGTACATACATCTGTAAACGCCAAGCTCCTTGTTTGTACAGGACCAGGGTAGCATTACTGTTATTGTAGGGAGGTATCCTTCCCCTCAAAACTCAGAAAACGAAATAGCTAAACTATCAATTTAACCGTATTGCAAACGCAAGTCACAACGAGTGTTCACACCATTACAACAAAGATGAAACCTGCAACTTTCAACCTCGCCTATAGGTCACGGGGTCGATACCCACCTACATTGTATTCTAAACCCTAAAGACTAGCAGCCTGTCGGCCCTCTCGGATCGAAAGAATAGCAACAATGGAAACACATTAACTTTCTATCAACCCATCACAATGACGCCACACTAGGGTTGTATCCAACGACCAGGATCAAAGTTGATCAACGATCGTAATCATGCCAACACATTTTGTTTTGGGGCGAACATCATTTGCATTTATTGATCATTCATTGCCCTTAGCACGGCCTTGGCAACTTTTGCACACAATGGATAGATAGACGGCCAGCTCGGAAGAATATCAACGGGAAGTATTACATAGCAACCTTTGCAGTCACCATATGCACTGAGTTGCATTACGTGGAAGTGTTGTTAAGTCCCCGTCAACACAGTTTTATGGACGGCCATTAATGTAGGCCTGTAACACGATCACCAACGCTGGCTCGTAACGCATGCCAACCATCAACCTGTCAATCAATAAGTTAATGCATGATTAGTACTCTATTTATTTCAACAGCATTTGTTTTATAACATTAAAACGTCAAGTTATATGTTAGATTTTGTTTCGAAGTCGTATAGTTGTCCAAGCTTTTGATTTACAACGTTAAAACATTACATGTTATGTTAACAATAATCCAAAGTTTATTGGTTCCCAAGTTTTGGCTACGACACATTTTATTGATCAATGTTTATGTATGTAGAAAGATCCAAGCCCAGGTCACACTCATAGAATTATTATGTTATGTTATTTAATATTTAAGTTTATATAGTTCCTAGGGTAGATTCGTAGGTTATAATGTTAAGTATTATGACCATATAATAGTTGTTCGATAATCAAAATTACAACATTATATTACGTTTAAATGTATAAATATATTGTGAATGATAATTATATATAGGCCACAAGGTATGTTCATTTTATTTATAGATAGATAATATCATAATTATAAGCATAGGTTAGCGAATGCTTAAAGAATGATAATATTAGCATTGTAAATTTTGTATATTTATCGATAATTCTTCATGTTTCGTACTTTTATATCAAGAAATATAGGATTTGCATTGGTAATTAAATGAATCCAATGATAAATATTTAGCATTAAATTTATTCAATGTTATGTACTTTTACCATATTTTCTCATTACAAACATTTAATGATTTTGCTGTACAAATACTACACCAGTACTATGAAGATAATTAATTATCTTAGGACGACGACAAAGCCAGCTACAACAACAACAAGGATTACAACAACAAAACTACCAGCCTAATTATGTTTATAAACGACGTTATTATAAACATTGTTGAGTTATAAGACAACTTTTGAAAACAGTAAATATAACCATGTAAATCATACCTGTATGCTTTTTGTGAGTCGCAACATATTTCTAACATTTTATTTATTTACGACGTTGAATTGAAACTATACAAGTGCTTTGAATTTACGTAGTCATGGAAACTCTTACCTGTCGTATGCACATAGAACATTTCAAATGCTTTAGCGTTGCAGCTAAGTAAACTCCAGGGTACCTCGTAGGACACCCTTGGTCATCAAAAACCAAACTGTCAGTATCATCTCAAAAGAAAAAGTATCGCATCATATTCCTGACCTGTCAGTGCATTAATTACAATAATCATGTTTGTCAAGTGTGTGTTAAAAATTGTCATTATCAAAATGCTGCTAATACAGAAATTTAATTATGTTAGTACTTAACGACCTTTTAATCATTTCTATTGTACTCAAACAATTATTATTTTCTGCAACTATAATTTTCGCATTTTAATGTCATTTTCAAAAGTTTTAAATTTTTATGAAAATTCGGGATGTTATAGCATCAGACTCCCTAGGTGAAAAAGAAATCGACTGCTCCGTCAGTCTCCTGTATTCTTCTTCGGAAATCCATGTCACCTCCTGCAACTCATCATCTTTCCATCGCACTAAGTATTCTTTTCTTTGTGAACTCCGCGTGCGTCCGACTTCACGTTCCTCCAACACTTCGACGATTTCCTCTTTGTCGTGTCGATCTGGAATCTGCATTGTTTAGTCGATGTTCGACACTTCCGCGCTTCTGCTGGTTGAACCTTCTTCAAAATTGTATAGATATGAGACATTGAACGTTGGCGAAATGCTCAAGTCCTTCGGCAACTCTAACACATAAGCATTGTCAGAAATCCTCTTCAGAATCTTACATGGTCCAATCTTCTTCAGCTTCAACTTGTTGTATGTTCCTGTCGGAAATATCTCCTTCCGCACATGTGCGTAGACTAAGTTTCCTTCGCTGAATGAATGTAGCCTCTTCTTTTTGTCAGCCCTCAACTTGTATGCTGCATTACTCTTCTCAATGCGATTTTGCACATCTTCATGCACTTCTTTCATGTGCTCTGCGAATGATTTTGCATTTGTGCTTTTCATGATTTATGTCGGTATCTCGACCAAATCCACCACTCCATGTGGGATTCGTCCTTGAACAATCTGGAATGGGCTCATACTTGTCGACCGATTCACATAATTGTTGTACGCGAACTCTGCATGTGCCAACACGTTCTCCCACTGCTTGGGTTTGTCGGCTGTCAAACATCTCAGAAGGTTTCCCAAACTTCTGTTTACTACCTCGGTCTGTCCATATGTCTGCGGATGATATGCCGAGCTAAACTGCAACTTCGTGTCCAGTTTCTTCCATAGGGTTCTCCAGAAATGTCACATAAACTTGGTATCTCTATCCGACGTGATACTCTTCGTCAACCCATGCAATCTGACTATCTCCTTGAAGAATAGTACAACAATGCTCATCACTTGTCTTTCGACATGTAATAAAGTGTGTCATCTTCGAAAATATGTCGACTACAACAAAGATTGAGTCATTATCTTGCTGCGTCTTTGGCAATCCTAGCACAAAATCCATACTTAGGTGCTCCCATGGAGTATTCGTCACTGGTAATGGCGTATACAACCCCATATTCTGACTTCTTACCTTTTCCAACTGGCAAACTCGACACTGTCGTACCCACTTTCCGACATCTGTCGTCATTCCTGACCAATAATAATTTTCTTCGACCAATGCCTTGGTCTTGTCGATGCCAAAATGACCTGTTAATCCACCACTGTGCAGTTCTCGGATTAGGTTCTCTCTTACGGATCCTCTGGGAATACACAACTGTTGTCCCCTGAATAAGTATCTTTCTTGGACAAAATAATCCAATTATGGTGTTCTGTCGACACTCCATGGCTCGCTACTCACCTTCCATGCTTTCACAAAATCCTCGTTGGTCTCATACTCTGTCTTCACCGACTCTATTCTTGTTGCCTAAACTGTCACTGTGTTCAATAATGCAACTCTTTGACTCGACACGTCGGCAACCTTGTTCGACTTTTCCGACTTATGTCGCAACATGAAGGTATATCCCTGCAGGAATTCGACCCATTTCATGTGCCATTGGTTCAACTTCTACTGAGTGTTCAAGTACCTCAGTGCTTGGTGATCTGTGTACAACACAAATTCCTTTGGCAATAAATAATGCCTCCATTTCTTCAATGCTTGGACAATTACGTAGAATTCTTGGTCATAGACCGAATACTTCCGCTTTGCATCATCCAACTTCTCGCTGAAGAATGCAATTGGTTGGCCCTTCTGGATCAACATTGCTCCAATTTCCATTCCACTCACATCGCAATTGACTTGGAAAACTTTGTCGAAATCTGGGAGTGCCAACACCGGGCTCTCAGTCACCTTTTCCTTCAACTTGTCGAAAGATTTCTGGGCAGCTTCTGTCCACTTGAACTCCCATTTCTTCATGCACTCTGTCAAAGGTGCACATATCTGACTGAATCCTCTAATGAACTTCCTGTAGAAACTAGCAAGTCCATGGAAATGTCGCACTCCAGTCACGCTTGTCGGTTCTGGCCACTCAATATAGCCTTCACCTTCTCTGGGTCCATCACTAACCCTTTACCCGAGATTACAAATCCCAATTACACTAGCTCTTCCTTCATGAAGAATCATTTTTGCAGATTTACCATCAGCTTCTCTTCCTGCAGCTTTCGTAATACTTGTCGAATGTGCTCCAAGTGCTCTGTCTTGGTTCGACTGAATATCAGAATGTCGTCTAGGTACACTATGACAAACTTTCCCAAGAATGGTTTCAGTACCTCATTCATCAACTGCATCAACGTACTGTGTGCGTTAGTCAATCCGAATGGCATGACTAACCACTCATATAGTCCTTCCTTCATCTTAAAGGTTGTTTTCCATTCATCTCCTTCTCTTACCCTGATCTGGTGATAACCACTTTTCAGGTCTATCTTCGTGAAGTATCTCGCTCCACTCAAGCAATCCATCAAGTCATCCATTCTTGGCAATGGAAACCAATACTTGATATTGATCTTGTTGATAGCTTTGGAGTCTATACACATCCTCCATTCTCCACCCTTCTTCGGTGCTAGTACTGCTGGTATCGCACATGGGCTCAGACTCTCTCTGATCAATCCTCTGTCCAACAAACCCTGGACTTGTCGATTGAGTTCCTGACTCTCTGTCGGAGTCATTCTGTGAGATGCCTTGTTTGGAAAACTCGATCTTGGAATCAAGTTGATATGATGGGATATGCTTCTCATCGGTGGCAATCCTGTTGGCGCTTCGTCGACTACTATGCTCCTGAAGTCATCGAGCATTTTTTCCACTTCGACCAGAATCCTCTCCATTGTCGACCTCTCGACACATGGTCCTTTTAGAATGATGGTGAAACATCCCGACTGTTTCTCCTCCTCCACGAGGAATTCCTTGGCTGAGCATATCAACACTTGCTTCTCCCAATAGTTTCTCTCTCCCTGCTTGCAGTTAGCTCGATCCTCCTGCTTCGGCATAGTCCTCCGCGTGCCATTTTTCCACACTGTGACTGTGTTGGATCGACCATCATAGATCATCTTCCGATCATATTTCCATGGTCTCCCTAACAACAGATGACATGCGTCCATTGGGATTACGTCACACAGTACACTGTCTTCAAGTTTCCCAACCCTAAAGTTTATCAGGCATTGTCTGGTTACTTTGACATGATGTCCTTTCTGCAACCAAGAGATCTTGTATTGGTGTGGGTGTTCCTGACATCTCAGACCCAACTTGTCCATGACCTTTGTTGACACAAGATTCTCTGTACTGCCACCATCGATTATGGTCTTGCAATACAACTCTCCAATTAGCACTCTAGTTCGAAAGATAGCCTTTCGTTGTGCCGACTCTTTCTCGTTGCGTCAGCCATCCTGAACTAATGTCCACTTGGTCGTCATGGTTTGACCTTTTCATCTACCATCGTCACTGATGTCGGATGTCGACTCTGCCCTCTCGTCGACTTGCTCATCCCTTCGACGTCTGAGTTTCGACTCCTCTGCAATGTGTAGGTTCTCTAGGCACTCATATGATTTGTGTCTGACTCCTCGACACTTGTAACAAACTACACTTGGTCTATCAACTCCTTTTCTGTCGGTTGGACCACTTTGACCGTATGCACCCGGACCGCAGGTCTCTCGACCGTCCCATCGGTTTCCTTGTGCTTTCTCCTTAGTCGATGTCCCTTCTGCCTGGCGGTTATCTTCGACATATTCCTTCCTGGTTCCGCTACTCTGGCCTTTCGCAGAAACAATATTCACACCCTGACCAGTCATCCTTCCTCTGGTCGATGCAACTTTTCTTGACAGTTCTTTTCTACCTTCAGAACTAACCGGTAGGCTTCACCGACCGCTCTGAACCTCCACAAGCTCAACTCATCCTGTATGGCATACTTCAAGCCGTTCACATATCTCGCAACAGCTTCTTCTCCTTCGTCGGTTTGTCCCAACCGAATCGACAGTCTATAGAACTCTTCCGTGTATTCCTTCATGGTCATCTCTTTCTGTCGAAAGTTTTGCATTTTCTGGAAGAAGGAAATCACATAATCACCCGGCAAGAAATTTCCTTTCAATTTGGCAACCATCCTGTCCCAAGACTTGTTCTTTTCCTTGCCTTTCTTGACTCTTCCAGCCTGTACATTGTCCCACCACAATGAGGCATGACCCTTCAACCTCAGACATGTAGTTTTAACCCATCCAGGGTCCTCAATCTGCTCTATGTCAATGTATTTATCCATCTCTCTGAACCAGTCTATCAAGTCTTCTGGATCCAAACTTCTTGAGTAGGTACGTACATCCATCTTTATTCGACCTCTCATCTCTGTCAGAAGCTTAATGAGTTTATCCTCTGGTTCTTAGACTGCCTCTTCCGTGCTTCCACTTCTTCGACTTCCTCGTCGCTGTGGTTTAGTGCAGCGGGAATGCATCCACGTCTCTGGATTTCTTTGATCGCTGCAACTTCACCGATCAAACTTCGCATTGTTCGCATGCACTCATCGAACATTTCATGATCAACTGTGACTGTTGCGCCACACACTCTTCGTCCTGTACCTCGGACATTAACGTCTCTGCGAGCCATTTTCAATCGCAGCTGAAACTCCCACTCATCCAATCGCAACCGGACTTTCACAAGTTGTGCACAACTCTACCCAACTGCAGTTGGAGTTGCCTACACACTTCAACCAACTGGTGCACTCCTACTCATAGGATGCTTTGGCTCAACCGGATACCAACTCCGAGCTCTGATACTAACTGGTGCAAGGTCGGTCGGCTGGACCTTCTTGCTTAACAATAACACATGACACATGATGCTCACACATACTAGGTGTAAACAAGATGCCAGAAGATGGATTCTATTACTTCAATCAAATTACAATGTTTGAATACGAAGCAAATGAACTAAACTAGTCGGCCTTATCCTGATACAATGTACAGAAGTAAAATGTGTGTTTTCTCTGTGTGCAATCTTCTTCCCTCTCACGGCCTATGCTGAGTGCAAGCGCTCACTGAGCTATGGATGAATGATCTTTCTAACTCCCAGTTGGAACTAACTCCTCTCCTTTGTGCCTGCGCATGGGTCTTCTACTTTGCTGCTGCTCATCCTGAGGTCACTCCGTTCCCCGAGACACTCATCCTCTGTCTGTCGAATCCTTTACGCTTGGCTTTCGCCGCAACTCGTCGGTGTCATGGTTCGACAACATGTCGACCATCGATGCCTCCGCTTCTGTTCTTGTCGTCTGTCGACCTTAGACATGTCGACTCTCGACCTCTTCACTCCTGTCGACCACATATCGACAGCTTATGCTCGACTACTTGGCTTCTACAACCAATCTTCCTTCGCACCAGTGGTCATCAGCGATCCCCCTGGTCGACTTCTCTTGTCGATCAACTTTGACTGTTTCTCCTGGGCCCCGATGCTCCTGTATCATATCACCTCTTTGTAGATCATGTCATTGGCTTGTTTATAGAAGTCAACCTTGTCCAGCTTCTCAAATTTGCTGAAATCCAACTTATACTCATTGGCTTGCAAGTCTCTCAGGCTAGCACTAGGGTATGGGACTGTAGGCTCTACTACAAACCATCTCAAGGTATCAACTTTGTGATATGCTATTGTGATTATCCTTTTTCCCGATGCCCCTATTTATTTTCTGGTATCATTAATTAATTTGACATTCCTTTCCCTTATATGCATGTACTTGGTTTGCAAATTTGTTTTTACCTGTACTGGGCCTGCTGAAGGTGACTCCGAGGGAGCTGTTTGCAACATTCTAGGCTCTTTGTACTCCATAGAAGGGTAATTGGTGAACTTGATTATTGACCCCTGATTCTTATCTGGAGGTTATGGTATCATGTTAGCTACCTCTCTAGGAAGCTCATTAGTTTGTTCTTCTTTAGCCTCTTCTCCTTGTGTTCTAACCCTTTTAGTTGGATGACCCTTCTTTGATTCATCTACTTCCATATCTATAGACAACTCTTATTCCCCTCTCTTCTGGCGTTCTTGTTTCTCTTTTACCCTTTCTTCTTACATGCTTTTCTGGATTTCTATAAGTTCCTCCCAAGTCTCCAAATTAGAAATTATTTGCAAGTTTGGTCTGGGCATAGGTTTATATTCAGAATTAATGTTTTTTGTCCTTTTCCTCAAGATAACTCCATGAGGATCATAGGGTACATCCTCTACTTTCTTCAAGCTCAACTAGTGTAGTAGGAATTCCAGGCATTGGATAGCCTTCATACCTCTAATCTGGAAGGGCCCTACCTCTTATGGTAATAGAAAGATTCTTTGGTTCCTGAAGTGCCTGAAATGCATTTCATATAGCTTGAATATTTGTCTTACATATTCCATTGCAAATACACTAGTTGTGATTAGGTCTGGGAGCTGGTAAGGATCCTCCTCAAATCCATAAACTCTGATGATAGTTAAGTCTTCATACAAAAATCAGTCCCCTGTCATGGTGCAAGGAGTGAACTGGAGCCACTTCTTGTTCTGAGGGAACATCCCAACACTATTCACATGCAACTGAAATCTCGCATTTGCAAGTTTTTAGGCTTCTTTGTTGGCATATATTCTGGCATGCATCGGAATGATCACCAAAGGAGGGATTGAAGTGGAAGACCCCTGTTTGCACAAATTTCTCCCTCATGACTAACCGTTACTGGCACAATTTTTTTTTGAAAGGAATGGGTTTTCTTTGTTGACCTACAATGAGGACCCATGAATATTGGGATTAATTACAAACTACCCATCACCATGACTAGATATGCCAAAGACTCGAGGCCTTGCTTCAAAACTAAACTCATTGAAAATTCTCTTGTTGACCTCCTCTAAGATTTCCTAAAAACATATATAAAGATGAACAAGGATCTTGAATGGTAAACTTGTTAGAAATGTAGTAAGAGAAACAACTTTAAAATACAACCCTCACAAAATTGTTCTAAAGATTTTTTTTAAAACTTTGACAAGTGAATTAGGGTCAAATTTAGGTTATGTTATGCAAAATCTCTACAAATTGTAAATCTATATGAATTCATTTGAAGGGTGAATAATTTTATCTTGAAGCTATTTCAGTAGCCAAAAATAGTTACCCTTTAATAAGGCAATGAGCAGTTGCTGTAGGTTTTGTTCATGGGCTTTATTTTATATTTTCAAACTCAACAAATATTTTTGTCTTCTTATTAAGAAAAGTTTATAAGCTTTGTTTTACTACATGCTTTCATTCACAATTATGCTGGAAAAGTCTCTAGAAATATTTAAGTAAGGTATATGATTACCAAGATTGCTTAAGGAATATTCTGAGTATTTAGCTCTCATATAGAGTTTGGCTGGAAAATTCCTATGTCTTTACTCTTTAGGGAGGGTCAAGGCCTGCCAATGGCAGTCAAGGGTTGAACATGCCCAAGTCCTTGTAGGCTTGAAGACAAATGCTCTTCCAAATGTAAGGAATGCTATGAAGCATCAAGATGTGCCTTTATTTCTTGAAAGAGTGACAATCTTCCCATACTTCCAGCAGATTAAACACAAGTTGAAATGATGAATGCATTCAATAGTAATGTGTATTTATGTTGAAATCACAATTTAAAAGGGTAAAATTTCTTTGCTATACCACCTAGTTATGCCTACTGGGATTCTCAAATACGAATAGGAAAGCCATAATTTTGAAATAATATGATCTCTCCCCCACGACCAACAGTGACTATTACTAATCCCCATGCCACAGCTGCAAAAGCTACATACTGGCCTTGGTTAGTATTACTAAGATGAGTCTTCAGAATGTCATAGTGAGAAGAATCTATATTTAATTGGATTTGTTTTCTTGTTGGGGGAAGCTTCTCCTCAAGCCATGTTGTCGAGCCTTCAGACAAGCTATCAAAGAAAAAAATATGGCTTGAATTTAGATTATCTAGGTTTCCAGGAGATGTAGAAAAGGCCATAAAAGATGTCTAAGGTGAATCTGAGATACAAGTTGAACATTGAGAAATATCATCTTTTCCATTCATATCTACCAAATTCTGTGAACTCCATGAATGTAATACTTGAGAAACATAATGCAAAGCAGTCTCTGATTCCTCCCCCTCACTAGATTCTCTTGAAAGAAGACCATTTTGGCATCTAGCATCCTTACCTCCCTACAATGAAGTTGGAGTGTGCCTTTGACTAGGAATAAATTGAGGTGAATTCCAAACTGCAGGTTGAAGCTTCATACCAGACCAAGGAATTGCAACTGAAACACGTTGTGATAGAAAGCGTTCATGTGACCAACATGAATTTTCATGTCTTACACCAGAGCCATGAGGGCTCTAATGATTCCAAATATAAACATGTGAATATTCACTTGCACAAATAAAATGGTGCCCATTTGGAGCAAATGACGTAGAAATTTGATGTTGTGTTTGTACATAACTTGAGGTTGCTTAGTTGCATCATTGTAAAAAATCCTTTAAAGTTAAGTACTATAAGATTCATATAAACTATAATGAACTTCATATGATCATTGATCTCATGATCAAAGGATAAATAAAGAGATAGACACTGAAAGAGAAACATACAAGCTTGTGAGAAATTTAAAATTGATTGGCATCTCAACATTTGAATCTTAACCACTCAATCTCGAGTCTGACTCTTTATATACTTTGGAAGTTTCTAGTATACAAAAATATTGAGTGAGCTCTTACATCCTTGTATCTCTTATAAGCAAAACAACCTCAAACTTTGTCGAGTACCTCCATTGAAGAGAGGTTAACATGTAATTTAAAGTGGTGAAACTACACTGCAGATAGCTAAAAACAACCTTTAACTATCGCTTTACAACATAGTCTTATAGTTCTCTAGCTGAAGGGAAACTCATATAATTTCCCGGTAAAGTGTGTTCAGGACTACATGTGAGAAACTTGAGAACACCACTTGAATTCACGACTTCCATCGATTGTATGCACTATGCATGACTAGTGGAAAATCAAGTAATGTACAAAGGTAACAACAATATCTACAGTGCTATGTCTTCCAACTCAAAACAACATCACATTCTTTACACACAAAAGCTATCAATAACTTCAATTCGAAAACAACACTCCAACAATATGGAGACTCAACATCATTCCCTTGAAAACCTCAAAACATGAAAGAATGGGATGAAATTTATAGGGAAAAAACTCAAGGCAAATTAAATACCTAGAAATAGTTGGATTCTTTCAGATTTCGAAGCATAATTCCTCTCATAACCTTATCACATAGAAAAAAATAACATTTGAAATGCCTTAAAATTGTTCATTTACAATATCCACTATCCTTGATCAATTCAGTGTCACTACTCTTCCAAGCTATAAAACTATTAAGTACGTCTACTAAATACTCGCACTGATTGCTTCTGCACTTTAGCTTGATTTCATAGTCGGGATTGACCAAAAGTGATTATGGACACACACAGTAATATCCCTCTCCTAGTGCCTCCCCATTAGGGATAACAAAATTTGGGTCAATGCTTCTTATGTAACCCTTGGCGACCTTCACCACGCTATTAAAATAAGTAAGTAAACATTTTCTTCCTTCCAATCCTGCTTTTGAAGGTGGTAATGACAATTGACTCTGTAAATAAACAAATTATTGTGAGATCCTTTAAAATAAGAAAATATTATTGGACATGAAAATAAATAGGTTTAGAACTTACTCGTCTTTCAAGTTACCATTTGGTCCATGATTAAGTTGTCTCAAAGGAAATAGAGTTTGTTTCATCAAAGCTTCACTAGGACTCGGGGAAGGTTGCCAAAAAAACACTTGTAAGTTATATTGAAATAAAGATTATAACATTGCACCAAATAATAAATCATTTCAAACATACCTTCAAGTTCTTAGATGGTGTAGGATCCATTGCACTTTGTTCCATTGAAGGTTCAATAGGCCTATTTTGGAAACTCTCATGAAAAATAAACACTTGTGAGATGTATTCAAAGAATCAAAAGTAACATTGGACAAAATAAGAGGTAATTTCAAAGATTACATGGATTGGGATCACTGGATTAAGAGGTGACATTTGCAAAGGTCCTCGGTTTGATGCAACATCTGACAGGAGAGCATTAGTATGACAATATAGTAGTTTGCATGAGATACAATGTAATAATAAGAGACAAACATTTAAAATCTTAATCTTCAAAGATGACATACATAAAAAATTAAATAATCTACACATGCAAAATTCTTACATTGTTGGGTTTTGGATCAACACTACTATTTTCTTTCATATGCTCCATGGCAGCTTTCCATTTCAACAATTCATCAATAGTTGATTTCATTATTCCAATTTCCTTATTTTTTTCTTGAAGTTCCTTATATTTTTCTCTCATTTTCTCTTGTGTATTAAGCAATTCCTTCTTGTAGGCACGGTCTTTTCCAAACAATTCAGTTGGAGTGACTCCCAATCCAACCGCACATACATGGACCCAACACTATAGCGAGGGCATCCTGCTTTGTTGCATATTCAGGAGACATTGAATTTGATTGTTTTGATTCAATTTGTTTCTAGCAATGTTAAACATTTCAACCAATTAATATTAGAAAAAAAATAACATTAAAAAAAAGCCTAAATAATACATACAAGAATAGGTTGAAAACCTACTATTTCTTCTGCTAAAGGTGATGACATTGGAGTGCCATCCTTCTTTGTATGGAATTTCACCCACACTTCAGCCCTATTTATAGGCTAATCATCTGGATTGTGAGCTTGTTTCTAGTCATGGCAAATGCAATAGTGCGGATAAGTATATTTGGCATAATGTTACCCATGACTACATTTATAATTGCTAATTGTGAACAAAAAAAATAGAATCCATTACAACTTACAAGGTCATGTTCGAACCTAAATTAACCTCTATGACCAAAAGTGTGGGCCTCCCATTCTATTGCCCTATTTTCCTTATTTATGTTTGCCTTCTCCTGTAACTCAATAAAAAATGTGGATGCTTAGATTAAAGTTAATTGTATAACCAGGTATTTAAAATCACATGTCATTTGATTATAACATGCATATTTCTCTTTCATTTTTACCTTGAATTTAGGGTCAGATTGTATTCTAACAAATTCAATCCAATCTGTTTCATTTACTCCAATTGGAAAATTTTCCATCCTCTCCTCATCTGTTTAGTATTTCAAATAGTATTTTGTATACAAACGATATCTATAATTTCAGAGGCATTGAGATATTACTATATTACACCACTTTTCTACCGAAGGATCTATTTGGAAGTTGCTCTGCAATAGATAAATAGTTCATTGTTAGACACAAATTGTTATTTGAACCCAAATCTGTCACACACATGGTCAACATGCATCAACAAAATTAAAAACAAAAATGAAATCATTATTTGGTTGATGCTCACAATGATTGCATTCCACGTGTATTTCTTCGACACTTCAGACACTTGTTTCCAATCCATAAACTTAATGCCTAGAATTTCTCTTGCAAGGACACCTATACAGGAGGTAAATTTCTTAGACCTTGGACCAATAGGTTGGCCCTTCTCATTAACTTGAATTTTTGGGAATGTAGTGCCCTTTGAAGTATTTCTAAAAAGACATTTTGTTGGTCCTCTACCCTTTCTTTTAGCATTTGCTTCAATGCTATCTTGGTTAGATACACCTGCCCCTTTCCAAACCATGCTCTTGTTGTACTGATGGTTCATGTTGAACATTTTTTGGAAAAATAAACCATATCAATTTAGACAATGACAATATGGATTCATTAATAGAAATTTTTGAAGTACTTTTGTGGAAAATCTAAAGTCGTGGAGTGATCATACCTTGCATTGATTCTTCTACATTTTTCTCAGGACCATGTTCATCATCATTGTTGTCACCGCTATGGTAACTAGATTGACTTTGTTGAGGGACAATGGAATGTGATTCTATCCTTTGTGGGATTATTTTCCTCGTTTTATCTCCCATGGTAAAGTATGTTAATAAAGTTTTGCTGACAATTGTATACTAATATTTTTTTATTAAACATTATGTTTTTTAAATGTTTGCCTGAAATTGTGTCACATCTATTATTGCCAATTTCTTTGGCAGTGCGCCTTGCCTCTGCGGTTTTAGATACCCTATGTAAAAGTGATATGTTTCCCATTTTTCGACTCTTTTTTTCTACATGCAAGTATGGATTGCAACAATTAAACAAAGTAAGCTATACAAGTATTGAAGAACATTGAAAGCACAATAATCATTAAAAATATATTGAAGTCCAAAACAAAAAGATGTTATACCTGAACATTCAGATTTGCAAATAAACTGCAAAACAAAACAAAAACCATGTCTGAGCACATCCTTACCATTTCAAAATTAAGCAAAACTAAAATATTGAATAAAAAACCAACATGCAAAATAATCAAAGATGGATGTATGATAAACAACTAGCATTCAATAAATATATCCTATGGGCTTTCTTCAAGGGGGCATTCCAACAAGAACAATCAATGTACATGGGAGGCGATGTCTTACATATATTAGATACACAATATTTCCAGTTAAAAATGGGATACCAACCAATATTATCACAAACTATTTATGTATATAGGAATTGCGGCAGAAGATCCTCCACAAGACACAGTGATCCATTAATTTTTTACAGGATAACATGGCCATCTTTAAGTGTGACAACAGTGCTTTAATAGGAATAAAACCCGTGAATCTAAGAGCAATTATCAGGAATGAGGACACACAAAACCTCACAGATAACTTGTGGTCTTTTGGCATGATTATAATCAAGGTTGGTCTGGTATGTATTTGTGATTCAGTATTCCATTGAAAGTAGCTTTTTGTTTTTTAATTATGTTAGTGCTCTCCATTGAAGTCCCAACAATTGCATTTAAATTAAAATAACCACCAACGGTTATCCCTTGTGTGCTCATGAAGGTTATGGTTTGCACATATGCAACAATGAGGGATGATCGTGGCTATATTTTGAACTTTCGAAGTTGTCAATGTAACGACAAGTGATCCATTACTTTTTGGAAGGATAATAGGGCCATCTTCAAGACATGCCATCTTAGGATTGTAGGGCCATCAGAATATATGCCTGGAATATTTCTACAGATGTATTTTGTACTCTTTTGAGAAATAAAATTACAAAGATGCAAAATAATAAAGACATTTTTCTTGATAAATCAGAGGAAAAAACATGGAGCTCAAAAGAATTGCAATATGAAACAGATGCAGCTATAGCTTACCCCTCACCACGTCAATTTTGCATGGCTTCATCTCTCCAACTGAGATGAACTATGATGGATACCTTGGCAAGATGCTCAGGTTGTAAGCAAATCTCGGTTTTCAAAAGAAATCGCACATAATAGAGATAGGTTCTATTTGCATATAAACAACAAGGATTACACTAGGATTTGTGAAAAACATCAAAACTGGCGGAAGATCAAAATCCACGCAGTGCATTTTTCCACAAATGGGTGGAAGATTCACAAGAGATCCCAAGCTATCTAAGTGTCTCTGAGATTTTGTAACTACTAGCACATGCTGATCAAAGGGTCTTCCTCAAAAATCAATTTATTTCCCCTTTCAATTTCGTAAGCCTTTCAAATACTAATTTTCTTTATTTCAATTTCATAATAACTTACCTATTGCTAGTGAACGCCGATAGGAATTCCAGTTACGCTCTCCACGTAATGAAATATGGACCATCAAAGCTGTTAAATCCTGTGATCCTGCCCGTTATCGTAGTCCCATTTCTGGCACATGTCTCTGCATCCTCCGACAGACACATTCTAAGTTGGGGGGAGATATTGGTCGTTCGCGTGCCAGATCTCCTATGTATCCCTACAAAAATTCATCCCAACGTGAACGACCACGATCTATGTTGGCATTAATCTCTGGCATCCGCGTGACCTTCCTCTTACGACACGTACTAGACTTGGAAGTATGGATTTATATGAACTTGGGTCAAAATTGACATTTATACAAACTTGGGTCAAAATTGACTTCAAAAAATCCTTTGTTTGTCAACCTAGTATTCCCTTAAATTTTGTATTCTAGGATTTTGGGAATGCTTCCGTGTAATTGATCCCTCAAGTATTTCAGAGGCCAAATTGTTTTATGTTAAAATTTCCTTGCAAAACTCCTTTGGACAATGAAATGAGCTTCAACTCTATAATTTGTTGTCTCGAAAGCAATAAATTACAAAAGGAATGAATGGGAAAGGGATGTGCTTAAATATTTTATTTAGATAGGGCCCAATTTTAACACTATAAATCTTTCCCTCGGGAAAATTTTATATTTTCTAAGGAAAGAGGCTACATAATACCTAATAGGATAAGTTGTCGAGGAAATTATCTGATATGGGTTGGAACTTAACTTGGGAAGAAATGGCACTACCCATAAGACATGTATGTGGGAAATGACTAGATAAATTTGATAATGGTTACCTACATGTGATTCCTTATGATGTATGAAAATTGAAATGTGTAATACATAAGATTTGGTTCCATATCGAAACCTAAACTGAAATTATTAACTAAGACTTTATGCATAGTTGCAAAACAATGAAGTTAGTCAAGGCTATTAATACTCCAAATTTTGGTCATTGTAGTCTTTAAATACACTACCTTTGATAGAGAAAAAAATTGTCAATCAAACTAATGTGTATATCTTAGGTAGAGAAGGGAGTAAGAAATATTTGGAAGAAACATTAAAAAGTATATATGGAAGAAATAATCGAAATGATTATACCTTAGCCTTAGACATTATACTTTAAGTATGACCAAAAGGTGGATAATTGTTTGATGCTTGATATGATTAATACATAATTTAATCCAACCATGTATGAAGCATACCATTGGAGGGAGTGTGTTTATATTTTCCCAACACTAAATAAAGGGATCTAGTGTACTACATTATTGTGTTCCAGTAATATCTATAATGGGGTTGTCCTGGTGAACAAAGCTTGCTTGTCCTCCTCGTTATTGGATTCAAGTTGCTCAACGTGAAATGGAGGAGGCAACTTCAAAAGTAATTTCAACATTTGGACAAATCTATACCACTTTTGTCCTCGTTGCAAGTCATTCCCACTTGACACCAACACACAAGTAAGCAAGAAACACCTTTCTCAAACCATTTCTACCAATAATTGTAATAATTAAAAGGGATTCCAAATTCGTTATTACCTAAAGAATTACATTCCAGGCTAAGATTAGTCCTCCACCATATACAATAGTGAATGCATGCAATGTCCAATACAATTTTTTTTTGCTGGGGGGGTAGTGGTTGGTAAGAAGAGGGATACTCTATGTATTAAAAGTGATAACAACAAATACAAATTCTTTGTTGCAGTACCTCCTTTTCCAAATATTGGGTTACTCCAATATAGGACATTGCCAAGCAATCAATCTTCTGTTGCTTCTCCAACTTGAAGCGAAAGGATAATTCATCAAATTAAGGTCTTGAATCAATATTGGAAAGAAAATAAATAAAAAATAGGAGGTTCCTAATAAAAAATGGGATGTAAAAACCCTAGTCGATTAGTTCGCAATTCCTCCAACATAAGGGTTATACGAGACTATTGTGGCACCCCTTCACAACCTTAATGCCTAAACTAATACTTGCATAATATGGACAAGGTGGTTGGTATGGGTCTTAATTGTGTCCAGGCATACGTTCTATATCAAAAACCTATTAATATTGAATGCACAATTAATGAAACCCTTTATATTTTTTTGCAAGTTTTCCAATGTCCCCATGTGTTGCTTTAAGGAAACATGTGGGGCCTGGCTAGTTGCTAAAGGAAACTCATGGTGCGCAAGTAATATTGAGTTTTTTAGAAGGAAATCTAGTTCCTTCAATGGATTAGAGGGATAAAGTCATATCTCGAGAAGTGGCCAACATGATGCCCCCTAAGGTCCAAAGAATAACTAGGGGCTAACATACATTTAAATGAATGAAATTTTGGTGAATGTACCAAGGTGAAGAATATTATAACTAGATCGATAAAGGCACTCTCGATGGTTGTCCTTATGGTGTCAATTGCCTCTTTAAACATGGGCCTACAATAAAATAGTTTATTTTATCATTATTTAGCATTAACAATGGCCTCAACAAGCTGAAGCAATATTCCTTTACTTTCCAAACTAGTACTTACTTTGTCATCTAAGCTTTGACTCTATGATATGTATATTCTATTATGTTTTATGGAGATACGGGAAGGACTCTCTACAAACAGAGCACCAAATTTTGATGGATCAAATTAAAACTTTTGGAGAATAAGAATGGAAGTGTACTTGCAGTCTCTTGGAGTTGATATTTGGCAATCTGTTGAGAATGGCTATAAAGTTCCCAAGACCCTACCAATTGAGGTAGTTGACAAAAGATTTTATGAATGCAATGCAAGGGCTAGGAATGCAATAATATGTGGTTTAGCAGACTCAGAGTTCACCAAGGTTATGCAGTGTACATCAGTTAAATAAATGTGGGATAAGCTTAAAAACATCTATGTAGGAGATGAGAAGGTTAAGAAGGAAAAGCTACAAACCTATTGAGGACAATTTGAAACTCCAGAGATGAGAGAAGAAGAAAACATTGCATCCTATTTTCTTCATGTGGATGAGATTGTCAATGCTATCAAAGGTATTGGAGTAGAAATTTCCGAAGAAGCAGTCATACAAAAGGTATTGAGATCCTTGCCAACAAAGTTTGGCTCCAATATTGTTTAAGTTCTATAAGACAAAAGAGGTCACTTGGATAAATTAACAATGGATGAACTTCATGGGATTTTTACTACATATGAAATTAGAATTGAAAAGGAGAATCCTTCTAGAAAGGAAGCAACCTTTAAAGCCTCTAAAAAGACAAAGAGCAGCAATCATAAGCAAAGTAAGACTTCCTCTGATGAATCAAACGATGAAGAAGCAAACTTTGTGAAGAAATTCAAGAAGGGTCGTGGAAAATACAAAGGTAAGTTACCTTTCAAGTGTTCTAAATGTAGTAAAATAGGACACTTTGCGTCTAAATGTCCTTATGAGGAAAGTATAGATAGTGATTATGAGGAAGATTCTGACCATAAGGAAAGAAGGAGAATGCACAAAGGAAGCAAGTATGAAAATAAGAAGAAGTTTTTTAAACAGAAAAAGAGTCTGTACTCCAAGGAGGACAACAGTTCATCCGATGAAGATGAAAATGAGGATGATCCAAAATGAATGTTGTTCATGGAAATTGAAGAAGATCCGAAGAATGAAGATTCATAAGAAGAAGAATTAGTTGAAATACATTTTGAGGGAGAGCTTATATGTTCCCTGGAATAACTAAAGAAATCAAGAAAGAAGAATAAGCAATTAAAGGAGAAACTACTGAATTATGAAGAAAAAGTAGAAGAAGTCGGGATAGTAAAAGGAAATCTGGCAGGGAAGATAAAAGAGAAAGAATAAATGCATAAGAAGTTGAAGAATGAAAATATCTCTCTAAGAAAGGAACTACAAAAGGTAAGTACTCACTTAAGTTATCAACAAAAGTTTAAATCCTTGGGTTCATGGGATTCGTCCCATTTTAGGATTAAGTCTCATACTTGGAATCCTTTGCTATCCACATATCTCTTCTCAAACCAGTGCTTGACCAATTGTAATAAATATTCTCTTAGCTTTCTCCCGTTCCCAATATTCCAGTTTCAAGAGTCTGAGTATCAATCATGTTTTGCATGACTAGACAATTGGCTTCCCTAATGGACTGGGCTAGTTGGAGACATTTTAGGAATAGGTTCGAGGGAAGTATAGCATCTAATCCATATACTAGATGAAAGAAAGGTAATGTACCTAGCTAATGATGTCTTGCATGTTACTCTGTCTACCCAAAGGGTGTTTGGTAAGGATTTGTGCTAGTTCCTTTGATGATTCACTATAATTTTCTTAAGAATTCATATTAGGTTTTTCTTAGTGGAATCTACAACACCCTTCCATTGAGGGTTTTAGTTTGCAGTGTACCTTGCCTTAATATCTTTTCCCAAATCAGATTTGGTTAATTTTAATGACGAAAAAATACTGAGCATTATCGAAAAATAGCAAATTTGGAACACCAAACCTAGTAATTATACTTTGGGATTCTAATAAGAATATCACTTGGTTTTTATTGAAAACCTTTAGGGGAACCACTTCTGTCTATCTAGTAAAATAATCCATTACTATCAAGATGAACTTATGATGCTGAAAGCATTTGGGATTTATTTCCTCTATAATATCCAGACCTCGTTTTTGAAATGGGATTTCTAACAAAACCAACCGGAGTGATAATGATGGCTTAGTTTATATTCTTGCAACTCTGTAGTAGGTGGGACATTTTATGGCATAGGAGTGTGCACCTTTAAACACAAAAACACTATATTACCATAGATTTTAACACAAAAAAATGTAATAAAATTACTATAAATCAACATATTAGATGATTTTAAATAAAATGACTATAAATCAACATATTAGATGCTTTTAAAGAGTTGACGGTAAATATAAGAAATTTTAGTATTCTTAGGAAGGGTTTGACTGTCATGAAATTTGTGTAAACTAGGGTGAAACCTAAAGATCAATCGAGACAAAAAGAGTCCACTCGCAACCTGCATATCGAGACAAACAAAGTCTACCTAAAACCTAGAAATAGATACAAAGAGAGTCCACTTGCAAATCAGACAGTTGGATCCTTTCCCACTAGTCACCGATTGTTTCATCTACCAAGCTCAGAACATGCACAGATTATCCTCCTGGCCAACTCTTGGGGTACTCTCCTTCCCCCAATACCCATATGCATATGCATATGGCTGAATCCACGTGCATCCCCATCAACAGCTAAGGAAAAGTCATATATAGAGGTAGTTTCATTGACTTATATAGTTGGTCCAATTGAATAAGCAATAACTAGAGAACCTACTAGGGAAAAGGACATGGAGAGATAGGAAAAGGCTACAGAGGTGCGATAGAGACAAAGGCAGAAGCATTTCATCATAGGAGAAGCAGAGGCCAAAGGAAAATCCAAGTCCAGGACAAGCAGTTCAAGGTCCAAATTAAGCATACCTTATACTAGTGGGCTCCGTTCATCCTGTTGAAGAACCAATAGATTCTTCGGTTGGTTCAATAGTCGGTTCATAGGTAAAATATGCACATATTATTAAACGATGCAACTATAGCATACCTAGTAGATTCAACAGTAGCAGGTCCTACAAACTGAGCTTACTGGCAATTATCATGCAAACTACATAGGGTGGCCTATAAGTGTATTAAAAAAATACTGATTTGGACACACACTTGCACACTTCACTTCCTCACTGCTATTATAACAAAAAGAATAGCTCTACCAGGGAATTGACTACTAGAGAATCTATTAGATATTCCAGTGCAGCTTGTGTGTAGTGCAATAGTTTACCTGGCCCACTACCTAAAACTCTTCTCCTGAATCTATTCACCACTAGACTATAGGGAGGAACTTGGGACAATTTTGTACTGACAAACTAGTCCACCCACCAATAATTTACATAGGACTTGGGTGACCATCACTATTGAGACTCAAAAGTAGGGAATTATAACTAGAAAAAGGGGATGAGAACCCAAAGTATTTGCATAATTTTTCAAATTATAGGAAAAACTAAAATATCATTGCTCATCACCCTACACCTGTTTTTTCGCAGATAAGTTCATTTTTCAAATTCAAACCAACAATCATCATCCATTTTTAAGTATAAAATAATATGATAAGTATAGTTTTCTTAAAGAAGGGATCCATTCTTGGTTAATGCATACGAGGGGAAGAAAAAGTTTCCACTACTTTCAATCCATGAAGCCAAGAGAATGGTTAATGCTTCTGATACTGGAAGGCACAAAGAGTTGATGGATCAAAAGCTTAGAGTGGCTCATTTTTGGAAGATATACAAGGATGATAGGGAAAATACTATAGAACTAGTCAAGATGGCATCAGTATTCCCTAGATTTGTAGATGAGATGACCACTAAGAGATTAACATAGGAGCTTGAAGAATTTAAAGCCCTTGTTTTTTTGTGTTAACTAGGGTATTTGGCTTAACATGCAAATTTTGCTTTCTTGGGGTTTTCAATCCTCTCATATGAAACATATCTTTTTGTTTTTCTTATCCAATCGATGAGGTCTTGATGCTTGAGGCTTCCATTGAAGCTGCAAATCTCCATTTTTGTTGCACCCTTCTTGTTCTTAAACATACTAACCATTTTTTATCCTACATCTTCACTCTTTGTTTCTCCTTTGTCTGAATTTGGTTCGGGGTCACTTTCTGCTGATCCTTTTCCTTTTAGTATTTCTTCTTTCATTCCTCAATTTGTATCCTCAATGTTTGCAATTTTGTGCTAACAACAGTCTGAACATTGTTATAAGTATATGGTGTATGCTAGGTGTATCCTATATTTATACTTCTAAGCATCAAAGCCTAGAATTTGTAGTGCATATGGTGTATGCTAGGTGTATCCTGTAGTTATACTTCTAAGCAATAGATCCTAGCTATCCCAATGTTGATCCAAAATTGCAGTGCATCCCTTTGTGAGAATAAGTCCAGTTAATGGAAACTCTATATATGGTGATTATTAGCACTCTCATATGTGGGCCACTTGGTGCAAACTTTGATGCAGAGTGTGCTTTCATTTTTTTCTCCCCAATCTTATGAATCTTAAGTTGTGTTGTCTCCACTATTGAGTTTGAATCAACAAAGGTTTAGTCCTCATTGTGGAGAAGCAATCATAACATTGAGTGTTGATATTTCAGTTGTTGCAAGGCTTATATTTGGTTGTGTAGCAAAGGGTCCTACAATAGAGTAACTGTGTACCAAATAATTTCATCCTCCTCATCTCTTTTTCTAATTTTTAGGTCCTCTCCTTGCAAACCAACTTTGTTTGCTTCCTTCCACCTCTGATTCAACTGACTTTTGTTAGTTCTTTGTAGGCATAATTTCAAAGGAGATTGGATCTGATTCCCAAATGGAGAAAATAAGTAGGATGAAATTGAAAAACAGGTACAATTTGTATCTTTGATTCTTCATTGTAATATAGCAAAAATATTTTAATTGTAACTTGTAATAATTTAAATTGATATAATGACTTGAAAACTGGTTATGTGTATACCATTAAAAGAATATAGAGACGGGGTTGAGGAATTATTAAAGGCTACTAAGGAGCATTCAAAGAATAATATGACCACAAAATTCCCATGTAATAAATGTGGCATAGTGAATGTACAAACATTTGATAAAGTACGAGAGCATTTGATCTGTGATGGCATAATAGAACAATATAACATTTGGTATTTACATGGAGAGAGCTTTCTCAGTCAGGTATTATGAATTTGTTTTGAAATCATCTTGTCTTAAAGATACATATATTATAGTAAAGATATCATTTATATTTATATGTGCAAACTCTATTTTTTTTTATCTCCTGCAAATTCCATCTGTGCAATCTATGTTGCAATTCTAATTTCATTAAAACCATAAAATCACTGACATGAATCTTAATTGTCTTAATAACAGGAATATGAACATGTTGTGGAGCATGATTATAATATTCATGTTGATGAGTCTCCAACATTGTTTCAAAATGATAATGAACTTCTTGACAATGATGATGATACAACCACTGTTGATGATGAAATGCTTCAAATGGTGAATGATGCTTATCAATGTCTTAATGAGAATATCAACAAGAGTTGTGAAAATGAGGGTTGGCATCAACCGAGGTGATGAATGATGTTAATGAATATATGAATCTAATCAAAGATTCCAAAAGACCATTGTAATCGAGTTGTATTGATTTCACAAAACTATCAGCAAACATGAAATTATACAATCTTAAAGTGAAGAGCGGATGGTCTGATTCAAGTTTTGGCCAAATGTTAAAGTTGCAAAAAGAGATGCTTCCTAAAGATAATACACTTCCAGATTCTGCATATGCTGCAAAAAATTTGATAAAATCATTAGTATTACACTATGATATGATGCATGCATGTCCAAATGACTGTATGTTATATCGAGGAAATTATGAAAGTAAATACGAATGCCCAACGTGTAGAAAATATCGATGGAAGGGGGATGCTCAATCTCAAAATTTGCGTAAAGGTGTTCCTGCCAAGGTGCTAAGGTATTTCCCCATAGCACCAAGGTTGAAAAGAATGTATAGGTATGATTTTGAACACTTTGATTTTATTCAATTTTTCCCTTTCTTGCATTATCTTTTGTATTTTTCATAGTGTATGGTATGGTAATATAGATTTTATAAATAAAAAGTTTTTTTTTTCTACAACTCTATAGAGATGTCACAAAAATGAGGTGGTATCATGGAAATGCAAGTAGTGGTGGTCAAATGCGCCACCCTATTGATATCCTAGCATGGAAAACTATTGAACAAATGGCCTGAGTTTTCCAATGAACCACATAATGTACGACTTGCAATGGTAGTAGATGGATTTAATCCTTTTGGATACTTGAGCAGTACATACAGTGTTTGTCCTGTAGTGTTAGTTATACAACCTTCCACCATGGTTGTGCATGAAAATGAATATTTGTATGCTAACATTGTTAATACTTGGTCCAAAACAACCAGGCAATGGCATTGATGTTTATTTGGAACCTTTGGTGGATGAACTAAAGGAATTATGGGACCATGGGGTATGGACATATGATGCTTATCATAAGACATGCTTTAACATAAAGACAATTCTAATGTGGGTAATCCATGACTTTCCTGCTTATGGAAATATGGCTAGTTGTACGACCAAAGGCGATAATGCACGTGCCATATGTGGAAAGAACACAGAATCATAGTACCCCAGTTGTAGCAAGAAGTGTATTTACATGGGACATAGGATATTTCTTCCACAAAATCATAATTTTTGTTCACAAAATGGACCATTTAATGGGAAGGAGGAGCATCGTTACGCCCCTCCAATTGTAAAAGTGTCAAATATTTTTAATGAAACAAAGCCGAAAGGAAGCAATCTTGGTGGAAAATGAATCAAACAAAAGGAAAAAGAAACAATGAAAAAGGTGACAAAAGTAATGTTGTGGTGTGGAAGAAATGGTTAATTCTATTCAATCTGCCATATTGGGAGGTATGCAGATCCATCAACAATGCCTAATTATTAAACATCACATGCTTATATGATCTCAATGTGTTTATGTCTTGGTTGAATTCATTGTTTATATTTACCTCCACATTAATATTCTTATGATATTTTGATGTGTTTGGAGGTAGAAACTCATGAAACGTCATAATTTAGATGTAATGCATGTGGAGAAGAATGTATGTGAAAGCATATTTTCTACTCTTCTGGATATAAATGGAAAGTGAAAAGATGGAAAAAATCACGTGAAGTTTTGCAAGAATTGGGTTTGAGGAAATCACTATGGCCAGAAGTCAAGGGATAAAAGATATTCCTTCCACCTACACCACATACTCTTTCAAAGAAAGAGAAAGAGACCCTATGTTGTGTTATTTTCATGTTAAAAGTGCGAGATGGTTACAACTCTAATCCAAAAAACCATATATCTATGGAAGAGCTTGAGTTTTATGGTATGAAAGCACATGATTGCGATGTTCTAATGAAACAACTCCTCCCATTATCTCTACGACATGTGCTACTAAGTGTTGTTCGAAAGACACTTTGTAAGCTTTGCAACTTGCAAATTTGTGCAAAATCAGTTTCAACAGAGAGTCTTGACAAGTTAGAAAATGATATTGTAGAGACATTGTGTTTGCTTGAAAAGTACTTCCCTCCTTCATTCTTTGATATAATGGTGCATTTGAATGTACACTTGGTACGAGAGCTACAATACTGCAACCCAATTGCATATAGATGGATTTACCCCTTTGAGAGGTAAGTGAAAATTTATTTTGTATCAAGCACAATGTCACCTACCCAAATTTTGAAGACTATTTATTCTATTTGCAAAATACATTATGTTAAATTTTAATTACAAAGTTTTTTAATTATGACCAAATCTAGTCAATGATGATTGTAATGACTTATTATTATTATTTAATAAATTAAATAGGAGACAAACACCCAAGGGAACTGTTAAATGAGTGTTCACTGACCCACTAGGAGGAATGAAAGCTGTTAGAAGGCATGGGACAGATGGCAACATTTGCACTCCACCACTAGCTGTTGGTTATGGGACAACTACCCCTAAATTTGTGGCATTATTTCCCAAGTGGGTGGAAGAGAGTTGATGACTCATTAATGACCAGGTTAACCACTAAAAGGCCTAGGCAGCCTAGATAAGGCAATTCGAATTGAGCAGGCAGCTCCACAATATTTTCTGCAGAAATATTCCTCAAGTGTTTTAGGTGATCACTGAGAGATTCGAATAGGGAGGCTAAGTGGAAGTGCATTGTGAGTCTACTAGTTATTCTGAGAAGGAAACTAGAGGTGCTGGTGCAGGTCTCTTTGACTACTGAGTCTTTATGACTGGATAATCTATATTTTACTGCAAGTTGATGAACTAAGGCTTCTACAGACTCTTCTTCCTGGTGGTTCAGTGAACAGGCTCGAGGGTCCTAAGGCAAGTAATTTGGCTGTCTTCAGGAATAGGTTGGGGGGAATATGTTCCTTGGGTTGTTTTTTTCTCCTACAATCAATCAGGTTCTACTGTTCTGACTTATTGTTTATAGTTAAATGATTTTCTGCATGGTAGAACTATTAATTACAGTTGTACAGAAGAAACTATTTTATTTTCTGACTTAAAGATGATATGTTTTAAGGATGATTGAGTAAAGTAGATGAATGATTTAATTCTTTTATGTATTTTTCCCATACTGTTATCTGTATAGTACTCTAGTACAGAAAAGTAAAATTAATAGAGATGAGTGATGGGCAGAATGCCATTTGAATGAATAGATAAACACAGTAGCATTTCTTTTAAATTCTGCCATTTTAATCATATGTCTAAAACTCAGGGAATAGTACAACATATTATAAACAGATATATAGCATTTCCTCTACTTCATAATAAAATAAAAAACACTTTTATTTCTGCACAGATCTATATTTTCCAATTCAATTCCATTTATTTTCGAATGGTAATAATATGCATTCCAATATTATAAATCTATAGTTTCATGCATCTAGAAATATAACAGCTGTAATTATTCTCTATATAGGGTGTTACTTACAAATGATAAGTAGACACTTATTATTATTTTCATCACTAATTATCACATTTTGATCTAGTACAGATTTTAATCTTTAAATATAAATACTTTCACTATAAAAATCAAAACCCTAAGTTTTTGCAGACCCTAGATTCTAAACATTCACTTAGTATATAGTTCTATAATTTTCAGATCAAGCATTCATGGCAACAACAGATAAATATTTCTGAAGTTATAACATACATGGTTTCCAAACCCTAAACCATATTTGATTTGTAACTTACTATCTTTTATTTTGTGATGAGAATACTAACAAGGAATGTAACAACACTTAACATCACTTAACAGAAGACATGAATTGATATCGTTATCTATCAAACCTTAACAAGAAACATTCACAGTGTCGAACCCTTTAGAGACACAAGTTAAGGCCAAGTTCTCGGGTTTGATTTCTCAGTACTTTCAGGGTTACCAACGAAACCTACAGGGTAGGGTTTCGTTCATTAAATAAGATTGAACCCTGTGGCATTTAGCCATTTTAAAACATTTAACATACCAAACTTTATCCCATCATTTATTTCAAATTTGAATTCCAAAAACGATACGAAGTACAGGGTCTATCTACCAACAGATATGCAACCCACTACTCTCGACAAAAGACAACTGTTGTTGTTCTAAACCAAATCAACAGTTTATACAAACAATTCTCAACCATTATTTAAAAACAAAATTATAACATTTCAGTACAAGACGGGCCATTGTCTTACAGAAGCAAGTGAACCCTCGGCTCTTGATTTCGTGTTCAACAATATAGTAAAATTTAACAGAGTTTACATTGAAGACCTTTTAAGGTTCCAAAATCACATAGGATCTTTCCCTTAACAACCAGCAGTACAAAAACAAGTTCAAGACGACACAACAAATCATCACTGAGCTGAATAGCAACTTAAAAACTGAGGGTTTATCCTCTTTATAGTATTGTTCAAAAACATTAAAACTAGGCCATTACTCCGAACAGGGTTGTATTTCCAACTCTTGTCATACTGCATTCACTAGCTAAACCATGCCAAAGGCACCTATGAGGTTTCAAGAACCACCAAGGCTTACCAGGAGGTTGTTGTAGCATCCTCATTCCAAGTTTCGCTCATAGAAATACTCCAACGAAGTGTTACCTGCAAGTTACAGTTTGAAAAGGTTAAAAACAAGAAACACAGGTGCAACTCAAATATTACAGTATTACTACCACTGTCATTGAAAGCTTACCTAGCGACGAAGCTCCTGGTTTGAGACACCCCACACCAACAAAACGGCGAAGCCTATTAGCAATTGCAGCAAATACGAGTTCGAATTCATAGAACTAATTTAGGACTTGGAGAATCAAACTCCAGTTCGAATTACACTCAAACAAACTGATAGAAGAACCTCCCCACAATTTCAATGCCTAAGTCGTGGCTCTATTTCACAAGATTATTAGCCTGGATCGTATAAACTCTCTCTTACAGGTCTAAGGTTCGAAACCGAGGAAGGAGTCCTCCTAACGGTAAAACTCTAAACCCTACATTGCAACAGCACTGTCGGCTCTTCAAACCTTACTACTAAACGCAAAATGAAGACCAGGAAAGCAATTATTTGTTACTACCAACGAAAGACTAGGGTTTCTTTCCAATATCTAGATCTTGTAAAGATCAACGATGGATTAGCTGCCAGTCGGGCACGTTGAGATTCGAGAGATCATTGCAATCAATACACATTGATTATTGCATCTACCAAGTTGCCAAATCAGCAGACCAAGGGCTAGTGTATAGCACAGCTCAACATCGTATGATGCAGTGTGGAGAACTCAATCACATGAAGACCATCCACCTAAGCTTCCACTTCACATAATAGATAGGCGACGTTAATGCTGAGACCAAAAATCGATAGATTGGAAGCATGCCAAGTACCAAACTTTAATACCCTTTCATGATCATAATCATTGCAAGGTTTAGTTTCGTAGTTCACAATTCATAATAGTTCCTAAGGTTTATACCAGGCATCGTGATAATAGTAAAATATGCTATTGTATGGTGTGTAAACTCATAGTTACTATAGGTTGTATATATTTCTTTCCTATAGTATTTGTATAGTCATTAGAGTAAAGTTTATATAGTTTCATGCATTAGCCATGTTTTGCAAAATCAATTGATAAAAGTGAGACTATAGGTATAGTTTAAAATTCTATTAATGCACAGTCTAATGCCAATTCATTTTGAAATAGCATAAGCACTATATTCACAAATGGACAAAAGTATCACCACTTGATGTTAATGATAATAGTCATATTAGGATGATTTTTCATGGATGATAATTATAGCAATGTAAAAGCAAAATGATGACGTGATGATAATAACACTGAAAAGTATGTAAGCTAACACGTAAACGAGAATTGGAACCAAATTATCCATACCTCCAATGACTTGTTTTGCAAGGAAGTACTTAGTATTTTTCATATTACATTGACGATGAATTGAAAGACACATGTACTCTTAACTCATGTTTGTCGTAAAATTTCTTACCTGTGTTCTGCACATGGAAATAGGATTCAAATGCCTTAGCTAAATGTAGCTAAGTAAACCTCGGGGTACCTCATAGGACCCCTTCGTCATCATTCAAAACAAACTGTCAGCACATTACCAAGAAAATTATAATAATACAAACTTATGTACAACATGTAGTTACATTTAAAACTTAAGCAGAACTGAAGATATATTCTCGTGTTATGATCATAAAATATCTTTCGTTAAAGAAATTAGCATCCATTTAGTCTACAATAGCAATTACAACTAGCATCAATATTTTGTTTTGAGAAATTCTACGTGTTGTCGTTATTAATTCTCTTAGTTAAGAGATTTAACTATTTTTATATGTTCCGCATTAACAAATTCAATAATTATTGCTATTTTTTTTATTTTTTATTTTTTCGGTATTTTACGGGATGTTACACGCAACAAAAAAAAATGATTCAAAGCTTTTGGTATTATTGAAAAAATTGCGTTAATTTTGTAGGAACATGAAAGTATACAAGAGTTATGTAAGGAACAAAATAGTCCCAAGGGATGCATCGTGAAAAGCTACAATGTGGAGGAATCAATAAAGTTTTATGGAGGATACTTGAAAGGTATGGAAATTATCATAAGCACACAAGGATGAAATGAAGTATGGGATGATGAAGTCGAAGAAGTTATGCTTAATGGAAAGCCATTATCTACTTTAGTGCCTTTTGAATTGGATGACATTAGTTGGGAAAAATCCCATAGATGGGTTCTATTTCACATAGATGAAGTTGATGCATGGATAGAGTAACATGTTAACCTAAATTTATTATTTTATTCATATTTTATCAAACACATTAAGAACTATTTTCACTGTCCATAATTGTCGTCAAATTAGGATGCATAAGATGGAGATTGCCAACTCAATTACCCAAGCCCAAAAAGATGAAGCTTTATTGTAGAAACTCCACAACCCACAATTTTACTAGTTGGCTAAAAAAGTAGGTGATGATGTGTTCATATTATAATTTCTTCAAGATTATTAAATGAGAATATTGTCATGTACGAAACTAAATATTTATTTAAAGCTTGAATGTCTGTTCTAACATCCTTTAAAAATCTACAGGTGGAAGGAAATGAAAATGTCTATGATACACTTAAATGGCTTGCACATGGTCCCAGAAAATTTGTGAACAAGTACAAGGGATACCTAATAAATGGTTATAGATTCCATACCAAATGTATAGAGATTGAGAGAACCACCCAAAATAGCGGCGTGTGTATAGCAGCTCAATCAATGATGAGATCAAGTTCCAAAGATGCAAATCCTATACTTCATAAAACAACATTTTATGGAGTGATAACATATATTATTACATTGGATTATTTTTGTATGGAGTACACATTGTTCAAATGTGATTGGGTCGATGTTTACAATAAGAGAGGGATTAATACCGATGATTTGGGTTTTACAATGGTGAATATGAAGAAATGCCTAAGTTAAAACCATTAGCAAGATGATCAATTTATTTTAGCATCTCAATCCAAACAAGTATTCTATGTACAAGATCCAATTGAGACTGATTGGTATGTAGTGTTAACATGTCCTCCGAAGGGGTTGAGAAATTATACAACATATGAACCTGAGTATGCAGATCTATCAAGGGTTGTAGACTTTCAAGAAACAATATGCGTAGATGAAGAAAGTAGAGTTGATGTTGATGTGGATGTGGATTATGTCCGTTCAGTTTATGAAAGAATATGCTTGAATGTTAATAAATAACTGCCTCAATCATAGGCACCATGGCCCACACAGTTAATCCCATGGCTGATGCAACAAATGACTCCATAGTCACAATATTGGAGAATGTCCCAAACCTATTACAAACATGCAAAACTAAATGATACAGTTTGTCAAAAGACTCAAAACTAGTTGTCCAAGCATGGTGGATGGGTTCTAAACTCTGCATGAATGAACTTTGCTATTAACTATTATTGTCCTTTGCTAAGGAATTCACAAAGTGACCGTGGTTCTGATTTATTGAGGCACATATAAGTCTAGCTCTTTACATATTTCATGTTTTAAAGGTTCACAATTATTGTTTAAGTGTATTAGCTACTGCATAACTGAAGTGGCCTTCTAAGTGTATTAGCTACTGCATAACTGATGTAAAAGTGCTTATTTAATGTCTACTATGGTTGAACTGTATTTCGCGAGACAGTGAAAATTTGGAAAAAACATTCAAGTGTACTCTGCTCAAAGTTTAGAGCATATCTATTGCTATTATGCATGATATGAATTCTTGGCATTGGATATCTGATAAAGCCATCATCTAGGTTATTTGCTGACTGTTGCTAGTGTGTGTTATACTATCATTATCTTTTACTTTTTGTTTTTGGTGGACATGCACAACTCAACAGACCCAATGTGTATGACTTCTCTGTCATGCAATTGGAAAAACCAAATGGGTTGTGATAATTTTGGCTTTTTTTTAGCATTGTAATGAGAAGTGGAAACAATGAGGCATAGAACATGATGACAGAAACCCATAGATCTACAAATTTTGTAAATTGAAATCGTTTAAAACCTCGACCTGTGAACTACATCCTAATGGGGGTGTTACCTCTAAGGTTTTCACTTTGATTGCTAAAGGGAAGAGCTGGAGCACTTGGATTTACATTGGAAATCCAGAATCTTAGGACATGATAATTGACCTCATATTTGATCCTCATCTATACTTGATGTTACGTTGGAATAAATATCATAGGGAGAAACTTAAAACTTTACATTTGTCTGGTTGACAAAATCATAATCTAGATTAAAATAGAGTAAGCCTGCCACTTGGAATTTTGTAGCATTTTGTGGATTCGTTGAGGCTGGTGTTGCAAAATATCTGGAGCTGCCTTTGTAGTCATATAAAATACATTGAGCTTATTCTGCTTCAAAATTCCATCAAAATGATATAAAGTGCAATTTGACCTTCAAAATTTGTAGGGAAAAACATAATCTCTAACTATTCCCTTGCCTTCTGAGTCTGAAGAGTGTCTTGTAAAGACCGAGTGCCCAGTTCTGCAAGAACATCCAACCTATTGCTACTTGCTTGGTTTTTCTATTTTTCTCGAAGCCATTTAGCTTTCCAAATTTTCTTTTGTTTGCTCCGTCCCTTGTTTTTCTTTACTATTTTCTGATCAAATTCGCATAGCCTCTTGTGCTTGATGATTAGCCTATTTAGTTTTTTATTGATCCTGACATTCTGCTGTTCTAGGATTCTAACCTTTTCTTCAGACTTATTCAACTTATTGCGAAGCATTTGCTTTGTATTGGACTTCTTATTCTTTGAAAAATGCTCTTGGCATGGCTTACTATGTTCAACAAAGCAAGTAAGGGGTTCTTCAACTTCTCGTTCTTCATCTATGCCTGGAGGATCCGGTAGGGCATCCAAAGTTTTTTCAATTTTAGTTAGGGCTTCTGCGATTTTCCTTTCCATTTCTTTTGAATGTTCATCTTCTTCATCTGATAATGATTGAGGAGAGACTGATTTTTGAAACTTTACAGACTTGCTAGGCTTCTTGGGCTCAATAATTTCTTGTTCTGAGTTTAACCCGGGATTCTTCCTCACCTGGAATGACTTTTGAGCTAAGTTGGAGCTGCTTGGCTTCTTTGATTTCATCTGAGGATTTTTCCATATCGATAACTTCATTTCTTTTTAAAGAAGGATCAAAGAGGGATTTGGACTTCATTCTAAATTTATTGTACGGTCAAGTATGAGGCCTCCTTGGGGGATATTTTTGCAATATATCTTGTTCATCCTCTAAGACCTTTTGTTGCTTCTTCTTTCTAGAAGGATTTTCAACAACTTCAAGGTTTTCAATTTCAGGTGGTGATTTTTCCTTATTCTCTTCATCATTCTATGTTGGACATGCTTGCTGAGATTTCCTCTTTTGACTATAAATCCTGGAATAACCCACCTCCACCTACCTTTTCCTAGGGGGAAATTGTTGACTTCGATTAGGGAGATTCTTTTTTCTACTTCAAGTCGACTTAGAGTTCCTGGTTCCTTTTGAAGAAGACCCTGCATTTACCTCCAAGGGCCAAACAAGTTCCATTTTAAACTCTAAAAAGAACAAGAATTGGTCCCAAGTTCAGTGTATCTTGGCTAACTCCTCCATAATTAACAATTTGATCATAGTATGGTCATAAATACCATGGAGTGTTTTATGTGGACAAGCCCTGACCTTTGTTGACATCTTCGTGAGTCTTTTTAGCAGGAAAAAGGGTAAATTGAGAGGTACATCCCCTGTAACGTGTAATCGAAATCTCATTTGGTATAAGTAAACAAAGGAGTACCTTCCCTCTCTAGTAAAATAACGCTGGATCCAATACAACAATTCCTTCCATTCTAGTTTCAAACAGGTTCTGGGAAGTCCCTTCCTCTAGTCGGGGTTTTGAAATTCAGGGACGAGAAATTGCTTACAAGCTGAAACAACAAAATCTTGTCATTTCAACCAGCATTCTTTGCTTGTGGACAATTTATTATCTACAACAATTGATGTTTTAGTAACTTGAAACTTCATATCTCCAACATTAGCTTGATTTTTATCAAATCCCTATGGAAAGGATTTGGCTATGCTCTTATGAAGTCCACGTAGCTTCTGGAAAAATTACATCCATCTTGATGCCCTAAGCCTATCCCCGAGCTTTGGATAAGCTTCAATTACCTCTAATCCCAGAGGTTCATACCACACTGGGCAACCACTTTTCTTTCGAGGAGGCATGGGTGAGAACTGGAGATGATGGGGAAGACTGTAGTCGATCACTGCTAACTTCAAAAAAAAGTGAGAGAACTCTTCAGAAGAGAAATTAAAGTAACGTCATTATACATGAGTTATATCCAGCATAGATCCATCTTAAAAGGGTATCTACCAAGCGACGAGAGGGATCAAATCTCTCTAGGTGCAAACCCCTTTTTAGAGTGCAATGTTGAGAAAGGGTTTTAATTTATCTAAATTGTATAGTTTTATATATGTCGTAAAATGTTTTAAATTGAATTTGAGTAGACATGTAATTTTTTATATTATTTTATTATTTTTTTTAAATGACAGGTGTCAATAGACTAATCGCACACTTAAATAAAATTTGAATGATTGTAAATTATGATTTAACCAGATACCATAGTCCTCGAGCAGGGATGATTACATGGAATCCTGACAACTTGTCTCATTTGATTGACGGCTTGTTAGATCTTGATTGAGTTCTCTATATGTTTGGCAGTGTCGATAAATTCAAATTTGGTAGCACCAGATCGAGAAAAGAGGTGAGTTCCACTGTAGAATGGAAAAATATTTTGTAGCACCTTATGACCCAAAATAGTAGGTTCCGCTACAGAATGAGCAACTCCTCACTTCTAGAAAATATAATGTTTGCTTGATATCATAACCCTACAAGTGATTAGAGACTACAAAATAGACAACAATATGGTTTAGTAACCTCCAAAATATCCATTATTAACAACTCACTGAAATGGAAGATCTTTCACATAGCACATAAATGTAGGGATGGAACTCGACATTCTAACTTTCTAACATTAAAAAAAAACTTGCTTGGAGGTTTGTATTCACTTTGGAATTTGGCCATATTATTTTGATAAAAGTGTTGATTTATAAGGACTACTTTCCCTAGTTGGTCCTTGTGATTATTTTCAACAGTGTTTATATTTTGATTTGCATGCAACATTACTTGCACAATATAAGCTTTCCTTTTATTCAATGTTTAATTCAGTCTTTCTGAAAGTGATTTTTATAATTTGAATTGTATGCAAAGGATACTCATGCATTTGTATATGTTGTGATGCAAAGTTTAGTTGCATTCTTTGAAAAAGTGTTGACTATTCCACTCTCTAGTCCTTTTGGACGAATTTTTGTAAACCATGCATAGAAGGTGCTTTTGCTTGGCAGTAAGATGTGTGAGAGCATAGTGGTATTGGTGGGCGTTTGTTAAGAGTCCAAAATATTGTCAAGAGCTACCCTTCTTTCTAGGGAGACATTACATATTTTCTTTTAAAATCTCAGGTACTGTCCTTTCCTATGTTATTTGAATTCTTTTAATGGATGATATAAAAGTTTTAAATTTTGATTATGAACTTTCCGACTTACTTTTTTCGATGGAGATTTAAGTTGGTGCCAAGTTCTACCCGAAAATATTACTTTTATGGTGAAGGTCTGATATCCTATGAATAATGTAGATCTTCTTTAAATTATTGATAAAGCCGTTGGTGTGCTATCTCTCTTATATGCTTTAATTTTATATCTAGCTATCGCCAATGGTTTGTTAAGTTTAGCATAAAAATCACAACAAGAGCATAATAAGGATCACTGAAAGAAACACAATCAAAAGATAGACACAAATTTATCCTGGGAAACCCTCATGGGATAGAAAACCCAGCAAAACTTCCTCAATATAGATGATCAAAAGTGCAAATACAAAATCCCCAAAGCAAGGGCTCCTTCTCCTTTGTAGATATCTCTCTCTCTCTCTCTCTCTCTCTCCTATGAGCTATACACAAGTGAGTGTGTGTTCAAATGAGAGACGCAACACCTTTATTTATACTTTATCTCTCACTTGAAATTTTACCCAGCTAGGTCGGCCCCATAACTAAATGACCAATTACTAACCAGGCCGACTTCTCTAGGGGACTTAAACACCCCATTACAACTGACTCTAGGGTAACTAATGCCCTGACTTACATGGGATGATTTGCCTCATTGACTTTACATGATCAAATACAATAATGACATCCCGATGGAGGAATAAAACATCTCCGAATAAATTACAATAATAAAATACAAATAGAATATTCTTCGAAGTTACAATATTTCAACACTCCCCCTTAAAGAGAAGGGTATTCTAACAGCATCTGCAGGAGCAAGGAGAGGTCATCAACAACATCATAGTGATACATCTATAAATCATTGGAAGTTTTCTTCAATCATCATCATCAACTGGAACAACTGCTGGAACATCTTCAACATCTTCAGTACTGGAACATTAACATCTACAGTACTGAGTCTTCATCTTTTGCAACACTCAATCACTCGATTGTCTATGACATCATCATTTGGATCTCTCGATCAACAACATCATCTGGATCTCCCGATCAACAACATCATTTGGATCTCTCGATCAACAACATCATTTGGATCTCTCGAACAACAACATCATTTGGATCTCTTGATCAACAACATTATCAATATTTGGATCTCTCGATCAACAACATCATCTAGATCTCTCGATCAACAACATCATCAATATCTCTCGATCAACAACATCATCAATATCTGGATCTCTCGATCAACAACATCATCTGGATCTCTTGATCAACAACATCATCTGGATCTCTCGATCAACAACATCATCAATATCTGGATCTCTCGATCAACAACATCATAATCTACAATACACATGATCCAATTACGGGATGATCAATCCCTCTCACTTTAGGACATAAGTCCAAGGATGATACAATCCTGATCCACTTACGCGATGATCAATCCCTATCACTTTAAGACACCACACCATGTCTAAGGACGATGCAATCCTGATCTACTTACGGGATGATCAATCCCTATCACTTTAAGACACCACACCATGTCTAAGGATGATGCAATCCTGATCTACTTACGGGATGATCAATCCCTATCACTTTAAGACACCACACCATGTCTAGGGACGATGCAATCCCCTCGTCAACTTAGACAAAGCCTAAGGATCACTCACGAAGACTCAAGTCTCCAGATTCATTTAGGACTAAAGTCCAGGGATGATGCAATCCACTTGTCAACTTAGACCAAGTCTAAGGACCACTCATGAAGACACAAGTCTCCAGATTCATTTAGGACTAAAGTCCAGGGATGATGCAATCCACTCGTCAAATTAGACCAAGTCTAAGGACCACTCATGAAGAAACAAGTCTCCGGATTCATTTAGGACTAAATTCCAGGGATTATGCAATCCACTCGTCAACTTAGACCAAGTCTAAGGACCACTCATTGACCTCATCATCGGTACAGGAATCCTCATCATTGACCTCATCATCGGTACATGCATCCTCATCATCGACCTCATCACTCCCCCTTTCGAGGAGGGTCCTTTTGAACTACACCAAGCTTGTCTCAGAAATACTCAAACTTTACTCGAGACAGAGGTTTGGTTAATACATCAACAACTTGCTCATCAATGCTCACATACTCGAGATTTATAGCTCCCTTCTGCAACCATATCCCGTATATAGAAATATCGGATCTCTATGTGCTTTGACTTATCATGGAACACTGGATTTGCCATAACCTTGATACAACTCTAGTTGTCACACAGGATCACAGTGGAGTCCATCTCTAAGTCAAATAGTCCTGACAACAACTTCCGAAGCCATATGGCTTCACAACTAGCAAAGCAAGCTGCTATGTATTCCGCTTCAGTTGTGCTGAGAGCCACACTGGATTGCTTCCTCCTAAACCATGAGATCATAGCAGATCCCAGAAAATAACATCCACCCGATGTGCTCTTTCTGTCTGAGACACTTCCACCCCAATCTGCATATGTATAACTATACATTCTGAAGTCATGATCTCCAAGATAATATATACCAAAATCTATCATACCTTTTAGGTACCTCATCACATGCTTTGCAGTGGTCAGGTGAACATGTCTACTCAAGGTTTTCACAACAAAGCATATATCTGGCCTGGTATTCATCAGATACGTCAATGAACCAATGATCTGTCTGTACTGAGTCACATCCACTAATTCTGATGATGTATCAGCTAGCAACTTCAAGTTGGTATCCATGGTAGTGGCCATGGATTTACAATCCAACATATCAAACCTTTTCAAGATTTCCACAACATACTTTCCCTGGTTGAGAAAGATTCCTTCTGGGCCTTGCCATACTTCCAGTCCTAGGAAGTAATGCATCAATCCGAGATCTTTCATCTCAAATTCTGCAGCTAGCTTCTTCTTGCTTTCCATGATCTGTTTCTCATTTCTTGTTAGAAATAGATCATTCACATACAATAATGGTATGACAAGTTCATCATCCATAACCTTAAGGTAAAGGTTAGGGTCAGCTTTACTTTTGGTAAAGCCCAAGCTTATCAAGAAGCTATCAATTCTTCAATCCATACAGAGCTTTATTTAAATTGCATACGTGAGTTCTTCTATCTTCAACTTCAAATCCTTGTGGATATTCTATGCACACTTCTTCCTCAATTACACCATTCAGGAAGGCTGTCTTCACATCCATTTGGTGTAAAATCCACTTCATCATGGATGCAAGTGCCATGATGGTTCTAATGGAAGTGTACCTTGAAACTGGTGCAAATGTTTCTTCATAGTCAATTCCCTCTTTCTGAGAGAATCCCCTGGACACAAACCTTTCCTTATACTTTTCAATGCTACCATCGGCAGCATGCTTTATCTTGTATATCCACTTGGAGGATACCCCACTCTTGTTTTTTTTGGTTTGGGAACTATATCCCAAACATCATTCTTCATTATTGATTGATACTCCTCTGTCATTGCTTCTACCCAATCTTTCATCTGAACTGCTTCTTCGTAACTGGTAGGTTCTTGATCTACAAGATCACACATCAAAGCCACATAGCTGGAAAATGGATTTGGTTTCTTGCTCACTCTTGTGGAGCCTTCTGGTGCTCCATATTTTTCTGCTTCCTGTATAATTTCTCTTTCCCATGCAGGCTTTCTCTTCCGTGATATGTTCAAAGATGGGGGTTCTTGAGGTTCTAGCATATCATGGTCTTCTGGTGTTTCCTCTTTAGGGGAGGGAGCAACTCTGTATTTCTAGAAGGTATATCTTCTTCATATACTTCTTCATACTGGCACTTTCTGAATCTCTTGAGAGCTACTTCTTCGTCAAATGTTACATCTCTAGTAATCTCGATGTGATGGAATCCTAGAATGTATATTCTCCACCATTGTCTGTTCTACGGAATAGGTCTCATCATTCTTCATTTGTAGGTGATCGTTGTGTGATACTTCCTACAAGTCAAATTCAATAGCATGGTTAGAAACATCTCATAGTTTCCAGATATATGCATAAAGACAAAAGTCATACTATCTTAGCCAATGCTACAACATTCATCCATATCCCATATTCATATGGTAACTTTCTAGATGCCTTCCATCTCTACCAGGACATTATTAAGAGCGTGCACTACTCCCAATATGTCAACAAAGAGGTTTCACTTTAGATAAGTAGCAATGGAATGTTGTATAACACCATAGGCTACTTACCCATCACATGCATAACAATGTAAAGAACCTAGTACACATCTTAAATAAATGTGTATACAATTGGATATTGATATTTAAACAAAAATGACAATTCAAATACTTATCTTTGTTTGTTTGGTAGGATCTCCTTTTGATACTTAGTCTTCTGATCATCATCAAAGTTTCTGAACCAATATTGTATGTTGCTTCTCCTATTCTCCTAGAGAAAATTTGTGAGGGGACTCCTTTTCTTCTAAACTGGAGAGAGTCTTCTTCTGTCCTGTCATGTGCTTTGAAGCACCACTGTCACAGGACATATTCTTCGATTTTTTCCTTTTCTTTCTTCCTGGGAGGTTGAGACTCCTTGTGGATTTCCTTCTTGAAGTTAGATTGGATTCTTCTTCTCTTGTTATGGGTGGCTAGGGATTGATAATCTTCTTTAAGTAGAGCTTCTATATTGGCTACTCTAGCCTCTTCTTGGATGCAATCTTACCATACAATGTCAAACTTCATGCTTTCCTTTCTGGCACACATAGTCTGGATGAATGAAACCCAAGGTCTAGTGAGACCATTGAGAGCAGTCATTACTAGCTCATATTCATCAAGGGAGTCTCCAATGGCTTCTAGTTGCTCCTTGAACTGGGAGACCCTTGTAAAGTAGTCTTGGATGGATTCTCCTTGGCTCATCTTGGTACTCTTCAATTGAGCTCTCAAATTCATCTTCCTATTGATGTTCTTCCCTTCATACATTCTGGCTAGGGCATCATACATCTCCTTCGGGGTCTTCTTGGATGACACTTGAGGAATCAAGTGGTCTTTGATATAATCAGCAATGATTCTCTTTGCCCTAATTAGATCCTTCTTGTGCTTCTCCTTAGCTTCATCTTCTTCAGGTTCTGCAACTTCATCCTTAATGTATTGGGAAAGATCATTCTCTTCAAGAATGAGATCAATCCTATATTTCCATGCCCGAAAATTCTCTATGCCTTTTAGCTTATCCTCAAGCTTAGTGCTTGGGGCCATCTTATCCAGGAAATCACCAAAAATTGAAAATTCTCAAAATGAAAAACTGACCTTACTAGGAGATGTGCGTGACTGAGGCGAGTTGACTGGTACACTTGCTTTTTGGAGATTCCAACTTTTCACCCTTCAAATTTGACCTGTGAATTTCAGACATGCAGTAGATTTCTGGTTCACAATTTTTCTGGTTTTTTGGTTTTCTGTAGTTTCTTGTCCAAAATTCAAACTAGGGTTTGACTTTCCCGGAGATCTACCCACTCAAAAATTTCAATCCAGGGCTCTAAATTTCGATTTTGGAGAGGCGCATATTTCTATGCAATCAGATTCCAAAAATTCCAAAATTTGCAGAAACCCTAATTTCTCACTGAAGGAGGAAGAGAGAGATTTTTCACCTTATGAAAGATGTCCTATTCAGGCTAGCTTTGATACCATGTTAAGTTTAGCATAAAAATCACAACAAGATCATAATAAGGATCACTGAAAGAAAAACAATCACAAGATAGACACAAATTTATCCTGGGAAACCCTCATGTGGTAGGAAACCCAACAAAACTTCCTCAATATAGATGATCAAAAGTGCAAATACAAAATCCCCAAAGCAAGGGCTCCTTCTCCTTTGTAGGTCTCTCTCTCTCTCTCTCTCTCTCTCTCTCTCTCCTATGCACAATACAAAAGTGAGTGTGTTTTCAAATGAGATACACAACACCTCTATTTATACTTTATCTCTCACTTGACATTTTACCTAGCTAGGTTGGCCCCATAACTAAATGACCAATTACTAACCAAGCCGACTTCTCTAGGGGACTTAAACACCCCATTACAACTGACTCTAGGGGAACTAATGACCCGAATTACATGGGAGGATTTACCTCATTGACTTTAAATGATCAAATACAATAATGACATCCCGACAGAGGAATAAAACATCTCCGAATAAATTACAATAATAAAATACAAATATAATATTCTTCAAAGTTACAATATTTCAACACAATTGAGATCTATTTTCTGCTTGTTGCGCTTTTAATCTGGATCGTTGACGGCACAAACTCATACGTGACTTGTTTTTTTCAATTCAAGATCGTGGACGACTATGATTTAATTTGCTGCTATTGCGGGACTCAATCTGGACCGTCACTAGGACGTGACTTCGTGGTTTTGGTTTCCTTCCATCAGCTGCCACAAACCGTTCAGGCTTGCCCTGAGGTGATGACGTGATTCGATATTGACCATCAATGAAGCACATAAATTTGAATATTTGATTCATCTTTCTAACTATCGAAACTTGTGAATTTGCTTGATAAAGTTTGTGACTACAATCATCGATACCACTTTCCTTATTGATCGGATTAGGTTCCTTCTTTCGCATAGATACATAGAAACAAACAATACCGCCTTAACATGTATGGTTTCATACATAGTATATTTTCTGTGTTTTTTTCGTACTTTTTGGGAAATGATTGGGTTCATTCAAATTAAATAAGTGTTGATTTTATGATGTGTCATTTCAGATGTTGCAATGAAGCCTTATCTGAAAAACCTGTACACCTTTATGTCCATTTTGGGACCTCATTTAGGATATTTGTACACTTCAAATACTTAGCTCAACTCTGGTCTATGGATTTAAAAAAAAACTCAAAGGATCTCCTTGTATGCACCAACTAACATTTACTGAAGAGATAGATATTCATAGTTGCTACCTTTTCAACCTAAGCTAGGTGTTACATCACAATCCATGCTTCTCATTTTAATTGTTTTAGAAATATTGGAAAATTACATGCTTAGTCTATAAATATGGAAGTAAAATATGGTTTTTTAGATTGTTTTACTGTTTGATTGTATAGAGAACATTGCAAGTCTAATTTTGCAGGGAAAAATAAGAGAAGACATAGCATAGAGAAGAGCAGAGAGCAAGAATAGGAAAGGGAAGAGTAGGCAGAGCAACCAAGACTAGATATCTGTAATAATTTTCTGAATTTGAATTTTGGTTGATAAATTGTAAAACCTTCTTGAGACTGAGACCAAGGGGAATTTTTAAGTTTTCTGTGAATCAAGAGTTCCTCTCAAACTCTGTAATTGCCATGTAATCTGCCATTTTCTAAGCAAATTTTAATAGCTAAATGAGAAATTTTAATGGTCTTTTTTGTGTTGGGAATAGTGTTTGAAATTGTTTCTTGAAAGAGGTTGTGCGCTCTGTGTTGCTGCTGAATTTTAGTGTGTTTGCTTTGTTGTAGAACCCTACGGGGCTCCACCATAAAGTCACTTCTAAACTCACACTGAAATAGACAAAAAGTTCAAAGCCCCAAAATTTCACTTTAAATTTTGAATTAGAGGTGACATTTAATTCTCTACACCTCATCATTGCAGAAATTGACGGTGATGTTTAAGTTTGTGACCGTCACCATTGAAAAATTCAATGGTGACATTTAATTATGTGCACGTCACCATTGCAGAAATTAACAGTGATGTTTATTTGTAACCATCATCATTAATGAAATTTCAGTGACTATCCTTGAAGGTTCGTAACATTTTTTTAAAAATTTGAATCGAAATGGTGATGGTCCTTTGTCACGCATCACCAATGAGATTATGATGACGGTCATTAAAGATATGTCACTGCTGTTCTTTTCCATTGGCGACAATCATTGAACATGACTAATAACGATTTATTGGTGATGGACCTAGTGCGTGGCAACGTTCACCATCATTAATACTATTATTGGTGATGGACCTTGCGTGTCTCCATATCTCCTTTAATTTTGGCATGTTGCCTTTGGCGACGTTCAATTTTTGGTGACAAACACCATTTTAACTGCCACCAATGAGGTTATGGTGACGACCATTAAAGCTATGTCACTGTTGTCCTTTGGAATTGGTAACAGTCCTTAACCATCACAATTGAAGCTTATTGGTGACAGACTTAGTGCATCTCCATACCTCCTTCACTTTTGGCTATGCTTCCTTTGGCGACATTTGGTTTTTGGAGATGAAGGCCATTTTAATCGTCACCAATGAGGTTATGGTGATGGTCCTTAAAGATATGTCGTTGTTGTCCTTTGGAATTGGTGATAGTCTTTGACCATCATGATTGATTATTATTTGTGATGGACGTAGAGCATCTCCATATCTCCTTCACTTCTGGCTACGTTGCCTTTGGTGACGTTCAAGTTTTGGTAATGAAGGCCCTTTTGACTGTCACCAATGATGTTATGGTGACGTTTTTTTCCTGTCATTGCAAGCCTTTTTTCTTGCAGTGATAGTCCTGATCAGTGGTTCTAGCTCTCCAATGAGGAAATTTATTTAATCATTGGGCTATCTAGGAGAGGGGAGGATTTTCCTAGTTCCCTGAGGTCCCAACTGGTGTTGTCCCAACTGGTGTTGCAACATAGATTCATCTAGCTTACTCTCAGATATATATCGGTGAGCATGTCGTCGATCTTATTGATTTTCAGGTGAGTCGTGGGCAGCTTCACATTTCCTGTTTTGGTGTAGAGCATGTGAGGTGCCTCTTACTATTGGTGATGACCATTGCACAACTCACCACTAATGGGAAGCGCATTAGTTTCCCTCTATTATTTTATGTAGATTCTTTAGTGCAGAGTCCTAGATTCATCAAGTGGTCTACCATTTTTTTATGATAGTTAAATGTTATGCTTTGGATCGATGTCATGCATTCATTGATGGGAGGGTCAAATTCCCTTTCACTTCATTGATTTTTTGCCTATTTTTTGAGAGGTTTCTATCCACCATGACATCATTTGACCGTCGCCCTCCTAGGCCAATGACAGAGGTGCGTATGCGCACGTGGGGCAAAATGATTCCTAGGAGGGGGCAACTTGAGTTCAGGATCACAACAGAGATGCTCGAGATGCTAGGTAGTGAGGATGAGCATTCATTAGACCTAGTTCCTTATCCATATGTGGAATTGGATTGGAGAGCATGCCACAACATATTCTTCATCCAGGATGAGCCACCATATGAGAGAGGTAATATTAGCATTATGTTTAAATTAATCTAGTTGCATTTTATTCTCCTTATACTTAATGCAAATGAAATATATTCTAAATTGTTATATTAAATTGTTTAATTATCGTTGTGTATTATATATTTTGAAGACATTGGAACGTTCGATGAGGAGGATCCACCTCTTCCCACTCATGATGATGAAGAGATACATGAGTCCAAGGTGCCATAGTTGCATAGACCTGGCCTTCAATGCCAGCCTGATGATAGGTATAGAAAGGATGTAGCAGACATGTTATCAACATTATTGGTGTAGTAGGCGGTTCAGCCTGTACAGGTGCATGACATTGTGTGACAATGTGACCTCACAAAGATATGGAGAATGGTTCCTCATGATATGAAGAACTTGATGTAGCATATTGTTGGTGCATCCACTTGTTTAGCTCCTAGGAGGGGTGATTGTTACTCATCTGATGAGGGTGGAGATCCTCCTCCTCCACCTCCTCCTACATCAACTCCTTCTGAATGTCGAGAGGATGTAGCCTCAAAATTTCATCCACCACCTCCTCATCCATGATCTATGACATCTTATTCACCTTCTCCTCCTCCCCCTCCTCCTCCATCAACTTAGTCATCTCATCCACCTCCTCCTCCATCAACTCCTTCATCTTGTCATGTACCTCCACTTGGACCACCACGTCCATATCCTCAGCTATGCCTACTCGACCGACCAACCTATCCTATTGATTGGCTCGACCATCCACCATTTCCTACTCCAGTAGCCTCATTTTTAGATATGATACTTAGATGGGGTACAATTCAACTTGATGGAACTATCTATGCTTGTCTCTGAGCTAATTGTTTTCCTAACAAAGCTACCAATGCCTCTAGCTCTATTGGTGGAGGTATCCATGCCTCTGGCTCTCCTCGCAGAGGTGTCGATGCTTCTAGTTCTACTGGTGGAGGTGTTGATTCCTCTAGATCTAGTGGAAGAGATACTGATGCCTATGATTCTGAAGGTGGACCGGATATGTTATAGCAGTTATTGGACTGGAGATATATATTTGGCATGTATCGTCAATTTGATGTTATTTTTCATATATATATATATATACTGCATTTTTCATGTTGACGTTGATGTTTATTTATATGTTGATGGTGATGTGTATGTTAGGCTAGGTTAAATGATGTTTGTTAGATGTGTGTGATTGTTCTGTTATATAATGCAACTTGTGTTTTGTTAGATGTTATTATTAGATTCGTGTGTTAGATAATGTTTAAATCTGTTAAGATGTATATGTTAGATGATGTACGTTAATGTTTATGATGGTATGTTCATGTTTATGTTTATTATGGTATGATGATGTTTATGTTTATGTTTATGATGGTATGATGGTGTTTATGTTTATGTTTATTATGGTATGATGAGGTTTATGCTTATGTTTGTTAGGTGGTGAAAATGATGATGATGGTACGTTAGATGATGTTAACTATTTTTATATGTAATTACTAGATATTTATCTTAGATGATGTTGAGTGATATTAGATGTGAATGTTCATATTTGTTTACACTAATTTATCATGAACTTATAATTTGCATTTAATGCATCTTAATGCTACATGTAATTAAATGAAAATCATAGTTAATCATATGAATAATATATGAAATTGAAGTCCATGGATGCCGATTGTGAGGGAGACATAGGTGAGGTGGAGGTTGATATGAGTGGAAACGTATTGCTGGCACGTGATGATTAACCAAGCCTTTATGAGGAAAGGTGGTGACGACTCTCTTTCGTGGGGGAGCATAATGAGAAGAGTTGGTTATCAGGAAAGTAGTACGGGGTGTAGGAAGAAATTAATGGAAAAGATGGAGACTGGGATAGCTTGAATGTGGAAGTTGCAGAGAATGAAGTTCACTATCATGATAATTTCGGCCATGGGTACAAAGCAGAGTGTGGAAGTATGGATCTTCATTAAGGATGTCTTAATCAATCATAAATATAATGTCATCGACCCATCCCATGTATTTTATCTTTTCATCGGGGGCTTTTGGGGCCTGAAATGAAGGGCAACGTTCTCATGCTGAAGTTTGAGACACTATTATCTGGTTCTGTGGTCCGTGTGAGGCTTGGGAGGTTGGAAAGGGGTGGGGATGATTCATAAAGTGGGAAAGCAGGGCTGAAGAGAGATAATAGGTAGCATTTACGTGTAGCTCAGGCGACCTAGCTGTATAAGGCCTCGATTTCGTAGACAACCCATGAGGAAATTAAAGCGGTGGATAAGGGTCTCTAGGACGAGCTGGAGGAGTCTAATCCAAAGAAAGAGTTTTTATATTTAGAGACCCGGATTCAAGATCCAGGGACTTCAAGAGCTCAACAAACTCTGCTTGAAAGGTCTATGTCATTATATTGGATTATGAAAGGGTTGCTTGGTCATGTTCTGTTGGAAAAAGAAGAGAAGAGTAAAGGAGATGATGTTCCTGTCCAGTTCTGGAAGGATCTTTATGTAGATACTGGCCTCATGCACATGAATATATATGCCATTGCCAAAGAATTGGGAATTCTGATCCTGCCAAGGGCGACTGCTATGGGAGATATGGTCGGAATGTCACGGGATGAGAGATATGGATCGTCGGCTGACAACTAGGTCCCGTAATCTATATTATGAGTTTAGAAATGACGTCTTGGTATGTTTTTTTATACTCAATCGATATAGTAATGTGTTTTGAGTTGTTAGGATTAGTATACACTTTGGATTCTTTGAACAGTTCCGTGAGAGACAATATTAAATCCATATTTTCCCCTATGGGGGAGGTATAATTTTGTTGTTTGAAAGTAGTGAATATCTATGGGGGGGGTATAATTTTGTTGTTTGAAAGTAGTGAATATCTATGGGGGGGGTATAATTTTATTGTTTGAAAGTAGTGAATATGGAAGTATGGTGTGTCAATCAGAGGGGATGGGGAAAAATGTAGACATCTGAAAAATGTAAAACTCATGTTTATATTTAAATAATAGAATTCTTACTTACTATATATATATATATATATATATGAAATTGAAGTGATGCAACTATTATACATATGATATTGTTGGAACTATTCCTAAATTGACACATTTCTTTATCCTGATTTAACCACAAATGGATTGTATATGCATACATAAATTCCCAATTTAAATATGATTTAATACTTATACCATGGTTTAATTTTATGGGTATTTCCACATTTTTTACAGGGTGTAATTAACTTCATATTTGGGGGATAATGCTTACGATATTTGAATTCAAATTGCCTCTATATTTTCCTATTTATTAACACGATTTAATTAACAACTTTAATATCCATAGTATGATAAATCAACATATTAGTGTAATAGTTTAAAGTATTGTTTTCAAGGATTTTTTGTCTTACCAATTTCAATTTCATATTCATACTTAATTACTAAACATATGACTAATATAAATATTCACAAGTAAGTGCATTCTATTCAATGTTATTTTCACAAATAACAATATATACTTGGTGAAAGTACCATTAAACCATTCTTTCCAATGGGTGTTGTCATTGCTTTATTGCTTTCATGTAATACATAGTAACTAATGAATGAACTAACAATAATCCACGGTGAATAAAAAGTGAATTAGTTAAATCAAACGAAAGAGCAACAATGGTAAAAAGAAACAATCTCAAGCTAACTTCCATGAGAAACTTTGAATAAAAATCTCATTTGAAAAATAAGAAAAGGAACTCTTATGCTTCAAATACCACACTAATGCAAAGTATAAGTGTCTAAGTATAATATATTCATGAAATCCACTTTGTTATTCAAATGAGAGTAGTTGAAATTAAAACAAACAATAAATGTGATTAACATCATTGATAATTTGCAATCCAATTAGTTGATTTTGATCTACTTGTAATTATAAAATAAATTAAATGATAACAACCACACTAGAATGAATTAAATAGAGAACAAGAAATATCATCTCTAACTATGGAAAATGACATACATGTTGAGATATTGTAACTTCTAAGAATATGATATTTGTACTTTATTATTCCGGAGATGTTTCATTCTTCCGTGAAGATCTTATTGTATATTCGGAGATGTTTATTCCTCCGTCGGATTGTTGTAACTTGGGTTATTAGACTTCCCTAGCGGGGGTCGGCCCTGTATGTGTTATGTGGGTCAAAGGGTTATTAGACCACCCTAGAGGGGTCGGCCCAGTCAGTTGTAATGGGGTGTTTAGCCCAGTAATTAAGTTGGGGCCGACCTAGCTTGTGTAAAAGTCAGTTGGGGAACAAGTATAAGTAGAGGAGGATGTTCCTCACTTATCTCACTCATTCATTCACTTGTGAGTGGCGCACTTGTGTGAGAGAGGTCTGCTATGGAGGAGGAGGAGCTCATATCTTTGGTTTACATCTTTGTATTTCCTGATCATCTATATTGAGGAAGCTTTGCTGGGTTTTCTACCCCATGAGGGTTTCCCAAGATAAATCTGTGTCTCTTGTGTTTATGCTGTGCTTGTTGTTTCTTCAGTGATCTTGTATATGCTATTGTTGTGAAATAGAATATAATGTTGATATTTTATGTCTTAGCATATTGATATTAACATGGTAACAGAGCTAACTTGAAGGAAGGAAATGTATGGCACCTATGACACTTTCTTCACTTGTGATAATTTGAGGGTTTGGGTTTTATATAGAAAAAACCAGTCATCGTGGAACTTTCTCTATAAATCCATTTTTGCAAAGTTTTAGGATCTAAAAAGTTTACAGGGCGTAGATAACATCCCCATGTACCTTGTATCCAAAGTACACCCTCCGATTCGTTTTACTTTGTGAGTTATGATCAGTACAAGTTAGGGTTTCTGCCTCTTCCAGATCTCAGTCAAAATCAGGTGACCTAGGAAAAAAGGTCATAAATTAGGCTAGGAAGCTCCAAATGAAATTTCGTAAAAAGTGACAGGTAGTACACAGATTGTACTATCTAAGAAATGGTTTTTAGAGTCCAAAGTTGAACCAGTGACACATGGCATGCCATACAAGTTCGCTCTCCTGTTTTATCCCATAAACAGGTAACGTTGTGACACTTGACATAGCTCTCTCTCAGAAAATCCAATTGAGGTCAGACCTATCGGGATGGAAAGATGACAGGTCATGCTACCACATAAAAAGGTTTCATACCCTGTGGATCAAAAATTTTGGAGTTACAGAAGAAACAATCAGATACATATTTATGTCAAAATAGAATTATTTTTGGAGCACCTTCATTCATGGCTTCCAGAATTTAGGGTTTCAGAGAAAGTTAGAATTGTTGGAATTGGAGTCCACGACTGAATGCTACTTAGGAAAATCAAAATTTAGAGACCAAGATCGAATTTTTTGGTTGGGTAGAAGACTGGGCTTGATCAAACCCCAGTTCGGGATTTTGATCGGAAAGATGGAAAATTAGGGCTTCAGCAAAAGTTGGAATTTTTGAAGTCTGTGACCACGGCTGGAAGCTCCTCAGAAAAATAAGAGTTTAGAGCCTTGTATAGAACCTTTTGATTAGGCAGAAGGGTGGGCTCCATCAAACCCTAGTTTGAGATCCTGTCCAGAAGATCCAGAAGTTTTGAAGGCAATTTTGAGGGGTCAAATTTTGGAGATTTCAAAATTGAAGTATGCTAGTTTGACCAGCTTAGCAAGACACATCCTTCCATACATTCAGAAGTTTGAAAGTCAAAGTTTGAATTTTTAGGGTTTCTCTGTCAAACCCTAATCGAGCTCCAGATCCAGTTTCAGGGGGAGATGAGGCTAAGGCCTTACATAAGAAGACTACAAGAAGTCTTGACAGGTATGACTTAAGAAGATACAGGTATGTCTTGAAATCTGATTCTTAATTAAGTTCATAATATGTTTGTCTTCATATTATTTAGGTTAGTACAATCTTGATTAATGATAGAATTGTCTTATCACCCTAGTAAAAGTATGAATGCATGATAGAAGACATTCATTGATTAGGGCTATATGATTGTACTAATGCACTGTGGTGTTGTATGAGGTTGATGTTGTCTGCTAATAAGATACAGGTACATCACAAAAGACAAATCAAGTTCCATGACCATGACGACATGAAGACAAAGACTCATCCATAATCTTTGATCACATAGAAGGTCTACTTACGAGGTATGTATGACTTTGTTCTATTATGCTTAACCTATGAGATATGCAGATTCTAGCACAGGATCTCTAAATCATTGAAGAGAACAAAGAAGATATTGTTTAGGTATACTAATCCAAGTATGTTTTCTTATCTCAAGTTAGAATCTTACCTTGTGTTAGGATCCCTTATATAAGTATACTTGGTATGATTGGTTATGCTTATTCATAAAGTTAGAAATGTAAGTAATCAAGGGTTTATGCATATTATGTCTCTTATATTGACTAATGATTTAACTAACCAGAAGAATCCTATGATCAAATAAGAATATGCATGAGTAAAAGAAGACTTCCCTGAAACCTTGAATACTAATGTTTATTATCTATGATCATGACTATACATATTCAAGATTATTTAGAATTATAATGTTTTGATAATATTGAGATTATACTAATGAATGTATGTTTGTGTATGAGATCATGAGGATGACACTAGTGCACACTTGAGCATGCATAGTGGTACAGGATGGATAAAATCTCATGACATGGAAGGGAAGTCGAGACCAAGAAGGATGCAACCTCAGAAGACATAAAAAGATAAGTATTTGAATTGGTATTTGAATTACTGAATAGTCTATGATATTGCTTGTAATAGATTGCATGCATATTTAGAATATATCATGCTGAGTGTAAACATTCATATAGCATTGAACAATATACTACTAATATGCATATGATTGGTAAGTTGGACAAACATTCCATTGTTGCTTGTCTAGAATGAAACCTCTTTGCTGACATGCTGAGAGCTGTGCACACTCTCGATAGTATGTTCTGGTAGAGATGGAAGGCATCTAGATAGCCACTGTATGCATACAGGATATGGAAAAGTGTTGTGCCAAAGTATTGGTCAAAATAGTTGCATAACTATGTAAATGATATCTGTATGTATAATAGCTTATCATGTCAACATGATTTGATGATTATGAAGCATTACTAATCATGTACTTAATCTTGATTTGTAGGAAAGATCATGAAGAATGATGAACATTGAACTAGTGATGGATGTTCAACAAGAAGACTTACAAATCAAACAAACTATAGCAAGCTCGTGGCTAGAAGATTCTCTTAGAAAGAGGAAGAGGATCATGACGAGATGTTTGCTCCAAGTGGCTAGATAAGACCATTCTCTTAATGGTGTAATTGAAGAAGAAGTGTGAATCAGGCTCTGTATGGGTACTTAGGATCGATAGTCATTTGATGAGCTTAATGATCACCATGGGTGATTTGGATCTCAACCTTTGATACAAGGTTGAATATGGTTTCTTTATACAGATGACATGGATGCAAGAAGGAACTCACCATGGAGTTCAAATGATCTCGAGGCTCATATCAGTAGACCCATATGACGGGAGATGGCACAGATAGATATGCAGAAGATCACTCAATGCGGAGTGTTAATGATGTTCAGTCATAGAGGGAGAATGGACAGTTTCTTGACAAGCTTGGGATTTACCAGAAGTAAAGTTGTTCCTAACCTTTACCTTAAGGTTATGGATCATACTATTATTGCATGTAGATGATCTCTTTCTGACAGGGAATGAGAAACAGATCATGGAAAGAAAGAAGAATCTAGCTACAAAGTTTGAGATGAATGATCTCGGATTGATACATTACCTCCTAGGTCTGGAAGCATGAAAAGGCTCAGAAGGAATATTTCTCAACCAAGGAAAGTATGCAGTGAAAATCTTGAGAAGAATTGATATGTTGGAATGTGAAGCCATGGCCACTCTCATGGATTCCAACTTGAAACTATTAACAGATGACTCATCAGAGTTAGTGGATGTGACTCTGTACAGACAGATTATTGGGTCACTGATGTATCTAATGAATACCAGGCTAGATATATGCCTTGCTGTGAACACCTTGAGTCAGTATCTAGTGGAAACTAGATGTGTTCACCTGATAGTTGCAAAGCATGTGATGAGGTACCTAAAGGGTATGATAGCTTTGATCTATGTTATCTTGGAGATCATGACTTCAGATGGCTACACAGATGATGATTGGGTAGGAAGTGTATTAGACAGGAAGAGCACATCGAGAGGATGTTATTATCTGGGATTAGCCATGATCTCATGGTTTAGCAAGAAGCAGTCTAGTATGGCTCTCAGCACAAGCGGAATATATGGCTACTTACTCTGCTAGTTGTGAAGTAGTATGGATTCAGGATTGTTTGACTTAGAGATAGACCTAACTGTGATCCTATGTGACAAGCAGAGTTGTATCAAGATGGCAGAGAATCCAGTGTTCCATGATAAGTCAAAGCACATAGAGATATGACATTGCTATATACAAGATATGGTGCAGATAGGAACTATAAAGTTCAAATTTGTAACAAGTTACCAATGTACTAACCAAATCTCTACCTCAAGTAAAGTTTGAGTATTTCCGAGACAAGCTTGGTAGGACCCTCCTCGAAAGGGGGAGTGATGTGGTCACTTATGATGAGATTGCCTGCATCGACAGAGAGGTCGATGATGTGGATACATATATTGGTGATGTCGACATAGAGGTTGGTGGATGGTCCTTAGACAGGGTCTAAGTGGACAAGTGGGGATTGGATCATCCTTGGACTTCAGTCCTAAAGTGAGCCGTAGACACATGTCTTCGAAAATGAAGTCCTTAGTGGACAAGTGGGGATTGGATCATCCCTGGACTTCAGTCCTAAAGTGATCCGTAGACACATGTCTTCGAAAATGAAGTCCTTAGTGGACAAGTGGGGATTGGATCATCCCTGGACTTCAGTCCTAAAGTGAGCCGTCGACACATGTCTTTGAAAATGAAGTCCTTCGTGGACAAGTGGGGATTGGATCATCCCTGGACTTCAGTCCTAAAGTGATCCATAGACATGATGTCTCCGAGAATGAAGTCCCTAGTGGACATGATGGAATTGGATCGTCCCTGGATTTATGGTCCCTTGAATTGAGCCGTAGACATGATGTCTCCGAGAATGAAGTCCCTAGTGGACAGGATGGGATTGGATCATCCCTGGATTTATGGTTCCTTGAATTGAGTCGTAGACAGAGGTCTCCGAGAATTTATTGATGGGATTGGATCATCCCTGGATTTATGGTCCCTTGAATTGAGCCGTAGAGAGAGGTCTCCGAGAATTGGTTGATAGGACTGGATCGTCCCTGGACCTCGGTTCAAAAGGTACATGATAGGACTGGATCGTCCCTAGACCTCGGTTCAAAAGGTACATGATAGGACTGGATCGTCCCTGGACCTCGGTTCAAAAGGTACATGATAGGAATGGATCATCCCTGGACCTCGGTTCAAAAGGTACATGATAGGACTGGATCATCCCTGGACCTTGGTTCAAAAGGTACATGATAGGACTGGATCGTCTCTGGACCTCGGTTCAAAAGGTATATGATAGGATTGTATCATCCATGGACCTAGTCCTATAGAGAGCGAGATTGATCATCCTATAATATGATCGTGTGTATTGTAGAGTATATGATGTTGATGATCGTGTGATGACGATGCCGATGATCCTGTGATGATGATGTTGATGATCGTGTGATGACGATGCTGATGATCGTATGATGATGATGCTAATGATTGTATGACGACGATGATGATGATCGTATGATGACGATGCTGATGATTGTATGACGACGATGCTGATGATCGTATGATGACGATGCTGATGATCGTATGACGACGATGCTTATGATCGTATGATGATGATGATGCTGATGATTGTATGATGACGATGCTGATGATCGTATGATGACGATGCTGATGATCGTGTGACGACGATGCTATTGATCGTGAGGATCCAGATGATGATATTGCTGTAGCTATTCAAGTGCTGCAGAAGATTCGGTACTGAAGATGTTCCAGTATTGAAGATCTTGAAGATATTCCAGTAACTGGTTGAGTTACTGATGATGTTGAGAAAGCTCCCAATGACTTATAGATGTATCATGTATGATGTTGATGACTCCTTGCTCCTGCAGATGTTGTTATAATATCCTTCTCGTTAAGGGGGAGTGTTGAGATATTGTAACTTCTAAGAATATTATATTTGTACTTTATTATTCCGGAGATGTTTCATTCCTCCGTGAAGATCTTATTGTATATCTGGAGATGTTTATTCCTCCGTCGGATTGTGGTAACTTGGGTTATTATACTTCCCTAGCGGGGGTCAACCCTGTATGTGTTATGTGGGTCAAAGGGTTATTAGACCACCCTAGAGGGGTCGGCCTAGTCAATTGTAATGGGGTGTTTATCCCAGCAATTAAGTTGGGGCCGACCTAGCTTGTGTAAAAGTCAGTCGAGGAACAAGTATAAATAGAGGAGGATGTTCCTCACTTATCTCACTCATTCATTCACTTGTGAGTGGCGCACTTATGTGAGAGAGGTCTGCTATGGAGGAGGAGGAGCTCATGTCTTTGGTTTACATCTTTGTATTTTCTGATCATCTATATTGAGGAAGCTTTGCTGGGTTTTCTACCCCATGAGGGTTTCCCAGGATAAATATGTGTCTCTTGTGTTTATGTTGTGCTTGTTGTTTCTTCAATGATCCTGTATATGCTATTGTTGTGAAATAGAATGTAATGCTGATATTTTCTGTCATAGCATATTGAATCTTAACAATACAATCATCCCATACAGTCACACATATCTTAATAGACAAAGATATTTCACATTAGATTGATTGTTACCAACTCAAATTGTTTAAAAACACTTGGTAATCAAATTTCCATTTCCATCGTCATAACATGAAAATTAACAATATAATTAAAGAAATATTAAATATAACATTAATAAAATTATATATCAAAATTGTAAATTGTTGGCGCACTTTTATTTCAACCAAGGTTCAAACATCCAACATAACACCAACAAAGACTACCGCAAATATTGGGCCGAAAGGGGTTTTAACCCTTTTAGCAAGACTTGCAAAGTAGATGAAGTCTCACCCGAAGTACCTATGGAAACTACAGGAACTAGATTTCTGTAGTGTGAAAGGGGAATAACTCGACAGACCAATTAATTAATAAACAACCCATTACACTGACAAATCTACAACATCGATAGGTCTAGATCTTCGACATGCCATTCACTTCGACGTAACCCATAAGTTAACCAAAAGTTATAAAACATACATTATAATTCACATTTACTGGGTTTCAATTAAGTAGGGTCACGCATTCATTCATTCAAATAAATATTTACAGAGGAAATAAACGCATATCACATCACACACATAGCACAATTTTTAACGTGGAAACCCAAGATAGGAAAAACCACAGAAGCGTTTTGTCTTTATTATGAGTCGCAATCAAATAATAAGCACTTCATGTTTTTGACATACAAATTTGTTCTTGACTTACAAAAGACATCAGCACATAGCCTGCAGATCATGCGACTCATCTCTTCAAGACAACTTCGACATACATAGAGTAGTTCTGTAGTGCAAATACACAAATATCCTTGACCACATACACTTCTATATTCAATTATGTAACAACCCCAAAATTTCCCTCACATTACATATTTATAGGGTGGACACAGCCTGCCCCGCTCCCACTAACCCACTAACCAACTACTCTACTCATTAATGCAAGTGGAAAAAATTTAATTGAATCAACTCCATCGTTTTGACTTAATCAACATAACCATTTCTCCTGGTTTCTCGGTCGCTTCGTCGAACCACTTTTACTTTTTTTTGGTTCACACCAAAAATGTCTTGCCAAAAATAGTACCCAAAAATACTAGGCCCAACAGGCCCCCAACACTCACATGTGACTCGTCCCGAGCCATTTCAAGAATGGTGTACAGGTTCCTGCATCTTCGACAAGAATTCCTGGTACACCTTCCTAGCGACTTCAACCGAATGATGGACTTCTTCCTTTTTCTGATTTATGGCCTCGACCAGCTCAACAATAATGTGTTTGATGCTCTTCTCGACAGTCTGGGTAACTGCTGTTATAGCTTGAAATGACACCTCTCCGTTCGTGATGACACTTGCTTCCCTTGGTCGCATGACGACATTTCTTGAGATCAAGTTTAGTCACACAACAGGACATTTGTGGATGGAGGAGTCATTTGGGACACTAAAAATGGTTGAAATTACCTCATTCTTAACCCATTTGATGTATATGACCCTTAGGAACATTTTTCCAGACCAAACCATCTCCCGAAAATGAGCAGAAAAGCCTGTTTTTGGCCATTTTTAACATGAGCGCTGGTACACAGGCATGATAGTAGCGTGTGTACCCTACTCTAGTGTACAATAGTAGCGCTCAAACCTTCTGAGCGTGACTCCACTGTTGAAATAGTAGCGCTCAACTCCATATGTATGCTACTTTGTCTATTTTAGAGTAGCATACACCCCTGTTTTGGTCAAAATCTTGAAATTTTGGGAAGTTAAGTTGGTTGGGGAACCTCCTACTCGGTTATAACTTCTTTTCCTATCCTTCACTGACTATATAAGGAGGGTAGAAGGGCCATGTGAAGGGACTAAGCCCAATTACAAAGTTATGCTGGAGGAATGGAGACCCTCATCCCCCTCTCTTGTGCTTAGTTTTGGTAAACCCTAGCACAGATGATTAGAGGCTGGAATCCTTGGAGAACAGAAGCAGGAGACCTTGAATCTAGGTTTCGTGAAGTGCCAAGCTTGAAGGAAGGTATAACTTTTTGTACTTGCTTTCATTCATCAATAAAGATCAGACATTCTTTCCTTTCCAAATATGACCTATTCTTGTATGTCTCTGATTTGATTACTGTTTAATTATAATTTGATGTCTTGTTATGTCATGGATATCAGTCTTATATATGTAGTCAAATGTGTTTGAGAAAGGTATCAAGTTGTTTTGCAGGTCAGGGCGTTGCGACACTGGATAAGCATTGAAGAGCGAGGGAGGCAAAGCTAGGATCAACCTTCTGAATGAGGTGCCTACATCTCTAAACCCTAATCTCTTCATTTATTTGTTGTACTTGCAGAATGCTTGTAAGTCTATCTTTATCACCGTAAGTTGGTAGTTTCTCCCCTGAACTATAGGTGCATTTTCCCCACAACAGAATGGCGACTCCATTGGGGAAAGCCTAACTGCTTAGGGGTATCCAAGGTCATTTATTTAGTTTTGTTTGATGGTCTTTGTTCATTTTCTTGATTAGGATTAGTTAGTAGGCTCTGTTTGACCCTGCTGGGATTTTACAGACCCTTCCCGGCCCTTGCAAACCCTTGTGGACCCAGGTGTGGGGGGTTTTAACCCCATTTTTTCAAATTTTTCAACCTGTACGCTATTGTTGTGCAGTACAGTAGCTCCCTGGGCGCTAGTCTCCTTCATACACAGTAGCGCTCAAAATCTGGGTTTAAATTTTTGAGTTTTTTGGGTTGTGGACCCAAATATGGGGGTTCTGGCTGCATTTTTGTGGTCCGTGATGACCCTAGGTCTGTGTTAAACCCCTGTAAGTGGTCTCCCATCCTTTTACTGATCCGACATTCATGATTTGAATTTTTTTTGATCAATTTGGGCTTGTTTGGAAAGTTTTGGGGCTTGTTGACCCAAGTTGGGGGGTTGTGGACCCATTTGGAGTTTTGTACCCTAATTTGTGTCTGACTGAACCTGCTTACCCCATTTCCATTGGATTTGAAACCTCTTGAGTCTTCTTGACCCTGTTTGTATCTATTTGAGTGAAATTTCTCTTTTAGATTGGTTTTTAATCCTCCCTTATGCTTTTTAGTTTTCTTTTGCAGTGAAAGCTCAAGTGTTTTGGCTGTTGTTCAAGACCTTGTTTGCATTGTTTATGTGCAGACCTGACTTTACCAAACCATACTTTTTCGTAGGTCATTTGCTTCGTTTGGGTCTAAAAGTAGTTTTCATACTCTTTTCCCAATGTTTGGCATGCTTACATCAATAAGATTTTGAAAGTCATATTTGGTAGCTTTTACTGTTTCATAAAGAGAACCTAAAGTTTCTTTGCTTTGCTTTGATAATAGGTTAGTTTCAATTTTGTTTCTTGCCTTTGAAAGCATAAAGAATTTTGATTCATTTTCTGAATAGAGTACCTTGCAAGTGGCTTAAAAGATTTTATAGTGCTTTGCATAAAAAACAACAAGTTTTCTTTTGCATACCTATTTGTTTAAGTAGCTGCATTCTTAGGTTTTGAGTTTAATTTTGTACATTTAGACTTTATTTTTACCTTTTTTGCATTCGAAAGATTAAAAATTGCATTTGCATATGCATTCTAGATCATAGTTTTAAGACTTGCATTGAAAAGAAAAGATTTTTCTTTTGGTGGTAAATATTTCATTTTCAGTACTCTATCTCTATTATAACCACTCTCACACACCCACTACCTTTTTGAGTACGCAAGTAACCTTTAAAATGAACTCTAATAAAATGTGCTAGCAACATTTTCTCTTCTAGGTTACACTACACCAACTAGTCTTGGTTAGGATCTTGGGTTTAAAACACCTTAAACCACCCAAGATCACACATTACACAAAAATCGTAGTTGGACTATCATAGGTAAACCCACTTCATTCAAAGCTTTCTTGGGATCTATGCAGTAGGTCTTGTGAGATCAGATTGTTGGGAATACTCCTCCTACTTTCTGTTTCGAGCATATACCAGGATTGGATCGCGTTTGGGGACTCTTTTGAGTTTCGGGCTCAGTTACCCTGCCCACGCCTTCTGATTCGACCAGCGACTGTTCTCCCAGGAGTTTTCGGTGTTGTGGTATCCTTAGTACCTGACCATAGGTTCATACACAGGTGACAGCGGAGGGTATATCTGCTGTACCTAAGACATACATGGGAGGAAATCCCTTACAGGTCTTTGGGAGGGTGGTTGGGTGATTCCAGCGCTTGCACCCTTAGTCATTGTATTGTGGACCTCGGGTAACTATTCTTCATCCTTCGTTGATCTATTCTGGGCCCTCATCATCCCAGACTCTTCTCCGGAAGGCATCTGTTTTCCTGATTTGATTTACCTAGGACCTTTTTTAGTGGTGTGCTCTTTGTGCTACTTGTTTTAGTTTGCCTTAAAGAACTTCTTGTTCATTTGAGCAGGAAACTATGTCTAGCATTCCGGCGAGTGCCAATCAAGGTACCCTTGTTCCGGGGGATCCTTGTGCTCATTGGAAACATTGGTGCTCCCTTAATGGCTACTCTGAATCTTCCTGGATTCACTATTGGGCTATCGGTTTGGTTGTTTTCCACTCCAAATGCCTTGCATGCTCCTGACGCTTCTTTTGTGAGCACATCAAATCAAGAGCATCAGAACCCTGTGCCTCCTTTTCCAGTAACATCTTCTCCTCCTCCTTCTACCTCATGTGGCGAAAGTAGCAATACTAGTAGCCAACAGTCTAAAAGGAATAGATGAAGGAAGAATAGGAAGAAGATGCTAAAACAAGGGGGCAGCAACCCAGCCTCTGTGAGTCATGCTGGGGGCAAGCACCCTTCCTCTGCAAGTCATGCAGGGGGAACCTACCCAGCCTCTTGAGGTCATGCTGGGAGAAAAATTTTAGTCACTGAAAATCATACTGAAATTTTGTCTTCAACCATTGTCAGTCATGTTGAGGACACGTCATTGATCACTGCTAGTCATATTAATGACAAGTCACCAATTCCTGTGAGTCATACTGGAGACAATAGATCAGCTACTGCAAGTCATGCTGAGGGAGTTGACATTGTAGACAAACCAAACAAACAGAAGCTTAAGTTCCCTTGTAAGTTTTGCGAGGGAGATCACCTTACTTACTTGTGCCCTGTGCTTCCAGAAGTGCAAAAAGTGTGGTTCTTAGTTCAAAAGTTTGATGGTTCTGAGCAACCAGCCTCTGTGAGTCATGCTGGGGGCAAGCTGTTAGCCAATACTAGTCATGCTGAGAGTACTGACGTTGTAAAGGAGTCTAAACCTATAGGACAAAAACCAAAGTTCCCTTGTAAACTTTGTAAGGGAGATCACCTTACTCACCGATGCCCTACCATTTCAGAGGCACGAAGAGTGTGGTCCATGTCTGAAGGAACCTCTGTTCCTGAGTTGTCTATAGATTCCCTGCAGTCAGATCAACCTTTGGTTGATAAAGTGGTTGAACCAATGCAATCTTTGGTCGACCCCACTCTTCCTTCGGAGAGTGAAGTGATCGAATCGATGCAATCTTCGACTGATCCCATCAGTCCTTCGGAGATTGATGCACCTACTGCTAAAGTCTTCTGCATTACCAGTTTGGATATTCCTGAAAAAGGGGGCACTTTATTTGTGCCATGTGAACCCCTACCAAGCCCTAGGATTGTTTCGTTTGATTGAAATAGTTTAGCCGAGCCTCATCTTCCTTCTTCGACACCTTTCCAGACAAAGGTTGGTATCGGGAACCATACGGTTGATCGATGCATTGTTGATGAAGGTGCTTCTATTAGTATCTTATCCGCTTATGCTTGGAGAGATTTGGGTTTCCCTAATGTTATTCCAGCTGCTAATTGGCCGTTGACCTTCGATAAAAGACCTAGTGAACCATTTGGATTCCTTCGTCAGGCACCTGTTACTTTGGGTGGAAAAACAGTCTTAGTTGATTTTATGGTTTTAAAGGACCCTGTGGACTTTGATATGATCCTTGGGCGTGATTACGTTTATGCTATGCATGCTGTGGTGTCTACGCTTTTTCATGTGATGCATTTCCCTCATAACGAAAACATTGTCACCATCGACCAGCTTGCATTCGTTGATCCTCCTTATTACCCAACTGTAGACCAGTCAGGTCCCTCGTCATTAGGCACTATTATGTCACATGGAAATTTTGTGGCATATTGTTCTTTGAGTTCAACTGCTACTGAGAAGGAGTCTCTGAGTTCATGCTTACCTTCTCGGGACTTAGTCCCAGCTTTTGACCAAGTGACACCTCCATCTGAATGTTTAGATATGTATTCTATCTGGGATGATATGCTTCCTTTCGATGAAGTTTTCCTAGAGTCTATAGTACAGTCTGCCATTCACTTGGATGTTGATCCAATCGTAGTTATGTCCAGCCTCGGTTTGACCTTAAAGTATGATCTTCCTACTGTTGAGTCTTTGGACTCTCCTATAGATCCGCAAATCGATGTTCCTGCTGAGTTTGATTATGCTTCTAGAATTTTCAACTCCCGTGATGATGAATTTGTTTCTGCAGATTCCATCATGTCCTTCAACTTTGATCTTCATCCTGAAGTTGATCTTGTTGATTGTAAGTCCTCGGGCTTGGGTACCATAGAGTCTTCAATTGAAAAATCTGCCTTGTTTATGCCTACTATTGATGATAGTGAAGTTGAAAGTATTTCTACCACAGTGACTTGTATCGGGTCTTTTTTTACATATGTTTTAGATATGATCCTGGTACTAATGTTTCTTGGATACAGGATTCTTAGCTGGATGTATACTTGCTTGCTGGTCCTTTTTGACACCTTGTGCGACCATGTCAGGTATATTCAGAACCTTGCATATAGGTTTAGGCTTCCTTGCTGTTATGTTGCATTTGAACCTTTTGCCATCCAAATTCGCCATAGGGTCGAACTTGTTGGATATTGGTGTGTTAGCCATCTCTTTATGCATCGTGCACCAGTCCGACAGCAGAGCCTACCTAACATGGGTCACCCTAGTCAGCACCCTTATGCCATTTTGGTACCCATGCTGAGTTTTTCTGATAGGCTTGGGAGCCTTTTTAGATTTACCATGACTTTGAGAAGAAGCCTCATATATTTCTTCCTCATATATTTCTGGCCATCCCTGATAAGGCTCCCATATTTGTGTTCAAATTGCATATGCATCTGTTATGATCCCGCTTGCACTAATGATCTTGAAGCCGACTTCCACGCTTTTAGCTCGTTATATAAGCCTCCATCTCTGATCTCATTTCCCCTAAGCCCTGTATCATTTTGCCTTTTCAATTTGACCCTTTTTACCTGGAGGAGACACACCCTGAGTGTCCTTATCTTGCTCATGTTCCTTGAATTAGGCATAGCTTTGTTCCATGCGCTTGGAGCTAGTTTCGCATGTCCCTGACACTCATCTCCTCCCATTGCGAGCATTCTTCTTTTACTTCGAGCTCGTTAAAAACAGTAAGTAGGTTTCGAGCATTCTTCTTTTACTTCGAGCTCGTTAAAAACAGTAAGTAGGTTACGAGCATTCTTCTGCCTTCACTTCGAGCTCGTTAAAAACAATATGTAGGTTACGAGCATTTCTTCCACCTTTCCTTCGAGCTCGTTAAAAACAGTAAGGAGGCTATGAGCATTTCTTTCATCTTCACTTCGAGCTCATTAAAAATAGTAAGGAAGTTGTGAGCATTTTCTGTATCTCCTTTGAGCTCGTTAAAAACAGTAAGGAGGTCATGAGTTTACTTTTCCGGACTCGTTAAAAGTTTACGGAAAAGATCCCTATGGAGTTCTTTTAAGCCCTTTTCAGACTCTTTAAATAGGAAAAGTTTGCCGAGCATAGTTGTCTTTTCGGGATCGTTAAAATAACTGAACCGACATCCACTTAGGTATAGAATTACCCCTTTTCCGGGCCTTGGTGGATAATTTACAAAAAAGGTATACTCTAGGTATACTCTTGTATGCGCTAGAAGAGTTCTTCTTCCATCATTTTACAATTTTTCGGGGAAGGAGACTAACTTTACGAAAAAGGACCTTTGGAGTCGTCTTTAGGGTTTTCAGACTCTCAAAATGTGAAAACACCAAGCGAGCACAGACCAATCCAGGCTCGATATAAAATCCACGGATAGGTGTATAGAGGACTGTTTAAGTTTTTCAACTCTATAAGCAAGAAAACACCGCCGAGCATAGACCAATCCGGGCTCGATATAAAATCCACGGATAGGTGTATGGAGTTTTCTTCTAGGTTTTTCAGACTCCTTAAATATGAAAATACCATCGAGCATGCTTTAGTTCTTTGTCAAGCTCGTTAAAAAATGAAAAAGGAAAGGGAAGGGAAGAATGTCAAAATATCTTTCAATATGATGGCAGCAAGTCAACTATTTCCTTGAACAAGGCACCTGTTTTGAGTCTACCAAACAAGTTGGGTTCTAGTGTTGGCCTTAGGGTAAACTTGATCTCAGAGTTCTTACTCCTCCGTTTGGTTAGTCTTCCAATCATATGGAGAATATGTTAATGTCTCCTACATTGCAGATTTGCATCATGGTCTCTTTGTGTTCAAAGCTGCCTAAGTCACTCTTGTGTCGTGCTCATTGTTCAAAGATATAACCTGTGTCGGCCATTCTACAGTTGCCTTGACCTCATGTGTCGGCCATTCCTTGGCGTCAGTATGTTTCATCATGTGTTCAGTCCTACTCCAAATCAGCTCATACCTTTTGAGTGTCCCTCGTGTTGGATGATGGAGGATGCATTAAGGCCTCCCTTCCAACGGGGCTTCTTCCCATCGACTTCAACTCATTGTACTCTGGGAATGAATTTTAAAGTTTCGGTTAGTACCTTGGGGATTGCAGTCATTAGTGGCAGTTTCCCTCGCTATTGGATAGATGGGAATACATCAATGTCTCCTATCCGATGGATTCTTCAAGTGTTCGATGGCAAGACCATCTATTCGCACTTGCTTGAATGTACTAGGTACCTTGGGTTCCATTTTCATTATTGGTGGACACCCTCACGTTTGTTAATGGTATACATCAATGACCGGTAATCAAACGATACCTCCCATGTTCGACATCAACTCATTTATTCGCATGGATAGGTTTGTACCTTGGGTTGTTTTTGGATGAAGACCTTGGGATCCTCGATAGCATCACCTTATTTATGTTATTGCCCAAGTTGCGCAAGACTGAGCCACACTCTTTTTGGCTCTTGATGAGACATAGATCCAGCTTGTTCTCTATGGCTATGTTCTCCAGTTTTGACATAGATCCACCTTGTATTTATGTGGCTATGTTTACACTTATGTTCCTCATGGATCCACGATTGTATTTTAGTGGCCATGATATATGCATCAGTATTTTGGATCATTATTGTATCCTCTTGGAGGTCATGTTGCACCATTTGAACATGGACAGTTACCCCAAGGATAAGTTTGTCTGACATTGCCTTTGTTTTCAGGTACTTCATTTGAGCTTATGATTCTTGGTTTCTCCGTTCCTCCATGATTCAACTCTTTGTTATTTATAATGTATTTCGACCATCATTTCCCATACTCCCTCTGACCTCATACATTAGGGGGCATCTGTTATAGCTTGAAATGACACCTCTCCGTCCGTGACGACACTTGCTTCCCTTGGTCGCATGACGACATTTCTTGAGATCAAGTTTAGTCACACAACAGGACATTTGTGGATGGAGGAGTCATTTGGGACACTAAAAATGGTTGAAATTACCTCATTCTTGACCCATTTGATGTATATGACCCTTAGGAACATTTTTCCAGACCAAACCATCTCCTGAAAATGAGCAGAAAAGCCTGTTTTTGGCCATTTTTTAACATGAGCGCTGGTACACAGGCATGATAGTAGCATGTGTACCCTACTCTAGTGTACAATAGTAGCGCTCAAACCTTCTGAGCGTGACTCCACTGTTGAAATAGTAGCGCTCAACTCCATATGTACGCTACTTTGTCTATTGTAGAGTAGCATACACCCTTGTTTTGGTCAAAATCTCGAAATTTTGGGAAGTTAAGTTGGTTGGGGAACCTCCTACTTGGTTATAACTTCTTTTCCTATCCTTCACTGACTATATAAGGAGGGTAGAAGGGCCATGTGAAGGGACTAAACCTAATTACAAAGTTATGCTGGAGGAATGGAGACCCTCATCCCCCTCTCTTGTGCTTAGTTTTGGTAAACCCTAGCACAGTTGATTAGAGGCTGGAATCCTTGGAGAATAGAAGCAGGAGACCTTGAATCTAGGTTTCGTGAAGTGCCAAGCTTGAAGGAAGGTATAACTTTTTGTACTTGCTTTCATTCATCAATAAAGATCAGACATTCTTTCCTTTCCAAATATGACCTATTCTCATATGTCTCTGATTTGATTACTGTTTAATTATAGTTTGATGTCTTGTTATGTCATGGATATCAGTCTTATATATGTAGTCAAATGTGTTTGAGAAAGGCATCAAGTTGTTTTGCAGGTCTGGGCATTGCGACACTGGATAAGCATTGAAGAGAGAGGGAGGCAAAGCTAGGATCAACCTTCTAAATGAGGTGCCTACATCTCTAAACCCTAATCTCTTCATTTATTTGTTGTACTTGCAGAATGCTTGTAAGTCTATCTTTATCACCATAAGTTGGTAGTTTCTCCCCTGAACTATAGGTGCATTTTCCCCACAACAACTGCCGACTGGATGGAAGTATGCTAACTCCCAATAACTTCAGACACATGCTTAGCCTCTGATTGGAGCACTTCTACTCTTTTCATCCGCTTCCTATGCTACACCCTTAGCTTGTTATTTTCATTCTGCAATGTTTTGTTTTCTGCAACTCCCGTCATCCTCTCAACTAGTGGAAAGGTTTTAAACTGACCCTACAGACTGTTCAACTTTTCTTCAGTAGCCCCAATTTTAGTGGTAACCTCTTCTAGCTCAGCATCCTCACACAACACATCCCAAGACTGTGATACCTCCTCATACAATTTCATACATTGAGCCCCCGCTTCCTTAATGCTATGGACAAATCCTCGCACCTCTGCTTGTCTCTGCTTTGTTACTTCAGGTGGGGTGATAGGCACCATTTTGGCTTCAAAGTCTTGAAATTGTTGTCTATATCTTGAAATAACAGCTTCTAGGCACCGCAGCTTCTCTTCGAATGTCATTTCATCAGTTATTTCTACCTCAGGGACTGCGCGGCATGTTACTTCGACAACCTCCTGAAACTTTTTCTTTTCCTGATGAAGTAGGTCCTTGTCCTGCTGAAGCTCAACAAATAGATCCTTTAATGATGCCACTTGATTTTTATATCCCTTCATAAGTTCCAAGAGTGTCCTCTCCCTCATCTTCATATCCTGCGCGATGCTCTCTTGTATACTATGCAACATAAAAAGTGGTAATGCAGATAACTTCAATTATGCATACCCCAATATTGGAACTTGTATACTTGTACTTGCCTCGCCGAAGCTTAGTTATATAGGAAATATCTTGACCACTCCCTCACTCAAAGGTGGTGGAGTTGACTGGTCTCGACTTTCTTCTTCCTGTGCATCTTTGACCCACGACGGATCAACTTTCCAGAGAGTCTAAATGCTAATCCTTTTAACAACTTGACAAAGTGTATCCAAGATGTCCGTCATGCTACTAAACAACTGCACTGTTTTCTCCTCGGTGATATTTTGGTTTTCCTAAGAAACCTCTTTCATCCCTTAGAATAGGATGTTGAAATCATCATCTATTAATGCCTATACAGTACTGGAATTATGCGCTTTCTGCTTTTTCTTTCCCCCTTGTGTCGATGTCCTAGCCTTGCACTTCTCTCCTAGACCCGGCTAAGTTGGAGTTTGGCTAGAGTCTTGGTCCTCATTCTCTTAAGGGGGTGGGTTTCCTTCATCACCCCCAGTTTCAGTGTTTTGTTGCTGTCCCAAAATTCCCTCTTATCACTGATCCTGCTGTGATGGGTCCAGTGAGATATTTTCTGGTTCGATGGGAACTTGCCACTTCATTGACCACTCTTGAATGATGGCATCAACTTCGTCCGTGGACAACTTGAACCCAGTAGACAACCATTTCTTATGTGAGTAATGCATCGCCTGAATATATATGTGGTGAGGTCCCACCTTGAACCTCACAATTCCATGGTACTTCGCCACAACAACCCCATCAGTGTGCAGTATCTAGACCGCATAATACCACAATGCCTCTAGTTGCATATACAGTGTGACATTAGTCTCTTACTGCCTTCTCTTAATATCAATGTACCAAAGATTCATGTACCGAGCAACATACATGGCCCAATTGGGTCTATACCCTGATAGTTCTCTGGCTCCGCCCACCCTACAAAGAAGATCAATAACAAAATCTAGGAATAGGTAAAGGGGCTACCATTGTCTTGTGCATCTACACAATCAACAAGATATTTGTTCAACAAAAATGTCGCCCAATTCATCTGCACTCCTTGATCACACTTCTCTACCGTAGCTATCACCGATGCAGTCACCTGGTTCGGTCGAACCTTCCTTAAAACCTTGGTCGCCAACACCTTTCGAAGCAAACTGCCTGATCATTGATGGAGGCTATGTCAAACCCACGGTTTTTCTTTGACAAATTGTATTTTTCTTTCATCTTGGCCCCATTTCTTGGTCTCTTTCCTCTCCCACAAAATATTGAGCAGAGCCTATTCTATCCTTTGGAAACCCTATGATCTTTACTATCAATTCGGTGTCCAACGACACCTTGTTCTCTAGCCACAGACATCCACCATGGAAGCACAACAACAACTGCTTTAGACAAACATTCACTTCCACAGTTCGACCAAAATGTGGGATATGTATCAATGACAAAATGCTTGCTCTCTTCAGCCTAATAGCCCAATGCATTGGATCAAGCTCCAACGGTGCACCTTCAGCCATAGTAACAGTTTGCATGCAATTCTTGTAATTGAAGTATGGGAATTTAGCGATGTCATGGTCCGCATAAGAAAGCTTGATAATGTTTTTCAAAATGTCTCCTTTGACCATGACACCCTTCAGAACTAGAATTGTAACCAACGAATACTGAGCATTCTTCTCCAATCTAATAGATTTTGCACCCGCTATCCGCGGTGGGACGTACCTCGGTAAAAAGGTGGCAGAACCAGATGTAGATGCCTCAACATCATGGCTCGTCTTGGTTCGTGTTTCTGAGTTGGGTCGATTCGCTCTTCATGATTTCCATAACACATTCATAGGAATTTGCAGAGAGACAACCTCGGACTGCTTAGGTGTAACCGAGAAAGAGCCTTGCATATGAACTTCCTCGATGGAGCCTTGAACCTCACTGGTTGCTAATAGATCAACCTCCATATTGATGCTCTGCAACACTGAATTATCTATCCGCGTAGTAAGCTCGAGCTCTCGTGTGCTCAATACGCTTCAACATTTAAGTAACAATGAGTTCTGACTGATAGAGCGATGCACTTTTAAATTCAATTCCCTTGTGTGATCCTTCTGTCATTCCCAATGCGAATTGAATGTACTCGATCCTTGAAATCATCATGGTGGAAGTGACAAATATGTTCACACGCTTCAGTATTTTCAGCAATTAATACAAAAAGTTCGCTAACATCGCCATTAAGCTCATCATAAAAGCAATCATTAATGCTTGTGAACTGCAACTTCGATAGTTGACAACTTCGACAGAGAGGACTGTGACAGACCAACAACTCCTTTTATGATATAATACTTCGACAAAAATCTAAGTTGGGGTTTCCAAGTGCCATAATAAAACTTCGATTGGGAGAACCTTGATGGAAAATATTTTGACATAAAATTAACTTGGTGTTTCCCAAATCTTCGACATAGCAATACCTCGACAGAAAAAATTCAACACAACTAACCTCGACAGAACTAAAACTTGGGGTTTCTATAAGACATCTAAAGACATTTTTTTTACTATGTACAAATATTGACTCAAAGATCTTTACTGTGACAAGCCACGACTGTCCCTATAAGGCTTTAGTCAGCTCCCATTTACCAATCCATTAAGGAGTTCACCATCTAACTTCTGCAATTGTACTATGTCTCCTTCCGTTACAAAGTTAATGAAATAAGGACCTAGCCAATGCATTCTTAACTTTCCAGGGTGTTTGAAAAACTTACTATCATAGAGAATAACTAAGTCTCATCGCAGGAAGTGCTTCTTGGTGATGTGGCGATCATGCCATGTCTTTTCTCGGTCTTTCTGTACTTGCTGATAAAATCTTGCAATAAATCTATCTTCTTCAAGCTGAAGTAACCGTGACAATATTTCCTTGACAACACCAATATTAGACATACTGATGAAAGCAACAATTCTTAAACTTGAAACAATGTACTCCATGGGCATCATGACTTCTTGTCCATATACCGATTTGAAAGGTGTCTGGCCTATCAAATTTTTGCATGTCATTCTATAGGCCAATAAAACTAGAGGAACTCTCAAGTCCCAGTCGTTGCGGTTCACATTACAAACTTTTGTTAGTGTATGTTCCAAATATTATTGAATGCTTCGATAGTCCCGTTTGCTTGTGGATGATATGGAGTGCTCTTTCTATGGTGGATCTGCAATTCTTTAGTAAGTGATATGATAGTTTTATTAACAAAATGTGCACTCTGATCATTGAATAAAACTTGAGGACAACCAAACCTGGTAACAACATTTTCAAATAAAAACTTCGCAGCAATCGTAGTAGTACATTCTCGTACTGGTGCAGCTTCAACCCATATGGTAAGGTAGTTAGTCGCAGTAATAATATACCTTGCACCAGTCTTTTTTCCCGGTGTATTTATTGAACCCACAAAATCAATAACCCATTTTCGAAGGCATGTAATGTAACTTGGGGCACCAACAACATCTCATCTCTCCTTGACGGTTTTCTAGTTCTTTGACATACGTCACAATTCTGACAATATTCCTTCATGTCTTTGTGAAGGGTAGGCCACCAAAACCAGGCTCTTAAGATCTTATGTGCAGTAGATTTACCTGCATAATGGCCTCCCGCAACTCCATCATGAGCCTTAGTTAATATGATTGGTCGCTCGTGGTCCAAAACACAACAACACAATACCTCATCCGGTCCTAACTTGTACAATGGACCGACTATCAATTGATAGTCCGCATACTTAACAACTATCTGCTTCTTCCGCACAGTTGTATATGTAGAACAAGGTCATAGACACTGAGAGGGGGGGGGGGGGGGTGAATCAGTGTCTTCTTAAAACTTAAAAATCTCTTGCCAAAGCACTAATTTAATTAGTCATATGTATTATGAAACAATCATGACATTTACGAATTATATATATATATATATATATATGAAATATATAAACACATGAAGAAAACCACATATATGAATATGTCAAATATCTTTTTATTAAACAGGATTTTACATTACATAGAATTAAAGATCTAGACCCATCTAGATTGAGAAACCCATCTCTCTTACAAGACCCAGCTTGTATACACGACCCAACATGTAGAGAGGAATCCAATCCTCATTCAGGCTCCAACTTGATCACAGACACCAATCTGTTTGAATGAACACAAGGTCCATATCAATGATAGAATATCCACCAAGATATTATTTATAATCCACTAAGACACAATTGATCTCTTCATGTCTTGTCATATATATGTCTTTGAATTATGCATCATGTCTTTTCACTAAATGACATGTTCCTTCTCAAGTGACATGTCTCTTCATTTCACTTTATTTAACTTTAATCGTACCTCTTCATTTAGGTTTTGTAACAAGACTTTTTATTGTCCCTTTTTATTATTATATCTCTTTACAAACAACTTTATCCATGTATTTTTATTTTAGCGCTTCATTAATAAAAAATATATTAGTACTTAAGAACTTAGGCTCCTCTCCACGTAATCACTGCCACCTCAGCTCCTCTTCACTTAATTGCTGCCACATCATACTGCACAGGACACACATATTTGGCCAAGCAATGCAGTTGCTCCAACCAGTTTCCCTTGGATTGATAATTGGTTCTCACACGCAGATTATTGATGTTCGATAGTTATGATCAATAACATCCAGCAGAAAGCGATAAGGTATAGCCGTCTTCTTACTCCGATGTTGAAGTTGCTTTCCGGCTGCAATCTTTGACACTAGTACTGCGATCTTCGAAACACATTTATTCTTGAACAGTCTACTCTACTCGACAACCTTCACTCTCAAGAAATATTAAGTATAAGAAATCCCAACAACTCTAAAATATGTTTCTAAAAATCAAAATATGTTTCTAAAAATCAAACCCTGGATTTGACCCCACAAATGCATGACGCAACTTTCAAGTAGTATGCTCAAGTAGGGGGCATGATTTCATGCAGCTCCAATGCAAATCACTTGGCCTCAGGGTACATATTTTAGCTCTCTATAGAATAGATTACCATATATTCAAGTCTCACATCATCCCATTGGCTTGGCTCCAAAGTGGATTCATTTTCTCTCATACATGGGAGAGAGTATTCGAAACATTGCATCATTGAGCAGCTTGAGTATGAACGTGAGAAGATATTGAACAACAGTCCAAAATAGTGATTACTATAGTCATGGAGAAGCCTTCATGCGTAGAAAGAGAGCCATGCTCTTTTGTTTATTAAATCCCCGCGTCCAATGTTTAACGTCTCTCAGATGATGCTTTAATTCACGAGCTCCTCGATAAATGAGGTTGTAGCTCCTTCACTTTCCATGTGATCAAGTTGATGGAATTAGTGTTTCAGATCAACTTCAACACATCCTTTCACGCTGCTACAACACTACAACTCCAGAATTTAAAAAGATGAACACGTAGCACTAGAGAAAGAGATCATTGAATTCCTTCACGATCAAGATGGTATCCACGCACTTGTCTCTAAGGCGAAGTCATCATACAACAACAAAATAGAGCTTAAAAACATGAGAATGGAGGCATAAGGGTAGCTCTTTCACCCAAGTTCCTTCAAGCATTCAACAGTCACCAGTCTTCAATAGCTAGCACGACCTCATCTCCAGCTATACACTCCCTCAACTTTTCAATGAATTTTCACGCTTTCTTCAATTTAGACTGATAGTTGTGCCTGTATATCTTGATATCTTGGGCACCAACTTCCTAGGATAAATACAAAACTACTTTGCAAAAACAATGGCGCTAGATGAATGATGAGAATTGTACAAGAAAACCTATGAGAAATAAGTCAGTCGTTGGCTTAGTCACACAGTCACGAGTCCATTTTTCACGGACTGAAAGAGAGTTCCAAATCTAATCCCAAGAAGATTGACACAATTGTTTTCTTATTTATGCATTGTCTCCCTCAAATATTTTAGTGAAGGAAATGCTTCCACACTGCCAGATATTTCTCTCCTCGATCTTTACTCAGTACCCTCGTGCAGGTCTTCAGTATGTCTTTCTCTCCAACAAATCCGACAATGTGTAATGTCTCCCTCACAATATTCCAGGTCGCAAGTCGCCCCGCGTTGAAGGTAGCTCCAAAAAAAAAATGCAGCAATCACGATGGCTAATGATCTGATTCCAACATCAATCAACCAACACTACGATGGTCTCTTCACGGGCTTTGGTTCATCACCTAGCTCTCAAAAACTTGACCATGCACATCTCTCCATGATGCAGCTCTTCAACACGCAGCTCCAATATTTAGACTTCAAACCTCAACACCATTTGTCTGCCTCTCAAGTGAAGCATTACTGGCAGGAGTAACACTGGGTCCTGTGCTTGGAACTTTCAAAATTGGAGTCTTCTGTGTAGAGCTTGATTGATAGTGCATGGAAACAATCTGATCAATATCAATGCTTTGCAAGATATCATCATCATCTCCTAGTTCCATTAATGTCTACTCTACCATCTTTGTGTTGCTTTGTTTTTGCTGCCCTGTCATGGCTAGTTGCCATTGCCATATCTGATTGCCATCAATGACAATTTACATCATCTTCCACTACAATATTGCCAACAATATCCCCCTTTGGCATTGATGGCAATATCGCTTTCATTTCTCCCCCTTTGACATTAAGGGCAAATGGTTGAATGACTCCCCTTGACTTTGATCACAATCTTCCCCTGAACTGATGCCAATTGATGCATTATTTTCTTGAGAGATTAGATTTATCTTTCAAATTTACTCAGTAATTGATCAATACTTCACTAATCATCATATGCCTTTACATTTCTTGACAACATCAATCCTGTAGTTCTCACTCTACCATCAAATTACTCAAACAACTGCCAATTCTGTAGCTACTTCAGGCCAATCTCTGCTGCATCAACACAAGTAGTCTCGATCTCCTGCTCACTTCTTTGCCATATTCATTAAATCATCTGTGTTCTAGCTGCCATAATGATCATTGTTCCTTCATTTTTCTTTTAGGTTCCAGTGATTTTAATAATTTCGGAACATACTGATTAACATGGTCACACGATTTCACATTGGACAACTTGCAAAGGCTTTTTACACTTCAATTCTGCCAATAGTATTCTTCAACCAGTTCTCAAGTCTCAAGCTTCTTGTTTTGACTTCTTTGATCCATGGTTTTACTTCACATGCTGTTTCAACAGTGCATCAACAAATTCATTTTTATATCACTATGCTTCTAGTTTTCCATGACTGTCCTAAGTAATCCAAAAACAGAGCATCATCATCTAGTCCTCCTTCCTTGGGTTCCATGTCCTTTTAATGGTCAAAGCTTCTTCAAAATAGAGTAGGCTTTGTTTTAAGATATATCTCTATCGTTTATGGCTTTCAAAATCATCAATTAAAATGTACATTTGATTATAACGTTTGCTTAATCGAATTGATCAAATAAGGGTTGCTTTAACACATCTTCCATGGTTGCAAGTTGCCTTCACAAACCTACTATTATTTTTCATCATAGTGACTTTTGACATCCATTATAATGAATATCTTTTCTCCTCCTCAAATGTCAATATTTTTACCTCTCTTGCTGCTATTAAAATAATTCATTCTGTCTTCAGACGTATAATCCTCTATTGCACTCTCAGGTAAGGATATGAGTTTATCTTCAAATAATGCTCTCTTTGAACAAAAATAGACATATTTTTCTTTCAAATTAGCTCCCCCTAACTTAGTGCTCTTTCTTAAACATGTAATACCAGTTAACCAAAATGCTCTTTTATTCATAACATCCCTTTTATTTGGCAAATCTTATCAGTTTCAAGGATAAAGAGCTATCTTTACTTTTCTGCTTTTTAGGGACACTAGTTACTAACCTATCCAAAATTAGATACTGATTTCTGATCTAAGTCATCTTTAGGTCTTTAAGTCCATTTTTAATCTTGACCAGAGGCAACTAAATTTTGACAGTTTTATTTAGACTGACATCTAATAAGAACTCTTTAACAAAGTAAAAGAGTCATTTCCAAGTCCTCTTCAACACTTGGATTTTCTTTAACAATGGAGTGGTCATCTTTTATAGAATGTGTGTCTTCTTCTAGAGATTCCTTTCCATAAGAGTCACCTGTTTTGACATGAGGATTAAGACCTCCTGTCTTTGGTCTCCAAACTTTATTTATCTTCCTCTTTGGACTTGTCTTTCTTGATTCTTTATGGATTTGCTCAGATTCCATCTTTAAAGACATGTCATGAGGCATCTTGCTTTCTGGAGTTTGGATGTTGTCTCTTTTCAAATCCCGTCTCTGACCCCTTGGAGCATCCTCCTTTTGATTGTATTGTTTCTTTGGATTCATGCAATTTTGTGCTTTGTGACCAAAGCCTTCACACTTGAAACACCTTACAGAGTGACAAAACTTTGTTGTATGCCCAACAAGCTTGCATCTCCAACACTTTGTTTTTTCAGAGAAACTCTTATGAGTTTTCTTTTCAAAAGCATCACATTCCACTGCTATGTGTCCATGTTTGTGACAAGAGTAGCAATAACTCTTGAAGGTGTTCTCATATGTCCATTTCATAGAAGAATACTGATCTTTTGAAGATGAAGCACCTCCTTCAAATTTGGTTCCGAGGGTCCAATGGTTGGCTTCTTTGCCCTTTTTATACCCAAGACCAGTTCTGTCATGAGCTGATCTTTGTTTACTCCAAATTTCATCCACGATGGCTGAGCCATTATCTAACCCATTCTCTTTATTTCTCTTGTGTGGAGAGATGTGTTCAGGCTCAAAGAAGTTCTCTTCTCTTTTTACTTTTCCTAATGTGAATGTGTTTCTAAAGGCTCCAATATAACTCCTTTTCATCTCATCATCAGTGAGACATGTAGACTCTTCCTCTTCCTTGTTAATAATCGATTCTTCTTTAGTAGCATCCTCTTTTCTAGACACTAAGGCAACCATCCTTTGATATCTTACCTCTTTCTCCTTTAAGGTTGCATGATCTTTTTCAATCTTCCTCTTGTCATCCTGGAATTCCTTCTCAAAATGTTTCATGGCCATATTCAAATATTCTTCTCTTTGATTTAGTGACCTCTGTCCTCCTATAAGCCTTTCTTGTCTTTCTTGTATGTTCTTCTCCCATTCCAGTAAATTATGCCTCTCTATAGGCTCCCTTCCTCTCATTTGGTTCTCTTGGTCAGGAAGCCCTCTTTCATTAGCTTCAATTTGTCTTCTAAGGTTAAGGACTTCAGATTTTACCTCTTTTATTTCTTCAATTTTGTTTTCCAATTGAAAATTAAGACTAGAGAAAGCATTCTTTAATTCTCTTTCCTTGTCATCTAGCTGGATCCTTTGCTCATTCAATACCATCTCAACAGCCTCATGTTTCTTGGTTAGTGCAAAGAACTTATCCTTTAGAATATTTAAGTCATTTTTAATATCTTCTGGACTCTTGTATTTTCTTCTAGAACCCTTGGATTCAATCCACAATCCTTGAAGTAACTCATTGATCTTGAAAAAAGTTTCAAGCTCACTTAGAGTGACCATAAACTTGTTTTCAATCTTATCAAAAACATTTGTAGGATGAAAACCTAATTTCTTCTTGGTATCTCTAATTGCAATAAGGAAGTCTTCCTTCAATTTATTCAAGTCCTCATTCTTAGTAATCAGGCTTTTATTTTTGAGAATTAATAGGTCTTCTTCTTTATCATTAGAGAAACTTCATCATCATAACAGCTGTAATTCGAAAGTTCATATAGCCCAATATTTTCTGAGTTTTGTGATGAGAAAAATGAGGGATTGTTCTCTTCACTGCTCAACAGATTTTCACTCATTTCTTCATCATATTTTTGACTTGTATCTTCTCTTGGAATTTGATTCTTGGCTCGATATGTATCTTCAATCTTTAGCCATAGCTTCCTGGAAGAGGTGTAGTTCCCTAGTCCCATATTGACATCATTTGATAAAGCTCTCTTAATGGTTTGCAAAGCAATAGAATTGAATTTCTGGTCATCTTTTGAAATTCTAGTTTTGTTCTTCAAGTACCATTTCTTGCTTGCTACTGCATCCCACACATGTGCTCCTTTGGACTTCAATTGACTCTTCATGGCATCCCTCCAATTGGCATAGTCATCTCCATTAAACAAGCGGATTTTATCATCTACATTTCTAGCCATTTCATCATCAGAAAGCAATAGAATTGAATTTCTGGTCATCTTTTGAAATTCTAGTTTTGTTCTTCAAGTACCATTTCTTGCTTGCTACTGCATCCCACACATGTGCTCCTCATCCAATGTTCAACGTCTCTCAGATGATGCTTTAATCCATGAGCTCCTCGATAAATGAGGTTGCATCTCCTTTAGGTTTCATGCGATCAAGTTGATGGAATTAGTGTTTTGGATCAACTTCAACACATCCTTTCACACTGCTACAACACTACAACTATAGAATTTAAAAAGATGAACACATAGCACTAGAGAAAGAGATCATTGAATTCCTTCACAAATTTCTTCACGATAAAGATGGTATCCACGCACTTGTCTCTAAGGCGAAGCCATCATACAACAACAAAATAGAGCTTAAAAACATGAGAATGGAGGCATAAGGGTAGCTCTTTCACCCAAGTTCCTTCAAGCATTTAACAGTCACCAATCTTCAACAACTAGCACGACCTCATCTCCATATATACACTCCCTCAACTTTTAATGAATTTTCACGCTTTCTTCAATTTAGACTGATAGTTGTGGCTGTATATCTTGATATCTTGGGCACCAAATTCCAAGGATAAATACAAAACTACTTTGCAAGAACAATGGTGCTAGATGAATGACGAGACTTGTACAAGAAAACCTATGAGAAATAAGTCTGTCGCTGGCTTAGTCACACAGTCACGAGGCCATTTTTCACGGACTGAAACAGAGTTCCAAATCTAATCCCAAGAATATTGACACAATTGTTTTCTTATTTGCGTGTTGTCTCCTTCAAATATTTCAGTGAAGGAAATGCTTCCACACTGCCAGATCTTTCTCTCCTTGATCTTTACTCAGTCGCCTCGTGCAGGTCTTCGGTATGTATTTCTCTCCAATAAAGCCGACAACGTGTAATGTCTTTCTCTCCAATAAAGCCGACAACGTGTAATGTGCTACTGCATCCCACACATGTGATCTTTAGGTCTTTAAGTCCATTTTTAATCCTTACCAGAGGCAACTAAATTTTGACAGTTTTGTTTAAACTGACATCTACTAAGAACTCTTTAACAAAGTAAAAGAGTCATTTCCAAGTCCTCTTCAACACTTGGATTTTCTTCAACAATGGAGTGGTCATCTTTTATAGAATGTGTGTCTTCTTCTAGAGATTCCTTTCCATAAGAGTCACCTGTTTTGACATGAGGATTAAGACCTCCTGTCTTTGGTCTCCAAACTTTATTTATCTTCCTCTTTGGACTTGTCTTTCTTGATTCTTTAAGGATTTGCTTAGATTCCATCTTTAAAGACATGTCATGAGGCATCTTGATTTCTGGAGTTTGGATGTTGACTCTCTTCAAATCCCTTCTCTGACCCCTTGGAGCATCCTCCTTTTGATTGTATTGTTTCTTTGGATTCATGCAATTTTGTGCTTTGTGACCAAAGCCTTCACACTTGAAACACCTTATGGAGTGACAAAACTTTGTTGTATGCCCAACAAGCTTGCATCTCCAACACTTTGTTTTTTCAGATATGTGTCCATGTTTGTGACAAGAGTAGCAATAACTCTTGAAGGTGTTCTCATATGTCCATTTTATAGAAGAATACTGATCTTTTGAAGATGAAGCACCTCCTTCAAATTTGGTTACGGGGGTCCAATGGTTGGCTTCTTTTCCCTTTTTATACCCAAGACTAGTTCTGTGATGAGCTGATCTTTGTTTACTCCAAATTTCATTCATGATGGCTGAGCCATTATCTAACCCATTCTCTTTATTTCTCTTGTGTGGAGAGATGTGTTCAGGCTCAAAGTAGTTCTCTTCTCTTTTTGCTTTTCCTGATGTGAATGTGTTTCTAAAGGCTCCAATATAACTCCTTTTCATCTCATCATCAGTGAGACATGCATACTCTTCCTCTTCCTTGTTAATAATCGATTCTTCTTTAGTAGCATCCTATTTTCTAGACGCTAAGGCAACCATCCTTTGATACCTAGCCTCTTTCTCCTTTAAGGTTGCATGATCTTTTTCAATCTTCCTCTTTTCATCCTGCAATTCCTTCTCAAAATTTTTCATGGCCATATTCAAATATTCTTCTCTTTGATTTAGTGACCTTTGTCCTCCTATAAGCATTTCTTGACTTTCTTGTAGGTTCTTCTCCCATTCCAGTAAATTCTGCCTCTCTATAGGCTCCCTTCCTCTCATTTGGTTCTCTTGGTCAGGAAGCCCTCTTTCATTAGCTTCAATTTGTCTTCTAAGGTTAAGGACTTCAGATTTTACCTCTTTTATTTCTTCAATTTTGTTTTCCAATTGAAAATTAAGACTAGAAAAAGCATTCTTTAATTCTCTTTCCTTATCATCTAGCTGGATCCTTTGCTCATTCAATGCCATCTCAGCAGCCTCATGTTTCTTGGTTAGTGCAAAGAACTTATCCTTTAGAATATTTAAGTCATTTTTAGTATCTTCTAGACTCTTGTATTTTCTTCTAGAACCCTTGGATTCAATCCACAATCCTTGAAGTAACTCATTGATCTTGAAAACAGTTTCAAGCTCACTTAGAGTGACCATAAACTTGTTTTCAATCTTATCAAAATCATTTGTAGGATGAAAACCTAATTTCTTCTTGGTATCTCCAAATGCAATAAGGAAGTCTTCCTTCAATTTCTTCAAGTCCTCATTCTTAATAATCAGGCTTTTATTTTTGAGAATTAATAGGTCTTCTTCTTTTTCATTAGAGAAAACTTCATCATCATAACAGCTGTAATTCATCTAGCCCAATATTTTCTGAGTTTTGTGATGAGACAAATGAGGGATTGTTCTCTTCATTGCTCAACAGATTTTCACTGCTCAACAGATCTTCACTCATTTCTTCATCAGATTTTTGACTTGTATCTTCTCTTGGACTTTGATACTTGGCTTGATATGTATTGTCATGTACCCACCCATCCATCCAAGGCAAGGGAAGGAACATGATGCCAATCTCTGGGGCTTTCACATAATCTCAGCCCATTCATTAGAATCATATGAATAAATCATTTGTGTGCAGATGTAAAACAAATCAATTATGCACAATGGAATTAAAATATCCACACACATTACTCATGCATACAACATATCAACATTCATCAAATTAATACAGTGCATAAGTAAATACATTGACAGAAAAACACTTATGTCCATTTTGCAATTGTCCCAAACAACTAGCTATGTTGCTGCAATGTTCCACCCAACCATAGGCCAGTTGTGTTCATTAATCTCTCAACACAACTGCCACCCCCCGAGATGGGCATGATTCCTACAAGGAAAAATGGGACATTTAGCTCATACGCAGCCAATTAAGCATTTCATTTGAGCCAAGCCAGTCCATAGCTGGGTTTATCAGGCTACATCAGAACCCTGGATGCTTGCACTAAAGCTCAAGCCAAAACAATGGAGACCCATAACCCATACCCCAACATACTATTTTCTCACACAGCAAGCACAATCATTGGGCAGGGATACACATTTAACAATGAGATTTACAACATGATGGTCATGGGTTTTCCCCAATTCATTTCCAACAAAAAATGGATTATGGGATGGGGAGAAATAATCACAGGGAGGAAAATGATTTCTTCCCCAACTAACTAAGAATTCAACAACCAAATGATCTCTATGGAACCCCAATTCCATTCCCCTTCTTCCCCACTGGTATACAACACAAAAACTTCCTTCTCCCAGCTAAGAATGAAGGAAAACACAGGAAAACATGGCTGGAAAACGCCCAGGTAGCTCCAAACTCGTGAGGGAGAGCAACTGGTTGATGGATAATGGCTTGGGGAGCAATTCATGGCTTTTTTCTTGTCCAAGAAGCAAAATGCGATTTTCCATGCAGGGTGGCTTTCCCATACCTGAAATTGGACAGCCATACCTCTCATTCCCCAAGGCATTAACTACCTCAACCAACTCTTGGGAAAAATCAATGATTGGGTACAAAAGTCAACATGGGTAGTTGAGGGTTTGATGGGTTCTCTCATTGACACTTGGCTTGACTTGATTGGATCCAAGGGTTTGAATGTTTTCTCTCCCAATTCCTTGTAAAATCATGCCCCCATCTCTTGTTGCATTGCATAGCTAGTTGTGGGTATTTTATTAAATGCATATTTACATGATATTTACAATTCCATTGTGCCGGGCTAGCATGTAAACCATATGCATCAATAAATCGATGGCGGGGCCTTGGACTTGAGCTCCTCACCACAATTATATAACAAGATTACATCATTTACAATTTTAATGTGATAGGGTTAAGATGGGGACGTGACATTCCCCTCCCCTTGGAATAACACCGTCCTCGGTGTTCTAATACTTCAGAGTATATACCCACTTTACACATGCCTCAAAATTCACAATTGGTGGCAGGTTTGTCCTGCGTTTCACTCCTTAATTTGAACTTTCAGGATCATGTCCTTTGGCTTCCTCAAGTTGCTCTTGGTGGCTTTGATCTTCCATCTCTTCAAGTGGGCATTTCTCCATAGCAATCCCTTCCTTTTATTCATCTTCCAGCTGATCTACAAGTCTGGAATTTTCATGGATGCCATATTTCTTACCATCCTAGCAACTTGTTGAGGAATATTTCCATCCCAAAACAAATAGCCTCTGGTCTGCTACCATGATCACGGTGCACAAATGGCTCTCTCTTTTCTCACTAGCAACACTTGGCTAGTAATAGTTGCAATCAATGGCTTTCAATTTCTCACTTGTGAGACTCATCATGCCAATTCCTATTAGGACAAGCATAACACAATGTTAAAATTAGTCAATTATTTGCCCAATTGACATGGAAAGTCCATGCTTTACTCATGAGACTTCCACACATTTCATGCTTTCCCAACACACACATGAACTCATTCATGTTCAGCCTTTCACAAGAAAATAACTAATTCAACATTCACAATTCATTTCAAGCAATAAACACAATCAACTTCATCTATGACATGCACTCAACAATATTTTGTTTCTAAGATGCATTAGTCAAAAGGAAAGAGAAGAGTAAGAGTTTCCCCCTCTTAGTCTTGTTCCAATCCGGAGCCACACCATCACTGTGGTTTCATGCTCCTTAGCCTCTTTCACTTCAATGTGAATGCTTGGTGTGCCATTTTTTGGCTATGAGACTTAGTGTCTAAGGTCTGTCTAATGCTTTTCAGCTAGGGAACCCTTCCCCATTGTTGCTTACAGAACCTTTGGTTGCTAGGACCCACAAATGTCCACTAGCACCATCTTTCATTACCGCTCATACTGAGCTCTCTTTAGGATGGTCACATGTCCACATGCATCCTCCAGATGATTTCATAGTCCTTGCTTCCAGCAATACCTACACTCAAACATTGAATCAATTCACATGTTTAGTGTATTTTCATAGGGTTTATCTCTAGACAAGAGTTTGAGAAATCATAATCAAATCATATACATACGTATATTCATAAGCAAGAAGTTGCAAGATAACCAAATACTTATCTGTATTGTGCGTTTCCTCTCTACTCCACAGGTTTCCTTCTCTGCTTTACAAGCCTTGGATCACCTGTGGGATGGATGCTTGGCCAGCACACCTGCTGCTCCACAACATCATCCGAATAGGCAATGCCAAGCCAGTATGCCGAATGGGTTTATCAGGCATCCCTAAAATCAATATGCTAAGCCAGTACGCAGACTGGGTTTATCAAGCATTTCAAAAATCAGTATGCTAAGCCAGTATGCCGACTGGGTTTATCAAGCATACAATAACCATTTCCAAGCCAGTTCTCCGACTGGGTTTGTCAGGAAATAAAACCCTTCACCAATACCTCCACAACATGCAAATAACCAATGCCAAGCCAGTACACCGACTGGGTTTATCAGGCATCCAGCAACCCTTCACCACAACACCCAAATAACCAATGCCAAGCCAGTACACCGACTGGGTTTATCAGGCATACAACAACCATTTCCAAGCCAATACATCAACTGGGTTTATCAGGCAATATGAACAACATAATATGATTACGTGGCTCCTTCTCTTATGCAACTAGTGGTTCCCTCCAGGAACTCCATAGGTGACTCACTTGACTGCAGGCTAGCATGGCCCCACAATACCCACTCACACTACACAAGGATGATACCCCTTTTCTGCAACACAACTCCTCGGGCCTATCCATCTCTTAAAGTGTCCTTTATTGTGAGCGTAGAAAGGTTACCACTGCCCATATAGTCCTCTTGAGCACCATTTCTTCACTTTGCCTCTTACAGGCAACACCAAATAGCATTTGTGTAAGCTGATAGCACAAGAAGGATAAGCAGTCTCATCAGTATTACCGCTCTAAAATTGTAACCATATTTCATAACATTCACTATCAAGTATTGAAACACCAGGAATGCGTCCATTCCCTTAGGGTGTAGTCAATATTGAAAACCCTAACATAACCCATCACCCGAAAGGTATGCATCCCTTTCCGATGTGAGCCATGTAGGCCTTAGTCCCACTCAAGCAGTCTGAAATAATAATGAAATAATAAAACATGCTCTGCATATTAAATCTAATAACCAGACATGCATATTCTTATTTAGGGTTACAGAATACTCATCCGTTTCACATATGTATCTTTTCTTCATTTGCGAAGAATGGGGGTTCCCTTCTCTGAGTCAACAGTACTTCAGTTTTCCACCCCAATATTTTCACGTTCCATAACCCACACATGCCTTCTTGGCATAATTTCACCCTCTCACTCACATTTAGTGCAGTTGAGGTGTTATCAAAATTTATAATGACGTTTCAACCGAAACCCATTTCCAAGGCATGGGATCCTTCCCATCTAGTTTGGCTTCTGTAGGCCATCACACATGGTCTTCCTGCAACGTGTCATCCTGGCACACTTATCAAATAGCCAAACAGTCAACAACATTTAGCAATAAGCTTCAAATATGATTGTTCCATAACCAATCAATGTCATTAACAATTAAATTCAATATGAATTTACAATTCCATCTCCTACAGAAATTGATTTGCTTAGCAATGAGGCCCTCCTCATATTGTTTGGATCTTCTAAGTGGTATCACTTTGTCCATTATGGTTTTACACTTGCTACCATACATGAACAGCCACCTATGACATTTCCTCCTTACACAACTTTATATAAGCCGAATAGTCATTATAAATTATAAGCAAATTCTCAAATCTGAAATCTACAAATCTATTTTCCTACAGAAATAAAATTTGCAACCATGAGATTATTCTCATAAACTTTGGCTTCTGCACATGGTAGATCCTGGTATTTACTATGGACTTATCCTCATTGCCATACGCAAGACTTTCCTACGTGAAATCTGAACTTCAATAAGCCAAACATGTTGTGAGTATCTATGCATATAATCCTTTCATTGCCACAACAGTCACTGAAGTGATGTCAGAATTATAACACTCAATAATTCAAACACCTTTAGCTGTTAACATTTGAAATGCAATGAAATATATACATTTCTATATATGCATCATTATCACAATAAAATTGCAAGACACAGTCACACTATCCATGCAATTTAAATAACTGTAAATACTCATTACTTCACATTCCATGCAATTCTGTCCTTCCAACAGAGTGCTCTGGTAGCCCATCACCTGTCTACCTTCTTCATGCAGTCTTCCTCCTGCATTCATAGCAGCTCATGAAATGGTATTAGGATTAACGATAGCTCGCCATTTCATCTATTATATAACTACATTGAAACATATATATGTCACACCCATGCATTCACACAATGCATATTCACAACATTTATATCACTCACATAATATTTCAATACAACATTGCATTAATCCATGAATACTATGCATTCCAACACATTATGGCCTAACCATGCCTATCCCATATGGCATACACTACAACAGGACCATAAGTCATCACTTGCTTTGGTTGTTAAATTCACAACCAACATACACAAATGGTATGCTATAATTTTCATATGAATGCATTAAGGTTTCTAAGAAACTATAGGGTGCAAGGCTCATTTCCTTTACTTACCCGCACCTCACCATACTCGGTGGGTCAACATTCACATTTAGGCACTCAATACCACATGCAAACCAATCAATCATAGTTTGAACATAGTTGAAGGGATCTCACCAAATCCTCTTTCAACATTCATGCAATTTACGCATAAATAATCATTACCTGCATGGATGTTGTTAACATCACTTGATATTACCTAATCAGTTGGCCTCTTACCAAGGCTTCACAGTCCTTTTGCCAACCTCATGATCATAGATTTGTTGCACCATCCTTTCTTCATAAGGTTATATGCAACAATCATCATCCACATCCTTAGCCATGCTTCGGTTGTCTTTGGTCCTACAACCAATGCGAACACAACTAATTATTAGCAACCACAATCATTATCTTAAGTGGCTCATTGCATACGTAAAACCTCACTATTTTACCAATATGCAATATCATATACACGCAAAAACATTTTCACATGCACTGTGCAATATGCCATCTAGTACATATTCACTTCATCCATCTATCCTCTTGCATTTCCAGCATCCCTATGCCATAATTTTCAGTATAGATAACTTAGGAAATATAAATATAATAGCAATGGAGGAGTTAAGGAATTCTCCCTTTCCAATTCCTCATCATGACATGGAGTTCCTCCTCCACATCATAGCTGATCCTTTTCTTGGCTTCCCTACCAAGCATACAAGCAATCATTAGCTATGATCTTCTCATGAATTAGCAATTCAACATATACATTCGGGTATAATATTCATTCTTGCTATATGCAATTATTATGCTATAAACATAAATAGTTTAAGGTGAGGAATTTCCCTTTCATTCTCCACAATGGGTATTACAACCCATTACTCTTATTGAGATTTCACAACCGCCTTCTATGCAATTCCTGCTTCTCATTCAAAGCATAGAGAATGCATTTCACACTTTCAACGACTGTCTCCAGGGGACGACGGGGGTCAAGGGGGCTTTGTAGGGCAGGTCGAGGGCAGTGCCCTCGTTTTTTTTTTGTAAATTCTTCGATTTCGCGCAATCTGGCGCATAAGTTCCATGGCAATTTTTCCATTTTCGACACCTGAAAATCTCCCTGAAAAAAAAACTGAAATTTCATGTTTCGGAGCAACTCACCGAGTTCTTCTGATTTGTTGCGGATCAACTCACTGAGTTCTGTTGGTTGGCGGACTCATCTATCTTTTCCACCGTTTCGGACCAACTCGCCGAGTTCTTCCGCTGAAAGACACTTAGAAAATTTTTTTTCGGGCCAACTCGTCGAGTCCTTCCGCCGTTGCGGACCAACTCGCTGAGTTCTTCCGCCCTTGCGGGGTGACTTGCCGAGTTATTCCGCAGAAAACACTCGGAATTTTTTTTTGAAATTTTTCTTCCTTTCCCCGTCACTTCCGCAACTTTGTCGGCACAACTCAGCCAATTTTTCCGACACTGCGTCGGAAACTCGCCAATTCCTTTCGACGCTGCGGCGGAAACTCGCCAATTCCTTCTGACGCTGCGGCGAAAACTCACCAATTCCTTCCGACGCTGCGGCGGAAACTCACCAACTCCTCCGATGCTGCGGCAAAAACTCACCAAATTTTTCCACCGTTGCGGCGCAAACTCGCTAGCTTCCTCTGACATTGCAGCACAAACTTGCCAACTTTTTCCGCCGTTGCAGACGAACTTGTTGAGTTTCGCCGTCGTTGCAGAGGAACTTGCCGAGTTCTTCCGGTTTGGCGAACTTAAAAATTTTCGGTCGACCATTTCGGCAAAAACTTGTCAGTTCCTTCCGCCGTTTGGGCGAAAACTCATAAGTTCTTTCCGATACAGACTTAGAAATTTTTTCAAAAACACTTAGAAATTTTTTTGAAAATTTGAAAGTTTAAAATTTTTCTTAATGGTCTATAATGAGCAGGAAGCACACTTACCCCTGCAAGCTGTGATAGGTAGCCCATGAAGGCCCAAATGTTGCAACCTTCGCAATGATATCATCTGTCACGTACCCACCCATCCATCCAAGGCAAGGGAGGGAACATGATTCCAATCTCTGGGGATTTCACATAATCTCATCCCATTCATTAGAATCATATGAATAAATCATTTGTGTGCAGATGTAAAACAAATCAATTATGCACAGCGGAATTAAACTATCCACACACATTATTCATGCATACAGCATATCAACATTCATCAAATTAATACAGTGCAGAAGTAAACACATAGACAGAAAAACACTTATCTCCATTTTACAATTGTCCCAAACAACTAGCTATGTCACTACAATGTTCCACCCAACCATAGGCCAGTTGTGTTCATCAATATCTCAACACAACTGCCACCCTTGAGCTGGGCATGATTCCTACAAGGAAAAAGGGGACATTCAGCTCATACGCAACCAATTAAGCATTTCATTTGAGCCAAGCCAGTCCATAGCTGGGTTTATCAGGCTACATCAGAACCCTGGATGCTTGCACTCAAGCTCAAGCCAAAACAATGGAGACCCATAACCCATACCCCAACATACTCTTTTCTCACACAACAAGCACAATCATTGGGCAGGGATACACATTTAACAATGAGATTTACAACAGGATGGTCATGGGTTTTCCCCAATTCGTTTCCAGCCAAAAACGGATTATGGGATGGGGAGAAACAATCACAGGGAGGAAAATGATTTCTTCCCCAACTAACTAAGCATTCAGCAGCCAAATGATCTCTATGGAACCCCAATTCCATTCCCCTTCTTCTCCACTGGTATACAACACAAAAACGTCCTTCTCCCAGCTAAGAATGAAGGAAAACACAAGAAAACATGGCTGGAAAACACCCAGGTAGCTCCATGTAAAATTTTTAGAATTTACTTCAATCTGATCTATGATCTTAACTGAGAGAACAACATGTATAGAAAATCTACAGCATATCAATCATGGACACAATAATACAAGCACACAAGAGACACAGAGTTTACTTGGGGAAAACCATAAAGGTGAAAAACCCCAATAACTTCCTTAGAGATAGATAGAGCAATGATACAACTAGAATACAAGAGATAGTCTTGTCCTAGCAGCAGAGCCTCCTCCTCACAAGTGCGCCACTTTCCGAATGAGAGAAGTGTGTGAATGAATATAATGTGTAAAATGAGAGAGACACACTCTCTATTTATACACTAACTTGACTTGACCTTTACTCAACTAGGTCGGCCTCAACTTAACCACTTAACATAATGCTGACTGGGCCGACACCCAATAGGGTGGTCTAATAACCCTTTGATCCACATGGTCGACCCCCAATAGGGTGGTCTAATAACCTTTTGACCCACATGAATTATACAGGGCCGACCCCAACAAGGTGGTCTAATAACCCATCAAGTATAAGTTACGACACTTACAATATAAATAACGACACTTCCATATAGAGGAATAATAACATCTCTATAGGAATACAAACACTTCTGTATAGAGGAATAATAACATCTCTATAGGAATACAATATACATATATGTGAAATACATTCTGAAGTTACATATACATCAACACTCTCTCTTAACTAGGAAGGTATTTCTCGACACAAATCTTCTAGCACAAGTCTTCTTCTCTGGATCAACGTCACTGGATAATTGTCATCGAGTCATCGTCATCGTCAATGCTGCTGCTATCTCAATATCTGAATCTACTCGTCATAGGAAGTTCTACAGAGCCAGTCCTTTTTCATACTGGATGTAGGCCCACCACCTGCAGGTCTTCATCATCACTGGCCATACTGTGGAATCCTCAGAACTTATTATGTGCATCACAAAACCTCGCTGCAGCATCCCAGGCTATTACGAGTACAAAACTCTACCTTTCGGATCTCCCAGAAGCACATTACATGTGACCCATCACAAAACCTGGCCGAAGCATCCCAGGATGTTACGAGCACACAGTTCTACCTGTCGGATCTCCCAGGAGCACATTACATGTGATCTCACCACAAAACCTGGCTGAAGCATCCCAAGTTGTTACGCGCACACAACTCTACCTGTCGGATCTCCCAGGAGCACATTACATGTGGTCCACCACAAAACTTGGCTGAAGCATCTGAGGCCTTTTTCATCCTGTCCAGATCTCCCAGGAGAAAATTACATGTGGTCATGGCAAAACCTGGCTGAAGCATCTGAGGCCTTTTTCATCCTGTCCAGATATCCCAGGAGCAAATTACATGCCATAGGACAAAACCTCGCAAGAGCATCTCAGGATGTTATGGGTACACAACTCCGACCTGAAGATCTCCCAGGGAACAAATTACATGTCCTCCCAGAGCAATGTCTCAAAAGAGCATCCCAGGCTGTTACGGGTACACAACTCCGGCCTATAGGATCTCCCAGACATGCTCATCTGCACAACCTGATCCACGGCCACAAAGTATCATCCTGATACTCACCATACATCATCCTGATGTACACATGATCATCCTGATCATCATCACTGCATCATCCTGATGCATGTCATTTGGAGAAGCTCGTCATCCACGATCATCCTGATCATACAATGCATCCACCTGATGCATACCAAGTATCTACCTGATACATATCATCATATACAATGTATCTACCTGATACATACATAGATACATGATCCACACAATGTATCCATCATCATACATGATCTACCTCATCATACCTGATACATATACAGATACATGGTCCAAGCATCCAACATGATGCGTACATACATAAATGTAAATGATCCAACTGATCATATCCAACATCCAACATGATGCGTACATACATAAATGTAAATGATCCAACTAATCATACATAGCAGAAACTAGAACATCATCCTGATGCTCATCATCCAACGCTTACATCCACAGCCATGTGAAGGATCCTCCTTCTAGCATGCTTGGAATGGCTTCAACAAATGTCTTCATCACTTCTTCCTCGAAGTGTCGTCGATCTAAAGAACACCAAGCCTCTCTCTGAAGTACTCAAACTTCACTTTGGCTAGTGGCTTCGTCAGCACATCTGCAATTTGCTCATCCGTTGCAACATACAAGAGCTTCACTGCTCCTCTCTGCACCATATCCATGATATAGTGGTATTTGATCTCTATGTGTTTCGACTTGTCATGGAACACCGAGTTCTCAGACAGCTTCACACAACTCTGGTTGTCACAAAAGATACTAGTAGTCTCTAGCGGGAGATCAAATAACTCTGACAGTAGCTTCCGAAGCCATACTGCCTCACAACTAGCTGAACAGGCTGCAACATACTCTGCCTCAGCTGTACTCAGTGCTACGCAGGATTGCTTCCTGCTAAACCAAGAGATCACACATGATCCCATACTGAAGCAACACCCAGATGTGCTCTTCCTATCTGCAGCACTACCTGCCCAATCTAAATCAACATAACTCTGCAGGTTAAACTTTTGATTCGCTTCATACCTGAGCCCATAATCAACTGTACCCTTCAGGTACCTCAGAATATGCTTTACAACAACCAGGTGAACATTCCTCGGATCCGTCAGGCATTGGCTCAATGTGTTCACCGCAAAGCAAATATCTGGTCTCGTGTTTGTCAGGTACATCAAGGACCCAAACATCTGACGATACATAGAGAAATCAATCGGCTCAGATGAAGCATCACACAGAAGCTTCAAGTTTGATTCCATGGGTGTGGCCATGGCCTTGAGTCCATCATCCCGAACCTCTTTAGGATCTCTACTGCATACTTCCCTTGTCCAAGAAAGATTCCATCTGCACTCTGCCACACCTCCATGCCAAAAACAAATAGTGCTGTTGATGTATATGTAACTTCGGAATGTATTTCACATATATGCATATTGTATTCCTATAGAGATGTTATTATTCCTCTATACGGAAGTGTCGTCATTTATATTGTAAGTGTCGTAACTTATACTTGATGGGTTATTAGACCACCTTGTTGGGGTCGGCCCTGTATAATTCATGTGGGTCAAAGGGTTATTAGACCACCCTATTGGGGGTCGGCCATGTGGGTCAAAGGGTTATTAGACCACCCTAGTGGGGGTCGGCCCAGTCAGCATTATGTTAAGTGGTTAAGTTGAGGCCGACCTAGTTGAGTAAAGGTCAAGTCAAGTTAGTGTATAAATAGAGAGTGTGTCTCTCTCATTTTACACATTTTCTATTCTCTCACTCACACTTTGGAGAGTGGCACACTTGTGGAGGAGGAGGCTCTGTTGCTAGGAGAAGACTATCTCTTGTATTTTGGTTGTATCATTGCTCTATCTATCTATGAGGAAGTTATTGGTTTTTTTCACCTCTATGGTTTTCCCTAAGTAAACTCTGTGTCTCTTGTGTGCTTGCATTATTGTGTCCATGATTGATATGCTGTAGATTTATTGTACATGTTATTCTCTCAGTTAAGATCCTAGATCAGATTGAAGTAAATTCTGAAAATTTAACATGGTATCAGAGCTAGCCTGAAAGAAGGCATGATATGGCATGTATGACACTTGTTGCACTTATGATGCTAGGGCTTGATAGAGAAAAAACCAGTCATCGTAGTACTTTCGCTATAAATCCATTTTGGAGAAGTTTTCGGATTTGAAACTTTTACAAGTCGAATATTAGATCTCCATGTACCTTGTGTCCAAAGGACAACCTCTAATTCATTGTACTTTGTCATTTATGATCTGTACAATATAGGGTTTCTGCCTCTTCCAGATCTGAGTCAAAATCAGGTGACCTTGGGAAAAAGGTCATAACTTGGGCTAGGAAGATCCAAATGAAATTTCGTAAAACGTGACAGGTAGTACACAGACTGTACTATCTCAAAATTTTTTTTAGAGGCCGAAGTTGAAACAGTGACATGTGGCACTCCGTACAAGTTTTCTCTCCTGTATTATCCCATAAAAAAGTCACGTTGCGACACTTGGCATAACTCCCACTCAGATATTCCAATTGAGGTCAGACCTATCAGGATGGAAATATAACAGGTCGAGATATCTTAGGAAAATTTTTGAGAGGGCGATGTTGAACCAGTGACACGTGGCACGCCGTACAAGTTCGCTCTCCTGTATTATCCCATAAACAAGTCACGTTGCGACACTTGGCATAACTCTCTCTCAGAGAATCCAATTGAGGTCAGACCTATTGGGATGGAAAGACAACAGATCAGGCTATTTTAAGAAAATTTTTCAGACCTCGTGGATTTAAATGTTCAGATTTACACCAGAAACAATCAGGTACATATTTCTGTCAAAACCGAATTATTTTTTAGTACCTTCATTCATGGCTTCCGGAATTTAGGGCTTCGGAGAAAGTTGGAATTTTTGTAATTGGAGACCACGGCTGGATGCTACTCATCAAAATCAAAATTTAGTGACCAATATCAGATTTTTTGGTTGGGCAGAAGGCCGGGCTTGATCAAACCCCAGTTCGGGACTTTGATCGGAAAGATGGAAAATTAGGGCTTCTGCAAAAATTAGAATTTTGGAAATCTGTGACCACGGCTGGAAGCTCCTCAGAAAAATCGAAGCTTAGAGTTTTGAATCAAATATTTTGGTTGGGTGAAGCTCCGGGAAATTTAAACCCTAATTCAGGGTCCTCCCTAGTAAATCCGGAAATCTAAAAGGCAATTTCGAGGGGTGAAACTTTGCAGTTTTCAAATTCTGAATATACCAACTTGATCAGCTCATCAAGGCGCATATTTCTATCCTTTCGAAAGTTTGAAATTCAAAGTTTGAATTTTTCGGGTTTCTTTGACAAACCCTAATCCAGCTCCAGGACCAGTTCTTGCAAATCAAGTGGCTTGGGTTAATCCTAGAAGAAGATGGATTGGTCACCTGCATAAGTGAAGAAGTTCCTGTCTCAGAGGGAGATGAGGCTAAGGCCTTCCATAAGAAGATTACAAACAATCTTGATAGGTATGGCTTACATGTATGTTTCATGGTTAAGTTTATCATATGTTTGTCTTCATATCATTACAGTACAATCTTGATTAATTACTGGACTTGTCGTATCACCTTAATAGAAGATATTCATTGATTAAGGTTTTGACACTTATGATTGTACTAATGCATTGTGATGTTGTACGAGGTTTATGTTGTTTGCTAACACAAAAGGTACACCAAGAAAGTCAAATCATGTTCTACTTCAAGAACATATGCTCATGGTGACATGAAGACAAAGATTCATCCATTGTCATGGATCACATAGAAGATCTACTTTCGAGGTATGTATAACTTAGTTCTACAATGGTTAACTTATGAGACATGCAGGTTACTAGCACAAGTCACTGAAGAGAACCAGAAGACATTATGCGGGTATGTTAGACATAACTAGCTAGCATGCTAATCCAGGTATGTTTTTCCTATATCAAGCTAGAATCCTACCTTGTGTTAGGATCTTATACTGTTGTGTTATTGATAATGATTATTCATGAAGTCATAGGTTTGAATAATCATGGTTGTATGCATATTATGTTTCTTACCATAATTGATGATATGACTAACCAGAAGAATCATGAAGGTATAGGTTTGAATAATCACGGGTTTTATGCATATTATATCTCTTATCTTGATTGATGATTCAACTAACCAGAAGAGTCCTATGATCAAATAAGAATGTGTATGAGTAAGAGAAGACTTCCCTGAAACCTTGAATACTAATGCTTATTATCTGTGAATGATCATGAATATACATGTTTAAGATTATTGTGTTTTGATAGTATTAATATTATACTAATAAATGTGTGATTATGTATGAGACCTTAAGGATAACACAATGATGATACTAATAAGCATGCATAGTGATTAAGGATGGATGTAAGTTCAAGGACAGGTAATCCATGAAGCAAAGATCAAGAGGGAGCACACTCTAGTTGTTCCTGCAAGAAAGCAAAGGAGCACACTTCAGTAGTTTTTGCAAGGATGTAGATATTCAGAGGGAGTTGACCACTTCTCACAATCCACATAAGAATGGAGTTGCAGAAAAGAAGCAAAGACTGAGAGGGATTCAACCCAACAAACAAACAAAGATAAGTATTTGAATTGTCATTACTTGCATATTTTATTGTTTAAATAATACTGTTCAATAATGTATATACTGATGTTCCTAGAATTAGGTTGTGTATTATGCATATTAGAATAGTTGCATTGATGAATAGTATACTACTAATATGCATGGGTAAGTGGCCTATGGCATTGTACAACATTCCATTGCTACTTATCTAGAATGAAACCTCTTTGCTGACATGTTGGGAGTTGTGCACACTCTTAACAATGTTCTGGTAGAGATTGGAAGGCATCTAGAAAGTTACGGGATATGGATAAATGTTGTATTGAAGCAATGGCTAAGATAATTGCATGACTGTATGACATATTTCTTTATGTGTAAGAATTTGTTCTGAAAACTATGAGATGTTTTCTAATCATGCAATTTAACTTGTTGTGTAGGAAAGATCGTATGCCATCACCTACAAAAGAAGAACTACAACATTTGTTCAGCAACAAAATTATCTATTGAAGATAATGAAGTTCCCAGGATATGGGAAGAATGCCATGATCCGTCGATCATGAAGAATGATGTTTGGGATGTAGTCCCAAGACCTGAAGGGAAGTTTGTTATGACTTCCATATGGATCTATCAAGATCAAGCATGCTGTAGATGGCAGCATAGAGAAATATAAAAGTGATGAAGTAGAAGATACACCAGATGGATTTCAAGATAGCTTTCTTCAATGGTGTAGTTGAAGAAGAAGTGTATGTGGAGCAACCACTTGGTTTTGAGACACATGACAGGGAGTCATATATGTGTAGAACTTGGGTATGATGCACCACTTTCTAGGTATGGAGGTGTGGCAGAGTGCAGATGGAATCTTCCTTGGACAAGGGAAGTATGCAATAAAGATCCTGAAGAGGTTCGGGATGATGGAATGCAAGGCTATGGCATCGAACCTGAAGCTTCTGTGTGATGTTTCATCTGAACCAGTTGATGTCACTATGTATCGTCAGATGATTGGGTCCTTGATGTAACTGACGAACATGAGACCAGATATTTGCTTTGCGGTGAACACATTGATCCAGTTCCTAACAGATCCGAGGAGTGTTCACTTGGTTGTTGTAAAACATATTCTGAGGTACCTGAAAGGTACAGTGGATTATGGGCTCAAGTATGAAGCGAATCAAAAGTTTAACCTATAGGGTTATGTTGATTCAGATTGGGCAGGAAGTGTTGCATATAGGAAGAGCACATCTGGGTGCTGCTTCAGTATGGGATTAGGTGTGATCTCTTGGTTCAGCAGGAAGCAGTCCTACGTAGCACTGAGTACAGCTGAGGCAGAGTATGTTGCAGCCTGTTCAGCTAGTTGTGAGGCAGTATGGCTACAGAAGCTACTGTCTGAGTTATTTGATCTCCCGTTGGATGCTACTGGTATCTTTTGTGATAACCAGAGTTGTGTGAAGCTGTCCGAGAACCTAGTGTTTCATGATAGGTCGAAACACATAGAGATCAAATATCACTATATCAGGGATATGGTGCTCCTGTACATTGCGACGGACGAGCAGATTGCAGATGTGCTGACGAAGCCACTAGCCAGGTTGAAGTTCGAGTACTTCAGGGAGAGGCTTGGTGTTCTTCAGATTGATGACACTTCGAGGAAGAAGTGATGGACACATTTGTAGAAGCCATTCCAAGCATGTTGGAAGGAGGATCCTTGACATGGCTGTGGATGTAAGCGCTGGATGATGAGCATCAGGACGATGCTCCAGTTACTGCTCTGTATACGCATCATGTTGGATGTTGGATATGATCAGTTGGATCATTTATATATGTACGCATCATGTTCGATGTTGGATATGATCACTTGGATCATTTATATATGTACGCATCATGTTGGATGTTGGATATGATCAGTTGGATCATTTATATGTATATGTATGTACGCATCATGTTGGATGCTGGATATGATCGGTTGGATCATTTGTATGTATTTTGTATATGAATCATGTTGGATGCTTGGACCATGTATCTGTATATGTATCAGGTGGATACATTGCATGATTAGGTGGATCATTCTAATGTCCCCATTCAAATAAGTGCATAGTAAGACAATCCCATCAATCCTACTAGTTTCCTAGGTTGGATGGGCACATGTGGGATGGTAATAAGGAAGCTAATGAATGATATTTAGACATTAGAAGGGTTCAAGCATTTAATAAATATGATGAATAAATAAATTCAAGAGAAATTCTAGGTGGCAAGTGGTTTTTGAGACATATGGAGGTGGTGGGACCCACACTAGCTTGATTTTTCAAAGCCACATGGCAGCTCTCTCTTGCCAATTCGAATTCATGGGAAGGTGAACACTCTTGGGTGAGTTGGTAAGTCATAACACATGGAATTGAGCATCTTAGGTTGAAATGGGATGGAATAGTAACCTCCATGGGAGAGGAAGAGTCAAATTGGAGACTAGTGGACACTTGGGCTAGATTCCCTAGTTTTATGACAACAATAATGAAGCATCTATGACATTTATGACAAAATTCAGACCTGACTTCTTACACCTGACCATTATGACATGTCATCCCCAAAAATAGGCTCAAGGAAGACGTTCATGGAGTTGGAGGAATCTAAAGAGACTCAAATTCGAATTTGGGAGAAGATGGAAGGTTGGAACTAGGAGACAAGTGGCAAATGAGGAATATTTTCTAAATGGAAAATTATTGAATCTATTGAGAGGATTTAGACCCCTTGAAGGCTAATGTTGGTTATAAAATGTAGAAATCAAGTATGATAATGGCTTTTGATGATTTGAGAAAAATTGCATTTGTGAAGAGAGAGCTAGTGGATGACTAGTTTCTTGCCTTAGCCAATTTCGAGGGTGAAAGATTCCCATCCAAGTTGGTGTTTGGAGAGGCCACTCAGGTATTTCATGGTGCTTTAATGGAGTTTGTATTTGCAGGTAGCAGCTACAGGAAGTTTCATGGTTTGGTTTAGTGCAGCACTTTCTCTCCACCGTTTCCAGTTTTGAAGACATATTCGTGCTCCTTGAGGGAGGGCGTTTTTGGTGAGCACTTGTGATTCTTGAGAGAGCTTCTCATTATATATTTCTAATTGTAATAGCTTCATATCCTCTGTTATTGATATTCAGAAAGTATCAGGTCGAAATACCCACTGGTTGTATGCAAAACTATTGATTAATGAGCAAACAATGTCCATTTCCCCAATGCATTGATGTATGACACTATAATGTTGATTATTTAGAATGGATGGATGATTCTATGATATATTTGTGATAAATATACTTCCATGTATGTCTTATACAAGTTTCATGTACTGTACTTGAGCATTTGAAGCATTTTTACTCAGTTTAGTTGTATTGGGAGGTGAAATAGTGCCATTTCCCCAAGGGTCGAATTGGGGGTTTTTGCTGTTGAATGTGAGAGAGTTATAACAGTAGTAAAAATCAATTAATGGTGCATATGAGACCTTAATAACATACTTAACACATTATATACCTCTGTTCATAAATTTGTGGGAGTTTGGAGGCATTTGGAAGGCCATTTGCAGTGTTACCCGGGGGGGATTTGATGCACAAATTACTAGTCAAAATTACATATATTGATCAGAATACAAATCAAGTTTGCAGTAGTATTTGGAGGGCCATAAAACATCCCTGAACCTTATATTAAAGTCTAAATACCATTCATACACTCCTACAGAAGATTTGGGAGCATTTGGGTTGATTTGGAGGTCAAAACAGTAAAACTAGTCAAAGGTCGAAATTGGGAAAAAAAGTGGAAAATTGGGCATTTTAATAAAATTTGAAAAAGGGATATTACAAGTGGTATCAGAGCATGTTCTTGGCACCTGATGGTCTTAACAAGAAGTCAAAAGAATAATACACCACCCTTTGAACCAGTAGTTGAAGAGGTTTTTGTTGAAGAAGAGGTAGTAGAAGAAGAGGAGTCTTTCACTGAAACCATGGGTAGAGAGGAGGATGACAAATTAAAACATAAGGAGGAACTTATTGCAACCTTAGATCCATGTTTCTCTAAAATTTCAGAAAACATGGATAGGATAGGTGATAAATTGTTGCAAGGATTCGAATTGTTGATTAGCCAGCTTCAAAGCAAAGGGATAATAGGAGATAATAGTGGTTCACACTCAGGGGAAAAGATGAAAGGGAATGAGCATATTTTCTCAAGTACAGGACCTCATAATAGACCTGATGAATTTCAAAGCACACAAAGGCCTACTGCACCTAAATTTTTCACACCCAAAGAAGAGCCCAATCTTGAATTGGATTACAAGAAACTAGTAAATGATTGGAATGATTTGAATGAAGAATGTAAAAGAGGTGTACCACTCAGTGACTACATTGATGCTATGAAAAAGATTAATAGGAAGGGAGACAATAGGAGTCCATTCCAAAACAAAGAATTAAATAGTGCTATTGGAAAAATGTCACTTCCTACTTTTGATGGTTCTTCTCAAAATTCTGCTAACACTTGGGTGCAAAAATTGGATGTATATTTTCAGCTGAATCCTATGTTGGAAGATGATGCATTAAAAATGGCCATTTTGCATTTGGAAGGAGATGCCAATGAATGGTGGTTTCATGGGCTGAAAACCTTGGGTCATAATTAGGTTAAAACATATGGAGAATTTGTTGACAGGGTACTAGAAAGATTTGAACAAAAAGATCCAGAATTGCCTTTCAAAGAACTAGCTCAATTGAAGCAAATTGGGTCCCCTACTGAATATATGATGGACTTTCAAAAATTATCAGTCAAGGTGGCTGATGTATCTATGGGAAGATTAGTATTGTTGTTCACTGAAGGTTTGGCTGAACCCTTAAGAGGTTTGGTCAAAGCCCACAAGACAACTACATTAAAAGATGCAATGAGCTTGACTAGGGATCTCCAAAATGTGCTTCCTAGAACGAGATTTCCTCCTAAGCCTAGCTATAAATTTGAAAAGAAACCTTGGAAAAGGGATGGATATGATAAGAAACCTTGGAAAAGAGAGTCATTTGAGAGGAATAAAAAAGAGGGACTAAACAGGGATGAACTTAGAAAAAAGAAACTATGCTTCACATGCTTCCAACCATGGACACCGGGGCACAAATGTACCAAAGGAAAGGCTCAATACATAGAAGTATTTTCTGATAATGAGGGGTATGATGGGGGCATGGATGAATATGGACATATTTCAGATCAAGAAGAGGCATATGAGACAGCAGTAGAAGAGGAAAGACAAGAAGAAAATCAGCCTTCACCGGACAAAGCAAGAATGGCAGTGCTTTCAGCAGTACCTCGCTATCATACTATCCGATGCAAAGGTGTGGTAAAAGGACAAAGAACTTCAGTTTTGGTAGATGGAGGAGCCACTCATAACTTCATTGATGCAGAGATGGTAGAGAAAAGAAAGATACCTATTGAACCATTTGATGGCTTCACAGTTGTCATTCCCGGTCACAACACAATGCAATGCAAAACATGGGTTCCAAAGCTGCAAGTCACCGTATGTAACTATAGTTTTGTTGATAGTTTTTATGTGGTTGATGTTGCTGATACTAATGTGGTTTTGGGAGTACAATGGTTGTATTCAATAGGAGAGCATACAGTAAATTATCAAATTCCCGAAATGAAATTCCAAGATTCAAAATGAGTACAAAGAGTTGTGAGAGGGCAACATGCTTATCCAAATCAAGTAGTGACTTGCAATAGCATGAGATCTATACTGAGGCATGGGGATATAGAATGGGCTGCTGAATGTCATATTATATCTCCCAAGCCAACAATAAATATTGTCAAACACCCAAAGGAGATAGAGAGACTTTTGCAAAAATATGAAAAGGTTTTTAGAGACCTTCCACATGGTAGGCCACCGGATAGAGGGGTTGAGCACAGTATTGTTTTGGAGGAGGGTACTTCACCCATTCAGATACCACCTTATAGACATCCTAAAAGGTTTAGAGATGAGATTGAAAAAGCTATCCAAGAACTCCTAGAGTTGGGACTCATTAGACCAAGCTCTAGCCCTTATGCTTCTTCAGTAGTGCTAGTGAAGAAAAAAGATGGAACATTGAGAATGTGCATAGATTTTAGAGCCTTGAACAAAAAGACTATAAAGAATAGGTATCCTATTCCTAGGATTGATGAACTCATGGATGAGCTGCATGGGGCCAAATCCTTCTAAAAATTTTACCTTAGATCAGGGTATCACCAAATTCGAATAAAAGATGAAGATGTGCAAAAGACCGCTTTTCGATGTCATTTTGGCCACTTTGAATTTCTTGTCATGCCTTTTGGGTTAACCAATGCTCCAGCCACCTTTCAAGCATGTATGAATAGGATATTTTGCAAGCAACTAAGAAGGTTTGTTTTTGTTTTCTTTGATGATATTCTCATTTACAGTAAAACATGGGAAGAGCATTTGCAGCAGTTAGAGATTGTGTTGAAAATCTTGCAAGAAGAGTCCTTATTTGCTAAATTATCAAAATGTGAATTTGGAATGAAAGAACTACCGTATCTTGGGCACATTATTGGGCAAGAAGGAGTGAAGGTACACATGGAAAAAATCAGGGCTATCTTGGAATGGCCATCACCAAAAAATATTACCGAATTGAGAGGCTTTATTGGCATATGCACCTACTACAGAAAATTTGTGAAAGGGTTCTCCAAGTTGACTTCTCCACTCACTGATTTGACTAAGAAGGATGTTTTCAAGTGGGATGAAGAGGCTGAAAAGGCCTTCCAAAAAATGAAAGAGGTAATGAGTAGTTGTCCCATACTTGCACTTCCTGATTTTACTAAACCTTTTGTTGTGGAATGTGATGCTTCAGGTGGAGGAATAGGGGGTGTCCTAAAGCAAGGCCAACACCCCATAGCCTTTGAGAGCAGAAAGTTGCAGCCTCATGAAAAAATTTACTCCATCTAGGATAAAGAAATGCTGGCCATTATGCATGCATTGGCCAAATTCAGACAATACTTGGTGGGCAGCAAGTTTGTGGTGAAAACTGACCACAATAGTCTAAGACACTTTCTCACCCAAAAAGATCTAAATGAAAGGCAACAAAAGTGGGTAAGCAAGATTCAAGCTTATGATTTTGATATTGAATATGTCAAAGGAAAGAATAATATAGTAGCAGATGCTTTGTCAAGAAGGCCTTCTTTTTCTCTCATGGATATTGCCAAGGATTGGAAAAACATGCTACTAGTTGAATATGCCAAAGACAAATTTGCTTGTGATGTATTGGATGGAATCAAAGGGGATGATAATTATAGGATTTTGAATGGGCTGATATATTATAAGGGAAGAATTTATTTAGTTCATAACTCCAAGCTCAAGTACTGAATTTTGCAAGAAGCACATGATTCCCCACTAGCGGGCCATCCGGGGATCTTCAAAACTTATAGACAGTTGAGGCAAAGATTTTTTTGGAAGGGGCTGAAGGAAGATGTTCAGAAGTATGTGAATGAATGTAAAGCATGTCAACAAAACAAATCAGAACTTACATGTCTAGCCGGCCTATTACAACCATTGCCCATTCCGGAGCAAAAATGGGACAGTATTTCCATGGATTTCATCACCGGATTGCCTAAATCCTTGGGTAAGGATTGTATCTATGTGGTAGTTGATAGGTTGGAAAAATTTGCTCATTTTTTTGCTGTTACATAATCTTTTAGTGCTGCACAAGTGGCTAATATTTTTTTCAAAGAAATCTTCAGATTGCATGGGCTTCCCAAGAGCATTGTCAGTGATAGAGATAGTAGATTCATGGGTGCTTTTTGGAAAGAAATTTTTAGATTGGTAGGCACTCAATTGACTCCAAGTACCAGCTATCATCCACAAACTTATGGACAAACAGAGAGGATAAACCAATGGTTGGAAGGATACCTAAGAAACTGTGTGGGAGGGCAGCAAAAAGCATGGGCAAAATGGCTACACTTGGGTGAGTTTTGCTACAACACCACTTATCATATGTCAATAGGAATGTCTCCTTTCAAAGCATTATATGGTTATGATGCACTTACATTTGCTGACATTATATTTGGTGATAGTAGAGCCCCAAAGGCTAAAGGTTGGGTGGAAGAGAGCCAAGAAATTTTAAAGCTCTTGAAAGACAATTTGCAGGTTGCTCAAAATCAGCAAAAACAATATGCTGATAGACATAGAGAAGAGAGAACCTTTCAAGTCAATGATTTAGTATATTTAAGGTTGCAACCCTATAAACAAACATCTCTCAAAAAGAATGGAGCAGAAAAATTAAAACCAAGGTACTATGGGCCATACAAGGTAGTGCGGAAGGTTGGAGAAGTAGCATATGAACTAGAACTTCCGGAAGGGAGTAAAATCCACAATGTATTTCATGTTTATTGTCTTAAGAAAGCTCTTGGTCAGCAAATAATCACTTCAGAAATAATTCCTCGTTTGGATGATGAAGGTCAGCTCACACTTGTTCCGGAAAATATTTTGAAGACACGGGAAAGAAGGTTGAGGAGTAGAATCATCAAAGAATATTTAGTGCAATGGAAGGACTTACCAAATGAAGATGCCACATGGGAAGAGGAGAAGATTTTGCAGCATCCAAATTTGAAATTGCTTGAGGACAAGCAATCTTGGGTGGGGAGGACTGTAATGTCCCCATTCAAATAAGTGCATAGTAAGACAATCCCATCAATCCTACTAGTTTCCTAGGTTGGATGGGCACATGTGGGATGGTAATAAGGAAGCTAATAAATGATATTTAGACATTACAAGGGTTCAAGCATTTAATAAATATGATGAATAAATAAATTCAAGAGAAATTCTAGGTGGCAAGTGGTTTTTGAGACATATGGAGTTGGTGGGACCCACACTAGCTTGATTTTTCAATGCCACATGGCAGCTCTCTCTTGCCAATTCGAATTCATGGGAAGGTGAACACTCTTGGGTGAGTTGGTAAGTCATAACACATGGCATTGAGCATCTTAGGTCGAAATGGGATGGAATAGTAACCTCCATGGGAGAGGAAGAGTCAAATTGGAGACTAGTGGACACTTGGGCTAGATTCCCTAGTTTTATGACAACAATAATGAAGCATCTATGACATTTATGACAAAATTCAGACCTGAATTATTACACCTGACCATTATGACATGTCAGCCCCAAAAATAGGCTCAAGGAAGGTGTTCATGGAGTTGGAGGAATCTAAAGAGACTCAAATTCGAATTTGGGAGAAGATGGAAGGTTGGAACTAGGAGACAAGTGGCAAATGAGGAATATTTTCTAAATGCAAAATTATTGAATCTATTGAGAGGATTTCGACCCCTTGAAGGCTAATGTTGGTTATAAAATGTAGAAATAAAGTATGAGAATGGCTTTTGATGATTTGAGAAAAATTGCATTTGTGAAGAGAGAGCTAGTGGATGACTAGTTTCTTGCCTTAGCCAATTTCGAGGGTGAAAGATTCCCATCCAAGTTGGTGTTTGGAGAGGCCACTCAGGTATTTCATGGTGCTTTAATGGAGTTTGTATTTGCAGGTAGCAGCTACAGGAAGTTTCATGGTTTGGTTTAGTGCAGCACTTTCTCTCCACCGTTTCCAGTTTTGAAGGCATATTCGTGCTCCTTGAGGGAGGGCGTTTTTGGTGAGCACTTGTGCTTCTTGAGAGAGATTATCATTATATATTTCTAATTGTAATAGATTCATATCCTCTTTTATTGATATTCAGAAAGTATCAGGTCAAAATACCCACTGGTTTTATGCAAAACTATTGATTAATGAGCAAACAATGTCCATTTCCCCAATGCATTGATGTATGACACTATAATGTTGATTATTTCGAATGTATGGATGATTCTCTGATATATTTATGATAAATATACTGCCATGGATTTCTTATACAAGTTTCATGTACTGTACTTGAGCATTTGAAGCATTTTTACTCAGTTTAGTTGTATTGGGAGGTGAAATAGTGCCATTTCCCCAAGGGTCGAATTGGGGGTTTTTGCTGTTGAATGTGAGAGAGTTATAACAGTAGTAAAAATCAATTAATGGTGCATATGAGACCTTAATCACATAATTAACACATTATATACCTCTGTTCATAAATTTGTGGGAGTTTGGAGGCATTTGGAAGGCCATTTGCAGTGTTACCCGGGGGGGATTTGATGCACAAATTACTAGTCAAAATTACATATATTGATCAGAATACAAATCAAGTTTGAAGCAGTATTTGGAGGGCCATAAAACATCCCTGAACCTGATATTCAAGTCTAAATACCATTCATACACTCCTACAGAAGATTTGGGAGCATTTGGGTTGATTTGGAGGTCAAAACAGTAAAACTAGTCAAAGGTCGAAATTGGGAAAAAAAGTGGAAAATTGGGCATTTTAATAAAATTTAAAAAAGGGATATTACAATCATGTATGGTGATATGTATCATGTATTTGTATTTGTATCAGGTGGATACACTGTATGATCAGGTGGATCATGTATGATGATATGTATCAGGTAGATACTTGGTATGCATCAGGTAGATGCATTGTATGATCAAGTGGATCATGTATGGTGATATGTATCATGTATTTGTATTTGTATAAGGTGGATACACTATATGATCAGGTGGATCATGTATGATGATATGTATCAGGTAGATACTTGGTATGCATCAGATAGATGCATTGTATGATCATGATGATCATGGATGATGAGCTTCAGGATGTTGCTCCAGATGACATGCAGTAGGATGTTGCAGTGATGATGATCAGGATGATCATGTGTACATCAGGATGATGTATGGTGAGTATCAGGTTGATACTCTGTGGCCGTGGAACAGGTTGTGCAGATAAGCATGTAATTTGTGCCCTGGGATATTTGCAGATAGTCTTTCGAGGTTTTGCCTATGGCATGTAATTTGTACCCTGGGATCTCTGGCAAATGCTCTTCCGAGGTTTTGCTTGGGAGGACATATAATTTGCGCCATGGGAGATCTGCAGATAGTCTTTCAAGGTTTTTCCTATGTCATGTAATTTGTGCCCTGGGATATCTGGCAGATGCTCTTTCAAGGTTTTGTCCTATGGCATGTAATTTGTGTCCTGGGAGATCCGATAGGTTGAGCCGTGTGCTCGTAATCAGTCATGGGATGCTCTTTCGAGGTTTTTCCATGACCACATGTAATTTGTGCCCTGGGAGATCCGATAGGTTGAGCCTTGTGCTCGTAATCAGTCCTGGGATTCTCTTTCGAGGTTTTGTGGTGGGGTCACATGTAATAAGTCCTGGAGATCTGGACAGGATGAAAAAGGCCTCAGATACTCTTTAGGGTTCTTGATAGTCAAGAGACTCTTTTAAGGTTTTGTGACGCACGTAATAAGTCCTGATATTTCCACAGTATGAATAGTGATGACGAAGACCTGCAGGTGGTGGGCCTACATCCAGTATGAAAAAGGACTGGCTCTATAGAACTTCCTATGATGAGTAGATTCAGAGATTGATTGAGACAGCAGCAGCAGTGACGATGATCCAGAGAAGATGACTTGTGCTAGAAGACCTGTGTCGAGAAATACCTTCCTAGTTAAGAGGGAGTGTTGATGTATATGTAACTTCAGAATGTATTTCACATATATGCATATTCTATTCCTATAGAGATGTTATTATTCCTCTATACGGAAGTGTCGTCATTTATATTGTAAGTGTCGTAACTTATACTTGATGGGTTATTAGACCACCTTATTGGGGTCGGCCCTGTATAAGTCATGTGGGTCAAAGGGTTATTAGACCACCCTATTGGGGGTCGGCCATGTGGGTCAAAGGGTTATTAGACCACCCTAGTGGGGGTCGACCCAGTCAGCATTATGTTAAGTGGTTAAGTTGAGGCCGACCTAGTTGAGTAAAGGTCAAGTCAAGTTAGTGTATAAATAGAGAGTGTGTCTCTCTCATTTTACACATTTTCTATTCTCTCACTCACACTTTGGAGAGTGGCGCACTTGTGGAGGAGGAGGCTCTGTTGCTAGGAGAAGACTATCTCTTGTATTCTGGTTGTATCATTGCTCTATCTATCTCTGAAGAAGTTATTGGGGTTTTTCACCTTTATGGTTTTCCCCAAGTAAACTCTGTGTCTCTTGTGTGCTTGCATTATTGTGTCCATGATTGATATGCTGTAGATTTGCTGTACATGTTGTTCTCTCAGTTAAGATCCTAGATCAGATTGAAGTAAATTCTGAAAATTTAACAAGTGCATCATCCCCAAGTTCTTCATCTCGAACTTGGAAGCAAGCTTCCACTGCGTGTCGGCAATCAATCTATCTTCACCTGTAATAAACAGGTCATCCACATACAAAAGTCGTATCACTGAATTCCCTTCCTCAACCTTGTAGTAAAGGTTGGAATCCGCTTTACTCTTGGTAAAGCCCAAACTGGATAGAAGGTTGTCTATCCTACCATACCAAGTTCTGCACATATATGACTCCCTGTCATGTGTCTCAGAACCAAGTGGTTTCTCCACATACACTTCTTCTTCAACTACACCATTTAAGAAAGCTGTCTTGAAATCCATCTGGTGTATCTTCCACTTCATCATTGCAGCCAGAGCAAGTACTGATCTAATGGAAGTGTATCTGGCTATAGAAGAAAAAGTCTCTATGCTACCAACTGCAGCATGCTTGATCTTGTAGATCCTCTTGGAAGTCACTACAGACTCCCCTTCAGGTCTTGGGACTGCATCCCAAACATCTTCATGATTGACTGGTACTCCTTGATCATGGCATTCTTCCCAGATCCTGGGAACTTCAATATTTTCAATAGATAACTTTGTTGCTGAACAAATGTTGTAGTCCTTCTTTTGTAGGTGATGGTATACGATCTTTCCTACACAACAAGTTAAATTGCATGATTAGAAAACATCTTATAGTTTTCAGAACAAATTCTTACACATAAAGAAATATGTCATACAGTCATGCAATTATTTTAGCCAATGCTTCAATACAACATTTATCCATATCCCGTAACCTTCTAGATGCCTTCCAATCTCTACCAGAACATTGTTAAGAGTGTGCACAACTCCTAACATGTCAGCAAAGAGGTTTCATTCTAGATAAGTAGCAATGGAATGTTGTACAGTGCCATAGGCCACTTACCCATCAAATGCATATTAGTAGTAGGTTGTTCATTAATGAAATCATTCTAATATGCATAATACACATCCTAAATCTAGGAACATAAGCATATACATCATTGAACAATATTATTTAAACAAACAAATATGCAAGAAATGACAATTAAAATACTTATCTTTGTTTGTTTGTTGGGTGGACTCCCTCTGAGTCTTTGCTTCCTTGCAGGAGCTAATCTGAAGTAGCTTCTTCTACAGCTTTCTATTGTGGAATGTAGAGAGATGGTCAACTCCCTCTGAATATCTGCATCCTTGCAGAAACCACTGGAGTGTGCTCCCTCTTGATCTTTGCTTCCTTGATTACCTGTTCTGAACTTATATTCATTCTAGATCCCTATGCATGCTTATCAGTATCATCATTGTGTTATCCTTGAGGTCTCATACATAATCACACATTTATTACTATAATCTTAATACTATCAAAACACAATAATCTTAAACATGTATAGTCATGATCATTCACAGATAATACACATTAGTATTCAAGGTTTCAGGGAAGTCTTCTTTTACTCATGCATATTCTTATTTGATCATAGGACTCTTCTGATTAGTTAAATCATCAATGCATAAACCCGTGATTACTCCAACCTATACCTTCATTATTCTTCTGGTTAGTCATATCATCAATTATGGTAGGAAACATAATATGCATACAACCATGACTATTCAAACCTATGACTTCATGAATAATCATTATCAACAACACAACAGTATAAGATCCTAACACAAGGTAGGATTATAGCTTGATATAGGAAAAACATACCTGGATTAGCATGCTAGCTAGTTACGTCTAACATACCCGCATAATGTTTTCTGGTTCTCTTCAGTGACTTGTGCTAGTAACCTGCATGTCTCATAAGTTAACCATTGTAGAACCAAGTTATACATACCTCGAAAGTAGATCTTTTATGTGATCCATGACAATGGATGAATCTTTGTCTTCATGTCACCATGATCATATGTTCTTGAAGTAGAACATGATTTGACTTTCTTGGTGTACCTTTTGTGTTAGCGAACAACATAAACCTCATACAACATAACAATGCATTAGTGCAATCATAAGTGTCAAAACCTTAATCAATGAATATCTTCTATTAAGGTGATACGACAAGTCTAGTAATTAATCAAGATTGTACTGTAATGATATGAAGACAAACATATCATAAACTTAACCATGAACAGAATTCGAAACATACATGTAAGCCATTCCTATTAAGATTGCTTGTAATCTTCTTATGGAAGGCCTTAGCCTCATCTCCCTCTGAGATAGGAACTTCTTCACTTATGCAGGTGACCAATCCATCCTCTTCTAGGATTAAACCAATCCACTTGATTTGCAGGAAATGGATCTGGAGCTGTAATAGGGTTTGTCAGAGAAACCCCAAAAATTTAAACTTTGAATTTCAAACTTCTGAAATGATAGAAATATGCGCCTTGATGAGCTGATCAAACTGGTATATTCAGAATTTGAAAGCTGCAAAGTTTCACTCCTCAAATTTGCCTTTGAAACTTCCGGATTCACTGGACGTGACCCCGAACTGGGGTTTGATGAAGCCCACTCTTCTGCCCAATCAAAAGTTTTGATTCAAAGCTCTAAGCTTCTATTTTTATGAGGAGCTTCCAGCTGTGGTCACAAATTTCAAAAATTCCCATTTTTGCAAAAGCCCTAATTTTCCACTTTTCTGATCAAAGTCCCGAACTAGGGTCTGATCAAGCCCGACCTTCTGCCGAACCAAAAATTCTGATCTTGGTATCTAAATTTCGATTTTGATGAGTATCATTTAGCCGTGGTCTCCGATTACAAAAATTCCAACTTTATCTGAAACCCTAAATTCCGGAAGCCATGAATGAAAGTGCTAAAAAATAATTATGTTTTGACAGAAATATGTACCTGATTGTTTCTGGTGTAACTCCTAACTTTTCAGTCCACAGGGTCTGAAAACTATTCCTGAGATAGCCCGACCTGTCATCTTTCCATCCCAACAAGTCTGACCTCAATTGGATTTTCTGAGAGAGAGTTATGCCAAGTGTCGCAACGTGACCTGTTTATGGGATAAAACAGGAGAGTGAAATTGTACGGCGTTCCACGTGTCACTGGTTCAACTTCAGCCTCTAAATTTTTTTTCTTGAGATAGTACAGCCTGTGTAATACCTGTCACTTTTTATGAAATTTTATTTGGAGCTTCCTATCCCAAGTTATGACCTTTTTTCCAAGGTCACCTGTTTTTGACTCAGATCTGGAAGAGGCAGAAATCCTATATTGTACAGATCATAAATCACAAAGTGCAACGAATTACAGGTTTTCCTTCAGACACAAGGTACATGGGGATCTGATCTTCAACCTGTAAAAGTTTCAGATCCGAAACCTTCTCCAAAATTTATTTATAGCGAAAGTGCTACGATGATTGGTTTTTGCTATATCAAGCCCTAGCATCATAAGTGCAACAAGTGTCATACGTGCCATATCATGCATTCTTCCAGGCTAGCACTGATACCATGTTACATTTTCAGAATTTACTTCAATCTGATCTAGGATCTTAACTGAGAGAACAACATGTACAACAAATCTACAGCATATCAATCATGGACACAATAATGTAAGCACACAAGAGACACAGAGTTTACTTGGGGAAAACCATAAAGGTGAAAAAACCCAATAACTTCCTCATAGATACATAGAGTAATGATACAACCAGAATACAAGAGATAGTCTTCTCCTAGCATCAGAGCTTCCTCCTCACAAGTGTGCCACTTTCCGAATGAGAGAAGTGTGTGAATGAATATAATGTGTAAAATGAGAGAGACACACTCTCTATTTATACACTAACTTGACTTGACCTTTACTCAACTAGGTCGGCCTCAACTTAACCACTTAACATAATGCTGATTGGGCCGACACCCAATAGGGTGGTCTAATAACCCTTTGACGCACATGGCTGACCCCCAATAGGGTGGTCTAATAACCCTTCGACCCACATGACTTATACAGGGCTGACCCCAACAAGGTGGTCTAATAACCCATCAAGTATAAGTTACGACACTTACAATATAAATGACGACACTTCCATATAGAGGAATAATAACATCTCTATGGGAATACAAACACTTCTGTATAGAGGAATAATAACATATCTATAGGAATACAATATACATATATGTGAAATACATTCCGAAGTTACATATACATCAACACTCCAAACTCGTGAGGGAGAGCAACTGGTTGATGGATAATGGCTTGGGGAGCAATTCATGGCTCTTTTCTTGTCCAAGAAGAAAAATGCGATTTCCCATGCAGGGTGGCTTGCCCATACCTCTCATTCCCCAAGGCATTAACTACCTCAACCAACTCTTGGGAGAAATCAATGATTGGGTACAAAAGTCAACATGGGTAGTTCAGGGTTTGATGGGTTCTCTCATTGACACTTGGCTTGACTTGATTGGATACAAGGGTTTGAATGTTTTCTCTCCCAATTCCTTGTAAAATCATGCCCCCATCTCTTGTTGCATTGCATAACTAGTTGTGGGTATTTTATTAAATGCATATTTACAAGATATTTACAATTCCATTGTGTCGGGCTAGCACGTAAACCACATGCATCAATAAATCGATGGCGGGGCCTTGGCCTTGAGCTCCTCACCACGATTATATAACAAGATTACATCATTTACAATTTTAATGTGATAGGGTCAAGATGGGGACGTGACATGTATCTTCAATCTTTAGCCATAGCTTCCTGGTAGAGGTGTAGTGCCCTAGTCCCATATTGACATCATTTGATAAAGCTCTCTTAATGGTTTGCAAAGCAATAGAATTGAATTTCTGGTCATCTTTTTAAATTCTGTTTTAGTTCTTCAAGTACCATTTCTTGCTTGCTACTGCATCCCACACATGTGCTCCTTTGGACTTCAATTGACTCTTCATGGCATCCCTCCAATTGGCATAGTCATCTCCATTAAACAAGGGGATTTTATCATCTACATTTCCAGCCATTTTTAAAATGCTAATTCTGGCACCTATCTTTTAGATTAAGTGCTTGGCTCTAAAAATGGACCTGTTTTCCTTTTGGATTAGCCTTCCAGTAGTGAGTTGTTCAAAGACAACCTTGCTCTGATACCAATTGTAGAATAAGGTCATAGACACTGACAGGGGGGGGGGTGAATCAATGTCTTCTTAAAGCTTAAAAATCTCTTGCCAAAGCACTAATTTAATCAGTCATATGTATTATGAAACAATCATGACATTTACCAATTATATATATATCTATACATATGAAATATATAAACACATATGAAGAACAACACATATATGAATATGTCAAATATCTTTTTATTAAACAGGATTTTACATTACATAGCATTAAAGATCTAGACCCATCTAGATTGAGAAACCCAACTCTCTTACAAGACCCAGCTAGTATACACGACCCAACATGTAGAGAGGAATCCAATCCTCATTCAGGCTCCAACCTGATCACATACACCAATCTGTTTGAATGAACAAAAGGTCCATATCAATGACAGAATATCCACCAAGATATTATTTATAATCCACCAAGACACAATTTATCTCTTCATGTCTTCTCATATATATGTCTTTGAGTTATGCATCATGTATTTTCACTAAATGACATGTTCCTTCTCAAGTGACATGTCTCTTCATTTCACTTTATTTAACTTTAATCGTACCTCTTCATATAGGTTTTGTAACAAGACTTTTTATCATCCCCTTTTTTTATTATATCTCTTTATAAACAACTTTATCCATGTATTTTTATTTTAGCGCTTCATTAATAAAAAATATATTAGTACTTAAGAACTTAGGCTCCTCTCCACGTAATCACTGCCACCTCGGGTCCTCTTCACTTAATTGCTGCCACATCATACTGCACAGGACACACATAGTTGGCCAAGCAATGCAGTTGCTCCAGCCAATTTCCCTTGGATTGATAATTGGTTCTCACACGCAGATTATTGATATTCGATAGTTATGATCAATAACATCCAGCAGAAAGCGATAAGGTATAGCCATCTTCTTACTCTGATGTTGAAGTTGCTTTCAGGATGCAATATTCGAGTACCAGTATTGCGATCTTCGAAACACATTTCTTCTTGAACAGTCTACTCTATTAGACAACCTTCACTCTCAATAATATTAAGTATAAGAAATCCCAACAACTCTAAAATATGTTTCTAAAAATCAAACAGTGGATTTGACCCCACAAATGCACGACGCAACTTTCAAGTAGTATGCTCAAGTAGGGGGCATGATTTCATGCAGCTCCAATGCAAATCACTTGGCCTCGAGGTACATATTTTATCTCTCTATAGAATAGATTACCATATATTCAAGTCTCACATCATCCCATTGGCTTGGCTCCAAAGTGGATTCATTTTCTCTCATACATGGGAGAGAGTACTGGAAACATTGCATCATTGAGCAGCTTGAGTATGAACGTGAGAAGATATTGAACAACAGTCCAAAATAGTGATTACTATGGTCATGGAGAAGCCTTTATGTGTAGAAAGAGAGCCATGCTCTTTTGTTTATTAAATCCCCACGTCCAACATTCAACATCTCTCAGATGATGCTTTAATCCACGAGCTCCTCGATAAAGGAGGTTGCAATTCCTTCACTTTTGATGCGATCAAGTTGATGGAATTAGTGTTTCGGATCAAATTCAACACATTCTTTCACGCTGCTACAACAGTACAACTCCAAAATTTAAAAGATGAACACGTAGCACTGGAGAAAGAGATCATTGAATTCCTTCACAAATTTCTTCACGATCAAGATGGTATCCACGCACTTGTCTCTAAGGCGAAGCCATCATACAACAACAAAATAGAGCTTAAAAACATGAGAATGGAGGCATAAGGGTAGCTCTTTCACCCAAGTTCCTTCAAGCATTCAACAGTCACCAGTCTTCAACAACTAGCACGACCTCATCTCCAGCTATACACTCCCTCAAATTTTCAATGAATTTTCACGCTTTCTTCAATTTAGACTAATAGTTGTGCCTGTATATCTTGATATCTTGGGCACCGACTTCCAAGGATAAATACAAAACTACTTTGCAAAAACAATGGCACTAGATGAATGATGATGCTTTTACAAGAAAACCTATGAGAAATAAGTCTGTCGCTGGCTTAGTCACACAATCACGAGTCCATTTTTCACGGACTGAAAGAGAGTTCCAAATCTAATCCCAAGAAGATTGACACAATTGTTTTCTTATTTGCGTGTTGTCTCCCTCAAATATTTTAGTGAAGGAAATGATTCCACACTACCAGATCTTTCTCTCCTCGATATTTACTCAGTCCCCTCATGCAAGTCTTCAGTATGTCTTTCTCTCCAATAAAGCTGCCAACGTGTAATGTCTCCCTCACAATATTCCAGGTTGCAGTTCACCCCGCGTTCAAGGTAGCTCCAAAAAAAAATGCAGCAATCACGATGGCTAATGATCTGATTCCAACAGCAATCAACCAACACTACGCTGGTCTCTTCACGAGCTTTGGTTCATCACCTAGCTCTCAAAAACTCGACCACACACATCTCTCCACGATGCAGCTCTTCAACACGCAGCTCCAATATTTAGACTTTAAAACTCAACACCATTTGTCTGCCTCTCAAGTGAAGCATTACCGACAGGAGTAACACTGGGGCTTGTGCTTGGAACTTTCAAAACTTGAGTCTTCTGTGTAGAGCTTGATTGATAGTGCATGGAAACAATTTGATCAATATCAATGCTCTGTAAGATATCATCATCATCTTCTAGTTCCATGAATGTTTTCTCTACCATCTTTGTGTTGTTCTGTTTTTGCTGCCCTGTCATGGCTAGTTGCCAATGCCATATCTAATTGCCATCAATGACAATTTACATCATCTCCCACTTCCATATTGCCAACAGTATATCCTTCTTATGCCATACTTGTAGAAAAAAATGTGACAATATCTTGAAAGTACTCATCAACCATTCTTACCGAAAAGAGCTGCGCATCTGGGATGTGATCTTCCAAACTATTCGGTTCTTCTCCTGTATCCAACCTCGAAAGATGGTTAATTCCTGCATTCATCCTCCTTGTATTGACGACAATCTCAAAATCATATTCCTGAAACAAAAAAAACCATCGACATATATTCGCCCCCAAACCTAGCTTGTTGACAAGGTACTTCAAAGTAGAATGGTCCGTAAACATTTTAAAGTGTCCTCCTAACAAATAATGCTTGAACTTCTGCAGGGCATATACCATGGCTAGCCCTTCTCTTTCTATCGTATTTTAATTTCTCTCTGTAGTGGACAACTTTCTACTAGCAAAGGCAATAGGATGGTCAATAGAACCCTCACCTAGCTGAGCAAGCACTGTGCCTAGAGTGACTGAAGAAGCATCAACATGCACATGGATTTTTTTTCTCCAGTTTGGGAATACCAGAATGGGTGCCATAACCATTTTCTCCTTCAATGTTTCAAGGCTTTGTTGACATTCTTCATTCCATTAGAACTTCACATCTTTCTTTAATAACTTCTCCATAGGGGTTGTAATCTGAGCATAACCTTTGATAAACTTTAGATAATAGCCCGTGTGTCCCAGAGTTATTCTCAAATGTCAAACTGAAGTAGGAGCAGGTAGATAAACTATAATGGCGATTTTGGTAGGATCCACCAACAAACCTTGCTTGCAGACTACATGACCCAACAATATACCAAATGGGGCACAAAATATGCATTTCTTCAAATTCAAAGAAATCTGATGCTGTCTATATCATTCTAACAACAACCTAAAATTTTAAATATAATTCTTAAGCAAACCGTATACTATCCAATCATTAAAGTAAACTTCCAAAAAATTATTAATGAATTCTTCAAACGCAACAACAACTACCCTTGTGTTAACGGATAAATCCGTCGGTGCGGGCACCAACCGATCTCCCTAGTCCGAATGGTTCATATCTAGAACAAAGCAAAACAAGAATGAAAACCTTTCCCTAGATCTATCAAATTACTTGAATACAAAGAGTCCAGTCCATACCTTATTTACAAAGGTTGTCCTCGTGGCTTGAAGATTTTGCAATCCTACTTGTTGATGAAGAGATTCCCTGCAAAAGACTTAAAAGGACAAAGACAAAAAGACTACAAGATAACATGATACATCTAAGTAATTGACCAATGAGAAATAATATAAATGAAATTAATCATCATTTATGGGAAAGGAAGACATTGATGTATCAATGAAAATAGAGGAAATAATTACAACCAATGAAGCCTTGGTGTTGAAGATCCTTTCCAATGGAAACTTGCATCAATTTGCCAATTATGGAAGAATGGATTCTTGGCTTAATTTCTCCAGCATTTGGATTCCCCCATTTCAACCCCCAGTATCCCATGAAGAGGAGCTTCATTTATAGGCCAAAAGAGATGAAGAGGAGAGGAGAGGATTATGGAGAAGGAGGAGGTGGGATCCTACTAAGCTGGGAGGCGAGTAAGATCCACCCTATATGGAAGGGATAAGCCTCCACGAGGGTATCCTTCAAAAGACTTCTCGAAAATTCTCTTTTTTTGCTCCGTACAAGCATCGATGCACCCTAGACATTGGCAACATGCGCCAACGACGTGGTTTGTAGTGGAGCAAGGTGCGTCGATAAGGAAAGACGCACTCTGCTATAAAGCAAGGTGCGTCGACCTCTCTAAACATGGTTTTTACAGGGAAAAAACCTCATGACTCATCTCCCAAGGATTTTGGTCAAGGACTTTAGTTATTTAGGAAAGGATAAAGTGTACATGGTTCATAATCATGATGAGTACCAAACTTCCGTGTAACACCTTGAAAAAATTACAGGAGCATTCTTTAGGCCAAAGGGAATTACCGTCTATTGGAAGCAACCCCATTATGTTGCAAATGTCATTTTATGTCAATATTCCTTAGCGATATTTATTTGATGATATCCAGAGAATCCATCCATGAAGTAGTACGCTTCCTGACCGCCGACGCTTTCGAGCACTTCATCTGTAAATGGAGTTGGAAAGGGATCATGTAGACAAGCATCATTCAATTTCCTCAAGTCTACACAAATCCGAATTTCACCAGTCTTCATGTCCCGAACTACCCTGGGGATGATCACCACTCTGACTCTTCGACGAGATCAATAATTCATGCATCAAGCATTCTATTGAGCTCGGCTTTGACTTTTTCCTTATACTGTGGATTCAATTGGTATGGCCTTTGCTTAATTGGCTTGGCGCCTAGTTTCAACAAATTTTTTATTTCTCCCAGATTGCCAACAATGCCCTTCATATCTGAAAACTTAGTAGGAAACAAATCTTGAAATTCATGCAACAGATCAATAATATTTCCCATTGTTTCATCATCCCAGCAATCCCCAATATTCGTGAACTTTGGATTTTTAGGAGACCTAATATTTTTCCTTTTTAATCTTCAGCGGCTTCAGAAATCTATCAGATGAGATCTTTGGTCCCTTCAGATCACGACTTCCTTCAGTTTCTGGAATATGGATATCCCTAGGATCATCATCTTCTGGTTCGCCAACAATGTTATAACACTCCATCATCTTTTCTACTGTTGCAGTCCACTGCGACAGATTAGACATTGGTACAGGAATTTCTTCAAAAAATATTTGCTTTAATGACATGGAAAGTTGCATCTATTGTTGGATTTTCATCCTCATAATTAAATCTATACTTGAAGCTCATAACCAGATTGTCCCATTCTGCAGTTCCTTGTCGAAGCTCCAACAACGTATACCAATTTCTCGGTATAGTATCAAGTGTATGGATAAACATGTGTCCCCACTCTTGCTTAGGTATATTTTTCTATATTGAACTACAGGTAGCTAGATGATTAGTAGGACTAGTTAACCCACTGTAATTTTCTCTGACATATGGAACTCCCTCTCCAAATCGGATTTCTAAACACCTTCTACACTGTGACCAATAGATTATAGATTGCTTATGAACATCCCACCATCTTTCCAGTGTTGCTTTCAAGGCCACATCCAATTCTAACAACCACTCTTGTTCTGGTACCTTAATTTCAAATTCAACAATAAATTAATCTAGGTTACAAAAACCTTCATAGGTGGGAGGGTCACATACCTATTTATCTACCCAATGCAGTGATTTCGTCACGCAAGCACATCTTTTCATTGAAACTTCATGTCACATGTTCTGCCAGTTTTTCGGAGCTTTGTCAGAATCTGAGGAGCAGTAGCTAATGCTCCACCAAATTAGCATACCATCTGCTGTGGGATTGACATAGTCATTCATCTTGGAATATACATTGTAAATATTATCCAAATCACGAGCATCATAATATTCCTTGACTGGTTCAACATACCTCTGTCCTTCAACCAGATCTAGAGGCGCGACAACTTTTATTTCATCATTATCAAATGACAACATCCTCTTTTTGAAGTTAATGATAGTTTGATTCTGAATGGCTCAATCAATTCCCAAAATTGCATGATACGGATTAGTATCATCGACAATCTCTATAACTTTGAGTCTACAAAAGTTTGCAGTCCCTCCACCTCGATAGGGACACCAACCATCTGGCCAAATGGTATAACTTTATGTTGATTGGCCAACCATAACTGAATAGGTGACCATACTAACTTCGACTTCCCCATATTCTCCCATGTCTATTTGGTTAGAATATTCACATCTTATCCCAAATCTAAAATAACAAAATGCATGTCGTAGTCACCAATCTATTCATTAAGTCACAGTTCCCTGCCACTTTTTGTTCTTTTCTGAACATGATTTACAACTCTTTATTTCCTTAAATCTCTCTTAGTTTCTCCAATTAACTTATGTAATTCCCTCAATGCATTTTCATCCTTAATCAAAGCCAAACAACTTTTAAAAAATCTATGTAGAGCACTTGCGCTTCTTGGATTCCTATTTGGTACATACCGATTGAAGCGAGGTGGAATATCATATATAGGTCGTTCCTTAATTACTGGTGGCCGGGAGAATATTGATGCATCCTTCATAAATTCATCATGAGCTTCGAAGAAAACCCGCTTTCCTTTTTGCACATCAAATTGTGGTGGATTTTGAACAACTACTCTTAGTCTCAGGTACCATTGGTTACTATGAATTCCTTTATCAACACCTATCGTAGCTCCACCTATTGTTACCACAACAACAGTAGGATGCTTCGGTCGTGGTTATGTTGGAATATTCTAGACAATCCGGTTCTGCTTCGCCTGCCATTTTTCTATAAGTTGCGAACAATCTTCAGTGGTATGGTCTAGTGCCCTACAATACGTGTAGGTTGAAGTAAGATTCGTGCAGTCAAGAGCATAATGTCTGAGAGTACCACAATTATAACATATTACTTGTCCTCTTCCACGAATAAATCCTCCTCGTACACGTCCTTTGAATCCACCTCGCGGTTGATTGAACCGCGCATTACTTCTTTCAGCTTGATCTTCTCCCTTCATGAGAAAAGTGTCTGCAGTGCACTCTGTGAGCAACTGGTATGCTCGACAGTTCTTCTCGTCATGTCCAACATACCAACATAACTTGCACCATAGGTTCTGAGGTGTACTTACTATATTTTGTAACAAATAGCATTCTTCAGGTTTATGTCCTCTAGTCTGGCAAATTCTACTCCATACACCCACACTAGGGTTCAACGGAATCAGATTCCTAGCATTAAGATAATCATGAAAAGATGTACATTGATCTTTAGAGTGACCTTCTTCCTTTCATTTAGTGCACCAAACATATTCTCTCTTTTCCTTACCTTTCTTAATATTTGGAATTTGAATCGACAGGTTTGCTAGTTGCGATTGGATTTGAGCCATACCAGTTCCAGTCTCTCCGACAGGTGATGCTTCCAATTTTATTGCCAACTCAAGAGATTCCGTCTGAGATGAGATATTCTGTTTCATTAATGATACTCTAATATGAGGTAGTAAAGTGCCTATAAAACACTCCTTGTGTTGAACATCATTCATCATAAATCTTGCTCGATCCATCGAAGTTTTAAACTTTTGGTCTAAATCCCAAACAGACTCATTCAATGCTTGCTTGATTTCCTTAAGCTCGGTAATACATTGCGATTTAGACTTTGGCTTCTTAAATTCAACTTTTAACCCATCCTTAACCTTTTCCAAGGCATTCTATGGTTGAGTACCAGTAACCTCTAAAAACTTCATAAACCAATCCAGGGCACGACTGTAATATCCCGATTTTGACCCCATCACATTAAAATGTAAATGATGTAATATCGTTATGAAATCATGGTGAGGATCTCAAGGCCAAGGCCCCACCATCAATTTAACATTAAAATTGATGCATATGGTTTGTGTGCTATCCAGGCACAATAGAAATCGTAAATATCATGTAAATATTCATTTTAATAAATTACCCATAACTAGCGATGCAATGCAATGCAACAAGAGTATGGGGGCATGAGTTTTACAAGGAATTGGGAGGGAAATATTCAAACCCTTGAACCAATCAAGTCAAGACAAGTGTCAATGAGAGAATCCATGAAATTTCAAGTACCCATGTTGACTTTTGTACCCAATCATTTAATTCTTCCAAGAGTTGGTTGAGGTAGTTAATGCTTTGGGAATGGAGAGGTATGGTTGTCCAAAATTCGGGTATGGGCAAGCCACCATTTTTGGGAAAAATGAGTTTGGCTTCTTGGGAAAGAAAAGGGCCATGAAATTGCTCCCCAATCCATTCTTCATGGAGGGGTTGGGCTCCCTCATGAGTTTGAAGCTACCGGAGCGTTTTCCCTCACAAATTTCCGAGGTTTCCTCCATTTTTCTCTAGCTGGGAGGTCATTTTTATGTTTCAGGATTCCTGGGAGGAAGGGAGTCACGATCTGGGGGCCCATAGAGGTCGTTTTTGCTTATAAATGCACATATACCTGCTGGGAACTCGATTTTGTTCTCCCTGTGGTCGATTTCCCTTCCCACAGTTCGATTTTGGGTGTGACACGAATTGGGAGAGCCAATGGGAACCTTGTTTTGCAAATCCCATAGTTAAAAATGTTTTCCCTATGCCCAACATATGCATTTTGCTGTGTGTGGGAGAGAATGATGTGGTTTGAGTTATGGGCATCCTTTGTTTTGGCTTGAGTTTGAGTGTAAGCATCCATAAATGAAGAGGGTTCAGTTTTGGCTTGATAAACCCCAACTATGGACTGGCTTGGCTTATATGTGGTGTTCATTTTGATGTGCATCAGTTGTAGGTTCCCTTTCCTTGTAGATATCATGCCCAACTCGGGGTTAGCAATTGTGTTGAGATATTGATGAACACAATTGGCCTATGCCTGGGTGGAACATTGTAGCTGCATATCTAGTTGCTTGGGACAACTTCACCATGAAGATAAGTATTCTCTATGTGTATTAAACTCTGCAATGTTTTTAATTATTGATTGTTTTGATTATGCTGATAAGTGCATGCTAGATGTGTAGTAGCATAACTTAATTTCCGCTGTGTATGTTTATCTTACCATGCTTATGCACATATGCATTTTATTTGTATTGCTATGAATTTGTGCATGATGAATGGGGCTGAGTTTTTGTAAAATCCCATAATGTTAGTGTCATGTTCCCTTCCTTGCGTTGAATTGATGGGAGGGGACGTGAAAATGACCCCGAAAGGTCATAATTAACTGTGCCAATTTGATGTTGTTGTCTTGTACTTGTTTTACAGTCCAAACTGCATTGCATAAAAACCAGTGTTGTTCTGGGTCCTCTGACCCATTCTCATTGAAAATAGGTAACTTCATGTCATCCCTAGCCATTCTGGGCCTATGGGGTTTCGGATGACTTGATATTAATGGAACACTACTTGGAGCCTTTCCACTTGGTGGAGTAATATTCTGACTATTACCACTATTCTGATTAGCTTAGAAAAATTGTGATGAGTTACTATGTCTTACCTTAGTTTCCAGAGATGTACGTGGGGTCGTGGGTATGTTGTAGCTTCAGGCTTGAGACATATTTTCATGTTCTCCTTCTTCCTATGAAATAAGATGGTACTCTTCCTCCTCTCCGTTAGTATCTTCGTCGAGTGGTGGAATTGTTTCGTAGTCTCTTGTTTCAGTCGCACTACAACCCTCTGTCTCTGTCACAGTTCTCCTCCTCTTGTTCAACCAAAATATTCTCCCACTTCGCAGAAACCCACACTCTTTCTCAATCTCACTCTCTTCTCCTCTTATAATTTCAACTCATTCCACATCTTCGTCCAGACTTTCCTCCATCAATATCGATGGCCATCACACACAATTTCTCTACTCGTTAGATTCCATTCGCATCACCCCTTTTTCACAAAGTAGCTTGTTGATCGAGAATTTTAACGATCTCAGGTATTTACTGTGCAGAAATTCAAAGAACTCACGTTCTGCTGCACTATATGAATTGATAATGTCAACAACAAATTTAGTAATGTAACCCTATAGCACGCTGTCCAACCAGTAATCCACTGTGCATGAAATCTTGTTATTCACATCTTTCAGTTGTTGAATCAAATCAGGTGTCCAACTTCTAGGCTCACCTCCTTGGAAATTTGTCTTTTGCTCAGTCAATATTACCAGCCATTCATGCAATATCACAAGAAATTCTGAAAAAAGCTTCATGAATATCAGTAAAAATATACTTGTATAACCAACCTTCATTGTCCAGTTGACGATGTTTGTTCTGTTCCTTAGCGAATTCTTCCACCTGCCGATCTACCCAATCCTATATTTCCGGCTTAGTTGGATGCCACAACACCTCTGAAGTAGATGAAGTCTCTCCCAAAGTACCTATGGAAACTGCAGGAATCAGATTTCTGCAGTGCAAAAGGGGAATATATCGACATACCAATTAATTAATAAACAACCCATTACATTGACAGATATACAACATCAACATGTCTAGATCTTCGACATGCCATTCACTTCGACGTAACCCATAAGTTAACCAAAAGTTATAGAACATAATTATACGTCACATTTACTGGGTTTAAATTAATCAGGGTCATGCATTCTTCATTCACATAAATCTTAACAAAGGAAAGAAACACATATTACATCATACACATAACACCATTTTTAATGTGGAAACCCAAGATGGGAAAAAGCACAGAAGCACTTTGTGTTTGTTATGAGTCACAACCAAATAATAAGCACTTCATGTTTTTGACTTACAGATTTATTCTTGACTTACAAAAGACCTGTGCACACAACTTGTAGATTATGCAACTCGACTCTTCCAAGACAAATTCGATATACATAGAGTAATTCTCTAGTGAAAATACAAAAATATCCTCTACCACATACACTTCTCTATTCAATTATCTAACATCACCAAAATTTCCCTCACATTACATATTTATAGGGTGCACATAGCCTGCCCCACTCCCACTAACCCACTAACCAACTACTCTACTCATTAATGCAAGTGGACAAAATATAACTAATTGACTCAACTCCGCCCTTTTTACTTAATCAACATAACTGCTTCTCCTAGTTTATCGACCGCTTCGTCAGAGTTGACCACTTCGTCCAACCGTTTTTACTTTGTTTTTTTCCACACCAAAACTGTCTCACCAAAAATGGCACCCAAAATATACTAGGCCCAACATAACTCATGAAATAAAACATGTACATATCACTCTTTGTTGCCATCACCCTCATTATCTTTCTCGCTTGGCATGATAGCACTATTGTTCTAAAAAATATGTTTAGATCTAGGTTCATGTCTTAATACAAACCACCAATCCATATCCAACAAATCTAGGTAAAAAAAACACTTGGTTGTAGTGTTTTGGGAAAACATAAGGCTCCTTAATTTCGTCCCACACCCTTCTAGAGTTGATACTGTCATGTCCCAAATTTTTCATTGGGTCACAATGGCCTAAGCCCATTGGCCATATTCATGAGAGTTTGTCAAATTGATGCTAAGGGTCAAATAATTGCCAAGGAGGAAAATTACTAGTTTCCTAGGTTGGGGGTGGAAGCTTTGGGATTTGGAATAAGGGGGATAATAAATGATGTGTGGACATTAGAATAGCATAAATATTTAACAAAGAATCTAAATAAATATATGCAAGTGAAAATCAAAGTGGCATTTGATCATGAAGACACATGGAGGAAGTGGGACCCACACAAGCTAGATTTTCTATGCCACATGGAATCCTCCTCTTGTCAATTCGAATCCATGAGAAGTCCAATGTTATTGGGATGAATTGGAAGTGATAATACTTGGAATAAGTCAATGAGGTCGAAATGCAGAGGAAGAGTAACTCCCATGGAAGAGGAAGAGGCAATTTGGAGCTAGTGGGACACTTGGGCTAGATTCCCTAGCTCTATGACAAAAATGATGAAGATGCTATGCCACCTATGACACAAATCAGACCTGAAGGCTGACATATGACATATATGACATGTCAGGGCTAAAAATATCCTCCAAGAGGGTGATCAAGTGAGTTAGGGCAGCCGAAGAGACACCAAGTCGAATTTGGAGAATGAGGGAGCTAGAATTGGAAGGACAAGTGGCATACTTGGGAATATCTTCCCAAATTGAGTTGGCATGAAGCTATTGGAAGGAATTCAACCCATGGAGGACATTATAAGTTTATAAAAGTCATGAACAAAGAAGAATGACAACTTTTGATCATTTTTAGAATTTGCTATTGCATTTGTGGGAGAGGAGCTAGTGGATGACTAGTTTCTTGCCTTAGCCAATTTCGAGGGTGAAAGATTCCCATCCAGGTTGGTGTTTGGAAAGGCCATTAAGGTATTTCATGTAGCTTTAATGGAGTCTTTATTTTCAGGTGTAAGCTACAGGGCAGCTCATCGTTTCTTCTAGTGCAGCTCACTCCTTCAACCATTTCCAGTTTTCATTGCATATTCTTGATCCTCAAGGGAGGGAGTTTTTGGTGAGATATTGTACTCTTTGGGGGAGCTTATAATGCCCCATTTATTTTGTAATATGAATTAATTACTCTGTTCTTCATATTCAAAAAATTTCAAGTCAAAATTATAAGTGGAAATTTATAAATCTGATTTTTAATGAAAGAATGGTGCCATTTCCATACTACCTTGATGTGTAGCAATGATGTATTAATGTATTCGAATGAAAGATAATTGATATGATGTATTTATGATTCATGGAATGTAATTTATGAGCTGCACAAGTTTCATGTTCAATACTTAAGAATTTGGAGTCATTTTGATCAGTTTAATACCATTTGAAGAAGATTTAATTCCATTTCCCCCAAGGTTGAAACTAGTCTTTTTGCATCTGATTTAAGGGAGTTATAGAAGACATTAAAAGTTGAATGGTGATTCATATGAGTTCATGTTTATGTCATTTATATGTACCCTTCTTACATTCATAAATTCGAGTTGGATTTAGTGCATTTGTAAAGTCATTTTCATCATCTACCCTAGGGGATTTGAACCACAATTTACTAGTAAAAATCCCTATCTTGACCAGATTTGAAAGAGGAGTTGAAGAAGTCATATGAACACTCTAGAGAATCTATAAACATTAGAAATATGTATTAATATCATCCAAGTACCTTCTGTATCAATTTGGGAGAATTTGGAGTCACTTGGAGACCAAGGGACCAATACTAGTCAAAGAGAAATTGCTAGTCAAACTCCCTAATTTGGACAGAATATTAAAGGGGTTTTTAGAAGTATTTTTTTGGTCCTATATCATACCTTAACATAATAATAAATTCCTAATATCATTCATATACCTTCTCAGAATATTTGGGAGCATTTGGAGCAAATTGGAGACCCAGACATCAAAACTAGTCAAAGGTCGAACTAGGGAAAAAAGTGAAGAATTGGTCATTTTAATAAATTTCTTAAAAGGGGAAATTACAGTGTTATCATAGCATGATCTTGGCACCTTATGTGGTCTAATATTCATGAGGAAAATAATTCATGGACCACCATTAGATATTGAAACTTAAAGTGCTTTTGTTGAAGAGGAAAAGGTAGGAAAAGAAGAGCATTTTTCGAGGAAACTATGGCTTGGGATGAAAAGGGAACCTCAGATGTTATTGAGGAGTATAGGAAACTCATGAAACCCCTATTTGAAGACATGAACAATCAAATAATTAAAGGATTCAAATTTTTGGATAGCCAACTTGGAAGCAAAGGAGAAAGAGGAGGTAGCAGTAGTTCTCATCATGAGGAGAAGAAGGTAATGGGTGAGCATATCTTCTCAAGCACAAGACCCCATAATAGAGATAATGAATTTCAAAATGTAGCAAGGCCTACCACACCCAAATTTCTTGGTTCCAAAGAAAATATTAATACTCCAATTGATGTGCAAGAACTTCTAATCGAATGGAAAAATCTGAGTGAAGATTGCAGAAACATCCTACCATTTGATCAATACCTCATTGTCTCAAACAAGCTCAAGATGAAGGAAGGTAATAAGAATCCATTTCAAAATAGAGATTCCAAATATATTGATCTTAAGGAAACCAAGCGGAAAGTTGAATCAACTTGCTTAAAGGAGCAAACAGAGGAGACCCATGAACCACCTAGTTCCGAAATAGGTGAAGTAGAAGAAGCACTACATGAAGAGGATCGAAAGTCACTCCCAAGTGAATTTGAAAAATATGAAGAGACATCACATGAGCATGAAGAAGGTTCTATTGAAAGTATTGAAGATCATTTCGAGACACATTCTACCTTGGAAAGGAAACAAAGAGCAATGTGCAACATCAAAGGTAATTTCATATCTTTGCCTTTTGATAGAAATAATTTGGTTGAGTTTAATGAATTGTTACATGATGCATACTTGAAGAATGATGAGGATAATCATAAGTTCACAATTCAAAATGAGCAACTTCTTGAAAAGTTGCAAGATACTTGTTTTTCCTCCTATGTTTCAAATTTTCAGATGGTGGATTGCATGGAGGATTCTCATGACATGGTAGATCATGAGAAACACAAAAATTTGAATTTGCTTGATGTGTTTGAAGATGAACTTGAAGAGATCCAAACACTTGATGTGGTGGAAGAGGAACTTGAATTGTCTCTTGATGAAGGTTATGCAATTTTTAAAGAAGAGCATGATTCCTCTACATTGGAACCAATCTACAACAAAGGTTTCACACTTTTGAAGGAGATGTATGATACTACCCATATGGATCCTTCCCATGATAAAACTTCTGCACCTTTTGATCATTTTGGTGAGTTAGTTCATTCTCCTACATCCTACAATTCCATGTTCTGCAGCATTAGTCTCAATGAAGTATGGGTGAAAGGGTTCTTTTTGATGGTGCCACATGAGGAGTATGGAACTCCTAGATTTAATTTTTATGATGACATGGTTGGAGCACATTCTTATTCAAATTTGCAGCAGCATCCTTTGTTACTTTATGATGATTCACATATATATGGATGCACCTATGATATGCATGTGAGTCACTTGAAGATTCATGGTTTTTCTTGCTCAACACTTGGTTCATTTGATGTTGGAGGAACTTCATCCAACACTTGGGTGAATAGATTTATGATTGGAGAACATTTTTGTTGGCAGCCACATACTTTGTTATATCTTTATGATTCTCACATTCATGGATGTATGGGTGAGACTTCTTTGAGTCATTCGAAGTCTCCTTGTTTTTTTTTTCTTTCTCATTATTTGGTTCAGATTTTAGTGGAGATTCTTCATTCACTTCTTGGATGAAAGAATACATGGCTGAATATTTTGATGCATATCACATCCTTTTGGAGCAGCATGATAGGACATGTGATCCTCACCTATGTCATTGGAGCATATTTGATTGGTTACTTGATGCTTGTATGCACTTGAAAAATGGTGGTCTACTTGCTTGGAGGTATAAGCACTTTCACTATTCTTTGATGAAGCATCTTCTTGATGTTCATTTTCATTATGTTGTTATGTACTTTGATGATATATATTTTGTACTCATGATGTTGGGAAGAATTCATACAAGAAAATGGGATCCAGGAACTATGAATTGGAGAGCACTTCAAATTGTTGGAGTGCAATACAAGCAATGGACCCTGGGATAATTCTTAGTCTCATTGGTTTCAATTTTTTGGGGAAAGAAGTAGTATGGGGAATGGATTCCCCACTTAATATATTGAGTTTAATTAGAGTAGTGTAATAGAAATCATGGTGGTTCCTCTCTAAAATCTTCAAGGAATCTCAAAGACTCAAGGTTGGGCAATTCAATGGCAACTTCAAAGAATTATACAGAAAGTAGGTTCTTCAACACCCATGTTTGAAATTGCTTGAGGACAAGAAATATTGGGAAGGGAGGATTTGTCATGTCCCAAATTTTGCATTGGGTCACAATTGCCTAATCCCGTTGGCCATATTCATGAGAGTTTGTCAAATTGATGCTAAGGGTCAAATAATTGCCAAGGAGGAAAATTACTAGTTTCCTAGGTTGGGGGTGGAAGCTTTGGGATTTGGAATAAGGGGGATAATAAATGATGTGTGGACATTAGAATAGCATAAATATTTAATAAAGGATCTAAATAAATATATACAATTGAAATCAAAGTGGCATTTGATCATGAAGACACATGGAGGAAGTGGGACCCACACAAGCTAGATTTTCTATGCCACATGGCATCCTCCTCTTGTCAATTCGAATCCATGAGAAGTCCAATGTTATTGGGATGAATTGGAAGTGAATAATACTTGGAATATTTCAATGAGGTCTAAATGTAGAGGAAGAGTAACTCTCATGGAAGAGGAAGAGGCAATTTGGAGCTAGTGGGACACTTGGGCTAGATTCCCTAGCTCTATGACAACAATGATGAAGATGCTATGCCACCTATGACACAAATCAAACCTGAAGGCTAACATATGACATATATGACATGTCAGGGCTAAAAATAGCCTCCAAGAGGGCGCTCAAGTGAGTTAGGGCAGCCAAAGAGACACCAAGTCGAATTTGGAGAAGGAGGGAGCTAGAATTGGAAGGACAAGTGGCATACTTGGGAATCTCTTCCCAAATTGAGTTGGCATGAAGATATTGGAAGGAATTCTACACATGGATGAAATTAGAAGTTTATAAAAGTCATGAACAAAGAAGAATGGCATATTTTGATCATTTTTAGAGTTTGCTATTGCATTTGTGGGAGAGGAGCTAGTGGATGACTAGTTTCTTGCCTTAGCCAATTTTGAGGGTGAAATATTCCCATCCAGGTTGGTGTTTGGAAAGGCCATTCAGGTCTTTCATGGAGATTTCATGGAGTATTTATTTTCAAGTGTAAGCTACAGGGAAGCTCATCGTTTCTTCTAGTGCAGCTCACTCCTTCAACCATTTCCAGTTTTCATTGCATATTCTTGATCCTTAAGGGAGGGAGTTTTTGGTGAGCTATTGTACTCTTTGGGGGAGCTTCTAATGCCCAATTTATTTTTTAATATGAATTAAATACTCTTTTCTTCATATTCAGAAAGTTTCAGGTCAAAATTCTAAGTGGAAATGTATAAATCTGATTTTTAATGAAAGAATGGTGCCATTTCCCCACTACCTTGATGTGTAGCAATGATGTATTAATGTATTTGAATGAAAGATCATTCCTATGATGTATTTATGATTCATGTAATTTAATTTATGATCTGAACAATTTTCATGTTCAATACTTAATAATTTGGAGTCATTTTGATCAGTTTAATACCATTTGAAGAAGATTTAATGCCATTTCCCCCAAGGTTGAAACTAGTCTTTTTGCATCTGATTTAAGGGAGTTATAGCAGAAATTAAAAGTTGAATGGTGATTCATATGAGTTCATGTTTATGTCATTTATATGTCCCCTACTTCCATTCATAAATTCGAGTTGTATTTAGTTCATTTGGAAAGTCATTTTCATCATCTACCCCTAGGGGATTTGAACCACAATTTACTAGTAAAAATCCCTATCTTGACCAGATTTGAAAGAGGAGTTGTAGAAGTCATATGAACACTCCAGAGCATCCATAAAAATTATAAATATGTCTTAATATCATACAAGTACCTTCTGTATCAATTTGGGATATTTTGGAGTCATTTGGAGACCAAGGGACCAAATACTAGTAAAAGAGAAATTGCTAGTCAAACTCCCTACTTTGGATAGAATCTCAAAGGGGTTTGAAGAATTATCTTGTTGGTAATATATCATCCTTGAACATTATAATCAAGTCCTAATATCAGTCATATACCTTCTCAAAATATTTGGGAGCATTTGGAGCAAACTAGAGACCTAGACATCAAAACTAGTCAAAGGTCGAACTAGGGAAAAAAGTGAAGAATTGGTCATTTTAATAAATTTCTTAAAAGGGGACATTACAGATACATATCAGCCCACTGTCACATATTCCTTTACATTATTCCTATCCAATGTGTCCCACACTTGCACCTAAAAATAACACACTGGAAAGATGAGAAGTCCACTTGAATGATCTCTTGTATCTTTCTGACATAAACCAACTCCCCCCCCTTTAGGTTTTGATCATGGTGGCTTGCACATCTAGATTGGTTGAACTTGACTTCCACTCCGCAGTCTTGTGTACGACATCCATCATCATTATCTTCAATGCGAAAATGATGGCCATAACACACTGTAAATATGAGAAGTCCACATGAATGATCTCTTGTATCTTTTCAACATAACCCAACTTACCCCCTTTTAGGTTTTGATTGCGGTGGCTAGCATGGCTAGATTGGTTGAACTCGAATTGCACTCCACAACCTTGTGTAAGACATCCATCATTGGCATCTTTGGTGGGAAAATGATTCCCACATGCCCACATAGATGGGAACAAATGCACTGTAATATCCCCATTTTGACCCCCTTACATTCAAATGTAAATGATGTAATATTTTTATAAAATCATGGTGAGGAGCTCAAGGTCAAGGCCCCACCATTGATTTATTGATGCATATGGTTTGCGTGCTAGCCAGGCACATTGGAATTCAAACATCATGTAAATATGAATTTTAATAAAATACCCACAACTAGCTATGCAATGCAACAAGAGATGGGGGCATGATTTTACATGGAATTGGGAGGGAAAACATTCAAACCCTTGAGCCAATCAAGTCAAGCCAAGTGGAAATGAGAGAATCCATGAACCCTCAACTACCCATGTTGAATTTTGTACCCAATCATTGATTTCTCCCAAGAGTTGGTTGAGGTAGTTAATGCCTTGAGGAATGGGAGGTATGGCTATCCAAATTCGAGTATAGGAAAGCCACCCTGCATGGGAAATCGTGTTTTGCTTCTTGGGCAAGAAAATAGCCATGAATTGCTCCCCAAGCCATTATCCATCAAGAAACCTTCCTCCCTCACAAGTTTGGAGCCACCTGGGCGTTTTTCTCCATGGTTTTGTTGTATCTGCCTTCATTCTCCTAGCTGGGAAGGGCGTTTTTGTGTTACATACTAGTGGGGAAGAAGGGCAACAGAATTAGGGTTCCATTGAGACCGTTTTGGATGTTGAATGCTTATGAACCTGCAGGAGAAATCGTTTTCCTCCTTGTGGTCGAATTTCCCTCTCCCAATCCATTGTTTTGGCTTGAGCTCGAGTGCAAGCATCCAAGGTTCAGATTTAGCCTGAGAAACCTAGATGTGGACTGGCTTGGCTTAGATGAAATGTTTATTTGGTTGTGCATGATCTTGAATGTCCCCTTTCCTTGTAAGAATCATGCCCAGCTCGGGGGTGGCTGTTGTGTTGAGAGATTGATGAACACAACTGGCCTATGGTTGGGTGGAACATTACAGCGACATAGCTAGTTGTTTGGGATAATTGCACAATGAAGATAAGTTTCCTCTATGTGTATTTACTTCTACAATGTATTAATTTGATGATTATTGATATGCTGTTTGCATATGAAATGTGTGTGGATGATTTGCTTATTTCCGCTGTGCATGTTTGTTGAGTTACATCTGCACACATTGGTTTTTAATTGTATGAATCTAATGAATGGGGTGAGATTATGTGAAAGCCCAGAATTTGGCATCATGTTCCCTTCCTTTCCTTGGGTAGATGGGAGGGTATGTGACATGCACCTGTAAAAAAGTGAACAAATGAAGGTGTCATATGTCTAATAACCCAACAATTAATATATAAAATATAGATGATATAGTTCAAAGATGCATTATAAAGTTAGAAATGTATAACAACAAGATATTATTACCGAGTTGTTGCACCTAATCCCTATGTTTAGCGTGTCCTCCTCAGCATGCGGGTAATGACCATATGCACCATATTTCTCTTTGATTTGGTCGACAACCCAACTGTTGGGACAAATCATTGGAATATTTTATTTTAAATGATCTGGGTAAGGCGTGCTTCTACCGTTCAACCATATGAATTCTTTCTTATCAATTTCCCATTTCCTCCTCTTCTCTTCATACAATGTGACCCATGGTTGCGTTGCCTCTACGTTGTAAAGAATGAATTTATTGATGGAATCAATTTTTGAATTCGTTGTTGTATTCATGAAATCAAATCGACATATAGTACGCATGAGATCAAATATAGATTATGAAGTTCATTGTGATTATAAGTGGCGAAATATAACTGACTTACTCTTTATCATGCGCATTTTTCCATTCGTTTGGAGTAGCTCCCCATCCCTTTTGTCCACATCGCATTTATCATCCCAAATCACCGTTCCTGGTGTGTGGTCGATTGCTTGATGTACTCGTTGGAATAATAGAATGACTCATATACTATGTACCCCTCTACCATAGACCCCTTCGGGTTTTTCCCTTTGTCGAACAAATCCCTTCAATTTTTTTATGTACCTCTCCAAGAAGAACATCCAACGACATGAGACCACTCCGAATAATTCAACCTCATCAACTAGGTGAATTAGAAGATGAACCTGCAAGTCCTTGAAACTCGTCGGTAGTTCCTTCTCTAACATACAAACAATCTCATCTATCTCTTGACGCCAACTTGGAATGCTAGCGATGCCAATCTCCTTTGATGTGATCCATTGTACAAATGCAGATAGTTTAGATATGGCATGTCGTAGGTCCTTGGGAAAGTCATGGTTCACACAACCACACATGAGCAATGTATAATGACACTATAGAAGGTTGAGATGGTCATGTGATTTCAAACCAGACAAATTTTTGTCTACAATGAAGTAGAGCCATAGAGTACGACCCATATAAAGAAGGCACCTTCACACCCAATATAACTTCCTTTACCAAAGAAAGATCACCTTTATTCAAAACCCATAGGACATCACCTTCTTTAAATGTTCAAGAGGGGCCAACCCACGACCAACCTCTCCTCTATTTTCTTATCTTGGCCAATGCTTCTTTTAAGTATTTGAAGAAATAAAATCTCTCCTGACAGCCAATGTGTCACTTTTTTTCGATGATATGTGCCTCCAAAAAGAAGATGAAACATTTTTAAATATATGCTTGGGATCTAATAAGTGGACAATATTAAGATGCTTCCAATATGGGAGCTCATAAAATACTGATTTCTTTTTCATCCCAATAGCTATTTTCTCAACACAGGTGTTAAAGAATTCAAGATCATTGAACATAGTTCTCCATTTGAATTGAACATTTCTGCAATATCCTTCTCCTTCACTCTATCATATGCCTTAAGTCAGCCAATCAGTGTCATTATTTTAGGCCTTCAGGTTCTCTTTGGTATACCATTGAAAGAAAATGTTGCTCTTCTATGAGGGTGGTCTTCTAGGAGGAATACCCTCGAGCAGTCGTACATTGGATTTCGTAGGTGTTTGGACCACCTAGCCTTCATAGAAGGTCCACGAAATTTACACCCATGATACCCTTTGTTACAATACCTGCGGTTTTACGGTAAACATATCACGTTAGTGTTGAAGTTCAATACAGTCACACTGAATTAAAAATGCCAAAAAATGCCAAAAAATGCCAAAAATGCAAAGTAATGTCCTTGAGGAAATTTCCCAAAATTAGGAGTTTGATTTAGATTCCGAAAATTAGTATTTTGATGAAGTGTCTGAAAGTTCAGATTTTAAAAATCAAAAGAATGATGAGGATGACAATGATGAAGAACGGAAGGACAAATCAATACTATTATTAAATGACATAAGCTAATAGTAGGGATTTATCTTGAATTTAATTTTGTAATGGGGTTACTTTGGATAGTTTGTTGTAATTAAAGGAAGGACTCTTTGGTATGCCTCTAAGGAGCATTCTTACTTTCAATGGCTATTGTCTACTATTCTTCTGGACTTTCTTGAACCTAAACAACTGATAGTATCATTCCATTAGCTGAGATAAATGCTATATCAACTATGCTTATTTCAAACAATTTTAACTTGTTAAGTCCTTGTATACCATAATCTGGTTCTCATCCCAATAAATACAGAAGGTTTCAACCTCAAATTGGTTTTCTACTCCTATGGTCCAAATCCATATGTTGTTCTGATGGTATGTGTAGGATTGTATGTTTGATTAATTATTCATAGGCATTAAGGGTTTTATTCGTATGGTCTGCATCTCTATGAGGTAGAACTTCATGGTTTTCTTCACTTCCAAAGCAATCTATAATCTTCTTCTAGTTTTCACTTTCTCCATCTTGAGGGTGAACTTTGTGAAGTTGTCTCTATTTTTTAAAACATGCCCATGATCAATGAAAGTGATATTATTCTCATGATCATTATTAGAATCCTCAAAACCTGATGGGAATCATATTTAATCGAATTCACCATGAGGATTATCAACATTAGTGATGGTCACCATATTGAGGACATTGATATTTATACACTCTCACTCCCATGCTTATGCAAGTATTTCAAGTTCTTTTCCATCCTTTTACCCTCCATATTCTTTTCCAAATTTCTCTTTGTTGTGCCTTCTATCTATAGTAGATTTTCCACATCTAGAATTCCAGTCCTTTCACTCTTTATGATCCTTTCAAAATTCTGTGTAGTAATCTGGATTCAAAAGAAGTTTGATTGAACTGAGTTTTGCCAAACTGTTAAAATAATCCACTACGCACTTTACAGTGTTGCATGTTATGAGGGATCATAAAATGAAAAAGATTGATTTTTGTAACTTTAATTTTGTTTATCTAATTCTATCATTCGTTTATGCATTTGGGGAATCCGACCGGCACGTGGGATAGTCAAAGATTGACTTTGCTACTAATCTACAATCTAGATCCAATATAATTGTTTTTCTAGGAAACCAAAGCATTATAAAGATGGTAGAAGGAATAATGGAAGTTAATCCAAAAAAATAAAACATAAGAATGCAAGTGAATGAAATTTGTGATTAGTTACCCACACAATTTTTACAAGTTTTGCATACTCGCTGCACAGTGAAACTTTATATTGACCCCCATGAAATCATAAATATATGATGGAACCATATTATTGGTAGATGGAGAAGTTTATGGGTGATACAACTTGTGTATTTGTTGTACTAGAGATATACCTATAGACAATAAAAGGGAAAGGTGGCATGACATAGATCAAACACAAGAGAAATTGGTCTCGACACGATGTAGAAGGGTCTTTGTCATGTTGGAAAGTAAATTTTTTTTAGAAGTGTGCTTGGTCCATGAAATTTGTGGGGGGATCAGAGGCAATGCTTGCAATTGGGCACTTTTCACAATGATCAATCAAGATTGTTTTTACTTATATAGTCTATCTCACCCAAATTGTGGCATACATGGACCAAGATGCATATATCTTAAAACATCATTCCATCACTAGTGATTTTCGAATTGGATTTTACTGTATCTGTACCAAAACATCTAAGATGGATTGTAACGATAGTCACAATACTTACATGGATGGTTGGAAGCCAAGCCATCATCATTAGGACATTTTCAATCATTAATCAATCCCTAACATTAGGCTACTTTCCAAGAGTGAAAGTGATGCACACTTCAAATAAAATATATGGATAGATATACATTCCAAAAATAAATTGGATCTTAAGGAGCATTTTCCTTGCTATTAAGATTGGTTCTAGGGATACTAAATACATTCATGGCTAAAATTAAGATATCACCTAAGAATATTTGTACAAACTTATCCAATTGCTACTTGGTTATGATATTTCTTTATTAGATGCAACCAAAATTTACTTCCATATACTATGGTACACCATTGGCATATGATTCCATGGGTGTTGATATGTTGTTATCATAAATGGATATTGAGGTAACCCTAGGAATTTCAAACTCATCATATGTTTATTCCCTAAGATATTTGATGGTTTATCTATTTGCACAAGGGTTTAAAGTTGTCAAAGATGCCAAACGGTTCTAAAAATTTAGTACCTTATGCTGCTAAAATAGTTGATTCTTGGGTTGGTTTTGTACAACTTTTTGTAGGAGAGATATTGTTGGTTAGAGGTCATGAAAAGCTACCCAAAGAACTGCTATATTTTTCATTTCAATCCCATCCACAAATCTATCATAAAAATGGAAAGTTGCTACAGGAAGTCATAGTATATGGACTTGCTTCAATTTTGTCATCCAATGTGGCACATACATGCTGATTATAGTATTTGTGTAGGGTTTGGATGATGCTACATGATTCCACAAGGATGAATGTTTATTATTCTACCATAAGAATGGGTCTAACCATCATTAACTTTAGGAATATATGTTTGGCAGAACTATGATTGTTTTTTCTATTTAATTATGGTGCATGAATTATGTGGTGAATACATAATTTTTATTGCTAATTAAGCTAATACCTATGCATGTTTTTATTTCTATTGTGCAAACTTAGTGTGGAACTCCTTTGTGACTGTGGCTACAACTCCTCTGCGAGTGTGGCTGCAACTCCTTTGTGACTGTGGCTGCGACTCCTTTGTGATTGTGGATGCAACTCCTTTTCCTCCTTTGCCTCCTTTGCCTTTGCATCAAGTAGTGTAATTCAAACTTTTGCTATACAAGTGGGTTATGTTTCATGGCATAGTATTAATTAATTTACCAACTCTTTCATTTCCAATTTTTATATGTTTGAGTTTGTGATGCTTTAATAATTTTGGGTTTGTGATGTTCTTGTTGCTTGAATGGTTGTTTGTTTAAATAGAGCCAAACTTGAGTTCCCATTGGAAAATGTTGTCGAATTCTATGCTTGTCTTGGATAGCCTTATATTTTTCCTGTTCTTGACGAAGCATTTCCTTGAATTTAGCATTGAGTAACGTTATATTTTTGAAAGGAATTAAGTGGCTTTTGCTTGTTCCTTTTGCTCCTATGATGTGAAAGAATCCATTGGAGTGATTGGAAACTCATTGGACATGAGAGATATATGAAATACAAAAAGGACTGGTGAATTATCACACCACAAATGAGATATGGAGTGGAATTGGTATTACAATACCTATGAAACCAAATGAAGATGAATGGAATTTCATCCAAGGACCAACTATCTACTTGTTAATATATAGGCCATATTTGATAAGTTTGAGTTTGTGATGTTGTTGTTGCTTGAATGATTGTCTGTCTAAATAGAATAGCTTTAGGTTTCAAATCATTTTTCATGTACTAGGAACCTCTTCTTTTAACTAGCTACTTGGTTCTTTACTTGTTTTTTATATTGTAACATACGCACTGAAAAAGTGGATAAGCATTGACTTGGCTTGAAACATTTCTCTCATTGCTGCAAACTATAAAGTGTGAGTTTGAATGTTGGAATTGGCAACTAGAATTACAAATGATTGCTCCATTCGCTACAATAAATTATTAAATGATATTGCAATGTATTTCTAAGAAAATATTTTTTATGTTGATTTATATTAATGGCAAGCCATTTTTTTTTATATAAGGGGGTTTCAAACCATCTATGTATGTCGCTACAAGTGGGGTTCTACACCGCCTCTATAAGTTTCTATGGGGGGGTTCCACACTACCTTTATAAGTTGTTATGAGAGGGGTTCCACACTGCCTCTGTAAGTTGATATGAGGAGGGTTTATAAATACACTTGTAGGAGTCTATGGGGGGGGTCCCAAACTGCCCTTGTAGGTCATTATGATGGGGGTTTTCAACCACTTTCGTATGACTCTACAAACGGGGTTCATAAATGCCCTTGTATGCATCTATGAGGGGGGTTCTAAACCACTCTTGTCTACTTCTACGAGGGGGTTCTAAAACACCCTTGTATGTTGCTACGAGGGGGGTCCTAAACCTCCCTTGTATGTTTCTATGAGGAGGATTCGAAACCGCCCTTGTATGTTGCTACAAGGGGGGTTCCAAACCACCCTCGTAGGTTTTTAAGAGGGGGTTCCAAAATCCCCCCATAGGTTTGTAAGAGGGGGATTCAAAACTTCCCTTGTAGGTGTGTAATAGGGGAGTTCAAAACCACCCTCGTAGGTTTGTACGAGGGGGTTTCAAAACTATCCTCGTAGGTTTTTAAGAGGGTGTTTAAGAGGGGGATTCAAAACCACCCCTATAGGTATCTATAGGGGGGGCGTTAAAACCACCATCTAAAGTCACTTTTGGGGGAAATTTAGATCTATTCTAAAACCGCCCCTAAAATTCCAGACTTTTAACATTGGTGCTTTTGGGGGAAGTTTTGCCAAAACCGCCTCTAATGCCAAAACCACTTTTGGGGGCGGAAGAAAACCCCCCTAAAGGTAAAAATTGCAATAGTGAATGTTGAGATTGGGAGTGATGCTAATGAATGAGACTTTATTGGATTTATTTTGCCATAAATATTCACTAAAATGGTACAACTCTAGATTGCAATGAATGTTGTCGCTTGATTTTTATTTTATTAGATCATTTTAATTTTGATATTTTTAACAATGAATGTCATAGTGATATTATGCATGCACATATAATGATAATAATATTTAAATTTAATTACTTTGTATTTCATAATATTATTTCAGAGCCATATAGCTTGCATCTTTGGAAGTTTTCATTTAGTGTATATTTTGATAGGAATTTTATACTATAAGTTCAATGATTTTAATTAATAACAATTGCTTCAAGTAAAACTATTGAAGATCAATTTCTCTCTTTTGTCATGTTTGGGATGTGGGTTTTCTAAAAAATTATTCCATAATATCACAAGTTATAGTGTTTGTCACATAAAGGTGAGGAAGTTGCTAAAAGGAATTGCCTCATAGACTTCATTTTTTTGTGTATATGGATTTCTTCGTTTGCTTATATGGAACCTTTTTGTACATTGCCTTATATTTCTTTGAAAAGTGCAACACCACAATATAGTGATTGTCAACATAACTTATTTTAAATTATTTTGTTGCATCTCTTCAATATTGGTAAATTAAATAGTGTCTTCCATTGTGACATCATGCATTGAGATATAACAATTAAAAATTTAGTATGTTCACACTTGCATAATCAATTTTCTTAGACAAAGAGCAAAAATTTGAGTGTTGCCTAACTTATACATTAGGATATTAAACACAATATTTAAGAGGAAGAAATAGGGGATTAAAAAAATTATGGAGGAGAAGAATCTTGAAGTTAGGATGTTCTCTCAAAAGTAAGGATTTTTGGTAAAATCCTTGCACGATAATGGTTAAAAAAGAAACTAGCATGGCTCAACTTGGTTTTTGAATTCAAATTTTCACTTTTGTAATAGAAAATCACACTTTTGGAATGCAAAATCATACTTTTGGAATAAAAAGTCGTACTTTTGGGATTCAAATACTGCATCGTTGGAATAAAAAATACAATTTTTGGGGTTAGAAATTATTCAAAATTCACACTTTCGAAATAAAAAATCATACTTTTGAAAAGAAATATTTCCACTTATAGAATCTAATTTCACTTTAGAAAGACTTCAATATAGGCACTTTCAAAATGAAAATTCACACTTTTTTAGTCTAGATTTTTCCTTATTAATCCAAATTTAATGTAAAGGGTTAATGGAAAACACCTTATCATTGAAGTTATACATGAGATATTATGTTTATCAAAAAAACATTTTTATCTCAATTTATTTCATTTTAAGATAAAATAAATGTTATATATTTGCAAGTAAAAATCTTAAGTCTGGTTAGTCTCAATTTATTCAAGGAGATTCATTTTGTTCAAGTAATATATGACCAAAACAATAAAGAATATGGTGGTTTTTATTATGCCCCATTTGTTTCCATTTCTTCAAGTATTAGGATCTCACATCATTGGAGAATAATATATTTTCACAATTCATTGTTAATTGAGTAATTGTACACTATTTTATGTGAGGAAAACCAAACAAATGACCTTTTCATTAAAGGTATACATGAGGTACTATGCTCATTTTGAAAATATTTTTATATCAATTTATTCCATTTTGATTTTTTTTTCTTATCACTTATTTAAAAATGTCAAGGTCATCTTTTCCTTAAAATTATATGTGAGATGTTATGTTTCTCTTAAAAATATTATTATTTATATTTTTTCAACATAAAAAAGCATGTAACTTGTTATTTATAATGAATCAAAATTACATATATTCATGATGACATAAAAAAGGAACTGATGTATCATCTCAATCTGACATACAATATACTAGGATAGATCGATCAAAACCATAAAAAATGCTTAGACATTTGACAATTCTTCCACTGAACCCCTTTAACAAAAAATGAGAGTTCTAACAAACAAACATATATGCTAAATAAGACTAACTGACATAGGAACAACTATCCAAAAACATGATTTATTTTCAAATTTTTTATTTTTTCATTAAAGTTATATATGAGATGTTATGTTTAAGTTGAAAATGTTTTTAAATCAATTTATTCCACTTTAAGATAAATGCTATATTTTCATTAAAGTTATAAATTATGTTTATATAGAAAATGATTTTATATCAATTTATTCCATTTTAGTCCTTTTTATTGTGATGTTGATTTTTATATTACTCATCTATTTCTAAACGCGACAATGACTGGCTAAATTTATTGCATCGAGAGTAGCGAGGTGCTCTACAATCCAGTATGGGGAATATGTTGTAACACGTAACGTTGTGCAACCTTATGTAACATGCTACTTTTATAAAAAAAAATCCAAATGATGTTGTCTTAATAAAAATGGGAGATACTGTAGCACGTAACGTTGTGTAACGTTATGTAACATGTCGTTCATATGAAAAAAATCCAAATGATGTCATCTTAAAAAAAGGGGAGATGTGTAACATTTTGTTCCTATAAAATAAAAAAAAACCCAAATTATGTCGGCTTAAACAAAAAAAGGTGAGATGTTGTAACACGTAATGTGTAATGTTATGTAACATGGCGTTCCTATAAAAAAATCCAAATGATTTCGGCTTTAAAAAAAAGGGAGATGTTGTAACACGTAATGTGATGTTTATAAAGTTTTTCCAACCTGAACACATCCGTGATCCCTAGGCCGCGGGCACTTTGCAGACCGTGGTCACTTGAGTAGGCCGCGGGCTAGGCAGCAGGCATCACCGGAAGAAGGGACCCTCCCCATTCCTGGGCATGCTCCCAGCTTACACCCGTCCTGGGCTATTTACGCTGAGGAGTCTTTCATTGATACTTTTGTTCGAACCTGGATCTGCGTTGTTGCGTATATTAGGATAGGGCTTGCTCCCTATGCCTCAAATGGCCTCGGGAGTAGAGGGCCCTCCCACTGATCTGTTTAACTTCCTGAAACTCATACCAGCTCAAGGAAAGAATACCCTTAGCATTTCCCAACAGAAGTTTGTGAAAAAACTCAATGATATCCCGACAATAGCATTACCGGTAGAAAAAACCCTGCAAGACAGCACTCAACTTGTCGGAACGAGGACCGATTGGTCAGTTCATAGGCATATGGCCCTCCCCGAAAAATACCAATAATTGGGTGCAAAAAAACTGGATACCCCTGATCTCAGAAGACGTTAAATCCTTCTTCCTGGGTAAAGGTTTCTTTTCATTCGTTTTCAAAAGCAAACAATATCGAGAGCTAATATTCAGGAACGAGCCATATTTTATGGGACCACAAGGGCTCTATATGAACAAATGGAATCCAAATGTCGACCCATCCCAAGACATCCCATCTGCGGTCCCAGTCTGGGTGAGACTCCCACATCTACCTCTTCATTGCTGGAATTCTGAATCTCTAGAAGCCATTGGAAATACCCTGGGAAAATACATTAATAAAGAAAATCAGAAAGATCAATATTCATGTGCGAGAATCTGCGTAGAAGTAGATCTAGAACATGGCCTCCTGGAAGCAATAAACCTTACTGTGGCAGATTGGTCTCACATACAAGAACTAGATTATGAACAAATTCCCTTTAAATGCACGTTCTGCCACGAATATGGACACTTCGCTTGATCATGCAAGAAGAAGCCTGCGGATCCAGAGTCATATGGGAAAAAAGAACAATGGAAATCCATCCAAAAAAATACCAAATCGGGAACGAAATCCCAATAAAAAATTCAAATTATAAGGAAATCAGATCATCAACATCAAAACCCGATGGCGTCTAACAACAAGAACATATTTAAATCCCTAGAAACACTTGATATCCATGAAATCCCTGAGGCCAAAGAAGAAGGAGAAATACATGAACAATAAGATTTTCAAGCAGCTCCCCTTATACAGGAAGATCCAAAGAATCCCTTGCCCTAGAACACCCCCAACCCCAAAATATCTAATTCGATCAAAGATATTCCATCCTACACTAAAATTACTAAAGCTGGACCTACAAGCTCCCCTACTTCCTCAGAAAAACCCATAGATAGATCTTCCAAAAATCCAGGTTGAAAATCAACCAAAGATATGAGGGAAGAAGAAGTGGAGCGTGAGAAATTCAAAGGATCTCAAGCCACAATAGATATGGCATTCAGTAGAAATACTAGAGCCAGAATAGTAGGAAAGAAATTAGGAGACTCAATAGGAGGAACCCCCTCCTCCATATACAATCTTAAATCATGAAGCTGGTCTCTTGGAATTGCAGAGGTCTAGGAAATCCCAACAAGCTTGAAGCAGTAAAATATCTCCAAAGAATTGATATGCCATATCTACTTCTACTCCAAGAGACCAAACTCAATGAAAATGCAGTCTTAGCTATTGGAAAGGATAAATGGAAGAAAAATACAGGTTTTGCTGTCAGCGCTAGAGGGGCTTTCGACGGCCTTGCAACCTTATGGGCCTTTGAAAAATTCCATCTACAAAGCTCCTTCGCTACACAACATTGGATTTACACTGAGCTCACTCATATCCAGAGCAACAAACAAATCACTCTTTTCAACATGTATGTTCCTAACCTCTATTCTGAAAAAAAAATTGCTGGAAACTACTTGAAGATTTTCTGGAAGCATATGCTCCACAAAACATCATTCTAGCTGGTGATATGAATATCACTCTCTCTACTTTTGAAAAAAAGGGAGGACTCACTGGAAATGATATCTTCAAATCTCAGGTTGAAGCCCTCATCCAGACTTGGGATCTCATCGATATCAAACCCAAAAAAGGGAAATATACATGGTCCAATAAGCGATTAGGAAAGGGAAATATAATGGCCAGACTCGATAGATTTATCATCCAAAGAAACCTCATGACCAATACTCAAAATATCTCCTCAAATATCTTGGTTAATTTGGCCTCGGATCACAAGCATATTCAACTCCATTTCCAGGATAATGAATATCTTGTCCCAATTCCTTTTAGGTTCATCCCACAATGGCTAAATCATACTAGCTTTTGTAATATTCTGGACAAAGCTTGGAGATCCCCATCTTAGGATCCTCAATATATTTCTGGGACCAAAAACTTAAAATAACTAAAAAAGCTCTCAAGGAATGGGCCAAAACCAATTTCCCCCCTCCCTCTAATCCCAAAAAGAAAGCTGTGGGTGTCCTAGAAGAGATTCAAATCACAATGGAAGATCACCTAATCGAAGCAAATACACTGCATGATGAGGTCATACAACAATCCAAGGCTTACCATGCGTTTCGCATTGAAGAAGAATACTGGAGATTGAAGTCGCGGAGCACCTGGTTCAAAGCTGGTGATAAGAATACCAATTACTTTCACAAACAATTCAAAGTCAAACAGTCTACTAATTACATTGTTGAAATTAAATTATAGAATGGCACGACTGTCATTGGGAATGCAAATATAAAAAACGTATCCCATAATCACTTCTTCAATCTATACACTGAAGTTGACAATGGTGATGAAGAATACGAGCTTATATTCCTTGAGCACATTCCAAAGAGTATCACGTTGGAAGACAATGCTGATATCCACAAACCTTTCTCTGAGCAGGAAGTTTTCAACACCATTCAGTCATTTAGATCTGACAAAGCACCCGAACCAGATGGCTATTCAATGCATTTTTACAAAGCATGCTGGTAGTACATTAAAAAAGAATACATGAGAATGATTAGGAACTTCCATTCAAAATCAAAGATTGGCGGTTGCACGAATTCCACCTTCCTGTTTCTCATTCCAAAAGAAACCAATCCCAATTCCTTCAACAAATTTAGACCGATTTCACTATGCAATTCCTCTTACAAGATTATATCCAAGATGTTGGCGAATCGAATGAAGCCACTGCTCAACAAAATTATTTCAGACAACCAAGGTGACTTCTTGGAAGGGATGAAAATCCTTGACAATGTCATCCTCGTACAAGAAGCAATTCATTCCAGCAAATCTCGAAAAGAAAAAGGTATGCTAGTCAAGCTTGATATGGCCAATGCATTCGATTGTGGCAAGCATCCATTTCTCTTTAAAATCATGAAACGCTTTGGATTCGGGGAAACCTTCATCAGCTGGATCTCAACATGCATAAGTAGACCCTAGATCGCTCCTTTAATTAATGGTTGTCCCACTGATTTCTTTCAATCCATGCGTGGAATTAGACAAGGATGTCCCTTGTCCTCCTTCCTGTACATCATCATGGTAGACTCTCTTAGTCAAAAATTGAATTCAAATATGATTTCAGGCTCCCTACCAGGCCTCCACTTAACCTCTGACTCCTTCCCCCTCAATCATACCCTCTTTGCCGACGATTCCCTGTTAATAGGTGGAGCCTCCTCCATCATAGCCCGAAAGTTTAAGAAAAATATGAATTGGTATTGCAATGCCTATGGAGGTAAGATCAATTTACACAAGAGTGTAGTCTACTGTTGGAATCTAAACAATATCTCTGCAGCCAAAATCAACAGAATTCTTGGAATCAAAGTCCATAACCACTGGGAAAAATTCACCTACCTTGGTCTCCCAATCACAAAAGGATATTCAAAATTAGGAATTTGGGATGATACGGTAAACAAAATCAAAAGAAAGATAAGAAGATGGGGAGGACATTGGCTCAACAAAGTTGGAAAATTGATTTTAGTGAATTTTGTTCTTTCTGCATTAGCTATCTACCAATTCTCCATTCTCCTAGCTCCAAAAGGAGCGTCATAATAGATTTGTAATTTGTTGACAGATTTTCTTTGGTCTGGGGGAAAAAATAATGAAAACAAAATCCACTTAGTGAGGCCTCCAAATCCGTGATCCCTTCCAGGAAAACTTGGAATTGGATGGAAAACTTCTTTGGAAAATCTTGCATAATAGACACCATCGAGTCAGTCAAGTGCTCAGAAATAAATATTCACAAGGAAACAATCTAAGATGTCTTGATCGTAATCCAAATTCCAAAGGATCCATTATTTGGTCACTGTGCAAGGCAGCATGGGAGTTCTTTTCACAAGAACTTTACTGGGTACCAGGAGATGGAATAAAAATAAACATTTTCACGGATAAGATTATGGGCAAGGAAACACTACAAAACATTCAAGAATTACAAGATATTGCAGATTGGTTCACTCAACATGGGATGTAATACCCCATTTTGACCCTTAGGATATATTAGCTTTTAATGTAAATATTGTATACATGTGATGTATGTTTTCATAGTGTGGAGCTCAATGCCAAGGCCCCGCTAGTGGATACTCGAATTTTATTTAAAAGGCAAGTATTAGATATTATGTTCTCCATGTGCTATTTAGCCATGGAACATTGTAAAAATGATGTAAATAAACATCATGCAATAAAATACCTAAACTGGCTAGGGAAGAAACTAATGAGAAGGGACCATGTGTATCCACTAGGGAGTGGTGAGGGGGTTGTGGGATTGAATCATAGGCTGCCAAATGTCATTTTGAGAACCCATTTGACTTTTCTTGTTGACATTTATTTCAGTTGTAAGGAAGTTGTTGAGAAATCAGTCCATGGCTTCAATGGAGCATGGGCACCCCAGAAATTCGTATGGCAGGGTATGGGATCTGTTTCCTTGAACCACAAGTCACTCTACCTCATGGAAATTGGTTCTTCCTCATTCCCATTCCATGGTGGAAGATCCCAGCTTTAGTTTTCATCCATTACGAATGCCCAGCAGTGAGAAAAACAAAAAATCGCAACTTTGCAAGAACCCACGTTTTGAAGTGCCATAAATGCCCAGAATTTGGTATTGACAGTGAAATCCAATGGGGGATCCATATATATGAACCTTAGGGCGAAATTGAGAGCATTAGCTACCCCGAAATCCATTGGAAAACCCAGTTTTTATAGCCTAGAAATCCAGTGACGGGATTGAGTTATTTGATGACAGAATTGTGAGAAATCCAAGTGTGAATGTTTGAACAGAGGATTGGATTGCTTGAATTTATCTTGAGATGTCTGTAGCTCTGTGGTTGAGCTCACTGGATTAGCATCCTCCTCCTTTGATTATTGCATGCTTGATAAACCCAACTGTGTGTTGGCTTAACATGACTGTTTGAGTGAAACCATGGCTGTGAGTGAGCCTGTTTAGTTCCTCCTTAGTGGTTACACATCCCAGCTCGGGGGTGATCTATCAGCTGAAAGAATATAGGATGGACAAATATCTATGGTTGGGTGGAACGTTTCTCTCACATAGCCAGTTGTTGGGCAATTTCATCTTAAAGATAAGTATTCTCCGTGGTTTAAATTGTGATCATTCTGTGCTCTGTTCTGAATGTTAATTATTCATGTTAATGAAATGCAATGATTCTCTTAATATGGTTGATATGAAGCTTGTGCATAGCATAGGGATGGGATTGATTATTGTATGATTGTTTCATTATTCTTCCTGGAAGAAATAGGATGATGTATTCCCTTCTGCTTGTGTGTTATTATGGTTATTCCATTGTGTTTATATTGAGTATGGTTCTGCACTACATTTCAAGATAAGTATTCTTTGTGGTTTGGGTTATGTTAATTTTGTGCTCTACAATGTTTTAATTAATGACTGTTGTTTATATGCTAAATGCATGATAAAATGGTGTGTGGATAGTGTGTAATTCGGTTGTGTTTATTAAGAATGATCTGCACGCAAATTTTTTTATTTATCCATGAATTTCTTACTAATGAATGGGGCTGAGATTGTCAAATAAGCCCGGTATGTTTGTTCGTGTTTCCTCCGTTGCATTGGAATGATGGGAGGGGATGTGACATGGGATCATAACCTTGAGGAATTTCAGCTGCTGGGACAATCACGGTAATTGGCAAAGCTGGAAAAACACTGCCACCCCACCCAATTTCGAATCTGCCAAAATTATTCTCATTGATAATTTGAAAGGATGCACTCCCATTCATCTCATGGCCAAAGACGAACAGGGTTGGGGTCCTAAAGGTTGCTACACCTATTTTCTCGGATACAACGCCCTTCAATCTCATGACGCTGCAAGAAAAGGCTTATGGAAACTTGTATGGGATCCATTTGGACTCCCCAAAATTAACTTCTTTGTTTGGACACTAATCCATTGTAAGGTGCTTGTCAATGATAACCTTATCAAGAGAGGAATCCTTGTGCCACATTGGTTCCCCCTCTGTTGCAGCAATATTGAAACTCTAGACCATCTTTTTATGAACTGTCACTTCATTAAACAAGTCTGGAATTACATGCTCCTTGATCTCAACATCATCATGCCATGTTTCAACACCACCACTCATCTCTTCAAGGAGTGGAAATCTACTTATCCCTCACCTCTTTCCAAAAAGAAACTTTGGATTCAAATTTGGATTTCCATCCTCAAATATACCTGCTGGAAAATATGGATCACTAGAAACAAAGATATCTTCCATGAAACACACTATACCCCATTGCAAATTGTTGGACAAGCCAAAGGATCGTTGATCGAATGTCTAATCTCTTCCAATTCCAGGACAGATGCAATGCTCAGCACTAAGGAATTGAATTGGATTGGATCCATTTCCCCAAGTCCAAGTAAAAACCCACGACCGCGACACCTTCTATCATGGAGAATCAGGCTCTCTAACTCTGATTTTCAAGATTGGCAGAATAATCAGACTATGGACAATTTGCAATTCGATGGTGCCTCCAAAGGAAATCCTGGAGTAGCAGGAGTAGGGGGAGTTTTGTGGCTTATAGGAGGAATGCTGAGATTGAAGTACAAATGGGGGCTAGGAATTTGCTCAAATAACATAGCAGAAGCCTTAGCTCTGCTAAAAGGCTGTCAGATCACCAAAGATCATAAGATTGATAAATTATAGGTGTTCGGGGATTCCATGATAATCATCAAAGCCCTCAATTCGAAGGCTAATTTCAACAATCTAGCTTTAGATAGAATCATTCAACGTGTTCAGCAAATCGCAAATACATTTTCCCATTTCATAGAATTCCATATCTTAAGGAACCTAAACCAAGACGATGATCTGGAAGCAAATGCTGGAACCAGCCTCAGCCCTGGGATACGTAAATCCTCCAATAGCAATAGTGGATATCATCAAATTCCTTGAGCCCTCGTGGGAATCGATTTTAAAACATAATGCAACGACAAAGTAATCTGAACAGAGCACATGGATTTCAGGAAGATCTGTATGCTTAGCTTTCAACATGCTTTTTATTTCATTTTGTCGATACCAACAATTCGAATGTCTCTACATCACACATCAAATTGCTTTCAATTATTTTTAGCTTAAGAGAAAATACATCTTCTCAAATAAATGACAACTAGCTTATCTTCCAGAAGGAGAACGCCATATCGGCTCTCAACAACGATGTCTTCCACTTACTAAATTTAAAGTCTCACAACACATTGATGTTGGAATTATGTTTACTGTATCTTGCCGATTTGGTTTTCAGCCACGACATTTTTTTTTTACTTTGAATACAATATCCGTTTTAGTTAAAAAAAAAACACGTAATGTTATGTAACATGTAGTTCCTATTAAAAAAAATCCAAATGTCGGCTTAAACAAAAATACAATAAATTATATTGATTTCATCTTAAACTTAGATCAATCATGGGATCAAATATGTTGAGGTATAAATTGTTTCTTAGTGTGTGAAAAATTTAATATAAAAAAAAATTACACCTCAAGAAATTGAATCCCTCTCGGTGCTTGATATATATGTGTTTAAGATGGATCTATGTTGGTTATATATTGCACCCATCTATTCTCTCTAGGATACAATGTCCTATTAAAGTGCAATGATATAAATTTTATCCTTGGAAAAGACTATGATTCTTCGATTAATAGTGGTTTGGAAGAGAATCCACAAGTGATATCACACAATTTGGAGAATATTTAAAAGTCCAATAAAGTGACTTTTATATAAAATTTATGCTTTGGTGGTGGGTTGCAACCATTTGAATAATATTTAAGAGTTCAAGATGGTGATTTTTATATAAAATTTATTTTATAGAGGAAAATGCACAAGTAATCTAACACCATTTGGAGAAAAATAGATTGAATGAAAGGAAGTTAGTGTTATAGTGGAAACTAGAAAAAGGCTCACACTACATTTGTGACTATAGTTATAACACTTCAATGTGGAACACACCGATTGAGATGAGATACCTACTTGTTAAAGTGCTTCTATATAAAATTTATCACTGCACAATTATTTTCTCGAGGAGACAATGAGTTTTTAAATCACAAGGATAGAAATTTTATCCTTGGAGGATACTCCATTTCTTCAAGTAATAGGGGTTTGGAAGAGAATACACAAGTAATAGTGGACCACTTGCATAATTTTTAAAAGTTCATCAAAATGATTATTTTATATAAAATTTATGTTTTGGTGGTGGGTTGTAACCAATAATGGATAATTTGGAGAATATTTAAGAGTTCAAGATGATGATTTTTATATAAAATTCATGCTTTAGAGAAGAATTCACAGGTAATACATAACCATATGGAGAAATATATATTAACTGAAAGGAAGTTAGTGTTATAATGGAAACAAAAAGAATGGCTCACATTTTATTTGTTGCTAATGTTATACTCTTCATTGTGGAACATTCTTATCTAGATGTGATAACAACTTATTAAAGTGCTATTATATAAAATTTATCACACTCACCTATTCACTTGACAAGACGATGACTTGTTAAAGCACAAATGGATATAATTTTTTTGAGCTTGGAAGAGACATTATTTGTTCAAGTATTAGTGGAACACAACAATTAACAATGGAACATGACATTGGAGAATATTTAAAATCTAAAGATCATGATTTTTATATAAAATTAGGGTTTGGAAGAGAACCCACAAGTAATAGTGGATCATTTAGAGAATATCTAAAAGTTAAAGATGATGATTTTTATATAAAATTTATGCTTTTGGGGAGGGTTGTAGGAATAGAAGACCATTTAAAGAATATAAAGAGAATCCATAGGTAATGTGGACCATTTGGAGAAATATATATTACACGAAAGGAAGTTAATATTACTTAGGAAATTGAGAAAAATGGCTCACATTTTGTTTGCCATTGTAGTTATACCTTTTCAATGTGAAACACATTGATTGAAATCAAATATCTTCAACTTCTCTTCTATGAGTTTCCTGTTACTGATATGGCTAATTGTGTTTCTTAGTGGACAAATGCTATGTCCTTGAATTATTACTTTTTTTAGTTCAATCATAGAAACTCGCACTTATATTTTTGTAGTTGATATCTATGTGACACATATAATTAAGGAATAATTATCTCAAACTAGAAAAGGATAGAGAGAAATGTAAAGTGTAACCATCCATTGGAGTTGATAGGGATACCGTTTTAATTCTATGTATGGCATTGTTTTATATGATTAATAAGATCTCCTTTTTTTTAAGTATTTGGTTGCATTTGATAAATTCAATGGTTCTTTCTGTATTTTTATGGTGTTTTCATCTAAAAAATTAATTAATGAAATTTTTTATAAGTATTGTTTTGTAAATCTAATTACAAAAATTCGATATATACATACATACATATATGTTAGATTTTATTATGTTGAAATATTATTGTGTGGGAATTAAATAGGGTTACGAAAAACATAATAATGAGAAATTCAATTATAGTTTGGGTAATTGTTTTGCAACATTGTATTTAATGATATTTGTGATTGTAAAAAATACCATTATTATTTTGGATGACCAACAAAATAAATGTATGCGGTGATGAAAATATATATATTTCATTACAAAGACTTATAATTATGAATCCATGAACGCCAAGTACTTGTAGATGATATGCAACTCATTTTAAAAACTTTGAATGATATATATTAAATGTGATTGATAAATAATTACAAAATTGAGACTTCAAAATTGCGATATTAGATTTTGAAAACATGAATATCAAAACCAATTTCTAAAAGTGCCAATATTGGATTCTAAAAGTGCGAAATTAAATTCCAAAAATGCAAAAAATGACTCCAATTTTGCAATTTTGTAATTCAATATTGGTATTTTCTGTCTTGGATTTGCAAGTTTTAGAAACCCCAATTTTGAAATGATTGTGTGTTTGTTATTTCAATTTCATCTTAAATGTATGCTCCTTCCCTACCTAGATATTTCCAAATCCATAATCGATTTCCTTCTCTCTCACCCACACATTAAATAAAAATTAGTGCATTTCTAGTGAAACTATTCTAAAGCCAAAAACATTAGATTTATTGAAAACTAAAATTATCATAGAGGAAAACAACTTCCCTTATTCTTTGGATTCATACATATATTGAATGTTGAAATTTGAAAAGTAAATACACCATTAATATTTATTAAGTTTTATCAATTTGATATACTTATAAAATAATATACTCATTAATCCAATTGAGTAATGTACATATTTTTATTTTTATCTATTAGTATGTTCAATAATACAAATTTAAATGCGGGGAGACAGGGCTCCAAGAAGAGATACTAAGAAGTACGTTAGCATTTCTTGATGAAGACTGGAGGCAGCATTGAGCATGAATCCTGGAGAGTAAATTGGTCACTGAGTACATGCTGGGTAGATATTGAATCATGGAGGATAGAACACTGAGATACTGGCCATCTTTCTGTGTATGAGGGGATTCATTTAACTGGAACAGAGGTGATCAATTCCTGAGTGGGGATCCAGGGCGAGTTGTTAATTTCGGCTACTGATACAGTGCTAAGACACTAGCGCGGAATAGCAAATACAGGAATCGTTGCAGGGCGAACTCTTCACTGTATGCTTGCAGGCTGTGCGGATTATGGGGCAGGCGTTGAGATTATTCGATTTCTTGATTTGATCTTGCTATTGGGAAGCGGTGATGAACGATTGTCCCGAAGACTATTGCTGGGAAGGGATTTTTCTTTCATTTTGCACATTTTGCCCATTGAACTCTGCCATTCGTTCTGTGATTTAGACAGGCCCAATAACTGGCAGCGGTGTGGTACATTGATGGTGGCCTCGAGGAGCCAGGATGCAGTGACTGACGAATTCCAGCCACGCACAGGGATGTATGCCAAGGATGATCCCATTAAATACCCTGTCAAGAAGGTCAAAGAACGTAAGAGACTGGATCAATTAGTGCTGGGGGTCGATGTTACGCTGGCAGAGGCCGTGGATTACTCTCGTACAGCTGTAGTAGGACATGTTAGAGGCAGGAGATTAGGCAGAGGCTTCCTTCAGCGTTGGGTGGCAGAGAATTGGCAAAACATCTCACCATCTGCCCCTGAGGTTCGTGTTTTGTCGAAAGGATGGTTCTCATTCATTTTCTCGAACAACGGGGAGGTCAATGCCGTGTTGGGTAAACATTGGTCGATGCTGGGAGTACCACTTGTTCTGAAACGTTGGTCACCTTTTTTCGATGCTAAAACGGAAAAAATAGCCAAAGAACCACTGTGGGTTAAGCTTCCAGGACTGCCCATGCATATGTGGAACGAGACTAGGTTTGCTGAGATCGGGAATTATCTTGGTGAATACGTGTACTCTGATTCCTCCCATCTGCAAAATGGTATATACTCGGTTGCTAAAATTTTAGTCAATCTCGACATTAGGATGGGGCTTTCAGCTGAAATTAAAGTACATTCCAAGGATGGGGATTATGTACAAACACTGGACTATGTGGGCGTGCCATTTAGGTGTCATCGCTGCCATGACCTTGGACATCTTGTAGCCCGCTGTCCCTTATCGTTCCGAAAAAGCAAGCCTCTGTATGCTGCTGATGCAGATGTTATAACAGTCCCTGGGTTGAAAGTGGACTCACAGGTAGAGAAAGTGGAGGGGAGTGAGCCAGCTAAGGACGGGGGGGGTATTCTTGAATCTGTGGAACCATTTGAGCATGATGGAAGGATAGAATCAGAGGTAAAGCTGCCATCCTTGGTGAAAACTGGAACGAAGGAGATTGGAAGTGAACACCCAGCAGTTGAGGGGGACTCCTTGAGCTCTGTCACTCCGAATTCACCGGCCACTATACTGCAGCAGGAGATGTCCTCTCCTCGTCAGGATCCAACTGAGATACACACGGGTAAGTCACCTATACATCCTCCTTCCGTTCTTGCTGACCCATTTGATTTGGGGGGGGGCTGCCATGGGTCTCCTCCTCGACAGGTTGACCACCTACTTCAGCCTGTTATGGGTAATGTCACGCCCGATTTTGTTTCTACCTCACACTCATGCTCCGAGGGGAAGCACATTCGATATGCTCTTCGTAGTAGGGCGATTTCAGCAGATGGATCGGGGGGCAAGGGACTACCTGAATTGGCCACTAGTGTGGTGGGGAAAGGACGGGGACGTAAATCCCATATGACTAAAGCTAAAGAACGGGCGAAAGTGGATTTAGGGATGGGAACGCAATCGACTATAGAGTGGGCACTTAGAGTAGTGATAGCCCAGGATGGGGATTGTTTATGAAGATTATGTCCTTCAATTGTCGTGGGTTGGCGAGCTCACTTAAAAAATCTTCGCTTCGTAGGTTGGTTGACATTAATCAACCGGACATTATCTTGCTGCAAGAAACTTTGGGTGGCTGTGAGGATGTTGTTCGTACACTAGAAGCTTTGCTCCCTGGCTGGAAGTTTGTAGGAGTGGATGCCAGAGGGCGCTCTGGAGGACTGGCTTCGGGGTGGAAGGTATCGAGCTGCAGATGTGATTGTACATGGGGGATATCCTCTAGGCTTGGTATGGAAGTTTGGGAGGCTGAGATAGGGCGGATGATCACGGTGCTCAATATTTACGGGCCCTACCTAAATAGGATGGGATACTGGGACTCCTTGTTAGATATGGAGATATTTGATGGCAGGGATGTGATTTTGGGTGGGGACTTCAACCTCACTCTGGGGTCTTATGAAGTTTGGGGGCCTCGGGCTGTTCCGGACTCCTTAGCAAACCATTTCATCAACGCATTTATCAGAAAGGACCTCCTTGATATCATTCCACCCCAGCTTTCTCCCACTTGGAGGAATATGAGAGCAGGGGTTCATAGAGTAGCTAAACGACTGGATAGGTTTCTGGTGGCAGAAGGGTTGGCACATGGGGTCGATCTTGTCAGACAGTGGGTAGGATCAGGAGGCATTTCTGACCATTGTCCCATTTTCCTGGAGTTACGAGGTAGCGGGAAAAAACCACCCAGCCCCTTCAAATTCAATCCTAGCTGGCTGAAGGATGAGACATTCATTAAAATGGTTCAGGAGCTATGGGTTCATCGTCCACTTGACACTCAGACTCCGGCTGGTGCACACTTTAACTACAATCTGAAAAGAATTAAAGAGGCCACAAGTAAATGGGCACATGACAAAAGGGTGCTCGATGAGCAGAAATTACAAGATGCTGAGTTTAACATTGCCAGGATACATAGCAGGCTGGGCATGGGATACCTGGATGATATGCAGAAAGATGAACTGTTGGAGTGGGAGAAACGAAGGAATATAATACTGTGTGAGCGTGAAGAGCTGTGGAGGATGAAAAGCAGGGCGACTTGGCTACAGTGCGGTGACGAGAATACCAAATTTTTTCAATCATTTGCTAAGGGGAGAAAATTCAAAAACTCTATCTGGGAACTCTCATCAGACACTGGGGAACAGGTTTCCAGCTTTGAAGGATTAGCAGCGTTGGGAGTTCGACACTTTGAAGAGCAATTCACGGCGCCACCTGGCATTTCCATTGCTGAGATTATTCGTGTGACTCAGCTTTTTCCCAGCTTTGTAGGGGAGGCAGATAACAGTATGTTGATGGAGGAGGTGTCACTGGATGAGCTCTCGACGGTGATGAAATCATTAAATAAAGACAGCAGCCCGGGGCCTGATGGATGGCCTATAGAATTCTTCCTAGGATTCTATGACTTCTTCGGGGCAGAGATTCTGCAAGTGGTGGAAGAATCGCGCAAGGCTGGGTTTATCCATGGTCCCTTCAACTCCACGTTTTTAACACTGATTCCCAAGACTGACAAGCCTGTCAACTTTGCAGAATTCAGGCCTATCGCTCTCTGTAACTGCATATATAAGATCATATCCAAGGTAATGGCGCGCAGACTAAAGAAGATTTTATCTAAAAACATTTCGGGTGAGCAATTTGGCTTTTTGGAAGGACGCCAAATTCATGAGGCAATTGGAGTTGCACAGGAAGGATTACATACGCTCAAGGTGCAAAAGCAGAAGGGAGCGGTGATAAAGATAGACCTCTCCAAAGCATTTGACAGGGTCAGCTGGATTTACATCCGGTTGCTACTTACACACCTGGGGTTTTGCTATGAGTTCATCAGATGGATTATGGCCTGCCTCACCACGGTGAATTTTGCTGTTTTAATTAATGGTTCTGCTAGCCCTTTTTTCCAGGCTGGGAGGGGACTTCGACAGGGATGCCCCCTGTCTCCACTGCTGTTTCTCCTAGTCGCTGAAGGTCTTAGCCGATTTATGCTGAACACCAAAGCTGAAGGGGCCTTTAGAGGCATAGCTATCACTCAGGTAATGTACATTACACATCTCCTTTTTGTTGATGACATCCTGATTTTCTGTGATGGCACGAGCCAGGATATTGACAAAGTGGTTGAAGGACTCCACTTAATACAAGCTGCTGCGGGTATGTTAGTTAACATCGACAAATCAACTATCACATGCTCGCAATTAACCGAGCCGGAGATCCTAAACATGGTGAACAAACTACCTTACAAGACCTTGGATTTAGATGATGGATTACAGTATCTTGGCTTCCAATTGAAACCGAACGCTTATTTGAAGACAGATTGGAGCTGGCTAATAGCAAAATTAGAACAGCGTCTTCATGGATGGAGTCATAAATGGCTCTCTCGGGCAGGGAGGATGGTTCTGATAAAATCAGTACTGGAAGCAATTCCGGTATATTGGCTGTCACTTGCTTGGATTCCCACAGGCGTTCTGGAGCAGATCAGGAGACTGTGTTTTTCCTTTCTTTGGAAGGGTACAAGCGAGAATCGGGCTTTGGTGTGGGTACGCTGGGAGAAGATCGCTGTTCCGAAGACTCTGGGAGGATGGGGTTTAAAGAATATATTCAAGTTTGCTAAAGCCTTGGGGGCCAAAGTGTCGTGGCGACTAATTCATACACAGAGTCTCTGGACTCGAGTGGTCTATCATAAATACATTGCCCCATTAACACTGCTCGAATGGATCAGGCTGAGAAACAAGTCAAAGGCAAACTGCTCTGTGGTGTGGAAAGCTGTAGTGCAGCATTTCACTTTAGTCGGTTCGGGCTTAGTATGGAGGATTGGCGACGGGCGACATCTTCGGATAGGGATGGACCCATGGGTGGGATGCAGGGGTGGACATGTACTTTCCATGGAACTGAGGTCTTTTTTGGCTTCGCGAGGATGTAATTATCTGAATGAAATAGCGGATCAGGGAGCTTCTACTCTATGGCAACAGGGGTGGTATTCTGCACGACAACTTGGGATACCGGCTGAACTTCAGGTGGAATGGGAGGATTATATAAGGCGGTTAAGAATTACCCATACTAGAGTGACCAATAGGGCTGATGTTCTGATATGGGAGCACCATCCATCCGGGGTATATTCACCAAAACATGGGTACATCCAGCTAAATGTGGAATCCCATAACAGGGTTTTGGTGTGGTGGTGGAAATTATTGTGGAAATTGCGATGTCCGGGTAAAGCTAAATTACTATTCTGGGCGATCCTGGAAAATAAGGCCCCCACGTGGGACATTCTACAAAAACGATTTCTTCAGGGTCCGGGGATCTGTCCACTTTGTATGGTTGCTGAAGAGAATATGGCCCATCTTTTCATTCACTGTCAATTCTCACAATCTGTTTGGACTGAGATCAGCAAGATATTGGATAATAAGGTGAGGTGGCGGGGTACGGGGGTGCTGGAAGCATTCCAGTTATGGTGGACTGCTCAATTTTCATCCCCTCTCCGGGCTCTCCCGTGTATATACACATGGGGTATTTGGCTTGCCCGCAATAAGGTGATTTTCCAGGACTGCAGGGTTCCCATGGAGGCGGTAGTGGCTCAGATGGTGGCGATCACTCTTCATTATGTAGCCCCTGTACAAGTGAGCAGAACCAGACCCGTGCGTGAAGAACAGATTGATCTATCCATGCCATGGGGATTTTTCGATGGTGCCTCAAACCAACAATCAGTTTGTGGAGGGGGGGGGGTCCTTTACAAAACTGAGGCACACTATTTCCATCTGGCGGCTGGATTGGGCAGAGGAACTAATAACTACGCAGAACTCATGTCGCTTAAATTGCTGATGTTATTTGCCCTGGAACAAGGATGCTTGTCCCTTCAGATTTTTGGTGACTCCATGGTTATCATCAACTGGGCTAAGGAGATTACTCAGTGTCATGTGATGGATCTTTTACCTATCCTGGAAGAGGTGTTCCGGATAAAACTTACTTTCAACCACATCACATTTACACATACATACAGGGAGCGGAATATATTGGCTGACCAGCTATCCAAAGAGGCAACGCGACAGGATCTAGCTATGGGAACATGGAAGATAACCATTCACTCTCCCGAAGGCACTTTCAGCTATCAACACAGAAACTTTGTATAGGTTCAGGAGGCTCTGCTATAATCGATGAGGGAGATAATGAACAACTACAGTCTAAACTACACCAGATGAGCGACGGTTGAAGAGGACCGGCTAGCACTGGACGCGTCCTGTCAAAGAGACAAGAATCACAGAGTATAAGGGATAGTAGTGGAATCAGTGATGATATCAAAGCGTGCTGTATAATCAGGCACAAATTGAGAAATTTAAAGATACAGGCTGGGAATCAGAGATGATATCAGAGCGTGCTGTAATCAGGCACAAATTGAGAAATTTAAAGATACAGGATGGGAACCATAGAATATTGTAGTGCAATATTAAATGTGCGCTATAATTGGATAACAGAGAATACGAAGGGAGAAAAATTACAGTTACAGGCTGGATGACAGCAATTATTTTCAGATTTTTTTTGTAACAGGAAATAACACCTGATCAAAGTCAAGACATTGATGAGGTAGATTGAATTGAAGTAACGATCTTGGGATGTAATCTGTGACAATGTAGGGACCTTAGTGATCTTATTACATGTGCTGAATGTAATTTTGTTCAAATATGAAATAAAATTACGAATTTTTCCAAGGGAAAAAAAAAAAAAAAATACAAATTTAAATGATTAATTAATATTTCTATTCTTTTGTTTATCTTATTATAGAAATTTTGATGTTTTATAGAGAAATTTCATAAATTAATATAAAGTATTAGGAATAGGTAGCATCCTATTTAAGTGTGTTTTTTTGAACTTTCCTCTTACACTATATGGAAATTTGAAGTTTTATGTTTTTAAGCTCATGTGAATTGTAATTTCTTTTATGGATGTCCAATAGTAGAGGTTGAGGAATCAGAACACCCTTTTGGTGGATATATGGTGGACAAAAAATTTAAAATCCCAACTAGATGGGAGTTGCAATGAAGCCCCCTTATGGAAACAAAGTGCACCATTTAAACTCATAAGGAGTTAGTGCACCATCCCAAACTCTAGACACCGGTTAGTACCGCGGGACCTTCTGTACAAGGATGGATTGAGATCACAAAGAAGAAAGGAGAAAACATTAGGTTGACAATTTTTATAACTTCTCTCTTTCTTCCTTTGCGTTTGTGTTTATTCTTTGTATCATAAGTAAATGGTTGATTTTTTTCTTTTTGTATATGAATTTTTAAGATTGTTCTTATAATATTTACACCATGGTGAACGATGAAACATTAAAAAAGTAATTTGATACTTTTGTATTCAAATTTACTATACACGAGTGTTTATCTAATATTTATGAGTGTCTTGAGAGCAAATTGATCTATGTTGAGTGTAGATAAATATTTCAAGAAGATTTAGGAGCTCCTCCAGGGAAAACCCTTTCCTCTAATATGGCTACGTGTTGTAGGCATGAATATTGAAATTTTGTGGCGAATATTGATGGGAAATCCACCAAGGAAAACTCTTTTTTCTAATATGGCTAAGTGTTGTAGGCATGAATATTGATGGGAAATCCAACCAAAAATTTAGATCACAACATTCTCCTAAAGTAGAAACTTTGGGACAAATCAGACATCCCTCTAGATTTACCATGATTACTTTATGTGGGTAAGTATACAAAGGATGTTCCATACTATGTGTGTATTTATAAGAACTCTATTGTAGATTTGGTCTGGGTTTTGGGTTACCTACATTCTCTATTCCGGTTTCTTTTAAGGACGTAGTTGGATTGAAGATATCTACTTTATTACTACAAATGCCAATTTTGCGAAATCTGTATATTGTTGAGAAACTGGATGAGGCGCAAGATTTGGAGGTCAAGAATTCATAGGTAAATGAATTTTTTTTAACACTTACATATGAAGCAGTCACATGTGTAGTTTGAATGGTTTTTGGCCATGATCAAAATTCTACTACGAGAATGATTACAAGAAAATATTTGATGAGGATGCTTGGTCCATGAAATTTGTTGGGGGATCAAAGGAAATGCTTGCAATTGTGCACTTTCACAATTGTCAATCAAGATCGCTTTTACTTCCATAGTCTATCTTGCTCGAATTGTGGCATACATGGACCAAGATGCATATATCTTAAAACATCGCTCCATCACTAGTGATTATCAAATTGGATTTTATGTATATGATCTAAGATGGATTGTACTGGAAGTCACAATACTTACATCGATGGTTGGAAGCCAATCCATCATCGCTAGAACATTTTCAATCATTAATCAATCCCTATCTTTACGCTACTTTCCAAGAGTGAAAGTTGCACACACGCCAGATAAGATATATGGATAGATATACATTCCAAAAATAAATTGGATCTTAATGAGCCTTTTCCTTTCTATTAAGATTGGTCTCAGGGATACTAAATACATTCATGGCTAAATTAAGATATCAGCTAAGAATATTTGCACAAACTTGTCCAAATGCTACTTAGTTATAATATTTCTTTATTAGACACAAACCAAAATTTACTTCCCTATACTATGGTACACCATTCATATGCTGCCATGGGGGTTTATATGATGCTATCATAAATGGGTACCGAGGAAACCCTAGGAATTTCAAAATCATCATATGCTTATGCCCTAATATATTTGACGACTTATCTATTTGCACAAGGGTTTATAGTTGTCAAAGATGCCAAATGGTTATAAAAATTCAGCACCTTATGCTGCTAAAACAAACGATTCTTAGGTTGGTTTTGTACAAATTTGTGTAGGAGAGATACTGTTGGTTAGAGGTCACGAGAAGCTACCCAAAGCACTTATATATTTTTCATTTCAATCCCATCCACAAATCTATCATAAAAATGGAATGTTACTAGAGGAAGTCATAGTTACATATGGACCTACTTCAATTTTGTCATCCAATGTGGCACATACATGTTGATTATATTATTTGTGTAGGGTTTTAATGACGCTACATGATTCCACAAGGGTGATTGTTTATTATGCTATCATAAGAATGGGTGTAACCATCATTAACTTCAAGAATATATGTATGGCATAACTGTAATTGCTTTTTCTAATTAATTTGTTGATGTATTTGTAACTTCGGAAGATATTCACTTGTATATTATGTATTACATTTGTACTTTCTTGTATCCCCAATGGATATGTATCATTCCTCCGATTGGAAGTGTCGTCATTTGTATTTGCAAGTGTTGCAACTTATATTTGATGGGTTATTAGACCACCTTGATGGGGTCGGCCTGTATGAGTTGTGTGGGTCAAAGGGTTATTAGACCACCCTAGTGGGGTCGACCCAGTTAGCATTATGTTAAGTGGTTAAGTTGGGTCCGACCTAGTTAGAGTTAAAAGTCAAGTGAAGTAAAGTATAAATAGAGAGTGTGACTCTCTCATTTATTCATTCACACACTCACTCACTTCGCATTAGTGAGAGAGAGGAGGAGTGTGCACAAGTGGAGGAGGAGTAGATGCTAGGAGAATATCTATTGTTGTTGGGTTTTATATTTGTGATCTTTGTATTGGTGCTAATTCTATCTCTGAGGAAGTTGTGGGGTTTTTCACCTTCTTGGTTTTCCCTGCTGAAATGTTTTGTGTCTCTTGTCTCTTGTGTTTGATATGCTGTACATGTTGTTCTCTCAGTTAAGATCCTAGATAAGATTGAATTAAATGTTTAAAAACTAACATGGTATCAGAGTATCCTGAAGGAAGGCATGGTATAGCATTTATGACACTTGCTGCACTTGCGACAAATTGGAAGCTAGGGCTTGGTATAGTAAAAACCAGTCATTGTGGCACTTTCGCTATAAATCCATTTAGGGGAAGGTTCAGGATCTGAAACGTCTACAGGTAAAATATGAAATGTCCATGTACCTTGTGTCCGAAGGACAGACTCATATTCGTTGTACTTTGTGAGATATGATCCGTACAATTAGGGTTTTTGCCTCTTCCAGAATGCAGTCCTAAACAGGTAACCTAGGAAAACAGGTCATATCTCGAGCTAGGAATCTCCAAATGGAATTCTGTAAAAAGTGACAGTTAGGGAACAGACTGTAGTTTCACAATTCCAGGTTTCAGAGGCCGAAGTTGAAATAGTGACACGTGGAATGCCGTACAAGTTCTCTATATTGTTTCATCCTATAAATAGGTCATGTTGCGACACTTGGAATATCTCGCTCTCAGAGAATCCATTTGAGCTCAGATATGTGGGGTTGGAAAGATGACAGGTCATTCTATCATAGGCCGAAGTTTCAGACCCCGAGGATGCGAAATTTTAGAGATACATCAGAAACAATATGGCATATATTTCTGTCCAAACAAAATTGGATTCTGAGCACTTTCAATTTTGGTTTGTCATTGCTGTGGGAAATTAGGGTTTCGGAGAAAGTTGGAATTTTTGGAATTCGAGACCACGGCTGGATTCTTCTCAAGAAAATCAAAATTTAGAGACCAAGATCGAATTTTTTGGTTGGGCAGAACCCCAGGGATCATAGTTCAGGATTTTGATCGGAAAGGTGGAAAATTAGGTTTTCTGCAAAAGTTGAAATCTTTGGAATCTGTGACCACGGCTAGATGCTCCTTAGAAAAATCAAAGTTTAGAGCACAATATTGAACTTTTTGGCTGGGCAGAACCCCAGGCATTATCAAACCCTAGTTTGGGATTTTGACTAGAAGATTCGAAAGTTTCAAAGGCAATTTTGAGGGGTCAAATTTTGGAGATTTCAAAATTGAAGTATGCTAGCTTGATCATCTCAGCAAGGTGCATCTTTTCATCCAATCAAAAGTTTGAAATTCAAATTTTTTTATTTTTAGGGTTTCTCTATCAAACCCTAGAGAGCTCTAGATCCAGCTTCAGCAAATCAAAGCAAATTGGGTTAATCCTAGAAGAGAATGAATTGGACACCTACATAAGTGAAGAAGTTCCAGTTCCAGAGGGATATGAGGATAAGGCCTTACATAAGAAGACTACAACCAATCCCGATAGGTATGACTTGAGGAGATTTAGGGGTATGACACTTATGATTGTACTAATACACTGTGGTGTTGTATGAGAATGATGTTGTCCACTAACATGAAGGATACATCATGAAAGACAAATCAAGTTCTAGATCAAGAACATAAGACCATGGTGACATGAATACAAAGACTCATCCATAGTCATGGATCACATAGAAGCTCTATTTATGAGGTATGTATAACTTGGTTCTACAATTATTAACTTATGAGATATGCAGGTTGCTAGCACAAGGTCTCTAAGAGAACAAAAAAGACATTGTTTGGGTATGTTAGACAAGCATGATAATCTAGGTATGTTTTCCTATATCAAGTTAGAATCCTACCTTGTGTTAGGATCTTAGATAATTATACTTTTGTATTCGTGAAGTTATAAGTTTGAGTAATCATGTGTTTATGCATATTATGCTTCTTAGTTTGATTAATGATATGACAAACTAGAAGAGTCCTATGGTCAAATAAGAATATGCATAAGTAAAAGAAGTACTCCCTAAAACCTTGGATACTGATGCTTGTGATAAATTACCTGTGTATGAAATGACCATAACCATACATGTTTAATATTATTTAGAATCATAATGTTTTTATAGTATTGAGATAATACTAATGCATGTATGATTATGTATGAGATCTTGAGGATGAAACTAGTGCACACTTAAGCATGCATAGTGGTCCAGGATGGATATAATTTCAAAGACAAATAATCTAGTAAGAAAAGATCAAGAGGGAGCTCACTCCAGTAGTTCCTGCAAGGAAGCAAAGACCGATAGGGAGTTCACTCCAGTAGTTCCTGCAAGGAAGCAAAAATTGAGAGGGAGTCCACCCAACAAGCAAACAAAGATAAGTATTTAAATTGTCATTTCTTGTATATATGATTTTGTTTAGTCATGTACATACTTATGTTCCTAGATTTAGGATGTATATTATGCATTTTAGAAAAAGGTTGCATTAATGAACAAGATACTACTAATATAGTAATGGGTAAGTGGCCTATGGTACTGTACAACATTCCATTGCTACTTATCTAGAATGAAACCTCTTTGCTGACATGTTGGGAGTTGTGCACACTCTTAACAATGTTCTGGTAGAGATGGTAGGCATCTAGAAAGTTACGGGATATGGATAAATGTTGTATTGAAGCATTGGCTAAGATAATTGCATGACTGTATGACATATATCTTTATGTGTAAGAATTTGTTTTGAAATCTATGAGAAGTTTCTAATCATGCAATTGAATTTGACTTGTAGGAAAGACCATGTACAATCACCTACAAAAGAAGGACTACAACATTTGTTCTAGCAAATTAAGTTCAAAGAAAACTATCTATTGAAGATATTGAAGAATCTGAAGTTCCTAGGATCTGGGATGCAGTAATGGAAGAATGCCATGATCGAGTGTCACTTACCCAAATTTCTGAAAATTATTATTTTATTTGCAAAATACTTTATGTTAAATTTAATTACAAAGTTTTGTAATTATGATCAGTTTTGGATCAAGGATGAATGTAATTACTGAATATTATTATTTAAATAAATTAATTAGGAGACAAACACCCAAGAGGACTGTTAAATGAGTGTTCACTGACCCACTAGGAGGAATGGAAGCTGTTGGAAGGCATGGGACAGATGGAAGCAGTTGCATCACCCCACTAGCTGTTGGTTATGGGACAACTACCGCTAAAAATGTGGCATTATCCCCTAGGTGGAGGGAGTGAGCAGGAAGCTCATTTAATGACCCAGTAACATCTGAAAAGGCCTATGCAGCCTATAAAGAAAAATTCGAATTGAGCAGGAAGCCCTTAATCAATATTTCTGCAGAATATTTTCCTCATGTGCATCAGGTGATCACTGAGAGATTCGAATAGGGAGGCTAGTTGTGAAGTGCAATCTTGAGTCTGCATATTTCTGAGAAGAACCAGAGATGCTGGTGCAGGTCTATCGGACTGCTAGCTATTGAAGATTCATAAGTTATTTGCTACTGCAAGAAGAAGTCCTATTTCCTGAGTTTCTTCCTCCTGGTGGTTCAGTGAACAGGCTCGAGGGTCCTAAGACAGTACTAGGCTATTTTCAGGAATTGGTTGGGTGGAACAGTCTTCTTGGGCTGTTTGTTTCCCTGTAGATTTATCCAGGTTCTTACAAATTTTCTATCTTATCTTAGCTAGTAGAATTGTTCTGTATATTTAGTAATCTCTGTTTCCTGTTTTCAAAACAGAATCTAATTCTAAATTTGTTGAAGTTTGAATGTTAAAGTTTAAATGATTGATAAATCAGTAACTATATTTTTCCCCATGCTGTTTTGTGCATCGTACTCCAGTATAGATACGCAAATTAAGAATAGATGATAAGATAGGTAATTTGCCATTTTGATTCGATAGATAAATATAGTAATTCATATGTTTATCAGTTTCTATCCTATAGTTAAAAATTGTAGAAAGTTCTGTATAACATTTAATATATATATTAAATGTTTTCCTTAGTTATATAAAAAAAACAAATAATGTTTATTTCCTGTACAGTTGCATTGCATCATTCTTATCACTACTATGTACATAGGAGTAAATAGAAATCATAATTCTATAAATCATATTGTATTCACATTATAATAACATAACAACAAATAAATGAATGTGATCATCATATCAAGACTGTATTTAACAAGTCATCACACCGTTTTCACATTGCACATACATACACCATTTCCATTTCTTACTATATCCATTTACTATAATTTTATAGTACAAACAGAAAATGAAATTATTATAAACATTCTAATGCTTTCAGTCATTTTATTCCATAGATATTTTAAACTGTTAGTGTCGATTTCCATACTGAGTTTTTATAACAAAACTTTAATAGTTTTCTTTTTCCACTTTTATCGTTTTACAAAAACTCATTTTACATAGGTTTTGGATCGATCCAGAGTGCTTTTAAAAGTTATTTTTCAAGAATCTAATCTCTATTTAAACAAGCAAACACAAACTAGGGTTTGATCGGTTGTTTTCATTACAAACGAATTATAATATAGAAATCAAACCACTTAAAACCAGACAGAAACAAAGTGTGATCATTTTCCAGAAGGCAGAGATTTTAGCCATAGGTTAAACGAGCCTCGGCTCCAATAATTTTTCACACATTAACACATATCCATAGGTGGATGTTCAAACATTTTTCATCCATACATATCCCAGCTTCAAGAAGAAGGAATCAACACTTCCAGCAACAAAATTTATATATAAAACGAAATCAACAGGGTTTTTCCTTCATCATTGAAACTCAAAAATATGAGTGTTACATTCCTTATGGACAAGTTTATATACATTTAAATTAAACATAGAGAACATAAACGAATGTCTATCGTCTTAGATTTTCACATTAACTTAAAACCCTTTCGAAGGAGTCACCGACAAACAACGCCATGGCAAGACTTTTTCTCTCCGTTGGAATCAACCACATCATTAGAGAACAAAGGAGCACCTACGAAGGTTTCAAAAGACCCAGAGCTTACCAGGGATGGAAGCTCGTTTTCCCCTTTCCAAACCCTTGCCCACATTTTTTACTGGAACCCTACAACTGACAAAAGAACCACAACTTAGAAATCGATAGTGGCATTGTTTATAACTTAAACAAAAGAATCGAAAATCCAAATAACAATTTTACTATATATTCAACGAAGCTTACCTTCATAAGCGGAGACCAAGTTCCTTGCCAAACTCCAGAAAGACGACGAGATCTCTACTGCAAACGAGATGAGGAACTTCCATTAAATTACAGTTGGGTATGTCTCATACAAAATCACAACGAGGAGTTTTGAAACCCTCTACACGTTATCAACTCAAACCAAAGTGCCAGTCTCATATTACATCGCCATAACCATGGCTTAAAGCTTGCAACTCAAAAACTATATATGGAACTCGAGGTCAAGACCTCCTGTAATTTTTCCAACCCTAAGAAATTTCAGTATCCTGTCGGCCACAGACCGAAACAATAGAAACAATAAACCATATTTCAATTTCTTAAACCAACTCAACGATAGCAACTAGGGTTACAATCTAACGGTTCAATCTCATTGGAATCAACGTTCATGATATTGCTAACGAGATTGCATTGGTTCGAACAAACCTTGCAATTAACGCTAAGTCATTTCACATGCAAGGCAATTGCCACGATGGATCCAATTGGATCATTTTCATATCTAGCTCGGAGGAGTACTAACTCTTAAACATTACAAAGTAGTCTCAAATTTCACCGTGACAGCGTTATCACCATACGTGGAATGGCATTGATCCTTGTCACCGGGAGTTTCATGTCAAGACTTCAATGCAGGATCGAAGGACAATCTCCTGGTAGCTCGACGTTCCTATCACATTAATGAACCAACACTCGAACCCTGTTAACAATTAATGCATGTCAGTGCATATTGATTCACGATATAGTTTCAAAAGATTATTCATGAGTTTAATAACATTATAGTTACGATTACATAGTAGTTATAGGACTTAACTTTATATTGATGACTTAGAAAATCAAGGCATAAATTTAGCCTTGTATTAAAAACAAATTTTCATATTATTTCGATATGGTAGACTTTTCATAGGACCAACATATTATTGCAATTTCATAACTTTAGAAATATTGCAAACCTATAGCAAGATTAGTTGCCCTTATGAATTAATATATAGGATGTCTATCACAAAAATCATATGGTTAGTAGAATAACCATTAGTCTATCTTTCCCTTTCAAAAGTCCAATAATGTAGGAGTTTACATTTTGATTTGGTAACAAGGCCATTGTTTTGTATTAAACCATGCTTAGTCTTAAACTCCATACTTTGACTCTTACTACTTTGTTTTGACGGTTAGTAATATAATCACGACACTAATACTTTACAAGTATTTATTATCCTAAGACGACGACGGAGCCGGCTATAACAACAACAAGAACTACAACAACAAGACTTTCAACATGATGACGTAAATAGAGGATGCTGTTCTAAACATTGTGGAGTCGTCATACAACATCTTAAAACAATAATTATAGCTATAAAACCCATACTTGCACACTTCTGGTGAGTTGCAACAGAATTATAACATTTTATTAATTACGACGTTGAATTTGAACTTTACACGTAGCCTTGAAACTTCTTACCTGTCATCTGCACATAGGACATTCAATATGCTTTAGCGTTGTAACTAAGTAAGCTCCAGGGTACCTTGTAGGACACCCTTATGCAGCAAAGTCAAACTGTCAGTATCTTTGCAAAAAGAAATAGTGTCGCACCAAATTCCTTCTCTATTAGTACTTTTGCTACTATAATTATGACAACTGTTAATATGTTTAAGTTGTCACTGTTACATCGCTACTAAACATATTTAAATTTGGTTTAGTACTAACATCTGTTTAATTAATTGCTGTTACAATCAACATTTATTATTCCGCAATCATAAATTATCGTAATTAATGCTGTTTTCAAATTTTTTTAATTTTTATGAAAATTCGGGATGTTACATCGAGGAATTTTAGTCGATCATGAAGAATGATGTCTGGGATGTGGTCCTCAGACCAGAAGGGAAGTCTATTGTGACTTCCAAGTGGATCTATAAGATCAAGCATGCTGCATATGGAAGCATAGAGAAATACAAGGCAAGTGATGAAGTGGAAGATACACCAGATGGATTGATTGCCGACACAAAGAGGAAGCTTGCTGCCGAGTTCGAGATGAAGGACTTGGGTATGATGCATTACCTTCTAGGTATGGAGGTGTGGCAGAGTGCAGATGAAATATTCCTTGGACAAGGGAAGTATGCAGTAGAGACACTAAAGTGATTCAGGATGATGGATTGCAAGGCCATGGCCACACCTATGGCATCGAACTTGAAGCTATTGAGTGATGCTTCATCAGAGTTGATTGATGCCATGATGTATCGTCAGATGATTGGGTCCTTGATGTACCTGATGAACACAACACCAGATATTTTCTTTGTGGTGAACACCTTGAGCCAGTTCCTAACGGATCCTAGACATGTTCACATGATTACTGTAAAGCATATTCTGAGGTACCTGAAGGGTATGGTTGATTATGGGATCAAGTATGATGCGAATCAAAAGGTTAACCTGGAGGGTTATGTTGATTCAGATTGGGCAGGCAGTGCTGCAGATAGGAAGAGCACTTCAGGGTGTTGCTTCAGTATGGGATCAAGTGTGATCTCTTGGTTTAGCAGGAAGCAGTCCTGTGTAGCATTGAGTACAGCCGAAGCAGAGTATGTCGCAGCTTGTTCGGCTAGTTGTGTGGCAGTATGGCTAAGGAAGATACTGTCTGATTTATTTAATCTCCAATTGGATGCTACTTGTATCTACTGTGACAACTAGAGTTGTGTGAAGTTGTCAGAGAACCCGGTGTTCCATGACAAGTTGAAGCATATCGAGATCAAATATCACTGTATCAGGGATATGGTGCAGAGAGGAGCAGTGAAGCTCTTGTATGTTGCGATGGATGAGCAGATTGCAGATGTGTTGACCAAACCACTAGCCAGAGTGAAGTTCGAGTACTTCAGAAAGAGGCTTGGTGTACTTTAGATCGAGGTTCCTTCAAAGGGGAAGTGATGAGTCCGGAAGACGCAGATGCACATGGGATTTTCTGACATGGTTGTAGATGTGTTCTCCCATGGTCGTGATGTAATTGCTGAGCCATTCTCATGTGGTGGTAGATGTGTTCTCCCATGGTGGTTGATGTGTTCTCCCATGGTGTAGATGTAAGGGTTGGAGCCATTTTTCACATGGTGGTAGATGTTTTCTCCCATGGTGAAAAAGTAAGGGCTAGAGCCTTCCCCGAATGGTGGTAGATGTGTTCTCCCATGTCGGTGGTGTAAGTGTTGTATGATGTGCATCTGGGCTGTGCTCCATGGATGATGCTCTGATTACTGCTATGATGCTATATATGTGTGATGAGCATCAGGATGATGCTCCAGATGATAGGCATCATGATGATGCTATATGATCAGGATGATCATGTGTGATGAGCATCAGGATGATGCTCTAGATGATAGGCATCAGGACAATGCTACAATGATGATCAGGATGATCATGTGTGATGAGCATCAGAAAGATGCTCCAGATGATATGCATTAGGACGAAGTTGTGACGATGATCAGGATGATCATGCGATGATGATATGCATCAGGATGATCATGCGATGATGATATGCACTAGGACGATGCTGTGACGATGATCAGGATGATCATGCGATGATGATGTGCATCAGGATGATGTACTGTATGATGATCATCAATATGATCATGAGCATCAGGATGATGCATTGTGCGAGGATGATTAGGTTGATCTTGAGTATCAGGATGGTACTCTGTGGCCGTGGACAGGTTGTGCAATGGTAGCATGTAATACGTCATGGAGATCCGGACAGGTTGTGCTAGTAACGTAAAAGGCCTCGGATTCTCTTTAGAGATCTTGCTGGGCAAGACACTCTTTTAAGGTTTTGCTAGACCACATGTAATATGTCCTAGAGATCCAGACAGGTTGTGCTAGTCACGTAAAAGGCCTCAGATGCTCTTTAGAGATCTTGCTGGGCAAGACAATATTTTAAGGTTTCGTGGGGACCACATCTAATACATCCTGGAGATACGGACAGGTTGTGCTAGTCACGTAAAAGGCCTCAGATGATATTTAGAGATCTTGCTGGGAAAGACACTCTTTTAAGGTTTTGTGGAGATCACATGTAATCAGTCTTGGAGATCCGGACAGGTTGTGCTAGTCACGTAAAAGGCCTCAGATGCTCTTTAGAGATATTGCTGGGAAAGACACTCTTTTAAGGTTTTGTGAAGGTCACATGTAAAATATCCCGGGAGATCCGATAGGTTGAGCTGTGTGCTCGTAAAAGTCCTCGGATGCTCTTTTAAGGTTTTGTTGATGCACGTAATCAGTCCTAAGGATTTGACAGGATGGCCAGCTCGCAGAGATGATGAAGACCTATAGGAGGCTAGGCCTACAACCAACATGAAAAAGGGTTGGCTATGTAGAACTTCCTATGACGAGAAGAATTGAGAGATAGCCCAGCGATCGAGATGACGAGTATAGCAGCAGTGATGATAATGCTTCTTGATCCAGTGACGATGATCCAACTCCATTATTGAAGACTTGTGTCTATATGTATTGATGACTTGTGTCAAGAGAATACCTTCCTAGTTAAGAGGTATCGTTGATGTATTTGTAACTTTGGAAGATATTCACTTGTATATTATGTATTACATTTGTTTTTTATTGTATCCCCAACGGAGATGTATCATTCCTCCGATTGGAAGTGTCGGCATTTGTATTTGCAAGTGTCACAAGTATTATTGTCAGTGTCGCAACTTATATTTGATGGGTTATTAGACCACCTTGATGGGGTCGACCCTGTATGAGTTGTGTGGGTCAAAGGGTTATTAGACCACCCTAGTGGGGTCGGCCCAATTAGCATTATGTTAAGTGGTTAAGTTGGGGCCGACCTAGTTAGAGTTAAAAGTCAAGTGAAGTAAAGTATAAATAGAGAGTGTGACTCTCTCATTTATTCATTCACACACTCACTCACTTCGCATTAGTGAGAGAGAGGAGGAGTGCGCACAAGTGGAGGAGGAGCAACTGCTAGGAGAATATCTCTTGTTGTTGGGTTTGATATTTGTGATCTTTGTATTGGTGCTAATTCTATCTCTGAAGAAGTTGCGGGGTTTTTTGCCTTCTTGGTTTTCCCCGGTGAAATGCTTTGTGTCTCTTGTCTCTTGTGTTTGATATGCTATACATGTTGTTATCTCAGTTAAGATCCTAGATTAGATTGAATTAAATGCTGAAAAACTAACATAATTATGGTGCATGAATTATGTGGTGAATAAATATTTTTGCTTGCTAATTAAGCTAATGCCTGTGCATGTTATTGTTGCTATTATGCAACCTTAGTGTGGAAATCCTTTGTGACTGTGGCTACAATCCCTTTGAGAGTGCGGCTACAACTCCTTTGTGACTGTGGGTGCAAATCCTTTGTAATTGTGGTTGCAACTCCTTTGCCTCCATTTCCTCCGCATCAAGTAGTGTAATTCAAACTTTTGCTATAAAAGTGGCTTATGTTTCATGACACAGTCTTAATTAATTTACTAACTCTTGTATTTCCAATTGTTATATGTTTGAGTTTGTGATGTTGTTGTGATGCTTTAGTAATTTTGGGTTTGTGATGTTGTTGTTGCTTGAATGGTTGTTTATTTAAACAGAGCCAAACTTTAGCTTCCACTGGAAAATGTTGTCGAATTATATGCTTGTCTTGGATAGCCTTATATTTTTTCCTGTTCTTGACGAAGCATTTCCTTGAATTTATCATTGAGTAATGTTATATGTTTATAAAAATAAGTGGCTTTTGCTTGTTCCTTTCTCTCCTATGATGTGAAAGAAGCTACCAAAGTTAATGGCAACTCATTGGACATGAGATATATATGAAATGCAAAGAGAAGTGGTTAATTAGCACACCATAAATGAGATATGGAATGGAATTGATATTACAATACCTATGAAACCAAATGAAGATGAATGGAATTTCATCCAAGGACCAACTATCTACTTGTTAATATATAGGCCATATCTGATAAGTTTTAGTTTGTGATGCCGTTGTTGATTGAATGATTGTCTGTCTAAATAGATTAGCTTTAGGTTTTAAATCATTTTGCATGTAGTAGGCACCTCTTCTTTTAACTAGCTACTTGGTTCTTTACTTGCTTTTGATATTGTAACTATAGGCGTTGAGAAAGTGGATACGCATTGACTTGGATTGAAACATTTCTCTCATTGCTGCAAACTACAAAGTGCAAGTTTGAATGTTGGAATCGGTAGCTAGAATTACAAATGATGAAATCTAAGTGTTAATATTGCCCCTCCCCCCAAATCTTAAAGGGTGTTAGCTTAATGGAAGAGAACTTTCCTTATAAACATGAGGTTGGTGGTTTGATTCCTCCATTCCCTAGCATAAATTAATGAATGATATTGCAATGTATTTCTAAGAAAATATTTTTTATGTTGATTTATATTAATGGTAAGACATTTTTTTTATACAAGGGGGGTTTCAAACTGTCTATGTATGTCGCTACAAGGGGGGTTCCACACAGCCTCTATAATTTTATATGAGGGGGGTTCCACACCACCTTTATAAGTCGCTATGAGAAGGGTTCCAAACTACCTCTATAAGTTGATATGAGGGGGTTTTATAACTACCCCCATAGGAGTCTATGAGGGGGGTTTTAAACTTCCCTTGTAGGTCATTATGACGAGGGCTTTCAACCACCTTCGTAGGATTCTACAAAGGGGGTTCATAACTGCCCCTATATGCATCTACGAGGGGGGTTCTAAAATACTCTTGTCTACTTCTACGAGGGGGGTTCTAAACCACCCTTGGATGTTGCTACAAGGGGGGTAATAAACCTCCCTTGTATGTTTTTATGAGTGGGGTTCAAAACCTCCCTTGTATGTTGCTACGAGGGGGGTTCCAAATTTCCTTCAGAACCGCCCCTATAGGTTTGTAAGAGGGGGTTTCAAAACCACCCTCGTAGGTTTTTAAGAGGGGGGGTTCAAAACCGCCCTATAGGTATCTATCAGGGAGGGGTAAAACCACCCTCTAAAGTCACTTTTGAGGGTAGTTTAGATATATTCTAAAACCACCCCTAAAATCCTACACTTTTAATGTTGGTGCTTTTTAGGGCGGTTTGTCAAAACCGCCTCTAATGCCAAAACCGCTTTTGAGGGCGAAAGACAACCCCCCTAAAGGTAAAAAATGTAGCAGTGAATGTTGATATTGGGAGTGCTGCTAATGAATGAGACTTTATTGGAGTTATGTTTCCTTAAACATTCACTAAAAAGGTACAACTCTAGATTGCAATGAATGTTGTCGCTTGATTTTTATTTTATTAGATCTTTTTAATTTTGATATTTTTAACAATGAGTGTCATAGTGATATTATACATGCACATATAATGATAATAATATTTAAATTTAATTACTTTGTATTTCATAATATTATTTCAGAGCCATTAAGCTTGCATCTTTGGAAGTTTTGATTTAGTGTATATTTTGATTAGAATTTTATACTATAGGGTCAATAATTTTAATTAATAACTATTGCTTCAAGTAAAACTATTGAATATCATTTTTTCTCTTTTATCTTTGTTTGGGATGTGGTTTTTCTAAAAAAATCTTCCATAATATCACAAGTTATAGTGTTTGTGATAAAGGTGGGGAAGTTGCTAAAACGAATTGCCTCATGGACTTCATTTCTTGTGTATATGCTTTTTATTTTATTTTATATGAAACCTTTTTGTACAATGCCTTATATTTCTTTGAAAAAGTGCAACACCACAATGCATTTATTGCCAACATAACTTATTTTAAATTATTTTGGTGCATCTCTTCAATATTGGTAAATTTAATAGTGTTTTCCATTGTGATATTATACATTGAGATATAACAATTAATAATTTAGTATGTTCACACTTATATAATCAATTTTCTTAGACAAAGAACAAAAGTTCAAGTGTTGCCTAACTTATAAATTAGGATATTGAACACAATATTTAAGAGGAAGAAATAGGGGATTAAAAAAATTATGTAGGAGAAGAATCTTGAAGTTAGGATGTTCTCTCAAAGTAAGGATATTTGGTAAAATCATTTCATGATAATGGTTAAAAAATAAACTAGCACGGCTCAACTTGGTTTTTGAATTTAAATTTGCACTTTTGAAATAGAAAATCACAATTTTGGAATGCAAAATCATACTTTTGGACTAAAAAATCGTACTTTTGGAATAAAAAATCGTACTTTTGGGGTACAAATATTGCATCTTTGGAATAAAAAATACAACTTTTGAGATTAGAAGTTATTCAAAATTCACACTTTTGGAATAAAAAATCACACTTTTGAAAAGCAATATTTCCACTTATAGAATCCAATTTCACTTTAGAAAGACTTCAATATAGGCACTTTCATAATTGAAATTCACTTGTTTTTAGTCTATATTTTACCTTATCAATCCAAATTTAATATAAAAGGTTAATAGAACACACCTTATCATTGAAGTTATAGATGAGATATTATGTTTAACATAAAAATATTTTTATCTTAATTTATTTTATTTTAAGATAAAATAAATATTGATTATTTGTAGGTAAAAATCTCAAGTCTTGTTAGTCTCAATTGATTCAAGGAGATTCCTTTTATTCAAGTAATATCTCACCATAACAAAGAAAGAAAAAAGAATATAGTGGTTTTTATTTTTTTTTTTCCAAAAGAAAAAAGTGTAATTCCATTCATCCTTAGAGATCCGAATTACATTCAATATTCACTGTAAAGTGAATTAACCAAGCCCAGATAAAATGGGTTCACTTGATGAGACTGTTACGTCTACTTTCAAACTGCATAGATATGGTCCTTTCCTGCTTTATCAAAAATAAGAGATAGTTCTGTCCCACCGGACTATTTTGCTTTTACATCTTCTTAAGTAAAACATATAAACTTCATTTTCAAAATTATGAAACTACATTAACATACTCATCATTCAATAAAGGGTCTGTGAAAGAATTCAGTTCGCAGTCCATCAAATTCTTCAGTTACTTTTCAAGTGCCAAAAACCATGAGTTGCCCTTCTTTGGATGCCTGGTCCGCTTTTTGGTTATTTTCCCTGTAAACATGCCGGCATATGACTGAATCAAAGGATTGTTTGACCAGCTGTATAGAGTTGATAACATTTGTAATTCTAAGAACTCTGCAGGCTTGGGTTTGATTGGTCCAATTAATAGCATTCATCGAATCTCCAAAAACTGTTAACCTAGAGATACCCCTCTCATTTGAAAAAATGAGTAATAATTTTAAGCTCATGACTTCTGCATAGTTATTGGATCCCGCTCCAAGCCCCATCGTGAGAGTGTAGAAATGAGAATCAGAAATGTATAAAATTGCTCCCCCACCTCAAATCTCATTGCTAGCTGCACCATCAAAGTAGCCCCAGGGAGAAGATTTATCTATCTCATCTGCCATGTCCCGTCTCTGTTTAGTAGCCCGAACGTATTCAGGACAAGCTTGAAAAATGCCCACAGAATTTGCACAAAGCATTTCCGGAAGACAAGATTTTTCCTGAAAAATCGCCCCATTCCTTGCCAGCCAGATCCCCCATATAATCAACAATGGTAAAATCTTCTGTTTTTTATCAGTTGTCCGTCTCCACCAGTTTTCCCAGGCACTTTCTACAGAGTTTCCTTCCCATCTGCATTCAAAGCCCATCAATTTAGAGCATTCTTGCCACACTGCAATCGTGAACTGGCAATGGATAAAAAGATGTGTGATCGTTTCTGATTCATTCTTGCACATAACAAACCAACCCGGTCCCTGGAAATTTCTCTTCTGCAAGATATCCCAGGTCGGTACCCGATTCATAAGAGCACACCACATAAAAAGTCTGTTTTTGGATGGGCATTTAAGTTTCCATAATGAACGCCACCACCAGACCTCATCCCCGATCACATCACCTGCACTGAGCACTAAGTATCCCATTTTAGGTGTGTAGATCCCAGCCGGATCAAGATCCCATATCAGCACATCCTCCTGAGCCGACAGATGTATATGTGCCCTATTCAATCCATTGATATAATTATTGAGATAAGTAGCCACAGGTTCCTCCAAACCCAAGAGCTCAGCGTTTTTCTAGTGTTGAATCCACGGGTCATCGGGTCTCTGTACCGCCAGCTGATTAAGAGTGAATATGCCCCTATTTTCCAAAGCATTTACTACATATTCCGGCAGCAAATGCGAACGTTCACTCCCATTCCAGGGATCTCTGCCAACTCTCACCTTTACTCCATTTCCCACATCCCACGCCAGATTATTCTCCACCAGATCGAATGATTTAACCACAGCTTTCCAAATCACGGATCCCCCAATATGAGACTTCCGAGGGCTTCTAATCCATTCGTCCAGACTCATTTCTGATAGATATTTTCCTATTATAACCCTGGTCCATAAACTGTGAGTTTTGATAAGTCTCCATCCACCCTTGGCTGCCAATGCATGTGCAAAATGAAAGATGTTTTTTAATCCCCACCCCCCAAGACTTTTAGGTACCGCAATGCTCTTCCAGTTGACCCACGGGGTAACCTGACACTCCTTCTTTCCGCTCCACAGGAATCTAAAGCATAACCGCCTGATAGATTCAAGGATTCCCTTGGGTATCCAAGACAAAGACATCCAGTAGACTGGAATGGCTTCCAAGACGGACTTAACTAGCACCAGCCTGCCAGCCCGAGACATCCACTTATGACTCCAGCCTTTCAGTCTTTTCTCCACCTTACCAATAAGCCATCGCCAATCCTTCTTATAATATACGTTGGCTTTAAGGGAGAATCCCAGATATTTCAATCCCTCATCCAGGCCAGATATCTTAAAGGGAAAATGTCCAATAAGAGCCCGTTCCTCATACGGTCTCAGCAAATGGGTAGTAAGAGTGGATTTCTCAACATTTATATCCATCCCCGTAGCTTTAGAAAATAGTTCCAAGATCTCCTTCAGAGTTCTAGTATCTCGCCGATCACCAGAGCAGAAGATGATAATATCATCCATAAATAACAGATGTGTAACAGATAGCTGCTCACTAATGCCAATGCCACTAAATCTCCCCTGTAATTTAGCATCAAGTATAGCCCTGCTCAAACCTTCTGCTACCAGAAGAAAAAGGAGGGGGGAAAGTGGACAGCCTTGCCTAAGGCCTCTTTCCGCATGAAAAAAAGGAGTAGCTGCTCCATTCAATAAAACAGAGAATGATACAGTAGTTATACATGACATGATCCATCTTATAAAATTGATACAAAAGCCCAAATGTGTGAGCAGAAGCCGGATATATATCCAACTCACCTTGTCGTAGGCCTTGGACAAGTCAATTTTAAGAATAGCACCTTTGATGTGCTTAGTCTTCAAACTGTGAAGTCCTTCCTGAGCCACCCCTATAGCCTCATGTATCTGACGTCCTTCAAGAAAGCCAAATTGTTCTTCAGAAATATTTTCTGATAAGTTGACCTTAAGTCTCCGAGCAATGACCTTCGAAACAATCTTGTAGATACAATTGCACAATGAAATAGGCCTGAATTCAGATAGAGTAGACGGATGATCAGTTTTAGGAATGAGAGCTATAAAAGTAGAATTGAAACAAGCCGGTATCTTCCCATTTAAACGTGTATCTTCAACCACCTGTAGAAGATCCAACCCCAAAACATCATAAAGATCCAGAAAAAATTCCACCGTCCAACCGTCCGGCCCTGAACTCTTGTCTTTCTGGAAGCTACCAATGACCTCCTTTAACTCCTCCTCAGAAATAGCACACATGAGTCTCCTATTATCCTCCTCCTCAGCAAACCTCGGGAATAATTGAGCTACCCTGATAACTTCAGCGATAGAGGCCTAGACGGGTGCCTTAAATAAATTTTGGAAATGTCCCACCCTGCATCTAGCCTTATCTTCAAAATCAAAATGTTCAATGCCATTTTCATCTTTCAAGCTCAAGATGGTATTGGCCGACTTCCTCCCCCTGGAATATGCATGAAAGAATTTGGTATTCTCATCGCCACATTCCAACCAAATCGCCCTACTCTTGAGTCGCCAAGTTTCCTCCTGTTCCAGCAAAAGTTTATTTCTAGCACCTTCCAAACTGACCATAGCAGCCATAGATTCCTGAGACAATAGACCTCCTCCATCCCCTTCATAAATCTGTAGTAGTTCAGCCTCAATCAGTTTCAAAGCAGTATCCTCCCTTCTTTTCTTATCAATAGCCCACACTTTGACAGCTCCTTTTAATCGATGGATGTTCTCAGCAAATTGAAAAGCCGCAGTGCGTTCATGATCCACATCATACGGCCTCCATAAGTCCAGAAAAAGACTTTAAAAGATTCATCACTTAACCAGTTCTTGTTAAATTTTAGAGAGCTTGGAGGATTGATGGGTCCTATCCTAATCTCTAGAAAGATAGGGAAGTGATCAGAATCCCCACCGCTCCCAACCCACTGTCTGAGTTGAAAAAACCTGTCCACCAGCCTCTCAGCCACCAGGAACCTGTCCAATCTTTTAGCCACCCGAGCCTCTCCACTCCTATTATTCCTCCAGGTGGGTTTCAGCTTGTTAGGTTCAATATCAAGAAGATTTTTACGAACCAGCATCTGTTGAAAGTATCCAGCCATTGGATCCACATGCGCTCGAGGGCCCCAAATTTCAGTTTGCCCTAAGGTGAAATTTAAATCTCCCCCCACCACAACCGATTCACCATACAAGAGCTGATCCTGCAGAATAGTATCCCAAAATTGGGCCCTATTTTCATAAGGTCCATAGACATTAACCACTGTGAAACAAGTACCCAAGTCGACAGAGAGAAATTCAGCTCCCAAAACTGAAGACATCCCCCAAGCATTGATGAGTTTCAACGCACAATTCTTCCATCCCACAGCTAGACCCCCCGATCGTCCCCGAACGTCCAGAGTCACAAAGGTCCAGCCAGCCATCCAAAGTTCCAGTTTCTCCTTGACAATAACACCTAATCCTAAAGTCTCCTGTAGCAGAATCACATCAGGGAGTTCAAGAGTAAGCACCCTCATGAAGGCTGATTTCTTTTTAGGCCCAGCCAGGCCCCTACAATTAAAGGACATGATCTTCATTACCGAACATGCGTCCGGGCATTCACTGCTCTAAGTGCCCTCTCAATCGAAACCTATTTCCCAGCTCGAAGATCTAGTCTGGCCCTGTTCTGAGCCTTAGATAAATGAGACCTGCGACCTCTGCCTCTCCGCGCCGGCACCTTCTCCTTTCCTAATCCCCCCCCAGATAACTTAGTGCAAGAATGAAGATTATATCCCGAAGCAGAAGACTCAGGAGAGGAGGGTTCAGAAAAAGTTACCACCTTCCCAGGGTCAGGTTCCATATAGTTCATGTTGTCCTCCAAAAGGAGAGGAGGCAAATCATGGTTATGAATAGAGGAATATTCCACCGGACAATTAAGATCCCCACAAGGACCCGAGGAGAGTGAAAGCGGGAGATTTGCAGAGTGTCCCGTCAAGGATAAATTCTTCAACCCCTCAAACCAATCAATCCCCTCCACAGTGCACAGATTATAAAATACATTAACAGAGGGCGTTAAAGAGAAAGAAGGAAAACCCGTGAAAGAAGATCCCTGCACTTCAGTCATATCCAAAAGTGCAGAACAGAGAACTTCTTCAACAGGTGCACCATGAACTACAGCTAGTATGTCCCGCTGCACTTCTGTATCCTGGCCACAAGGATCCAATTCCTCCACAATCTGGTCTTCACCCAAACCATCCCTCACCGGCGGCGGATAGTAGTTCAAAGGGTCCTTAGGTTCATCCAGAACATCCAAAGTAGTATGATTTCTAAGACCCCCATGGAGGGTGCGATCCGAAAGTCGACAAGCAGACGCCGGGTGACCATAAACGTGACACCGCCTGCACCTAAAAGGCACATTCTCATAATCCAGCATCTGAGGTATACATTCAGGCCCCCACTCCAAATTAATGACCTCCGGTAATCCTTCGCGGATATTTAAATTGACCAATATTCTAGAAACTTGTTTGTAATGGGTCTCCAGAAAGGAAAGATCTGCATCCAGAAAATTTCCAAGAATATCCCCAATCTTTCGAAAGTGTTTAATATCCCAAAAATGCAATGGCAGTCCCGGTAATCTAACCCAAACCGGGATTGAATCAACCCTCTCCCGACTGGCATCAAAGAGAGGATGCCAGGGTTTCAGCAATACCGGCGAATGATCCAAGTGCCAATTCCGGTCGAGAATTTTGTGTAGATCCACCTCAGATTGAAGTACCACCGCAAACCATCCTCGTAGCAGCATGTCCACCCCAGGTGTGTAGCCTAACACCTCGCGCCAGTTTGATTCCACCCAATCCATCATAGTAGGTCGAGCAAAAGATCTGCCCATGACCCTTCCCACCAGCGTCAACTTAGACATTTCCAAGACACGTTCCCAGGCAATATCCTCGCCTACAGCATAACTGCCCACAATGCGAGTTTTAATCCAGCTCCGCTTCCGTCTCCTGCTCGATCCCTTCTGTGAAGCCCCGACCCCTGATGCATTCCTTCCTTTAAGCTTCGAAACAGCCACAGGAGGGCTTTCATAACCACGGTGTTTAAAGGTCTCCAAAGGCACTCGCGTATCTACGGCAAATCCACCACATTCCGTCCCACAAAGCTTCTGAACCTGACGAGCCACCCCCTCATCCGCAATCCATCCAAAACCGGCCACCGCTTCGAAACCCTCCTGCACTCCAGATGCCGGAAACCCTACATTCTGATCAAAAAATTCTCCATCCCCCCTCCAACACGAGCTACCCAAAAAGTCCACAGACGTACCATCAAATGCCAGATTTTTCGGCATTAGGTTTGGTGGTGAGAAGGACAGGTACTCCAATGGTGTTAATCCATCTACCGGCCTCATCTGCCCCACCCCGGTAGAGTCAGTCCCAACAGGTCCTAGCATGGGGATCTCCACCAAGCCCTCCCTCTGTCCACCACCTAGCAACCCCCATACATCCAGAGCCTCCAGCTGGTCACCAGAGCAGCCAACCAATACCATTTCCTCCATAGAATCCAAAACCTCAGAAAAACCGCTGCAAACCCTTACAATAAATCCAAAACACCGACACAAACAGCACCAAAGCGCCTGACAAGCAGAAACTGAAGAACCTCGATACAATAGTTAAAACCAATAAAAAAAACCCCGATATCTTCCTCCCTCCAACGTATACCATTTTCAGAGATTCCAAGAATCAGATGCAGATTCCCAATCGAAACAGGATTTCAATGGGATCAGGAAGAATAGTTTGGCGTCTACTTCAATGTAAGACAATGGCTGGCCAAGCCGCCATCATTTTCCTCCATTTCCTGGAACGTATTAGTTAAAAGCAAAGATAGAAATCTCTGGATCGCATCTCCATCAATGTCCAGAAGAATCGAAGAGCCCCTGACATTCATACAAATTCATGGAAACAATACATTTATGCCGGCGACTGCACGAGCCATCTGCCCTCTGCAGCAAGGGCTCTGCCCCCTGCCTGGTGCACCGATCAGTCGTTCCCTGCGTTTGTAGCTGACAGGTGGGTTTCTTGATGGTGCAGGTGGGCTAAGCGGCTGCCTTCTTCGGCTATCAAACACCCCCCCATAGTGGTTTTTATTATGCCCCAATTTTTTTCCATTTTTTCAAGTATTAAGATCTCACACCATTGAAGAATAATATACTCACCATTCATTGTTAATTGAGTAATTGTACACTATTTATATGAGGAAAACTAAACAAATGATCTTTTCATTAAAGTTATACATGAAATACTATGTTAATTTTGAAAATATTTTTATATTAATTTATTTCATTTTTGATTTTTTTGTTATCACTTATTTAAAAATGTCAAGGTCATATTTTCATCAAAATTTGAGATGTTATGTTTCTCTTAAAAATGTTATTATATATATTTATTTTGTTTTCAAATTTTTATCCTTTTATTAAATTTTTATTATTATTATTATTTTTTTATGTGGTTCATGGAACACCCTCTTTTATCGGTGCCCTGCTACGTCCAAGTTAACCTCCTCAGAGTTCGGAGACAGAGGAATGGCAATTAATTGGATAGTAGAGCTCCTGAAGAGCTCAGTGGCTCACTTAAAAGCAAGTATCATTGGCGGGACTTGAACCTAGGTGGAGCGGATAACAATCCGATAACTCAACCACTCGGGCTAAACCCAATTGACATCCTTTCATTAAATTTATACATGATATGTTATGTTTAAGTTGAAAATGTTTTTAAATCAATTTATTTCACTTTAAGATTAATGCTATATTTTCATTAAAGTTATAAATTATGTTTATATAGAAAATGATTTTATATCAATTTATTCAAATGTTTTAATCTTTTTTGTTCTGATAATGATTTTTATATTACTTATCTATTCCTAAATGTGGCAATGACTCATTAAATTTATTGCACTAAGTAGCGAGGTGCTCTGCAACCCTGTATGGAGGAGATATTGTAACACGTAACATTGTGTAACATTATGTATCATGTTGTTATTATATAAAAAAATCCAAATGATGTTGTCCTAAATAAAAAAGGGGAGATGTTGTGACACGTAACATTGTGTATGTTATGTAAGATGTTGTTCCTATTAAAAATCCAAATGATGTCGTCTTAATAAAAGGGGAGATGTGTAACACATAATGTTGTGTAACGTTATGTAACATGTCATTCCTATAAAATAAAAATAAAAAACCAAATGATGTCAGCTTAAACAAAAAAAGGGAGATGTTGGTAACGTTGTGTAATGTTATGTAACATGACGTTCCTATAAAACAAAAATCCAAATGACGCCGGCTTAAGTAAAAAAAAGAGATGTTGTAACACGTAATGTTATGTAACATGCATTTCCTATTAAAAAATCCAAATGATGTCACCTTAAACGAAAAAAAATAAATTATATTGAATTCATCTTAAACTTATATCGATCACGGGATCAAATATGTTGAGGTGTTAATTTTTTCTTAATGTGTGAAAATTTTAAGATAAACAAAATTTACACCTCAAGAAATTGGATTCCTCTCTGTGCTTGATAGATCCGGGTTTAAGATGGATCTATGCTGGTTATAAATTGCACCCATCTATTATCTAGAGGAGACAATGTCCTATTAAAGTGCAATGATATAAATTTTATCCTTGGAAGAGATTATGATTCTTCGATTAATAGGGGTTTGGAAGAGAATCCACAAGTGGTATCACACAATTTGGAGAATATTTAAAAATCCAATAAAGTGATTTTTATACAAAATTTATTCTTTGGTGGTGGGATGCAACCATTTGAATAACATTTAAGAGTTCAAGATGGTGATTTTTATATAAAATTTATGTTATAGAGGAGAATGCTCAAGTAATACAGGACCACTTGGAGAAAAATATATTGAATGAAAGGAAGTTAGTCTTATAGTGAAAACTGGAAAACGGCTCACACTTCATTTGTCACTATAGTTATAACACTTCAATGTGGAACACACAGATTGAGATGAGACACCTACTTGTTAAAGTGCTTATATATAAAATTTATCACTGCACATTTATTTTCTTGAGGAGACAATGAATTTTTAAATCACAAGGATATAAATATTATCCTTGGAGGAGACTTCGTTTCTTCAAGTAATAGGGGTCTGTAAGAGAATCCAAAAGTAATATGGACCATTTACATAATTTTTAAAAGTTCATCAAGATGATGATTTTATATAAAATTTATGTTTTGGTGGTGGGTTGCAACCAATAATGGATAATTTGGAGAATATTTAAGAGTTCAAGATGATGAGTTTCATATAAAATTCATGCTTTAGAGAAGTATTCGCACGTAATACATAACCATTTGGAGAAATATATATTAACTGAAAGGAAGTTAGTGTTACAATGAAAACAAAAAAAATGGCTCACATTTTATTTTTTTCTAATGTTATACTCTTCATTGTGGAACATTCTTATCTAGATGCGATAACAACTTGTTAAAGTGATATTATATAAAATTGATCACATTCACATATTCACTTGACAAGAAGATGACTTGTTAAAGCAAAAATGGATATAATGTTTTTGAGCTTGGAAGAGACATTCTTTGTTTAAGTAATAGTGGAACATAACAATTAACAATGGAACTTGATATTGAAGAATATTAAAAATCTTAAGATCATGATTTTTATATAAAAAGTAAGGTTTGGAAGAGAATCCATAAGTAATAGTGGACCATTTGGAGCATCTCTAAAAGTTAAAGATGATGATTTTTATATAAAATTTATGCTTTGAGGGAGGGTTGTAGGAAAAATAAGACCATTTAGAGAATATAAAGAGAATCCATAGGTATTGTGGACCATTAATTTTGGAGAAATATATATTACACGAAAGGAAGTTAATGTTTCGTAGGAAATTGAGAAAAATGGCTCACATTTTGTTTTCCATTATAGTTATACATTTTCAATGTGAAACACATTGATTGAAATTGGATATCTTCAATCTCTCTTCTATGAGTTTCCTATTATTGATATGGATAATTTTGTTTCTTAGTGGACAAATGCTATGCCCTTGAATTATTACTTTTTCTTCAATCATAGAAACTTGCATCTATATTTTTGTAGAAAAATGGCTCACATTTTGTTTGCCATTGTAGTTATACCTTTTCAATGTGAAACACATTGATTGAAATTGGATATCTTCAACTTCTCTTCTATGAGTTTCCTATTACTGATATGGCTAAATGTGTTTCTCAGTGGACAAATTCTATGTCTTAGTCGACAAATGCCATGTCCTTGAATTATTACTTTTTCTTAGTTCAATCATAGAAACTTGTACCTATATTTTTGTAGTTGATATGTATGTGACACATATACTTAAGGAATCATTATCTCAAACTACAAAAGGACAGATAGAAATGTAAAGTGTAACCATCCATTGGAGTTGATAGGGATACCATTTTAATTCTATGTATGACAATGTTTTATATGATTAATAAGATCTTTTTTTTAATATTTGGTTGTATTTGATAAATTTAATGGTTCTTTCCATATTTTTATGGTGTTTCCATCTAAAAAATTAATTAATGATTTTTTTTATAAGTATTGATTTGTAACTCTAATTATAGAAATCCGATACATACATACATACATACATGTTAGTTTTTATTCTGTTGAAATATTTTTATGTGAAAATCAAATAAAGTTTATGAAAAACATAATAATGAGAAACTCGATTATAGTTTGGGTAATTGTTTTGCAACATTGTATTTAATGATATTTGTAATTGTAAAAAACACAATTATTATTTTAGATGACAAAAAAATAAATGTATGGGATGATGAGAATATCTATATTTCATTACAAAGACTTTAGTTTTTATTGTCTTGAAATATTTTTATGTGAAAAATAAATAAAGTTTATGAAAAACATAATAATGAGAAACTCAATTATAATTTAGGTAATTGTTTTGCAACATTGTATTTAATGATATTTGTAATTGTAAAAAACACAATTATTATTTTAGATGACAAAAAAATAAATGTATGGGATGATGAGAATATCTATATTTCATTACAAAGACTTATAATTGATGAGGCAGAGGCAGAACAGGACAGCTCTTACACTTGGCTCCTCCACTCAAACTGGAGGGAAGCGAGATTGAAGATTGGGAGGGCGCTAAAAAGATTGGGAAGGCAGGGGGACTGGTTCAAGACTGGATCAACCGGATCAAATGCGAGATATGAAACTAGTTAAACAACCGGAGTAAATACATGAATGCAAAGTACTTCTAAATGATATCCAACTCATTTTAAAAGCTTTTAATGATATATATTAAATTTGATTGATAAATAATTACAAAATTGAGATTTCAAAATTGCAAAATTAGATTTTGAAAACACCAATACTAAAACTCATATCTAAAAGTGTCAATATTGGATTCTAAAAGTGCAAAATTAGATTCCAAAAATGCAAAAAATAATCCAATTTTGCAATTTTGTAATTAAATATTGACACTTTATGTCTTGGATTTTGCAACCGTAATTTTGAATTGATTGTGTATGTTATTTCAATTTCATCTTAAAAGTATGCCCCTTCCCTACCTAAATTTTTCCAAATCCATAATCAATTTTCTTCTCACACACACATCAAATAAAAATTAACGCATTTCTAACAAAACTAAAAATTAACGCATTTCTAACCAAATTACTCTAGAGACAAAAACATTAAATTTATTGAAAACCAACATTATCAATCATGAAAATAACTTCCCTTCTTCTTTGGATCTATACATATACCAAATGTTGAAATTTGAAAGCAAATATATATCATTAATATTTATTAAGCTATTATAAATTTCACATATACAACAATATATTCATTAACACATACTAACGTACACATTTTTTATTTTTACCTATTGGTATGTTCAATAATGACCATTTAAATGATTAGTTAATATTTCTATTCCTTTTATTTATCTTATTATAATGACCATTTAAATGATTAGTTAATATTTCTATTCCTTTTATTTATCTTATTATAGAGGAATTTCATAAATTAATATAAAGTATTAGGAATAGGAAGCATCCTATTTAAGTGTGTTTTTTAAACATAGGAATGGGATGTTTTATCTTTTTAATTTCTTTTATGGATGCCAAATAGTGGAGGTTGAGGAATCTGGTGGTGGATATATGGTGGGTAGAGCTAATAACAAAAAAATTTAAAATTCCAAGATATCCCGTCTAGATGGGAGTTGCAATGAAGCCCCCTTAAGAACAGAAAGTGCACCATTCAAACTCATAAGGATTTGGTGCACCATCCCAACTCTAGACATCGGTTAGTACCGTGGGACCTTATGTACAAGGATGGATTGAGATCACAAAGAAGAAAGGATAAAACGTTAGGTTTAATTTTTTTTGTACTTCTCTCTTTTTCAGGTTGTGTTTTTCTTTGTATCATAAGTAAATGAGTGATTTCTTTCTTCTTGTATATGAATTTTTCTTCTTGTATATGAATTTTTAACATTGTTCTTATAATATTTACATTATGGCGGATGATGAAACATTAGAAAAATAATCTGATATTTTTGTATTCAGATTTCCTATACATGAATGTCTATCTGATATTTATAAGTGCCTATTTATTATTTTTTCAGAGCAGATTGATTTATGTTAAGTATAGATCAATATTTCAAGAAGATCTAGGAGCTCCTCCAGACCAAACCCTTTCCCCTAATATGACTATTGTAGGAAGGAATATTGATTTTTTGTGAAGAATATTAATGGGAAATCCATTTCTTTGTTGGCCAAACATTTAGATCACATCATTCTCCTAAAACATAAACTTTAGGACAAATTGAGCATCCCTCTAGATTTACCATGATTACTTTATGTGGTTAAGTAGAAGGAGGATGTACCGTGCTCTATGTGTTTTTATAAGAACTCTACCATATATTTGGTCTAGGTTTTGGATTACTTACTTTCTCTATTTCGATTTCTTTTAAGGATGTATTTGGATTGAAGATATCTACTTTATTAGTGCAAATGCTAGTTCTGCGAAATCTATATATTGTTGAGAAATTGGATGAGGTGAAAACTTTGGAGGTCAAGAATTCATAGGTAAATGAGATTTTCTTAACACTTACATGTGAAGCAGTCATGTGTAGTTTTAATGGTTTTTTACCATGATCAAATATCTACACCAATTGATATATTCTAATTAGAGAAAAAAATGAAATCCTTTTATGCTCTCAAGGTTTCTTTATAGTACAATTCTACTACGAGAATGATTACAAGAAAATATTTGATGAGGGAATTTTGGTTATGGGGAAGAGTAGGGATTTTTATTACTCCATGGTTTCCATAGTTTGATCCCACTATTACAGTGGTATCCAAAATGCTAGTGTGAGTGCAGATCCCAAATATGCCTCCTCCCTTTTGACAACATAAAATGCTATAAATTATTGATAGCCTTTTGGGAAGATTTTTAAAGTATGATAGACAGAGAACTCAACAAGGTTTATTTACATGTGCTTATATTTGTGTGAAAATGAACCTTGGTAAAAATCTAAACCAAAAATCCATACACAATTTGGATTTGTGTTTTTTTTCTCCTTAAAGCTCCATTTGATTTCAGTTATTTTTAAATGCTTTAAAATCATATTTATATAATGTTGCACCTTAAAAATATGATTTGAATTCTTATTTATGAATATATATTGTGATCCTTTATGTGAAAAAAATATATTTAAATTATACTATTTTCATTCAATCTCACAATTTTCTTTTAAAAATTAATATTTACTTGATGCATTTTCTTACTATTTACTCTAGTAAATAAATTTAAAAAGTAAATTATTATTGATTATTAAAACTAAAATTACTTTAAACAATTTTAATGTGTAAATATTATATTACAATCTTCACAAATTTTGATTGGAATTGATTTAAATTTATAATCTTAATTATATAAATATGTTTTTGTTATTTTAGCTGCATTATGAAAATTTTAGAAAGTGATTTCTCAATAATCTTTTAAAATTTAGAAAAGTTATCACTCTAATTTTTATATACAAACTTTAAAATTTAAAATTCAAATAAATACAATATTTAAATACAAACTTACCAAAAAAATAGCTTGATATTATAAATTTTTTAGGTGTTCTAGAATGTAGATCATCTTGGAAAAAAATGTTGTCAGTGTTTAATTACTTAGAGACTTCAAAATTTAAAAGCCAAATGAAAAACAATATTTAATATCAAGTATTTTTCATCATTATGCAAATCAAAGGAAATTCTCAAACTCAATATGGAGGATAGAAGACCAAAATGGAGATTCACTGCATGGTTTCAAAAGCCTTTCTAAAGTTGAAGTTTCTCATTTTTAGTCTTTATTCTCGGAATACCAAAGGGTCTATATAGTAGAAGTTGTTAAGGTGGCAATTTCCTATCCCAACTTTGTCTCCCATGAAAATAATGAAAGTTTGATGGCTCTGATTACTGAAGATGAAATCAAGGGAGTCCTTATGTCTATCCAGAAGGAAAAAAGTCATGGTCATGATGGGTGGGCTATTGAGTTCTTCCTTGGTTTGTATGATTTTTTGGAAGATGATATTTTACAGGTGGTAGAAGATTCTATAACTGCAGGTAAAATATTGGCTGCAATAAAGTCGACTTTTATTGCATTGATTCCTCAATTAGATTGTTCGGTTCACTTTGAAGACTTCTGACCTATCTCCTTTTGTATATGTCTGTACAAAATTCCTGCAAAAGTTACAGTAACTAGTGTAAAGGGCTATTTATCTTCCTCAATATATTCAAAACAATTTGGTTTTCTTGCCGGTAGATATATTCATGAAGTAGTTGGGGTTGATCAAGAAGTATTCCATACAGTGAAGGTAAAAAAGAAACCTGTTGTGATTTTGAAAGTTGACCTTTCCAAAGCTTATGACAAAGTTAGCAGGCTATATCTTTGATTGATTTTTTCAAGTGGGATTTTATCTAGCATTTGTAAATTGGGTTATGAGTTGTGTTCATACTATCTCTTTTGTTATCCTTATAAATGGTTCAACTTCATAATTCTTTAGACCTTGGAGGGGGATAAGATAGGGATGTCCTCTGGCATCTCTTCTATTTTTGTTGGTAGTTGAAGTTTTAAACATAGCATTGGAAGAGGCTAAAGTATCTAGTCTATTATAATACATCCAAATGGACTTGTCATGCCCCCTTCCATAAATTCGATGAACAGATGGGGACATGAATGATATACAAGATTCTATATTTCACCCCGTATCCTTATTACGAATACATAACATTTAAATTTTGTGTGCAGATACATAATGGAAATAACTTGATCCACACAATCATAAAATGCATATACAAGCATAATCATCACAGGAATCAATTATAAACATTGCATATTCAAATAAAGAGAATACTTATCTTTAAAATGAAGAAGATCCAAGCAATTGGCTATGTAAGAGAAATTTCCACCCAACCGTAGGAACTCTGTCCAACATATACTCTTTCTGCTGAGAGTCCACCCCCAAATAAGGCTTTGAGGCCACAAGGGTGAAGGAAGCACCTACATGATTCTCTCTCTCATCCCACACGTCATCCTGCTCTCTATGCCTAGCCATGAGATGATCTTTTAGATCTCTATATAGATCTCACTTAACCATCATAACCATGGCACTCCTTCCAAATTCCACACACAACACAAGGAAGGAATTCCCCTTCACTAGTTCACAATTCCCTTAGGAATTAAAATGTTAGGATATTTAGACACTTAGGAGTTAGTTAAGATCAACTTGTGTAATATATCTGTTAGAAAAAGTGTGTTTCTTTAGTATGCATTTGTAAATATTTAATCCGATGGTCACGATATGTTCTAGACATAGAGTGATCCGATGGTTCAACTTCTCTTAGATCATACCTAACCTCGATCCGTGGCTTAACACCCAATTGGTACATGATCTCTATTTAAATAGCATGGAGGGTCGTTGTCTAGTTGATCGATTATGAGAAGCTTATTTGTAACTTTCTTTCTTTGCATAATAAATTGCTTCGTAAAAGCTATTTGACTGGGGCCGTGGAGTGTTTCCCTCTTGAGGGTTTAAACCATGTCAAAACATCGGTGTATCGATCTGTGATCTGTTTGTGTGAAGTGGTTTCTCTAGGTGTTCGATCTTTTGGGAGTACCCTGTGTACCCGAACATGGTATCAGATCTTTTATGAAGAGCCGCTTCCGGTTATGATCTAGATCTTGAACTGTTGTTTCCGAAACTTGAAAGGGTTTCTGGTTCTAGTATTTATGTGTATTTCTAGGCTGTGGGAGGTGTTCCATTGCGTTCGGAGCACCATTTCCATTAGGAAATAGTTTTCGTTTGATCGAAAACGGTTCCCGGTTGCTTCAGAAATGCGTATTTCATCAGATCTGAAGGTATAATGTTACAGTGACGTTTTTTTATTTCTATTTAAAAAAAAATCTCATATTTAATTAGTTTTTATTTTTAGATTTTTTTTAGTTTCGGATTGTTGCTTTCCCTGTCTGCGTATGCTCTTCTCCGTGCACCTTGTGCGATCTCGACGAATCAGAAACACAAAGGGAAAGTGTTTTTCTCAGCTGTGTATGCTCTTTGCCGTGCACCTTGTGCGATCTTGGCAAATCAGAAATAGAGAGAAAACGTAGACTTTTCGGGCAATCTAACGAGATCTAACCCCACAAGTGTGGAAAAGTTTTTTTGGTTTTGGTTTATGGTGTGATTTGCAGAAAAAAAAGGCAAGCACGAAAACCGAGCAAGAAGAGTAAAAAAAAAAAAAGGCCCCCTTCCTCCTTCCCATATTTTACATACCTTTAAATCTAGCTCACTTGGTTCAAAGTTTAAAGTAACATCATTGTAAAAGTGAAATCACTTGTTTTACAAAAGTGATTCACTTAAAACAACTTTCTTGTAAAGTGATTGTCAAAGGTTCATCTTGGGAAGAGGGGGGTCCTTTTTTTTTAGCTGGTCATTCTCTATCTGCCGCATCATTATTGGGGACATCTTCAACATTTTCTTTGGTCAAGCATAACTTCATCATACGGAGTCCGTTTTCAGTGCCGTTTTTTTTGAAACCACCTAGTTTTTCGAGCTCTTCGCATCCATACTATTGGTTTATGCTTTTACAGTCATTAATTTACAAATATGGCCACCCATTGTGATATTCTACTTACTAGTTCCAACTATTTCTCATGGAAATCTCATATGGAGGAGGTTCTACGAAGTAGAGGACTTTTCAGAATTACCTCAGGGAAAGAAACATAACCCACTAATGATGATAAGAAAATTAAATGGGAAAATAGATGTGACGAAGCTCGTGGATTGATTGGGATGTCAATCTCTACTGATTTGCGATTCCACATATATGGAATTGATGAACCTGATGCTACTTGGGACAAGTTGGAATCTGTGTTTGGTAAACATAATGAAATTCGAGGTCACCAACTCGAAAATGAGTTGATTTCTTTAAATCCAAGTGTTTTTTCATGCATACAAGATTATTTATCTAAGTACAAAACTCTTAAACTCTTATGTGAAGAATGGAGGATTAAGAGGGAAGACAAACAATGCATTTATCATATTATTTCCAAAATTGGACCTGCATATTCTATTTTTGTATCTACATTTTACTCCATGAAAGAATCCTTGAATGCAGCTAGCTATCAAGAGCCTGGTCTTGAATCCTTTTGTGATTCCTTGATTAGAGAGAAAGATAAGCTCATCCATCTTGGAATAATTAACAATTCAGATACATCTGGGAAAGCCTTATTGTCCCAACAGAAAGAAAAGTCCAAGCCTCCCAAGAAACAAAAGTTTCGCAATAATAAGTCAAACAAAGGTCCCAAACCCTCTCAGTCAGCTCCTTCTTTAAAAAATGACAAAGGATCCAAGCCAAAAGGAAAGAAGACTGAGCGTCATTGGAACTATTGCAAGAAAGATAATCATGATGAATCTAAGTGTTTCAAGAAGATGGCAGCCTTAGAAACATCAATGAAGAAGCACCACATCATCCTAGATTCACCTTTAAAATCTACCTCTCATGGACATGCACTTTGTGCTTCTGGTTATTCTTATAATATACATCTTCTTCTTCTACTTCAAATGAATGGCTCATTGATTCTGGAGCATCTTATCATATCACTAAGGATCAAGCCATCTTTTCTACTATGCATGAATGTAACACCAAACAAATATTTGTTGGTGATGATAGATCTCTAAGTGTTGTAGGAGCTGGAACAGTTCCAGTAGATAATGGTCATTTCAGTGATGTACTATGTGTTCCAAGAATTTCCTGTAATTTGTTATCGGTCTATCAAATCACTCATTCTGGTGAAGGTAAAATTGTGACATTTACACCTCACCAAGTTGTAATCAAGGATTTTAAAGATCCTCAATAGGTCCTAGCTACCGGAATTGTTGATGATATTACCAGGTTGTACAAATTTAACAACTTGGGGTCATCACATTTTCCTTCAGTTTTTGTTGCTCATAGTGATAACTTGAACAAACTTTGGCATGAGCGATTTGGTCACTTAAATTATCGCTCATTGCAACAACTATGTAAAGACAATATGGTGACAAGTCTTCCGATGGTATCTTGCAGGGATGGTGTCTATTCCGGTTGTGTACTCGAAAAACATCATCGGGATAGTTTTGACAAACGCGCCTCTTGGAACGTCTCGGTTCCCTTGGAGCTTGTGCATAGTGACTTGTGTGGTCCTCTTCCATCTGCTTCCTTTTCTGGTTTCAAATTTTTCTTAACTTTCATTGATGATTACACCAGACGCACTTGGGTTTATTTCCTAAAACTTAAGAGAAAGTATTTAACATGTTCTTGGCCTACAAGGCCCTTGTTGAAAAACAATCTGGTCATAAAATTATTAAGTTAAGATCTGACAATGGAGGATAATATGTTAACAAAAAGTTCACTACTTTCTGCACTGAACAAGGAATCCAACAACAACACACTATTCCATATACACCACAACAAAATGGTGTAGCTGAATGGAAGAACCACACTTTAAAAGAAATGGCTAATTGTATGATCCAATCTAAGGGACTAAGTCTTCAATTTTGGGCTGAAGCCATAAATTGTGCAAATTACATAGTTAATCGCATCCCCACTAAAGCTTTACAAGGTGTCACATCGAAAGAAGCATGGAGTAAAATTAAACCAGATGTAAGTCACTTCCATGTGTTTGGTAGTGAAGAATGGGATCACATTCCGGATGAAAAACGGAAAGCATTACAGCCTAAAAGTGAAAAGTGCATATTTGTTGGATATTATGAAGATGTAAAAGGTTATAGACTTCTTCAACCACATTCTCATGATGTAATGATTAGAAGAGATGTTAAATTTGATGAAAATCTCTTAGCCTATGAGCCTAACTCGGCGATTGTGCCATCTTTGGCCTGCGAGCCTGATTTGGCAATTGTGCCTTCTTCTTCTTCCAACTTCCTTGACAGGTTTCCAACTCTAGTTTTTGATGATGACAGTGAGGATGAAAATCCACCTCCGCTTGCTCATGTTCCTCCAGTTGCACCAGCACAAGTGCTTCCTCAATGGGTCCGTTCAACATGTGAAGCAGCTGGTGATCTTGTCGGTGATCCTAGAGATCAATGTCGAACACGTTCTCAGTTTCAGCGAGCCTCTTCTCTTTTGGCTCAAGTTTCCGAGAATCATGATCCAGAAACCTTTGTAGAAGCTTCAGGAAATCCAGATTGGGATGCAGCTATGGATGAAGAATATCATTCCTTAATGGCGAACGATACTTGGGATGTTGTACCTCTTCCAAAAGGAAGAAAACTTGTCAGATGTAAACGGGTCTACAGAACTAAGTATGCATCAGATGGAAGTGTTGAAATATTTAAGGCAAGGTTAGTTTCCAAAGGTTTTTCCCAAGTTGAACGGATTGACTACAATGAAACCTTTGCTCCTTTCACAAAAATGAAATCCATCCGCCTTGTTCTTTCCCTTGCAGACTTACATAACTGGGAATTCCATCAAATGGATGTCAAGTCTGCCTTCTTACATGGTGATTTACAGGAGGAAATTTACATGGAACAACCTCCTGGATATGTTCAGAATAACTCTAGCCTTGTCTGCTGCCTTAAGAAATCCTTATATGGCCTTAAGCAAGCTCTTAGAGCTTGGTTTGCCAAAATGGATAGCTTTCTCCTTGACACTGGTTTTTCTAGATGCCATTCTGACCCTAATGTCTATACCAAGAAAGTAGGAAACCATCTCATTAGACTTGTTCTATATGTTGATGACCTTATTCTTACCGGTAGTGACCCTAAGCTGATAACCCATGTGAAATCCAGTCTTAAGCAAAACATTGAAATGTCAGACTTAGGACATTTGCATTATTTTCTTGGTCTCCAAGTCCTGCAAACCAAAGAAGGAATCTTTCTTTCTCAGTCTAAGTATGCTTGTGACCTTCTTCGTCACTTTCACATGGAAGATTGTACACCAGCCCCTTCTCCCTTCCAGTCTGGAGTCAAAATTTCTACCACTTGTACTTCACCTAAAGTAGATGCCACCTTGTATTGTCAGCTTGTTGGTAGTCTCTTATACTTGACTCATTCCCATCTTGACCTTTCCTTTGCCGTTGGTCGTGTTTCCCATTAGATGAAAACACCTCATGAAAGTCACTAGAAAACAACTAAAAGAATACTTCGATATATTCGAGGTACAATTCAGTTTGGGATTCATTACAGTACAGGGGGAAACCTTTGTTGGTTGGTTTCACTGACTCAGATTGGGCCGACGATCCTGATGATCGAAAGTCTACAGCAGGTTATGTTTTCAGTCTAGGATCTGGACTTGTCACTTGGGCTTGTAAGAAACAACAAGCTCTTGCTTTTTCTTCAGCAGAGGCAGAATATCGAGCCGCAGTTAATGCCAGTCAGGAAGCTTTATGTCTTCGACAGATCCTTTCAGAGTTTGGATTCGAGCAGCAACAACCTACTCCACTTTGGTACGACAATCAAAGGGCCATCAAGCTTGCCAAAGATCCAGTCCTACATCAACGCAACAAACACATTGAGCTACATATGCACTTCATCAGAAATCTTGTTCATGATCATGTTCTTGAAGTGCTCTTTTGTCCTATAGATGATCAAGTTGCAAACATCTTCACCAAGTCTCTTACAGAAGCGAAGTTTTCTAAACTTTGATCTATGTTAGGAGTTCAGGAATTTTTCATTAAGGGGGGATAGGCTCTAATGCCTCCTTCCTTCTCCTAATAGTGTCAATTTTGTAAATCCTTCAATCCTATCCCAAGTTGTTCTTAAGGGGGGATGTTAGGATATTTAGACACTTAGGAGTTAGTTAAGATCAACTTGTGTAATATATCCGTTAGGAAAAGTGTGTTTCTTTAGTATGCATTAGTATGCATTTGTAAATATTTAATCCGACGGTCATGATATGTTCTAGACATAGAGTGATCCGACGAATCAACTTCTCTTAGATCATACCTAACCTTGATTCGTGGCTTAACACTCGATTGGTCTATGACCTCTATTTAAAGATCATGGAGGGTCATTGTCTAGTTGATCGATTATGAGAAGCTCATTTGCAACTTTATTTCTTTGCATAATAAATTGCTCTGTAGAAGCTATTTGGCCAGGGTCGTGGAGTGTTTCCCTCTCGAGGGTTTAAATCATGTCAAAACATCGGTGTATCGATCTGTGATCTGTTTGTGTGAAGTGGTTTCTCTAGGTGTTTGGTCTTTTGGGAGTATTCTGTGTACTCGAACATAAAACCCTTACAGTGCTTACCCATGTGTGCAGTAAGAGTTCAACCTGATGTATGATGTTTGAGAACCTCCTGTAGTAGAAATTATGGCTTCTTAAGCATATGTGGGTAGCAAAAATCAAAGAGAAAGGATTCCTAGATTTCCTAACCTCTATGCTCACCTACAACCGTCTATTTTCCCTTTAAATATGAAACTCTGTCTCTAAATTCAAATTTATAGGTTAAACATAGTCTGGTAAAGGTCATTAACATCAATGTGGATCTCTATGTAGTGTATATATGCATGAGAGAATTATAGAATGAGTGTTGACTCCATTGAATACGAGATAATGGTGAAAAGACAATTGACATAGCTTTTTACTATAGAAGAAATAACTCCTAACAACTGCAGATTGACTTCTAACATTTGACATATTTCTCACAAAAGTGCATTTAGCCCCATGCTTCAATAACTGCATGGGGTGACTTTTCCCATCAAACTTAGTACACATGCATTCAATGATTGGGATTAGTTAAAATAAGGTTATTAGATCATTTAAATAGAATTGAAAATTTTGAAAGAGTTCTAAGGTTTACACTTGGTAGCAAAGGATTCAGTTTCCCTTAGGCCCCCTTTCCTCTTACCCTATGGTGGAATCATAGCTCCTCTAGTGCTCTTTACATAGCCATCTTGGACCATTTTATTATGTTTGAAACATAATTATTACATATATTTTGAGTTAGCATGGTAATCCAACCATACGTTCCATATAAAATATTTACATCAAACATGTCTATTCATTCACTATTCGGGCCTTGGACTTGAGCTCCACACTAGGAATCCATACTAGCATATTTACATCATTTAAATAATTTGGATTAAATATATTCCAAACCAAAATTGAGGATATTACAATACCCCTCCCCTTAGAATAACAATGTCCTTGGTGTTTTCTCTTTATTTTCGACAAGGTTCCATGTCCTTCTTTTAGCTGCATTTGCAATGCCTTTCTCTTCAAGGCCACTTTGTCTTGTTGCTATCTATCTTGGACATCAATGCTCAGTCGTTCCTTTGGGATACCTTTGGACACCTCCAATCCCTTTGGTATTTCATCACACACCTATTATCATCATCAAAGGAGAAACATGCTCGTCATAACCATTTTAAGCAACACTTAATCCATTAACAACAATCAAGTTTCAGAATTGAAGCATAAATATTCATAGACAAGATAAAGTATGAAATAATCCCAATACTTATATGTATGAACCTATCTTTGCCCCATATGGCTTCCATGGGAGAGATTCATCTTACTATTTTCTCTGACACACCCAAGGTATCTACATATACCTCTAATGCCTTCTTAACCCCAACTAGCACATAACGTAAATATCTCACTAAGATTCATTCAAGTTGCCTCTTCCTTGCAGTCACTCACTATTTATGCTCAGGAATCCCCTTCATCGTTCCATGGTTTCCTCAAGCAATCCATCATTTTCCCAGGATTTATTGCACAAGAAGAGTGCCAACTCATAGGCCTTACTGCTAGTATGTCCCACTAGAAACCCTTAACTTAGCATAGCTCATGGCGATCATAAATATCATAGGGTTCCAATGTCATTATAGTAGCATTATCCCCTACCTTTTAGCAGCCTTTATCTTTCCTCACTAGATATATCTATCATCTCACATGTATTACACACATACAGTTACCATGAGATGACATCATAATAATTTCAATAAGAAATTTTCAAATCTATTTCATACAGAGACTAGATTTTCCAAATATGAGGTCCTTCTCATGATGTTTGGATCTTGCAGGCCATATCACATGGTATTACTCCAATGTGTACTCCTGACACAATTCACAAATAGCACAATCGATAACATTAATAACCAAATTCAAATATGAATTTATAATTCTGTCTCCTACAAAGATTAGATTTGTTTAACAATGAGGCCATCATCATAATGTTTGGATTTTGTAAGTAGTAGCAATTTGTTCCTTATGGTTTTATACTTGCTGCCATAACTTTGACATCCATCTATAATAGGTCTCCATGACATAATTTTGGATTAGGCAAATAGTCATTAGCAATTATTAGCAAAAATTTCAAATCTGAAATTTACAAATTTGTTCCCTCCAAAAATCAGATTTCACAACCATGAGATCCTTCTCATAACGTTTGGATTTTGCACATGGTAGATTCCATCCTTTATTATGGACTTACACACATTTACATGTCCAAGACAAATCTACATGCGATTTGAATTTTTTTCAATCAACCAAACAAGTTGTGAGTACCCATGCATATAATATTTTCATTGCAACATTTACAATAGTCATTGAAGTGATCTTAGAATTATAACAAACAATAATTGAAACACTATCGGCTAATAATATCTCAAATGCAATGAAATACATTTACTTTATATACATCATTATCATGATAAAATTGCAAAATACAGTCACATTATCCATGCAATCAAATAAAACTTTCAATACTCATGATTACACAATCATATCCTTTCATGCAACTCTGTCCTCCCAACAAAGCATTTTGGTATCCCATCAAACATGACTATCTCCTTCATGCAATTATTTCCCTTGCATCCATAGAAACTCATGAAATGATCTCAGAATTGCCAATAATTCTATCATTTTAGCTATTAGTGAATTGCAATGAAATATATATCACAACCATGTATTCACACAATGCATCTTAACATATGTACCCACACATATGCATGCATAATAAAAAATATTTACATAATATTTTAATTCACATTCACACAATCACCCTTGCATTGATTCATAAATACCATAATGTCTTGTTATCAGACTCACACAGTCATATCATATGTCAAGCTACTCCCTTCACTACTTACAATATCTTATGAGCACATGGAACCTCATCCCAATAATTAGTTCAATGTGCATAATTCACTTATGCTCATGCACCCAATGCACTCTATCATTTCTATAAAACATATATGTGTCTACACATGTGTCCTACCATGGTATGTTTGACATCCTAGCCAATTCTTCAACATAATACCCAACCATCTCCTCAATCACTTGGTCAACTATCCAGGTCCCTTCCTTCTTCACTTAAGCACAAAATCGAGAGTTCACTCACTCCTTTCTTTTTGGAAAAGAGTTTTCATACTATATTAACACCAATAGGGAGTTCATGGTATACTTGTGCAACACTGCAAGCTTCACAACCCAATACTCTCATGGTTTCACACATGTCATGCTATTATTTCCTGTGAATGCATTCTAAATTTTAAATAGTCACAAGGTATAAGGTTCCTTTCCCTTACTACCCCATTCCTCACCATACATGGTGGAATTTCACTCACATAAATGCCTTAAATATTACATGCATATCATTTTACGATGATTAAAATATGGTTGAAGGGATTCTTACCCAATCCCATTCTAGTACTTAATACACAATCAACATAAATAAACCATTACCTTCATGGTTTCCATCAACATATTTGATGTTACCTGATCAATTGGTCTCTTAAAAAGGATTATACAATCCTTCCATCAACCTCTTGATCATATATTTTTTGTCCCAACCCTTCTTCATAAGGTTGTTGGTCACGTGCAACAACATCATCAATATATTCAACCATGCTTCTATTGTCTTTGGTCCTACAACCAATACCAACATCAATAATTATTATCAACCACAATAATTATCATAAGTGGTTCATTGCATATGTAAAACCTCATTACTTTTACCAATATGCAATGGCATATGCATGCACAAGCAGTTTCACATGCACTATGCATTATCTCTTAATATGCCCACTAGTGCATATGCATTTCAACTATCTAACCTCTTGCATTTCCAACATTCCTATGCCAAATTTTCTATACATAAAAATAAAAAAATAGAAATATATCAGCAAGAGATGAGTTGAGGAATTATCCCTTTCCAATTCCTCATCATAGCATGGAATTTCCTCTTCCATATCATATTTGATCCACTTTATGGCCTCTCTTGGTCATTACAACAACTTTCATTGCGCTCTATTCACAGTGCCTTGCTGCTCCAATTTCTTTGAGAAATCCTGACCATGCCCAACTTGACCTTTCTTGGACTTCCTAGCACTGGCTAGTGCTCCAACTAATTTCATTCCAACTCCATATGGAGTCTTTCAAGGTACATTATATGTCCTTGTACCTCATTCAACTATGAGACTTGCTTTCCTTTCCCATGGAAATATTTGCCACAATTCTGAACCACACAACTGATTCACACATGGGAATGCCTCATTCCTTAATTGTAATCCTTTACATGGACACTCTCTCACTAGCATGAACCCCATAACAGTTCCACATACCAGAATTCCTTATTCCATTAATGACAACTTTTAGGTGAATTCAATTTACTTACCCATTCTCATTGCTTACTCATAGGTTGCTGGCTCATATCCTGCAATATCCTGCAACTTCTCTTAGCATGCGTACACTTTCCCACAAGGATGATTCACCCATCACCTTTAGAAGTTTCATGTCCTTTACCTACTGACATATTCCATACATTGTTGAGCATTCTTATCCAAGGCACCAATATCCATTATTGGTCTCTTTTATTCTTTCATGATTATTCATGGTTGTCACTCGTCAATAATGCATAGGACAACTAATTACTCTCAATAAGGGCTTCCAAAAACCCTCTATGTGATTTATATTGCACATTATGACCTAGAGAATGCATTGCATACATTTTGGCTAAGGAACCATCACTTCCTCTTAGTTCCCCTTCTTCCATCACGAGTGTTTATCAAATACAATATGGAAGAGAGTAATCTTATGCACTCAACATGTTTTCCCGCCTCTTAAAAAGAATTACCATGATACTATCACTTGAATATACCTACTCATCAACAAAATTATCATGCTACCATGCATCCAACTTTACACGGTTTAGTTCTTCACACTGCTTTCTAACAAACAATTTTCCCATGCTTGCTTTCCCAAATGTGCACTTTTCTTGTAGGTTTATTTAATTCCAGAATCCAACTTCAAAAACCTGTAAAAGAGAATCTCTAGAGAACTAGAAAAGCATTTCTATTGGCCATGATAATACATATGACCAAGATTTCTTAGCAATTTTCAGTTCTCTGATTCGATGCTCTAGTCATCGTTTATAAATTTATGGAATTCACTACTTTTAACCTTTTTCACTTTCTGCATACTTCAAGTTTTTTGCAGTTCTTGTAACTCACTTATCCTTGATTTAATGGTACAATGACACATTTCCATTTTCCTTAGTCCTATCATCACTGCAATAAATTTCTCAAAATCCACATTGTCTCAAGAAGACGATAGGGGTTAAGGGGGATTTCCCCCTTGAGGCTTCACTGCACCGCTGTAGGGCGAGCCGAGGCAGTGCCCTCAATTTTTTTTGTAAATTTTTCAATTTCACGCAATATGGCGCATAAGATCATTGCCATTTTTAATTTATTTTTGGCACCTAGATTCGACTTTGGAAAACCCTACTTTTCATATGATTCACGCACCTTTGATTCCCACCCACATCATATTACCACTTATCATACATAAGTGGTTTTAGGATCCATGGGAAGTGTTGGTTGTGGAGCTTGACTTCCAGATTTAGAGGTCATGTTTGGATCCTAGTCCATGACGGGGGGGTGTGGGGGGGATTCCCCCCCCCACTATAGTCACCATGGGAGGTCCAGAGGGTGGGATACTACTTTTGGGATCCCCCCCTAGCGGGAGTTTGGGGGAAGCACCCTCATAGTGAAAATTTCAGAAAAAAATGCCTTGTTATAAAATGTCATATTTTCATATTCATGACTTGGTTAATAATGGGTGACTTACGGGCCCATGGTATTGGGTATACCGTGGTATTTTCACATGGAAATCCCTCTTTAAAAGGAAGGCATTGTAATACAACTGTGTTTTGTAGTATTGTATTGTAAATATATTTGTGACTGTGTGAGAGAGACTGTGAGAGAGAGAAGTGAAAGTTGCATAGGATGTGTTGCAAGTTATATCCCTTCATTTTGCTAGACGTTTTAATACAAAGGATTGGCAATTTCTGTGTGGATGTATCCCATCTTGGGTGAACCACATTATATTGGTGTCTCTCTTGTATTGTGTTTATGTGTTTTATTTCTACATCTTGTTTTATGCGATTGTTTTGTGATCCTATTTTCTAACAGGAAAGTGGTTTCCCAAAACTGCTCTTATGAGCTTGGGGCAACACGTCAACACGATGGTTTTTATCTTTAGATCATGAAAATTAATTAACCTTTGCACATATTAATGGGCCTAAATCACTATCAACCTTAGATAAAATCTACACAATATTCCAAGGCTAACATGACTGACATGGGTCCCATCATTTCTGACATCACTGCACATCACATCTTTGCACATCACATCACCACATGTCAGACAAAAGTGGTTTCGGGATCCTTAGGTAAGTGGTTTACTAAAACTGCTTTTATGATCCTGAATGCATGAGGGGGTGACACATCAACGTGGTGGTTTCCATTTCAGGCTCGTGCTAACAAAATAACTCTCGCGCATCTTCACGAGCCTAACACATTGTGCACCGTTGATCTTCCCCATATATTGATGGTTTGATCTCCATCTACCTTTTCACTCCATCACATGTAATCAACCATGCATGCAAATATGATGTGGTTGGTTTACATCACAACTTCTGCCCACATAAAACCTCCATGTCGGACCTCCTGCTCACGTGGATTCTTCACATCACCCATCCACGTGGAATAGGTGGGCCCTACCATAAAATTCCCAAATTTTAAAAATTTCATAATTACGCAAAATTTCAATTCGATAATAAGGGGTATTATTTCGAAATTACTCCTAGCCCCTTATCCATTATTTAACCGAACCCGATTTCTACAGAACCATTTCTGATTTATGCTTGTAAATATATATTTCTTGCCCATACTACTCCTGTATTTCAACTAGAAGCATTGACACCACTTTGTCATGTCCCCTTCCATCAATTTGACCAATATAGGGGGACATGAACGAACTACAGGATTTTAAATTTCGCCCCGTATCCATATTACAAATTCATAACATTTAAATTTCATGTGAATATGCATAATAAAAATACACATCATAAATAAACTTGATCCACACAAACATAACATGCATATACAAGCATAATCATCACATGCATCAGTTATAAGCATTGAATATTCAAATAAAAGAGAATACTTTTCTTTAAAATGAAGAAGATCTAAGAAACTAGCTATGTAAGAGTGGTTTTCCACCCAACTGTAGGCACTCTATCCAACATATACTCTTTCTATTGAGAGGCCACACCCAAGTATAGTTATGAGGCCACTAGGGCGAAGGAGACACCCATAGGATTCTCTCTCTCGGCTCACAACCCATCCTACTCTCTATATTTATCCAAATGCTCATCCAGAGCTTTACAAATATCTAACTCAGCCATCACAACCATGAAACTCCTTCCAACTGCCCCACACAACACAAGGAATGAATTCCCCTTCACTGATCCATAGTTCCCTCAAGAAATCCAAGCCTTATAGTGCTTACCATTGTGTGCAATAAGAGTCCAACCTACTGCATGCTGTTGGAGAACCTCCTATAGTAGAAATTATGGCTTCTCAAGCATTTGTGAGTAACAAAACTCAAAGGGAAAGGGCTCCTAGCTTTCCCAACCTCTATTCTCAACTACAACCATCTATTTTCCCTTCAAATATGCAAATCTGTCTCTAAATTCAATATTTTTGGTTAAAAATAGTTCGGTAAAGGTCATGAACATCAACAAGGAGCTCTATGTAGTGTAGATATGCATGAGAGAATGATAGAATGAGTGTTGACTCCATAGGATATGAGATAGTGGTTAAAAGACAACTAACATAGCTTCTAACTATAGAACAAAGGACTCATGACAACTATAGACCGACTTCTGACATTTGATAGAATTGTTACAAAAGTGCATTCAACCCCATGCTTTAATACATACATGAGGTGACTTTCCCCACCAACCTCATTACACATGCATTCAATGATTGAGAATAGTCAAAAGAAGGTGATTGGCTTATTTAAATCACATGGAAATATTTGGATGAGTTCTAAGGTTGACACTTGCTAGCAAAGTTGGATTTAGTCTCCCATAGGCCCCCTTTCCTCTTCCCCTCTAGTAGAATAATAACCCCTCTAGTGCTCTTTAAACAACCATTTGGACCATTTTATTATGTTTTCAACATAATAATTAAATATATTTTGAGATAGCATGACAAGCCAAAAGTATGGTCCAAATAAAATATTTATATCACACATGCCTAGTCAATCACTAGTCGGGCCTTCTCCTTGAGCTTTTCACTAGGAATATTTACTAGCATATTTACATCTATTCCAAGTCAAAATTGAGGACATTACATGGCTCTTGTATTTTCATCTCTCTTCTAATTTTTGTAGATGACATCTTAATATTTTGTGATGGGTCCTTGGAAGATGCTCAAAATATTAAGGAGATCTTAGACCTTAATTGTAAGTATTCAGGTATGATTATCAATGAAGATAAGTAAATGGATTCCTTTTAATGTAACTCCTCTATAATATTGTATTAAGGATTTGGGATTTAACATTAAACCTAATGGATACTATAAAAAAGCATTGGTTTTGGCTTATTGCAAAGGATGAGAAGATAATTTCCTTTTGGTAAAATAAGTGGATTTCTAAAGGGGGTGGATTAATTCTCTTAAAATCTATTTTGGAAGCAATAACTATTTTTTGGATTGCTCTTCATTCCCCCCCAAAAGTAATTTTAGATGCTATCAGGAAACTTGGTTTCAAATTTTTGTGGATGTGTGACAACATTAATTTTTTTTTTTTTTTCCTGGTGTTCTTGGAGAAAGATTGCGCTTCCTAAAGAGCTACGAAGATGTGGGATTAAGAACCCCCCTTTATTTGCAAAATATATTGCTGCAAAAAATGTATGGAGGATTTTATTAGGTAAGGTACTTTGGGTTGAGGTAGTGAGAGCAAAGTATATCGATCCTCTTCCAGTGATAGAATGGATTCATATTCCTAATAAGTCCTATAAAAATGCCTCATTGGTTTGGAAGGTTGTTATTACCTCTTTCTCATTTATTGGTGATTGGATGGTGTGAAAGGTGGGATCAAGAGAAAAATTCAGAATTGGGTTGGATCCATGGGTAGGCTATGAAGGTATGCATTTCTTCATAGATCATATGGTTGAAAACCTAAGGTCTCAAGGCCATTAAGTTAGATATTTGTGTAAAATCTATAACACAGTAGGATCTAGCTACTATGGATACCTCACAGTTGAAAGATTTAGCAAATTAAGCAAGAAAACAAGTGAAAATATATTTCTGGATGGACAAATGATCAAATTACAGCACAATGATCAAATATCAGAACAAATGTTCAAAAATCAAGATGCACAAATGATCAAATATGAGATATTATTAACAATCCAATCTTACAAAGAGTTTGGATCATCCTTATATAGAAATAGGAAGGAATAGTATCCACTTGGAGTGTCCACACTTAGCTAGCTTAGATTTATCCCAATCCCCCCTAAGTTAACCAAATGGTTTCCAAAATAACCCAAACAGGTTTGAATTGTGCATGTGAACACTGGGTAAGCATGGGGAACCAAGGTTGAGCTCACACATGTGAAGGAGATGGTTGGGTGGAAGTTAGGTAGGCTAGGATAGGCCAAAAATAGCTAAATGAGGGATAACTAACCAAGTTCAGTGTATGGCTGCCTATGGTCAAAACAGATCCACAAAATAGGGAAGGAGGGTGCCTTAGGCAATAAATTCATGTGGGAGAGTTCCCAACAACTAGTTTGACCTCCCTTGGCCCATACTTTGGCCCAAACATTGTGATCTAGTTCAAACTAGCCCATACAAGTTCTAGCCAATTCATAATAACCAGTTTCACACCTAGGGAGGCATTATTAACCAGTTTAGCACCAAATAATCATAAATTAATTAATGATTAAGGTACTAAGGTACACTATTTCTCTAACACCCCCCCATAATCTAGACTTAGTGGAATATCAAAAATAAGGCCTTGGCAACTAATGCTCAAGTCACCTTTTACATCATAAAATTTATTTGTTCATGTAACCAAGGAAAGAAGGAAAACCACATGGGAAATAAAACCTCCCCTAAAAAATGGACATGTGGCATATATGAAAATATACCAATATTCACCATGCATCACTCACCCCAAGGAGTGATCTAAGGTAAGTGAAGGTATTCTCTGTAAAAGTCTTGGTGAAGATATCAGTTGTTTGCTCAGCAGAAGGGCAATACTGCAATGCTATGATCTGGTCAAGCACCAAGCCTCGAATGTAGTGCATGTAAATATCCATGTGCTTGTTCCTCTGTCTCTGTACTGGATCGGTGGATATATTGATTGTGCTTTGATTATCACACCAAATGACTGTGGGTGAATCAAACACATTGCTAAACTCTCCAAGAATACCTTGCAACCACACACATTGTGTAGCTGCATTCAATGCTCCCCTGTATTCGGCCTCAGCTGGAGATAAGGATATGGTGTGCTGCTTCTTGCTTGACCAACAAATGGGACCATGTGCAAGCATAAACACATAACTAGAAGTTGACTTACGATCGGAAGTATCACCAACCCAATCAAAATCAGTAAAACCAACTAGTTCAAGAGATGAACCGGCTGCATAGTGGATACCAAAATGCTTAGTACCCTATACATAATGAAGGATCTTCTTGGAAGCCTTCCAATGGACCGCATGAGTCTCTTTCATGTTCCTAGAAACAACCCCAACAACATAAGACATATCTGGTCGAGAGTGTGTGAGATACAACAAGCTTCCAACTAGTTGTCTATACAATGAACTGTCTACCAATGGTGAAGAACGCCAATCAGTAAGATTAACTCCCGAAAGGAATGGGAATTTTGCAGACTTACATTCATCCATCTTGAAATTCCACAACATATTTGAAGCATACCTTGATTTATAAACAGAGATCCCATCCACAGTTTGTTCTATCTTCAAACCAGAAATTGTTTCAACAATCCTAGATCGGTCATGGAGAATGCACTGTGTAATGCACTCTTAAATGAGCCAAGTTATTTGGTGTAGCTACCAGTGATCAAAATATCATCAAAATACAGTACTATAATCAATATCAGATCACTAATATGCTGCATATACACATTTGGATCATACTTACACCTCTCAAACCCCAAAGATAGCAAAACACTATCCATTTTGGCATACCAAGCTCTAGGAGCTTGCTTGAGTCCATAGAGGGACTTATTCAACCTGAACACAAGTGTATGATCATAAATAAATCCCTTAGGATGCTGCATATAGATCTCCTCATTCATATCTCCATGAAGAAATGCACTCTTCACATCCATGTGATGAACCTCCCATCGCTTGGAAGCACCAATGGCCAAAACTAGTCTTATGGAGTCAATATTTGCCACTGGTGAAAATGTATCTGTATAGTCCAATCCATGGACCTAAGAGTAACCCTTTTCCACCAAAATGGCCTTATACTTCATATCAGAATGATCAGATGACAATTTTGGTTCTATAGACCCATTTGCATTGCACTAGTTTCCTCTTGGGAGGAAGAGGGACCAAATCCCAAGTATTGTTCTGATGGAGAGAGTTCATCTCTTCTTGCATGGATGTTTTCCACCTTGGGTATTTAGATGATTTTGAGTATGATTGTGGATCAGATCCAACCATTAAGAAACACCTACCACTCAGATCAGAATCACAAGATGCAAAATTATTGTGAAATTGAGATCTAGTTTTCCTAGGATCTTGAGGATCTCCAACAAGCTCACCAACAACTTGTATTGTTTTATCAGCCTACTTGGGCCTTGATGGAGGGTCATTATCTGCAGAAATTTCATCATCTACATCCTCCATATCAAAATCAGAGAAATCATAGAAAGAATCATAACTTACATCCTTTTCATGCACAGGATTTGAGCATTCCTCTTCACAATTTTCAACTCCAAACATTGTCTCTTCTTCTTCGAACTGGACACTCCTTTCAATGAATGTATTGTGAGTGGAGGGGTCAAAGAGATTTTATCCATTTGCATCTTTTTCATATCCAACCATGATGGAATCCTTTCTTTGGGGCTGCAAGGCCTTTCTCTTCTCTGGAGGTATTCTAGCCCGAGCCTTTGAGCCAAATATCCTAAAATGTGACACATTGGGCTTGTGTCCACTCCATGCTTCAAATGGAATCTTTCCTTCCAAATATTTATGTGGTGCTCTATTCTGAAAATATGCAGCACAATTCATATCTTCAACCCATATCTTAGGAGACAAAGACTTAGCCTCCATCATGCAAGTGGCCATCTCCTTCAATGCTCTATTCTTGCGCTCTGCAACACCATTCTGCTGAGGTGTGTAGGGCACATAATGTTGCATTTGGATGACATTCTCTTCATAGAGCTGCTGAATATCCTTATTAACATACTCCCTTCCATTATCAATCCTCAATAACTTCATACTTATCCCACTAAAGTTCTCCACAAGGTTCTTAAAAACTTTGAAACATTGAAAAACTTCAGATTTTTGTTTGAGAAAATACAACCAACAATACCTTGAGAAATCATCAATGAAGGTGAGCACATACTTGCTGCTGCCATAGGAGGGAGTGGGGAGTCTACCAATCAGATATGAATGCACTAAACTAAGAGGTTCAACAACTCTCCTTGCCTTCCCTTTCTCATTCTTCTTTTTAGCATGCTCCCCAACAATGCACCCTTTGCAAGTGCCATTGGAAAAACTGATTTTTGGAAGCCCTTCAACCATCTCTTCTTTTCTAAATGCTCGAAGATATCTATAGTTGAGATGTCCAAATATCACATGCCGTATATTGATGACTTAATTTCCATGTGACATAAGTGCATTTGAAGAAGAGAACCCAAGAAAATGTGAGAACTTGTACATCCTCGAATCATGGTCTGCAACACCCATTGCAACAATTTTTCTAGTGGAAATTTCTGATATCTCTACATCATTCTGAGTGAAGGTCACTCTCTTGGCTGAACTAGTGTGGTTCATCTGATATACAGAGAGTAAGTTTTCTGCAAGATCAAGTACATACAACACATTGCTGAAATACCCATTTTCCATAGAGATTTTCCCAATGCCTTTAGCAGGGACTTTTGAGTTATCTCCCATGTGAATGGAAGAACCATGTATGGAGCAAGAATAGAGAATGCATCTCTTGAAGAAGACATGTGCCTTGAGGCACCTGAATCAATGATGAAAGAAGATGACTCTGAGGTACTAGCCACCAAAGCATGGCACCTCTCCTTGTCTTCAGAAACACCCTCTTTCTTCTTGGAACTTTCTGGAAGAGGAATGTTGTTTTTCTGTAGGATATGGGTCATCATGTCTATGGTTTTCTTCATGCATGAGCTCTCAGGATGAAAACCCCTTTTACAGTATCTGCACTTAGTCTTCTATTTTTTCTTTCCCTTTTCTTTGACAGGATTCAAACCCCCATCAATGGATTTGGTCCTCTCATCCTTCTTCTTCTTCTCTTGTAGTTTCGGCCCCTTGGTCTTTTGCTTGCATCTTGCATATTTTGAATCTCCAACTACAAGTACTTGGTCTTTTTTCTTGATGGAGCCCATCAAGACCAACTTGTCTTGATCTTGAGTTAACATCTCCATGAATTCAGCCAAATATGGAATCTTCCAATTTCTAACTGTGAGCTTTGTGGAGTTGAATGTAGAGACAAAAACTGAGTACTCAGGACCCAATTTTGAGAGAATGGACAAGATCAACTGTTCTTCCTTCTTGTCAATGCCACATTACTTGATTTGCAAGACTAATCTCTTTAACTTTGTGAAGAAATCTTGGATGGATTCAAAATTTCTTGGACTCAGTGAGATCAACTCATTGTCAAGTTGATGGCCTCTCATCTCATCAGTCTTCCCAAATAGAGACTCAAGCTTGAGCCAAACTTCATTGGGTGTAGCTATACTTTCCACATGAAACAGGAGGTATCTCGAAATGCTGAGACAAAGGAGGCCAAATGCCTCATCCATTATGTTAAAAATCTTTGATTTCTCCACAACAGAGTTTGGTTCAACCTCTGTGCCCATAGTGATCCTGAAAAGACCCTTGGATCTCAACAAAATCACCATTTCAACCTTCCAATTGAAATAGTTGAAAGGAGTGAGAAAATTTGGATGAGAATGCTCCATTTTCTTCTACTGCTTGCACACTGGGTGACAATGGTGCTCTTGAAAACCTGCAAAAAACTCTCAATCACTCAGGAGGGATCTACACTAACAGATTCGAACCCTACTTGATAGTGGGTGCATTCGGGAGAGCATCACACCCTGGATAGACTCCAATGGATTCAATGAAATGGTTCCAGGGACTTATGTGGTTTTTCCACTGCTTCTGGCACACCACTAAAACAATCTCTAGTTCGAATAATAGCTCCAAGAGCTCCGATACCATGTAAAATCTATAAAAAAGTAGGATCTAGCTACTATGGATACCTCATAGTTGAAAGATTTAACACATTAAGCAAGAAAACAAGTGAAAATATATTTTTGGATGAACAAATGATCAAAACTTAGCACAAATGATCAAATTACAACACAAATGATCAAATATCAGAACAAATGATCAAAAATAAGGATGCACAAATGATCAAATATGAGATATTATTAACAATCCAACCTTACAAAGAGTTTGGATCATCCTTATATAGAAATAGGAAGGAATAGTATCCACACTTAACTAGCTTAGATTTATCCCAATCCCCCCTCGGTTAACCAAATGGTTTCCAAAATAACCCAAACAGGTTTGAATTGTGCTCGTGAACACTGGGTAAGCATGGGGAACCAAGATGGAGCTCACACATGTGAATGAGATGGTTGGGTGGAAGTTAGGTAGGCTAGGATAGGCAAAAAATAGCCAAAAGAGGGATAAATGACCAAGTTCAGTGTATGGGCTCCTATGGTCAAACTAGATCCACAAAACAGGGAAGGAGGGTGCCTTAGGCATGCTGGAGGCAATAAATGCATGTGGGAGAGCGCCCAACAGCTAGTTTGACCTCCCTTGGCCCATACTTTGGCCCAAACATTGTGATCTAGTTCATACTAGCCCATGCAAGTTCTAGCCACTTCATTCTAACCAGTTTCACACCTAGGGAGGCATTATTAACCAGTTTAGCACCAAATAATCATAAATTAATTAATGATTAAGGTAATAAGGTACAATATTTCTCTAACAATTTGATCTAGAAAGTAGTAATCCTTTCTTTGAGGGATGGATTAGTGCATACTTTTTGGGCTTCGAAGACAGGGATGAACTTATATGATTTAAAAATCCCATGGGGGGTTCCTATCTTCTGAATATTGGATATAAGGTATTAAGGTAAGAAGAGGGGAATTTTCTTACAAAATGGTGGTTTAAAGGCATCTGAAAGTTCAAGTGTCCACTTAAAAACAAAAAAAATATGTGGTCTACCATCAACAACTCTATCCCAATGTGGGACTTTATGCAAAAAATGAATTGGTAGTGTCCCGACAGGTGTATTATCTATAATTTATTTGTAGAATCTGCTAGCCATATGTTGATTTGCTGTCCTTTTTCTAGTGAAGTGTGGAAGGAAACTGATCTATTATTTGGGATTATTTTTAGAAGGGAAGGTGATATTGTTGAATCTGCTTTATTTACTTGGATATCTATCCTTTATTCAAATCCTATAAAGATCTTCCTCTTATCGTTTCTTGAGGTATTTGGTTGATGCACAGTAATTTTTTTTTTGAAGACAGATCTCTTTTAGCTAAGGTTTATGCAATGAACAGTTTGGCCACTACAATTTTTTAATCAGGATGACGAAGTTATCAAGTCTAGATATATAATTCCAGAAGTTATAAATAAAACTAGGGCTTGGTCCTACTTTGTAGGAGTTGTTCAAGGGAATTCTCAAAAGGGTGGAGTAGGAGGGTTACTTTATCTACATGATGTTGAATTTCACAACTTCAAAGCTAGTTTAGGAACATGATCTAACAACAGAGCTGAGCTACATGCTCTTCTTCTTATACTCAAGTTGGATTCCGAGTTACATGTTCAAAATTTGCATATTTCTAGTGATTCTTTACTAGTTATTGAGTGGATGAAAAAGGAAAAAATAGTCCATAACATATTTCTAAGGCCATTATTTGATGAAATAATATCACTTGTAGGTTCTTTTCAATAAATCTCTTTTCTAAGGCCCAGTTCTTCGATTTATTTCTACAGTTCTTGAATGTATTTCAGAACTCGTAAGACAATATCGGTAATTCTCAATTTCCTCTACAAATACCCATTCAATTCTAGTAAGAAAGATGGAACAAAAGGAAACTGTGCAGGCCAAATCATGAAAGGAAAATGAGAAGGGCCCTAAACATTATTGCTCATAATATAATAATGGAGATGAGATGTATGTTATATTATCGTATTCAGTTTTGGAAGTACTCCAGATAAATAATAATAGCGTATGACAAGTGGAAACCTATAACATAAAAATTGTAAATGTAATGGTTGTCAAGTTTATATCTTATATTATTAAGAGAGTGTTATGGTGAAGAGATATCATCAGTTTTGAGTATGCAATATCTGGATTTTCATTTTGTAATAGTTTAAACTATTACACAGTGAAAACCTAGAAGAAGCACTGTGAAACATTTACTTACAAATGCAATTTTGAATTAATAAAATTGTTACATGAAAAAGGGATTTAATCTTTTTGAATAACCTCATTACAACTACATTATGAAATATTAATATCTATAAATTTCAATTCTAACAATAACCAATTTTTCAATCAATCCAAAATAATTCAACATCTTAGAATATCCTTATTACAACTAAATTATGAAGTTTAACATCTATACAATTTCAATTTCAATTCTAAACCAAAAAAAACAATCACCATTTTTTCGTTTAATCCAAATTAATTCTAACCTTCACATTATTTTGGAGCTTAACAAAAACAAAAATTCATAGAATACAACTATATAAATCCATATATTCTCAAAATTTATCTATATTGATTGAACATATTTGGTAATTTTACCTTTGAATTTGACCTAGGAAGAAGCGATTGTAGCTTGGAGCAGATACCATTCATTCTTTCTCGCCTCTTTCTTTCCCTAGCGTTATGAAAATCCTTGACCGGGTCCTCGCCATGGCAAGCTTCGAATTCGCCATATCAATTTGGGGTGCTCCAAAATCCAAGACATTCATGGCGTCCTGATGAGTTTGAATCACTCCGCCTGCATTAGTCAAGCGATTGAGATCCAAATGATCATGAAGAGAACAAAAACTGAGTAGGCATACATGATGAAGATCGATTTAATAGTTGGATGGGTTTGAAAAAAAAGAGAAACTACCAATCCAATATGGATTTTTTTAATAACTTTTATTTATTTTTTATTTTTTATTTTATGAGCTTACTTTTTATTTGTTTTATTTAAGTGGACATAAATTCTTTTAATTCTTTTATATTTTTGGAATACTATCTCTACTATACTAGATTGTAGAGTACCTCACTACTCTTAGTGCAATTATACTCTTCATTGTGGAACATTCTTATCTAGATGTGATAACAACTTGTTAAAGTGTTTATATATAAAATTTATCACACTAACCTATTCACTTGACTAGACGATGACTTGTTAAAGCACACATAGATATAATTTTTTTCGAGCTTGGAAGATACATTGTTTGTTCAAGTAAGAGTGGAACACAACAATTAACAGTGAAACATGGCATTGGAGAATATTTAAAAACTTAAGATCATGAATTTTATATAAAAATTAGGGTTTGGAAGAGAGTCCACAAGTAATAGTGGACCATTTGGAGAATCTCTAAAAGTTAAAGATGATGATTTTTATATAAAATTTATGATTTCAGGGAGTTTGTAAGAAATAGAAGAGCTTTTAGAGAATATAAAGAGAATCTATAGGTGTTGTTGACCATTTGGAGAAATATATATTACACTAAAGGAAGTTAATGTTAAGTATAGGTGTTGTTGACCATTGGGAGAAATATATATTACACTAAAGGAAATTAATGTTAAGTAGGAAATTGAGAAAAATGGCTCATACTTTGTTTGCTATTATAGTTATACCTTTTCAATGTGAAACACATTGATTGAAATTGGATATCTTCATCATCTCTTCTATTAGTTTGCTATTACTAATATGACTAATTGTGTTTCTTTATAGAAAAATGTTATGTCCTTGAATTATTATTAGTTTTTCTCAATTAAATCATATAAACTTGCACCTACATTTTTGTAGTTGATATCAATGTGACACATATAATTAAGGAATAGTTATCTCAAATTACAAAAGGACTAAGAGAAATGTAAAGTGAACCATTAGTTTTTCTCAATTAAATCATATAAACTTGCACCTACATTTTTGTAGTTGATATCAATGTGACACATATAATTAAGGAATCGTTATCTCAAATTACAAAAGGACTAAGAGAAATGTAAAGCGAACCATCCATTGGAGTTGATAGGGATACTGTTTTAATTCTATTTATGGTAATGTTTTTTATATAATTAATAAGATCTTTTATTTTTTTAATATTTGGTTGCATTGTTGCATTTGATAAATTTAATGGTTATTTCCATATTTTTATGGTGTTTCCATCTTAAAAACTAATTAATGAAACTTTATATATCTTCCATAAGGAAAATATCTATCACTCTAAATAAAGAGTGATCATAAACTGTCCTTGAAGGACTTTCATATCATATGCTAAACGTACAATAGTTACATTACAACATTCCAATCTCATACATTCTCTGCATTTTGGCTCATAATGTTCACAGTCTTCGTCCATCATCTCAAAATTTGGATCAAATTCATGATTCTGTTCTGGCTAGTTGCCATATTCAAAATAGTTGCCCAATGATCAAATAATTATATATATGTTCAATACACAAAAGAGGGAGAATTTTTTATATTTAACTCTTTCCCAAACTTCCTCAAACAACGTCTTCGTTGTCCCTCATAAAATATCTGCCTTTGTATTCATAACCGTTCACTTATTATTGCTATTTTTCTAGGTGTGCTGGCTAAGAGAGAGGAAGCTAAAATTCCACTCTTATTTCTCTTGGTGGAATCAACAACGCTCTCTTTGAAAGCAAGTCAGATTCTGTGTTAAGTTCCCTGTAGACATGTCTGAATGAGATCGTGCTAAAGAGGGATACCGAGTTCTGAATTTGTGTCAACAAGGGTTGAAGATGTGGAGCTCTGATCTGAAGCCTTTGATTTTCCCATTCAATTACCATTCTAGAATCTCCTAAAAATTGAAGATTTGTTATGTGATGACTTAGTGCAATGTGGAGTACATCCCAGAGCGCTGTCAATTCTACTTTGCTGTTTGTGCCATACCCAGGACCATAGAGGATGATAATTTTTCTGTGATCATTTGAAGACTCAGAAGATAAGCTAGTATGGACATTGAATAGCATAAATGGAGACTACACAGCCAAACTTGGATACAAAGCCTTTAACAAAAACCTTTTCAATGGTGAAAAAAATGGTGGTCGTCTGGGGCATGGAAGACAGATGGCACCTTGAAAGCAAATATAGTATTGTGGCTTGATCTAAGTGATCAACTTCTTACTTGGGACAACCTACTTAAACATGGATGGATAGGTCGCTGCCCTTTATGCCAGGCATCTGTTGAAACATCATCTCACTTATTTTCCTCTTGTGATTATGCGGAGGCAGTATGGAAGGACGCCACCAAGAAACTTGTTGATACTGAAATCCCTCTGGACACGTTAGTGGCGAACTGGTGTCAAAAGTGGTGGAAGAACCCATTGGTATGCAATTTTGATGCATTCCCCTCCATTTTCATATATGGTCTTTGGTGGGAAAGGAAATCTGTTATTTTTCTTGAAAACAATGTCCCTACTGAAGTAACATCGGTCCTAGTTGTGTAGTGGTCAAAGGAACATAAAAAAGAAGAGAATTAGAAAAAACAAAGATTACTGATTCATCCTATCATTGGTAAAAGTTTTCCATGGGCATATTTTGACGGTGCAAGTCAAGGTAACCCACAACTAGGAGGCTCAAGAGGAGTCATATATTTAAATGAAAATTTATATATATATATATATATATATATATATATTAGTTTTATTATGTTGAAATACTTTTGTGTAGTAATTAATATGAAAAACATAATAATAAGAAATTGAATTATAGTTTGGGTAATTGTTTTGCAACATTGTATTTAATGACATTTGTGATTGTAAAAACACAATTATTAATTTGGATGACCAACAAAAAAAATGTACCGGATGATGGAAAATGTATATATCATTACAAAGACTTATAATTGTGAATCCATGAACGACAAGTACTTGTAGATGATATGCAACTCATTTAAAAAAAAATGAATGATATATATTAAATGTGATTGATAAATAATTACAAAATTGAGATTTCAAATTTGCAAAATTAGGTTTTGAAAACACCAATATCAAAATCCATTTCTAAAAGTATTAATATTGGATTCCAAAAGTGCAAAATTAAATTTCAAAAATGCAAAAATTAAATCCAATTTTCCAATTTTCCAATTTTCCAATTCAATATTGGTACTTTCTGTCTTGGATTTTGCAAATTTTAGAAACCCCAAATTTGAATGGATTGTGTGTGTTATTTCAATTTCATATTAAAAGTATGCTCCTTCGCTACCTATATTTTTCCAAATCCATAATCAATTTCCTTCTCTCACACACATTAAATAAAAAATAGTGCATTTCTATTGAAACTATTCTAAAGCCAAAAACATTAGATTTATTGAAAACAAACATTATCAAATAGGAAAGTAACTTCCCTTATTCTTTGAATCCATACATACATTGAATGTTGAAATTTGAGATTTTAGAGGTAAATAGACATCATTAATATTTATTAATGATGTTATCAATTTGAGATGCCTATACAACAATATACTCATTAACCCAATTGATTAATATACACATTTTTATTTTTTCCTGTTGGTATGTTCAATAATGAAAATTTAAATGATTAATTAGTTGTTGGAAACATAATCCTTGGTGTAATTTGAGATTTTAGAGGTAAATAGACATCATTAATATTTATTAAGCTATTATCAAATTGAGATACCGATACAACAATATATTCATTAACCCAATTGACTAATGTACACATTTTTATTTTTTCCTTTTGATATATTCAATAATGAAAATTTAAATGATTATTTAGTTGTTGGGAACATAATCCTTGGTGTTAGGATTATTGTGCACCATTCACGTGCAAGAAAGACCATAAGTCTAGGAGAAGACCAAGAGTCTCTCAAGATTCCAAGAGTCCACTTGGGAGATGAACCCAAGGGACATTCTCATTGTATATATTGACATCCAATTAATGAGAATAATGTGATTAATGCCTATATCTTTTTTCTTTGTGTGTGCATCTACCTATCGGCTCCAATGGGGCACCTAATAGTGGTATTAGAGCTATTATGATCCTGTGGCATGTGGTCAGGTTTGCCCTTCGTTAGTCTTCCCTTTGCCCTCTGCTCATTTCATTTCTACAGCTGCTCAGTCGATTAATTCTTATGCTTGCACTCTTTGCCTTATTCTCTGCTAAATTTGCCGACCTGCATTCTGCCCTCTTACCTGAAATTGTCCATTGTCTTGCTTAGTCTGTTGAGACATGATAGGCTCTCCATTGACATGTTGTTCTAACCCACAACATGATAGGCTCTCCATTGAAATGTTGTTCTAACCCTAATTCTTGCATATTTTATGTGCTCATAACGTTACTTTATCAACTTTTATACTTGCGTACTGTGCATTATTTTATAACCCTACAGTCTACTCAGAAACGTCTCTACCCGCTTGAAGGCTGGCATCAAGAGTGTCAATCTATAAGCTAGAATGTGTACTGATGCTGCATGGTGCGATTTGAAGACATCCATCTTGGATGCATGAATAAAGAGGTGAGCATTGGTAAATCATATGTTGCTGCTACTTGGAACGAGGAGTGTTATAGAGACCTACTTTGAAGGTCACCATAAAGATGGTAAACGCCATTGTTGAGTGTTGCGTTGACCATTAAATGCCTTGGTTCCTAGTTGCTCTCCATGACCCGAAATTTGAGAATTGGTAAGTAGAAAGTCTACCAAGTGCGTCGACCATTCAAGGTCACAGAGGACAGTTTTTGTATGTGCTATTGAAATTTCGTGGTTGCATGTGAAAGAATTTGTGATCCATTCACGAGTTGAACAATATTACTCTCTGGCATTTGGATACTACTATGAAGAGATTATTGAGAATTGAAGACTGCAAGGATAATTGCCACTGGATGCGGATCGTACCATGGATATGCAACCGTTGCTGCTTGGTAATTGAAGGGTATCGTGTCTCCATGGCGATCACAGTGGGACTAAATCGTTTGAAGATTATGTTTGAAGGTTGTGTGTTGTGTACTACTGATACTAGAGCTGCGTATCAGTATTGTTGAAGAGATATGTTGTAACTGTGTGTTGAAGTCTGTCTCTACCTTGAAAAATATAAAGAGAAACCATATTCTGCTCATGGGTGCACAACGACGTTGAGGTGACTGCTATTGCATCCAAAACCCTGGACCGCTTCTAGCTTGTGTTATTGGCCCAGACAAAAGGAAAAAGTAACAGAAGCAGATGAGACAGACCGTAATTATCATCCTTGTTATGTTTCTGAAGGTGTTGGGTAATTGAAGCGGTGCGCAGCCATGGAAAACTATGTGAAATCCAAGAAAAATTTCAAATGTGTTCCCACTATGCAACAATTCTATGCAGGGGGGCCATTCAGTCTCACTTCAGACGCTTCATTTCTAGTGTGTGCATTGAACGATGAAGTAAAAGTGGTAGACTTGGACACTGAATCTGTGGAAAAATACGTTGTAGGAAGATTCGAGGTCATTATTGCTCTTGCACTCACTCCATATGATAAGTTCTTGTTCTTAGCAAGTCAGAACACTCAAATCAAACTGTGGGATTTATCCTCTGCCACTTGCTAACGATCCTGGAAGGCACATAATGGTCATGTGGCAGACATGGCTTGTATGTCTCTGGAGGTTTACTTGTTACGTTTGGGGATTTTTTCAAAAAATAAATTCAACTATTTGGTAATTTTTAGTCTCTAATATCGCCTATATTTACATAAAATATATATATATATATATTTTTAATCATAATATTCACCAAAATTTACAAATTTTAGTAGTAAATTGTATGTTTCATATTTAATATTCTCCTACCAATTTATATATATGTTTTTTTCAATTCAAAATAATCGCCTAGAATGCTATATTAAGTATATTTTTATAATCCTTAAAAAATACCCTGGTGTGGAGTGAAGAGTAACTGACCGCAATCTGTGCTGCAACCTCCCTCCCAAGTGTCTAACTGCATGGAGTGAAGTTTGAAGACTGTTCTATCCTCCATCATTGATGTGAAGAGGTTTGATGACTACTGTTTGAAGACTATAGTTCAATTTAATGAAGTTCTTCAAGACTTCCGCATCTGTGACCACATTTGGAGCACTACGTTCTCATCAGTGGTGACACTTGGACTCGTATTTTGTTTATTACTGCATATATATTTTGAAGAGATGTCTTGTAGGCATGTATTGTCGAACCCTAATTTTTCTTTGTGGAGTTCTCTCTAACGTGAGCTCTTGTTGTGTGCGCCCTATCTATTGTGGGCTCTATCTACGTGGAGTTCTCTATACTTGGTGGGTGATGAACTTGCAAAGATGTTGGTGGATACCAGCAAGATACGAGGTGGATACGAACTGGTGAATATCAATGACGTGACCTCTCCGTTGAGATGCGACTTGCGACCATGAGGAGAGTTGCTACCTTGAGGTTAAAGGAACTTTCTTCAGCATCCAACATAAAGACCGAGATATCGAAGCACTTAAATGTTTTTGCTATTATATGCACATTTATATTTCCACACGAAATGTTTACTGGGCAGCAAGTTTCTTCAAATTTGGAAAAGTTTGGTGTTTTATCCACTAACGATCATATGGTATATAAGCTTGGATTGAGTGATTGTACCCAAGTGCAGTCAGGTACGCTAGCCCATCAATGAAGTTGTAGAGATCAACAATGTCATATGTGATATTTTGTAATGCATGGTTCAATTCTTACAATTTCCTTTCATACAATCCACAAATCTCATCCATAGATTGACTGACTGAATCAAAATCCATGAATATCTGAGTTGAACGGTTCTAATCAGTTTGCATCAGAATAATGGTATGCTTTTTAGCCATATGTATCAATTGGAAGCTACGCTTAGTGGCTGGATTAGAATCTAGTTATGTTTAAACTTGAAAGGGAATTTTGACAAAGCGAGCTGTTAATTGCATTGATGGTGTCTCTATAACATGCTTTAATTTTTGAAGAGAGCTCACAATTGTTACTGCTAAAGAAGTATAAAGTGCAAAGTTTGTTGTTGAAAAGGGATAAAAACATAAAAATAGTGTTAATTGCATTGATGGTGTCTCTATAACAAGCTTTAATTTTTGAAGAGAGCTCACAATTGTTACTGCTAAAGAAGTATAAAGTGCAAAGTTTGTTGTTGAAAAGGGATAAAAACATAAAAATAGTGCTATATAATACATGGGAGGAAACACTAAGCAAGGTGGACAATTTGTTGCGTGGAATTAACACCACAACACATCATCAATCACATAAAAACTCTGAGGCATTGTGAATAAAAATTGCATCTGGAGAAGATTTGAAATTGGTGTGGATTTGAGCAAGTTTGCAACTTGTTTCTACATCTGATCCAAAGGAAGAAGGTGTAGAAGCAGATCGTCCAAGAAATCAGGTATAACAGATTCTTCAATTCAACATTTAGGAGTGTAACTTGCAAACTGTTGTATGTTTGTGAGTTCTAGTGCATGTTTTTGGTACATGCGTATGTGATTTTTGTATAGTACCAAAATTGAAGAAAAAATTGAATTGCATTGTATATGGGTTCATTTTTGGTTGAGGTCGACACCCCTCACCTTTTGAATTTGAGTCTGCTAAAATATTGGTTTTAAAGGGCGGAGTTGCAATAAGCCCTCAATTTGATCGAGTCATTTGTACTTGGTCCTTTCTTCACAAGGAGGCCTCACATAGTCCTCACAATGTCTCAAATTGAAGAAACATTAGAGTTGCTGAACACTCTAGTACTTACAGCTGTAGACGACTCAATCACACTTAGAAAATAAACTCTCCAATTTGTCATCAATCAATTGCGGGATTTGAAAGCCAAAGAGGAAGATGTACAACACTGGAATCAACATTATGAACTAGTGTTTGTTCAGAACAATCCTTTGTTTGAAGTTGAAGATGATTCCTATAAGCTTCCAACATGACCAAAATAGTGAAATCATGTTAGAACTTCAAAGTTCCAGATGCTGACATTGTGTCCAAGTTGTCCATATGAAAGATTAGTTTTTGGATCTTCATCTTTCTCAACATTGCGTGAAGTGTAACCATTCTTCAGATAGGTGTGTGAAGATGAAGAAACCTAAAAGAGTGAAACTTGCAACACAATATTGTACTACTTCTTATCTTGTATCCGATAGGGGGGAACATGATGTCATGCTTCAAGTTTAAAAGCCTTTTCATTTTGACAACAAGCAGTCACGACCTTCCTCAAGTAAGCCAGATCAAGCAAGCCTGAGCCACATCCAGTTTGGGAGGCCATATTCAGAGATGTAGCATGAAGACAGACGAGAACCATGCTCTAGAGTACTCATGTGTTTTGTGTTTATTTTTGACACGATGAGACTTTCCACTCCTCACGTTGTTTCTGATAGGGGGGAATGATGAATAGTAAGAAACAAGTGAGCCGAAACAAGCGAGCCTGAACACCATGTTCGATTGATATCGAGACTTTGTGCTCAACCTAAAAGCACACATTTAGCAAAAGACTTCATCTTCTGCTAGACATCAGATGGTGGTCCTCAAACCACCACACGAGATAACCTCTGAGACTTCATTCCAAGTTCGAGAGTTTGTGGTCAACCTTAAACCACCCACATAGTAGAAGATCACAACTTCTGCTAGCCCCTTTGGTTGGTGGTCAACCAAAACCACCTCTTCAGAGATAAACTTCTATTAGTAGAATACAATGCAAGTTTCTGCTAACTTGCTTGGAAATTTGGATCGTCAAGATGGAAATGTTCAACAAGTGGTATTTGTCCACTTCTAGTTATTCAACTCTATTTTTCTTGGAATCATATACACCCTTCAGATTAAGGGGGGAATTGTTGGGAACATAATCCTTGGTGTTAGGATTATTATGCTTCTGTTGGCAGGGGGTTGAGGCAAACAGGTTTTGGTGCATCCAACGATGAAAGGGATCACGACAAGGGTAAAGGGATAGTCATGGAGCTAATATAGCGGAAGTTAAGCAGATAGTGCGGAGAAATTGGTTGATTAGTTAGTTAGTTAATGAGTCACTCCGTGAAGTGGACCAAGTGTGACGACCAAGTGAGCCTATAAATAGATTAGAATTGTAAGCCTAAGGTCATCTTGCGATTGAATCTTTTTGGCATCCTTTTGATCGATAGTATTGTATCTTTTGATCTGATCTGATCTGACCTTCAATGTCTTTTTCCTTTTTCTTGATGTTGATCTATAGATCTGATTTTGTATTGGTTCTGCAGATGTATATCCCTGATGCTGCGATGTAAGACAGAGTGATGAGTAATGAGAAGGATTGTTTCGTCTATGTCGTTGTCTCTTATGTCATGACAGTAGTGTTATGTATCTCATATCAGTTAGATATGTTTCTATAATATGTTATTGCATAGATCTAATTAGTATGTTATGATGCGAATGGTGTTTATGTCGTTCTCCGGGTCACATTGCGATTGAGTGTGAATGATACATGTTCTCTCATATCTACAGAAACATGGTTCCTGCAGCCCCCCTTAGATATCTCGGGTGAGATCTCACTCACTCTGCAGATGTTGCTGGAAATAATAAATCCTTTTCGGGCCGGTGTCTATGCGAGATTATGTAGGGTTTTGTTGACAATAGTGCGAAGTGAACCCCTATCGACAGGTTTGTGTCAACAAATGGTTCTGTTTCTGGGACCCTAGTGCGAAAGAGAGAGGACATGCTATGGCATCCGAAAAATCCAGAGATCAAAGAATGATTCCATAAGAATACGCGAGAATTTTCTAAGGAAGAAAACCAGAAGCTTGGATGGTCGACAACCGAGTGGTTGAGAAAGTACATATACTTTGATATCCATGAAGTATTCTTCTGCAAATTTCCTATACTTCTATATGAATGGTTGGTGCAACTAACTTTTTAGAAGAATAATTTCCAAGGAGGTGATCCTAAACACTGACCCCAAAACTAATCCAGCAGTTGAGACAGGTTATTAACAAAGCTTCAAGGGTTGTCGATGTTTGGGTAGATATCATTTTGGAGGGATACATTACTGAGTTTGCTGTAAACACAGTTAAATCATACAACGACGCAGAAAGGAAGTTATTCAAGGGACCTAGATGAAGGTATATATTGTCACTAAAATTGTGGATACAAATGCTCATTTGTGAAAAGGGAATATTAAAAATGAACTCCGACGAGTAAATATCGGGTGTGTGGAGGCTGTGGGTACCACGCAGATGTGGGTCTGATAGAATGATGCGGGGTAGATGGATATGAGCTACGACGAAATTGTGAGGGAATCTGCAGAAGATTATGGTCTGCTGAGAAGTGGGGTGAGGTTTCGACCGGAGAAGAAGAGGAGGATTGAGATAGAGAGAGAGATTCCTAGTGCGACCGGAATAGAGAACTATGAAATAGGACCACAAGGGACTAAGGGACCCTATTGTGATGAAGAGGATGAACAGGATACCCTTGAACCTGAGGAAAGATAGACCTAAAGATATAACGTACCCATAACCCTGTGCACTGCGCCAAACTTTGGAGGAAGAAACACAATCTCTTCGCAGGGTTGTCCTGCATGTCAGAACAATAGTGTTAGGATATTTAGACACTTAGGAGTTAGTTAAGATCAACTTGTGTAATATATCCATTAGGGATAGTGTGTTTCTTTAGTATGCATTAGTATGCATTTGTAAATACTTAATCCGACGGTCACGATATGTTTCCGACATAGAGTGATCCGATGACTCAACTTCTCTTAGATCAAACCTAACCTTGATCCGTGGCTTAACACCCGATTGGTCCATGATCTCTATTTAAAGAGAATGGAGGGTCATTGTTTAGTTGATCTATTATGAGAAGCTCATTTGTAACTTTCTTTTTTTGCATAATAAATTTTCCCGTAGAAGCTATTTGGCCGGGGTCATGGAGTGTTTCCCTCAAGAGGGTTTAAACCATGTCAAAACATCGGTGTGTTGATCCGTGATCTATTTGTGTGAAGTGGTTGCTCTTGGTGTTCGGTCCTTTAGTAGTACCCTGTGTACCCGAACATGGTATCAGAGCATTTATGAAGTGCTCCTTCCGGTTGTGATCTAGATCTTGAACTGCTGTTGCTGAAACTCGAAAGGGGTTCTAGTTCTGGTATTTTTGTGCATTTCTGGGATGTGGGAGGTGTTCCATTGCTTTCGGAGAGTTGTTTCCATTGTGAAATAGTTTTCGTTTGATCGAATACGGTTCCCGGTTGCTCCAGAAACACGTATTTCATCAAATCTGAAGGTATAATGTTACAGTGACGCATTTTTTTATTTTCTGTTTTTAAAAGGAAAAAATCTCATATTTTATCATTTTTTACTGTTAGATTTTTTTTTGGGTTCAGATTTTTGTTTTCCCATCTGCGTATTCTCTTTTCCGTGCACCTTGAGCAATCTCGGCAAATCAGAAACAGAAAGGGAAAGGGTTTTTCTTGCCTGCGTATGCTCTTTGTCGTGCACCTTGCGCGATCTCGGCAAATCAGAAACATAGAGAAAACATAGAGTTTCCGGGCAAGCTAACGAGATCTAACTCCACAAGTGTGGAAATTTTTTTGTTTGTTTGGATTTGTGGTGTGTTTTGCAGGAAAAAGGGCAAGCACGCAAACCGAGCAAGAAGAGTAAAAAAAAAGAAAAAAAAAAAAAAACCCCTTCCTCATTCCCATATTTTACATACCTTTTAATCTAGCTCACTTGGTTCAAAGTTGCTTTATTCCTTAATAGGTCTTGAGTTCAAGTCTTAGGAAATTACTTTTAAAAGAAAAAGTGCATACAATTTCTATTTTCAAGTTATTTTATTGTAAAAGTGCATCTCACTTAAATAATAAAAAATAAAAATACAAGTGAGTCACTTAAGTTTTTTTTATTGTTGCACTATTTAAAAGTAATATCATTGTAAAAGTGAAATCACTTATTTTACAAAAGAGGTTCACTTAAAGCAACTTTCTTGTAAAGTGATTGTCAAAAGGTTCATCTTGGGAAGAGGGGTTTTTTTTTTTTTCGCTGGACATTCTCTAGCTGCCATGTTACTATTGGGGACATCTTCAACAGTTTCTTTGTTCAAGCATAACTTCATCATACATAGTCAGTTTTCAGTGTCGTTTTTTTTTAAACCGCCTATTTTTTCGAGCTCTCCACATCCAGATTATTGGTTTCTGCTTTTATAGCCATTAATTTACAAATATGGCTGCCCCTTGTGATATTCTACTTAACAGTTCCAACTATTTCTCATGGAAATCTCGTATGGAGGATGTTCTACGAAGTAGGGGACTTTTCAGAATTACCTCAAGGAAAGAAAAAGAACCCACTGATGATGATAAGAAAATAAAATGGGCAAATAGATGTGATGAAGCTCGTGGATTTATTGGGATGTCAATCTCTACTGATTTGCGATTCCACATATCTGGAATTGATGAACCTAATGCTGCTTGGGACAAGTTGGAATCTGTGTTTGCTAAACACAATGAAATTCGAGGTCACCAACTCGAAAATGAGTTGATTTCTTTAAATCCAAGTGACTTTTCATGCATTCAAGATTATTTATCTAAGTACAAAACTCTTAAACTCTTATGTGCAGAATGTAAGATTGAGAGGGAAGACAAACAATGCATTTATCATATTCTTTCGAAACTTGGACCTGCATATTCTGTTTTTGTATCTACATTTTACTCCATGAAAGCATCCTTGAATGCAACTAGCTATCAAGAGCCTAGTCTTGAATCTTTTTGTGATTCCTTGATTAGAGAACAAGATAAACTCATTCATCTTGGAATAATCAACAGAAAGAAAAGTCCAAGCCTCCCAAGAAACAAAATTTTTGCAATAATAAGTCAAACAAGGGTCCCAAACCCTCTCAGTCAGCTCCTTCTTTAAAAAATGACAAAGGATCCAAGCCAAAATACAAGAAGACTGAGCGTCATTGCAACTATTGCGGGAAAGATAATCATGATGAATCTAAGTGTTTCAAGAAGATGGCAGCCTTGGAAGCAACAATGAAGAAGCACCACATCAGCCTAGATTCGCCTTCAGAATCTGCCTCTCATGGACATGCACTTTGTGCTTCTGGTTATTCTTATAATGCATCTTCTTCTTCTACTTCAAATGAATGGCTCATTGATTCTGGAGCATCTTATCATATGGCTAAGGATCAAGCCATCTTTTCTATTATGCATGAATGTAACACCAAACAAATATTTCTTGGTGATGATAGATCTCTAAGTGTTGTAGGAGCTGGAACAGTTCCAGTAGATAATGGTCATTTTAGTGATGTACTATGTGTTCCAAGAATTTCCTGCAATTTGTTATCAGTCTATCAGATCACTCATTCTGGTGAAGGTAAAACTGTGACCTTTACACCTCACCAAGTTGTAATCAAGGATTTTAAAGATCCTCAACAGGTCCTAGCTACTAGAATTGTTGATGATATTACCAGGTTGTACAAGTTTAACAACTTTGGGTCATCACCTTTCCCTTCAGTTTTTGTTGCTCATAGTGATAACTTGAGCAAACTTTGGCATGAGCGATTTGGTCACTTAAATTATCTCTCATTGCAACAACTATGTAAATAAAATATGGTGATAGGTCTTCCGATGGTATCTTGCAGAGATGGTGTTTGTTCCGGTTGTGTACTCGAAAAACATCATCGGGACAGTTTTGACAAACGTGCCTCTTGGCATGCCTCGGTTCCCTTGGAGCTTGTGCATAGTGACTTGTGTGGTCCTCTTCCATCTACTTCCTTTTCTGGTTTCAAATATTTCTTAACTTTCATTGATGATTACACCAGATGCACTTGGGTTTATTTCCTAAAACTTAGGAGCGAAGTATTTAACATGTTCTTGGCCTACAAGGCCCTTGTTGAAAAACAATCTGGTCATCAAATTATTAAGTTAAGATCTGACAATGGAGGAAAATATGTTAACAATAAGTTCACTACTTTTTGCACTGAACAAGGCATCCAACAACAACACACTGTTCCATATACACCACAACAAAATGGTGTAGCTGAGCGGAAGAACCACACTTTAAAAGAAATGGTTAATTGTATGATCCAATCTAAGGGACTAAGTCTTCAATTTTGGGCTGAAGCCATTAATTGTGCAAATTACATAGTTAATCGCGCCCCCACTAAAGCATTACAAGGTATAACACCGGAAGAAGCATGGAGTAAAACTAAACCTGATGTAAGTCACTTTCGTGTGTTTGGTAGTGAAGCATGGGCTCACATTCCTGATGAAAAATGGAAAGCATTGCAGCCTAAAAGTGAAAAGTGCATATTTGTTGGATATCATGAAGATGTAAAAGGTTATAGACTTCTTTAACTACATTCTCATGATATAATCATTAGAATAGATGTTAAATTTGATGAAAATCTCTTGGCCTGCGAGCCTAACTCAGCGATTGTGCCATCTTTGGCCTGCGAGCCTGATTCGGCATTTGTGCCTTCTTCTTCTTCTTCCAACTTCCTTGATAGGTTTCCAACTCCAGTTTCTGATGATGACAGTGAGGATGAAAATCCACCTCTGCCTGCTCATGTTCCTCCAGTTGCACCAGCATAAGTGCTTCCTCGATGGGTCCGTTCAACATGTGAAGCAGCTGGTGATCTTGCCGATGATCCTAGAGATCAACGTCGAACACGTTCTCAGTTTCAGCGAGCCTCTTCTCTTTTGGCTCAAGTTTCCGAGAATCATGATCCAGAAACTTTTGCAGAAGCTTCAGGGAATCCAGATTGGGATGCAGCCATGGATGAAGAATATCGTTCCTTAATGGCGAACTATACTTGGGATCTTGTACCTCTTCCAAAAGGAAGAAAACTTGTCAGATGTAAATGGGTTTATAGAACTAAATATGCATCAGATGGAAGTGTTGAAAGACTTAAGGCAAGGTTAGTTGCCAAAGGTTTTTCCCAAGTTGAAGGGATTGACTACAATGAAACCTTTGCTCCTGTCGCAAAAATGAACTCCATCCGCCTTGTTCTTTCCCTTGCAGCCTTACAAAACTGGGAAGTCCATCAAATGGATGTCAAGTTTGCCTTCTTACATGGTTATTTACATGAGGAAATTTAGATGGAACAACCTCCTGGCTATGTTCAGAATAACTCTAGCCTTGTCTGCCGCCTTAAGAAATCCTTATATGGCCTTAAGCAAGCTCCTAGAGCTTGGTATGCCAAAATGGATAACTTTCTCCTTGACACTGGTTTTTCTAGATGCCATTCTGACCCCAATGTCTATACTAAGAAAGTAGGAAACCATCTCATCATACTTGTTCTATATGTTGATGACCTTATTCTTACTGGTAGTGACCCTAAGCTTATAACCCATGTGAAATCCAGTCTTAAACAAAATTTTGAAATGTCAGACTTAGGACATTTGCATTATTTTCTTGGTCTCCAAGTCCTGCAAACCAAATAAGGAATCTTTCTTTCTCAGTCTAAGTATGCTTGTGACCTTCTTTGTCACTTTCACATGGAATATTGTACACCAGCCCCTTCTCCCTTCCAGTCTGGAGTCAAACTTTCTGCCACTTGTACTTCACCTGAAGTCGATGCCACCTTGTATTGTCAGCTTGTTGGTAGTCTCTTATACTTGACTCATTCCCGTCCTGACCTTTCCTTTGCCGTTGGTCGTGTTTCTCGTTATATGCAGACACCTCATGATAGTCACTGGAAAGCAGCTAAAAGAATGCTTCGATATATTCGAGGTACAGTTCAGTTTGGGATTCATTACAGTACAGGGGGGAAACCTTTGTTGGTTGGTTTCACTGATTCAGATTGGGTTGGCGATCCTGATGATCGAAAGTCTACTGCAGGTTATGTTTTCAGTCTCGGATCTGGACCTATTACTTGGGCTTGTAAGAAAAAACAAGCTCGTTCTCTTTCTTCTGCAGAGGCAGAATATCGAGCAGTAGTTAATGCCAGTCAAGAAGCTTTATGGCTTCGACAGATCCTTTCAGAGTTTGGATTCGAGCAGCAGCAGCCTACTCCACTTTGGTGCGACAATCAAAGTGCCATCAAGCTTGCCAAAGATCCAGTTCTACCTCAACACAGCAAACACATTGAGCTACATATGCACTTCATCAGAAATCTTGTTCATGATCATGTTCTTGAAGTGCTCTTTTGCCCTACAGATGATGAAGTTGCAGACATCTTCACCAAGTCTCTTACAGAAGCGAAGTTTTCTAAACTTCGATCTATGTTAGGAGTTCAGGAACTTGTCATTAAGGGGGGATAGGCTCTAATGCCTCCTTCCTTCTCCTAATAGTGTCACTTTTGTAAGCCCTTCAATCCTATCCCAATTTGTTCTTAAGGGGGGATGTTAGGATATTTAGACACTTAGGAGTTAGTTAAGATCAACTTGTGTAATATATCCGTTAGGGATAGTGTGTTTCTTTAGTATGCATTAGTATGCATTTGTAAATACTTAATCCGACGGTCACGATATGTTTCCGATATAGAGTGATCCGACGGCTCAACTTCTCTTAGATCAAACCTAACCTTGATCCGTGGCTTAACACCCGATTGGTCCATGATCTCTATTTAAAGAGCATGGAGGGTCATTGTTTAGTTGATCGATTATGAGAAGCTCATTTGTAACTTTCTTTCTTTGCATAATAAATTGTCCCGTAGAAGCTATTTGGCCGGGGCTGTGGAGTGTTTCCCTCAAGAGGGTTTAAACCACGCCAAAACATTGGTGTGTTGATCTGTGATTTGTTTGGGTGAAGTGGTTGCTCTTGGTCTTCGGTCCTTTGGTAGTACCCTGTGTACCCGAACAAATAGTAAGAGTAGCGGATCTACAAACACCAGCAGAAAACCAAGGATGGAGGGCGATGATGTAAATATGCCTCTTTTTCAGGGTAATGGGACCGAGGATCTCGAACAATACCGATTCTTATGCGAAGCGGTGTGGATAGTGAAACAAGTCAAGGATGACGATATTAAGAAAGCAAAATTGGCGATGACCTTTAGAAGCCGTGCGCTGGATTGATACATGAAGTTTGTACAAGTACCTACAAGGTGTCTACAGAAAACCTTGGCAGAAATCAGAGCTAGATTGATCCATGAATTTAGAAAACTGAAATCAGAATCGCAGTATATCACAGAGTTGAAGGAAATAAAGCAATTCCCTAATGAGTCGGTATGGGAGTTTGATCACATTTACAAAAATTTGATGTCCAAAGTAAGTTTTGCAATGAGCGACATACAACATAAATAATGGTTTATTGCAGGATTGATACCGCACATTCAGATGTCGTTGATGTAGCAGAAGATTGTATCCCAGGTGTAATACCCCTATTTTTACCCTTGGGTTTATTGGCTTCAATGTAAATATTGTATACATGCAATGTGTGTTTTCCCTAGTGTGGAGCTCAAGGCCAAGGCCCCACTAGAGGATGTCTATGTTTTATTTAAAAGGAAAGTATTTGAAATTGTGATTATCCATGTGCTATTAATCCATGATACATTGTAAATGATGCAAATATTAAATATTGCAATAAATACCAAGGAAATTGGATATGGAGGAAGCCAATAAGAGGGGGCCATGTGTATCCACTAGGGAGAGGTGAGGGGGTTGTGGGATTGGAACCCATGCTGCCACATGTCATTTTGTGAACCCATTTGAATCCCTTGCTGACATTTAATTTTGCTATAACGAGGTTGTTGAGAAAACCTGTTCATGAGGTCGATGGAGTATGGAGCAGCCCTGAAAATCCGTATGGCAGGGTATGGATCTATTTTTTGCTTGTCCCTTAAGCCACTCCACATCCTGGAAATTATCTCACCCTAATAAATATCCCATTGTTTACCAACAACCTCAGGGATTACGCATTACAGAGCCCAGCAATGAAGCAGAAAGAGGAAAAATCGCGATTCTGTGTAAGCCTGAATTTGCAAAGCTAAACATGCTAAATTTTGAGCATTAATTCACAATACTCTAGGATCTTTGCTGAGAGAATAACATATACAGTATATCAATGCATGACAATCACAATAAGCATGACAAGCATCACAAGAATCAAAATCATGAGAGACAAGAGACACAAAGTTTCCGTGGGGAAAACCCTAAGGTGAAAAACCCCACAACTTCCTCAGAGATAGAGAGAGCAATGTCTCAACCAAAGTACAACCAAAATACACTGAGATAGTCTCCTAGTAGCAGATGATCCTCCTCCTCACTAGTGCGCCACTTTCTGAGTGAGAGTGAGATACTTTTCTGAGTGATCTAAATAGAGATCACCTGATCTCTATTTATACTAATTTGTTTGCCCAGTGACCTTATGGGGCCGACTTGTCTATCTAGGTACATCCACATTGTAATATATATTTCAGGGCCGACCCCACACATTGTGGTCTAATAACCCATCGACAAGTACACACACTTGCGACACTTGTCAATCCACATGAAGACACTTCCTTATAGAGGAATGACACATCTCTTATAAGGGTACAATAAATATATATAAAATACACAGATGAAATACATTCCAAAGTTACATATACATCAACACTCCCTCTTAACTAGGAAGGTATTTCTCGACACAGATCTGCTAGAAAAGTCTTCTTCTTGGGATCATCGTCATCATCATCGTCACTACTGCTGCTACCTCAACCAATCTCTGACTCTACTCGTCATAGGAAGTTCTACAGAGCCAGTCCTTTTTCATACTGGATGTAGGCTCGCCACCTGCAGGTCTTCATCATCACTGGCCATACTGTGGAAATATCAGGAATTATTACATGCGTCACAGAACCTTAAAATATTCTCTTGACTAGCAAGAACCCTAAAGAGCATCTGAGGCCTTTTTCATCCTGTCCAGATCTCTAGGACTTATTACATGTGACCCCACCACAAAACCTCGAAAGAGAATCCCAGGACTGATTATGAGCACAAGGCTCAACCTATCGAATCTCCTAGGGCACAAATTACATGTGGTCACCACAAAACCTCGAAAGAGCATCCCAGGACTGATTACGAGCACAAGGATCAACCTTTTGGATCTCCCAAGGCACAAATTACATGTGTACATGGAAAAACCTCGAAAGAGCATCCTAGGACTGATTACGAGCACACGGCTCAACCTATCGGATCTCCCAGGGCACAAATTACATGCCATATCTGCACAACCTATTCCAAGTTGATACTTGGAAATTAATTTCAAAAGTAGAATGATGTACAAGTATACCTGATCATGAAACAGGTTCCTGCAACTAGATTCTGGGCTCTGGCTCTTCTCTAGCTTGGATGTCTTCAACATCAACTCCTCCAATGCAAACTTCTTCAAAGTTTTTCCATTAATCAATCTTACTATCTCCAATTTCTAACCCTTCTCCTTTAACCTTCTTGGTATTTATAGGATTAAAGAAGCAGTTCAGGTCGATATGTAGTTATGGAGGAAGTTGGGGGAGTTAGGAAACTACCATCAACTAATCCTCCTCGAGAAATTAATTTATTTTTTAATCATCTTTTAAGATGTACGCGACTCTTGTTCAGTGGAGTAGCATATAGGGCGCTACTCTAGTGCTTAACAACTAGCGCTCAATCGATTTTATATTGTGGGCGCTACTATGCTGAGAAGGAGTAGTGCATACTTGGATATGGGCGCTACTATTATACAGTGGAGTAGCGTATGGGCGCTAGTCTCTTTGAGTAGAGTAGCGCTCATATCTCAAAATGATATTTTTTGGGGTTTTCTAGTAATGTCAGGAAATAGAGTGAGTTGACATATCATCCAAGGTCAACATGCTCCTCCATCCAAGTTGTCCTTTTGTGTGATCAGCAGCTCAGGGTGATCACGGACGGAGAGGTGCAAGTTTGACCTATAACAGATGCCCCCTAATGTGTGAGGTCAGAGGGAAACGATGGCCAAAATACATTACAATCCAAAGCCAGAGGAGGAGCAAAGAACCGCATAAAACAAGTCACAAGAAACCTGCAACAAAGATCAAGGTCAGCGAGCAATTACATTTTTGACATCTTATAGATGTGTAGTGTGATACAACATGATCTCCGATACATAACAAGGAGATGTATATAAAAGAATGGCCACTTGAAATACAAGCGTGGATCCATGTCAAACTGAGAGATCATAGCCATAACAACAAACTGGATCTATGTCTCATGGAGAGCCGAATATAAGTGAGGCTCAGTCTTGCGCAACTTAGGTGATAACAAAAAGGAGGTAATGTCATCCAAAATCCCAAGGTCTTCATCCCACAATAACCCTAGGTACAAACCCTAACCATGTGAATAGATGAGATGATAGTCGAACATGGGGGGTGTCGTTTGATTACCGGTCCTTGATGTATACCGTTAACAAATGCAAGGACTTCCACCGATAATGATGATGGGGTCCAAGGTACCAAGTACGATTCGCCAAATGTGAATAGATGGACTTGGAGTCGAACACTTGGGAATCCTGTCGAAGAAGAGACATTGATGTATTCTCATGATTCAACAGCGAGGAAAATTGCCACTGGTGATTGCAATCTCCAAGGTACTAACCGAAACTCTAAACTTCAATCCCAGAATAATGATTTGGTGTCGATGGGAAGAAGTCCGTTGGAAGGGAGGCCTTAAGGCATCCTCCATCATCCAACTCGAGGAACACTCAACTGGTAAGAGATGATATGGAATAATATGCAACAAGACTGACACTAGGAAGGCTGACACATGAGGTCAAGGTAAACTGCAGAATGGATGACACAGGGTATATCCTTGAACATTGAGCATGACACAAAGTGACTCAGGCAGTTTCTGACATAATGGGGTAAATAAGTCTGAAATGTAAGAGACATTAGCAGACCCTCCATATGGTTGGGAGAATAACCAACCGGGGGAGTAAATAACTCGGAGGAAAGGTTCACCCTGAGGCCAAAAACTAAACCCATCCGACAAGATAGACTCAAGTAGGTGCTGTGTTCAAGGATAGAACTTGACTGAAAACTGCCTTTGACAATGAAGATATGATATGTCTTTCCCATTCCTTATTCTTTTTAGATAAAAGAATACCCTTCTTGTTGTTTTAATGAGTCCAAGAAAGAATGAAAACTCAATAGGTCCAACCATGTAAAAAATTTAACGAGCCCATGGGAGGAAGACTCAGTACCTTCTTCATTATTTATAGAGTTCGAAGAAGAGATAGAAGATTACTCTATATGTACTGATCTCTGGATTTTAATATCGAGCCGAGATATGTTCTTGCTCGCCGATGTTTTCAATTTTAAGGAGTCTGAAAAACTTAAACAATAACTCCATATATCTGCTAGTGGATTTTAGTATCGAGCCCAAGCAGATTAATGCTCGTCGGTGTTTTCCTGTTTATAGAGTCTAAAAAACTTAAACAATCCTCTTTTCACCTATCCGTGGATTTTATATCGATCCCGGATTGGTCTGTGCTCGACGGTGTTTTCTTGTTTATAGAGTTGAAAAACTTAAACAGTCCTCTACTTACCCTCTCGTGTATTTCACATCGAGCCCGAGTAGGTGAATGCTCGCTTGGTATTTTCATGTTTAGAGAGCCTGAAAACCCTAAAGAGAGGCTCCAAAAGGTCCTTTTTCGTACAGTTAGTCTCCTCCCCCGAAAAAGTATAAAACAATGAAAGGAGAACTCTTCTAGCGCATACAGGAGTATACCTAGAGTATACCTTTTCTGTAAATTATCCACTTAGGCCCGGAAAAGGGGTAATTCTATACCTGAGTGGATGAGCCTGCGGATACTTTAACGAGCTCGAAGAGGACAAGTTTGCTCGGCTATCTTGTTTAGGTTAAAATAGTCCAAACAAGAGCTTAAAATGACTTAAAGGTCAGCTTCTAGGATCATAGCTTCATGCCCTACCAAAACTAGGTCTTCAACAAAATATTAGTCGATGCAGCAAAAATCTCGAATGATATATGAATTCAGAATATTTAGCTAACTGACAAGGTCTATCATCAAGAAGTTTGAGCTTTGGAGACGAATCCGACAACAATTAAGTGAAAATTGAGCTTGGATCAGTGTTATACTGTATTGTGTGTTTCAATTGATTAATTAGGGTTTTTTGAAAGTTTTTGAAACTATGGAAAAATAACAATTATGGGTAAAAATCAAAATCCAATTTATATATAATTTCATTGTTTTAAAAATCAATTTTCAATTTGTGTTGTAGGGCAAAAATTGGGCAACATTTTGCAAATTTCAAAACTCCACTGCGATCAAACCGAGCATCCAATCACCAAACTTCCTCCACCAAGTAAGTTGAAATCTCCCTGACTTGCAATTTCATGGTTTGTTTTTAAATTTTTGAGAAAAAATAGCTTGCAATGCAATGTTCATAAATTTTTATGCGCGGGCGCTACTGTGTAAACACAAAAGTAGCGTATAAACTCAATGGGCGCTACTTTGCTCAAACAGAGTAGCGCCTACACGCTACTGTGTAGTATACACAGTAGCGTACATACTTAAAAGCTTATATACAAGTGCCGAGACTCAATTTTTTTTTGATTTTTGTGCAGGATGATCCTTCAATGGAGGGAGAGGGAGCATGAGGACATGGATAGGTTAGCCATTCAAGATCTGGCTACCCTCCATGCGCTCCGAAGATGCGGTTTGTTGAAGTTTTATCGAACCGTAAACATGAGGGCATTAAACAAACTGTTTCGAAGACTGATTCAGTATTGGGATGTAGATACCAACACCTTTGTCATCCGTGGGCAAACATTGGAACTTACCGTTGATGACATATACTTTATTACTGGTCTCTCAAGGAGAGGAGATGTAATCAACTTGAAAGGGTCTTCTCGTTTGGGTGCACGATCAGTGCAAGAATATGTGAATACATACTGTGTTGCCGGAGCGAAAAAATCGGAAATCCAAGTCTTGATTTCAACTATTGATGGTCTCCCTTTGAAAGTGATAGTGAGCATGATCAACCGAGTAGCCGGTAGTGCATCACAACACTTAGCTTCCAGGCATTCGATGCATATTGGTGTACAATGCTTGCACGGTCATGTTTATGATTGAAGTACTAGTTTGTTGGCAAACATGAAATCTCAATTGACAGGTTGCAAATCCGGTTCAATGAAGAATTTTGGGTACGGGAGTATTTTGTGTACTTTCTTCTTTGAGAGGATGCCTGCTATTAGTTTGGGGATGCCTCTACCACAGGTTAACCCCCGTGAGCCCAGAATAGGCCGTTGGGGTGACATTTTTCTCCGCCAGGGTGGTGGAGAAAGTCACTATTGTTACCATACTGATGACTTCTGGGGGTGGTGGGAGAGGCAAGTACCCACTTTTGAGCAGTTTCCCTATGCTGGATTGGATTTCTGTCACGATACAGAGCTGGTGCTTCCGCCAGGTGGAGCCTGGGGAGATATTGGTATGTTTAAATTTTGAGAATTTATTTAATTTTTTCAAACTTTTTCAAGTATTTAATTTTTATGAATGAGTTTTGAAGTTCTAATCAAGTGTCATATGCAGATGTTGGGCCTGTTCGTCCTGAGGGCCATCCTACCATCTATGTGAGGCCAACTGATATTACCGCAGCGGATGCTATGTTGGGAACCTTGGAGAGGAAAATGAGTCGGTTGACTCATGAGATTCCTGCATGCCGCATGGACCAGATACCTGTTGACATGCAGGAAGATGTTGTTGGGGTGCCCCCAACATGGCTTAGGGTACTGCGGAGGGTTGCTAGACTAGTCATATGCTATCGCAATGCGGTAGATGATGATGAGGTCCCTCCTTCTCCATAAGAGAAGAAAACATTCTATGTATATATTTTTGAGGCTACTATGCCCAACTATTGTACTTTTATGACTTGACTTGAGAGACTCATGACTCAAAACTCATATTTTTTGATACGGTACCGGCTATATACAGTATCGGTTATTTACATGTGTATGCATTTTAATTTTATGTGTGCAATGTTGTTTATGACAATGTGTGATGCAAATGCCAGTCTAATACATAGTTTGCTAATGAATCAGCTAAAGTGTTTAAACTTCTCGGAATGTGTTCATATCTGATAGAATGAAATTGTCTTTCCAAAAGTCTAACTCGTAGAAACTGACGTAGCAATCCTGGATCTCTAATCTGATAGACACCTGTTAACTGAAATACAATTAATTGTGAGTCAAGCCTTACCTCCAGGTACGAAATGCCATGACTGAGAGCATCTCGTATAAGTTCTATAACTGCACTGTATTCAGCTACATTATTCGTGGTAGGTCCCAAACAAACCCCCCCCGAAGAGACTAGTTGGTCAGCGGGTGAATAAATGACCCAAGCTACTGCAGCCAACTGACAGGTGTGGCAACTGGCGCCATCAGCAAATACTAAGAAATGTGCGGTTGACATCTGGTACACGAAATGAGAAACACACATAAGATTACCTAACGAGCACAACAAAACTAGCTTTACAAAAATATACAGCTATGTTACAAGAAAAAGTATTTCAGCCTAGGCGTAGTACTTCTTCAGGTAGGGTCAATGCCTGGATCCTCCTCATGAGGCCGGGCAAAGGTGTTATGGAAATCACGGAAAATATTGGTATACGGAATGATTTCATCTAGATAACATCCTGTTTCAAAGAAAATATTTCCGTTGACCCCAGTGAAAATGTTCACCAACGAGGTATGCAATCTATTTGCTTTAACAATACCAACTTGTGAAGGAGTGAGACCAGTATTCTCATCGGGTGGTGAACAAAATTCACCTCTCTCTAAAAAGTTAAGAAAAGGAAACAAAAAGGACGCGCGATCTATATGTTCACGAGGATGGTCCGGTTCGTTCAAGGCTTCTAACATTTCCTCATCAGAAGGTAAAGTAATTTCTGAACTGTCAAGAGAATGGATCGGGTCTGGTGTCTGAGTAGTGGCACAATCTATGTTTGACTCGACAGACACCAATGGAGTCGACATATGTCCTGTTGTAGTTTGATGAGAATCCAAGTGGGTAATTTCTACAACAGGGGTGGGCTCAGAGGGGTTTGTATTAGCTGAGTGAAACTTAGGATTAGTTGTTGAACTAACCATAGAAGTTTCAGACGATGAACATCCCTCAGTCCCAACGAATAAAGTAGGAGCTGGTAGGTCAAAAGTGCCGATTAGTGACCCGTAAAGTCCTGCTCCTAAACTCTCGCCAACCGGGGTAGTTTGATCAATCAAAGGAACTTTGGTTTCCGAAGAAGTCTGGTTGTTTCTCTGAGTGAAAGAAAGTTGATCGACTGTAACGATGTTACCTTCAAATGGGAACATAACCACTCGAAAAATTGCCGATACTATAGCTCACACGGCATAAGTCCAACTCCTTCCCAATAACATATTGTAATCGAGCGGAGCGTCCAGAACTTCTATTTCAACAGCAACTATCTTACCGGCCAAAGTGACATCAAATGATGGCAAAACTCCATGTGGACGGAAAGTTCTGCCATCAAATGCAGTAAGCAGTGTGTTGGAAGGGGCTAACTCAGGAGAACCTAAAGCTTTCCAACAGGAAATTGACATTACGCAAGTCGATGCTCCCTCATCTACTATAGCTCGTCTAATGGTCATTGGACCATGAACGACCTCAATCTGAAGGGCAATGTGATAGGGAAACCGGTATTTGACATCAGTCATATCAAATCGCGCAGACATATTGGAGGATTCCATACTCCCAATAGATGCCAGAAGTGCATTTCGTTGTAAAGGACAACTCTGCAAGACTTCTAGAGTAGACATGGCACAAGGTGTCTAGGCTAAATCTTCAACCACATTGTAGTTAGAAGCAGCCCGTGTGTTGGGATTGTGCGATGCCCTCTTCAAGACACCTTTCGAAATCTTGGGCATTGGGTCCATAGGTATGTGGAGTGAAGTGGAGGATTCAGGAATCTCCTTATCCTTTTTCTGCGCTTCCGGGGTATAGTTCTTGGCTCTAGTTTTCAAAAGTGCATCCGAATTAACCATGTTTATAAATGTTTGATCAACCGAAGTGTGCGAAGTGCCCCCAGTTTTGGAGGTGCCAGAAGTTGAGCCTTGCCCTTTAGGAAATGGATCTTTCAAGACGGCAGGCTTCTTTTCTCTTAAGAGCTTCTGGGCTTCTTCAAGTAGAGGGCATTGGTGAGTAAGGTGGTTCTGCTTGCAAAGTTTACAAGGGAACTTAACCTTCTTTTCCTCTTTGTTACCCTCTTCGGCATTGTCTTTTTTGGGATTTTGTTGGTTCCCCTCTCCTTTCTTGCCCTTCTTTTTATTGTTGGGCTGCCGAGGGCCCTTTTGATTGTTCTGGACTTGATTGACAGGCTCAAAAGTAGAAGGAGAGGTTGTGACGGAAGAAATATCCACAGTTGATTGCTTGACTGATAAGGCGTGAACCTGTTTAGTCAGTGCTTCGAAGGCTGCAGAGTCAACTGAACCCACTATGCCGTCAGCATGTGGTCCAGGTTTGGGTCTACTCAGATCAGTGTTTGATCTTGGTGCGTCAGGTATAATCTCGTATAGTAGACCAGATTGTGCATAAACAAGGTCTAGCTGTTGAGTCCTTAAGATGGCTTCTTCTTCATTGGATACTTTAGATGTCGCTACTTCCTTAGAAATATAAGGAAGGAGTGATTTCAAGTACCACTCAAGCAGGAACTCTGGAGGTATGTTGGCCTTAATGAGCCTCTTCTGTCTTCGCCACTCCTGAATGTGGTCAGATAAGTGAGTGGCTTTATTTTGTCTAAAAGTCGACAAAAGTTCTATTCCAGCATCATAACGAACAGGAAGCTGGAAGTGGTTCAAAAAGACGGTTGCTAGATCCCCAAAACTAGAGAAAGTAGCCGCAGGTAACTCAATGTACCATTTGGCTGCAGGACCAGTTAAGGTCCTTTGAAACAATCTCAATCTGATGGAATCCTCGTTTAACGAATTGGAAGAACACCATAGGTGGAAGGTAGTGACATGGTCACCAGGATCTTCACCTATTTTTCCTTCGAATTTTGGAATATCCGAAGGTAATTTGGTGGGAACTGATGGCCATGTGGCATTATGACACATAGGATTATTTGTCATTTTAGAAAGGTCTGGCAAATTTAAGGTTGCCAGAAATGGTAGACGAGGCCGGTAAGATGGTACTTGATAATGGGAACCACCCATCGTTTGTCCCATGAATTGTTGGTAGGGGTTTCCCCCAGCCATCTGGTGATAAGGGTTGCCCCCGTCCATGTGCTGATAGGAGTTGCCACCTACTAACTGTTGATAGGGGTTGCCCCCAGTTAACTGTTGGTAGGGGTTTCCCCCAGCTATTTGTTGGTAGGGGTTTCCCCCTGCCATCTGTTGTTGTTGTATGAAAGAGTTATTAAAACTTCCCCACCCATACGAAAGTGGATTAGTGCTTTGCGGATTCGTCCACTATGGCTGGGTGTTAGCCCCGCCATATTGCTGGTTAAAGATATTACCTCCTCCCCCTGAAAATAAGGAAAAAGGGGTGTTACTTGCAGGCACACTACATTGGTTCATGTTAGGGCCTACAAAGGTATTGAAACCAGTAGAAGCTGATGTGGACGGTGCAGTCATGGTACCCATGACTGGCATGTTTGCAGAAGCACTTGGTCCTACCACAGGTGTGGAAACCCAAGTACTAGGAATCGGATATAACGGTTGGGAAGTAGAAGGTGTTGCACAGTTGGCCGTACTGCTAGGTCCAACAGTAGGTGTAGGAATAGATGCCATCAATGTAAAACTAGGCATACCTAATGTACTAGTGTTGAAACTGAAAGATGGAGTAGGCACAGATGTGGTTTGTGCCTGACTAGGTGTAGTAGTAAGAGAAGGGTTAACTGTGTTGGTGTTCATACCTAAAGTGGGAGTTTGGGGAACCCCTTGTTCACCTCTTGAGTTAGACATCAGATGTCCGGGAAAGGAATGATCTGCACTGAAAAGGGGCTGCTGGAAACCAACAGGTGACAGAAGCGGAATTCTAGTATTAGTTAAAGGAGGATTAAAAGGAGTGCTATACTCCGCGGAAGTAAGATCTTCCACCTCAACTGTACTAAAGTGTTGTTGATCTGTGGTACCTGGTAGTGGTTCCTCAGGAACCTCAATTTCAAGGTTTTATGTTCCAAGTATTTGTTCAGGTAATTCAGTTTCAGGAGTAACTTCTGAAAAAATACCGGGGTTTACCCGTTGTCGTCTAGCTGGCTGTATAGGTTTTGTTCTAACTGGTGGAAGGTTTTGAATCCTTCTTGATCTACGGGGTTGTTGATTCTCTGTGATTATAAATATAAAATAACAGACTAGAACCTAGTGGCCACTACAACTAGGGGGCAAACAGCACGCCAACTAAAAAAGTCCTAAGTATACAAACCAGGCAAACAAAGGTGCCTTCCGGAGAAGAGTCTGGGATGATGAGGGCCCAGAACAGATCAACGAAGGAAGAAAGACAGTTACCTGGGGTCCACAATACAATGACTAAGGGTGCAAGCGCTGGAATCACCCAATCGCCCTCCCAAAGACCTGCAAGGGGTTTCCTCCCACATCTGTCTTAGGTACAACAGATATACCCTCTGCTGTCACCTGTGTATGAACCTAGAGTCAGATACTATGGATACCACAACACCGAAAATTCCTGGGGGAACAGTCACCGGTCGAATCAGAAAGCGTGGGAAGGGTAGCTAAGCCCGAAACTCGAAAGAGTCCCCAATACGCAATCCGATCTTGGCGTATGCTCGAACATCAAGTAGGAGGAGTATTCCCACAAGCTGATCTCGCAATGACCTACTGCATAGATCCCAGGCAAATTTTGAGTGAGGTGGGTTTACCTATGATAGTCTCACTACGATTTTTGCGCAATGTGTGATCTTGGGTGGTTTAAAGTGATTTAAACCCAAGACCCTAACCAAAACTAGTTGGTGTAGTGTATCCTAAAAAAGAAAAAGTTTCTAGTTCATTTTATTAACAAATTTTAGGGCTTTTATTACTCAAAAAGGGTAGTGCTTTTGTGTGGCATGGTTATGACAAGAAAACAAAAGTGCAATAATATCAAAACTTTCTACAACAAAGTTCTTTTCATTTTTTCAATTGCTTCCTTCCAAAACTGAAAATCTAAGCAAACCTACTTAAAAAAAATTTTGTTTTCTTTTCTGAAATTATACAAAATACACTAAGTTATCTTGTAATAACAAAAACAAGTTCTATTTACCTAAAATACCATTTTTTTTGCTTTTTCAATAAACGAAAAAGAACTATATAAAAATGGGAAGCAAAATAAAACTTTGTATGCAAAGCTGTGTAAGTATGGCTAAAAGTTCTTAGGCCTATAGTTGTCGAATCCCTAGCTCGAAAAAGACTTGATCTACAGGTTGTTTACAAAGAAAAAGCCTATAAACTTGAGAACAAAGTGGAAGAAAACAAAGGAGAAAGACACAAAAGGACTGACCTAAAGTATCTAGCCCTAGGAAGACCACTATTCCAAGCACAAGTAGACAAACAATCTTCCTTACTAACACCAAGAAACTGAAAAATGAACTAGCCTATAGCTGTTTAAAAGCACTTGCAACCAACAAAAAGACAAGAAGTCAAGGAAGAATGTAACTTGACCAAAAAGAAGACACCCTAGAGGCTCTACCAAGGACCAAACCCTAAAACAAAGGATGGGAGTAGTAGAGAGCAGACAAACGTCACCACAAACAACAGATACAAGAGTATGCAGGTTTGTAAGCTAGCAACAGGTAGTCAGGGTCTAAAAAAGTGGAAGTGCTCAACACCAAACACTCCCTAGTCTTCCAAAAAGTCAATAAACAGTTCAAAAATTCCCACGGTCAACAAGCGGTTCAAAAAATGGAAAAAACTTTAAGGAAAGGTTCTATGACTTGACCAAAGGTTAAAAACCTCATGCAACCATCAAAGGGATCCTACAGCACAGTCAGCAAATCACCAAAAGTTTTAAAACACAAGCAAACCAAAAAGGAATGCTTCAGAAAGTGTACTCTACTGTGTAGTAGAGCAACTCGCGCCCCTACTGAAACGGGCGCTACTGTATATATAGCACAGTAGCGTATGGGCGCTACTGTATATATAGCAGAGTAGCGCTCATATCTCAAAGGCTTGAAAACTGACTTTGGAAGGTATCAAAAACTAATGAAAGCATGCAAGAAACAAGCAAGGGATACCTATAAAGTTTCTTGACATATCAAAGAAGTCAAAACAATCTGAGAAGACACACAAGAATAAGGTTTCCTAAAGCCAAAAACTCTATTTCCCCAGTATGGTCGCCATTCTGTTGGCGGGCAAATCTACCCTATAGCAAGGAAACTAATGCTATCAACTTGGTTGGGGTGACAGGTAAGTGTATTGATGCTATTACAGAGACATTTACAAAAAAGAAAGAAGTTGTAGATCTTGGGAACATACCTTTTAATCGAAGTCTGATCCTAGCCTTGACTTGATCTCGTGTTCAACTTCCAAATCTACCTTTCCTTCAGCAAACCTGCAATAACAATACCTTTCTCAAAACATTTTGGGCAATATATAAAGCTTGAAAGAAACAAAACCAATGTTTAACATTCAGCATTGACCAAAACAGATCCAATTAAGATGTCGTTTCATAACACATTCAAATTGGAACAAGAAAGACACTTCAACCTTTATTAGTCAAAAGTAGAATGATGTACAAGTATACCTAATCATGAAACAGGCTCTTGCAACTAGATTCTGGGCTCTGGCTCTTCTCTGGCTTGGATGTCTTCAACATCAACTCCTCCAATGCAAACTTCTTCAAAGTTTTTCCATTAATCAATCTTACTATCTCCAATTTCTAACCCTTCTCCTTTAACCTTCTTGGTATTTATAGGATTAAAGAAGCAGTTCAGGTCGATATGTAGTTATGGAGGAAATTGGGGGAATTAGGAAACTACCATCAACTAATCCTCCTCAAGAAATTAATTTATTTTTTAATCATCTTTTAAGATGTACGCGACTCTTGTTCAGTGGAGTAGCGTATAGGGCGCTACTCTAGTGCTTAACAACTAGCGCTCAGTCGATTTTATATTGTGGGCGCTACTATGCTGAGAAGGAGTAGCGCATACTTGGATATGGGCGCTACTATTATACAATGGAGTAGCGTATGGGCGCTAGTCTCTTTGAGTAGAGTAGCGCTCATATCTCAAAATGATATTTTTTGGGGTTTTTCAGTAATGTCAGGAAATAGAGTGAGTTGACATATCATCCAAGGTCAACATGTTCCTCCATCCAAGTTGTCCTTTTGTGTGATCAGCAGCTCAGGGTGATCACGGACGGAGAGGTGCAAGTTTGACCTATAACATGTACACATGATCATCCTGATCATCACTGCAACATCCTGCTGCATGTCATCTGGAGCATCATCCTGAAGCTCGTCATCCATGATCATCCTGATCATATAATGCATCTACCTGATGCATACCAAGTATCTACCTGATACATATCATCAAACATGATCCACCTGGTCATACAACTTATCCACCTAATACAAATACAAATACATGATACATATCACCATACATGATCGACCTGATCATACAATGTATCCACCTAATGCATATACAGATACATGGTCCAAGCATCCAACATGATGCTTATACAAAATACATACACATGATCCAACCGATCATATCCAGCATCCAACATGATGCATACATACATACATAAAAATGATCCAACTGATCATATCCAACATCCAACATGATGCGTACATACATATACAAAAATGATTCAACTGATCATATCCAGCATCTAACATGATGCGTACATACATATATAAAAATGATCCAACTGATCATATCCAAGTAGAAACTAGAACATCATCCTGATGCTCATCATCCAATGCTTACATCCACAGCCATGTGAAGGATCCTCCTTCCAACATGCTTGGAATGGCTTCAACAAATGTGTCCATCACTTCTTCCTCGAAGTGTCCTCGATCTGAAGAACACCAAGCCTCTCTCTAAAGTACTCAAACTTCACCCTGGCTAGTGGCTTTGTCAACACATCTGCAATCTGCTCGTCCATCGCAACATACAGGAGCTTCACAGCTCCTCTCTGCACCATATCCCTGATATAGTGATATTTGATCTCTATGTGTTTCGACCTGTCATGAAACACTAGATTCTCGGACAGCTTCACACAACTCTGGTATCACAGAAGATACCAGTAGCATCCAACGGGAGATCAAATAACTCATATAGTAGCTTTCGTAGCCTTACTGCCTCACAACTAGCTGAACAGGCTGCAACATACTCTGCTTCAGCTGTACTCAGTCCTACGCAGGACTGCTTCCTGCTAAACCAAGAGATCACACCTGATCCCATACTGAAGCAACACCCAGATGTGCTCTTCCTATCTACAGCACTGCCATCCCAATATGAATCAACATAACACTGCAGGTTAAACTTTTGATTCGCCTCATACTTGAGCCCATAATCCACTATACCCTTCAGGTACCTCAGAACATGCTTTACAGCAACCAGATGAACACTCCTTGGATCTGTCAGGAACTGACTCAATGTGTTCACTGCAAAGCAAATATCTGGTCTCGTGTTCGTCAGGTACATCAAGGACCCAATAATCTGACGATACATAGATACATCAACCGGCTCAGATGAAGCATTACATAGAAGCTTCAGATTCGATGCCATAGGTGTGGCCATGGCCTTGCAATCCATCATCCCGAATCTCTTCAGGATATCTACTGTGTACTTCCCTTGACCAAGGAAAATCCCACCTGCACTCTGCCACACCTCCATACCTAGGAAATAATGCATCATTCCCAAATCTTTCATATCGAACTCAGCAGCAAGCTTCCTCTTCGTATCTGCAATCAATTTGTCATCTCCTGTTACAAATAAGTCATCCACATACAGGAGTAGAACCACAGGATTCCCTTCCTCAACCTTGTAATAAAGGTTGGAATCCGCTTTACTCTTGGTAAAGCCCAAACTAGATTAGAAACTGTCCATCCTACCATACTAGGTTTTGGGAGCTTGTTTCAAGCCATACAAGGCTTTCTTCAATCTGCACACATATGACTCCCTGTCATGTATTGGGACTGCATCCCAAACATCATCTTCATGATCGACGGATCATGGCATTCCATTTCTTCATCCCAAATCCTGGTAACTTCAATATCTTCAATATATATCTTTGTTGCTGGAACAAATGTTGTAGTCCTTCTTTTGTAGGTGAAGATATATGGTCTTTCCTACAAAACAAGTTAAATTGCATGATTAGAAACATTTCATAATTTTCAGAACAAATTCTCTACACATAAAGAAATATGTCATGCTGTCATGCAGTTATCTTAGCCAATGCTTCAATACAACATTTATCCGTGTTCCACAACTTTCTAGATGCCTTCCAGTCTCTACCAAAACATTGTTAAGAGTTTGCACTACTCCCAACATGTCAGTAAAGAGGTTTCATTCTAGATAAGTAGCACTGGAATGTTGTACAGTGCCATAGGCCACTTACCCATCACATGCATATTAGTAGTATACTATTCATTAATGCAATCATTTTAATATGCACAATACATATCCTAAGTCTAGGAACATGAGCATATACATCATTGAACAATTTTATTTAAATATGCAAGAAATGATAATTAAAATACTTATCTTTGTTTGTTTGTTGGGTGGACTCCCTCTAAGTCTTTGCTTCCTTGCAGGAGCTGCTGGAGTCCTAATCTGAAGTAGCTTTCTCTACACCTTTCTGTTGTGGAGTGTAGAGAGATGGTCAACTCCCTCTGAATATCTGCATCCTTGCAGAAACCACTGGAGTGTGCTCCCTCTTGATCTTTGCTTCCTGGATTACCTGTTCTTGAACTCATATTCATCCTTGGTCCCTATGCATGCTTATTAGTATCATGATTATGTTATCCTTGTGATCTCATACAAAATCATACATTCATTAGTATACTATTAAAACACAATAATCTCAAGCATGTATAGTCATGATCATTTCAAACAGAAATAATAAGCATTAGCATTCAAGGTTTATATAGGAATCTTATGGTTAGTCATATCATAAGAAACATAACATGTCTAAACATGTAATTACTCAAACCTATGACTCTTCTGGTTAGTCATATCATTAATTAAGGTAAGACACATAATATGCATATACCCATGATTATTCAAACTTATGACTTTATGAACAATCATCATCAATCATGCCATGCATACTTATATGATAGATCCTATGATATAAGAAACACATACCTGGTCACCATATTTGCTAGTTATGTCTAGTAATGTGTTCTTGTTCTCTTCAATGACCTGCATAACTCATTAGTTAACTTTTGCAAAAACAAATTATACATACCTCTATGTGATCCATGACTATGGATGAATCTTTGTCTTTATGTCACCATGGCATGTTCAGGTTGTCCCTTCAATTTGTACAAACCTCCCTCTTGCTCTCCAATCACTACTGCATCATCTATGGTATTTCCCTTTTACCACATTAGGACTTGGCCATCCATAAATGCAACCCTCATACCTTTTGCATCCAATGCAGAGATGGAGAGTAAATTCTTCTTGAGTCCAGGTACATAAAGGACTTCTTTCATCTTCAAAGATTTTCCAGAATCTAGGTTGTAGGAGGCTTCACCACTTCCTTTGATTGGGTATTGATAACCATCCCCAAGTTTCACCTTATGGGGTGATTCATGTTCATATAGATTCACAAAAGATTCCTTAAACCTAGTCATGTGTTTGGAAGCCCCACTGTCAATCAACCAATCATTACAACCATGGGAGATAGTACCTGTGAGAGCAGAAATTAGATCATATTCTTCTTCACTTGATGAGTCATCATCACTATTACTTTCTTCCCTAGCCTTCTTCTTTGGTGGTTCATCATCTTCGGCAGCATGAGCATGATATCTTCTTTTGTTCTTCTTCTTCTTCTTATTGAAGTTGTTGTTTGTTGTCTTTCTTCTTCTTGGGACAATCTGAAGCAAAGTGTCCCTTCTCATTGCAATTGAAGCATCTGAGATCTTTCTTATCTTTATGATAATGATGGTGTGAGGATCTTTTGTTATGAGATGATTCCTTCTTGGACTTGCCTTTCCTAGCATGTGCTGTGAGAGCTTGATCTTCATTTCCCATCTTTTCTTCTCGGGCCACAAGCCTAGATTCTTCTTGAGAGCATTCTTCCTGCAATCTGTTGAAGGAGATCAACTTCTTCCTTGCACAAATTCCTTGAATGAAGGAATCCCATGACCTGGGTAGGCCATTTAGAGTGGTCATCACCACTTCACCATTCTCCACCATTTCATCCACTGCTTCTAGTTGTTCCTTGATCTGGGAGACCCTTGAAAAATAAGATTGAATGGTTTCTCCATTCTGAAACTTTACTCCTTTCGATTGGTTCTGGAAGGTCATCTTCCGATTTATGTTCTTCCCTTCAAATAGATTGGTCAAAGAGTCAAACATCTCCTTGGGTGTCTTTAGAGAGGACACATGGGGTATGAGATGGTCTTTAATGGAATCAGCAATGATTCTTTTTGCCTTGACAAAGTTCTTCTTATGCAATACCTTGGCCTCTTCATCCTCTGGGATAGGGATGTCTTCTTTCACATATGACTCCAACTCATTCTCTTCCAGGATTAACCCAATCCTATACTTCCAAGCTCGGAAGTTATCAACTCCTTCAAGGTTATCCTCAAGCTTGGTGTGGTGAGACATCTTAAAGAGTACTTCAAATGGAAATAGAAAAGATTTAGATCTTACCACTTGAAATGCTGAAAACTGGATCTGGTCCCGGATTAGGGTTTGTCGGAAAAACCCTAAAAATTCAAAATGTGAATTTCAATTTTTTGAAAGGATATAAAGATGTGCCTTGATGAGCTGATCAGCCTGGTGTATTCAAAATTTGAGATCAGCAAAGCTTTACCCTTCATATTTTCCTTTTTGTCCTCCCGGGTTCACTAGGGAGAGCCCTGAATTAGGGTTTGAGTTTCCCGGAGATCTACCCAACCAAAAATCTCGATCCAAATCTCTAAACTTTGATTTTTGCAAGGAGCTTCCAGCTATGTCTTCAGATTTTAGAAATTCCTATTTTTGTGGAAACCCTAATTTTTAGGGCCAAATCTGAAAATGCTCAAAATTGAATTCTGATTAGACAGATAGATGCGCCTTGATGAGTAGAGTCAATCTACTATACTGCTTTTCCAAAATCTGTGGAGAGAAACCCAATAAACAAGAAACTCAAGTTTTCGTCACTGCAAAATGTCTTCTTCTCAGGTTAGCTCTGATACCATGTTAAATTTTGAGCATTAATTCACAATACTCTAGGATCTTTGCTGAGAGAATAACATATACAGTATATCAATGCATGACAATCACAATAAGCATGACAAGCATCACAAGAATCAAAATCATGAGAGACAGGAGACACAGAGTTTCCATGGGGAAAACCCTAAGGTGAAAAACCCCACAACTTCCTCAGAGATAGAGAGAGCAATGGCTCAACCAAAGTACAACCAAAATACACTGAGATAGTATCCTAGTAGAAGATGATCCTCCTCCTCACTAGTGCACCACTTTCTGAGTGAGAATGAGATACTTTTCCGAGTGATCTAAATAGAGATCACCTGATCTCTATTTATACTAATCTGTTTTCCGAGTGACCTTATGGGGCCGACTTGTCTATCTAGGTACATCCACATTATAATATATATTTCAGGGCCAACCCCACACATGGTGGTCTAATAACCCATCGGAAAGTACACACACTTGTGACACTTGTCAATCCACATGATGACACTTCCTTATAGAGGAATGACACATCTCTTATAAGGGTACAATAAATATATATAAAATACACAGATGAAATACATTCCGAAGTTACATATACATCAACAAAACACACATAGAAACCCTGTGTAGAAAGTAAATCGATGGGGATATCCATGGATCAGACCCTGGGGATAAATTACAGAGCATGAACAGCATAGAAAACCCGTGAGAACCCTTGGATATGACTGCAAAAGACTGAGTTGCAGGATGGAGCTTTGGCCGCAACCCTAAGAAGATTCCAACTAGAATAACAGAGAAGAATATTAGACATAGGTTGGGATTTTCTTGATAAAAACAGTAAAGACTAAAGTCTCATGAAAGAAACAGTTTGGACCTTTCTATGCCCACCTTGAAGAGCACTGGAGAGAAGGAGCCCTGAGGGACTTTGCAACAGAGAAGGGGGCCTTCCTTCTATTGGGTGAGGTAGGTATTATGGGTGCCATGTTTTCTAAGTAGTTTGAGATTCTTGTATCTTTGTGGTTGAGCTCACTCGATTAACATCATCCTCCCTATTTCCCTTACATGCTTGATAAACCCAACTGTATGTTGGTTTAGAATTGGGGTGGAACCTTGACCGTGAGAGAGCCTATTTAGCCCTCCTTAGTGGATACACAGCCCAACTCAGGGGTGGTCACTCAGTTGAAAGAGTATAGGCTGGACATAGACCTATGGTTGGGTGGAACGTTGCTCTCACTTAGCCAGTTGCTTGGACAACTCCAGTTTAAAGATAAGTGTTCCTTGTGGTGTTAAATGACAATAATTCCCTATGTTATGTCTACTTGTTATGTTCAAGTTATTTGAATGAATGATTGCATGGAAATGACTAGTATGAAGACTATGTATATGCCTGAGTATGAGGATGAGTTCATGTTTTAACACTTCACCATTTTCTTGAGCTTAATATGCTGCTAACCTTGTAGGTTGTAGATGAATTAATTAGTTTTAGTTTCATTATGGGTGTTTTGTTATGCATTGCATACAATGTTAGATGGAATGCGTGGCATCACCTGGACTTGGGAAAGGAATCATATAACCCTGTTGTGTTTCATGACCCCTCCGTGGGTCAAGTGAAAGGGAAGTCATGGTAGAAGGCAGGTAGAACTCCTTGTAGAAGGGTAAAGGGGCATTGAGGGAGTTTAGGAAAGACTTCAGTTGGAAATATGGCCAAGTCAGAGTACTTAGATGTGGTAGGGGATCACACCAGTGTATAAATATCTCCAATATATTTCCAACGGTACTGGACTTGTCCAATTTATTCTAAGGATGAAGAAGTTATCAGGATGGGAGGTTGACTGTAACAGAGCATGGCCAACTGTCGAATTTCTGCATCCCCATTGCGAAATGCGGAAGTCAGGGACACATTTCTACAACGTTGGGTATTTTGGCGCTTCACATTTCTGACTCCTGCACTGCGGAATGTGGAAGTTGGGGGCACATTTCTGCAGCGCCAGACATTTTGGCGCTCCACATTTCCCACTCTCGCATTGCGGAATGCGAAAGTCGGGGGTGCATTTCTGCAGCATCGGGCATTTTCGCACTCCGCATTTCTAACTCCCGCACTGCAGAATGCGGAATTCAAGGGCGCATTTCTATAGCGTCAGGCATTTTTGTGCTCCGCATTTCCAACTCCCGCACTGCGGAATGCGGAAGTCGAGGGTGCATTTCTGTAGCACTAGGTATTTTGATTCTCCACATTTCCGACTTCCGCATTGCGGAAGTTGGGGGCACATTTCTATAGCATCGGGTATTTTGGCACTCCACATTTCCGACTCCTGCACTGCAAAATGCGGAAGTCAGGGGCGCATTTCTGCAACGCCATGCATTTTGGCACTCTACATTTCCGACTTTTGCACTGCAGAATGCAGAAGTTGGGATCGTATTTTGTTTGATGCCGTGATTTGAGAATTTTCCCATTCCAACTTTCGATCTGCGGATTGCGGAATTGTGGATGAGAGACAATTGTGGCTCCATGTAAAAATAGAGAGAATTGTTGAAAAAAAAATGTATCAGGTTGTCTCCCATCGCCTCTGAAAGGCACCAAGGAAACCGAGGATGTGACAAAGTGGTATCAAATCCTAAGTTACAGCAATGGGGCTGCTTGGGCCAAAGCATGAATGTGTTTATAAGAAGAAGAATGCTCATGGCGCGACTTTGATAAACATTAATTAGTATTGTTGTTGTCCGAATGAGTAGTTTCCAGATTTGTATGGATATTTTATGTTTCATATGCATTCTTATGATGTCTGATAAATATCTTTGTAATGCACAGTGTTGGCAACTAATAATAGTTGAATCATACAGTAGAGGCAACATACAAGGAAAACAAGGAAATGGTGACCATAAATGATGCCCAGGATCCTTATGAGAAGGAGGAAGATGTTCTGGGAGAGAATGTTCAAGAAGCACATATTGAAATAGAAGCCAATGGAAGAAGGGAGCAAATAACTCCCTAGAACTTAGTTGAAACCATGGTTTTCTTCAATGTGAGTTGATGAAGGCTTAGGAAGAGCAGCACCAACTCAATGTTGCCATATTGCAAAGTCTCACTGATATGCATCAGAGGATAAAGGTTAGGTCTAACCTAAGCAATGTGGGAAGAGAAGGAAGAGATGCAGTTATTCACTCTAGAGGTCGTTATAGGAAGAGAACTCCAAGCCCTAGAAGGAGTTCTATGAGAAAAAAGCACATAACACCCTCTCCAAGGTATCTTTCTAGCAGGTCATGCAACTCCATAGATTCTCAGATAAGTCTGAGGCATACTTCCAGCAGGTTTGAAGGAAGAAATAAATTCAGAGGGATCCCACAGGGAGAATTTATGAAAGCAAGGCCTCGCACATTTGATGGAGAAAGAGAGACATGTCAAGAGGCGGAAGCATGGCTTCTTGGAATGAATAAGTATTTCAGAATGCATGATTATTCAGAAAATGAAAAGACTAGAGTTTCCATTTACAATCTAAGTGGCAGAGCTTCAATTTGGTGGGAGCACCTCATGCAAGTGAAGAGGATCAATGAAAAAAGGATAATCTAGGAGTGGTTTAAAAGGTACTTCAAGGAGAAAAACCTATCAGCTAGGTATTATGATAACAAGAGGAAAGAGTTCAATGAACTTAGATTGGGACAACATTCTATGTAAGAGCATGTCCACAAGTTTTTGGAATAATTGAGGTATGTGGATTACATCAAGGATGAAAGGGTAAAGATCCAATGTTTCTTTGGTAGTCTACCCCAAAATTTCAGGGATAGGATTGAGTTTGTCAATCCACCAAGTCTTGATGAATCCATTAGGATGGAAATGCATTGCTATGAGCAGAGAAAGGGAAAATTAGAGGTTCAACCAGCATGGAAAGGAAATCCCAGAGGGAGGTTTGAACAAATAAAAAGTGGATTCAAACCATCATTCAAAATTCATCCAAGATATTTTCCATAGGGCCAACAAGCAAGAAGTGGGAACAAACTAGCCGTGGCAGCAGAAAGAGCACCAAAAGGGCCACTTCAATGTTGGGGATGTGGATGAAACCATGTGCTTAGAGAATGTCCACATTGGAGGGAGAATCCCAGAATTTTGCACAACTTAGAGGGAGCAGCTACAGTGGAGGATATGGAAAGGGAAACACCTCAAATTTATGTAGCATTGGATGATCACCAGGCATACCATCAATCAACAGTGGTGGAAGTTGAAGGTACAATTGCTAAGCAATCTATTTCTGTTTTGATTGATCTAGGATATACTCATAGTTATGTGTTTCCTAAGGTGGTTGAAGGTTTTTCTGTTATTAAGGTGAAGCATAGTAAGTATTGGCTAGTTCAATTAGCCACAGGTACCAAGATGAAGGTGAGTGAGGTAGTGATGGAGTGCCCCATGGATTTGAATGGGATCCTCACAAAGGTAAAATTGAATGTACTACCATTAGGATCTTATGATTCCCTAATAGGTATGGATTAGTTGGAAAGACATAGAGCCAAGATAGATTTCTATGAGAAGGTGCTTGGATGCATTGATGAAGAGGGAAGGCCAAGGTTGGTAAGAGGAATTCCCAAGAAAGTTTCGGTAAGGAAGATTTCATCCTTGCAGTTGAAAAAGTTTTATAAGAAGGGTTGCCAATTATATGCAGTCCACATATCAGACTCAACAGAGGACAAGGGACCAAGGATAGAATATTTTCAGCTGTTGCAGGAGTTCAAGGATGTGTTTCCAGATGAAGTGCCATGACTGTCACCAAAGAGAGATATTGATTTTTCCATAAATCTGGTTCTAGGGTCAACACCAATTTCCAAAGCTCCTTATAGAATGAGCACACCAGAATTGGTAGAGTTGAAGATGTAGCTACAAGAGTTAATGGACAAGAAGTATATCAGACCTAGTGTATCTCCTTGGGGAGCACCTGTGTTATTTTTCAAGAAAAAGGATGAGAATTTAAGGCTATGTATTGATTACATGCATCTAAATAAAGTGACAGTCGAGAATAAGTACCCATTGCCAAGAATTGATGATTTGTTTGATCAAATGAAAGAATCTAAAGTGTTTTCAAATATTGACTTGAGGTCTGGATACCATCAAGTGAGGATTAAGGAAGAAGACATTCACAAGACAACTTTCAGGACAAGATATGGCCATTATGAATTCACGGTGGTTCCATTTGGTCTTATCAATGCACCTGCTACATTCATGTGTCTCATGAATAGTGTCTTCAACAAGTATTTGGATAAGTTTGTGATTGTGTTCTTGGATGACATTCTTGTATACTCATAGAATGAAGAAGAGCATAATGAACATCTAAGAATAGTGTTGCAAGTCCTTAGAGAACACCAACTGTATGCAAAGCTGAGCAAGTGTGATTTCTATCAACATAAGGTACAGTATTTAGGTCATGTCATCTCCGAAGAAGGAATTGCAGTGGATCCATAAAAGATTGAAGCCGTAATGGATTGGACTACTCCAAAGAATGTTACAGATGTCAGATATTTTATGGGTCTTGCAGGCTATTACAAAAGGTTCATTGAAGGGTTCTCCAAAATAGCTCATCCAATTACATCAATGCAAAGGAAGAATATCAAATTTGTATGGTCTTAAAATTGTGAGAAAATATTTCAGTGGCTAAAGGAATTGCTTACCAATGCTCTTTTTTAGAAGATTGTAGATCCAAAGAAATATTTTGTAGTGTGCACGGATGCTTGCATTGAAGGGCTAGGTGGAGTGCTCATGCAAGAGGGATTTGTAATTTTCTATGAGTTAAGCAAGTTAAAGGAACATGAAAAGAACTATGCCACACATGATTTAGAACTAGCAGCCATAGTTCAAGCTCACAAGAGATGGAGACATTATCTATTCGGAAGAATATTTGAGCTCAGGACTAACCACATGAGCTTGAAATATTTGTTTGACCAACCAAATCTGAATGCTAGGAAAACTGGATGGATGGAATTTCTTTGTGAATTTGATTTTGAAATTAAGCATGTCAAAGGTAAGGAGAATAAGGTTGCAGATGCTCTTAGCAGAAAATTACATGTTGCAACAGTAAGTATGTGCAAATCAGGTTTGAAGGAAAGAGTTCTTGAAGCTCAAACTAGTGATGAAGCTTACCTTCAAGTCAAAGAAAAATTGCAGCAGGGAAATATGGATGAAACATGTGCAAGGTATCAGCTTAGTGAATATGATGTTCTCATTTATCAGGGTACCAGAATGTACATTCCAAATTGTGTAGATTTGAAGAGGCTAGTGATGGATGAGATGCATCAAATGCCATATTCTGGACACCCAGGATATAAAAAAACTATAACATAAGCAAGAAAGCAGTACTTTTGGCATGGGATGAAGAAGGACATAACATAGTACATTGCTAGGTGTCAAAAGTGCAAGCAAGTCAAGGCGGAGCATCAACATCCAGCATGATTGTTGCATCCTTTTCCCATTCTAGAATGGAAGTGGGAAGTAATTTATATGGATTTTATAACAGGTCTTCCAATGACAGTGAGGAAGCATGATTCAATCATAGTATTGGTGGACAAGCTATAAAAGGTAGCTCACTTCATTCAAGTCAAGTCCACTCATAAGACAAATGACATAGCCAATATCTTCATGAAGTAGATATTCATATTGCATGGATTTCCCAAGGAAATAATTTCAGATCGTGATACAAAGTTCACATCCAATTTTTGGAAGGGATTATTCCAGGAATTGGAGACTCGGTTGAATTTTAGTACAACATATCATCCTCAAATAGATGGTCATACTGAGAGGGTGAATTAGATTCTTGAAGACATGCTGAGGATGTATGTGATGGATAAACCATCCAAGTGGGAAGACTACCTACACTTGGTATAATTTGCATACAATAATGGGCATCAAGCATCATTGGGAATGAATCCTTTTGAGGTATTGTATGGAAAGGGATGCAGGACACCAATGAATTGGGACAACCCAATGAACATGGTAGTGGTTGGACCATAGATGATCAAGGAAATGGAGTAGGAGATTGTTAATATCAAGAAGAATTTGAAGGCAACACATGACAGGAAGAAGAGTTAAGCAGATTTGAAAAGAGTGCATAAGGAATTTAAGATTATGGATCATGTTTACTTAAGAGTGAAACCAAGGAAAATTTCCCTCAATTTGAGGAGTTGTGCAAAGTTGGCACCAAGATATTGTGGGCCATTTGAAGTCCTTGATAGGGTAGACCAGTTGCATTTAGAATTGCATTTCCTGCTAACATGAGATCTCATAATGTTTTCCATGTTTCTTTGCTTAATAAATATGTACATGATCCTAATCACATAATTGATTGGCATGTGATACAGGTGGAACTTGAGGGAGAGTTCCAAGTCGAGCCTATGCGCATCCTCGATAAGAAGGTCACTTTGCTCCAGAATAGAGCCATTGAACAAATGAAGGTGCAATGGAAGCACCTTAGTTTAGATGAGGCCACATGGGAGCTGTAGGATGCCATGAGAGAGGCATTCCACTTTTTGTTCAGTTTTGAGAACACCGAGGACGGTGTTGTTTTAAGGGGAAGGGAATTGTAATGTTGATGTATATGTAACTTCGGAATGTATTTCACACATATGTATATTGTATTCCTATAGAGATGGTATTATTCCTCTATAAGGAAGTGTCGTCATTTATATTATAAGTGTCGTAACTTATACTTGATGGGTTATTAGACCACCTTGTTGGGGTCGGCCCTGTATAAGTCATGTGGGTCAAAGGGTTATTAGACCACCCTATTGGGGGTCGGCCATGTGGGTCTAAGGGTTATTAGACCACCCTATTGGAGGTCGGCCCAGTCAGCATTATGTTATGTGGTTAAGTTCGAGCCTACATGAGTTAGGTAAAAAGGCAAGTCAAGTCAAGTATAAATAGAGTGTTGGAGGCACTCTATTTACTCACTCACTTCTCACTCATGCACTCAAGGAGGAGTGGCGCACTTATGGAGGAGGAGGATCTGTTGCTAGGTTATGTCTATCTCTCATGGTTGGTTGTATCATTTCTCTATCTATCTCTGAGGAAGTTATTGGGGTTTTTCACCTTTATGGTTTTCCTCAAGTAAATCTTTGTGTCTCTTGTGTGCTTGCATTATTGTCTCCATGATTGATATGATGTAGATATGCTGTACATGTTGTTCTCTCAGTTAAGATCCTAGATCATATTGAAGTAAATTCTGAAAATTTAACATGGTATCAGAGCTAGCCTGAAAGAAGGCATGATATGGCATGTATGACACTTGTTGCACTTACGATGTTAGGGCTTGATATAGCAAAAACTAGTCATCGTAGCACTTTCGCTATAAATCCGTTTTAGTGAATTTTTCGGATCTGAAATTGTTACAGGACGAAGATTAAATCTCCAGGTACCTTGTGTCCAAAGGACAACCTCTAATTCGTTGTACTTTGTGATTTATGATCTGTACAATATAGGGTTTCTGCCTCTTCCAGATCCGAGTCAAAATCAGGTGACCTTGGGAAAAAGGTCATAACCTGGGCTATGAAGATCCAAATGAAATTTCGTAAAAAGTGACAGGTAGTACACAGACTGTACTATCTCAGAAAACGTTTTCAGAGGCCGAAGTTGAAACAGTGACATGTGGCACGCTGTACAAGTTTGCTCTCCTGTATTATCCCATAAACAGGTCATGTTGCGACACCTGGAATAACTCTCTCTCAGAGAATCCAATTGAGGTCAGACCTATCAGGATGGAAATATAACAGGCCGAGATATCTCAAGAAATTTTTTCAGAGGCCGAAGTTCAAACAGTGACACGTGGAAAGCCGTACAAGTTCGCTCTTCTGTTTTATCCCAAAATATGTCATGTTGCGACACTTGGCATAACTCTCTCTCAGAGAATCCAATTGAGGTCAGACCTGTCAGGATGGAAAGATAACAGGTCAAGCTATGTCAGAAAACTTTTTCAGACCCTGTGGATCAAAAATTTTGGAGGTACACCAGAAACAATCAGGTACATATTTCTGTCAAAACAGAATTATTTTTGAGTACCTTCATTCATGGCTTCTGGAATTTAGGGCTTTGGAGAAAGTTGAAATTTTTGTAATCGGAGACCACGGTTGAATGCTACTCATCAAAATAGAAATTTAGAGACCAAGATCAGAATTTTTGGTTGGGCAGAAGGCCGAGTTTGATCAGACCCTAGTTCGGGACTTTGATCATAAAAGTGGAAAATTAGGGCTTCTGTAAAAATGAGAATTTTTGAAATCTATGACCACGGCTGGAAGCTCCTCAGAAAAATAGAAGCTTAGAGATTTGGATCAAATATTTTGATTGGTCAGAAGAGTGGGATTCATCAAACCCCAGTTCAGGGTCACGTCCAGTGAATCCGAAAGTTTCAAAGACAAAATTGAGGAGTGAAACTTTGCAGTTTTCAAATTCTAAATATACCAGTTTGATCAGCTCATCAAGGTGCATATTTCTATCCTTTCGGAAGTTTGAAATTCAAAGTTTGAATTTTTGGGGTTTCTCTGACAAACCCATATCCAAATCCAGGTCCATTTCTTGCAAATCAAGTGGATAGGGTTAATCCTAGAAGAAGATGGATTGGTCACCTGCATAAGTGAAGGAGTTCCTATTTCAGAGGGAGATGAGGCTAAGGCCTTACATAAGAAGATTACAAGCAATCTCGACAGATATGACTCATTGAGGTATGTTTCGAGATTTGTTCATGATTAAGTTTATGGTATGTTTGTCTTCATGTTATTACGGTTAGTACAATCTTGATTTTAGATTTGTCGTATCACCTTAACAAAATTATGAATGCATGATAGAAGATATTCATTGGTTAGGGTGTTGACACTTATGATTGTACTAATGCATTATGGTGTTGTATGAGGTTTATGTTGTCTACTAACATGAAAGGTACATCAAGAAAGACAAATCATGTTCGAGTCCAAGAACATATGATCATGAGGACAAAGATTCATCCATTGTCATGGATCTTATAGAAGATCCATTTACGAGGTATGTATAACTTGGTTTTATAATGGTTAACCTATGAGATATACAGGTTACTAGCACAAGTCATTGAAGAAGAACAAGAATACATCATGTGAGTATTTTAGACATAACTAGCTAGCATGCTAATCCAGGTATGTTTTTCCTATATCAAGATAGAATCCTACCTTGTGTTAGGATCTTATACTGTTGTTGATAATGATTATTCATGAAGTCATAGGTTTGAATAATCATGGTTGTATGCATATTATGTTTCTTACCATAATTGATGATATGACTAACCGGAAGAATCATGAAGGTATAGGTTTGAATAATCACAGGTTTTATGCATATTATATCTCTTATCTTAATTGATGATTCGACTAACCCGAAGAGTCATAGGTTTGAGTAATTATAGGTTTAGACATGTTATGCTTCTTATGATTTGACTAACCATAAGAATCCTACATAAACCTTGAATGCTAATGCTTATTATTTCTGTTTGAAATGATCATGACTATACATGCTTGAGATTATTGTGTTTTAATAGTATACCAATGAATGTATGATTTTATATGAGATCACAAGGATAACACAATGATGATACTAACAAGCATGCATAGGGATCGAGAATGTATATAAGGACAGGTAATCCAGGGAGCAAAGATCAAGAGGGAGTACACTCCAGTGGTTTATGAAAGGATGCAAATTTTCAGAGGGAGTTGACCATCTCTCTACATTCCACATCAAAAGGTGTAGAAGAAGCTACTTCAGATTAGGACTCCAGTAGCTCCTGCAAGGAAGCGAAGACTCAGAGGGAGTCCACGCAATGAACAAACAAAGATAAGTATTTGAATTGTCATTTCTTAAATAATACTGTTCAATAATGTATATAGTGATGTTCCTAGAATTAGGTTGTGTATTATGCATATTAGAATAATTGCATTGATGAACAGTATACTCCTAATATGCATGGGTAAGTGGCCTATGGCACTGTACAACATTCCATTGCTACTTATCTAGAATGAAACCTCTTTGCTGACATGTTGGGAGTTGTGCACACTCTTAACAATGTTCTGGTAGAGATTGGAAGGCATCTAGAAAGTTACGGAATATGGATAAATGTCGTATTGAAGCATTGGCTAAGATAATTGCATGACTGTATGACATATTTCTTTATGTGTAAGAATTTGTTCTGAAAATTATGAGATGTTTCTAATCATGCAATTTAACCTGTTTTGTAGGAAAGACCGTATATCTTCACCTACAAAAAAGACTACAACATTTGTTCCAGCAACAAAGATATCTATTGAAGATATTTAAGTTCCCAGGATCTGCGATAAAGAAATGGAATGCCATGATTCGTCGATCATGAAGAATGATGTTTGGGATGTAGTCCCAAGACGTGAAGGGAAGTTTGTTATGACTTCCAAAAAGGAACTATCAGATCAAGCATGTTGCAGATGGCAGCATTGAGATGAAATAGAAGATGCACCAGATGGATTTCAAGACAGCATGGTGTAGTCATTTATGTGTGCAGAACTTGGTATGGTAGGATAGACAGCTTTCTATCCAGTTTGGGCTTTACCAAGAGTAAAGCGAATTCCAACCCTTACTACAAGGTTGAGGAAGGAAATCTAGTGATACTACTTTTGTATGCAGATAACCTGTTTGTTACAGATGAAAATAGATTGATTGCCGACACGCAGCGAAAGCTTATTACCGAGTTCGAGATAAAGAACTTGGGGATGATGCACTATTTGTTTTTGGCATGGAGGTGTGGCAGAGTGCAGATGGAATCTTCCTTGGACAAGAGAAGTATGCAGTAGAGATCCCGAAGAGGTTCGGGATGATGGATTGCAAGGCCATGGCCACACCTATGGCATCAAATCTGAAGCTTCTATGTGATGCTTCATCTGAGCCGATTGATGTCTCTATGTATCGTCAGATGATTGGGTCCTTGATGTACCTGACGAACACGAGACCAGACATTTGCTTTGCTGTGAACACATTGAGCCAGTTCCTAACGGATCCGAGGAGTGTTCACCTGGTTGCTGTAAAGCATGTTTTGAGGTACCTGAAGGGTATAGTGGATTATGGGCTCAGGTATGAGGCGAATCAAAAGTCTAACCTGCAGGGTTATGTTGATTCAGATTGGGTTGGCAGTGCTGTAGATAGGAAGAGCACATCTGGGTGTTGCTTCAGTATGGGATCAGGTGTGATCTCATGGTTTAGGAGGAAGCAGTCCTGCGTGGCACTGAGTACAGCTGAGGCAGAGTATGTTGCAGCCTGTTCAGCTAGTTGTGAGGCAGTATGGCTACGGAAGCTACTGTCTGAGTTATTTGATATCCCGTTGGAAGCTACTGGTATCTTCTATGATAACCAGAGTTGTGTGAAGCTGTCCGAGAACCCAGTGTTTCATGACAGGTCGAAACACATAGAGATCAAATATCACTATATCAGGGATATGGTGCAGAGAGGAGCTGTGAAGCTCCTATATGTTGCGACGGACGAGCAGATTGCAGATGTGCTGACGAAGCCACTAGCCAGGGTGAAGTTCGAGTACTTCAGAGAGAGGCTTGGCGTTCTTCAGATCGAGGACACTTCGAGGAAGAAGTGATGGACACATTTGCTGAAGCCATTCCAAGCATGTTGGAAGGAGGATCCTTCACATGGATGCGGATGTAAGCGCTGGATGATGAGCATCAGGATGATGTTCTGGTTTCTGCTTGGATATGATCAGTTGGATCATTTTATGTATGTATGTACGCATCATGTTGGATGTTGGATATGATCAGTTGGATCATTTTTATGTATGTATGTATGCATCATGTTGGATGCTGGATATGATCAGTTGGATCATTTTTATGTATGTATGTACGCATCATGTGGATGCTGGATATGATCAGTTGGATCATTTTATGTATGTATGTATGCATCATGTTGGATGCTTGGACCATGCATCATGTTGGATGCTTGGACCATGCATCTGTATATGTATCAGGTGGATACATTGTATGATCAGGGGGATCATGTATGGTGATATGTATCATGTATTTGTATCAGGTGGATACACTGTATGATCAGGTGGATCATGTATGATGATATGTATCAGGTAGATACTTGGTATGCATCAGGTAGATGCATTGTATGATCAGGTGGATCATGTATGGTGATATGTATCATGTATTTGTATTTGTATCAGGTGGATACATTGTATGATCAGGAGGATCATGTATGATGATATGTATCAGGTAGATACTTGGTATGCATCAGGTAGATGCATTGATGATCAGGATGATCATGGATGACGAGCTTCAGGATGTTGCTCCAGATGACATGCAGCAGGACGTTGCAGTGATGATGATCAGGATGATCATGGATACATCAGGATGATGTATGGTGAGTATCAGGTTGATACTCTATGGCCGTGGATCAGGTTGTGCAGATGAGCATGTAATCCGGTGCCCTGGGAGATTTGCAGACGGTCTTTCAAGGTTTTTCCTATGGCATGTAATTCGGTGCCCTGGGACATCTGGAAAATGCTCTTTCGAGGTTTTGCTTTGGGAGGACATGTAATTCGGTGCCCTGGGAGATCTGCAGATAGTCTTTCGAGGTTTTTCCTATGGCATGTAATTCGGTTCCCTGGGATATCTGGCAGATGCTCTTTCGAGGTTTTGTCCTATGGCATGTAATTCATTTCCCTGGGAGATCCGATAGGTTGGGCTGTGTACCCGTAATCAGTCCTGGGATGCTCTTGCGAGGTTTTTCCATGACCACATGTAATTCATTGCCCTGGGAGATCCTATAGGTAGAGCTGTGTGCTTGTAATAGCCTGGGATTCTCTTGGGAGGTTTTGTGGTGAGGTCACATGTAATTCGGTGCCCTGGGAGATCCTATAGGTAGAGCTGTGTGCTCGTAACAGCCTGGGATGCTCTTTCAAGGTTTTGTGACGCACGTAATAAGTCCTGAGGATTCCACAGTATGGCCAGTGATGATGAAGACCTGCAGGTGGTGGGCCTACATCCAGTATGAAAAAGGACTAGCTCTGTAGAACTTCCTATGATGAGTAGATTCAGAGATTGATTGAGATAGCAGCAGCAGTGACGATGATGATGACTCGATGACGATTATCCAGTGACGATGATCCAGAGAAGATGACTTGTGCTAGAAGAACTGTGCTGAGAAATACCTTCCTAGTTAAGAGGGAGTGTTGATGTATATGTAACTTCGGAATGTATTTCACATATATGTATATTGTATTCCTATAGAGATGGTATTATTCCTCTATAAGGAAGTGTCGTCATTTATATTATAAGTGTCGTAACTTATACTTGATGGGTTATTAGACCACCTTGTTGGGGTCGGCCCTGTATAAGTCATGTGGGTCAAAGGGTTATTAGACCACCCTATTGGGGGTCGGCCATGTGGGTCTAAGGGTTATTAGAACACCCTATTGGGGGTCGACCCAGTCAGCATTATGTTATGTGGTTAAGTTCGAGCCTACATGAGTTAGGTAAAAAGGCAAGTCAAGTCAAGTATAAATAGAGTGCGGGAGGCACTCTATTTACTCACTCACTTCTCACTCATGCACTCAAGGAGGAGTGGCGCACTTATGGAGGAGGAGGATCTGCTGCTAGGTTATGTCTATCTCTCATGGTTGGTTGTATCATTGCTCTATCTATCTCTGAGGAAGTTATTGGGGTTTTTCACCTTTATGGTTTTCCCCAAGTAAATATTTGTGTCTCTTGTGTGCTTGCATTATTGTCTCCATGATTGTTATGATGTAGATATGCTGTACATGTTGTTCTCTCCGTTAAGATCCTAGATCAGATTGAAGTAAATTCTGAAAATTTAACATGTAATACCCCTATTTTGACCCTTAGGGTTTATTGGCTTCAATGTAAATATTGTATACATGCAATGTGTGTTTTCCCTAGTGTGGAGCTAAAGCAAAAGGCCCCACTAGAGGATGTCCAGGTTTTATTTAAAAGGAAAGTATTTGACATTCTGATTATCCATGTGCTATTAAGCCATGAGACATTGTAAAAGATGTAAATATTAGATATTGCAATGAAATACCAAGGAAACTGGCTATGGAGGCAAGCAATAAGAGGGAGCCATGTGTATCCACTAGGGAGAGGTGAGGGAGTTGTGGTATTGGAACCCATGATGCCACATGTCATTTTGTGAACCCATTCGACTCCCTTGCTGACATTTAATTCTACTGTAAGGAGGTGGTTGAGAAAAACCTGTTCATGAGGTCGATGGAGTATGGAGAAGCCTTGAAAATCTGTATGGTAGGGTATGGCTCTATTTTTTGCTTGTCCATTATGCCAATATACCTCCTGGGAATTCGATCACCCTAATCCCAATCCCATTGTTGACCAACAAACTAAGGGATCACGCATTACAGATACTAGTAGTGAAGCAGAAAGAGGAAAAATCGCGATTCTTTGTAAGCACAAACTTGCAGAGCCGAATGCACATAGAAACCCTACATAGAAAGTAAATTGATGGGGATATCCATGGATCAGACCCTGGGGATAAATTACAGAGCGTGAGCAGCGTAGAAAAACCATGAGAACACCTGGATCTGATAGAAAAATACTAAGTTGCGGTACGGAGCTTCGACCGTAACCTCGAGAAGATTCTAAATAGAATAACAAAGAAGAGGATTGGACAGAGGTTGGGATTTGATTGATAAACCTAGTGAAGGGTAAAGTATCATGAAAGCAACAGTTTGTACCTTTCTATGCCCACCCTGAAGAGCACTGAAGGGAAGGGGCCCTGAGGGACTGTGCAACAGAGAAGGGGGTCTTCCTTGTGTTGGGTGAGGTAGGTATTGTGGGTGCCATGTTTGCTGAGTAGTTTGAGATTCCTGTAGCTCCGTGGTTGAGCTCACTGGATTAGCACCATCCTCCTTGTTTTCCCTTACATGCTTGATAAACCCAATTGTATGTTGGCTTAGCATTGGGGTGGAACCTTGACTGTGAGAGATCCTATTTAGCTATCCTTAGTGGATACACAACCCAACTCGAGGGTGGTCTCTCAGCTAAAATAGTATAGGATGGACATATACCTATGGTTGGGTGGAATGTTTCTCTCACTTAGCCAGTTTCTTGGACAACTTCAGTTTAAAGATAAGTGCTCCTTGTGGTGTTAAATGATAGTAATTCCCTATGTTATGTTCAATTTATTTGAATGAATGATTGCATGAAATTGACCAGTATGAAGACTATCTATAGGCCTGAGTATGAGGATGAGTTCATGTTTGAACACTTCACAATTTGCTTGAGCTTAATATGCTGTTAACCTTGCAGGTTTTAGATGCATTGATTAGTTTTAGTTTCATTATGGGTGTTTTGTTGTGCATTGCATACGCTACTAGATGGAATGCTTGGCATCACCTATACTTAGGAAATGAGTCAGATAGCCCTGTTTTGTTTCATGACTCCTTTGTGGTTCAAGTGAAAGGGAAGTCATGGCAGAAGGCAGGTAGAACTCCTTGCAGAATGGTAAAGGGGCATTGAGGGAGTTTAGGCAAGACTTCAGTTGGAAATATGGCCAATTTAGAGTACTAATATGTGGTAGGGGATCAAACCAGTGTATAGAGCTCTCCAAGAGCTTTCCAACGGTACCAGACTTGTCCAATTTGGATTAAGGATGAATAAGTTATCGGGATGGGAAGTTGATTGTAATAGGGCATGTCCAACTCCCAACTTTAGACATCTGCATTGCGAAATGCGGAAGTCAGGGGCACATTTCTGTAGCGTTGGGTATTTTGGCACTCTACATTTCTGAATCCCACACTGTGGAATGCAGAAGTCGAGGGCGCATTTATGCAGCGCTGGGCATTTTGGTGCTCTGCATTTCCGACTGTTGCACTGCGGAATGCAGAAGTCGGGGGAGCATTTCTGTAGCGCCAGGTATTTTGGCGCTCCACATTTCTGAATCTCGCATTGCAGAATGGGGAATTGAGGGGCACATTTCTTCAGTGACGGGCATTTTGGTGCTCTGCATTTATGACTTCTGCACTGTAGAATGCAGAATTAGGGGGCCCATTTTTGCAATGCTGGGTATTTTGGCACTCTACATTTCCGACTCCCGGATTGTGGAATTCGGATGTCGAGGGCGCATTTATGCAGCACTGGGTATTTTGGCGCTTTGCATTTCTGACTCCGGCACTGTGAAATGCAGAATTCAGTGGCACATTTCTACATCGCCGAGCGTTTTGGTGCTCCACATTTTAGAATCCCGCACTACGGAATGCGGAAGTTGGGATCGTATTTTTCTTGACGTCATGATTTGAGCATTCCGCCCTTCCTACTTTCGATTTGTGGATTGCGGACTAGAGACAATTGTGGTTGTGTGTAAAAATAGAGAGAATTGTTGAAAAAAAATGTATCAGGTTGTATCCCACTGCTTCTGAAGGGAACCAAGGAGACCAAGGACGTGACACCAGGTAGAGGCATTGGAAATTCCGATGAAGCTCGAAGCTTCACCGATTAGAGAAACAGGGATTGGCATGAGCCAGATCCAATCAGAGTTAGTGAACTTGACTATCCAACTACAGGATATCAAGAAGGGGAAGGAAGTTCGCGAAGAGGTATTGTGCAGTCGATGCAAGTATGAAGGACATCATAAAGATTAGTGTTTTGAATTTCGTGAATATTGATAGTCGAGTGCACCAAATCCACTTAGTCAAGGAGGAATGCCCTGGTGTCGAATTTTTCAAACAAGGGGATATCGCTCAGAAGAATGTGTATACTTACAGAAGGTCGTGTCGAAGCCAACTAATATTTTTTGTAACTTCTGTCAATCGGTAGGCCATGAGGAGAAGGATTCTAGAGCATATGATTTTCTCCAAGAAAGAAGTGCGGATACTTATTTCATGAAGGGAGATGAGCAACCTTCTGTACAACTGCAACCGCAGTATAATCAACCGCAACCACGATATAATCAACCGGAATCACAGTATAATCAACCGCAACAGTAGTATAATCAATTGCAATACAATCAATCGTAGCCGTAGTATAACCAAATGTAGTATCATCCACCACAATATAATTAGCAGCTGTACAATCAACAACGAGGTAGATTCAAAAGAGGATTTCACGTGGTTCATGGTGGAACTTTTTGTCGTGGAGGAACCTTTGGTGGAGGTTGAAAACCGGTTACATGCTATAATTGTCGCCAGATCAGACATTATCAGAGAGATTTCCGAATCCAACCCCGTAGTGTACCTATTGCAGTGTAGTGGATCACAATGTCGAATATTGTCCTTAGTTAATCGTGAAGTGGCAGACTAAGAATACACCACAACCACAGCCAAATATGAATGTAAACCAGAACCATAATCCTAATCCAAATGTATAGAAGATCTCAGCTGAGATCAGAATTATACCAGTAAATGTCATAGTGGTAACCAGAGGAGGAGCTGTGATAGAAGAAGATAGGCCATTGTTTAGTGTTCGACCTATGACTCAGAAGAATGTACGATTTGAGGTTGAAGAAGAAAAATAAGTATTTTTGGAAGCAAGAGATGCACTGATTAAGAACAATGGGAAGTCACCACCTATAGTCCACAAAGAACCTGTCTATGAGGTGCCGTCAATTTTTGATACGGAAAATTAGCAAAGGTCTCCAGGGAAGGTCAGTACTCTGTGAAATTTTCTAGAAAGTTGATTGACATTAGCAAAGGATCAAGATGCACTGGAAGAGATAGATAGCCTCTTGTATCGACATGAGGAAGGGAAACAAGGTCAGACAGTAATCCAATTGCATAAGAGGAAGATGGGAAGAGAAATGAGGATGAACGCCTAGATTGGTGCATACGATGTAGATTCCATCATTTTAGATCTAGGATAGGATGTGAATATCCTAACTAAGAAAACATGGGAAATGATGGGTAAACTGAAGTTGGTATGGTCCCCTGTGCAGCTTAGATTGGAAAATAAGAGCAAAGTTACACCAATCGGTCAATTTCCTCATCTACTTGTCAAAGTAGAAGGATTGAAGACTTACGAAGATTTCGATGTCATAGAGATAGTTGACAACACAAACCCATATCCTATGCTGTTGGGAATAGAATAGGCAATGGAGAATCAAAATGTCATCAATTTTAAGAAAAGGATGATGTATTTTTAAAACCATCACATGAGGGTCATTTCCCTGCTTGATCTACTCGAAGGGAAAAGATATGTTGAACCAATGAGGGATGAGTTTACAGAAGGATGGGACAACATCTTCAATGTTTCAAAATATTACATCAAGCCCACTATCGATGGGGAATTGGGGTGGTGAGTTATCATTTCGGAATCGCCAGAATCCGGTGAGGTGCTAGAAAACTGGCAGAATCGGTTGCATGAGGTATCATTCAAAAAGTGTGCACTAATCACTCAATCATTGAGATGGGTAGCGATGACGGTAAGTGATATGTCTACATACGAAGGATTACCTAATATGGAAATATTCATCCATGAGTTTGAAGACAAGGTATCAGAACCACAACGACTGTTGGTGCTAGAAGAAGCATTGAAGGCTACTTCAACAAGGTGGTGGGATACGCACAAGTCATTGATAATGAGCTGGAAACTATGTCAACAATTGATGCAAGTCAGATTTAGGGAGACTGAATGCTACTATGGGAAGAAATATAATGGAAGGGGTGATCCAAGGGACCATCTAGGAGAGTGTCAAAGCACATGGGGAATGAGACTTAAGAAGGAATGGGTTCATGCGTTTATCCATACGCTAGATGAAGTACCGTGGAGCTGGTACATCGTAGCAGAACTGTGACAAGGAACAACTACTTGGGAATAATTGACCACTAGTTTCAATAAAAAATTCAGCTTCGTTGATGAGAATCCTTTCATATATAGTGCACTACCGGAGATCCAGGAAAAGGTACTCGAGACAGTTCCAACAGAAAGACCAATGGGAATACAATGGATTGCGACACCGAAAATGATGATGGAATGTTATAATGTGTCGGGAGGATTTGATGACGAGGAAGATCCTAGAGCCATCTATGTCCCGGAGTTAGAAAGAAGCCATGATGTAAAAGCACTAGATATGCTATTCGACAAATTCCAACAACCATTAAAAATTAAGAAGGTCAATATTGGATCAGTGGAAAATACCAAGTTTTCTAGTATCAGGGACTATTGGGATGATTCAACAATTGGAAAGGTAACTGATCTATTGCATGAATTTCAAGAGTTGTTCCCAACAAAGTTTTCAGACATGAAGGGCATTTCCGGGGACTTGGGAGAGATGAAGATCCCTCTTAAACTTGATGCTAATCCAGTAAAAAAATGACCATATCGACGGAATCCCAGATACAAGGAGTGGGTGAAGGATGATATAGAGAGGATGTTGGATGCAGGGATCATTGAGCTTGTTGAAGAGTCAGAATGGATCAACCCAATGGTTGTCCAAGATAAAAAGACCAGTGAAATTCAGATTCGCATCGATCTAATTAAATTGAACGATGCATTCCTTCACGATCCATTCCCCACGCCCTTTATTGATGAAGTACTTGAAGGTGTTGGAGGCCAAGAGGTATACTCATTCACAAATGGATTTTCAGGATACCACCAGACCAGGATTGCGAAACAAGATCGACATAAAAACACCTTCATGACATAATGGGGCTACTTTCAGTACTGACAGTGATGCCGTTTGGTCTCAAGAATGCCCCTTTAATATTTTCAAGGCTAGTTGTCGTTGCGTTTAAGGATTTCATTAACAAGTTTTTGGCGGTATATATGGACGATTGGACCATATATGGGTTGGTTAAGGACCACGTTGCGAACCTCATAATGATTCTGGAAAGATGTCGACATCATCAGATTTCGCTGAATCTAAAAAAGTGTATTTTATGTGCACCATTCGGTATCCTATTGGGACATATTGTATGCAAGGAAGGCATGTTGGTTGACCCAGCTAAGATTGCCAGCATTGTCAACCTACCAACCCCAACAATAGTGAAGCAGCCAAGGGCGACGTTGGGAAATATAGGATACTACAAGAAGTTCATAAGGGGATATGCAACGATTACTGCATTGATGGAGAAGTTGTTGAAGAAGGAATCAAAGTTTAAGTTGAACGACGAGTGCTAGAAGAGCCTTGACATACTGAAGGAAAATATGGTTGCAGCACCGATATTAGTCTTCCCCGACTGAAAGAAATAATTCCATGTCCATGTAGATCCTTCGTTAGTAGAGCTTCAGGTGATATTGGCTCAGCCAAGAGAAGGGTCGATTGACCATCCAATCACATTCGCAAGCAGGAAGTTGTCCATTGCAAAGAAGAATTATACAAAGACAGAAAGAGAAGGCCTGGGGATGGTATATGCACTGCATAAATTCTTACATTATTTGCTTGGAGGACACTTCAAAATTTTTACTGACCACTCAACATTAAAGTACCTAGTCAACAAGCTTATGTTGGGGGGGAATATTTGTTGATGGTTGCTGCTATTTTAGGAATTTGATCTTGAAATAATTGTGAATCTAGGACGGTTGAATGCAGGACCCGATCATCTGTCCAGGATTGAATCGGCCGAAGAACCAAGGAGCATCGATGAAGGCTTGCCCGATGCGCAACTATTTAGGATTGGAATGGTCGATGACCATTATGAACAGATTGTTCAGTTTCTGACTATGGGAAGAGAACCTCAGGAGTTCACTACCAGTCAGAAGAAATAGTTAGTCGTAAGGGCCACTGATTTCCAACTAATCGCAAGAAAATTATACACGATGGGGCCAGATGAAGTTCTTCGTCGATACATCCTTCCATACGAACAAGAAAGAGTGTTGGTGGAAGCTCACGGAGGGATCGGAGGAGGACATTATGGAGGGCACGAAACTGCTAGGAATATACTTAGGGATGAATTATGGTGGCCAACAATGCATGGTGATGCAATAGATTATTCTAAAAGTTGTGACGTATCTCAAAGAATAGGTACACCCTTGTGAAGGGACGAGATTCCACTAGTGCCTCAGTTGATGTTACAACCCTTCGACAAATGGAAAGTAGATGTTGTGGGACCCATTAACCCACCAGGAATAAGAACAGGTGCGAGATACATTTTTACTGCGACCAACTACTTGAACAGATGGGCTGAAGCAGCACCGATGAAGGATTGTACAGCTACAATAGCAACAAGGTTTCTCTTTGACAATGTGGTCACCAAATTTAGGTGCCCAAATATAACTGATGAGCGATCAAGGCACACATTTCGTCAATCAAACCATTAGAGCCATGACTGAGGAATTTCAAATTCAGCATCAAAGGAGTACCCCATATCACCCATAGGCGAATGGCGCAGTTGAAGCGCTGAACAAGGTAATGGAGCATGCACTCACTAAGGTGTGTAATACAAATCGTGGTGACTGGGAATTAAATATTCCTGTAGTATTATGGGCCTATAGAATGACATGAAAAAGGTTGACAGGCCAGAAATTGGTATATGGACAAGAAGCGGTGATGCCGATGGAGTACATTGTCCCTAGTCTACGCATTGTAGCAACAACATGAATGAGCGACGACAGAGACATTGAAGAAATATTGGCGCAACTATTACAACTTGAATAAGCTTGCTTCATCGTAGGTAGAAAAATATCGACATAAGGCATGTCATGATCACCACGTAAAGCCAAAGCACTTTTAACAAGGAGACATGGTTCTGCTATATGACAACAAGTTTGTGAAGCATCCAGGTAATATCCAAATGCATTGGCTAGGTCCATACATAATAAATTTCATTATTGATGGGGTGCAGTTCAATTACAAAACTTAGATGGAACACTGTTGACAAATTTAGTAAATGGGAGCCGGCTAAATCCATATCGGGATAACCCGACGCACATTGACTAAGAAAAGCGAACCAGTCGACATGAAATATATATATATATATATATACACTGCGAAGTTCGGAGTCCATCAACATCACTTCAAATTCAAATGTTTGTCAATGGAATAACGACGAGATTCAAAATGACGACAAGGTTTGGATCCAACAAAGTGCGAACGGGTCCAATTGGGTATAAAATGTAGTAGTTAAGACGCTGCAGACGACGACACAAGTGGATGAAGGCGCATTTAATGACCAATGAGTGCGCACGATTCGTTAAATCGACCAAGGATTTGGAAATCATTGTCCAAGATCGACTCGATGGATGGGGAGAGGTAAACCAAAGCTATAAATGCATGCACATATGGACAGTTCGACTCATTGTGCATTGTGCGAATTGGTGAATAAATTGCAGAACAAAGCCGAGCGAAGAGTGAGTTCAGAGAGTTTTGATGGAACACATAATTTCCATCACGAGTATGTAGGAACGACCCAAGCCAAAAAAAATTCTCATTGAGAAACTGAAAATTTCCTCAGTGTGGATGTTCAAAAAGAAGAGAAGTGCCAGCTGACCGGTGGATACTGACCAAAGGATGAAGCGGGATACTTGCAGCTCGACATAGGCTGAAGTTGTAGCAGGAGAAGCGAGCACATAAGGCACCACATAGGAAGAAAGGACACCAAGATGAGGAAAAAAAGGTCCGATAATAGCGGAGATACTAGGGTATGTGCCCTCGCGGAAAGAGGGGGCTCCAATGATAAGACTTGGAAAAAATGACAAGTACACCCTATATGAGCTAGCAACACCGAAGGGTGTCCGCACCATAGGAGACGTATTGCAATGACTTTAAAAACTGCAATACAACGACCATGATATCTTGGCATATCCGGAGTGCACTCAGAACACATTCGTAAAAAAAGTGCATGAAGATGGAGGCCTCATCACTAGAGAACCAGCACAATGGGAGTTGGGGTTGCAACGTTCAGGGCTGCTATCCATAATCCACATGCCGCATTTTGGACGATCGGTGGAAGTAAACACATGTATAAAGCAGCTATTGGTATGCTTTCATGGTGGCTATTTATGGCTGGACACAAAGATCCTAATCACCATTGACTTGATCACAAAGATCATTGGGTTACCCAAGTCAGGGGTAGACCCATCGCAGTACTTCCAAGGGAAGGATAATGACAAAAAGTTAGCTACAAAGATGAAGGCAAAGTATGGGGTGGAGAAAAACACCTTGGGATACTTGATAGACACAATAAATGATCGATATGACGAATTTACTGTCAATAAATATTGTAAGGAAGAATCGCCCCAATCAGTGCATATCAGGGGTGATCGCATCGGGGGAACAGTACACAGACACGGTTCAAATGAACTGGTTGTTGTTTTTACTAAATGAACTGATGGAGGATGTTGTGGCCATGCAAGAGAAGGGTAAGCCCTTCACACACTCGTGTCTTTTACTGTTGATTGCATTGGTCGCATGGATGGAGCCACTGCAATATCAGGGTATGGAGATGGAGATAGAAAAAGTTTGACGAGGGGAACGATACCAGAATTTATGGGAATTAAACGACAAGGAAAGACATAAATGTAACAACATCCAATTCTTCATTTATTTATGAGAATTGCACATATAAGCGGTGAAGATTCTGTGACTAACGGAGGCTGCAACGAAGAAATATAGGAGTATTGTGAGGCTCGTTGTAGGGCCTCAAGCGATATTTATCCAGCCATGTATAGATCTAGAAAACCAATGGATCACGACACAATACAAGTTGAGCAAAGCATAATTTTATGCCATAGTAGAGGAATGGTAGGATGAGTGGAAGGTGCCAGTTGCCGAAGATCAACAGTCGGACCCTGAGGATGGTAAACCGACATATGTTCTGAAAATGCAAGCAGAAGCGAAGGAATCAGATGAGGAGGATGAAGGTGTGGATTATAAATCGTGTACCGCAAGCCATGATGGGGCATCGACATATACCTAGATGGATTCAAATCTAGAGGCTTAATGAAAGGAATCGAGAACAAAGCATTGAATGGAGATAACTGAGGGGAGTACTACTATCGATCTCCCCGACGAACAAATGAATCAGCTGATGGAGAAAATAATGAATGTGGCAAAGGAGAACAACGCAAAAGTCACACAGCATGCGATGAAATATTTTTACCAAGTGTCGAAGCTATTGCAGATGTTGAGCACTACAATCGTTGAAGCCAGGATGTAGCCAGGATCAGAGCCAAGTGCATCAAAAGTGCATAGGGTCTAGGTGGATATTGGTACTTAGTGATGGATCATATAGGTGTTACCTAGTGTGATCACGACAGGAAATGAGGATTTGGATGCGGCATTGCGAGGAATATATACCATCAGTTTATACGTAAACATATTACCAATGTTTATGCTGCATCACACTCACACAGTAGTGAGTGAAGAGATCAACGACCGTGAATCATTAGCTCATAATCAAATGATCAATTATAAGTGGCAGGTACAAAGCATGGAAGTGGAGGTTGACGACTCCATGTAGAAAAGGAGACGGTAATGACGGAAAGAATGAAATAAGTGGAGGAGAAAAAAAAATAGGAACATGCCATCTCCATGGCATGTGAAGACGCATCAGAAATAGGCAAATACATGCTTGCATAAGAAAAAGCATTGAGGTTGGGCTCATTCATCGCATATCTCCGGAAAGAGAATGAGGACTTGCAGACAAGGGCGGTGTTGAGTACACCACTCGAGCAAGTTGAGGAAAGGAAGAGCGCAATCGAGGAGGCCACGATAGAGATCACATAAATGGAGAAAGAAGCACAAAGCATCACAGATTAAATATCACAGTTCTCGGGAAGTCTCATGCAAGACACACAGTTGCACCAGCTCAATGTGCAACTAGGAGAGGAAGAGGCACAGTTAGAGGCATAAAGGGGATCACTTAAGATGATGCCCCTACTGGCACAGATGATGAAGGAAACATAGTTGAAGGAGTTACATCATCGCGTTAACAAGGAACAAATTAGGCAGCAAAGAAGAATGACGCAACTGGATGAGATGTAGATGAAAGCAAAGCAACTGGCGATTGAGATGATGCCGATCAGTTAAAAGACAATCTGGAGAAAGTTAAGCAGACAGGAGGTGAGCACCCGACAAAGAAGGAAGTGGAATACTGCGCAATGCTAAAAGCGATGGCCAAGGAAGCTATCGACCAGATAAAGGAAACCTACGATGAGTTCAAGATGCAACATAACACACCAACAACATCCGGATGAGGTGGCTAGAGGGTGAGCCACAAGTTTGTGTTGGGGGCCTGTTGGCACGAGGTTGAGGTGCACAATTTTTGGTACATCCAGCGATGAAAGGGACATTGACAAGGGTAAAGTGCCAGTTGTAGGGAAGATATAGCGAAAGTTAAGCAGATAGTGCGGAGAAATTGGTTGATTAGTTAGTTAGTTAATGAGTCACTTGCGAAGTGGACCAAGTGTAATGACCAAGTGAGCCTATAAATAGGAGTAGAATTGTAAGCCTAAGGGATCTTGCGATTGAATCTTTTCAGAATCCTTTTGATCGATAATATTGTATCTTTTGATCTGATCTGATCTGACCTTCGATGTATTTTTCCTTTTTCTTGATGTTGATCTGCGGATATCATTTTGTATTGGTTTTGCAGATGTATATCCCTGATGCTACGATGTAAGACAGGGTGATGAGTAATGAGAAGGATTGTTTCGTCTGTGTCGTTGTCTCTTTTTCTGTCGCAGTATGATTGAATATGTGTTATCGCAGTATAATTGAATGTATGTAACAACATGGTTAAATATGGTGTATGAATATGTAATGTCGCAGCAGTGTTATGCATCTCAGATCAGTTAGATATGCTACTATAATATGTTATTGCGTAGATCTGATTAGTATGTTCTGATGCGAATGATGTTTATGCCGATCTCCAGATCACATTGCAATTGAGTGTGAATGATGCATGTTCTCTCATATCTGCAGAAACGTGGTTCTTGCAACCCCCCTTAGATATATCGGGTAAGACCTCACTTGCTTTGCAGGTGTTGCTAGAAAGGATAAACCCTTTTCGGGCCAATGTCTATGGGATATTGCGTAGGGTTTTGTTGACAATAGTGCGAAGTGAACCCTTGTCGAAAGATCTGTGTCAACAACATCATTCCTGTGAAAGGAAGACCATAAGTTGGGAAGACCATAAGTTGAGAAGACCAAGAGTCTCTTGGGAGTCCAAGAGTCCACTTGGGAGATGAACTCAAGGGACATTCTCATTGTATTTACTATACATCCAATTAACGAAAATAATGTGCTTAACACCTATATCTTTTTTCCTTGTGTCTGCATCTACTGATTTGCTCCAGTGGGGCACCTAACATTAGTATTTCTATTCTTTTTATTTATATATTATAGAAATTTTGATTTTTTATAGAAAATTTTATAAATTAATATAAAGTATTAAGAATAGGTAGCATCCTATTTAAATGTGTTTTTTAAAACTTTCTTTTTACCCTATATGGAAATTCGAAGTTTTATCTTTTTAAACTCATGTAAATTGTAATTTATTTTATGGATGCCCTGTAGTGGAGGTTGAGGAATCACGACACCCTTTTGGTGGATATATGGTGAATAGATTCGACATAAAAAAAAAAAAATTCCAAGATGTCCTGTCTATATGGGAGTTGCAATGAAGCTCCCTTAAGGAAACAAAGTGCACCATTCAAACTCATAAGGAGTTGGTGCACCATCCCAACTCTAGACATTGATTAGTACTATGGGACCTTCTGTACAAGGATATATTGATATCATAAACAAGAAAGTAGAAAACATTAGGTTTATTTTTTTATTTTTTACTTCTCCTTTTCTTCATTTGTGTTTTGCTTTGTATCATAAGTAAATGGGTGATTTCTTTCTTCTTGTATATGAATTTTTAAGATTGTTCTTATAACATATACATTATGTGAACAATGAAACATTAAAAAATTTAATTTGATATTTTTGTATTCAGATTTACTATACATGAGTGTTTATCTAATATTTATGAGTTCCCATTTATTATTTTTAAGAGCAAATTGATCTATGTTGAGTGTAGATCAATATTTCAAGAATATCTAGGAAATCCTCTAGGACAAATCCTTCCCTCTAATATGGATAAGTGTTGTAGGAAGGAATATTGACGAGAAATCCATTTATTTGTTGGTAAATTTTTTAGATCACATAATTCTCCTAAAGTAGAAACTTTGGGACAAATCGAGAATCCCTCTAGATTTACTATGATTACTTTATGTGGGTAAGTAGACGGAGGATATACCGTACTCTATGTGTATTTATAATAACTCTACCGTATATTTGTTGTGGGATTTGTGTTACCTACATCCTCTATTCCAGTTCTTCTAAGGATGTAGTTGGAATGAATATATCTACTTTATTACTGCAAATGTCAATTCTGTGAAATATGCATATTGTTGAAAAATTGGATGAGGTTCCAACTTTGAGTGAGCATAATTGTAAGAAGTATATTATTTTTTATTATTAAAAATAAAGTTACTTTACAAAATTTTAATGTGTAAATATTATATTACAATCTTAATAAGTTTTGATTGAAATTTATAATCTTAATTATATAAATATGTTTTTGTTATTTTAATTTTATTATGAAAATTTTAGAAAGTGATTGCCCAATAATATTTTTAAATTTTAGAATTTATATCATTTTGGAAAAACAAAGTTATCATTTTAAAATTTAAAATTTAAAATTTAAATAAATACAATATTTAAATAAAAACTTACCAAAAAACAACTTAATATTATAAATTTTTAGAAGGTGATCTAGAATGTAGATCATTTTAGAAGAAAAGGTTATTAGTGTAATTTTTACTTATAGAATTTAAAATTTAAAAGCCAAATGGAAATCTAATACCAAGTATTTTTTGTCATTATGCAAATCACAAGATATCCTCAAACTCAATTTGGATGTTAGAAGATTAAAATGGAGATTCACTAAATGGTTTCAAAAGCCTTTCTAAAGCTGGAGTTTCTCATTTTTATTCTTTAATCTCATAATACTAAAGGGTCTCTATAGCAGAAGTTGTTAAGGTGGCAATTTTCTATCCCAACTTTGTCTCCGACAAAGATAATGAATGTTTGATGGATTTGATTACTAAAGAAGAACTCAAGGGTATCCTTACGTCTATCCAGAAGGACAAAATTCATAGTCATGATGGGTGGAATATTTCGTTATTCCTTGGTTTGTATGATTTTTTGGAAGATGATATTTTACGGGTAGAGGAAAAATATAGAGCTTTAGTTAAAATATTGGCTGCAATAAATTTCATTTTTATTGCATTGATTCCTTAATCAAATTGTTTGGTTCACTTTGAATACTTTCGACCTATCTTCTTTTGTAACTATTTGTACAAAATTCTTGCAAAATTTACAGTATCTAGGGTAAAGGGATGTTTATCTTCCTCCATATATTCAAAACAATTGGGTTTTCTTTCTAGTAGATAGATTCATGAAGAAGTTGGGGTTGCTCAAGAAGTATTCCATACAGTAAAGGTAAAAAAGAAACCTATTGTTATTATGAAAGTTGGCCTTTCTAAAGCTTATGACAGATTTAGCTAGCTATATCTTCGGTTGATTTTAATTCAAATGGGATATTCTATGGCATTTATAAATCAGGTTATGAGTTGCATTCAGACTATCTCCTTTGTTATCCTTATAAATGGTTCAAATTCAAAAATATTTAGACCTTGGAGGGGGATAAGACAGGGATGTCCATTGGCATCTCTTCTATTTTTGTTGGTAGCTGAAGGTTTAAGTAGAGCACTGGAAGAGGATAAAGTATCTGGTCTATTCAAAGGCATCCAAATGGGATTTTCATGTCCCCTTCCATTAGTCCAACCAAAAGAGGGGGACATGATCGAACTACAGGCTTCTAAATTTCACCCTGTATCCATATAAAAAGTCATAACATTTAAATATAGTGTGCATATGCATAGTAAAAATACACAAAGGAAATAAGTTGATCCATAAAAACATAACATGCATATACACACATAATCATCATATGCATCAATTATAAACATTGCATATTCAAATAAAGATAATACTTATCTTTAAAATGAAGAAGATCCAAGCAATTGGATGTGTAAGAGCGGGTTTCCACCCCACCATAGGAAATCTATCCAACATATGATCTTTATACCAATATTCCACCCCCAAATAACGCTATGAGGCCACCAGGGTGAAGGAAACACCTACATGCTTCTCTTTCTCATCCCACAACATGTCTTTCTCTCTATGCTGAGTCAAATGTTAATTCAGAGCTCTATAGAGATCTCACTCAGCCATCACAACCATGTCACTCCTTCCAATTGCCCCACACAACACAAGGAAGGAATTCCCCTTCATTGATTCACATTTCCCTTAGGAAATCCAACCCTTACAGTGCTTACCAGTGTGTGCAGTAAGAGTTCAACTTGATGTATGCTGTTGGAGAACCTCCTATTGTAGAAATTATGGCTTCTCAAGCATCTGTCAATAAAAAAACTCAAATAATAAGGATTTATAGCTTGCCCAACCTCTATGCTCACCTACAACCATCTATTTTCCCTTCAAATATGCAACTCTATCTCTGAATTTGAATTTATGGGTTAAACATAACTTGGTAAAGGTCATGAACATCAATGGGGAGCTCTACGTAGTGTAGATATGTATGAGAGAATGATAGAATGAGTGTTGAATCCATAAAATATGAGATAATAGTGAAAATACAATTGAAATAGATTTCGACTATAGAATAAAGGACTCCTGACATCTGTAGAATGACTTTTGACATTCGAAAAAACTATCACAAAAGTGCATTCAGCCCCATGTTTTAATAACTACATGAGGTGACTTTTCCCACCATCCTTAGTACACATGAATTCAATGATTGGGAATAGTCAAAAGAAGGTGATTGGCTCATTTAAATCACATGGAAGAATCTGGATAAGTTCTAAGGTTGACACTTGGTAGCAAAGGATTTAGTCTCCCTTAGGCCCCCTTTCCTCTTCCCCTCTGGTGGAATTATAGCCCCTCTAGTTCTCTTTACACAACTATGTTGGACCATTTAATTATTTTTGGAACATAAATTATTACATATATTTTGAATTAGCATGAAAATCCAACCATACGGTCCAAATAAAATATTTACATAACAAATTCCTAGTCATTAGTACTAGTCGGGCCTTGGTCTTGAGTTCTGCACTAGCAATCCATACTAGCATATGTACACCATTTACATAATTTTGATTAAATATATTCCAAGTCAAAATTGGGGATATTTGTTTTTTGTAAGTACGCAAATTGTATTGATCAGAAAAGGAGATAAATTACATAGCTAATGGGTGCATGAGGCGGTCTGAGATGGTGAAGCGACCATCCCAATCTGTCAAAAATGCTAATATGACTATTTCATTCCCAACAAAAATACTTCCCCCCGAGAGGGAAACCATACTAGAGTTTTTTGAACACACCTTAAACTGTACATAACTAACTTGTGCAAAAAGCGACTGAGCATTCGATCACATAAATGATGGAAAAAACAAAGAGAACCAGTGGGTGGCAAAGCCGACATCAAGTTCTTCATTACCGATCTACTTGGGTGGCTCTTCCTGCAGAATAGGGAATCCAACCTGGAAGGAATCATCAGGAATGGACTTTGAAAGCTTGACAATCAGAGGAGAAGCTTTGCGAGGTATCAAGGGCTTAGGCTCCACAGGGTTCTAGACTATTTTGTTGGGGAGAGGTCCAACAATAGAAGGTGTTGGGAAAGAAGCTGAAGGAGTCAAGTTACCATACGAGTGCGCGTTCTTTCCAGCCGATTGTTCACCTGTAGCACTGCCGCTCCCAACCTCGATTTTGTCAGGGACACAACGTCCAACAGGAAGGTGCTTCCTAGAGAAGGTGGCACCCAAAATCGCAATCTGGTAGTGGTTATCATATCCAATTGCTTATCATATCCTCCATGATAAAACTCATCATGTTTTTAATAATCCAGTAGTGGTTAATTCTGCCTCCACCTCTCCTAGAGGCGAGGTGCTCTGAGACTAAGCGAGCTTCCCCAAAATTGGGGATATTACAATACACCCCCCTTGGAATAGAACCATCCTCGGTGTTTTCTCTTTATTTTCAACAAGGTTCCATGTCCTTCTTTTAGCTACATTTGCAATTCTTTTTTCTTCCAGGCCACTTTGTCTTGTTGCTAACTATATTGTACATCAATGCTCAACCATGGGAATTTTAGCTACCTTTTGACACCTCCAAAGCCTTTGGTATTTCATCACATACCTATTATCATAATCAAAGGAAAAACTTGCTTATCATAACCATTTTACGCAACATTTGATACATTAACAAAAATCAAGTTTCATAATTGAAGCATAAATATTTATACACAAGATAAAGTATGCAATAATCCCAATACTTATATGCATGAACATATCTTTGCTCCATATGGCTACCATGGACGATATTCAACTTACTATTTTCTCTGACGCACCCAAGTTATCTACATATACCTCTAATGCCTTCTTAACCCCAACTAGCACATAACATGAATCTCTCACTAAGATTAATTCAAGTTGCCTCTTCCTTGCACTCACTCACCGTTCAGGCTGAGGCATCCCCTTGATCATTCCATGGTTCCTTCAGGTGATCCATCATTTTCCCAGGATTTCTTGCACAAGAAGAGCACCAACTCATAGGCCTTACTGCTAGGGCATCTTACTAGCAACCCTTAAATTAGCATAGCTCATGGCGATTAGACATTTGATAGAGTTTGAATGTCATTATAGTATCATTCTCCCCTATCTTTCATCAGCCTTTACCTGTCCTCTCTAGATAGATCAATCATCTCACCTATATTACACACATACAATTACCATGAGATGACATCATAATAATTTCAATAAGAAATTTTTAAATATGTTTCATAGAGAAACTATATTTTCCAAACATGAGGTCCTTCTCATGATTTTTGTCTCTTGCAAGTCATAGCACACAGTATTCTTGCAATGTGTCCTCTTGATACAATTTGCAAATAGCACAATCAATAACATTAATAACCAAATTCAAATCTGAATTTATAATTCTGTCTCCTACAAAGATTAGATTTGTTAACAATGAGGCCATCCTCATAATGTTTGGATTTGTAAGCAGTAGCACTATGCCCCTTATGGTTTTTCACTTGTTACAATAACTTGGAAATCCATCTACAACATATGTTTATGACATCATTATGGATTAGCCAAATAGTCATTAGCAATTATTAGCAAAATTTTAAAATATGAAATTTACAAATATGTTCCCTACATAAATCATATTTCAAAACTATGAGATCCTTCTCATAACGTTTGACTTTTGCACATGGTATATTTCATCCTTTATTATGGACTTATACACATTTACATGTCCAAGACAATTCTACACACATTTCCATGTCCAAGACAATTCAACCCGCGATCTGAATTTTTTTCAATCAGCCAAACAAGTTGTGAGTACCTATGCATATAATATTTTCATTGCAACATTTACAATAGTAACTGAAGTGATATTTGAACTATAACAAACAATAATTCAAACACTCAGCTACTAATATCTGGAATGCAATTAAATACATTTACTTTATATAAATCATTTTCACATTAAAATTGCAAAATATAGTCACATTATCTATGCAATCAAATAAAACTTTCAATACTCATGATTACACAATCATATCCTTTCATGCAACTCTATCTTCCCAACAGAGAATTCTAGTATCCCATCAAACATGACTATCTCCTTCATGCAATTATTTCCCATGCATGCATATCAACTCATGAAATGATCTCATAATTGCTAATAATTCTATCATTTCAGCTATTAGTGAATTGCAATGAAATATATATCACAACCATGCATTCACACAATGCATCTTAACATATGTACCCACACATATGCATGCATAATCAACAATATTTACATCATATTTTAATGTACATTCACACAATGCATCCTTGAATTGATTCATAAATACCATAATGTCATGTTATCAGACTCACATTGGCATATCACATGCCTCTCTACTCCCTTCACTGCTTAACGGTCTCTTAGGAGCACATGGAACCTCATTGTAAGAATTAATTCATTGTGCATAATTTACTTATGCTCATGCACCCGATGCACTCCAACATTTATCTAAAAATTTTATGTTCCTACACATGTGTCCTACCATGATATGTTGGACATACTAGACAATGATTCAACATAATGCCCAACCATCTCCCCAATCACTTGGTTAACTATCTGGGTTCCTTCCTTCTTCACATGAACACTACATCGATATTTCACTCACTCATTTGTTGACAAAGAGGTTTTGTCCCATATTAACACCAATAGGGATATCATCAGATACTTGTGCAACACTACAGGCTTCACAACTCAACACCCTCATGGTCTCACACTTAGTATGCTATTATTTCCTGTGAATGCATTCTAAATTTTAGATAGTCACATGGTATAAGGTTCTTTTCCTTTACTACCCCATTCTTCACAATTCCTGGTGAAATTTTACTCACATAAATGCATTCAATATTACATGCATACCATTTTATGATGATTAAAATCTGGTTGAAGGGATTCTTAACCAATCCCATTTCAGTACTGATGAAATCAACATAAATAAACCATTACCTACACGGTTTCCATCAACATTTTTTATGTTACATGATTAGTTAGTCTTTTACAAAGGATTACACAATCCTTCCACCAACCTATTTATCATATATTTGTTGCCCCAACCCTTCTTCATAAGGTTGTTGGTCACATGCAACAACATCATCAACATTTTCGGTCATGCTTCTATTATCTTTGGTCCTACAACCAATACCAACAACAATAATTATTATCAACCACAATAATTATCATAAGTGGCTCATTGCATATGTAAAACCTCACTAGATTTACCAATATGCAATGGTATATGCATAGACAAGTAGGTTCACATGCACTATGCATTATCTCTTAATATGCCCACTAGTGCATATGCATTTCAACTATCTAATTTATTGCATTTCCAACATTCCTATGCCAAATTTTCTATACATAAAAATTTGAAAATATAAATATATCAGCAAGAGAAGAGTTGAGGAATTGTCCCTTTCCAATTTCTCATCATAGCATGAATTTTCCTCTTCCATATCATAGTTGATCCACTTTATGTCTTCTCTTGGTCAGTACAATAGATCTCATTGTAGTCTATTCATAGTTCCTTGTTGCTCCAATTGCTTTGAGAAATTATGTCCATTTCTAACTTGACCTTTCTAGGAATTCCTAACATTGAATAACATTCCAATTAATTTCATTCTGACTCCATATGGAGTCTTTCAAGGTCTATTATATGTCCTTGTGCCTCATTCAACTATGAGACTTGCTTTCCTTTCCCATGGAAATATTTGCCACAATTATGAACCACACAACTGATTCACACACGTGAATTCCTCATTCCCTAATTAGTATCCTTTTCATGGCCACTTTGTCACTATCATGAACCACATGACAAGTCCACATACTGGAATTCCTTATTCCATTAATGACAACTTTTAGGTGAATGTAATTACTTACCCATTCTTATTTATTACTCATAAGTTTCTGACTCATATCCTACAATATTCTGTAACTTCTCTTAGCATGCATACACTTTCCCACAAGGATGATTCACCCACCACCTTTACAAGTTGCATATCCTTTACCTACGGGCATATTCTATACATTGTTGAGCATTCTTATCCAAGGCACCAATGTCCATTATTGGTCTCTTTTATTCTTTCATGGTTAGACATGGTGGTCACTCATCAATAATGAATAGGAAAGCTAATTACTCTTAATAAGCGTTTCCACAACCCCTCTATGTGATTTATATTGCACATTCTGACCTATAGGATGAATTGTATACATTTTGTCTAAGGAACCATCACTTCCTCTTAGTTCCCCTTCTTCCATCATGAGTGTTTATCAAATACAATTTTCAAGAGTAATCTTATCCACTCAACATGTTTTCCAACCTCTTAAAAATAAATACCATGATATTATCACTTGAATATCCTTGCTCATCAAAAAAATTATCATGCTACCAAGCATCCAACTTTACTTGGTTTCGTTCTTCACATTGCTTGCTAACAAGCAATTTCCCCATGCTTGCTTTCCCAATTGTGCACTTTTCTTGTAGGTTCATTTAATTCCAGAAGCTAAATTTAGACAACTGTAAAATAAAATCTCTAGAGAACCAGAAAAAATATTTCTATTGGCTCTGATAATATATATGACTAGGATTGCTCAACAATATTTAGTTCTCTGATATGATGCTCTAATAATGTAATACCCTAGTTGTTAAGCCTGAGACTTATCATCTTTTATGTGACTGTGGAATTATGTTCCTTTGAATTTTAATTTGATTATGGACTTATGATCGTGTTTGATTATAAGACTTTGGACTTTGGCACTATTATTAATATTAATGTTATTATTGGCATTGTTTATATCTTTGAATGTTGTTTCTATTTATTAATTAAACAATTGGCTCAGCAAAGGCAACTAAAAGAGTATGGTAGACCATGGATCTCACAATTTGAGGGGGAGTGGAGGACATCCATAGCACCTCAGAACTTGTTGTTGGATAAAAATTTTCCATCCTAGTTCATTTTGCGCCTTGGTGACATTAGTAGTGTTGGTCACCCAAACATTGTACAACAGACCCTATTTTTTATTTTTATGGACCATGGAGTTACAATTGCACCTTATGTAGACCTTAGTGGGACCTTCTTTCCTAGTGCGCCATCCTTGGGAGAGATTCCCTCCCATTTATGTGTTTTATGTCATTTATGATCCCTCTTCCTAGATTCTAGGAGTTGTAAGCTAGATTTTAACTTCCACAAGCTAGAATTTAGCCTCCACCTCCATACGTGCGCCCCACTCCTCTATTCATGGAGATGATCCCTATTTTTGTGCTTACAGGTCATTTATGATCCTATTGGACCCACTCTCTCACCTCACATGACTAGTGCGCCTTCCTTGAGATATTTTTGGCCTCCACTACTTGGTTTTTGGTAACTCCTTCTCATGATGCTAATCCAGGAAATGGAATCTCCTAACTAAGCCACCAGTCCACTAATTCAAGTTCAGTCTCCATGATGAAGCTTAACCTTACCTCTCTCTCTAATTCAAGTTGATTCCCTTGGGTTAGAGTTGGCCTCCTTGTGCTATAAATTGATATTCCCTCTCCTTGTTGAAGCTAATATTGAGATTTGGATCACTTTACTTGTGCGATCTCATTGTGTTGTGAGTGTTTATAGTCTTGGGATTGTGTAGAGGTTGTATTGAGACTGAGTGTTTCTTACAGATTCCTTGAGAGGAGTATTCTGTTGTCCATTCCAGAAAGTTATTATGGTGGATTGTCACCACCATTTGCTTCCATATCACTCTACTAGTCTAGGTTCTCGCATAGGAAGCTAGGAAATGGGACGGTGACCCCATAGATAGTGGAGACAGATATGAAAGTAATAGTGGGAAGCATTGTGGTTCTTGGAATAGGTAGTTCCGAGAGTTTCCAGACTGAGTGTGCCTCTGCCTTTGAATCTGTGGTCTTATCTTGGGGGTGACCTATTCAAGCGAGGAAGGCTTGACTCTATCTACGACTGGGAGGAAAGTTTTCCTGTTGCAGCCTGTCGCCATTAAAGGTAAGTATTTGTTCATATACTTATTTATGTTATTTTACCATGTTTATTTTCCATGGAGGTTGAAATGAATTCTAGATTTGTTTATGGATTATGTGCCAGGATTTGTATGCAGGGTGGATGGCTCTTTATACGTTGTATTACCATGAAACTCCTCTACTCTATTCTTTCTCTCCTCCTTCATGGTTTACAAATGTAACTCCGACGATGATGATATGGGAACAACTATAGGTTCTGGTTCACCCATTTCTGTTCATTTTTCGGTCGTGAGACCTATTATGTTTCTTATAAAGTATCCTTTCTAGTAAGGAACAGCTTTTGTTCCACTGGAAAAGCTTTCTAGATGACCAAGTTATGACTATTTTGGTTGGTAGTGTTTTCGACACTGAAGGGAATGCACCCTATCTTCTGATTAAGAGCACTCTTGTTGCTGATCTGATTGTAATGTTGCGGATCTGATCATGTTGTTGCAGATATGATCATGTTATGGTAAATCTGATTTGTAATGGTTATTGATGGTTGGAGGGAAGGCAATCATTCAATCTCAATTATAATAGTGAAAGTTTCCTATAGGGGAAAACCATGTGATTGATTTTGGAGGTTGTAGTTGGTAGCATGTGCCTTTTCCTTTGCTTTAGTTTGTGTGGTTGTGGCTATGTTCTGATGCTATTCTTAGTTACTACTTAACCACTTCTATCAACACACACATCATGGAACTGATAAATCCTCACATGGAAGACAATTATTATGTGACTAAATGTTAATTGCAATACTTACTACTCATATCCATTCTAGATTTACAAACCAGTACTTACTATCAAGTACCTAAGTTAATTACATATTCGTGATCGTACTGAAGATTGTAAATACCATGCATTCATATTGCAAAATACAATGTTCACATGTTTAATAAGTATGCACATATGGGAAATGTCATGTTTAATTTTCATGCACTTCATAAGGCTAATTTTGGTGGAATGGCTTGTTGGACTAACCTTAGGCCACTTTTGTGTTAGAGAATTCATCCTATATATAGTTAAAACCTATCATAGATTAAACTAAGCTTCTAAATGTTCAATCTACGATAGAAACAAAACAAATGGAACCCTAAAATCCTAGATTAAGTATGCACAAGCATTCAAACATGAAAGAGAAGGGGAAGAGATAGAGGATTTGCCTCTTACGTGAGAGTAGTTCAAGTTCCAGTTCTAAGCTTGATGTCCAAAGCTCTTGAAGTTGCAACACAAGATGTAAACCAAACTTCCAAACACAAGTACATTAACAAGATCTAATAAAGCATATCATATATCAAGGAGAGACATGACATGGGAGAATAGGCCAAGTTATTATTAAGAAAGCTGAAAGTAACCATACAAAGTGCTATGCCTTGGTGTCCAAAGCAACATCATCTCCTTCCGAGCTCTCCTTTTCTACCTCTCCAAGAATCCTAAGATCATAAGTTTGATGCCTTCAAAATTCCCCCCTTGGCTCATGGATAGCCTTCTTCTTATAGGATTTGGGAGGCCAACCATTAGGAGAGAATAATGGATCTAAGTGAGTGAAAGGTGGATCAAGGAGATGAATCATACCAAGGAAGGAGGGTGAGATAAGATTCGAGAGGAACCTCTATCCCATAAAAATATCTTCGAGATTCAAGATCCCAAGATCAAGGAATGAAGTTGTTGATGGATTTTCATGCCCTCAAGGCTGATCATAGCGCGAAAAAGTTGTAATTTTTCATGCCCCTGCTGGCACACAAAGTGCAAAAATGTTGTATTTTCACACCTTGCACCATTAGTAGGGTGCAAAAATATGGGAAAAGTGGGCTTGGTGAGGTGGCATTCGACCATCAAGGGTTGGATTTGTCTCCAAGTAAGACTAGGGAGGGGACCAACATGGTGAAGATGATTCTCAACACTTCTTAGGAGGTATGACTATTACGTTCTTCATGGTGATATGACACGAAGACGCGAAATGACTCTCAAAGTGATAATTTGAGGTATAACAGATGCCCCCTAAAGTGTGAGGTTAGAAGAAAGCTGATGGACGAAACACTTTACCAATAAAAAAGTATGCAGAGATAGATAAAAGGAGACTAGAAAGGAGCTACAAGGAACAAGGAAATATCAACCATATGTCAAAATAACCCCGAGGCGGGAATACCCATGCTCAAAACCATAGACTTAAAGAATGGCTGCCGACCAATACAATGTAGATCCATCATAGTACGAACTCAGCAATGACTGAAGATAGATCATGGCTACTAAAATACAAGCATAGATCCATGAAAAGATAAGGACAACCATGACCAATACAAAAGTGGATCTATGTGACTGTACATAAATAAGGTCACCTACATAATGTCTATGTGGGAACCGACTCAAATATCACCATTGCAAACTGGACATGAAATAAACATCAGAATCATCTAGGATTTTCTACCCGATCCCAAAGCAATACGAGTCTAACCATGCGATTACAAGGTGTTGAAGTCAAACATGGAAAAGACTACTTGATTACCGGTTAATGACGTGAATAGTTAACAAGTACGAGGGAAATCACCAATGATGAAAATGATCCCCAAGGTATCTCTAGTACAACCCAACGAATGTGAATAAATGTTTTGAGGTCGAACATTCGAGGGATTATTCGATCAGAGGTCAATAATGGAAACCTAGTGTTGAATACAAGGAAACCTTCCATTCAGGCATGCAGGTACCAAGGTATTACGGTTGGTTTCTAAGCCTAATTCCTGGATAATGAGTTGAAGTCGACAGGAACAGACTCGTCGAAGAAGGGCCATAATGAATCCCACATCATCGACATGAAAATGGTATAGGAAAGTGATATGAAGTACTGAATCATATGGGTATGGACTGACACAAAAGATGAAGGTCGACAATATTGCAGAAGGTTGAATAAGGTTAACAATGATCCCTTGAACATATAACGACATGATACACGGCTTGGTAGCAGGGATTGATGGAGGTAACAACCAAAAGGTGAGATGACTTAAGGTGGGAGACTCATTAGATGATTCTCTCATGAAAGATGACTTGACGGAGGTAACAACCAAAAGGTGAGATGACTCAAGGTGGGAGACTCATTAGATGATGCTCTCATGAAAGATGACTCATGATTACAGTTATGACCTGGATATATAATGAATACCCAAATAATAAGACAAAATATGGATGCATGCCATGTTTAAAGGTAATGACTGATAAGCTGCCAAAAATGATAGAATCGGCATATTCCCCCATTTCCCCCCATCATGTTTGACGAGTACCTCTTTGTTTTTTAATGAGATTGAGGAGGATAACAGATGCTCGATATAGCTCACCTTTGGGTGATTCCAACCTTGTCCATTTCACGAACCCAAGGAAGGAGAGGTTTGGTTCCATAAGGATCCTTCGATGCTTAATTTCATGAGTCCAAGGAAGGAAAACTCAATGATTTTTCATGTTTAGGGAGTCTGAAATAATCTAAAGAGGACTCCAGGTTTAGACTTTTTTTGTAAAAGTTAGTTCCTAGACCCGAAAAAGTGTAAAATAATATCTGGAGGAACTCTCTTAGTTAATGGTTGACTAAGGTGAACCTTTCTCGTAAATAGTCTAAATGGTCTGAAAAAGGGATAACCTACGACTGAATAGACAACCTTTCAAATACTTTTACAAGTGTGGAAGAGACAAGTGCACTTGGAAATATTTTCTTAATCCGAGAGTCTAAAAAGAGCTTAAAGAAAAATCCAGTGGTTCTATTTTTGTGAGTTAATCACCTTAGTCTGGAAAATGGATAAAATAATACTAAGATGATACTTTCCTCATTGTTTTACGAGCATGATTAAAGTAGACTAAGCTCGACACCATTTTACTTAAGTTTAACAAGCATGACTCAAGTGTGAAAAGTGCTTGGAATCTCTTTAATATTTTAGATCCAGAGCACGAAAGAGAGAAAGTGAGCTTGAAGAAGGCCAGATAAACAACTCCACCAGTGTGAACAACTTGGATGGACCTGTCGAAACTTGGTCAAAAACCCTAGAAAATGGCATTAGAAGATATTGAATGTGGAAATAGGCTTTAAAAAAAGGTCATTAATATGAAAGTAGTTAAAAATGACTAGTTGTATTATATAAAAGAGGCTAAAATGAGAAATTACTCATTGTTACTTGGTCATTTTCACCTCAAAGAGAGTTTTTACCTTGGTTGGGAGACAAACTTCAATTGAAGATACCAAGTGATCCAAGGCACCATTTGAGCCATCGTTCGAAGCAGGTTAGTCCTCTCATCCTACTATTTCATTCAATGCATTAATATTTTGATTTCATGATGATTTGGGGATTTGCAAGGGCCCCAGGGAAAAAAAATTGTGCCCAAAATTTTTCTCTCACCCTTTATATCGAAGGACGAGAAAATTCCAAGAATTTCGCACTATAGCCTGTGCTAGGGGCGTGTAAATTATCAGTTTTGTGCTCCGTATAATAGCTAGGTCACGGAAATCCACAAAGTAAAAAATTTAAAATATTTCCCCCATCTTATTCAACAAAAATTGGTTTCAAGATTCTAACTAGAAGTTCCCTTGATGATTTTCATGAGTTTCCAAGAAAGAAAAGTGAGAATGATTGAGTGGAAAGAAAGGGAACATGAAGGGGAGGATCAAGACACTCTCAACGATGATAACACATTGTCCGCACTAAGAGAGTGTGGATTGTTGAAATTATTCCAAAAAAGAGGGATTCGAAAGAAAGGGAAGCTTCTAAATCACATAATAGAGATGTGGGATGCAGATCTACAAGCCTTCCGAATTGGTGAGGAAATCCTTGAGATAGAGCTCGAGGATATATATTTTTTGACCGGTCTCTCCAAAAGAGGGGAACGATTCAACTTGGAAGGGTTCTGTAGGACTGAAGAGACAACTAAAGATTATATAGCTGAGTACTACAGACAAGGATTGCACAAGCAAAGTGGGAAGGTGCTTATAGTCAATGCGATAGATATCCTTTGAGGACGATCTTGTAGACTCTTGATCAAGTGGAGGGAAGTGTGGGATCCCATCATGCTGCCAAGGCTTGGATGACCTATGCCTTGGAATGTCTCGAACCCAAGCTGTTCAACTGGTGCGAAGGGGTGTTGGTCAACATCAAGGACCAAGTGACCAAATTTAGTAACATAAGTATCAAACAATTTGGATATGGGAGTATCCTGGTTACCTTCTTCTGAGAGAGGGTACCATTACTGCGCCCACAGATAGAGAGACCACACCGTCCTCCATCCAAGCCACGAATGGGGAGGTGGAGTGACTATGCTGGTCGGCTTGGTGGACCACAAGTCCTAGCATTCGACAAGAACTTCTTTTCCTGGCTTGAGGAGCAGATCGTTATGATTGAGGATAATCCCTATGCGAGAGTGGAATTCCGTGGCGACATTGACTTGGAGTTGCCATAGGATGATGACTGGGACGAGTCAGGTATATGACCTTCAAACATGTTTTTGAATTTTCCAAGTTGTATATATATATATATATATATATTTGTTTTTAATGCGTAAAAGATCTAATATATATGCATGCATTGCTACAGATCGATGACCGATAAGGCTAGTAGGATATTCACCATTGCGACGACGAGGGGCAGCATACCATCCAGAGGAAGATGATGCAGGGGGATTCCATGATGTAGAGCAAAAAAAATAGGCATTGACCATGGGTATTCCTCCGATGAGGATGCCCGAGGTTCCCTATCACCTTCAGAGGCATACCGTGGGTGTTCCGAAGCGTATCGGCATATTGCTCCGCCATGTTGCTAGGGAAGTGGTGTCATATCATGAACATAGTGCTCCTCGTGACTATATTTTTGTAGTAGCTTTTGTTTAGTGTTAGCGGCATTTACATGATATATAGGAAAGAGTGCCAATTTTTGTATGGGTTATGATCCCAATTTTTGTCTTTTGATGCATCCTTATACTAAATGTGACACGATAAAACTTTTTACATGATATATACATGGAACTATCTCTACTATTTATCTATAATGACTTGTATGTTACATTTTTACATAATTTTTCATGATGATATTAATTATGTGTGAGCTATATTTTAATCCAGCATGTAGTTAGCTAATGAATTAGCTACTATGTTCAATTGCGTTGGTATATGTTGATATAGAATAAATCAAATGATTTTTCAAGGAGGCGTACCCTTCTATATAAGCGAAGTAATATGGGATCCCAAACAGTATAAATGCAGTTCAATTAAGATACCACAAGCTGAGAGTATAGGTGCACTATAAGATGGTGGATTCCAAGAGAAGATACTTCAGTTAGGAGTCCAATGACTACATGATACTTCACTATGTTATTCGTTGCGGGGCCTAAGAAGGTTCCACCCAAGGAAATCAACTCGCCAGTAAGGGAATACAGTACCCATGCTACATAAACAAGGTTTTGGGTATGTCGACTAGCACCATCTGCAATTCCGAAGTACGCCAACATTTGCGCATAAAAGAACAAGTCAAGATAACTAGTTGTGAACAAGATAGGATATTGACACGCAAATTTAAATCAAAATCACACTATATACAAAGTTTTTTACGCAGGATGATCCTACGCATAAAATATCTTTAGGTAAAGCCCATTATGGGGATCTCCCAAAGGTGTGCCATCACAGTCAACTAGCTTGTAATCTCCCTTCTCTAACACTCGTTTTATAATGTAGGGACTATACCACATGGATTCTAATTTTCCTTTACCTAATTTGTCGTGAATTTGATCATAGGTTAATACTAGGTCACCTTCATTGAAAACGCAAGGTTAGATGGATTTATCATATTGAAACTTAACACACTTTTTATGAGCCTCGTTAGCGAGCGCAGTGTCACAAAGAGTTTTGTCAAGATTAGTTAGGTATAGAAACCGTTCTTCCTTGGTAGTAGTGTTAAAAAAGAGATCAACGACCAATTTGAGAGATGGGATTTCACATTCAATCGGAAGGATCACTTCCAGGCCATAGACTAATTAGAATAGTGTGAACCTAGTCGCATTTTTTACTGAAGTTCTGTAATCCCAAAGAGATGAAAATATTGCTAAGTTCCAATTTGATTTTTGGGTTCCCACCATGCGTTGGATCATTTTTTTCAAGACTTTATTAATTGCCTCTACTTGTCCATTTTCCTAGGGGTAATAAGGGGATGAGTTTTCATGACGAAAACCCAATTTGGAACTTAGTTCAGCCATCATATGATTCCTGAAATGGGAACCATGATCAGTTACAATGGATGGAGGAACTCCAAACCTTGCAATTATATGATTAAATATGAAAAGTGCTGCCATTTTTCCATCTTCTGCATATGTAGGCATGGCTTCACCCCATTTGGTAAAAAAGTCAACATCTACGATGACATAAATGTGCCCCCGGTTGAAGTAGGATTACAATGCATGGAATCAATACCCCATTTTGCAAAGGGGCTGATGAAAATAACGAGATGAAGTGGATATGGATGGGAACGCTTATTAGAATGGAAGAATTGGCATGGGGGGCACTTCTTGACCGCTTTAATACAATCTTTGAAGATGGAAGGCCAAAGTGGCCCACGCACAAAATTTATGAGCTATATCCATCCCAAAAAGGTGACCACCACAAGCTCTAGAGTGGCAATCATTGAGTACGCATTTGGCTTCATCAAGAGTTAATCAATGATAGAAAACATAATCGATACTACGACGATATAAAGTATCACTGATGATAAGATAATATTTGGCGTGGTGTCGGATGCGACCCCGCTCATCGTGATGGATATCGGACCGAAAGCGTTGGGTTTGGAGATAAAACTATGTCTCCATACCATGGATCAGTCATGCCAATGAGGAATAAAGACTCATCAGGAAGAGAGTCAATGGGCTCAGATTAGTCATTGACACGGGCCAGTGTGAAAATGAGCTCAACAAAGACCAAGGATTTTTTGGATTTTTCTTTTGCAAACTCCAAATCGAACTCCTGGAGGACAACAATCCAACAAGATTAATTCCCCGTAGCACTTGACGTGTTAGGATATAATATATTGGATTAAAGTTGGCAATAACGATGGTCTTGTAGAGTAAAATATAATGTCGAAATACCTGGACCGCAAAAATGGTTGCTAGAGCTAGTTAATCCACATGTGAGTAACGTGTTTTAGAGTCAATGAGACTCTTACTGAGATAGTAGACCACATGTTCTTGACCACTACTATATTCCTGTACTAACACCATTCCAATAGTGGAGTTAGAGGAAACGAGATATAAAATATAGCCTCGTGTATAATTGGGGGGTTGTAACACAGGAGCGTTAGTCAGGGCCTTTTTCATCCCAAATGAAGGGAACATCCTTCTTGAGAAGTCTCATGTATCCCTGAGTGATCTCGAAAAAATTACAGACAAAGCGGCATAAAAAGTTTGCATTCCATTGCAAACTTTGGAGTTCTGGGATGTCAGTAGGTGAAGGTAAAGCTACAATAGCTTCAACCTTCAGTATATCAATGCGAATGCCATCCTTGGAGATTATGAACCCTAACAATCTTTTGGATTAAAAAAAAATACAAATTTGTGAGGATTCAAGCAAATGTTGTAGTGGCAGAACTGTATAAATATGGCACTCAAATGGTGTTGATGATATTCTCGCATAGAAGAATGAGCGGGTATGTCATCCAAGTATGGTTCCACAAAATGCTTGATATCGTGAAATGCGTAAGACATGGCCCATTGAAAAGTAGCCCCAACATTCTTGAGGCCAAAAGGTAACTTGCGATACTCAAAGGTTCCCCAAGGGAAGATGAAATCAGTCTTGCGCTGGTTTTATGGGAGTATCTCAATCTGATTATAGCTAGAGAATCCATCCATGAATGAAAAGATGACACCCCCGACACAATTATCGATAATTTGGTCAATGAAGGGGGTTGGATAGTTGTCCTTAGGACAAGATTTGTTTAGGTCCCTATAATCAACACAAAATCCAATCATTCCATGTTTCTTAGCTACAGGAACTATGTTAGACACCCAGTCTGTCAATGGGACAGGATAGATAAAACTAGCTCGAAGGAGCTTCTGCACTTCTTCCTTAATGGCTGCAGTTTTTTTGGGATGAACGGGTCGAAGTTTTTTCCAAACAGGTCATGCATCGGGATAAAAATTAATTTCATGGACCACTATAGAGGGGTAAATTCTCGACATTTATTCATAACTCGAGGAGAAAACATCACAGAACTCCTTAAACAAGGCTGTATAAAATTCCACCTCAGTGGGTGTACAATTTTTTCCTAAATGGATATGTTTGACGATACCAGGTTTCACTGATATGTCTATTGGAAAAGTTTCCATGCTGTTAGCTATATTTCCTTCGGAAAACATATTGTGCACGAGGATGGGAATCTGATATGTTTGGACAATATCAGGTGAAATGGTGGATTTGTTGTTGGGGTCTACAACGTGGATCATAGGTAAAGATGATCGATGATGGTGATATTTCCATGGAGGTTCATTAATGCTCATGATTTCCATAATAGACTTGTCATATGAAAAAGTATGTAAAAGGGAATCAAAAGAGGGCAAGGATGAATCGATCCAAGATGGGAGAGGTGCCACTGGCTAGTGGTTAATAGAATCAATACAATCAGAAGCATATTGAATCGCGTGATATGTTGCTTGATTGGGGTTTAGAGGCATGCAATCACCAATGGTTTCATACTTAGCGGGGCCAAGTATAACCCAAGAATCATTAGGTTCATGGGATTGAAAGGTACTCGAAGAGATCATGTTGCTCGAAAATACTGGGGCTAGAAGCATCGAGAATACTCAGATGATGGAAGAATCCTTCAAAAGACCAACACCAATGTTTTCATAATGATGCTAAGATTGTGTCAACAATGGGACATTATTGGTGGTGTTGGAACGGATATCCAGAGTGCAAAAATCCAACTGATCAATGGTGACAATTTTCCCTTGATGAGGAAATTGTACCAAACGAAAAACTAAATATGCTACATCTGTCATGGAATAAAACCAATTACGACCAAGTAGGATATTGTAATCCAATGGAGCATCTACAATTTATATGTGGATGGATACGGTTTTTCCCCCTAGTTCTATGGTGAGTGATGGTATGAGTCTGTAAGGTTGGAAACCACGACCGTCAAAATATTTCAAAGTGGTAGGATATTGAGTTACCTCCGGGGAGCCAATGGCTCTCCAATAAGACAAAGACATAATAGAAGTGGAAGCAGATTCATCCAAAACGATATGATGGATGTTGTTTCCACAAATCTTGGTATGAATTTGAAAATACAATTGGTGAGAAAGTATTGGCTTAACATATTCCAAATTAAACATAATTGTGTTGGAATATTCTGGTTCAACAACTATGAGTGCTGACAAGAAGGTTCGATGATGAGTAGGGCAATGTTGTAGAACTTTGAGAGTAGACATTGCACAGGGTGCTTGAGCTAAATCCTCGACAATATTGTAATTTTGGGTAACTCGCGCGCTTGGATTGAACGTCGCTTTTCAAATGGTGGCCTTTGGTGGGCGCAACACGGTGTTAGGAAGGGCGCAACACGGTGTCAGGAAGAGGCCTTTCAATGTGAAGAGGGACATTAGGAGGAGGAGTAGAAGGAGGATCTTCCATGGGAGATTTATCTTTTGAAGTCCCATTTTTGTTTGAATTTGGAATATAATCATAGGTCTTTTCCTCATTAGATAAATGCAAAGTCTTGTTGCTCATAATGAGGATGTCGCGGTTTGCGGTTGTCTCTGGTTGAGTGGGATCATTTGGAGTTCCCCCTTGCGGGGAGGTATGTGCGACCATTTGTTGTTGTTGAGATGGGAAAGGGTCAGTTAGGATTGCTGGGCAGGAAGATCCTTTCACAAATTTGTTAACTTCGTCATGATAAGGACAATATTTTGTATAATGGTCTTCCTGGAAAATAAGGAAGGGGAACATAGCTTTCCTTTTGGGCTTGTTATCAGCATTGGTTTGCTGTGGTTTTGGATTTTCTTGCTGAGGAGAATATTTTTTGGATTTCCCTTTATTATTCTTCTTTTTCCCTCTGGATTGTTGTGATGAGGATTGAACCGCGTTCACCTCGGAGGTTTGAGTAGGAGAAGTAGTGTTTTTGGATGCAACCTGGTTTTGAAATGGAGCATAATTGTTTATTTGTCTACTAGACTTAGTTGCAGGTTGGGCCTTCACAGAACCAACTACGCCATCAATAGGAGGTTAGGTATCGGGCCTGGACAGTGGGGAGAGGGGCATGAGGGATCAATTCATATAGAGTTCCATATTGGGAGTAAACCAAGTCCATATACTAAGTGCAACCGATCGCCTACTCTTCTGTAACAGCCCTTCCCATTGCAACATCCCTAGCAATAGGTGGCAGTAATGAATTTGTGAACCAATTGGCTAGTAATTGGTTAGGGATAAGAGCCTTAATCAATCTTCGACGTCTCCTCCACTCATGAATATGATATTATATGTGAGTGGAAGTGGATCGTCGCAACGAAGTTAATAGGTCCATGCCAGTTTTATATCGAATGGGAAGCTATAAATGCGTGAAAAACTGCATTGCAAGAGAATTGAAATCTCAGAAAGAGTATTGTGGAAGCTTAATATACCATTTAGCTTTCGTTCTTGTGAGTGTTCATTGGAAGATCTGTAATCGTATTGAGTCATCCATCAATGAGTTCGAAGAACAACAAAGATGGAATGTCATAACGTGATTTTTTGGGTATTCCCCGGGTTTTGCATTGAATTTTGGGATATCTGATGGTAGTTTGGAAGGAATAGGTGGCCAATGTGGTTCATGCCAAATGTGATCGTTTATCAATCTCGACAAATCGGGTAGGACCAATGTTTCCAGGAAGGGAATTTGTCTATTAGGTTGCGGGTACAAATAGTATTGATGGGGTGTTGGGATGCCTGTCGGGCCCTGCACTGCAGATTGTGGCATATTATACCCATACATATTGTCCGTGGGGTACAGTTGGAATTTATGTGGGTTAGGGACCATATGGTTTACTGGTTGTTGGTTGGGAACCATAGGATTTACCAATTTATTCGAATCCAATTGTACACCGGTTGTTGAAAATGTTTTTGGGTGGGATTGAATGGTGTAGATACATGGGGTGGTGGGACCCATGTATGGTTCACAAATCCTTGATTGGGTGGATTAACTGTACCTTGAGTAGGGTTAGGTGTCTGAAGGGGTGGAGCCCATGGATTGTTTGTTCCGCCTTAATTGAGGGGCGAGGTTTGGGGAGGTGGGATCCATTGATTGTTTGAGACACAAGGATAAGGTAGCCCAGGATTCAGATTAGGGTTAGGGGGGTAAAAAGGTTGATATTGATTTGTGTGCCCCCAGCAGGATTTTGGTTACCAAATGTATGTTTACCCCCAGTAGGTGGGATTTGTGGTCCCCATGAATGGAGTGGACCTAATGGAGGAGGTTGGTTATTGGTTCCACTTGGGGCACCAACAAAAGGTTGTCCTCCAATAGGTGGGGTTTGTGGTCCCCACGAAGCAGATGGTCCTAATGGAGGAGGTTGGTTACTGGTCCCTCTTGGGGTACCAATGAACGGTTATCCTCCAGAGATAGTGTAGATTGTGGCTGAATACTGACTTCCAGTCACAATGTGTGTTCTAATAGTGGGAATAGACGACCTTCCAACAAAAAAATTGAGATTGACTGTGCAGGTTGGCAGGTTGCATGATTAGGACCGATTTGTGAAGATGAGTGTGCACAAATTCCAGATGATACATGTAACAGAGGGAAAGTATAGTTGTCCCCTGACTAGAAATGTTCCCTGAAGAATAACCAAGGATTTCATTTGGTAGGATATGAAGGGAAGGTTGGAGGGGATTTTTTAGTGTTAATTGCATAAGCACTGAAAAAGTGTGGAAATCATTGAGGGATTGGACTAGAGTCATTTTCCATAATGATGAAGATGGATAAAAAATTTCTCCTGTCCTCGAATCATCTGGTAAAGGTTCAAAATAGATCCAAAATCTAGGTGCGGATCAACTTACGAACGAAATACCATAGGTAGAATCATAGGAAGTGGACTGGAGGGCTCTTGAATCACGAGGATTTACCACTTCGGATGTGGACATCAATGGTAATAGTGAGTTTGAAGCCATCATTTGTTCGACTTCACATCTAAATCTGTCCATTGTCACGCATTTGTGGGATAAACTAACAAGTTATGCTCGTATGGATGTCATAATTTCATGGCCCGTAGGAAGATCAGGGGATGGCATTCCAAATGATCTGTTAATAGAATATTCAAATTGGTAGCTAGGCATAACCGAGCTATTAGGAATGATAGGTGGGGTAACCAACTGTACTAAAGGTTGGTTAATATTTGTATCTAATTGAATCGTCGTAGAAGGGAAAGGGTCAGATTCTTCTATAATATTAATATATCCTCTAGGGAGATCATTTTTTGATGGCATCTCCGGAGCTATGCTAGTTTCCAGAGTGATAATAAATTCCAGTGCAACATCGGCTTGTGGTGGGACACTAAAATTGGGTGCTACATTGGTTTCTGATGTTGTACTAACTTTTGGTAGTGTAGGAATTTGTGATACTATAGAAACTAGTCGTGTCGTACTGGTTGATTCTGGGATAGTCCCCCGACCAGCTGGTCTACTAGTTGGGGGAGTTGGGATGCGTGAAGGTGGCAGTTGACTTGCCCTGGGAACAGATGGTTCGGGACTCATCCCTTGTTGTCTTCATGATTTCCTTGGATCCGCCATGGAATAGGACTAAGTGATGTGGGCGAAGTCTCGCTAAAAAAGAACTCAAAAACCCTTAGGCAACCAAATGTGCAAAAAGGGGAGCTAGAAGAAAAAGAGTCTCATAGTCCAAATAGCAAGCTCAAAAAAATTTACCATGACCAATGCCACAACAAGTGAGCAATAAAAAGAGGCCATAAATCCAACGGGAAACACTAAAAATAAAAAGACCCTATACAAGGTATAAGAGAAAGCAATCCTATCTAATATCCGGAGACCTCAGCAGATCGTATCCTCCACAAGGTGATGGAATCCAAGTTGGACAATATGAAGTGAGAGACCAATATATATGAAGGGATATCCCTCTACCGAAAGGGATCCCGGGTAAAAATTCCTAGAAGGATGGTCACTAGGATACCTTGTTCATGACACATTTGGGAAGGTTTACTGGAGCCTCTTCCTTTTGGACCTTTGTACAACCAGTATGGAAGCCGAAAAATACAAGGAAGACAATGGATTTATGTCCTTAGGCGTTAAGTGGAGTGCGGTATTCCAAAAATTTCGTTCGGAACCAGTCCTCGCTGCTTACACCAGTGGAATGGGATGCCCCACAACAAATTGGTGTATAACCGTGTCAAAAAATATAAGAGTATTTTAGTACCCTAAGAGAAAACAACTATGTCTCAGATTTAAAATGACATGGGGGAATGATTTGGATTCCTATCCCCGATGTCCTACCTAAACACATAGTTCTTTTATGTCCTCAAGTGAGGTTAATGTGTGTTTATTTAGGGTATTAATTTTAAAGGCTTGTTGTTTTACTCAAAGGTAGTGGAAGTGCAACTTGGTGGTGTTAAGACTCGACTCAAAGTATGCAAATATGGATGACTCTGTGCAAATATTTTTCTTTCAATGAACTTATAGCTACAAAGGGAGAGAGTTCTTTTCCATTCCCAAATGTAAGAGACACAAACACAACTTTTTGAAAAAGAAAAATACTCACTTTTTGTCTTTTCTTTTCAATTGTATATGCCAAATCAAAATATAAAATACTCTTTCTACTTCAAATGAGCTTAAAAAATGACAAGTAAATGGAAAAAGTGTTTTATAATTGCAAAAATATTTTAATCATTAAGTGAAGAGGAAAAAAGAGGTTTTGAAAAGTTTCCAAGCAGATTTCAAGAATTCAAAACATGCATAGATTCTTCACAAAGTAAAAATTTTTCAATAATCTTCTTCAAGGATGCAAATGGATGTGCAATAATTTCTTTGACTTCAACAAAATAATCACTTCTGCAATATGAACCCAAGAAGTCCAAGTACAAGATCTATTACTTTTGTCACTTCAACTCAAAAAATTGAAACCATAAATAAAAGAATTGAGCAAACCAAGCAAACTTTTATACCTTCAAATTGGGAGTAGGGGAGTTTGTAAGTTATCAAACCAAATTCACAGGTTAAAGAAGGTGAATAAAATGGTAGAGATGACCATGACAGTCTTCTAATTTTCAACACACTAATAACTTTTGCAAATTCACTCTACAATCCAAATGAGGGATAAAATAAAACCAAGATGAAAATCAGGATGGAATCACACAGAGCTGACCAAGATCAGATGGCCAAAAATCAAACCAAAAACCAAAGCTAAATAACAGTGAAGCAAAAAATGAGTTTTAGGGTGAGCTACAGGGAATTTTCGCTCCCTGGAAGACTACACAGGCACAAAAATAAGGGATTTTTGTGCTCTAGGATGCTGCAGAGGTGCAAAAATTCAAATATTTTCTCTCTGTGGTACACAAAAGGGGCGCAAAAATACACTGTAGGGAGGCAAGGGCGACAATCTGAGATGAAATTTATCACTTTCTGAAGTTTTAAGACTAAGAGAACCCAATAATGAAGATCGTGATGAAGAATAAAGATAAAAAACTGAATAGTTGTAGAGGTAAAAGATCAAATCTTAAAGATTTGATGGCAAATTAAACCTCAGATTTCCCTAGCGGATTCGCCAATTTTTGTGTTAGATAATTTGTCCTACGAATAGTTAAACCCTCTCATAGATTAAACTAAGCTTATAAATGTTCAATCGACAACAGAAACAAAACAAATGGAACCCTAAAGTCCTAGATTAAGTATGCACAAGCATTCAAACATGAAAGAGAAGGGGAAGAGATAGATGATTTTCCTCTTACCTAAGAATAGTTCAAGTTCCAGTTCTAAGCTTGATGTCCAAAGCTCTTGAACCTGCAACACAAGATGGAAACCAACCTTCCAAACACAAGTGCATTAATAATATCTAATAAAACATATCATATATCAAGGAGAGAAATGACGTGGGAGAATAGGCCAAGTTATTATTAAGAAAGATGAAAGTAACCATACAAAGTGCTATACCCTGGTGTCCAAAGCAACAACATCTCCTTCCAAGCTCTCCTTTTCTACCTCTGCAAGAATCCTAAGATCATAAGTTTGATGCCTCCAAAAGTTCCCCCTTGGCTCATGGATGGTCTTCTTCTTATAGAATTTGGGAGGTGAACCACTAGGAGATAATAATGGATCTAAGTGAGTGAAAGGTGGATCAAGGAGCTGAATCATACCAAGGAAGGAGGGTGAGATGAGATTCGATAGGAACCTCTATCCCATAAAAATATCCTCGAGATTCAATATCCCAAGATTAAGGAATGAAGTTGTTGAGGGATTTTCGCGCCCTCAAGGATGAGCATAGCGCGAAAAATATGTAATTTTTGTGCCCCTGCAGGCATGCAGAGCACGAAAATGTTGTATTTTCATGCCTTGCACCACTAGTAGGGCGCAAAAATATGGGAAAAGTGGGCTTGGTGAGGTGGAATTTGACCATCAAAGGTTGGATTTGTCTCCAAGTAAGACTAGGGAGGGGACCAACATGGTGAAGATGAGTCTCAACACTTCTTAAGAGGTACAACTATTACGTTCTTCATGGTGATATGACACGAAGATGCGAAATGACACTCAAAGTGAGAATTCGAGGTACAACAAATTTATTCCACCATCTAATATTTACTTTAGCCTTTTTCCTATACCTCTAGTGCCTTTGGCCTTAGTTTGGGGTTGGGGACACTACAAAGTGGTATTAGAGTTGAAGGTTTCAACACTCCAGTTGTTGGGCCTTTTGCGAAGTTACAAGTCACTCTGTAAAGATGCATTTGCATTAGATAACTTGGATGCATGCACATTAATATAGTTTCACATGTGAGTAAATTAATTAAACTATTAGTTTATGATGGCTATGGACTTGATGTCCAGCCGATATGAATAAATGTCTAGCTCCCCTTTTCTAGTTAGGCAAATTGTAACTTAGAAAAGTTGGCTTGTTACTTTATAACTAAGAAGAAGTAGTAGTTTGAATAATAAGGAACTTATGCCAATATGTAGGTTGCTAAAAAATGGTTGATAATGAACACATTGCAGTACCCAATGAATGGTTGAACAAGCAGTGTGGACACTAAACTGAGACTTTACCCAAACCTGTTAAGACTAGAGATTCAATAAGTACAAGTTTAGAAGTAGGAATTTAGAAATTGGAGATGAATTTTGAGGAAGGACATAGACCTTATAGTCCCGAATAGGAGTTTGAGGGAATAAGGTCAAGTAGACATAAGAGGAGCAATGAACAATTAAGTTTGGAGGATTTAGTGAGGAAGTGTAGGGAGGATACTGAAAGGATAATTCACATTTAGGAGTAGATCGTGAATGATCTAAAATCATTGAAGACCATCCAGAGATCAGCTGACAAGAGGCATAAAAGAGATTATGTGAGGTATGGATCATCTTCAAGGATACCTCATCACTTAGAGAGGAAGAATGGGTATTCATCAAACAATATAGAGAGTAGTCCTGAAAGATCCCCGGTGAGATACAAGAAGATGAGGTTTTCCCAAGATGAACTAGTAGGAGAGCTGAGAAGAATCAAGCCCCAAACTTTTGATGGAGAAGTAAAGAAATGAGAAGATGTTGAAGCATGGTTGTTAGGACTCAGGAAGTTCTTACAGTTGCACCAGTATACACCTAATATGGAAGCAAGAGTAGCCATATACCATCGACAAGGTAAGGAATCTATCTGGTGGGATCAACTAGTTAAGCTAAAGGACATCGATGAAGACATAATATCTTGGAGGAAGTTTAAGAAGTACTTTCAGAAAGAATGCCTCTCTAAGCATTACTGTGACAAAAATATGGAGGAATTATTTGAGCTCAAATTGGGAAGCATGGCTATGAAGTCCTATGAGAAGATTTTTTTGGAATTTTTGAAGTATGCAGACTTTATCAAATATGAGAAGGTAAAGATTCAAAGGTTCCTAAGTGGTCTACCAAATATTATAGAGATAAAATCCAGTATGATAGACCAAAGAACCTTAAGGATTCCATCTGGAAGGAAAAACACCTATATGAATAGAATAAGAGAAATGACCGATATCATAAAAATTGGAAGGATATGAAGAATAACAAGCAAGAGTAGATGAAGAAAGTATTTCAGCCTTCAAAAATCAGAAACAATAATTCTTATCAGTAAGGACAGCCAAGGGAAGATAATTCAAGAAAAATACCACCTGTGGAATGTTGGATATGCAAGGAAAATCAATTTTCTATCCAGTTCCCACGCAAGAGAAATAAACTTCACAAAATTCAAGAGGCTTCACTAGTTGGATATGTTGGTGGAAGTGTTTGGAGGATCTATGCAGCCATGGATGGGAGACAAGTTGACCACCAGTCCTGATGATTGAGGTAGCATGTAATATGGCTAATAAAGCCATAACTATTTTGATTGATTATGGAGCTATAAATAGTTACATTGCACCTAATCTAGTTGAGAAATGACATTTAAAGAAAAGTAAACTTGAAGTAGAAAGTCTAGTATAGTTAGTTACCGGATCCAAGAGGAAAATCACTGAAGTTGTAAAACGACGTCCTTTAGAAATGAATGGATTGAAAACCTTTGCAGACTTAAAGATCATACCCTTGGGGTCATATGATGTATTGATTGGCATGGATTGGTTGGATGCACACCATGCCATACTGGATTGTCATAATAAAACTTATACTTGTTTGGATGAAGAAGGAAGCCAAGTGACAGTGAAGGGTATACCTAGAATTATATCCATTAGGCAGGTCACAAATCTACAATTGAAGAAATTTATTAGAAAGGGATGCTATTTACTATATGAAATTCATGTGGAAGATTCAAAAGGAGGAAAATATCCAGAATTACAGGATTATCTAGTACTACAAGAGTTTGCATATATATTTCAAGAATCCCTAGGAATGCCTCCTAAGAGGGACATTGATTTCTCTATCGACTTGGTTCCAAGCACAATACATTCATCTAAAGAACCTTATAGAATTAACACCCAAGATTTGAAGGAATTACAGATGCAGTTATAAGAGCTACTAAAGAAAGGTTACATAAGACCCATTGTTTCACCTTGGAGAGATCCTATGTTATTTGTGAAGAAGAACGATGGAAATCTAAGACTCTTCATAGATTATAGGCAACTGAACAAAGAAACTATTAAAAACAAGTACCCCTTTCCAAGGATTGATGACTTGTTTGATCAATTGAGAGGATCCAAAGTGTTTTCAAAGATAGAATTAAGATCAAGATACTACCAAATTAGGATTAAGGATGAAGATATCAGTAAGACAACATTCATAACAAGGTATGTACATTATGAGTTTACAGTGGTACCTTTTGGGTTAAAAAATGCACTAGCAGTATTCATGTGTTTAATGAATGGAGTCTTCAGAAATCACTTAGATAAGTTTGTGATCGTATTCTTAGATGAAATCCTTGTCAATTCCAAGACATAAGAAGAGCATGAAGAACATCTAAGATTAGTAATGGAAGTACTTAGAGAACAATAGTTGTATTCCAAGCTAAGTAAGTGTTCTTTCTATAAAGGAATACTTCATTACTTAGGACATATCATATCTGAAGAAGGTGTTTCAATAGATCTTGAGAAGATAAGGGCCATTATGGAATGGCCAATCCCAAGGAATGTATCAAAAGTAAGATCTTTTATGGGGTTAACCGGGTACTACCGAAGGTTTATCGAAGGATTCTCAAAGTTATCTCATCCTATAACATCCTTGTAGAAGAAGGGTGTGAAATTTGAATGGATTCCAAAGTGTGAAAATAGTTTTCAAAGGCTTAAGGAAAGGCTTACCAGTGCACCAGTTCTAAAAATTGTGGATCCCAAAGGAAACTTTGTTGTATGCACATATGCATGTAAGTAGAGTATTAGTGGAATATTGATGTAGGATGGACATGCGATTAGTTACGAATCCATAAATTTGAAGGAACATGATCATAAATATGCCACTCACGACTTAGAGCTTGCGACTATCATCCATGCCTTGAAGATGTGGAGACATTATCTAATGGGTAAGAAGTTTGAGTTAAGAATTGATCATTATGGGTTGAAATACTTATTTGAGAAGCCTAATTTGAATGCAAGACAAAGAATATGGATGGAGCTATTATGTGAATATGAACTTGACATCAAACACATCAAAGGTAAGTAGAATAAGGTAGCTGATGCACTTAGCAGGAAGATGCATGTAATGCATGTAGCAACTATCAATGCTAGTACATTAGATTTAAAAGAAAATATCATTGAAGCTAATGTTACAGATGAACATTATCAACAAGTAAAAGAAGGATTGAAAAAACATAAAATACCACATAAATTTGATAAGTATAAGTTGGAATAAAATGGAATCCTCATGCAAAAAGATAGAGTTTATGTGCCCAATTATGGATATATAGGAAAGATGGTTCTGAAAGAAATGCCTGATGTTCTGTATGCCAAACATTCGGTTTGTCAGAAGACAGTATAAACACTAAGAAAAAAAAATATTTTCTAGGGATGAATATTGATGTTGCAAAATATATAGCTAGATGCATGGAATGCCAAAAGGCTAAAGTTGAGCATTGACATCCAGCAGGATTGTTACAGCCTTTTCCAATACCAGAATGGAAATGGAATGTAGTGACAATGGATTTCATCACAAATTTTCCTAAGAAAATATTGAAAAATGATTCTATCATGGTCATGGTAAATAATTTGACTAAGGTATCACACTTCATTCCAGTAAAGACAACTCACAAAGCAACTAACATTGCATATATTTACAAGAAAGAAGTAACCAAATTACATGCAATCCCCAAATCTATAGTATCATATAGAGATTCAAAATTTAATTCTAACTTTTGCAAAGGATTGTTCGAAGGATTTGGCACAAGTCTAAACATGAGTACAACATACCACCCTCAAAAATTTGGATAGACAGAAAGAGTTAACCAAGTGATTGAAGATATGTTAAGGATGTATGTGAGGGATCAACCATATAAGTGGGAATATTATATACACCTTGTATAATTTTCTTATAATAATGGATATCATGCCTCGTTAAAGATGAGTCCTTAGAGGCTATGTATGGAAGGAAGTGCAATACTCCCATTAGTTGGGATAACCCAATGGACATAGTCATTATTGGACCAAGATTATTAAAGGATATGGAGGATTAGATGGTTAGGATTAAGCAAAATCTAAAGGCATCTCAAGACAGGAAGGAAATCTATGCAAATTAGAACAGGTTTCCAGATAGTTTCAAGTTGGAGATCATGTGTTTTTGAAAGTTAGACCCAAGAAGAGTTCCTTAAACTTGGGAAATTTATCGAAGTTATCTGCCAGATATTGTGGACCTTTTGAGGTCTTAGCTAATATAAGACCTGTTACTTATGAGTTGGATCTTCCCACTTGCATTATAATACATAATGTGTTTCATGTGGCTTTATTGAAAAAGTATATACATAAAGCTAACCATGTAATTGATTGGAATGTGATCCAGGGAATTAGAGTACTTTTATTTTCTTTATTGATATATATACATGTATGTACATTGTACTAATCATGTGATCGAATGGATAATGATCCAGGTGGAACTGACAGGGGATTTTCTAGTACAACCTATTACCATTTTGGGCAACAAGGTCAAGGTGCTTCAAAATCGAGAAATAAGGTAAGTAAAGGTCCAATGGAGCCATTACAATATTGATGTATATGTAACTTCGGATTGTATTTCATCTATGTATTTATTGTACTTCTATAGAGATGTATTATTCCTCTAGACGGAAGTGTCGTCATTTGTATTGACAAGTGTCGCAAGTGTTGTAACTTGCTAATGGGTTATTAGACCACCTAGTAAGGGGTCGGCCCGGATTAATGTAACCATGGGTTATTAGGCTAAGTTAGACAAGTTGGCCCCACTGGTTTATTGGGCAAGACAGGACACGTATAAATAGAGATCGAGAGATCTCTATTTCATATTCTATCATTCGGAAAGTGGCGCATATGTGAGGAGGAGGATCAACTGCTAGTAGAATACTATCTCTTGTACTTTGGTTGTATCATTTCTCTTTCTATCTCTGAGGAAGTTGTGGGGTTTTTCACCTTTATGGTTTTCCCTAGTGAAACTCTGTGTGTCCATTATCTCATGTGATTGCTTGATATGCTTGATACATGCTTGATATGATTGATATGATGTACATGTTATTCTCTCAGTAAAGATCCTAGAGTATGTTGAATTAATGCTCAAAAATTAACATGGTATCAAAGCTTCCCTGAGAAGAAGACATTGTGCAGTGGCAGAAACTAGGGTTTCTTGTTTATTGGGTTTCTCTCCACATATTTTGGAAACACAGTAAGGTAGATTGACTCTAATCATCAAGGAGAATCTTTCTGTCCAATCATAATTCAATTCTGAGCACTTTCAATTTTGGCCCTAAAAATTAGGGTTTCCACAAACATAGGAATTTATGAAATCTGAAGACATAGCTGGAAGCTCCTTGGAACAATCAAAGTTTAGAGCTTTGGATCGATATTTTTGGTTGGGTAAAACTCCGAGAAACTCAAACCCTAATTTAGGGTCCTCCTAGTGAATCCGAGAAGACTAAAAGGCATTTCTGAAGGGTGAAACTTTGTAGATCTCAAATTCTGAATATACCAGGCTGATCATCTCATCAAGGTGCATCTTGTTATCCTTTCAGAAGTTTGAAATTCAAAGTTTGAATTTTTAGGGTTTCTCTGACAAACCCTAATCCAGGACCAGATCCAGTTTTTAGCAAATCAAGTGGTAAGACCTAAATCTTTCTATTTCCATTTGAAGTACTATTTAAGATGTCTCACCACACCAAGCTTGAGTGTAAGCTTGAAGGGGCTGATAACTTCCGAGCATGGAAGTATAGGATTGGGTTAATCCTGGAAGAAAATGAGTTGGACACTTATATAAGTGAAGAGGTTCCTGTCCCAAAGGGAGAAGGGGATAAAGCTCTTCACAAGAAGAACTTGGTCAAGGAAAAGAGGATCATTGCTGATTCTATCAAGGACAATCTCATCCCACATGTGTCAACTCTGAAAACACCCAAGGAGATGTTTGATTCCCTGACCAAGCTGTTTGAAGGGAAGAAGATAAATTGGAAGATGACTCTGCGGAACCAATTGAAAAGGGCAAAGCTTCAGAATGGAGAGGCCAGTCAATCCTATTTATCTAATGTCTCTTAGATCAAGGAACAACTCGAAGCTGTGGATGAAGTAGTGGATAATGGTGAAGTTGTTATGACCACATTGAATGGCCTACCTAGGTCATGGGATTTCTTTATCCAAGGAATCTGTGCAAGAAAGAAACTGATCTCCCCTTCAGTAGGTTGTGGGAAGAATGCTTTCAAGAAGAAGCTAGTCTTGTGGACCGAGTAGAAAAGATGGGGAATGAAGATCAAGCTCTCACATCACATACCAAGAAAGATAAATTCAAGAAGGAGTCATCTCATAACAGAAGACCTCCATACCACCATCACCATAAAAATAAGAAAGATCTCAGATGCTTCACATGCAATGAGAAGGGACACTTTGCTGCAAATTGTCCTAAGAACAAAAAGAATAACTACAACAACTCCAGCAAGAAGAAGAAAGTCAACATGAAGAGGTATCATGCTCATGATACTAAGGATGATGAACCTCCCAAGAAGAAGGCTAGAGCTGAAAGTGATGATTCATCAAGTGAAGATGAATATGTTCTAATATCCACTCTCACAAGTACTATCTCTCATGGATGTAATGATTGGCTTATTGATAGTGGGGCTTCCAAACACATGACTGGGTTTAAAGAATCTTTTGTAAATCTATCTGAACATGAATCACCCCATAAGGTGAAAATTGGGGATGATTATCAATATCCTATCAAAGGAAGTGGGGAAGCCTCCTACAACCTAGACTCTGGGAAGTCTTTGAAGATGAAAGATGTTCTATATGTACTTGATCTCAAGAAGAACCTACTCTCCATCTCTACATTGGATGAAAAAGGCATGAGAGTTGCATTTGTAGATGGCCAAGTCCTAATGTGGCCAAAGGGTAAAACTATTGATGATGTAGTGGTGATTGGAGAGCAAGAGGGAGGATTGTACAAATTGAAGGGACAACCTGAACATGCCATGGTACATGAATCCATGGAGCCAAGTGAACTTTGGAATAGAAGGCTTGCACATGTGCACTATAGAGCACTACCAATTGCAAGCAAATCTGTAGAGGGTCTTCTTGAAATCAAGTCAAAACATGAAGGTGTTTGCAAAGGATGTGCAAAAGGAAAGAACATTAAGAAGGCATTTCCAAGTAGTGAAAGCAAAGCAAAAGGAATCTTGGAAATTATCCACTCCGATGTCATCCATTTCTTTGAGTGGGTATGTATACTATGTCTCTTTCATTGATGATTTCTCTAGGAAGACTTGGGTTTATTTCTTGAAGAACAAAGATGAAGTGTTTGACAAATTCAAGGAATTCAAAGCCTTGATGGAAAATCAAACTGATAAGAAGATCAAGACCTTCAGATTCGACAATGGCGGAGAATTCACTTCAGGTGATTTCAAGAAGCTATGCAATGATTCAGGGATTAAGAGGGAGTTGACTACTCCCTACAATCCACAATAGAATGGAGTTGCAGAAAGGAAGAATAGAACAATCATGGAAGCACCGTGGGCAATGCTGTATGACCAGGATCTTCCTATGCATCTATGGGAAGAAGCAACTAGGACAACTGTATATGTGTAGAATAGAACACCTCACAAGATATTGGACAACAAGACACCAGAAGAGGTATTCTCTGGTAAGAAACCTGAAGTCAGCCATCTCAAAATATTTGGTTGTCCAGTATATACACATGTTCCAAAGGAAAATAGGACAAAACTAGATCCTTCAGGAAAGAAGGGCATCTTTGTGGGGTACAGTGAAAGCTCGAAGGCTTACAGAATATACTTTCCAGGGTTCAAGAAGATTGATGTCAGCAGGGATGTACATTTGATGAAAACTCAGCTTTCATCAAGTCAAGAAAGGCACCTATTGAAGATCACGAAGAACCAAAGGAAAACAGATTTCAAGACACCACCATGAATGAAGCAATTCCAGAAGCAGATCGTGAAGTTGAAGATCGACAAATACCTGTAGATCCACCTCGTGAGAAGGACTCTCACAAGAGGAAACCTGCATGGGCTAGAGAGCTCATTCAAGATGCAGAAAGATATGGCATTCCAGAAGAACATAGAGCAAAGAAGAGAACTAGATCACATACCAGCTATGTTGCTTTACTCTGTAATATTATGAACAAAGAAACTTCCAGTTATGAAGAGGCAGCAGAAAAGAAAGAATGGAAGAATGCCATGGTCGAGGAATATCAGTTGATCATGAAGAATGATGTTTGGGATGTGGTCCCAAGACCCGAAGGGAAGTCTATTGTGACTTCCAAATGGATCTACAAAGATCAAGCATGCTACAGATGGCAACATAGGGAAATATAAAGAAAGATTTGTAGCTCGTGGATTCTCCCAGAAAGAAGGGATTGACTATGAAGAGACTTTTGCTCCTGTGTCTAGATACACTTCCATTAGATCAGTACTTACTTTGGCTGCAGTAATGAAATGGAAGATACACTAGATGGATGTCAAGACGACTTTCTTGAATGGTGTAGTCGAGGAAGTGTATGTGGAGCAGCCACTTGGTTTTGAGACACATGACAGGGAGTCATATGTGTGTAGGTTGAAGAAAGCCTTGTATGGCTTGAAGCAATCTCCTAGGACTTGGTATGGTAGGATGGACAACTTTCTATCCAGTTTGGGCTTTACCAAGAGTAAAGCAGATTCCAACCTTTACTACAAGGTTGAGGAAGGAAATCCAGTGATACTACTTCTATATGTGGATGACCTGTTTGTTACAGGAGAAGATAGTTTGATTGATGATACCAAGAGGAAGCTTGTTGCCGAGTTTGAGATGAAGGAATTGGGGATGATGCACTGTTTTCTAGGCATGGAGGTGTGGTAGAGTGTAGATGGGATCTTCCTTGGACAAGGGAAGTATGCAGTAGAGATCCTGAAGAGGTTAGGGATGATGGACTGCAAGGCCATGGCCACACCTATGGAATCGAACCTGAAGCTTCTGTGTGATGCTTCATCTGATCCAGTTGATGTAACGATGTATCGTCAGATGAATGAGTCCTTGATGTACCTGATGAACACGAGACCAGATATTTGTTTTGCGGTGAACACATTGAGCCAGTTCCTGACAAATCCGAGGAGTGTTCACCTGGTTGCTATAAAGCATATTCTGAGGTACCTGAAGGGTACAGTTGATTATGGGCTCAAGTATGATGCGAATCAATAGTTTAACCTGCAGGGTTACGTTGATTAAGATTGGGCAGGCAGTGTTGCAGATAGGAACAACACATCTGGGTGCTACTTCAGTATGGGATCAGGTGTGATCTCTTGGTTTAGCAGGAAGCAGTCCTGTGTAGGACTGAGTACAGCCGAAGCAGAATATGTTGTAGCTTGTTTGGCTAGTTGTGAGGCAGTATGGCTCTGGAAGCTACTCTCTTAGTTATTTGATCTCCTGTTGGATGCTACTGGTATCTTCTATGACAACCAGAGTTGTGTGAATCTATCTGAGAACCCGGTGTTCCACGACAGGTCGAAGCACATTGAGATCAAATATCACTATATCATAGATATGGTGCAGAGAGGAGTAGTGAAGCTCCTGTATGTTGCAACGGATGAGCAGGTTGCATATGTACTAACGAAACCACTAGCCAGAGTGAAGTTTGAGTACTTCAGAGAGAGGCTTGGTGTTCTTTATATTGACGACACTTCGAGGAAGAAGTGATGGACACATTTGCTGGAGCCATTCCAAGCATGGTGAGAGGAGGATCCTTCACATGGCTGTGGATGTAAGCGTTGGATGATGAGCATCATGATGATGCTCCAGTTACTACTCTGTATATGCATCATGTTGGATGCTTGATATATTTGTATATGCATCATGTTGGATGCTTGTTATGATCAGTTGGATCATGTATATGTATATGCATCATGTTGGATGCTGGTTATGATCAGTTGGATCATGTATATGTATATGCATCATGTTGGATGCTTGTTATGATCAGTTGGATCATGTATATGTATATGCATCATGTTGGATGCTTGTTATGATCAGGTAGATCATGTATGATGATATGTATTAGGTAGATACTTGGTATGCATCAAGTAGATGCACAGTATGATCAGGATGATCATGGATGACGAGCTTCAGGATGTTGCTACAGATGATATGTATTAGGATGATGCTATGATGATGACCAGGATGATCATGTATTGATGTACATTAGGATGATGTATGGAGAGTATCAGGATGATACTCTGTGGCCGTGGACAGGTTGTGCAGATGAGCATATAAGTAGACCTGGGAGATCCGACAGGTAGAGCTGTGTGTTCATAACAGCCTGGGATGCTCTTTTGAGGCATTGATATGGAGGACATATAAGTATACCTGGGAGATCCGACAGGTAGAGCTGTGTGCTCGCAACAACCTGGGATGCTCTTTCGAGGCATTGTCCTATGGCATATAAGTAGACTTGGGAGATTCGATAGGTAGAGCTGTGTGCTCGTAATAGCCTGGGATGTTCTTTCGAGGCATTTCCATGACCACATGTAATAAGTCCTGGAGATTTGGATAGGTTGTTCTAGTCATGTAAAAGGCCTCAGATGCTCTTTAGAGTTCTTGATTGACACTCTTTTAAGGTTTTGTGGTGGGGTCACATGTAATACATCCTGGAGATCCATATAGGTTGTGCTAGTCACGTAAAAGGCCTTGGATTCTCTTTAGAGTTCTTGCTATGCTAGACACTCTTTTAAGGTTTTGTGACAGTCACATGTAAGTGGACTTGGGAGATCTTGTTGGTCGTTCTTCAACACATAAAGGATACCGGGATACTCTTTCGAGGCATTGTGACGCACGTAATAAGTCCCGAGGATTCCACATTATGGCCAGTGATGAAGTCCTACAGGTGGCGGGCCTACATCCAATATGAAAAAGGACTGGCTCTGTAGAACTTCCTATGATGAGTAGATCAGAGATTGATTGAGATAGCAACAGTGATGATGATTCGGTGATGATGATTCGATGATGATGATCTAGTGACGATGATCCAGAGAAGAAGACTTGTGCTAGCAGATCTGTGTCGAGAAATACCTTCCTAGTTAAGAGGGAGTGTTGATGTATATGTAACTTCAGAATGTATTTCATCTATGTATTTATTGTACTCCTATAGAGATGTATTATTCCTCTATACGGAAGTGTCGTCATTTGTATTGACAAGTGTTGCAAGTGTTGTAACTTGCTGATGGGTTATTAGACCACCTAGTAAGGGGTCATCCCAGATTAATGTAACCATGGGTTATTAGGCTAAGTTAGACAAGTCAGCCCCACTATTTTATTGGGCAGGACAGGACATGTATAAATAGAGATCGCAAGATCTCTATTTCATCATCTCATTACTTACTCTTCTATCATTCTGAAATTGGCGCACATGTGAGGAGGAGGATCAGCTGCTACGAGAAGACTATCTCTTGTACTTTGGTTGTATCATTGCTCTTTCTATCTCTGAGGAAGTTGTGGGGTTTTTCACCTTTATGGTTTTCCACAGTGAAACTCTATGTGTCCATTGTCTTATGTGATTACTTGATATGCTTGATATGCTTGATATGCTGTAAATGTTATTCTCTCAGTAAAGATCCTAGAGTATGTTGAATTAATGCTAAAAAATTAACATACAATCCTGAGTATGTGACTTGGGAGCTGGATGATGCCATGATAGGAGCACACCCTCATCTATTTTAAAATTTTGTGGAATGTATGTAATATGAATCGAGGACGATGCAGTGTTTAAGGGGGAGGGGGATGTAATACCCCAGTTTTAAAGCCCTAGACTTATGATCTTTTATGTGACTGTGGAATTATGTTCTATTGCATGTTAATGTGATTATGGACTTACGATCATTGTTTGATGATATGACTTTGAAATTTGGCACTATTATTAATATTAATGTTATTATTGGCATTGTTGCTATCTTTGAATGTTGTTTCTATTGATTAATTAAACAATTGGCTCAGCAAAGGAAACTAAAAGCGTATGGGAGAACATGGATCTCACAGTTTGAGGGGGAATGGGGAACATCCCTAGAACCTTAGAACTTGTTGTTGGATGAAATTTTTCCATCCTAGTTCATTTTGTGCCTTGGTGACATTAGTAGTGTTGGTCACCCAAACATTGTAGAATTGACCCTATTTTATTTTTATTTTTATGGACTATGGAGTTACTATTACACCTTATGCATACCTTAGTGGGCCCCTATTTCCTAGTGCACCCTCCATGCAAGAGATTCCCTCCCATTTATGTGCTTTTTGTCATTTATGAGCCCTCTCCCTAGATTCTGGGAGGTGTAAGCTAGATTTTAGCTTCCACAAGATAGAATTTAGCCTCCACTTCCATAAGTGCATCCCACTCCTCTATTTAGGGAGATGCTCCCTATTTTTGTGTTTACGGGTCATTTATGATCCTATTGGACCCTCTCTTACCTCACATAACTAGTGCTCCCTCCTTGAGATATTCTTGGCCTCCACTCCTTGGTTTTTGGTAACTCCTCCTCATGATGCTAATCCAGGAAATAGAATCTCCTAACTAAGCCACCACTCCACTAATTTGATTTAAGTATCTATGATGAAGCTTAAACTTATCTCTCTCTATAATTTGAGTTGATTCCCTTGGGTAAGAGTTGGCCTCCTTATGCTATAAATTCATATTCCCTCTCCTTGTTGAATCTAATCCTGAGATTTGGATCTATTTGTCCTAAAGTTTGCATCGACTGCTGAGTACAAAGTTTAGGCACCTTGAATTGAATGAATCTAGATTTTAAGTAGCAGAAGAGGAACTTGAAAGGGTGGATGAATGATAAGCCTAAAACACAGACCTATAAAAGTATGATAAAAAAGCCAGTAAAGATTGTTTATATGAACTAGTAAATAATGTATTATATGATTACAAACAGTTAATCATATAAATAATGATGTTTTTCAGACAGAAAGACATTATGTATAAAAATTTAGAGACATTGACATGTATAATGAGAAACTAGGATAATAACATCATCCATCATAAGAGTCATTACAGGGATAAACAATATCTGTATAAAAGGAAATCATAAATTGGCTCATATAATGTTCAATCCTCATACAATTCTAAAACATACTGACAGGCTGAAACAATCTCAGATTGATAATAACACCCTTGTAAATACAACACACAGCCTCTTAGGCTGGAACCTCTCCTATTTCATTCTAAATCATAAGATTGATAGAAAATACATAATTCAAACTGTTCTCACAAAGAATTCTGGAACTGCTCGAGATCTTCTGCCTGTAGATGACGTGCCACCTGTCATCAATTTCTAAAATCCTGGAGCTTCCTTTCATTCTTCTCGAATATTTGGAAATTTGGAGCTTATTCTCGTTCCACCAGATCTGAAATTGATCCTCATTTTTATGCCTCTGAGATAAATCTGGGATTGATTGATCCAAAAAAAACCTCTACCATCTAAATATTCTGCCACTTTCCCTTTGAATGTTGAATAATGCTTGAACACGCTCATCAGATTGATAGAGAATTGAGATTGATGCAGATAGGTATGATCTTAAAAACCGAAATTTTTTTGTAGAAAATCCTTTGCATGGAAATATGGAACATCTTGATTCAATTTACTAAAAATAAAAACTTAAACTTTGACAAGGATTTGAAATGATCCATGAAAAGCGATGTTTACAGCATAAAAGAACTTTTGGCATTTGGTCCATGTACTCAATGTAGTTGGAGGTGTCATATAACGCCCAGGTTAAATAGGAGCATAATCAACTATAGCGTGAAATTTCTCTTCCACGGAGTGACCATGCTCTGTATCTTAATATTAATTTTAAAACCACAAAATATACATTTGAATATTAAAACCCAAGCTTGGAACTCATTGCTCTGCAAATGAACGTGCTTGAGACTGCCGATTTTGCAAAATGGTAATGACAGGCACAGAGTCCATTACTAACAACACTTGGTATTTCAATACTTTGACATCTAAATGCTCTCATGGAATTGGTCAAAGACTCGACCATGACACTTGTACACATGAAATGTGAACTCAAGAACTCGATGGTATATTTGGTGAAGGCTTGGGGAACTTAACTCTTGAACTTGGGCTTGACGTGGCTTGGGAAAACTTTGGTGGCATGTGAGAAAAGAATGGAAAAAACCGAATGATAAAGGGATCCCATATTTTAAAATTGATAAAACTAATTACTTTTTTAAGTGCACTTTTTCTCCTAAGAAGCTTAACATCAATACTTGTGCACATGACTTAAGACTTGAGTAAATGTAGTATGAGTTTCAGCTTTAACTTAGGATTAGACTTAACGTCTATATTCAAATTTGCCCAAACCTTTTCATATTAAAAAGGCTTTAATTTCTTAATACAAATTAGTAAGAATCATTAAAACCTTTAAAATATTTAACTGTATGGGAATAAAAGCCTTTTGAGTATAAGGAATGGGTATTTAGAATAATAAGCACAACTATTACCAAATACCATTGGTCACCAAATACAATGTGCCCCAAAACACATACTAATACCTAAACCATTTGACTCATTCCCGAGTCAAGGTTAACCCTATGAATCCTCCCTTTAAACTTGAATTGGAGTAAATCACCAACTCCCCTCAAAGTTTTAATTGAGGAATCTCTGCATGTCCCCTATCACCTAGGTCCGAATGAATTTATTGGTGAGTTTCCAGGGATGCCCCCTATTACCTAGGTTTTCCTAGACTTTACCGGTGAGTTACCAGGAGTACGCATGCCTAACCAGGTATTACAACAGTATGCCCATTTACATGCAATTACAATTTTAAACTCCATTATAATAAAAAAAAAATCATGTGTATCATGGTGACTTTACCATCACCATTCATTGCTACATGCTCTCACATTTCCATACTTTTCATATTCCGTGTCTCCTTTTGTACCTTCATACAAAATTATCATTGATGTCCATATAAAAAGAATCCATCTACCAGATTACATGGTTCCTCAGCTGCTGTAACTGCCAGTTCTCTAGGAATTCTTTTTAGCTACATGGTGCATCAATATTGGTACCAAAATCAAGATTAAACCATCTCACATTCCTCCTGCAATCAAAGACTCAACCTACATGATTCCACATCAATCTAGGCTACAAGTACACCTGCCACTCTCATACCTATCTAGTGATTCATTCCACAACTTGATGCCACATCCCTTCTTTGAACATAAGAGGGATACAATGATTTTTTTTCATGATTCTAAGCACTCGAGGAAATCAAACTCTAACTAGGAACCAAAAATTGTTGGGGTGTCGGGTACCACCAATCATGCACCCCACAACACATTAATTAAAAATTAGGTACAAAATATCCATCCTCAAGGATCAACAACCACATTATCTGATACCAGTTCTTAATATTTAAAGATCATATACTGAATAACATAATACTAATCACAATCATAGAAATAGTCATAGGAATAGACACAACACAATTTACCCTGGAAAAACCCTACAGGGAAAAACCGGCCAATGAATATCTTCATTACCTTGGCCAAAACCGGCCAAACTGGGCCAAGTGAGTTCACCTTCTCACCTCCAGGCCATCGCTCACCTCTAGGCCACATTACAATGGAGTATGCCAAGCCATTTATAGGCTTCATTACATGAAATACCATAGGCCAATACCATGGGCCACCAAATACCATTGGTCACCAAATATAATGTGCCCAAAAACACATGCTAAGAACTAAACCATTTGAATCATTCCCAATTCAAGGTTAAACCTAATAGAAACTCCTGTATCCTCTATTTTTTCTCTCCTCCTTCATGGTTTATGAATGTAACTCTCATGATGATGAGAGGGGCGCAAACATAGGTTCTGGTTCACCCATTTATGTTCATTTATGGGTCATGAGACCTATTTTGTTGCATCTAGAGTAGTTTTTCCAGTAAGGAACACCTTTTGTTCCACTGGAAAGGCTTTCTGGATGACCAAGTTATGATTATTTTGGATGGAAGTGCTTTCAGCACTAAAGGGAACACACCTTGTCTTCTGATTAAGAGTACTCTTGTTGTTGATAATATTGTAACGTTGCAGATCTGATCATGTTGTTGCAGATATGATCATGTTATGGTAAATCTAATTTGTAATGGTGATTGATGGTTGGAGGGAACACAACCATTCAATCTAAATTATACTAGTGAAAGTTGGTTGTAGGGGACAATGTTAATAGATAAATTTGTCAGTGCGGACACCAACCGATCTCCCTAGTCCGAATGGTTCGGATCTAGAACAAAGTAAAACAAGAATGAAAACCTTTCCATAGATCTATCAAATTACTTGAATACAAAGACTGTAGTCCATACCTTATTTACGAAGGTCATCCTCGTAGCTTGAATATTTCACAATCCAGCTTGTTGATGACGAGATTACCTCCAAAAGACTCAAAATGACAAGGGAAAGAGACTACAAGATAACATGATACATCTAAGCAATTGACCAAGGAGAACTACTATAAATGAAATTACACATAATTTATGGGAAAGGAAGACATTGATGTATTAATTAAAATAGAGGAAAGAATTACAACCAATGAAGCCTTGGTGTTGAATATCCTTCCCAATGGAACCTTGCCTCAATTTTCCAATCATGGAAGAATGGATTCCTGGCTTAACTTCTCCAGCATTTGGCTGCTCCCATTTGAACCCCCCTATCCCATGAAGAGGATCTTCATTTATAGTCCAAAAGAGATGAGGAGGAGAGGAGAGGATTAGGGTGAAGGAGGAGGTGGGATCCTACTAAGTTGGGAGGCGAGTAAGATCCACCCTATATGGAAGGGATAAGCCTCCACGAGGGTATCCTTCGAGAGACTTCTTGAAAGTTCTATTTTTCCCCCTCCGTACAAGCACCGATGCACCCTAGATACTAGCAACGTGCATCGATCATAGGATTTGTAACGGAGCAAGGTGCGTTTATAAGGAAAAGGCGTGCCTTGCTATAAGGCAAGGTGTGTCGGGCTCTCTAAACAAGGTTTTTACAGGGAAAAAAACCTCATGACTCATCTTCTAAGTATTTTGGTCAAGTACTTCAGGTATTTAGGCAAGGATAAAGTGTACATGGTTCATAATCATGATGAGTACAAAATTTCCATGTAACACAATTCCCCCCAAAGTATGAAGCTAGAGTAACATAGTAGGTGAACTACTTCGATGGATAAAGTATAAAGGATCGAGGCAAGGAATCGTTGGTTGGAAATCTGCCAACAATAACCAAGGATCTTTTGCAGTACAATAATTTTATCATCCCAATGACTCACAACATAGCTACCGACTAATACATTGCATATCCATGTTGATACTGAATGATGATATGGACACCAAAATACAACATGGATCCATATCTGAATGACTAAACACAATCATGGCTACTAAAATACAAGCGTAGATCCATGATGAGATAATAACACAACCACGACCAATACAAGAGTGGATCTGTGTGATAGTACATTAATGAGGTCTCCATCATAACATCTATGTGGGGACCTACTAAAAAATCTCTATCGCAACCTAGCTGTAATAGTAAGACATCAGAACAACCCAGGGTCTTCTACCCGTTATCAAAATGATACAAATCTTACCATGTGATTACAATGTGTTGAAGTCGAACATGGTAGAAACCACTTGATTACCGGTCAATGATGCGAACCATTAACAAGTGCGAGGGAAATCACCAATGATGACGATGATCCCCAAGGCATCACTAGTACATCCCAATGATTGCAAATAAATGAGTTGGATTCAAACATTTGTGGAATCATTCGATTAGAGGTAAATGATGTAAACCTACCGTCGAAAGCGAGGAAACCTACCATTGAGGCATGTAGGCTCCAAGGTACCAACTAGTTTCTAAGTCTGATTCTTGGTTGATGAGATGATGTTGATAGGAATAGACTCGTCGAAGGAGGGCCATGATGCATCCCACATCCTCGACACGAAACTGAAACAGGAAGTGATATAAGATGGTAGATCAAACGAGTGTGAACTGACACAAATGTGTAATGGTAAACATGGACGACCAACACAATGGAAGGTTTAATGACTGCGAAGGTTGATTCCGGCCAAATACTTCCTTTGAACATGTAACGACACTACAAGTGACTGGGAAGCATTGACTCAACATAGCAGAGACCAAGACATAATGAAACAAATGACTGAATCATTCTTCGAAGTATCCAAAGGAGTAGAATGACTCATGGAATTGGTATGACTCGAAGACAAGATGACTACCCAACTATTTGACTAGAATCCAGACAGGTTCCATGTTCAAAGGTTACTTTAAGCTGCCATTAATACAGACCCAAACACATCTTCCTATTCCCTTAATTTACCCATCATGATGGATGAGTGCCTCTTTTCTTTTTAACGAGCTGGAAGAGTGTAACAAACGCTCAATGTAGCTCATCATATGATAAGTCCAATCTCACATGTTTTACGAACTTGAGAAAGGAGGGGTTTGGTCCCAACAAGGGTCCTTCCATGTATCATTTTACGAGTTCAAAGAAGGTAAACTCGGTGACGTTTCACATTTAGAGAGTTTGAAATAGTCAAAAGAAGACTCCTAATGGTTCTTTTTTGTAAAATTTAGTCTCCTCACCCGAAAAAGGATAAAACAACATGAGATAGAACTCTTCAAATCATGATTGACTAGAGTATTCCTTTTTCGTAAATAGTCTAAATGGTCCGAAAAATTAATAAACTATCACCGAATAGACGTCCTTTCAAATCCTTTTACGAGCGTAAAAGAAACAAGTTCGCTCGACAATCTTTTCCTATTTTGGGATTCTGAAAAGAGCTTAAAGAGGATTCCATGTACAACTTTGTCATGGTTGGTGACCGAGTACGGAAAAGGAAAAAGTAAACTCGACACAGTTCCTTTTTTGTAAGTAGTCTAGCAAAGTCGGATAAAGTGATAAAGCTATACTCGTTAGACACACCTTTTTACTCAATTTTTAACGAGCATGACAATGGTATAAAAAGCACTCGGAATATTTTTCATGTTTGAACTAGAGCACGAAAAAGTAAAATGTAAGCTCAAACCAAATTTCATGTTTAAATTAGAGCACGGAAAAAGTGAAAAGTAAACTCAATACTATCTTACTTTTTTTAACAAGCTCGAAGATAGGTGCAAAGAATGCTCATGATGTCAGCTTCATTTTTTAATCGGAGCATGTAACATAAAATAAACTATGCTCGGTATAATGCCCATTGGTAGGTTTCTTTCAACATGATATCTAGAGGTTGGAAGTTTTCCCCTAGCATAAGAAGCTGACAGCTTACCTCCAGTATGATGTACAGAGGCTGGAGACATGCCCCCCAAGCTTCGTTTCGTTCGCCTACTCTTTTCGTCATCCAATCAAACTCGTGGTTACTAGTAGGAATACCTTCACCAGCGGAGGAAGAAAAAAGAGGATTAAATAACATAGGTGAATGAAATGAAGGTTCAAATATTAAATTTGGAGAAAAAATTGACTCAAGGAGAGGAGATTTGTTTCATTTTTTAACGAGCTTGAAACAGGAATATAACTATGCTCATGGTGTATTGTTTCATTTTTTAACGAGCTTGACACATTAATAGAACTAGTATGCTCATGGTCATTTTGGGCAGATTAATTATCTAATTAAATAAACAATTGAAACTCCCAAAACATAAATTGTCAACCCGAGGAAGTCTTTTATTTCAAAGCTATCATGCAATATCTATGCAAGCACAATTTCTACTTGACGCTGTTTATCTATTGGTATGAAATCGAAAAGCGTTGTAGGCTAAATCAAACTTACTTGCAAAATCAAATCAATTCACTCTAGCTTAAATTGGTATTCTAATTAATTTCACACTTGCACTCATTGTAGAAAATCAGATCTCCTACTTCTGAATATAAATCCACTCACTATCTAATTTATAGCACACAAATTCAATCATTCTAATAACTGCTTACAGGACCGCAAATGGATATGAATAAAAAATGAGTTTTCAAATTTATATGAATGTTGGTCAACAATCTACTAATATAAATGACAGTGAATAAAGATCTGATCAACAAATAAAATCAGGAATGAAACACACATGCATAACTAAAACTATGCTTACAATCAATGCTACCGGCATCTACTCAGGGAAGAGGGCCCTTCCTCCACTGAGCAGAGCTGGATCTCCACAATGAAAATCTACAACTCTAGATTATGAAATCTCCAGCATGTATTATCAATATGAAACCATTACAACAGAGTTTAGATATGAAGAGAATAATGAAATTCAATAATAATTGTTCAACCCCCATACATGAGAATGATTACATATTTATACATAAAAATCTCTCATGAGAATGAGAAACTGAATTCCCAACTTGTAATCCGTTTTAACAAATTGCTAATTTGAAACACCGGTCGCAATAGTAAATCTTGCAAAATCCCCTTTAAAGAACCACTCGTATCTCTCAAACCGCAGCTGGTTTGGGTGGTTTTCTCACGATTCGAGTAATTGAGGTCGTTCTGCACAAAACCCATGTCCTGGATTTTCGATATTCTTCTTCATTTTCTCAAAAATAGCGACGCAAATCAATGTGTTCTTATCTGACACACGTTTTTGGTTGGGTCCATTTGATCATGAGCTAGAGGCTGCCAAGTTGGACTTGGGCATGAATTGAAATCACAAATTCACATAATCAATCCTAGGAATGAAACCATGTTGTGAATCTCCATGTGGACATGTGCTAACATGCAAACTTTGGAGGCTTGAACCATGAGTGATGCTGCTGCTAACATGAAAAATCACTTCACAAACCATCATCAATAAAATTATGCATAATAGTCTTCAATTCATCAAAAATAAAGGAAAATAATCATTATTAACCAATAAAGCATCAATGGGAGTAATATGGTATTTTACGAGTAGTTACAACAAATGGATGGAAAATTGAATGATAAATGGGAAATAATAGGAAGAAGAGGGATGGAATATGTGTCGATAGGTGATGAAAATAGGGACAAATCCGTGACCCAACAGTCGCCTGTTTCATTTTTTTTACGAGATTGAAACAGGAATAGAACTATGCTCGCGAAACTGGTTTCATTTTTATGCAAGCTTAAAACCAAATGTAAACTATGCTTGGGAATGGCTTCATTTTTACACAAGATCGAAACAAAAGTAAACTATGCTTGAGAGGACCTGTTTTATTTTTACACAAGCTTGAAACAGAAAATAACTATGCTTGAAGGGACCCATTAAATTTTTTAAAGAGCTTAAAACTGAACGAAAAATATGCTCATGATGGCCTGTTTCATTTTTTAACAAGCTTGACACAGAAAGGGAACTCTGCTCATGCCACTTCATGGCTTCCAAGAAGACGATGCTCCAGAAGGAATACACGTCGAGGGATAAGCCCCAATCATGGCTTCTAAGAGGTTCTCATTGGAAGGAAGATAAACCATGTCAAGTCTCAAATCCAAGGTTAAAGAAGACGAGCAATCAAAGAGAATACTGTGTTAAGTGGAAGTTAGAAGCATGGGATATAATGCCACATAATTTACCTGTGGAAGGTAATTAGATACCGTATGGACATAATTCGGATGATCGGTAGTCGAACAGGAGTTAACAAATGAAAGATGGTTGATAGTCACAATGCGTCCATCATGAGGGAAAGACAAAACTCAGAAGAGTGTGGACACGAGAGCTTTCATTGCATAGACATAATCTCATCCGAGGAGCAGATTAAAATCCAAAGGACTCGGAACTACCAAAACGTCAATATAGAGCGTTTTTCCACCTAATGAAATAGGAAACTAAGGAGCAACCCCCAGAGGTTGACTAATTCCTCTGTTAAAAGCCAATAGATTCTGACTAATGTGCACAAGCTACGGGGAACCCATAGCCTACCAAGCATTTGAGGACAAAATGCTAACTGCGACACCTTCATCAACTATAGTATGAGGCACATCTATATGACCAACCTGCACAATGATTTTGAAATGCATATAGGAAGGAAGGCGAGGTGCAGAGAGTTCATTCTAATTGATACAAATCGTTTTATTCACAACCAAAGGTGGAATACCGTAAGCCTCGTTAGTTGGGGGAGGTCCTGTAATAGAAGGAGTAATTCCCCCCTGCATGGTAGAATCTGTATTAATAAGAAGAACCTGAGCAATATTAGATTCACTCTCTAACGGAAGAGTGGGATCGACCGAGGATGAAACTAGATCAACCACTTGGGTTTCACTCTTCAAGGGAGAAGTGGGATAGACCGAGGATGAAACTAGATCAACCACTTGGGTTTCACTCTTCAATGGAGGAGTGGGATCGACCGAGGATGAAACTAGATCGACCACTTGGGTTTCACTCTTCAAGGGAAGAGTGGGATCGACCGAGGATGAAACTAGATCGACCGCTTGATCAACTGATGGAAAGTCAAGAGGCAATTTACTACAACTCGTTGGAGGCTATGATTGAGACACAAAAACACTTTCCAATAATCGCGAAGCTTCGTCCATGCGAGGACAAAGGTAAGTACGATGCATGTCCCTACATAATAAGAAAGGATTCTTGACTTTACTTTTCTAAATCTTAACCAAAGAGTCGTTGGTTGACGAGGTATCATCAGTATGATGTCCAGAGGCTGACGATATGGATCGTTCTGAATCTTGCGACCATACTTCTAAGAATTTAGGAATACTAGGGAAATATTTAAGAAAATGGGGCCCCTCACAAAGTCTGCAAGGAAACTTAGGTTTACGAATATTCGAAATAGGTACATCAATACTCCCAACATGATGATCAGTGGTTGGTGGTTTCCAACATGATGGTCAAAGGTTGGAGCTTTGACCTTCTGCTTAGTGTTCTTCTTCTTAGCCTTCCTTCTCTTCTTCTTATCCACTTGCTTACTAACTTCATAGTTTTCAGCAGGCGAAGAGGAAGAAAGGGAAGCTGACTCAACATTTGACGAAGAAGGTGAAGGATCAACATGAGGTTGATGTTCTTGTGGGGTAGGACTCTTATCCGAAACAATTGGTGCACTTGGGATAATTGGATTGGAGAAAAACCATACTGGTAATCCTATAGTCAATCCAGGAAGGCTCAACGTGGCCATGAAGGGAGGAACACCACTTCCACATGGGGGAGAAAAAAAGACATAGCTTGAAAAGGGGTCTCTTGTTTGGTAGTACTAGTAGAGTTTTCCATATCTAAGCTCTCTAATAACCTATAAATTACCACAGAAATAAAACACTACTAAAATACCCATTCTCCTTGATTTAATGGTGCAATGCCAAACACCCATTCTCCTTAGTCTTGTCATCACCGCAAGAAATTTCTCAAAATCCATGATGTATCAAGGGGACGACGATGGTCAAGGGGGATTTCCCCCTTACAGTTTCCTTGTGTCGCTTCAAGGTAGGTCGAGGGAAGTTCCCTTGTTTTATTTTGTAAATATTTTTATTTCGTGCAATCTAGTGCATAAGATCAGTGCCATTTTTCAATTTCTGGAACCTGAATTCGACAATTGTGGAAAACCTTGATTTTCATATGATTGGGTGCACCTCTGATTCCCACCCACATCATAATACCACTTATCAGACATAAATGGTTTCAGGATCCATGAGGAGTGGTTTCTCGAAACTGCTTTTATGATCCTAAATGCATGAGAGGGCGACACATTAATAAGGTGGTTTTTATCTCTATCTCATGCCAATTAATTAACCTTCGAACATCTTCATGTGCCTGAAGCACCATCAGCCATCAATCAAATCGACATGATCTTCGAAGAATAACATGACTGATGGGGGTCCCATCATTTTTGACATCACTGCACATCACATCTCTGCACGTCACATCACCACATGTCATACCAAAATTGGTATTAGGGTCTTTGGGTAAATGGTTTCCCAAAAATGCTTTTACGATCCTAAATGCAAGAGAGGGTGACATGTCGACGTGGTGGTTTCCATTTTAGGCTTGTTCCAATTAAATAAATCTTGTGCATCTTCATGAGTGTAAAGAATTGTGCACCGTCGATCTTCCTCATCTATTAATGGTTCGATATCCATCTAACTTCAGACTCCATCAGATGCAATCAACCATGCACATAGATGTGATGTGGCTAGTTCACATCACACCTTCTTCCCACATGGCCCCTCCACATTAAACCTTCTTCCCTCATGGATTCTCCATGTCATCTTTCCATGTGGTACAGGTGGGGCCTACCATAGAAATCCCAATTTTTTAAAATTTTGTAATTACACAAATATTCAATTCAACAATAAGGGGGATCATTTCGAAATTAATTCCAAAATAATCCTAGCCCCTTATCCATCATTTAAAAAAACCCGAGTTCTACATAACCATTTATGATTTCTGCTTGTAAATCTAGATTTCTTTCCCATACAACTATGATATTGCAACCATAATCTTTGATAGCACTATGTCACGTCCCCTTCAGTCAATTCGAAAAACAAAGGGGGACATGAATGAACTACTCACTTCTAAATTTCTCCCTGTATCCATATTACAAATTCATAACATTTAAATTTTATGTGAAGATGCATAACAAAAATACAACGAAAATAAACTTGATCCACACAAACATAACATGCATATACAAGCATAATCATCATAGGCATCAATTATAAACATTGCATATTCAAATAAAAGAGAATTATTATCTTTAAAATGAAGAAGATCCAAGCAATTAGCTATGTAAGAGTGATTTTCTACCCAATCATAGGCACTCTGTCTAGCATATACTCTTTCTACTGAGAGGCCACCCCCAAGCCAGGCTATGAGGACACCAGGGTGAATGAGACACCTACAAACTTCTCTCTCTCAACCCACAACCCGTCCTAGTCTCTATGCTTAGATAAATGCTCATCCAAATCTTTATAGAGATGTCACTCAACCATCACAACCATGGAACTCTCTCCAACTTCCCCACACAACACAAGGAAGGAATTCCCCTTGACTTATGCATCTGGTGAGGGTGTTTCCCTTTGTAATTAATGCGGAATTACAACTACTTGAGAATTGTTGAAGGCATAGCCTTGGATTGATTTTATATAAAACCCGTGCTTGATAATAAGGGCATGGACTTTGGGATCATATATATATATATATACAACCTCCATGAGGATCGCCCTCAATAAGAAACATATATATATATATATATATATATATATATATATATATATATATATATATATATATATATATATATTGATGTTTCTTATTGAGGGTGATCCTCTTGGAGTGTGTGTGTGTGAGAGAGAGAGAGAGAGAGAGAAACCCATTGGTTTTTCTCCCTTGCATATATAGATATTATATAAGTATGGTTGTGAAGGGCATATTCTTCTCACCGTTGTCTTGGATTGATTATTTTCTATAATTAATTGTGTTGGCATGGTTTGCGAGATAGGGCTTATGCCCATATTTAGTTGGATGTAATACATATGCATGTCTAATATGCTTGTGGACTAATAATGAGATGCATATGATGGTAGAGAAAGGGTGCAACCCTATCATTGTCTTATCTTGATAATTTTATTATATACTTCTAGCGTATGCCATGCGTGTGTAAGTAACTGCATACATATGTATTTTGTGTTGGATGGATGGGTAATTGCATTTATATGTACTGAGTATAGGATCTCTAAGATATATTAATACTGGATACAATGTTTGGCCCTTTTCCTGTACTTGAATGCATATGTATCCATGGACATATGTCTACGATTTGGTTGGCTATGGGTGAATTGTCATCCATGTTGCTTTTGTTGTTAAGTCCCTTGCATGGGATAAGGGTTTCACCCTTATGAGGTAAATCATGTTATTAATGCTTGGTAATCTAATGGATTGGTATTAACTATGTTTGTTGGTATGATAATTTTATTGGGAATGGATTGCTTCCCTTGTCCTGTTTATGCATATTAAGTAGGCTTAAGTACTCTACCTATGAAGGATCAAATCCAAGTAGATCCTTGTGTTTCTTAGCCTGGGATGACTGTGGATTTGGTGTCCGGTTGATGAGAAGAATTTTTGGGAAGAATTGTGTGTCTTCCCTTGGTCATAGTAGAACCATTTCCCAGCTCAAGTTTGGCCTCACGACAGAAAGAGTATATGTCGGATGAGATCCTACAATTGGGTAGAACGTGGAACTTGGACACCCAATTTCCCTTATTTAGTCAAGTGTTCTTAAGTTGTGGTCGTGATGCATTAAAAGACTTGTTAGGATTTATACATAGTCCTTACACTTGCTGATTTTGTGTAAGTTGTTGGTTTTTCCCGGCTTGGTATCCGCAAGACTGTATGTGTTGGTATAATGATTAATGTTGTATGCATTGGAATGTGATCATGTTGTTGTGATGTACTTGACACTAATACATATTATCGATGCAGGTTATAAGTATGCATATGGTTACGTAAACATGTAGTACTTATGTAGTTATGTTGTACATGCATACACTTTGTATCTATGTTAAGATCACGTGAATAGGTGTACATAATTGTAAATGCATTTAAATTATGATAGTACTATGAAGGCAATGTGCATCATGGGTTTATATGATAATTGGTGATGTTCTAATGGTTATGAATGTATAATAAAGCATATATGGACATGCTAATCCTATAGAAATAATGCTTATGTGGCTTGTTAGTCTAGTCCTTAATCTTATAATAATTCTTGATGGTCATCCTTCTTGTGTACACAGGGGCTTCACTCAATAAATTGCTATCATAGCACGTTCGTTCATGGCATATGAAAAAATACCCCTAATTTCACTAAATATTGGAAAATACCTTCCAAAATAATTTTTTTAACCCCCTCCCAATATGCTTTCCCAATTTTAAAAAAACCCTATTTTCACTAGATATTGTATGAATCAATTTTTTCATTAACATTTTTTATACCCCTTTATATTTCTACCTAGTATATTGATATGATACCCCTCTTATGACCCCACATGCATTCTACAATGCACCTTGCTTCTTTTGATGTATATTGTGGATGCACATTACTTCACCCACAATGCAATTACTCAACCACATATCATTATGATTTGCAACATATAATGGTCTAATGAAGATATACGATATCACTTATTGTATGTCACTAGAGCCAATGCACATAGTACAACATTTAGATTGCATGTTGCAGTTCCCCAATTGCTGACTAAGCCTATCGTGGGCTAGGTATCCAAGCCCCCAGGGCCTGTAACAAGATCTAGGAGGATGACTAAACCTCCCAAGGCCTGTAATAGGAACGAGTGGTTGGGTATTCAATCCCCCAAGGCCTATCGAGGGCATATAACAGGTCCCAGAGGCTTAGATCCTCCCAAGGATATTGGTAACAATTGGTTGTCAATGACCACTATCTATCGACTATGATCGACTGGAAACCCACTTCACCATGAAACCCCTGGCCTCAAGCATGCCTCATGATGCGATTTCCCTGCATACTGGTAAGCCCGAGCCTTGCCTCAACCCAATTTTTCATCCGGCCGTGATCCCGCCATCTCCATTTGGTGGATATTTGTCATCCTGCCCATATAAAAAAGACCCCAAAGTATTTTTGTATTGTTACATTAAATTAAAAAGCCCTTTTCCCCTTAATATATAAGCAATATAATTTTTAGGTTTTCATGAATATTTAATACCGCAATATGAATGAACGTGATATTATATTCCCTTCTAGTGAACCCCTTTGCTTGTGTAAAGGCATGATTGGAAAATGAATAGTGTTATGTGGTTCGGTTTGAATTTATTATCAAGGACATGATAACCCTATGTGTTATCATTGGGTGAGGCTTGGCCTCTATAATAGCAATGCATATGTCTTGATGATTGTATTTATTGTAAAGAGTCAATGTTAATGGTTGGAATATGATTTTATAGCTTGATGCTTGTAATTACAATGTTGAGGACTAGGATCTATGATGTAGCTAGTCATCACTAAAAGTTACGAATGCTCATGTGGAATGTGTGATACAACTATGGGATATAGACTATTTGCACATTATGAAATATACTGTGGACCCTTTGAGATCTTAGCTAGGATAGGTTCCATTGCATATGAGCTTGCATTGCCTACTTGCATAAAAGTGCATAATGCATTTAATGCATCTTTGTTAAAAAAAGTATACACCTGATGCTAATCATGTGATTGATTGGAATGTGATCCAGGTGGAACCAGAAGGGGATTTTCCATTACAACTAGTTTCCATATTAGGTAGAAATGTCAAGCTACTCAGGAATCAAGAAATCAGGCAGGTAAGTACTAAAGATGCTACATGGGAGATGGAAGATGCTACGAGGGAAGCATATGCTCATATTTTTTTAAAATTTTGTGTTGCTGTATGTATGTAATAAGTATGCATCGAGGATGATGCATTGATTTAAGGGGGAGGGGGATGTAATACCCCGGCTGTTAAGCCCCATACATATGTTATTATTTTGTTTATTATTGGGAACTAGGTTTCGGGACTATGGACTTTGGAAATTATTATTATTATTATTAAATAACTAGCTCAACATGGACAACTAATGAGAATGGGGGGCCATGGATTCTACATGTGAGGGGGTTGGGTACTAGGAGTTGTTGCTCTCCCTAACATTACTTGTTGGACCTATTTTTTTATTATTTTGGTTTAAAGGAGGTACTATTAAACCCTCTTTGATGTTTAGTGAGGCTTACTTGGCTAGTGTGCCCTCCTTGGCTATTCCAAGCCTCTTGTGATGCTCCTCATGTTCTAGTGAACCCTCACTGGCTATTTTTAGCCTGCACTCCTTGAAAAAGTTCCTCCCCTCTCTATTTCACCTTTTTCTATTATGGGAAAGGGAATCTCTAATTGTAACCTCCCTCTCATGGATTGAGTAACACCAGTAAATTTGAGTTACCTCTCTTGGAATTGGAGTTACTTCCTTGGGAAATCAAATGGCTATAGAAGGATTGGAAATGGGCTCTCTTTCATTCTTCTTCTCTCTTCGAGCTCTCCAGTGTAGTGGAATTATATCTTGTGTTGGAAAATACATGTTCTCAAGTAGGAGATGCATTGTATTACAGAATATTGAAGGCCTTGTAATGATGTTTGAAGACCCTGTAATGGGGATTGCAGATTGACTGTGCAAAACACAACATGAGTCCTTATCCCATTACTTGTCACTGTCTGAATATCTGCACATGAAGAACAATGATGGATGGTGATTTCTTGAGGAACCTGTGTGGTTAAGGGAATCCCATTGCACTAGGTAGTGTATATGGAAGGGAAAGTTTAGATGGAGAAAGGTGTAGTTGTGGTCTCTGACACTGTGGAAAGGGCGAAACCATATGTTATGGTTAAACTATTTATGATCATTTCTAGGTTATTAGACCTATTCCATTGCGTTTGGAGCGACTTTTCCAGTAAGGACTACTTTTTGTTTCACTTAAAAATCTTTTCGTCTGACTAATATATCGTCATTTTGATGTGGCAAGGTTTTCTCATGGTGTTGAGAAGGGAGAAGCCATACCTCCTAGTTCATATTTTTATGAGCATTTATGGGTTGTGAGACCTATTGCATTGTGTCTAGAGTGATGTTTCCATTAAGGAACACCTTTTTTTTCATTGAAAAATATTTCCATGTGACTGAGATACGGTTGTTTTTGTGTGGCAGTGTTTCTGGTATTGAGATGAGTGCACCATACCTGTTGGTTTGGGAGTACCTCTCCCGTGGATCTATGGCCTCATCTCGGGGATGAATTTCATGTTGAAATATGCAAGAGTATGTCATGTCTACAGCAAGGTGGAATGTTTTCCTATTGAATCTAATTGCCCATGATTGAGATGAGTATTTCTTATTATGTTTGTTTATTGCATTTTCAAAAATAGGTGACAGCCTTGAGATATGATTTTATATGGTTGTATATGATAGCTTTCGTATCTAAATTTTTTCATATGGATATGGCTATGGTTGGTAGTCAGTGATGAATATTTTATTATGTTCTTATTTACAATACTCTGATGTACATATGCTCTTGGATCCAGTTTTTGCTTATGGTTTGTATAACTGTAGGTGAACCCTCACTGGATATTTTTAACTTGCACTCCTTGAAAAAGTGTGACTCCCCTCTCTATTTCACCTTTTTCTTTTATCGAAAAGGGAATATATAACTATAACCTCCCTCTCATGGATTGAGTAACCCCAGTAAATTTGAGTTACCTCTCTTGGAGTTGGAGCTACTCCCTTGGGAATTCAAATGGCTATAGAAGGATTGGAAATGGGATCTATTTCATTCTTCTTCTCTCTCCAAGCTCTCTAGTGTAGTGGAATTCTCTCTTGTGTTGGGAAATACATGTTCTCAAGGAGGAGATGCATTGTATTGCAGAAGATTGAAGGCCTTGTTCATAAAAGCTTGTTCATATCTGTTAACATTCATGCTTACATTTACCTTGCATTGCATGTGTGTATGGAATATAAATTGTGTGACAAGTTTGCTTGTCTTTAAGAACATTAATTGTTTTATTTCTTTGGCTTGTTGGCATGATGATCCAGCCTTAGATAATCTTATCACACTGTGCATTTACTTTGATTCAGCCTTCCCTTGGGTTCCGGGTGACCTTGGCCTTGTATTTAGGGTTGGGGACGTGACACTGTTTTTTGGTTTACTCTCCAGAATTGGGATGGATCCATGGGTAGGATGTGAAGGTATGCATATCTTACCAGATCATATGGTTGAAATATAAGGTCTCAAGGCCATTAAAGTGGATTGTTGATATGGAAGGTAGTAATCCTTTATTTGAGGGATGTATTAGTGCAGAATTTTTGGGCTTCGAAGATGAGGATGAACTTATATGATCTAAGAACCTCGAGGGGGGTTCCTATCTTCTGAAGATTGGATATAAGGTTTTAAGGGAAGAAGATGGGCCTCTTCTTACAAAATGATGATATAAAGGCGTCTAGAAGTTCAAGTGTCCACTTAAAAACTAAATTTTTATGTGCTCTACCATCAACAACTCTATCCCAATGTGGGACTTTATGTAGAAGATGAATTGGCAGGGTCCCAATAGGTGTATTCTTTGTAATTTATTCAAAGAATCTACTAGCCATTTGTTGATTTGTTGTCCTTTTTTGGTGAAGTGTTGAAGGAAATTGATCTATTATTTTGGATTATTTTTAGATGGGAAGGTGATATTGTTGAATATGCTTTATTTAATTGGATATCCAATCTGTTACCAACATATTTGTACCATAGTTGGATTATCTGACGAGCCACCATTTGAAAAACATGATGAATGTTTGTGTTCCACTGTATCAGATGATCCATCCTTTGTGCCTAGCCAGTTTTGGCTAGTCAGCTTTTGTTTTCAGTCAAAATGACCATGGCCCCACGAGGTTTGTAATAAGTGTACTAGTAGGATTTTTGAGTGGTTCGGTCTCCCATGAATTGGTTAAGAAACTAAGGTATTCCAGGGAGTTTTTTCCCCTGTCAATTATACTTTTCCTATAGCCGAGCTATAATCGATGAGGTTTTCTCCCGCTTCCTCCAAAGCTGGAATGCCCGATTTTGAAAATTTTAGCCATGGGGGGTTGTTAGAGCCCAACTGATGTGTATAAACCTACTAGACACCATGAATGTCTTAGATGGTCATTTTTTAGGGTCCCCGTCCAATAAAAACACTGTCCAAAATTTTTTTACTAGACGCATTGGATTTGGGTTTTATTTATTTTTAATAATTAATTTTTCCATAGTTTAAATGGAAAAATTCAATTTGTAATATGTCAATCGTCCGGGGTTTTTTTTTCAGTGAATGGAGGCTTGATTCCTAAGCCAAAATTCACACTTAGACCCTGGACACCTTCATCCTAAGTTTCGGATTTTTATTTACCCACTTAATTAATAATTCCTCAAAAATCAATAAAAGAGGGTTATTAATTAATTGAATTTGAAAAAATTAATAATTGGAGAAAAGTCCAATTCTCTCCAAAATAATCCAAATTGGATTATTTCAGTGGCTAAATGACATGGCACAAGGCATTAAGGAAGATTCCATTCATCTTAGTCATCATCCAGTCATCCATACAGTCAGCACCAGTGATTAACTCCAAAAGAATTCACCCTCCTTCATGCAAAATTCGAATTAGTGACATGGTAAAGGTATTAATTGGTAAATAAGTTAAAGTTTGAGTTACATTGATAAGAGTGTGGGTGCCTTGCCTAGGTGGAGGCCACCTCCCACTCTCAACCACCAAATCTCAAGCAAATTCAAGTTAACTCCAAGCTTTTGTATGCATTCATGCCAAAGAGTGAAGAGATATACGAATTGGTAATGTGTTACCCTTTTAATGGGTTGTTGGTTTGATATTTAATGAAAGGTGGGCGCCCTCCCTTGAAGATAGGACCACATCACTTATGTAACTCCACTTAATTCCTCATATCCTACGTATCCCTCATGCATTAAATCCCTAGCCTTCATGTATATTCCCTTTGGAATACATATCTCCACTTGGCATTCGTTTTATGGGTTGTTGAGATTGGAGTTACTACTATGGTAGGCGCCTCTCCTTGACTTGTGCAATCACAAGGCTTAGCTCTCTTTACAACTAAATACATATCCCACAAATCACTCCCCTCACTTCTTGTGCCTTGCCTAGGTGGAGGCCACCTCCCCACCCTAAAGTTAATGCAAGCTTGAGTTATGTGGAGATTAACACTCCAAGCTATATGTTGATTGGATTTTGATTAGGATTTGACATGGATTTCGAATTAATTTTGAGTGCCATTGGCTTCCTTTATGCCAATTCGAATTAGGATGGCTTAGCCATTGTATTTTGCTATAAAAAGAGAGGTATTCCTCCTCTCTTATGATGGATATTTTGAGCATGAACACTCTGCCAAATTCTCAGTGTAATATTTGTTTGAATTATTGAATAAAGAAGTGACTTTGGAGGTCCATGCAGGAGTACTTGGGGTTTTCTTTCACATTGTCTTGGTGATATCTCTCTCACCTTGTCTCTTTATTTATGCAATTCAATTTTCAATATATGTTTTAACTTTGTTTAGAAGTATATTGTTCGGTTTTGTCTATTTGAGAACAAGGGTTTTGTAGGGATTTTCCAAGGTGGAGAACGACTTATAGATTAAGCTATTCTTTGCTCATCAATGGTTTTTACTACCTAATCAATTTCTTTTGCAGGTTCCCAAAGCTCTTCTCATTTCAAGAGAAGAAACACATCAAAGAGACTTGCCTCTTCCTCTATCAACAACGGTTTTCTATCAAACTTGGTTACTTGGATCTATGAGTTTCTATCTTCCAACTCTCTAGTTTTCTCCTTGAATCCCTCTTTCACTTGACTTGCTAAGCCTTTTTATCTCTATTTTTGCCCTAGTTTTCCCTAGATTTCCCTTAGTCCACCCTAGCTTCGTTTCCCTCCTTTGCTAGCTCTCCCATCTTTCGTTTTTGCCCTCCTTTAGCCTTTCGTTTTCCCTTTGATTTGTTCCTTACCTCCTCTCGTCCATCTCATTTAGGGCCTTCTTTCCTCTTGTTTTTTGTGCCTTCACCTTTGCTCTAGTCTCCCTTTCGTCCACCTTAGGCTCCCTCCTCTTTCCACTCCTTCATCCATTTCGTTTTTTGTCTTCTAGTTTGCTCCTTTTCTCCTTCTCATCCATCTCCAAAAGAGCCCTAAACATAACACAAAAGACAAAAAACGTTAATATTGTTAAGTGTTAGTATTAGTTAGTGCTTTTTCTTGATCAAGGGTTAGGATTTAGGCATTTCATCTCATGTTTTGCAAAAGTTAGTGGTTAGATATCATATTTTATGCTTGTTAGTTAAATCTTAGTTTACTTTTGCATTATTAGTCTTAATCAATTCTTGCATCTAGTTTATTCTTTACTTGCATTTAGTCTTTTAGATTTCATTCAAAAAAGATAAAAAGCTTGTATCTCTATTTAGTTTTTATTTTGTTGATAGTTTCTAGATCTAAGTAGTTCCATTTTCATTCGATTTTTTAAAATAATGTTAATGGGTGCCTTGAAGTGAGTCATTTGTGTAGGTAGTTGAAAAAGAAGAGAACCTTGAGAAGTTTTGAAGCAAGAAGATCTAAACCAATGAGAAGGGAATAAACCATAAGGACGATCCGAAACAAAAGCCTTTGATTATTTATTATCCTTTGTAATTTTCTCTTAAGAGCTTGTATCAAGTCTTTCCAAAGTTCATTTCTCTTAAAAGTCCTTACAAGGGTTAAAATCCCAAGGCATTTGTAACTGATTAATAAAAAGGCTAAGTGGGATAAGGCCTCCCACATTTTGGTTCTTCTTCCCCATTTGGGGAAGAGTGTCTTGTGCATGCTTAGATTTGCTTCAAGTTTTAGAAAAGTTTCATTTTTTACTTAGAATTTAAATTTCATTTTAGTCTTGACCTGAGAAGCCTCTTGGGATTTGATCCCAAGTGCCGCATTAACACTGCATGCTGCTTCTCTTTCCCCACCATGTACTGCGTAGGACTGGCTAAGATGGAAGTTTCATGAGCGGTGTGCAGAAGTCACTTTGACTTCACTTATTAGATTAGTCTCTGTTGTGGTAGAACACTAGTTTCATTTGCAAGTATTTCATTTATCTGCTATATCATTGTCTTTCATCATTTTACAATCATTTTGAGCTACCACTTGGTATATGCTTATTTATCTGCTTGTCTTTTAAAATAAACCAAAGTCTCTTGAACTTGCAATAACCCAAGTCAAGAGCACTCTCTGTCGAAGAGCATTCCCACTGCATATCCATGCATCAAGTATATAGATTAGCTAAGTCCCTTGAACTTCCGTCTTAAGACGAGGTCAAGAGCGCTCTCCATCGGAGAGTTGAATTGCGTGCTCTCAATAATAAAAAATTTCCAACTCACACCCCCTTTAATAATTTATCTTTGTTGCTATCCAACATTCGTATGCTCTGCCAACCCTAAAAGGTTGGGTTAGTACTCAGAAAGGTGTTGGATTTGTTAATTTTTTATAACTTAATAAAATTTTCACCCCACAACCAACGAACTGGCATTGATCATACGATAAATACTTTAAGTGGTAGGCAAAGTTCCTAAACCTGGTGGGGCCGGAAACATACCGTTGTCTTAGACTTCGAGGGTGGTTAAATCATTGGACACCTACCCTTTTGATAACTGGATGGTCCGTCTTACCACCAAAGGGGAAGCCACTGAAGATATACTTTTCTGGTTGGATGCTTTATCCTTTCTTTTCTAGCCCTAATAATCAAGATCACTAAAACTTTCAATTAGCCAAGATAATCTGCAAAACTTTCTCACAAACAGTTCTCCAAGACTTGTATTTTCAGCATCCCCCAACACTACACTCTTTTTTGACTCCATAAGGCATTGGTCTATCTTTTTCACTTTCATATATTCATAATATTGGGCCATTTGTCTAAAGTCATTTATCTGTGGATGCTATCTTATTTTCGCAAGTCTTTGTTATACTGCTAATCTACATATCTTGTGTCGCAACGTGGATTGCTTGTTATCTTGTGTTTATTTCATCTGTAATTGTGATCTCATCATTACAACTCCTAAAAAACACTCATCCGCATCACTCAACACCCAAAAAAATTTAAAAAACATTGAGCCATAGTAAACTCTTTGTAGGGACTACCCCCCTTGGCTTCGTTAGGAGTTAGCCTAAACGGAGGAGCTGGGATTTAGGTGACAGTACCTAGCTCATTGCTTGCCCCAAGGCCACACCTCTCCCCACTTCTAGTGAGGGAGATAGCTTTCGAAAGATTTCTGCTGCCAGTGTGCATCTCGACGGACAACACAATCCTTTATTCAAAGCCTCCAAAGGTCTTCCTCTTATCGTTTCTTGGGGTATTTGGTTGATGCAAAATAAAAACCTTTTTGAAGACATATCTCTCTCAGCTAAGGTTTGTGCAATGAACAATTTGGTCATTACAATATTTTAATTAGGATGAGGAAGTTATAAATAAAACTGGGTCTTGGGCCATACTTTGATGGAGCTGCTCAAGGGAATGGGTTACTTTATCTAAGTGATGTTGAATTTCAGAACTTCAAAACTAGTTTAGGAACATTCTCTAATAATAGAGCTGAGCTACATGCCCTTCTTCTTTTAATCAAATTGGCTTCCAAGTTACATGTTCAGAATTTACAGATTTCTGGTAATTCTTTACTAGTTATTAAGTGGATGAAAAATGAAACAATAGTCCATAACATATTTCTAAGGTCATTATTTGATGAACTAACCACACTTGCAGGTTATTTTCATGAGATCTACTTTCATCATATATACAGAGAAATGAATGTTGTTGAAAACTCTATTAAAGGAAGGTCTTAAACTAGCTCCTCACAAGGACATCACTAATCAGGGAATAATTATACAGTTTTTGATCCATGACCTATGGTTTTGTGAAGTCTATTTGGAGGTTTTTTTCATTCAACTATTGAACATATGTTGGACAATGTGTTAGAATATTTAGACACTTAGGAGTTAGTTAAGATCAACTTATGTAATATATCCGTTAGGGATAGTGTGTTTCTTTAGTATGCATTAGTATGCATTTGTAAATACTTAATCCGACGGTCACGATATGTTTTCGACATAGAGTGATCCGACAGCTCAACTTCTCTTAGATCAAACCTAACCTTGATCCGTGGCTTAACACCCGATTGGTCCATGATCTCTATTTAAAGAGCATGGAGGGTCATTGTTTAGTTGATCGATTATGAGAAGCTCATTTTGTAACTTTCTTTCTTTGCATAATAAATTGTCCCGTAGAAGCTATTTGGCCGGGGCCGTGGAGTGTTTCCCTCAAGAGGGTTTAAACCACGTCAAAACATCGGTGTGTTGATCTGTGATCTGTTTGTGTGAAGTGGTTGCTCTTGGTGTTCGGTCCTTTGGTAGTACCCTGTGTACCCGAACATGGTATCAGAGCTTTTATGAAGTGTCGCTTCCTGTTATGATCTAGATCTTGAACTGTTATTGCCGAAACTCGAAAGGGTTTCTAGTTCTAGTATTTATGTGCATTTCTGGGCTATGGGAGGTGTTCCATTGCGTCCGGAGCGTCGTTTCCACTGGGAAATAGTTTTCGTTTGATCGAAAACGGTTCCCGGTTGCTCTAGAAACGCGTATTTCATCAGATCTGAAGGTATAATGTTACAGTGACGCATTTTATTTTTCATTTTTTGAAAAGAAAAAAATATTATATTTCATCTTTTTTTTACTGTTAGATTTTTTTGGTTCGGATTGTTGCTTTCCCATCTGCGTATGCTATTTGCCATGCACCTTGAGCGATCTCGGCAAATCAGAAACAGAAAGGGAAAGGGTTTTTCTCGGCTGCGTATGCTCTTTGCCATGCACCTTGCGCGATCTCGGCAAATCAGAAACAGAGAGAAAACGTATACTTTCCAGGGAAGCTAACAAGATCTAACTCCACAAGTGTGGAAAAGTTTTTTTTGTTTCGATTTGTGGTCTGTTTTGGAGGAAAAAGGGCAAGCACGCAAACCGAACAAGAAGAGTAAAAAAAAAAAAAAACCCCTTACTCATTCCCATATTTTACATACCTTTTAATCTAGCTCACTTGGTTCAAAGTTTCTTTATTCCTTAATAGGTCTTGAGTTCAAGTCTTAGGAAGTTACTTTTAAAAGAAAAAGTGCATGCAATTTCTATTTTCAAGTTACTTTATTGTAAAAGTGCATCTCACTTAAATAATAAAAAATAAAAATACAAGTGAGTCACTTAAGTTTTTTTATTGTTGCACTATTTAAAAGTAATATTATTGTAAAAGTGAAATCACTTATTTTACAAAAGTGGTTCACTTAAAGCAACTTTTTTGTAAAGTGATTGTTAAAAGGTTCATTTTGGGAAAATGGGGGTTCTTTTTTTTAGCTGGACATTCTCTAGCTGCCACGTCACTATTGGGAACATCTTCAACAGTTTCTTTGTTCAAGCATAACTTCATCATACAGAGTCAGTTTTCAGTGCCGTTTTTTTTAAACCGCCTATTTTTTCGAGCTCTTCACATCCAGACTATTGGTTTCTGCTTTTACAGCCATTAATTTACAAATATGGCCGCCCATTGTGATATTCTACTTAATAGTTCCAACTATTTCTCATGGAAATATCGTATGGAGGATGTTCTACGAAGTAGGGGACTTTTCAGAATTACAACAGGGAAAGAAAAAGAACCCACTGATGATGATAAAAAAATAAAATGGGCAAATAGATGTGATGAAGCTCGTGGATTGATTGGGATGTCAATCTCTACTGATTTGCGATTCCACATATCTGGAATTGATGAACCTAATGCTGCTTGGGACAAGTTGGAAACTGTGTTTGGTAAACACAATGAAATTCAAGGTCACCAACTCGAAAATGAGTTGATTTCTTTAAATCCAAGTGACTTTTCATGCATTCAAGATTATTTATCTAAGTACAAAACTCTTAAACTCTTATGTGCAGAATGTAAGATTGAGAGGGAAGACAAACAGTGCATTTATCATATTCTTTCCAAACTTAGACCTGCATATTTTGTTTTTGTATCTACATTTTACTCCATGAAAGCATCCTTGAATGCAACTAGCTATCAAGAGCCTAGTCTTGAATCCTTTTATGATTCCCTGATTAGAGAACAAGATAAACTCATTCATCTTGGAATAATCAACAATGCAGATACATCTGGGAAAGCCTTATTGTCCCAACAGAAAGAAAAGTCCAAGCCTCCCAAGAAACAAAATTTTCGCAATAATAAGTCAAACAAGGGTCCCAAACCCTCTCAGTCAGCTACTTCTTTAAAAAATGACAAAGGATCAAAGCTAAAAGGCAAGAAGACTGAGCATCATTGCAACTATTGCGGGAAAGATAATCATGATGAATCTAAGTGTTTCAAGAAGATGGCAGCCTTGGAAGCAGCAATGAAGAAGCACCACATCAGCCTAGATTCGTCTTCAGAATCTACCTCTCATGGACATGCACTTTGTGCTTCTGGTTATTCTTATAATGCATCTTCTTCTTCTACTTCAAATGAATGGCTCATTGATTCTGGAGCATCTTATCATATGGCTAAGGATCAAGCCATCTTTTCTACTATGCATGAATGTAACACCAAACAAATATTTGTTGGTGATGATAGATCTCTACGTGTTGTAGGAGCTGGAACAGTTCCAGTAGATAATGGTCATTTTAGTGATGTACTATGTGTTCCAAGAATTTCCTGCAATTTGTTATCAGTCTATCAGATCATTCATTCTGGTGAAGGTAAAACTGTGACCTTTACACCTCACCAAGTTGTAATCAAGGATTTTAAAGATCCTCAACAGGTCCTAGCTACCGGAATTGTTGATGATATTACCAGGTTGTACAAGTTTAACAACTTTGGATCATCACCTTTCCCTTCAGTTTTTGTTGCTCATAGTGATAACTTGAGCAAACTTTGGCATGAGCGATTTGGTCACTTAAATTATCGCTCATTGCAACAACTATGTAAAGAAAATATGGTGACAGGTCTTTCGATGGTATCTTGCAGAGATGGTGTTTGTTCCGGTTGTGTACTCAGAAAATATCATCGAGACAGTTTTGACAAACGTGCCTCTTGGCACGCCTCGGTTCCCTTGGAGCTTGTGCATAGTGACTTGTGCGGTCCTCTTCCATCTGCTTCATTTTCTGGTTTCAAGTATTTCTTAATTTTCATTGATGATTACACCAGACGCACTTGGGTTTATTTCCTAAAACTTAAGAGCGAAGTATTTAACATGTTCTTGGCCTACAAGGCCCTTGTTGAAAAACAATCTGGTCATCAAATTATTAAGTTAAGATCTGACAATGGAGGAGAATATGTTAACAAACAGTTCACTACTTTCTGCACTGAACAAGGCATCCAACAACAGCACACTGTTCCATATACACCACAACAAAATGGTGTAGCTGAGTGGAAGAACCGCACTTTAAAAGAAATGGCTAATTGTATGATCCAATCTAAGGGACTAAGTCTTCAATTTTGGGTTGAAGCCATAAATTGTGCAAATTACATAGTTAATCGCACCCCCACAAAAGCATTACAAGGTATAACACCGGAAGAAGCATGGAGTAAAATTAAACCTGATGTAAGTCACTTTCGTGTGTTTGGTAGTGAAGCATGGGCTCACATTCCGGATGAAAAACGGAAAGCATTGCAGCCTAAAAGTGAAGAGTGCATATTTGTTAGATATTCTGAAGATGTAAAAGGTTATAGACTTCTTCAATCACATTCTCATGCTATAATCATTAGAAGAGATGTTAAATTTGATGAAAATATCTTGGCCTGCGAGCCTAACTCGGCGAGTGTGCCATCTTTGGCCTGCGAGCCTGATTCGGCGTTTGTGCCTTCTTCTTCTTCTTCCAACTTCCTTGACAGGTTTCCAAATCCAGTTTCTGATGATGACAGTGAGGATGAAAATCCACCTCCGCCTGCTCATGTTCCTCCAGTTGCACCAGCACAAGTGCTTCCTCGATGGGTCCGTTCAACATGTGAAGCAGCTGGTGATCTTGCCGATGATCCTAGAGATCAACGTCGAACACGTTCTCAGTTTCAGCGAGCCTCTTCTCTTTGGCTCAAGTTTCCGAGAATCATGATCCAGAAACTTTTGCAGAAGCTTCAGGGAATCCAGATTGGGATGCAGCCATGGATGAAGAATATCGTTCCTTAATGGCGAACGATACTTGGGATCTTGTACCTCTTCCAAAAGGAAGAAAACTTGTCAGATGTAAATGGGTCTACAGAACTAAGTATGCATCAGATGGAAGTGTTGAAAGACTTAAGGTAAGGTTAGTTGCCAAAGGTTTTTCCCAAGTTGAAGGGATTGACTACAATGAAAGCTTTGCTCCCATCGCCAAAATGAACTCCATCCGCCTTGTTCTTTCCCTTGTAGCCTTACACAACTGGGAAGTCCATCAAATGGATGTCAAGTCTGCCTTCTTACATGGTGATTTACAGGAGAAAATTTACATGGAACAACCTCCTGGCTATGTTCAGAATAACTCTAGCCTTGTCTGCCGCCTTAAGAAATCCTTATATGGCCTTAAGCAAGCTCCTAGAGCTTGGTATGCCAAAATGGATAACTTTCTCCTTTACACTGGTTTTTCTAGATGCCATTCTGACCCCAATGTCTATACCAAGAAAGTAGGAAACCATCTCATCATACTTGTTCTATATGTTGATGACCTTATTCTTACTGGTAGTGACCCTAAGCTTATAACCCATGTGAAATCCAGTCTTAAACAAACTTTTGAAATGTCAGACTTAGGACATTTGCATTATTTTCTTGGTCTTCAAGTTCTGCAAACCAAAGAAAGAATCTTTCTTTCTCAGTCTAAGTATGCTTGTGACCTTCTTCGTCGCTTTCACATGGAAGATTGTACACCAGCCCCTTCTCCCTTCCAGTCTGGAGTCAAACTTTCTGCCACTTGTACTTCACCTGAAGTAGATGCCACCTTGTATCGTTAGCTTGTTGGTAGTCTTTTATACTTGACTCATTCCTGTCCTGACCTTTCCTTTTCCGTTGGTCGAGTTGCCCGTTATATGCAGACACCTCATGAAAGTCACTTGAAAGCAACTAAAAGAATACTTCGATATATTCGAGGTACAGTTCAGTTTGGGATTCATTACAGTACAGGGGGGAAACCTTTGTTGGTTGGTTTCACTGATTCAGATTGGGCCGGTGATCCTGATGATCGAAAGTCTACTGCAGGTTATGTTTTCAGTCTGGGATCTGGACCTATTACTTGGGCTTGTAAGAAACAACAAGCTCTTGCTCTTTCTTCAGTAGAGGCAGAATATCGAGCCGCAGTTAATGCCAGTCAGGAAGCTTTATGGCTTCGACAGATCCTTTCAGAGTTTGGATTCGAGCAGCAGCAGCCTACTCCACTTTGGTGCGACAATCAAAGTGCCATCAAGCTTGCCAAAGATCCAGTTCTACATCAACGCAACAAACACATTGAGCTACATATGCACTTTATCAGAAATCTTGTTCATGATCGTGTTCTTGAAGTGCTCTTTTTCCCTACAGATGATCAAGTTGCAGACATCTTCACCAAGTCTCTTACAGAAGCGAAGTTTTCTAAACTTCGATCTATGTTAGGAGTTCAGGAACTTGTCATTAAGGGGGGATAGGCTCTAATGCCTCCTTCCTTCTCCTAATAGTGTCACTTTTGTAAATCCTTCAATCCTATCCCAAGTTGTTCTTAAGGGGGGATGTTAGGATATTTAGACACTTAGGAGTTAGTTAAGATCAACTTGTGTAATATATCCGTTAGGGATAGTGTGTTTCTTTAGTATGCATTAGTATGCATTTGTAAATACTTAATCAGACGGTCACGATATGTTTCCGACATAGAGTGATCCGACGGCTCAACTTCTCTTAGATCAAACCTAACCTTGATCCGTGGCTTAACACCCGATTGGTCCATGATCTCTATTTAAAGAGCATGGAGGGTCATTGTTTAGTTGATCGATTATGAGAAGCTCATTTTGTAACTTTCTTTCTTTGCATAATAAATTGTCCCGTAGAAGCTATTTGGCCGGGGTCGTGGAGTGTTTCCCTCAAGAGGGTTTAAACCACGTCAAAACATCGGTGTGTTGATCTGTGATCTGTTTGTGTGAAATGGTTGCTCTTGGTGTTCGGTCCTTTGGTAGTACCCTGTGTACCCGAACACAATGTGCTTTTTGCTCTTATGAGTTATTTTGTTCATGGTTATGGATGAATGCACTCAACTTTTGTCCTGTTTGATAGGAGAAGGTTTATTTTTCTTTTGGAACAAATCTGTTTTTGTTTACTTAAGTGAACTTTATTGAGATTTGACAAGCTAATATAAAATATAATTTTATCGATATAAAATTGCAAAATTTACTTATCTGGAAAAAAATTTAAATTAAAACTTTCCATAAAGTATCAAATAAAAAACAATATATATTGATAAAAACATATTTAGATTAAAACTTTCCATAAACACGTCTTGAGCTATTTCAAGATTGTACATCAGTTTTCAATCCTTGCGCTTGCGAACATTTTGACAATCTTCGATATCAAAAGTATCAAAATTAACGAAAGCAACCGATTTGCCACTGATTTTGCTTCCCTTCGATTGTTTTTTCCGTGGAAAACAATATTGGAGGCTACCTGGGTGATGCCACTAACAGTAGGTTTATAGTAGCTGAGGAAGCTGATAAAAAGTTTAACCTTGATTGTAAAGTCAAGCAGCTAACACAAGATCTTCTCACTAAACATAACATGAGCAGCTTGCTTTTTAGAGTACAGATCTGTATCCGATTTATATTTTGTGAAATCGGAATATAAAGGAGGGTTTTTAAATTGTGAAAAATAAGGTCAGTACTGAGTTTTATAGATATTTGGGATATAAAAATAGGTATCTAGTGAAATAGATATCTAGGTGTTTAACCAATTGATTTTGGTAGATGTTTTACAATATTTAATGAAATTAAGAGTATTCTCCTATATCCCATTATATCTAATGAACAAAGATACTGTAATATAGTTTCACTGAAAAAAAATACTGAGAGAAACCCAGTAAGAAATCCTATACTGAGAGAAACCCAGTAAGAAATCCTATGATTAGTAGACTCATGTTTTACCAGCATACAGGCTCATTAAAAAGTTAATCTCCATTGTAAAGCTAAGCAGGTCGGACGGCTTGCAAGTTCTTCTCACACAAGAGAAGAAGCTTATTCTGCAGAAGATTTGTATCCAATTCACTCTTTGGTGAAATCATCTGAAACAACATACAAAAATGCCATAGGATCAGAATGACCTCTAAAATCTCCGATTAAAATTTCTTCTACTTAATCGTTAAAAAATTTCCTCTCCCCTATTTTTCTATGTTCATTAGAATTATCTCTCCCATAATAGTTTTTATTATTGTTATTTGGAATAAGAATTTTTTTGTAAGACTATAAAATCATCTCCTGCGATCTAGCCACACAGAAATTTCTCAAGGAATTCCATCTCACCTGAACTTGAAGGTGACTATAGACTTTGTTCCCGGAAAAGAAAGTAGAAGCATTGACAAGATCGAGTCCCTGCCTTTCGAGCACACGCAAGAGCGGAGACAACTGGAACCCATCGTTACATGTGCAGATTGTAATAATAAGATCTGAAGACCCCAACGGTGCATTTACTTTAACATCAAGATAATCAGAAGAGCCCAAGGCTGGCTGAGGCTCAACAGATTCTGCTTCCCCACTATTAGCAGATTTTGAGGTCTCATAAGATGGTTTGGTGATGGACAACATCTGATCACGCTGTTTGCCCAGTTCCTCTATTTCGTTGCGCAGCTCCGGAATGTATTTCAGAACTCGTAAGACGGTATTGGGAATGCTCAGTTTCCTCTGCAAATACCCATTCAATTCTAGTAAGCAAGATGGAACAAAAGGAAACTGTACATGCCAAGTCAAAGGCAGAAGAGAAGGGCCCTAAACATTATTGATGAGAATACATTATAATAATGGAGATGAGATGTCTGTTAAATTATCGTATTCAGTTTTGGAAGTATTCCAGATAAATAATAATAGCGTATGACAAGTGGAAACCTATAACATAAAAATTGTAAATGTAATGGTTGTCAAGTTTATTTTTTATATTATTAAAAGAGTGTTCTGGTGAAGAGATATGATCAGTTTTCTTATATTATTAAAAGAGTATTCTGGTGAAGAGATATGATCAGTTTTCTTATATTATTAAAAGAGTGTTCTGGTGAAGATATATGATCAGTTTTGAAGAAATATATCTTATATTATTAACATAGCCACAAGTAAAGTAGCTCGTGAATATATGGTTAGTGAACACAGAAGATATAGCCAACTACTCAGTTTTGAATATAGTTTTGAATATGCAATATTTGGATTTTCAGGAATGTTTTTATGAAGAGATATCATCAGTTTTGAAGATATATTATTAATTTTGAGTATCCAATATCTGGATTTTCATTTTGTAATAATTCAACATCTTCCAATATCCTTATTACAACTAAATTTTGAAATATTAACATTTATACAATTTTAATTTCAATTCTAAACAGAAAAATTACAATCACCAATTTTTTTGGAGTTGTCTAAAAATTCCATTATTTGGTTTGAACTGGTTTTTCCCAACTTAGTCCATTTTGAGGAGCTTAGGCAATAAATATATTTTTAGGAGTTAGTTGGAGGATCAGAATTCTTAGTTTGCAAAATTTGAATTTAACTGTGTTTATTCAACACCCTCAAAAACCTAAAACCCAAAATTTTAGAACTAGAGAATTATAACCAAAATTAATACCAACCTTCACATTATTTTAGTGCTTTTCTTCCCGTACTTAAAGCTTTGTATTTTGGAAAGTATATGATACTTGGAAAAATAACCAAGTGCTATATTTGGTTATGGTTATTTACTGAAATCTCCTTTCAGAGGAGAAGGATGGATCGTTAGCCTGGACAAATGCCTTTCAGTGAAGTGATAAGCCAACCTATGCTTCCACTGTATGATCAAAATTGGATCGATCCAATTTCAATCTCTTATTTTGGAGCTCAACATCAAAATTGGATCGATCCAATTTCAATCTCTTATTTTGGAGCTCAACAAAAAAAAACACAAATTCGTTGAATACAACTATATAAATCCATATATGCTCAAAATTTCTCTATATTCATTGAAGAGATCCGGTAATTTTACCTTTGAATTTGTCCTAGGCAGAAGCGATCGTAGCTCGGAGTAGAGACCATTCAATTTTTTTCGCCTGTCCCTTTCCCTAGCGTTATGAAAATGCTTCCTCGCGAAGGGCTTGGACGGCACCGTGTCCTCGCCATTGGTGAGCTCCGAATTCGCTCGATCGATCTGGGTTGCTCCAAAATCCAAGACATTATCATGATCAAACCGCCAATGTGAAGTCGGACTCGAATTCATGGCGGTCTGATGAGTCTGAATCACCCCGCCTGCATTAGTCAAGCAGCTGAGATCCAAATGATCATAGTGCTCATGAGGAAGAGAGAGAGAAGGCCATTCGGCACTGGACAAGACGGTGTAGGCAGACATGATGTAAGATCGATCTACCAGCAGGATGGGTTTGAAAAAAAAAAGGAGAAATCCCTTGGAGGGAGGGTACAAAACTCCTGGGCCGTGTCGCTTGGAGGGATCGCCAGCAATGAGAATGGAACTTGGTTTAGTTATGATAAACGTTTGAAAAAACTGGAGAAATCCCTTGGAGGGAGGGTACAAAACTCCTGGGACGTGTCGTTTGGAAGAATCCCCAGCAATGAGAATGGAACATGGCTCAGTTATGATAAACTCCAATCTACTTGGAAAAGCAATAACACACACAATAATCAATACAGTCCCAGATCATTGCAGAGATTTTTTGCGGTGTTTAATGTAATAATTAACACTGCCAATCGGCTGCCTTGCCCGCCGATCTATGCATATTGTAGTTTTATAGAAACTCTATGCTCTTTGCCTTGCGATTCTAGTGGGCCTGTGGCCTACATAGGCAGGGCATCTTCGAGGAACATTCGAATTCCATCACATCAACGGAATCTTGCAAGTTCATACCCATGAATCTTGAGTGGTTTTACCCTAGGATAAGTGGTATCTAAAAGGATTCAAAAATTAGGTTTAGCAATCTTGTGAAAACATAAACTCAAAATTTAGGTAAGTGATGGAAAACTCTTACAGCTTGACTCCATAAATTTTACTACCCAGTTTATTGGAATGAAAATTTCACTACTCAGTTTTTGTTAGCTAATATTAATTATTTAGTTTGCTGAAAGCCACATTGCAGCAGGCATGTTGGCAGTTGGATTTATGTTGGCCTTCGGATTTCAAGTTGCTTGAGATCCAACGGCCAACATGCCTGCAGCAGACTGAATATTGATCCCGTTTTTGTCCGGGTTTGATTTGTTTATCCTGAATCCAATTTTACTGGATCCATGACAGAGACAGCAGGGTCACCATCGCTTTGTAAGGTCCACCACAGTTTTATGGTGATGGAGGCGTCCATCATCCTACCAAGAATTCAAATCAGTATCAATCTCAGTAGTTTGTGAGGCTCGGTAAACCGAATTCTAATGACGTTGGGACCATTGCATCGTTTACTGTAGAATTTAAAAACCGATGTAACATCCAATTATTGGTTTTGCTGGACTATATTTTACTCATGTCAGTCGCATTTGAGTAGCTGGTTGCATACGACAATTCGAGTAATATAATAAACGTGGTTGACTTTACATAAATCAAAACCCTGAATTATTTTTTAAGTGGAAGAATCTGTCCTATTTTAACCCTTCTGTTTGGGTCCATGCTCAGTACGCCGTAACACACAACTACAAGGACATCTGAAGATGAAAGAAAATGGAATATGAGTCGATCTCTCTTGAGTCGCTTTCCACTTTCGTAATTTGTACATCATCTGGTGAAACCTCCAACTACCCTGTTGATTTCATCTTTTAACTGTTGCTTTAAAAGGCCCCATTTGCAGGCTTCTAAAAGATAAAAATAAAATGGTTTATGAATCGGCCTCTTTTGAGTCGCCTTCCACTTTCATAATTGTACAACATCTGGTGAAACCTCCAACTCCCCAGTTGCTGCTTTGTTCTCCATCTTTTTCAATAAATAAGGTATCATCGAGCATGAACTAAAAGGTCCATTTTGATGCACATTAGTTGGGATGTGACAAGTAAAAAAAATCTCTATGAAATGGTAGAGGGATTCTATTTTTTTGTGTGTGTATTGTATAGAGCTGGAGATTTAAAAAAAATCTAGATCGCATTTTTTAATTGGTAATATTGTTTTTTTAGCAGGATGAGATTGAGATTTTGGATTTTTTTTATATAAAATGAGGGTTTTTAATTCTGAAAATCTAATAATATAATTTATGATTATTGTTTAGTTATACTCAAATTGATGTATGAGATTTTCTAGATTAATCTTAAACTCGGATTTATCAAGCACTCACATGGATCCAATATTTTTTGTTTCTTAAATATTTTCTGTGCTTGATATATCTATTTAATATATCTAGGTTAAAATGAAATCAATATAATTTAATATTTTTTGTTTAAGCACATCATTTGCATTTTTTATGAGAACAGATAAATAACGTTGTACATTTTTTATCTTAAATTTTTATACATTAGTAGCTTTAAAACGAAATCAAAATATTACACAATGTTACACGTTACAACACCTCCCTACTCTCTATGCAACAAGGGATCAATGTCATCATCTATTTCCAATAACAACTTCAAGGATTTGCATAAAATGAATTTTTTGTTTTTGTTAAGATGCCCAATGGGCACACAAGCAAATTGACTAAACACAAAGGCAAATACATGATACACCATAAACACATAGATAAATGACATGAAAGCACAAATTCTCATTAGCAAATGTACATATAAATACATGAGAGATTGGTTTCGTATTTAGTGGCCTTTTGGACTCCTTTTTGACTCTTCCCATTCATTGTGATTCTTGCACTTCTTTTCACGCGAATTGAAAGACAATAATACAATAATATTCCAAACCCTAAGGATTAGGTTCCCAACATTTGCCCCCTTAATTCGAAGGGGTGTATATGTGTCCAAGAAATGAGAGTTGAAATCTAGAGAAAGACGGATGAACACGTCTAACTTGAAAATATGAATTTGCCAAGCAAATGTTTATCATCTTCTACTAAATACAAGTGCTCTGAAGTGGTGGTTTTGGATGATAAAAAACCAAAGGGATATCAGAAGCTGAAGTCTAAGACTAATTGGGTGGTTTCAAGCTGACCACAAATTGATAGATCTCAACAACTATAAAGAAGTGGTTCTCGATGACCACAAATCATGAAACATGAAGCTGGTTTAAGGATGACCACAAAATATGGAACTTGGCTTGAAAGCTTAGAGGTTCCTGGAACATTATGAAAGGATAGCGGAAGATGTCTGTCTTCTACTGAATGAGTTCTTTTAAGCTGACCACAAACTCTGGTACTTGGCTCAAAGGCTCAGAGGTTCTTGGAATGTTTCCAAAAAACTAGTAGAATCTAATGCACTCTACTAAATGAATAGTCATAGATCTGGCTTTGGATTTCGCTACAACTCTGAGTTTGGTAAGATCAAGGCTCTAGATCTTATACAGGCTTGCTTGTTCTCTCTTGCTTGTTTATGATGGTCTTCCATTCCCCCCTGTCAGGAACAATTCGAGGAGAAGAGAATGTCTCAACTACAAGATGTGTCAATACTCGTGAATGAAATTTCTGGTATGACATATATATCTTCTTGGCTATTGACGAAAATTTTCAAGAAGCGATCCACCCATAGTGAATCCTCTCTCTTGCATATTTCTTCATAATCAAGCATCTTTCTAAAGAATGGGTGTGCTTTCCACAATTCTTGCAAGGATGGATGTGCTTTCCATAATCAAAACATTGATCTTTCATGTGGCTAACTCAATCACAATGTTGGCATGTCAAACTCCGACCTGGAGTGGATGAAGAGGAGTTATCATTGAGGAATACAACACTCTAAAACTGGTTTGGCTTGCATAAATCAAGAATATGAACTGTCACATCCTTGTTGTATCCAAAACTGGTTATGTGATTGTTGTGGCTGATCTCTTCCCATGGTTTGATGATGGGATTGGAAAGAACACACAGAACATTTGTATGCATAACTTCATCTTCGCTTTGTTTTACTTTTGTACTGGGCCACTGTTTTGCTTATGTGATTTTGAAGTGGCGTCATTCTATGCAGGCTACTGAATGAAATCATGAACAAGTTCAGAATGTGTTTCTTCTAGTAGAAGCTATGACTCTAAGATGTAAAAACTCAAGTGTATCTTGTGAATCTTTTACACATTTTTGAATGTGAGTGAGAGAAGTCTTGTCGATCATGACAGTGTTGTCGATAGAGTATAGAAGTATGTAGTGTTCAATAACTCTACCAAACTGTTTATTCTAGCCATTGAAATGGAAGACTCACTCAAATAGTGAAGGCATTCTTGCAATTCTACCTTATTACAAATGAGACTCAACAATTAAAGACTTCAATTCAGAAAGTGAATGGGTTTGAGGTTCAACCTAAAGTGCACCTGAATACAACTCAGTTTGAATTTGACACTTACAAGAGAACTATTGCAAGTGCGAAAATACAAGAATACTTACAAAATACTGAGTTGATCCTGATGTTGAATTTGAATTAATGTATGGATTCCTTGATTTGAGTTGCGCCTTAGATTAATCTGATTGAGTTGCCTTGTGCTTGTATATTTGTGTTGAATGTTGATATGATCAATGGCCTATCCTTGGTAAGGATGTAGTTGAAGAACCAAAAAAAGTTGTATTTTTCCTTCCCAAAATAATCAGAAGATTCAAGTGATGCGAGTACGAGAGTGAATTTCTATTATTGTGAGAAATGTGAGATGTTAGATTCTCTACTCGCCTTCCAATATTGGATTCCTATTCTATTTCATTGATATAAAATCCATTCTTTGGAGCTTCCAAGTGGGGCCATGCATTAAGGTGCTTTGACCTCAGAACACTTTTCTTGGATATAATCTCGTAGCATCGATTACATTGACATAGGTTGTGGAGAATCTAAACAAAAAATTGTATTAGAATATCAAAGAAGAGTATTACATATAGAGGGAATCAAAATTGTTATCTACAATTAGATAATGATATTATTAACCAAAATTTACTAACTAATAACTGCAATGTTAATTACAATGAAATCCCAAAAGATTATTCAACATTCTCCCCTTAATCTGAAGGGACATCTGATATGCCAAGTTGCATTCTGAATTTTTCAAAGTTTTCGCGGCCCAACGCTTTAGAAAAGATATCTGCAAGTTGGTATGAAGTAGAACAATGTGTCAAATGAATGGTTTTGGCCTCATCATGATGTCAAATCAAGTGATATTTGGTGTTGATATGTTTGGTTCGATCATGTAATTTGGGATTCTTGGCCAATTGAATTGCAGACGATTTGTTAACAAAGAGAGGCGCTAAAGTCATTTGTTTCTCCTGCAAGTCTTCAAGTATTTTCTGAAGCCAAATGATTTATTTTGTGGCTTGATCCACTGCAACATATTTGGCTTCAGTTGTAGAATCAACATGAACATATTTCTTTCATGATCTCCCTGTGATAGTTGTTGATCCAAGATTCATCAAATAACCTGAAGTAGACACCCCATGCTCTTTATCTCCGTCAAAATCAGAATCTAAGTAACCGGTGAGATGGAAGTATGAAACTTTAGAATATTTGATGCCAAAAGATTGAGTGCCTTTTAAATATTCGAGCACTCATTTTGCTGCGTTCCAATGACCTTCACAAGGATTATGCATAAGTCTGGAAACTATTCCTACAATAAAAGTTATCTTAGGATGAGTAGTGGTAAGATAAATTAAACTTCCAACAACCTTCCTATACTTTGTTTGATCTTCAAATACATTTCTTTCATTTGAAGTAAGCTTTAGATTCTGCTCCATTGGGGTAGAAACATATTTACAATCCAACATCCCAAATTTTCTCAACAAATCTACAATATATATTTTTTTTCCGAGAAATGAAAATGTGCTTTGGTTTTTGATCTACAATTCCTAAATAATAATGTAGTAATCACAAATCTGTCATATCAAAAACCTTTTTCAACTCCCTTTTAATAGAGGCTATATAATCATCATTATTCCATGTGATAAGCAAATCATCTACATATACAACTAGATATACAACTGATCTTCCAACTTTTTTGACAAATAAAGTTGTATAATATAGATTAAAATGCTTATAATTCAACTTGAGAAGATGTTCAATTAAATTTTCATACCATTCTCGGGGTCCTTGCTTCAAACCATATAAATACTTTACCAATTTACATACCTTCTACTCTTGACCTTGAATAGCAAAACCTTCTGGATGAGTCATATAGACATCTTCTTTCAAGAAGGCAGTATTAACATCCATATGATGTATTTTCCATCCTTTTTGTGCTGCCAAAGAAAATAAATTTTGAATAGTGCCCCACTTTGCTATAGGAGAAAAATTTACTGTGTAGTCAACACCTTCTTTCTGAGCATATACTTTTGCCACAAGTATTGCTTTATGTTTGTCAAGTGTGCCATCATATTTATACTTGTTCTTATATATCCACTTGTAGCCAATAGGTTTGTTTCCAATTGGAGGGTCCACTAACCTCCAAGTTCCATTTTTTATGAGAGCATCATACTCTCTTTGCATTGCACTTCTCCATGCATCACTAGTTGTTGCTTCTTGAAAGGAAGTAGGTTCATAATCAACATAAAAGTTAAATTCACAATTTGATGTGACAAAATCATCATACCTTCTTGGAAATGACTTGGTTTGTGTTGATCTATGTACTGGTTGCTGCGGTGTTTTCTCTATTTCTTCTTCAAGAGCAGGTTCTACATTATCTCTGAGACTTAAATTATCCATTCCATCAACAATATCATCAATTTTCTGACTCTCTGTTTCTGTAGGAACTTCCTCTATTTATGCAGGAACCTGTGCATTAGAAGAACTTGTTGTTATGGAAGGAAATTCCAAAGATTGACTTAGAACAGGACCCCCCCTTCAAGATTTGGAAGTTCATTATCCCTTTCATGATAGAATTTTTTAGAATGAAATATATTAATCCGAGCAAGCTGTTTATCAATAGTGTGTGCATCTTTGTCAAATTCAAGAAATACAACATCTCTAGAAACAATAAAATTTATGTTATCTTCATCATACAATCTACACTTCATCATACAATCTATAATAGGTCAAATCTACACTTCTCCGTTCGTGATCACATTGCTCTATCGATCACACAAAAGGACAACATGGATTGAAGAGCTATGTTGACCTAGATGATGTATGGACTGGAACTACCCTCTTCAGCTGATAAAACTCCTGTTTACACTGACATTTTGACATGTGCACTACTCTCTGGGTAGTAAACCAGCGCACATATGCTAGTATGCCCTACTTTACTCAAGTGAAACTAGCGCACACCTTGAAGATTGTTGCAAACGCTTGTTGAAAAGTATAAGAGTTACACACTGTGCACTAATTTGGTGTATGAAACTTGCGCACATCTTAAGATGAATTCAAAAAAATATTAAGATTACGAATTGGGATTAGTTGAAGTTGGTTCTGCAACTTCCCCAACCTCCCAATTCAACCACCTCTAGATTCCAACTGCCTACCTTGTCCCATAAATACAAAGAGGATCCATGAGAGAGGGACCTAGAAAGAATGCATTAAGGGTTGTTACGATGGAGGAAAGTCCCAAGTCATTGTGAAGAGCAGGAGCCCAGGACTCAGTTGCAGAAACATCTTGACACGTCAGGTATATTGTAGTGATTCATGTTTCTTTGACAATAAAAAGGTGGAAATACCCTTCTTGTTCTAGATCGAATGTATATTAGATTGTATGTTCATTTGGATTAGTATCTGATTGTTTTTTATGTTTGTTTGATTTCAATATTCATCGACATTTATATAGTCAAGATACGTTGAGGAAGGTTTTCTTTGTGTTGCAGGTTCATCATCCCGGGAGATCAAGTGAAATCTAGGACCAGCCGTCCATTAAAGGTATGTCTTTCGATATCCCGATATCTGTGATTTGTAAGAACTAGATGCAATATAATGAATGCATTTACCTATCAACCCCACCCAAGTTGGTAGTGTCTCTCCTCACTATAAGGTTAAAATCCTGAACAACAGACTCGCGACTCCACTGGGGAGTAAATGGTAGTTATTATGCTCTAGGAGACCTAGTTTAGGGTTTCTTCCAGTCAGGGATAATTTTAAGGACCCATACTTATTTAAAAGTGTATAAACCTTGGCAAATCTTACCAATTCTTAAAATGTCAACTGTAAAATATTTGGCGATATTTTTCTAAAACTATTTCAATTTCTAAGGATTTTATATAGTTTATATAATAATTTGGTGAATTTTAGAGTAAAAAAAGTTTACCCCATCAAAATTGGGCAAAATGGGGCTTCAAAAACTCCAAATTGGAGAATATGTTTTTGGAAAAAAAACATGGAAAAATAGCCCATGGGCTAAATTTTGCCCCTAAAATTATCCTTGCTTCCAGTCCCTTTTTCAGTTTTTGATTGTCTGAGAAGTCTTGTAGGTCTTTGTTGCATGTTCCTTACTACTTGATTCATCTCATTCCATTGCTGCAAATCCTATTTCTGCCCTTCTGAGGCATGTGCTCTGGTTTACCCTACTTATAGTGGCGCATCTTTCCTAATGAGCGCTGGTTTGTGTACTACACAGTAGCGCATCTTTTCTAGTGTGCGCTGGTTTCTACATTGCACAGTAGTGTATTTTCTTGTGTTTTCCAGTTTGCTGTTAGGGTTTGATTTCCAGTGGTTTGCTTCCACTTCCAGCCTGTTGATTTGCCTCCTTGATTGATCCCTGAGACTTCCATGTCTCTTTTGAGTCTTGTTGGCCTCTCTTGAGTCTCTTAGTTTGTTTTTGCTCGCTTGAGTACCTATTTAAGTGTCTTTACTGCTTTTATCCCTTTTTGAAGTTCATGCACTATTCTCTTTTGGACATAGCTGCATACTTTTAGCCTAGTTTCTTGTCGCAGTCATACAGACCTGCATTTTTAACGTTAGTTGTCTGTTGCAACATTTTGCACACTTTCACTTTGTCTTATCCTTTCCATTAGGGTTTGACTTCAAGTTTGAGTCCTTAGGGTTGCTTTCGAATGGTTGATTGGTTTAGATACTTTCTGATTGTCTTATCAGTTCAGTCCAAGTAATTCAAATGTTTCTAGTTTTCTTTCTGTTGAGTCCATGTGTTGTTAAAGTCATTCTAGGTTAGCTTGCTTAATTTTTCTTGGCTTAGTGTTTTCTTAGGGTTTTGATGCTTAGGAGCAACCTGTTTAGGTCTGCCTTTCTGTTACGAGTGTCTCTTTTCCCTGCTTCTTTTACATTTTGTTTCCAAGCCTCAAGTTTTTCTTTTGCAAAAACTTGGTAAGTCAAGTCTTCATTGATTCTTTTGATTCGTTTGTTTTGAGCCATTTAGATGTTTGTTTTACGCACACTTTACATTTAAATCTTATTTTCTTTTGTACAAGTTCTCTTTCTTTTACATTTATTAGAAAAGACAAAAAATTGTTCAAGTAGCTTAGTAGTAAGGTCTTTCATTATTTTAAGGTACATAGTTTGCTTTGGAATATTAAAAGTAAAATACAAAAATAAGTTTGATTTTAGGATTGCCTAGTTTTCGATTTTTGAAAGAATATAAATGGAAAAGAGAAAATTTTGTGAATTTGAAAGCATTACTTTACATGCACTTTACTTTCATAACAAACCATTCCACACACCGCACTACAACCCTTGAGTAATAAGTAGTCCTTAAAAAGAAATATTAATAAAATTTATTAGCAACATTTTTCTTTTTAGGTATACACGTCATCAACTAGCTTAGGCTAGAGTTTCAGACTTAAATCACTTTAAACGATTCGAAACTGGCTTCATTACTCAAAAATCGTAGTATGACTTTCATTTAGGTAAATCCATCCCTATCAAATAGTCCTGGGATACTCTACTCAAACCAGAGTTAAGCACGAGGCTGTGGGAGATTGGAATTGTTGAGGATATCCCCTCACTTTCCTCTCAACCATAAACAAGAGTTGACTCGCGTACGGGGGTCCTTTTGGACTTCGGGATTTGCTACCCTGCCCATGCATTTCGACTAGGCTGACGAATGTCCCCCTAGGTTATTTAGTATTGATGGTAGCCTTAGTATCAGACTTTCAAGGCTCTACACAGGTAGAGTGGGTGGTTATTCCCACTTCACCTCAGACAGACGTGGAAGGTAACCCTTTGGAAATAATTTCGAGAGGGAGGTTTGGTGATTCAATGCTTGCACCCAGTGGACCTCCGGAGGACGCCACGTAACTGACTATCGATACTCTATTAGTCTGTTATGGGCCCTAATCATCCCATACTTACTTTCGAGAGTATTTTCCATTGTTTTCCTTGTTTGATTACTTAGGAAATTTTTTAGTGGTATGTTGTTTGCTCCTTAGTTGTAGTGGCCACTAGGTTTTTTACTTATTCTACTTTTTGTAGTTGTGGAGGACCAACATCTTCGTCGGTCTAGGAGGTTGCAAAACCTTCCCGCACCCATAGTGGAGCCTCCACCACCACTGCGACGCCAGAGTATATATTCCCATGGTTCTTTTGAATTTACGGGCGACACAGAGGTTCTTGGTGAACCACAACCCATAACCCCGGATCAACAATTCTTAGATACTGTCGAGGTTGAGGATCTAACTTCTAGAGATTTCAATACTCCTTTCAACCCTCCTCTTACTAGACCAAACGATCTGCTTCTCGTACCTGTGGGTTTTCAACAACCTGAGTATAGTGCTTACTTGTTTACACCGGGTTATACTATGAACAACCCTAGAGATGAGCAGGGAGTCCCTCAAACTCCCACAACTTCTATGGATGCAAGGATTGTTAATCCTTCCTTCACAAACACTACTACCCCGAGTTCGTCGCAGACTGCTTATGCCTCAAATCTGTCCTTCAGTTTCAATGCTGGTACTCTAGGCATGCCGAGCTCATTAGCTTCGACATCTACCTCAGTTTCTACCCCAAATTTTGGACTGAACAATGTCCCTCTGTCAGGGATACCCGTAGTGAATTTCACTCAGCCTTCTACTACACAACAGTTCCAGGGTGTAACTCAAGCTGTTGCTTCCACTTCCACTGTAGGATTGATTCCCTCCACATCTATGCCTATCATGGGTACCATGACTGCGTCGTCTGTTACAACCACACCTGGTTTCAACCCCAATGCAAAATACAATGTGAATCCATTGAATATACCTGTAGGGAGTATGCCCTTCTCTTTGTTTTCTGGAGGAGGGGGTAATATGTTTAACTAGCAGTATGGCGGGGCTAACTCCCAACCATAATGGGAAAACACATAGGGTTTCAATCCACTTTATTTTGGGTGGAGTAGTTTAAATCCTCTCGTTTCACAACCGATGGCTGGGGGCAACCCCAACCAATAATACACGAACCAGGTGATGGGTGGTTCCCAATACTAGGTTCCTATCTATCAGATTCCATCGGCTCAACCCCGTTTACCTTTTCTGGCAACTTTGAACTTGCCAGATCTTTCAAATCTCACGAGCAACCCCATGCATCATGACTCTACATGGCCATCCATTCCCACTAGGTTGCCCTTAGACATACCAAAGTTTGAAGGTAAGATTGGTGAGGACCCCGGTGACCATGTTACGACATTTCATCTCTGGTGCTCCTCCAATTCACTGAATGATGATTCCATAAGATTAAGGCTCTTCCAAATAACCTTGACAAGTGTCGCAACCAAGTGGTATATCAAATTTCCTGCAGCTACCTATGGAACCTTTCGGGATCTTGCTATTGTTTTCTTGAACCACTTTCAACTTCTAGTCTAGTACGATGCTGGCACAGACCTTTTGTCGACCTTTCGATAGAACAAAGCCACTCATCTATCTGATCATATTCAGGAGTGGCGAAGGCGAAAGAGGCTCATCAAAGCTGACATCCCCCCAACATTCTTATTAGAATGGTATCTTAAGTCTCTTCTTCCTTATATTTCTAAGGAAGTTTCCACTTTATGGGTGTCCTCCGAAGAGGAAGCCATTTTCAGAACCCAGCAGCTGGACTTGGTCTATGCTCAGTCTGGGATTTTATATGAAATTATTCCTGATGCACCGAGGTCTAATATAGACTTAGGTAAACCTAAACCTAGACCACATGTTGATGGCATTGTGGGTTCAGTTGATTCTGCAGCATTTGATGCCTTAACAAAGCAGGTTTACGCCTTGTCAGTAAAACAGTCTGCTGCAGAAGCAACTTCTATCGCATCCTCCCCTTCTACTATAGAATATGTACAACAGGTGAAAAAAAACCAAAAGGGATCTCGGCAGCCCAAAAGAAAGGGCAAGAAAGGGGAGGGAAACCAACAAAAGCCCAAAAACACACAAAATTCCGATGAGGGTAAAAAGGAGAAAAGGAAGGCTAAGTTCCCTTGCAATTTATGTCAAGAGGACCACCTTACCCATCAATGCCCTCTAATGGAAGAAGCCCATAAGATGATCTGTGAGAAGAAACCAGATGTTTTAAAAGACCTATTTCCTCACGGATAGAGTTCATCTTCTGGCATCTCTAGTGCTGGGGGCACCACTCGTGCCACCTCTACTGACCATTCTTTCATTAATATGGTTAACTCAGATGCTCTACTGAAAACTCGAGCAAAGAATTTTACCCCAGATCCGCAGCAGAAAGATGCTCCTGAATCCTCTACTCCTCTTCACATACTAGTGGAGACACTGCCAAAGATAACGAAAGGTGCCTACAAACAGGCTGTGCACAACCCCAACGCGTGGGCTGCCCCCATCTACAATGTTGTGGAGGACTTAGCCCAAACCCCCTGTGCCATGTCTACTTTGGAGGTACTGCAAAGTTTCCCATTGCAACGAAGTGCACTCCTCGTAGCGATTGGGAGTGTTGATTCATCCACTATGCTTGCACGTTTTGATATGAAAGATATCAAGTACCAGTTGCCATATCATGTCACTCTTTAGATAGAGGTCGTCCATGGTCCCATGACCATTCAACGAGCTGTTGTAGATGAGGGCGCATCAACGTGCGTCATGTCTATCTCTTGCTGGAAGGATTTGGGCGAACCTGAGTTATCTCCCTCTAATACGGTACTCACCGCCTTTGATGGAAGATCTTTCCATCCACATGGAGTCTTACCATCATTTGATGTTGAACTTGCGGGCAAGCTAGTATCGGTAGAGGTTGAAGTTCTGGATGCTCCACTCAATTATAACTTGTTGTTGGGTAGGATCTGGACATATGCCATGCAGGTAGTGTCGTCAGCTTTTTTCCGGATCATAATGTTCCCTCACGAAGGAAAGATCGTCACATTCGATCAACTTTCATTTTCTTGGAAGACCAACCAGACTTCACCGTGTTCAACTATCCTGTTGATTGATCAGTCCAGCCTAGTCACTGAGATTTTGGGAGTAGGTCTCTATGGGTCATTAATAGGCACTTTTGACCTACCTTCTCCCATTAATTTTATTGATTTTGAGGAATGTTCCTCGCATGAGAGTTACACGGTTAGTTCAATGATAGATCCGCGGATTCTCCCTACTGAATCAGAACTAGTTATTCATGTACCTATTGCAGAGGTAATCTACTTGGATCCACAACAAATTGCAATAGAACATATCATAACTCCGTTGGTCTCTGCTGAGTCAGATATGGACTATGCCGTTGCATGGTCAACAGACTCTACCCACTCTCCTGATTGTTTAGACACGTTTTTGCATTCTGACGAAACATGTTTGGAAGCTACGATAGGCCTGGACCACCCTCAACAAAGTATAGACCCCAGGTCCTATTTAATTCCAGTTCTAAACTTGATAGAGAGAGGTGAGTTCTCTCCGAGACCCAGTGAGAATGTTGATTGGTCCTCTGTCCCTTCCACTTCACAAGCTGTTTTTGCCGAAGGAAATAGGACGAGTACAGCGAGAAACATCCCGATCAACATTTCCACTGAACCTGGAGTCACATAAAACTTCTTTATTGGAGCTGACTGTTATCTTGATGAGATCATTCTGTATACCAATATTTTTAACAATTTCCGTGACATCTTTTCCCAATCCCATGATGAGATCCCAGGCATTGACCCTACTTGAAGAAGTACTACTCTTAGGCATCTATGCTTTTTGTATTTTTAGCTGTACATTTTTGTAAAGTTAGTTTTGTTTACGGTTGTAGTTATGTCTTATGCATCCATTGTTTTGTGTTTCAAATGTTGACTGAACACTTCATAGGGTTTGTTGATGGTGCTAGTTGCCACACCCATCAGTTGGCCTCGGCTGCTTGGGTTATTTACTCACCAACTGGCCAACTGGTGTCTTTGGGAGGGGCTTCCCACAACGAATAATGTGGATGAATATAGTGCAGTCATAGAGCTACTTCGAGATGCTTTGTTCCATGGAATTTCACATTTGGAGGTACGGCTCGAATCACATTTAGTTTTTTTTCAGTTACTAGGTGTTTATCAGGTTAGAGATCCTACTTTGCTACGTTAGTTTATGTTACTTGAGAGACAGTTTGATTATATTATATATTAACATATTCCAAGGAAATTGAATGCATTAGCTGATTCATTTGCAAACTACATTCTAGATTGGAATTTGCATCATTCACACACATAATAATTCATGCATAAAACAAAATAACACACTTGTAAATAACCGATACTATATATATATATATATCCGTATCAAAAAATAGTATGAGTTTGGATCATAAGTTTGTCACAGATTCATGTCATAAGATACAAAATTAAGCTCGATGGCCTAAAAAATATACATAGAATATCCTTCTCCTATGGAGAAGGTGGGGCCTCATCTAGCTCTGCTACCTCTCGATAGCATATGACCATCCTAACCACTTTCCACAGTAGCCTAATCCAGGCTGGGGGCACACCAACCACATCCTCTGCATGTCGAGCGGTATTCGCTCAATCCTGTAAGTTGGATCATCATGAGTCAACCGACTCATGTTTCTCTCAATAGTTCCTAGCATGGCATCAGTTGCAACCACTTCCACTGGCCTCATGAAAGTGCGAGGATGTCTCTCAGGATGCACTGGTCCAACATTTGCACATGACACTTTGCTTCAGTACTTCAAACTCATCATAAAAATTATATATATAAAACATAAAAATTTGATAATTTTTCTAAAACATAAACATACCTATCTCCCCAGGCAGCTCCTGGAGGAAGGATCAGCTCAAGATCATTGCAGAAGTCTATACCCACATATGGAAACTGCTCGATAGCTGGCAATTGTCTTTCCCACCAACCCCATAAATCATCTTCATGGTAACAGAAGTTACTCTCACCACCACCCTGGCGGAGGAAGATCTCACCCCAATGAGCCAACATTGGATCACAAGGGTTGACTGGGGAAAAAGGCATGCCCAAACACATAGCAAACACCCTTTCAAAGAACAAGGTGCAGAGTATGCTTCCATACCCAAAGTTCTTCATCCTCCCGGTATTACAACCCGAGAGTTGAAGCTTTATGTTGGCCAAAGGACTTAAACACCCGTCATATACTCTTCCATGAAAGCATCCAGTACCAAGGTGCATATAATGCCTCGAAGCAAGATGTTGCGTAGCACTCCCTCCCATTCGGTTAAGAACACTTACGATGACTTTTAGGGGGAAGCTTGCAATAGTCGAGATCAGAATTTAACTACCGGATTTCTCAGTTCCCGATACATAGTAAGTATTCACATACTCTTGCACAGACAAGGCACCCACATTGCGTGAGGACCCTTGCAAGTTCACAACATCTCCCCTCCGAGAGAGACCCGTGATAAAGTAGATGTCGTCGATGGTGAGTTCCAGTATTCACCTTGGATATTAAACACCAATGCCTTGGCATCCCAGTATTGGACAAGCCTCTCAAGCAAGCGGTTTAGTGCCCGCATATTGACTGTTCTATAAAATTTCAATAGTCCACACCTTCAGAGTGCATGGAGAGTTTCCGAATCTTGTAATGTTATCCTATCCATCTCCTCATGCTCTCTTTCTTTCCAAACAAGAACCATCCTGCCAAGAAAAGGTCAAATTTTTAGTCCTCGTCATTTTTTATCCAACCTTCAAGGGTGTGCGCTACTATTCACGCTAGATAGGCACATTTGAGCACTGCTTTCCTTGAGGAAAACCAACGCACACTACCAGTATGCCCTGCTTTTCCTCATACACAGTAGTGCACATGCAAAACATGAGTTGTACATTGCTAGAAAATAATTTTTAACCATAAAAATTGACAAAAAATGCATCAAATTGCAAGATTGGGAGGAAATAAATTACTTGGTGGAGGTAGAAGGTCGATTGTTGCTCCGGTTTGATCGCAACGAGTGGAGGAAGATCAAGGTTTTGCTCCTCTTTTTCCCTAGAAATTTCAATTTGTGATATTTGTTTTTTCCAAAAGTATATAGTTTCAAATTGTCCCTAATGTTCTATTTAATCACTAATACCTACAAGTTTTGGTGAGTTGAATTTAACCTAGGTATTTCAAATTTTCACTAGATTTTCAAAGTATTAAACCCGAAATGACTTATTTTCTGATTGATAGACCAATATAGATAATGTATTGTCATTATTATGTTATTGAGAAAATTTGTTGATAGTTACTAATGCGATTGTTGAGATCCTATCTTTTGGCAGGTCATGAACTTATGATCCTAGAAGATGTCTTTTAAGTCGTTTTAAGCTCTTGTTTTGACTATGAAAAACTAAACAAGATTACTGAGTAGACTTTCTCTCTTCAAGCTCGTTAAAGGAATTGAAGGCCCATCCGCTTAGGTATAAGTTTAACCCTTTTAAGGACCTTTATGGATTACTTACGAAAAAGGAATAATCTAGTCATACGTGGCTAGAAGAGTTCTTCTCTCATTTTTTAATACTTTTTCAAGGGAGGAGACTAATTATATGAAACAGGACCTTTTGGAGCCTTCTTTAGGGTTTTTCAGGTTCTCGAAATATGAAAACACCAAGCAAGCACTCACCTACTCGGGCTTGATGAGAAATCCACGAGAGGGTATATAGAGGATTGTTTAAATTTTTCAGACTCTATAAATAGGAAAACACAGAGGAGCATTAACCTACTCAGGCTTGATATTAAAATCCACGAGTAAGTGTATGGAGTTATTGTTTAAGTTTTTCAGACTCCTTAAAATTGAAAACACTGGAAAGCAAGAACAGATCTCGGCTCGATATTAAAATCCAGAGATCAGTACTATAGAGTATTCTTGTATCTCTTCTTCGAACTCTGTAAACAATGAAGAAGGTCCTGAGTCTTCCTCCCATGGGCTCATTAAACTTTTTACATGGTTGGACTTATTAAGTTTTCTATCTTTCTTGGACTCATTAAAACAACAAGAAGGACATTCTTTTACCAAAAAAAATAAGGGATAAGAAGGGTATATCACATCTTTTTCAGTTTCAAAGGTAGTTAAGTTAGTCATATACTTGAACACAGCACATACTTGAGTTTTTCATGTCAGTTTGGTTTTAGTTTTTGACCTTAGGGTGAACCTGACCTCCAAGTTCTTACTCCCCCAGTTGGTTATTCTTCCAACCATATGGAGGGTCTGTCAATGTATCCTACATTGTAGGCTTATATCACTTCCCCTTCATGTTGAAAACTGCCTAAGTCACTTTGTGTCATGCTCACTGTTCAAAGATATAGCCTGTGTCGACCATTCTGTAGTTTACCTTGACTTCATGTGTCGGCCATCTCGGTGTAAGTTTGTTTCATCTTGTTACTTGTCCTACTCCATATCAGCTTATACCTATGAGTGTTCCTCATGTTGGATGATGGAGGATTCATTAAGGCCTCCCTTCCAATGGAATTCTTCCCATCGACTTCAGCTCATTATGCTTTGGGAACGAATTTTAGAGTTTCAGTTAGTACCTTGGGAATTGAAATAATCAATGGCAGTTTCCCTCACTGTTGAATACATGGGAATACATCAATATTTCTTATTCGACAGGTTCCTCAAGTGTTCGACTTCAAGTCCACTTACTCACACTTGTTGGATCATACTAGGTACCTTGGACCCCATTATCATTATCAATGGAATTCCTCATGTTTGTTAACGGTATACATCAATGACCGGTAATCAAACGATACCCCCCATGTTCAACATCAACTCATTTATTTGCATGGTTAGGGTTTGTACCTTGGGTTGTTTGGATGAAGACCTTGGGACTATGATAGCATCACCATATTTATGTTATCACCCAAGTTGCGCAAGAGTAAGCCTCACTCATTTTGGCTCTTCATGAGACATAGATCCAGCTTGTTGTTATGGCTATGATCTCTCATTTTGATATGGATCCACGCTTGTATTTCAGTGGCCATGCTCTATATATACATATCCTAGTTATGTATTGGAGATCATTCTACACATCTATATGATGTCAAGATTGTAATTGCTCGCTGACCTTGATCGTTGTTTTAGGTGTTTTTTGTGACTTGGTTCTGTGGTTTCTTGCTCCTCCTCTGACTTGGACTTATAATGTATTTTGGCCATCATTTCCCTCTGACCTCACACATTAGGGGGCATCTGTTATAGGTCAAATCTTCACTTCTCCATCCATGATCACATTGCTCTATCGATCACACAAAAAGACAACATGGATTGAAGAGCTAGGTTGACGTGGATGATGTATGGACTGGAACTACCCTCTTCAGCTGATAAAACTTTTGTTTACACTGACATTTTGACATGTGTGCTACTCTCTAGGATGTAAACCAGCACACATCTGCTAGTATGCCCTACTTTACTCAAGTGAAACTAGCACACACCTTGAAAATTGTTGCAAACGCTTGTTGCAAAGTACAAGCGTTGCACACTGTGCGCTACTCTGATGTACTAAAATTGCGCACACCTTAAGATGAAGTCAAAAAATATATTAAGATTATGAATTGGGATTAGTTGAAGTTGGTTCTGCAACTTCCCCAACCTCCCAATTCAACCACCTCTCGATTCCAACTGCCTATCTTGTCCCATAAATACAAGGAGGATCCATGAGAGAGGGATCTAGAAAGAATACATTAAGGGTTGTTATGCTGGAGGAAAGTCCCAAGTCATTGTGAAGAGCAGGAGCCTAGGACTCGGTTGCAGAAAAATATTGACACGTCAGGCATATTGTACTGATTCATGTTTCTTTGACAATAAAAAGGTGGAAATACCCTTCCTGTGCCAAATCGAATGTCTATTAGATTGTATGTTCATTTGGATTAGTATCTGATTGTTTTGTATGTTTGTTTGGTTTCAATATTCATCGATATTTATATAGTCAAGATACACTAAGGAAGGTTTCCTTTGTGTTGCAGGTTCATCATCGCGGGAGATCAAGTGGGAGAACAAGTGAAAGCTAGGACCAGCCGTCGATTAAAGGTATGTCTTTCGATATCCCGATCTCTATCATTTGTAAGAACTAGATGTAATATAATGAATGTATTTACCTGTCAACCCCACCCAAGTTGGTAGTGTATCTCCTCACTATAAGGTTAAAATCCTGAACAACAGGAAGTATTGGAATACCCCCCAAAAATGCAGTTTCAACTTCTTGCTTCCAATTTATTTCGTTGCTGCTAAGGAATCAAAGCATAACATGTGGAACCAAAAATTCTAAAATGCTTGAAAACTGGAAGATGGCCATGCCACATTTCATAAGGAGTTTTATTTTGATGTGCAACATAAGGACTTCTATTCTTAATGTGGACAACATAAAGAACTGCTTCTCCCCAAAACATTAACTTAACATTCTTAAAAAAATCATGGATCCTACCATATTCTACAATGTCCCATTCATATGTTTTGCCACATCATTTTGTTGTGGATTATAAGGAACGATGGTTTGATGTTTAATGCCATTGTCCTACAAATACTTTTCAAAGTCCTGTGATGTGTACTCACAACCATTATCAGTTCTAATGGTTCCAATATTAAGTTGAGTTTCATTTTTAATCCACAAATGAAAATTTCTGAATGTATCAAAAGCTTGATATTTTTCTTTTAATAAATAAACCCAACACATCCTTGTATAGTCATCAATAAAAGTCATTAAACAAAAATCTGAGTGAATAAGGCCTAGCTTTCTAGAAGCTCGAGACATAGAGTCATGAAATGGTTGTTTGTCGTTCTTGCCTAAAATGCAAGCATCACATTGGGAAAGTTGTCTTGGAATAGTAGGAATCCCTTGAACTCCATTATGTTTGATAACTATCATAATTAATATGACCAAATATAGCATGCCACAACAAGCTGGAAGACAAATTACCACTATGCCGAGCCAAATTTGCAGAATTCTGAGAATTGAATGAGGTGCCTTTCAACTTTACAAGATTGTCATCTTCCACTCTAGTCATTACAATCACATGATCATAAGCTCTTATAATTTCAATAATTCCATCAAACACATGTATTGAATTACCTTGCTTTCTAATATGCATAAGAGACAACAAATTTCTCTTCATTTGTGGAAGATAAAGAACATAAGTATGTAATCAACAAGTCCGGGTAACTTAAGTGTAACAAATCCAATTCTTGAAGGTTTTAATTGTGATTTGTCTGCAAAATAAACTACTCCATCAACTTGATCACTAACTGTCTCAAATAAATCTTTTCTAAATGTCATATGGCATGTGGCTCCAGTATCTAATAACCAAGTATCATTCCAAGAAGAAAATCAAGTACACAAAACTTCTTCAATACCAAGATTACAATGTGATACAACAGAATGTGCAGACTCAAGAGGGTTACTTTTGTCTTGTGTTTGCTCTTTCTTGTAAACTATTTTATCCCATGAAATTTTGCAATTACTGGTCATATGAACAACTTTTCCACATCTATAACACTGTCTCTCTCCTTGATTATATATACCACCCCTTCCTTTGAACTGTCCTCTACCCCATCCTCTGCTTCTGTTATCATCTTTAGCGCATTCTTCTTTTGACTTATTTCCTTTGTGCAAGGCACACCATTTCTTCTTTTGGATTACACTGCATCTTCCCAAATGATTTCTCTCTCTGCAATTTTCTCAACAAGTTTTTCAAAGGTCATAGCTTTCATCTGGCAACTAGCTTGAAGAGATTCTAGATAGTGAGTATAGGAGGGGTACAATGCCTTAATAAAGGCAATCAATTGAATATCAATTTTTACACTAGTGGCTTCAATATCATGAAAAATGGCTCTAATTTTAGAAGCAAGTTTCATAGGATCACTATCTTTCAACTCAAAATTAAATAACTTCATCAACAACTATATGATTTCAAGTTCAGAATGCGAATCATAAAAATATTTTATTTTCTTTAATGCTTCCCAAACAGTCTTGCTAGAAACTAAATGTCTAGTTACTTCTTCATTTATCACCTCAAAGTGGGAAGAGGTGCTATGTGAAGGAGATCTAGTAAAAATCCAACAAAATATTTTTGCTCTTCTTTCTCTTTACAATATGCATGTCAATGGACTCCTTCTATAGACCAAGAGGTGTCTAGGAAACAACTAATCCAAATGTGAACCCATGCACTCCATGAACTAGTTCCAAGGTACAACAAGGGGGCTATTTAATGCCACCATGTGTGTGAGGATCCAAATTCAGATTGTTGGAGGTGATGGGGATTTGAAGAGATTTCATTGCATCACAGGAAGTAGGTGGTCCCTTTGTTTTGATAGTCAGGCGGTTATCGAAGGAAAATATGCGTGAGTATCGTGCGGGAATTGAACTTATAACATGTGCTATAGTAATAATGGTTCAGCCGCGTGACCTCTTCTTTTGATAGTTTTTGGGAACTTTTGGAATCATGTTGCCTTTTGTATTTGTTGAGGATGCCTTTAGTGAGTTTCATTCTATATGTTGATGGTGGCTTACTGTAAGAATCGCCAAAATGTCGCATATGTGTGAGATTTAGGCATTAACAGATGCCCCCTGATGTATGAGGTTCAGAAGGTACTGTAGAGACGATAATGCATCATCATTTCTTGTGTTTATATTCTGTTTTATAGTAGACAAATCATATGTGGATGAGAGAGTCCTCCCATGGGGAAATGTTGTTGGTGACGATTGATGAAGCTGTAATAAAGAAATATTTTTTATACAAATGAGGCGGGCATACCCATGCTCATGAAAAGTTGTCAAGATGATTACAATAAAATAAGACTAATGGGTCAACTCAAAGATTATTCTAGGATATGGATGAAGGTACCTTCGATCCATGTGAGAGTAAATGAACCAGGAATTTTTGTTTAGTGCTAAAGAAGAAGAACTATTTATGATCATGATAAGCTCACGGGGGTGGGGGACCTTAAAGGTGGTGAAGTTGTTTGAGGGGAAAATTCACTGTTCCAAATGGAATTCTACTATGGTTTTCAAATGTGAACACACCTTCAAAAGTACGTTTCCCCATGATGCAATAGATGTTTTGACGTCAAGCATGGGGGGAACCACTAAGTTAGGGAGCACTAATGAATCTCCCTACTTAGTTTGAGGTGATACCTTATCAAGATTGAAGGGGAACCCAAGGTACAACTGCAACTACTGCAACTCTCAGAATATGGTGAGCTGATGCCGATGAGAGTCAAAGCATATGAGAAGACAAGGGTATCGTCATAAGAGAAAAGATGAAATGTAACCAACTGTAGGACTGAAAAACCTGACACAAGACTGGTTGATAAGCCTAGGGCTTGAAACTTCCTTTGATTGATGTAAACATGGGGAGGGATAACAAAAACATTCCTTTAGGAAAGGTACAGAGTGAAACAAACTGCAAGTGAAGGGGATTTGATGGAGACACAATACTAAGAGTAGGGGTGACTGACAAAACGAATAATGTTGGGGATATTGAGACTCAAATACATCGATCAAAGGAGACCATGGGTTGTTGCTGAAAAAGAAAAAAGGTGTTTCCACTATTTTGTATTGGTCAAGGAACTTGTTTGTACATAAAGAATAATTGGTGGGGTCCCCACAGTTTTATGTGTGTCGGGGGACCGATTTGATGATGGGCGGAGTCCCCATAGATTTGAGTGGTTTGGGGGGAATTTCCAAGATGTGGTGAGGGTTGTTTTGAGAGCATGAAGACGGGTTCCCCGTGAATTAATTCCATGCAAAGTGTTCGTACAAGAATAAATGAAGATAATTGGTTACTTCGGAGGGGGGGGGGGTTGCCTGGTGGTGTCTTCGCAGGGGTGATGATATGAGGAATATTGTTGATGGTAGTCTTCCCATGGAGGTATGAGTGGTCAGTGGTGAATCTTGATCATAACACATGCCAAGGAATCATATGGAATCAACTGCTAGGGGTGGGGAAGTAAATGTGCAACTATAAAATGATGAACATGGTGTGATGTTTTCAAGTTGTATCGGATTCCTTGTACTTGTGGGGGTTCGACATCATGGGTGTTAATTTATGATAAGGATGACAATGGTGTGCACACCCATGGGGGACATGCTATTCATAGTGATGACGTTGATGGCACATCAAGACTAGAAATGAGGTCCCTATGGTTATCAATGGGAATATTGGTTTATGCAATGTGAGCAGGAGGAAAACCCTTCCTATATGCCAATTCTGTAATGATACCTGTGATAGAATCCCGACACCATTTTCGGGGGATGGAATCTTGTTATTATAATGGAAATACAAGGGGTATCCTGCATGTCTCGGTCGTGATACTGTAAATATGGTGCACATACCCAAGTGTAGCAAAGAATGTGAGAAAGGTATTGACAATGCAAAAATAAAAAACCAAAACATGTTGCACCTATGGGGTGCCTGTGAAAAAGAGGGTTCAGATGAAAATTTTAAAAATAAGGAATGGTATGATCCATGTTGAAGATCTTGAGGAATTGGTTGCGGTGGTGTGAACGGTCTATGAAACGGATCTATGATTTGTTTGTAAGGTCTTGTGGTGTGGTAGGTTCCACGATGGTAACTACCCTAAATGCTGGTTGTGGTGGAGGAGCAACTAGTTTTGTCACAGATGTAGTGACCACATTGATAGAAGTTGCTTCCTGGTTTGGTGAGAAAGAGTTCTCGATCATCATTTGAGTGAGGTGAATGGTCGTCAACGCGTCTTGAAATTGAGGGAGATTGAGACAATGGTGCGTGAAATGCCCAAAATGGTAACAAATTGGACATGCATGATTCATACACAATGATTTGGACTTAGGTGTGGGTGAGGATGATGTGCCCCCTTCTATGGTATATGGAGCATGGGTTACATTGACAGGGGTATTGAGCATGTTTCAAAGCTCTGGTAAGGTGGGGCATAGGTTGGTCACATGGCCTTGTTGCCTACAAAGAGTGCATGGTGGAGTGACTCTTTGGGTGGGAGTATTGGTCGATACTTGGTCTTTTAATTTTTGTTGGTTGATTCCCCCTGTTTTAGGTTGAGTGACCTCCAACAAGTCGGGTGCACGATTAGGTATGAGGATACCTTTAAACTTAGGTTGTTTTATGCCCCCATTGGTGGTCTTAGTGGTGACGGGCAATGGTTTAGTTGTGGATGTCGTAGGTTTGACTAGTGGAACAAAAGGTGTAACTAGCCTAGTAGGCATAACATCCAAAACAGGGACAACCTTATAGTGGGCTACTAGTTTAGAAGTAATTTGAGTGTAGGGTGGGGTAAGGTACCAGACTAGAATGCCCAAAGTGAGCCCAGGTAGAGTCAAATGATCCATAACTAGTGTGCCTTGCATGCCTATGGGGGGGTACAAGAATGGGATCTAAACGATTAGAGGTACCTATGGACTTGTAACCACCTAAGTGGTACTTAGTTGGATTTCAAGTGATCCGGCAAAGAGAGAACAAGTTGTTTGTTCATCACCATAATTCAAAAATCCAAATAGGCCAATTTTTGGCCCTTATTATGTTTCTTCACATGTTCACACCCCCATGGGGGATTGTAATAAATGATGTAGCATGATGACATTTTGTAAAAGGATTTTTCTTCCTAGGACTTAATCATCAATCTAATCACTCTAGAGTGCTTTTTCCTTGTTAATTATGCAATGCTTTTTAGCAACACATAATTTTTGAGTTTTTCACTCAAAATCCTCCAAAGCTGGGGTGGTGAAGTTGATGATTATGCCTTGGGAGGGTTATTAAATCCTATGGTACTGAATTTTAAAGACTTTATTCTATGTATATTACCATGCTAGTCATAGTCCCAAAGTTTTGTGAACATGTGCTAAGTCCTTCCTATAATTTTTTAATAAAATCATCGATAGGGTGTATTTTAATTATAAAATCTCAAAAAGTCATAAAAGTGAGTCTATGGGGCCAAATGTTTCATGTGGATGCTCGTTTTTGGACCTAGATCCCCCACCTAACCCCTAAACCCACTTTTGAGAGTCAAATTGGCAATTTTCAATTACTAGTTTTTATTTTCTCTTAAATATGATTTTTTGGGTCAAATAATTGGGAAATTTGGAGAAAATCCAATTCCTAAATTAGTGGTAGCTTGTATCATAGGTTTCCAGGTGTCCAGATTGGTTGGAATCTTGTCCCGGTAACTAAATGAGTTGTTGGAGCATCTTTTTCACCTCTTGAAAGTGGATTGGATGTGTTTCCATGAGGGGGGCACAATTCCTCCAAAGGAGGGCACATTTAACGATGAGGATCTCTTGTTCGAGGAGGTCATGAGAGGTGGAAACCTCCCATGAGTGGTGGAATCCTCCCATGAGAGGTGGAAGCCCCATTGTTTGCTTGAATGCCACTTTCCATGCATTCCTTCATCCCCAAATCCATCTCTCTCCTTGAGAATTGTGCCCTGTAGGGTTTGAAGCTCCATTTTTTCTATAAAAAGTTGATACGAACTGTTACACCAAAACCTCGAGATGTTAGTGAAGGCCACCCACTAGGATCTTAACATCCCACCATGCTCCGCAGTCCAGACTCTGGTCTAGATGTGTGCCCGTACGATGTTGTCCCCTTTGAGCCATACAAGACTCGGACGAACATTGCAATGCCGATGTTGCCACCCGCTCTATGACTTGAACCTGGGTGGAGGCTCTGATACCAAATGATACGAACCATTAAACAAAATCCTCGAGATGTTAGTGAAGGCCTCCCACTAGGATCTTAACAAAAGCATGGTGTTTCTCCTTATTAAAGATGGAAGTAGTGAAGCTCTGCCAAAAATATCTATGATCATTGTTGTATTGTTCATGAATAAATAAGGCTTTGGAGGGTCATTAATGGTGCAGTGATCTTCATGTGTGGATTCTTTATTCTCAAATACTTATGAGGTATAATGTATCTTAATTTTATCTTGATTTCATTGGATAACTGTGGGCCTACATAGGGAGCTACCTCGCAGTAGGGTAAGAGATAATTCTAGGTTGATTTATGCTCTTATTTTTTGTTAATGGTAGATCTATTGGAGATGCATGCATTCTTGTTTGATTTGTATGCTTTTTGGTTTTCTATGTTTGACAAATACCCTCTTTTAACCATTTGTTAATGTAAGGATTGTTAAGCTTTCAGGTAGCCTCACTTGGAGAAGGGTTGGAACTTGCTTGCATCCTCCTCATATTCAATATATTTCAAGGATAAACACCCTCTTCATTCCACCAAACAAAAAATTCCAAGCTTCTTCATTATAATTTATGGGACTCTTCATCTTCCTTCTTTAAAATCAAAATTTCTTTCCGGTTACTGTTTCTTAAAAGATAGCAAGTATAGATGAGTTTTGAGGTTACATATTTAAAATAATACTTGTTATATGTTTAATTATATCTAAAGGGACGTGTTTCAAAGATAATATCACGAGCTTAGATCTAGTTTAGTCTAGTACTTGTAGCTGCAATTTTTCCAATAATTTTCCAAGTGCTAAGTAGGAGTACAATTTTATTTCAGTTTTGTTTAATTCACGAACTCTTAACCATTTTAGCTTACTGTTTTTATCATTTATCACCAGGACAAGTGTAAGTGCTAGCGAAATTATGAAGTTTTGAGCCTTCCAAAGAACCTCCTCAAATCCCTCTCCAAAAAGGGCCCTTTTCCATTGTTTTTGTAAACCTTTGATCCTGTTTTATAAAATCATCAAATGGATTCTTATTTTTATCATTGTACATCATTAATAAAATAAGCAAGTGGGATACACAACACCCACACCCCCTTCCCCATTGGGGGAACCTGTATCACTCCTTTTTGGTGTGATTTTTATTTTTGCTTTGATTTTTTAATACTAACCCTTAGATTAGAATTTCCTTTTTTGCAAGTTTGTTTAGTTTCATTTTTGCAATATTAAGTTAATTTAGTTTAATTTTTTGCAATTTTAGATTATTTTTCCTTTTGCAATCAAGTAATGAACCCAACTTTATGTTCACAAAGTATGCTCTCACCACCACCTAAAGGATTTTCCGATCAGTGATGGATGATCAGAAAAGTGACCTTAGTCAGTAGTAATTAGTACAACACTATTTGATTTACAAGTTATTTTACTTTTTTGCATCACAACTTTATTTTACTTGCAAAATCAGAATGAATATTGGCATTACCCTTCATGTATGCTCTTGTCCATTGCAGACTAGTTTCAGCTCGTCAGACCTTTGGAACAATAAGAAATGGGTTCTTGCATTTTATAAATTTTCACATATAATTAACAACGCACCTAATTAAAATTAATTCCCTTAAAGGACATAAATCTGGCGTCACGCCTTTTGCTTTATGTGGGAAATTTTTACAAAGAGAAAGGAGCTACTAGGTAGTGATCGCGGGGACCCGCTAGGATGAACCCTATATTGGTGTGGTATTGGATATCCCCCTACGACTCCGATCTAGCCTTTCCTCTCGTGTGAAACCACATCCAGTAAAATCCGGACTTTGTTCCACATACCTTACGGTATATTGGAACCCCCTTCCCATAATCCACCCTCGAGTTTGGAGCAGTTAATATTTTTTTTGGTGTGCTTCATGTCCATCTTAAGGGGGTGTTTTGTTCCTATAGGGTTTTCCCTCTTTCCTCACTTAAATGGACTAATAAATTTGTAAAGGGTGACCTTTGGTCTCAGTTACTAGGGCCCTATTTCTACTCTTTCCTCACATATTCAGGCTTAAGGGGGGGTGTTGGAATATTCTAACCGTATCATCTTGGTTTCACATGTTTTACATGCATTTTTCATGCATGCATGCATTCCATGCATCACTCCATGCATCCATGCATCCATGCATTGGTAATTGAGTCTCCTAGTACCTAATCCTTAATTTAGGCCCCATAGAGCTTAAATTTGGTCATCATTAGCCCTCTTATCCACTCAGATTTCCTTGGTTACATCACAGAAATCCAAAGGCGCCCTCATGCATGATTTTAGGAGTCAGTACAGTTGTTTACATGATTTAGGGTGCTTTGTCCCCTTGATTACTCAATTACCTAACTGTTACACCTAGTTTCACTACTATTGAGTGTAGGACTGCCTATTTTGACCACTGCAAGTCAGTATTGTGCCTCCTTGGAGTACCATCCCCTAATATCTATCCCCAATGACTCAGTTATGTTCTTGTCCACCCAATTGACTAGTCATTCATCATCAGTGGCCACTAGACCTTATTGAGAGATGGTTTCAATGCAAACTAAGCCTGCACATGTGTGGATTCCAAATGCCTCTTTCTTCTCATGAATTTATCCTTGGGAGATGTATTATTTATGTACACATTTTACTGAATAATAGAGGTAATGGAAGTTTGTCCATTTGTTCTTCATTCTCTTGTGTTGTAACACAATTTTTTCTTCTCTATTTTCCTTGCTCAATTCTTTTAATATTTGTTAGACTTAGTGTGAATTTTATCTTTGTCTCTAGATATCTATGAGAATCTCACAAAATCTCACAAGGATAGCAATTACTGGTTTAGCTAAAGTATGGAATGTAACAACCAATTCCTTACTAATTTAATCCATAGTATTTTGCATACAATTCCAATACTTGTGAAATAAAAACAAATACCATTCATTATTGGCCCATGGTATTTGCGAAAATGAACTAGTCTAAGACTAGATTTAAACTTCAACATAATCATTTAGACATCTTTGGATAAGAAAAATCAGCCTGTGCTTTTTAAATACAAGGTACCATTCAATGAAAGGCATAGTAAACAAACTTTAACACATGGTAATTGTTTACAATTACCAATTAAGAAAAATATTGATAATTATGTGCATTTCAATGCAATTGCCTCTCATTACCAGCATTTGCTTTATAATTTCCATTAAATATTCTTTTACCAACCAATGTAGCCCTTACAATATGCAATTACCATTGCATCTTATGCACGAGGTATTTATATTTATGATTTAACTATTAAGTAAGATAGGGTCATGTCTATCTTCTACGAATGTTTAAATCTCTTTGAGAGATTATTGCAATAATTTTTTGCATAAAACCTGGAATGTATTTCCAGCCACACATAACCTATTCCCAAATGATTTAAAACAGGGAATCAATAGTTAATGTAATTATATGGAAAGTAAATTTCCCACTTAATTAAAGAATGAGCAGTCATGCAATTTTATTTTCAATTTTATAATTTATTCATTATTATCATGCATAGCGCATAATTAAACTCACAGACATTCCATACTTAAGAATCCAACCAGACAATGCATGAATTCATTCTTTATATCTAATTTTAAAAATTAAAACAAGAAAAACCATGGAAATTGTTTTACCATTGATTAAATAAATAATATTGATAAATTAAAACATCATTTCCAGTAATTAAAACTTATCTAGAAAATACTTGAATTGGGAAACTAGCTCTGTGTGAGGCATGCTCCACCCAATCATAGGTAAATTTTCTGATTAATCTCTCAGCAAAACACCACCCCTAGCTGAGATTCATGCATTCACCAGACAGACATCTCACCAGTCCCATAATTTCTCGGTTTTAAAATCAAGGATAATTTTAGGGGCAAAATTTATCCCATGGGCTTTTTTTCCATTTTTTTTTCCAAAAAAAGATTCGCCAATTTTCATTTTTTGAAGCTCCATTTTGCCCAATTTTGACGGGGTAAACTTTTTTCACTCTTAAATTCACCAAATTATTATATAACTATATAAAATCCTTAGGAATTGAAATAATTTTAGAAAAATATCGCCAAATATTTTATAGTTGACATTTTAAGAATTTGTAAGATTCGCTTAGGTTTATACACTTTTAAATAAGTATGGGTCCCTAAAATGATCCATAATTAAAATATTGGCAATCGGGCAATTGGGTTGAATCCAATTCCATGCCAAACAATGCATTTCTCTTCCTTGATTTCCTTCTGACTACACAACAATGAAAACAAATCACTTTCATCTGTGCTTAGAGTTCCACCAAGATAGTTATCTACACATGTTCAACTTCATGGGTACAACCAGATACAAATCAGTCTAACTACACAACAATGAAAACAAATCACTACCATTTGTGCTTAGAATTCTACAAAGACAGTTAGCCATACCATTAGCCACTTCACTGAAACATTATAGAGATAAATTGGACAAAGTTTCGGCAGAAAAACTCCAATAACTAGTTTACAAACTCCAAAATTCGTATCAAAATCCATTCTCAGACAATCATTCTCCTCAATACACTCAAAATTTCCACCTCTATGGGTTCTCTCAGAATGAAGGAATAGTCAATAGTGAATTTTCCATTTGCATGCATTAGTTTTATGCATGGCAAGATGAAACCACAAGGGTTCTCCAATAGACCCATGTTTACCTTTTATTATTTATTATTTATTATTTTTAAAACAAAAGCATATAAGCTCTCTCCCTAATACCACTTAAACCCATTTAAATCATAATCATGATTTAAATAATTTTTAAATTAATTAAAGGAATTAATACATAATCGAGACTTAGGATAAAATTTGGGGACTTAAGGGTTTAATGGGATCATATCATGGTTTCCTACCTAATACATTCTAACCCCCTTACTTTCTCTGGTGAATACATAAGTCCTTGATATCTTCTATGTACTTCCTCAATACATCTAGTTGTAGATTTTAATATTAATAATTACAAAATACAATATGTTCAGCCTTTCAGGCACTCATAAATAATGGCCATCATTAGACTAGGGGTTTCAAACTAAGGGTGTTACATTCCCCTCTCCCTTAGAGTCTACACCGTCGTCGGTCTTGTAATGCTTATAGACATTTATACAATGTTTACATACATCAAATATTCAAAAATATGGAAATTTGTCCTACCATTTTTAGCTTTCAAGCGGTTTCTTCAAAGATGATTAAGGTTCACCAAACTCCGACATAATTCATCACGTTGTGTCTACTGATGACAATAGGAGCTTGTGCCACTCCACTTTAAATTTTAAGATAACACCAACCGACTTCTATTTGAAGTTTTTTCCCATGAAATTCAATCACCATGTATTCATTAAGCCACCATACTAAAAATAAGGCTATCCTTTTATGAAAGATAAACTATATCTTTCTTTGCTCAGAATGATTTCATGCATTTCATGGTTAACTCAGTATATGCATACAGATGAATCCATTCATCTTCATTTATTTTACATCAATTTTTAACTACTTCAACATTCATTGTTTATTTCTAACAAAAATAAACACAACAAATTTTTAGTTGTAACATGCATTTCAACAAATTTCTCTTTCTATAAATCAAATAACATAAATAACAAGAGAAGAGTAAGAGTTCCCTCCTCTTAGATTTGTCCCAATCTGGAGCTCCATAATTGTGGCTTCCATGCTCCTTGGTCTCTTTCTCTTTGAAATGCAGTGCTCGATTTGATTAGTCCTCATTTAGGTTGGGGTCCACATTATCTATCCCGCTCAACACCAGGAAGTTATTCCTTCCTCGCATGATATTCGGTGTGCGTGTAAAAGGATCACTCAAACCTTGTTCATCTTCCAGCTAAGACACTTCATATTTGAAATCATCCATAGGACTTACAACCCGAGGTGCCCCCCATGGTTTGATCAAAGGATTCTTAGATAACAAGATCATCATAAATACCACATCATCAATCACTTTTATTGTATTATTATTATTATTATTATTAGGTTCATTTGTTAGATTGGGCGCCTCCCTCCTCCTCTGGCTTTTGTTAGTAGGTGAGTTTTTTTTTAATTTATTATATTCCTTCAAAATTTACAGCAACACCAACTTGCGAAGTCTCCTGCTCTTTTAGAGATGTCATATCCTTAGTGTAGGCACTCGGCTAAGCACAATTTTAGTTTGAGGAGATACATTCTCAAAGCAACATTGCTAGTTTGGGGTCCACATTACATCGCCACACACAACACCCTCTACTGCTGTAATAAACACAATATATTTAATATATCTAAATATTAATAATAAACCAACAATTAAATAAACTAGTATGTAATGAAGAGACACCTTGACAATGAGAAGTCACGACTCTTTACAAAAGGGCCCTACATGAATATATATATGAGCCCACATTTGTAATCTATCATATTCAATCTTCATTTTTTTATATATTATCCGGTCATGGGTTATTTTATGTTTCAAATATTTTAATATTTGTTGTGTGAGTGAAGTTTGTTCGACTCATTTGGTATTAGAGCCGATTCTGATCCCCATTGTTGGCCACACATAATTTTAGGGGTTCTCCGATTTCAAGGTCCTTGATCCAAAACGACCCTTGGCCATTCTTAGTTCAAAGTTTCAAAGTTAATGGAAGAGACTAATCGATGCAAAATTTAATGGTATGCTCCATTGGATAATCAAATATTGGGTTTTGAGATTTCATTCCATAGGACCGCGGCATGTCGGCTCCTTGTACACCCTTCTCTCCACATCCCCATATTCTCTACCCACATCATTTACAGCTCCACACTCCAACATCCCTATGCCATCCTCCCATTGCACTCCTTCTCCCTTCCATGTGCACTCATCCTCCAAATATATTCATGTCTTCTACTTCTCATCCCAACCCCATGTGCTGTCTCACGCCCCACACCTGCTCCATTTGTGCCAATTCCATGCTCCGTTGCCTTCTGTTGTGTTAACCATGCTCCTTCCTCACCCCTTCAAAACCATATCTACACGATTACCCTCCAACACTTCCCAATCGCAGTTCTCACACTCTGATGCATCCCCCCTCTCCTATCTCTGTTCCACCTGTAACCACTCGCACAAGCTCCAACACTCCTATGCTACTATCCTTCACCCTTCGCTGCACCATCCCTTCACCATTCTTCACCGCTCCTTGATCTCACGCCTTTCCCATTTCCCAAGTCGCAGCTCCTCTCCATTCGCGCCTTTCTTCTCCTCTCTGCAAAACACCCAAGCCATTCCACTACCCGCGCTACACTCCAGCCCGCACTCCCCTCCTGCTACACATTCAACCCTTGTAATACCTCACCCGCAGTCGAACGCCTCAACCCTCACCACCTACGTAAGGCTTCATCCATCTGTCATCTTCCATTGTTGCCTCCCCCTTCCCATGCTACACCCTACAAACCCTTACACCGATCCCCCATGTCATGCTCACTATCCACACAGCCTCCACGTACTCCCACACTAGCAAATCCCTTCACCATCCAACATGATTCCGCCAGCCCTATCCCTTCCTTCCACATCGTTGCACCTTCTTCACAAGATACTGACGAACCATCTCCACGTTTTCATACTAGCCGCCACCACTAGGGTTTAGAACCCTAATCCTCAATCCATTCATAAAAAAAGAAGAATATTATGATAATATAATTTTGTTATAATATTTAAAATTTCAAAACAGAATAAAGAAAAAAAAAAGGAAAACAAATTATTATTAAATTCTATTAGGAAATAAAAAAGATAAAAGGGTTATATTTAAAAGGGCGGTTATAAAGATATAAAACCCTAAGTAAAAAAAAAGCTTTTTAAAATTATAAAGAAGGATCATTAAGTAAATCTTGCGACCCTTGAGTGTTATTTCAAGAAAAAAAAGGGAAAATAAAAGAAAAGGAAGGATTATTTAAATCCTAGAAGTAATTATTTTAAAAGAGGCTTAAAATGGAGTTTAGTAATAATAAGGAAGAAATGTTTTCTTATAATGGTTTTCCAAGATCATGTTTTGGGGGAATATTAATATTGAAGGGAATTATTCAAGACAAGAAGGTTAACATATATATTTCTCCAAGAAACAAGGAACATTACATCAACATCAACTTCGCAAATCAACTAGTTATTTCAGAGTTAAATATAATTGAAAAGAAAATCACTTCTCGCAATGAATTTAGATTAAAAACTTACAACTAATAATTGATGATTATAAATTCACATCTTGGTTTAATGTTACTACTATGTTTGATAAGGATGTTGACATCATTTTGGGCTCTCCATGGATGGAAACCTTAGGATATTTCATCTTAAATATGAACAAAAATATTTTGACATTTTCTTATAAGAAGAAGAAAATCACATTGCAGGATGTTACAATGAAGACAGATTCAAACGCTTCATCATCAAATAATCTGAAGGACATATCAGAAGTGATCCTTCAAGATAGTCGACAGTCAATGCAAAAGTTATAGGATTGACAAAAAGAATGTGACAAGGTCATGATTGAAAGAAACGAAGATATCTCTCGCCTAAGAAATCATAATCAGAAACTAACAAAAATCATGAAATCCAAGGAGAAGAAGCATTATTTTCAAAAGTTAGATAAGAGAATCAAGATCTTGTGAATGAATTCAATAAAAAGTTATTAGTAAAGGGTCAATAAGATTCTAGATTAAGGGACCTTAACCAAAGGTTGCTTGAGAAAATCAAAAGATTAAAAGAGGCACAGCAAAAAAACCTTGACTTTAAAAACAAAATTGAAAAGCAAGAGAACAATGAAGAACTTCAACGTTTACAACAACATAATAAAACCTTACTTACACAAATTAAGAAGCTAAAAAGTGATAAGAAGTCATTACAAGAAAGGGTAAATAAACTAACCAACAAATAATCAAAGGTAAAAAAAGAAACAATGACCAAAACCATTGAAATAGAGACATCCTTAGAGATGCAAATCCGTACCTCAAAAAAAGGAATCAGTACAGATCCATCAATGTTCAAATTCTGGAAAACGCTTATATTGAAAAGCTATCAATCAATAAATTGCAAGAAGAACCAAAAGTTGAAGTTCCTACAAACGCCCCACAAGTGAATCACATAACTTATTGTCATTCAAATCGTAAGAGTTTTTATGACCAACAACAAAACCAAAAGGAAAATAAAAAATATTCTTTTTAGAAACTAAGCACCTACAACATTGAAAAAAAACGAAGACAAAACTGAAAACTTGTATGGAAGCAGAAAATGAGAAGTTCTATCTGAACAATCGATCAACAAATAGTTCCATTGAAGGTAGATCTCGTATGGACCATTGCACAAATTACGCAAAAATTTCACTCGATGTTTAAAAGAGCGTATCACCTCCTCTCGTCAAGTGTTGTATTTACCAACACATAAGATCACGAGAAAGCGTCACGAGCAAGAACAAGGGATAAATTTATTCATCGATATGCTTTGATGACAAAACATTTCTGAAGAGGAAGGCAATGTAATAGACAAAATATTTAATATATAAATATTAATAATAAACCAATAATTAAATAAACTAGTATGTAATGAAGAGACACCTTCATAATGAGAAGTCATGTCTCTTTGCAAAAGGGCCCTACATGAATATATATATGAGACCACAATTGTAATCTATCATATTCATCATATTTGATATTCTTTTTTTTTATATATTATCCGATCATGGGTAATTTTATATTTTAAATACTTTAATATTTTTTGTGTGAGTGAACTTTGTTTGGCTCAAGTGCTTTTCTGTGTGTGCGTAGAAAGACTTCCCAAGCTTCCTCAATCAGGTTCAACTAGCTTGGGGTCCACATTACATCGTCACACACAAAAACTTCTAGTGATTTTCTATGTGTGCGTAGAAATATCACCCAAACTATGGTCACCTACAAGAGATTATAACTCATACTAGGCTTGCACAATCTTCTTCTTTAGCTTTACTTCATTCACTTCACTGCTCTTCTTCAATATGTAAGCATCAACCTGCATGTATATATGATAAACGCAAAATGTCTAGCCAAGCTCATTAGTATCATACATTTATCAAAATGTATTATCATAAAACTAAAAACATATCATTTTACACCAGGGTATTTTTTAAGGATTCTGATATTATACTTGAGTGTAGTATCCTAGGTGATTATTTTGGATTGAAAAAAACATGTATATAGATATGTATGAAAATATTAAATATGAAACATGTAATTTACTACTGAAACATGTAAATTTTGGTGAACATTATGATAAAAAACATATTTTATGAAAATATAGGCGATATTGGAGACTAAAAATGACCAAATAGAGAGTTTTTTTTTGAAAAAACCCCCAAAAATAGCCAATTGGCGAAATTTTTCCCTTAAAAATTACCCTGTTTTACATGACTAAATTCTCGTTACTGAAATAACAGGAATGCATCCATTCCTTTAATTTGTAATCAATGTCGACAACCATGACACAACACAACACCAGGGATGTGTCCAATCTTTTCAGGTGTGTGCCATGTCGGTTGGACTTGTAGCTTAAGTATCATTTCAAAGTAAAAACATTTTTTGAATATTGTCCGCTATAAGAATTCTTTTCAATATTAAATTGATGTTAGAGTAAAGATATCTCCGTTCTTCCTCAAGGCTTGAGCAAATTTTTAATTTCTTTATTTGTACCACATTCGTCAATCAAACATGATGAAGAACCTCTTGGATGACCCTAGAGAATTCTAATATTGCAATCTCTTTCTATGCATTCAAAGTTTTAGTTTTGCAGTTTCATTCTTTGCATCACTTATAGGTAATAGCATTAGATACATACAAATAAATCACATCAGATAACTTCAGTTATCTACGAGTAACAAGCTATAACCAATTAACAAATTTACCAGATAACAACAATTAAAAATCTATAATCAACTAACAATTTATCTTAGTTAGCAACATATTCTTAGTTTTAACTTTTCATAAGTTAGCATAAGTATAGAAGTATTAAAAATTTATTTACAACTCACACAAACATGGTGAACATGAATTCAATCATTCAAATCCACACAAAAATATGTGAGTGCACTAGTATTATTAAGAAAACATCCAACATATTCCAAACAGTTACTATTGTTGCAAAGTCTCTTGCATATTTAATATTGCATTCAAATATATAATTATGAAATTACACTATTTGTCATTAAATAACAACATTCCAATATTGTATCAAGATAAACCATTCATGCATAGATGGGCTCATGCATAGTCCCATCCAAAAAGTTTAGATAGCTTCCCAATATGGCCATCTACCATTGGACTTAAACAAAAACCAATCATAAGCTTCAAATAGTCTTGAGCACTCCAATATAATCCAAACACAAGTCACATATTGTCATCAAAGACTAAGACACATGCCACAAACAATCACCAAAGACTCAACATGACAAAAGAACCTTTTCAAATACACATACACCATTTGGCATTGAACATACCATTCGGTAATCCATACATAGTAAACTAGAAAATTTATCTAGAGATACCATTCTGAATGCATATACTAATATGCACTTGTACTCATCCAAAAGAATTATTCTAATTGAGCATAATATCATGAAAATAATTCTTTAACCATAAATGTAATGTTTATGCAGTGCATGCATATAGAACTTATGCATTTTCCAACACCCTATTGGACCCATTGCGCAACTTTGACACTACTATGAAATAGAGTACATGGGTAAACCATTCATAAATAACCATGCTACTGAATCATTCACATCAGGAGATAAATTTCAAAATTCAATAACAAATGCAACAAATCAATCACCATGTTTTCATATTCATACACCTTGACCACAGGAAATTAGGATAAACACCCATTATCATCCAGCTCAGGTTTTTCCCCGACTAAATCTTGTCATAATTGAAACAAGCATCAACATGTTTAAAACACTAATACATTAGCATGCTCTAAAGAATGTCAAATGTACACACAAACTGGTTACCACGTGCATTCAAGCATTTAACTAATCATTGAAAATCATGTTCCATGTCCCCATCCCTACCACCATTTGGAGACTTGAGGGAACACAGGGGTATAAGAAATACAATTAGTGCACAAGAAAATTAAGACTAGGCCAACATGTCCCAAACAGACAAACCAATCATCGTTCTTACGAGTTTTAATGAAACTATCAAGCAATTAATATGACCCCACAGGTTATGCAACCTATGCATACCACACTGATCTAAGCTATTTTGCTATGAAAATAGATAAACACAAGAGACATATTTTACTTAGCATGTCAATGGATTGTCTACAATTAGGTTCATGCTAAACAACTCATTTCCCTTCCCTGGTTTTCTTCTGGTAGTATAACAATGAAGCACCTCATTATTTTCCAATGCTTAGGAATTCTTTCAAGGTCGAGACATACACCATTAACAACCCAATACAAGGGTCTGCTAAAGAATTTATCCAGTAACCAAGTCTCATACAATTTAGGCTTTAAGGATAAATCCTTATATAGTCATTTTCATACTATTAATCAGAAACCATACAACATAAAACAACAATTTCTCACTTGAGAAAATCAACTTGCCAGTTATATATAGTTCTAGAGCTTCACACTCTTGAGGAGACAAACAATCTTACATTTGTAATTAAAATTACATCATACAGTTACATGTACAATCGCGAACCATCACAAACTATTTATATAATAAATAGATAAGTTGGGAATGTACATAACATTCCAACAAGGGGCCAAACACTTGTTTGGTCTTTTCCTACAAAATATTCTTTCATAATTTCAAAAATTCAGAAATTATATTTCTACCTAGGAACATAATACATAAAATATCTTAAAATTCAAGTGAAACTTATGATGAAGTTCCCAAATTATTCAAACATCTTGTCTTATCAAGATTAACTAGATGGAAGCTATGTTAACCCATCCTTCCCATGCAAGATAACCAAACAAGGTTTACCTTTACTTTGCCAACTCAATACGACCGAGAGATATAACCTTAGCTACTCGTGAGCAACATGAACTATTAATTATCTTATTATATAATACAATAGATACATTTATATATACACTTTCTTTCATAAAGTAAACAAATGCCACTAATGTTCGAGAGTTGTAGGGTCAAATCTGATACCAATTTGTAATGCACCCTTCGTTACACTAGTCTTAAGACACAATAATTTTTTTTTAATATAAAACATATATACATAATAGCCACATGCATAATTCTTATATGCATTCTTATGACAAGAGCATATTAAAATGCTTAATAACTATAAGTAAATAGTATAAGCTTAAACTATTGCATTAGACCCATGGAATCTTATATCAAATGCATAACAATAAAACATATTAATGGAAGCATAATTAACTCCATGTGTAGCACATTTCACACATATTAAATTTACACCATAATTAGTACCCATGATATATCTTCTATTAATATAACTTAGTAAGCTAAGGTTTGGAAGGCAACACTTCCAATCCTTCTTTACAAAATCATTCCTAAGAACCATGTAGTAAACATTTTATGGAAACTGCGCATTAGAAACTGTAAAAACTATACAGTAGAAATTACATAGTAAATTATTATCTTTCATGGAAATTGCGCACAAGAAATCACATAAAAGGAACAAAGGAATTATAGTCAATTCCATAGATACTCATCTAATTATGTAATACCATTCAAGGTCAAACATATTAAATATTCTTTTACCAACCAATACAACCCTTACTGATCCGGATCTTGGGGGCTGAGACCCGGAAGGCTTGCATGCCGAGAGAGGAGGAGATTAAGCATGCAAATCTGTCATAAAATTCACATGAAAACCCTAATATTGCATAAGAATAAGCATCAACAAAAACACATGAAGTGAATGGGAGGTGAGGCTCAAAGAGGAGCCCCACCTCTAAAACTAGTTACCAATAACTCACTCAGATCTAAATAATCTCACAATGAACAATAGAAAATAGGAGAGAAACCAAATGAGTAACTTGTTATCATGAGAAGGCTTGCTAGGCCTTTATATAGCATTATTACAATGTGTCTTGAGACCATACCATGGGCCAAAACTATGTGCTACCAAATACCATGGATGAGAGAGGGTGGCCTCTCAATTTAATACTTTTATGGCTTATACATCCGAATTTAGACCATATGCCCCCTAAAATTCGGATCACTTACAATATGCAATTATTATTGCAACTTATGCACCAAGTATTTATATTTATGATTCACCTATTAAGTAAGATAGGGTCATGTCCAGCTTCCACAAATGTTTAAATCTATTTGAGATATTATTACAATAATTTTGTACATAAAAATTGGAATGTATTTCAAGCCACACATAACCCATTCCCAAATTATTTAAAAATAGGGAACCATTAATGCAATTATACGGAAAGTAAATTTCCCACTTAATTATAGAATGAGCATTCATACAATTTATTTTCATTTGTATAATTTATTCATTATTATCATGCATAATGTAGAATTAAACCCATTGTCATTCCATACTTAGGAATGCATCAAAACAATGCATGAATTCATTCTTTATATCTGATTTCAAAAATCAAAACAGGAAAAATCATGGAAATTGTTTTACCATTCATTAAATAAACAACATTGAGAAATTAAAACATCATTTTTCAGGAATTAAAACTTATCTAGAAAATACTTGAATTTGGAAATTGCCTCTGTGTGAGGAACGCTCCACCCAACCATAGGTAATTTTTCTCATTAATCTGTCGAAAAAGCACCACCCCCAAGCTAAGACTCATGCATTCACTAGGCATACATCTCACCGATCCCATAATTTCTCAAGATTAAAATCTTGGCAATTAGGCAATTGGCTTGAATCCAATTCCATGCCAAACAATGTATTTCACTTCCTTGATTTCCTTTTGAATGCACAACAGTGAAAACACATCACTGTCATCTATGCTCAGAATTCCACCAAGACAGTTAGCTACACCATTTTCCACTCCAGTGGTACAACCAGAGACAAATTTCTCTGATTGCGCATAGCGGTGAAAACACATCATTGTCATTTGTGCTCAGAATTTTACCAAGATGGTTAGCTATACCATTAGCAACTTCACTAGAACATTATAGAGATAAATTGGACAGAGTTTCAACAAAAAACCTCCAACAACTGGTTTACAGACTCAGGAATTCGTATCAAAATCCCTTCTCAGACAATCATTCTCCTATGTATTCTCTGAATTTGCACCTCCATGGGTTCTCTTGGAATGAAGGAATAGTCAATAGTGAATTTTCTATTTGCATGCATTAGTTTTATGCATGGAAAGATGAAACCACATGGGTTCTCCAACATACTCACATTTACCTTTTATTATTTTTATTTTTATTTTTAAAATAAAACATATAATCTCTCCCCCTAATCCCACTTAATCCCATTTGACCATTCCTTCATTCCAAGAGAACCCATGGAGGTGAAAGTTCAAAGCCTACATAGCAGAATGATTGTCTGAGAAGGAATTTTGATACAAATTCCTGATTCTATAAAGCAGCTGTTGGATCTTTTTTGCTGAAACTTTGTCCAATTTATCTCTGTAATGTTTTAGTGAAGTGGCTAATGGTATAGATAACTGTCTTGGTGGAATTTTGAGCACAGATGAAAATGATGTGTTTTCACCATTGTGCAGTCAGACCAATTTGTCTCTTGGTGGAATTCTAAGCACAGATGAGAGTGGTACAACCAGAGACAAATTGGTTTGAATGTACAATGGTGAAAACACATCATTGTCATCTGTGCTCAAAATTCCACCAAGACAATTAGCTATACTGTTAGCCACTTCACTGGAACATCACAAATATAAATTGGACAGATTTTCAGCAAAAAAACTCCAACAACTAGTTTACAGACTCGGGAATTCATATCAAAATCCCTTCTCACGCAATCATTCTCCTATGTATGCTTTTAAATTCCACCTCCATGGGTTCTCTTGGAATGAAGGAATAGTCAACAATGAATTTTCTATTTGCATGCATTAGTTTTATGCATGGAAAGATGAAACCACATGGGTTCTCCAAGAGACTCACATTTACCTTTTATTATTTTTATTTTTATTTTTAAAATAAAAACATATAAGATCTCCCCCTAATCCCACTTAATCCCATTTGAATCATAATCATGATTTAAAGCAAGTTTTAAATTAATTAAAGGGATTAAGACTTAATCAAGACTTAGGATAAAATTTAAGGATTTAAAGGTTTAATGGGGTCATATCATGGTCTTCTGCTTAAGAAATTCTAACCCCCTTACTTTCTCTGGTGAATACATGAGTCCTTGATCTTTTCCGCGTACTTCCTTAGCACATCCAGTTATAGATTTTAATATTAATAATTACAAAATAAAATATGTTCATCCTTGCAGGCATTCATAAACAATGGACATCATTAGACTAGGGGTTTCAAACCAAGTGTGTTACACTAGAATTATCCATTGTGCCTATAAATGAGCCCTCAAGGTCCTTCACTCAATGCCAATCCTCCATTCATTTCTCAACCCATTACTTTGCAAAAATATCTCTGAGATCAAAAACTCCCTTTCCTGTTCCATTCTCACCTTGCTTGAGATCGCATACGTGATGTGTGGTTGGAGAACCGTGGACTGCTAGGAGACCAAGTTGAACCTACCTCAGATAGCTACATGGGTCTCTTCTACTGCAACTCAAAGGTGATACCTTTTCCTATGTACTTTCGCTATTAATAAAAGACATTCTTTGAATCTTTGAAATCATGCTTGTTAAAGAATGTGAAAATTGTTATATTATATTTGTTTTAATTATGTTTTAGTTTATATTTTCTTATTAGTTATTTAATTTCAATTCTATTTGTTTTTATATTTTATCCAGAAACTCCACTACGATTACCACAACTCTTAGTAGGTGCACTCTTGCACGTGCTGGTGTGAAAACAATTATTTTTGGAAACTCCACTAAGGATTGTTCTCCAGTTGTTCTCCTCCAACCTTTTCGGGCCTTGTTTGAGTTTTATTCATTCTGATTGATTTCATCCTTTATTTGTATGTTTGATGTTGCCTGATAGTTTACAGTTGAAAATCGACTTGAATCTCCCCTATCTGATCAAGCCGAGATTTTGTTTGCTATGTTTGATATTTTCTGTGTCGGGTCATGCCTGTCTGGCCCTTTTCAATGACTTGAGTCACACTTTTTCCTTTGAAAAGTGCAACCTGAGTCCTTTACAACTAGGTCACACCTATTTGGAAGTTTCATGTGATCTTGGCCATGCCTTTCACCTTGAAAAGAGAGACCTACCCTTGAAATGGTGATTTTCTACCTAGGTCGCACCTATTTTCCTATTCTGAGCAACCCATATCACTCAGTTTTCCCTGATAAGAGTGACTTGTGCTTTGTTTTCACCTTTTTAGTAGTTTTCAGTCTTCAAACTATTTGTTTTCCTTTTTGTCCCTTGTAGACAGTTTCAGTTTTTCAGTGGATGATGGTTTTCAGTACCCTTTTAGTCATGTTTGCGATCCTTTGCTTATTGTAACAATTTTTTTATGTTTCCTTTTCAGTTTTGATGGTGAAGAAAAAATACTTACATTTGAGTATTTCTTACTTCTATATTGGTTCTATTAAGGATTCCTTCTGATTGCATTTTATTGTTTCAGTGACTACTTGATGAAAAATCAATCTTTACTTAGGTGAATAATATTTTTTATACTTTGAATGATAATGCTTAGTCATATCCTTTCTATGTTGAAATTAGTTTCTAAAGAAAAGTTTAAGCTTATTATTGAAATTTATTCATTTCTCTTAAGCATTTAATTTCTTGGTGAGCAATGTACACTCCACCATTGCACACAAACACTCCCTAAATCAAATTGTTGCTTGGTTCATGACACCAAGTGGATCCTTAAAATAAACCATAAATTAACACACAATAACCTCAGTTGAGGAAAAAAGAATCTTGTAGTTAAATTAGTACATTTGGGATAGGCATCCAAATAATTTCCCTTTGTCACTATACATATGAAATATAGTCGTTGTATTTTTAGGGATCTAAAATCCTCTAGTACTTGGGACACAGTTTAAGGTCAATTTGTGAGGTGGTCCTCTCTCTTAGGAGGGAAAAAAACAAGACTGGAATCAAATGAAAGGATGGTGCACCATTCCCGTTCAGTACTGAAGATCATCCATATCATTTCCTTCGGACATAAGCTATGGAATACTCATATTGACATGACCCTAATCAAGTATCCTAGAGACCATTTTTCTTACGTATCTTACCCAAATGCAATCCCCTTTGGTGGGGGAATACCTATTAAAAACTGAGTTGGATGCAGCCCCAGCTCCATAACTATCATTTTGATGTTCACTTGCCAGGTTTGGATAATATTTATGCCCCTATCATAGTACAGTAATTGGAAGAACTGAATTGGCTTCTTGCTTCTTTTTGTGTGATGGGGAGGTCATGACCACATAGAGGAAACGATTCGAAGAATATTATATTTGGTTTTTTACTTTTTTATTGTGTAGATATATTTTAGGTTAGCAAGTCATTCTTATTTCTAGGGTTTCTCTTTTAGACAAATTTTCTTTTGTTTTTCTTAGATTGCTTGTTGCACACTCAGTTGCACTTGATTTTTGATTTGGTTTTACGATTTGATCTTACTCTACCATGGCCTTATGATATTGGGATGTTTTAGTTAGGACTCTATCACTATTGATCCCCCAAGGTACTATCAAAGGATTCATGTTCAAACCCCTCAGTACGGTCTCTTAAACCATAATGTCATCTCCTCATGCTATACCTTAGCTCAACAAATTTCACAATCATTGAAGCACCTCTCCAAGTCTCCTGATTCTGAATTCTTACGGTCAGAGTCCTTTACACATCTACATACTAGTAGCCCCATGGATGCTAGCATCCCATCACCAGGGAACCCTCCTCTAGGGAACCCCCCTCCGGGGAACCCTCCACCAGGGAATCCTCCTCCATTGAACCCCCCTATGGGGAAATCTCCCCCTATAAAATACTCAAAAATATTATTTCGGTGAACCCTCCTCTAGGGAAATCTCCACTAGGAGGCCCCACGAGTGCAATCTTTCCATTTATGGATAGCCTCAAGATATCTAATTTGTCGAGGATGACCAATGATCCGATCTTCCATGATCCCAATTAACCCCCTATGTTGACCAAACTCTCTTCAAACATTCCAAATTTTGAAGGGAAGGATGGGGAAGACCCACAAAACCATATCATGTCATTTCACCTATGGTGCTCTTCAAACAACATCGTAGATTATTCTATCAACCTATACTATATTGACCAACCTCATGGGATAGATCCTAACTTTGTGTCCTTAGCTTCCACTTTCATTTAGTTCTTCTAGTTTCCCATATGGTATGATGATGGAATAGAATCCTTCTCTCCTGTAAAAAGAACTCTGCTACCCACATCACTGATCATATCCTGCATGAGTAGCATAGGTGTCAAGGTTTGTGTAAGATCAAACTCAACGAAAGGATAATTTTAGACTGGTTTCTGAAATCCCTCCTCCCCACCATTTCCAAAGACGTGGCCTCTGAATGACCCCAAAACAAAGAAGAGGCTATCCTCAAATCCCAATAGTTTAAATTGATATATGCATAGTATGGTTATTTGTATACAATCATTTTCGATGCCCCTCACAAATATTCCTCCCAAAGAGACCTGTCAAGGGCATCCCATGTTGTAGATGGTTTGATTAGCATTGTTGCATATTGATCCAATCTGTATGTTCCTTACCCTCCCTCAATTAGTGGTTACATGTATGTAAATGTACCTAACATTGTGTGTTCCCATTAGAGCCCTATTTCCACTCTAAGCTACAGCCCCGATTTATCACATGCTTCATCCCATTCGGTAACAAGTACCTTATATTCGTCTCATGATTCGAATACCCATGTTCATGGACCCTCCTGTAGTGGCACCATGTGTGGTAGTGCTTCTATTGGATTTGTGGCTCCTCCAACCATGAACCCATTTTATATCTTTCATGTTCAATCGCTAGCTTCTCCAGTGCATCCACACCCCACTACTCCTTCTTTCCCTCTTGATCAAGTGTATTCCCAACAGAACATACCTTCCCAACTTGTGCCCAATAACTAGTAAGCGCAACCTAAGAGAATGAATAAGGGAAATAATAAAGCAAACAACAAACAATAGGGAGGTGGAAACCAACCCGCTAACCCACTTGATAACACTCGATAAAATTGCATAGATAAATACCCTAACAAGCCACCTAAACATGCCAAAAACGCTCAATTACAAACCAATCATCTATTCTCTTTCGGTAGTTTGTATGGGCATTCTACCCATCACTATCCTGATTTGTCTAAGGCCCACCAACTTTGGAGTGAGATGAACAAATAAAAATAGGCTGCTACTCCATAGGGGCAAGTAAACACACCTTTGCCTCATCCCACTCAAACCCAACTTGTAGTTCTTCAAAACTCCTTCCCAGCACAAGGGGTCGTAATGGGACAACTATTGTGTTGATGTATTTGTAACTTCAGAAGATATTCTTCTGTGTATTACATTTGTACTTTATTGTATATCCCATAGAGATGTATTATTCCTCTGATTGGAAGTGTCGTCATTTGTATTTGAAAGTGTCGTCATGTGCATTGAAAAGTGTCGTCATTTGTATTGATGGGTTATTAGACCACCAGTGTGGGGTTGGCCCTGGTTAGCACATGTGGTTGGGTTATTAGGCTTGATTAGCAAGTCAGCCCCAGTGGATTATTAGCAGGTCAAGTTAGTGTATAAATAGAGAGGTTGCATCTCTCATTTAGTTCATTCACTCACTTCTCAAGCTCGCATAGCTAAGAGAGAAAGTGGTGCACTTGTGGAGGAGGAGGAGCATCTGCTAGAGACATCTTATTGGGTTTGATCCTTGTGATCTTGGTTTGTGGCTTATCTTATCTCTGAGGAAGTTGCAGGGTTTTTCACCTTCTTGGTTTTCCCCAGTGAAACTTTGTGTCTCTTCTGTGATTGCTTTTGTGTCTATGATTGATATGTTATACATGTTATTCTCTTAGAGATCCTTATGATAATGGAATGAAATTATCGAAAAATTAACATGGTATCAGAGCTTACCTAAGAAGAAGGCACTCTGCGACTGCGGAAGCTAGGGCTTATTAATATTTGGGTTTCTCTCCACTGATCATCAAAGGCAGGAGGCTAGATTGACTCTCCTTGGAAGGGTGCATATTTATTTCGAGACAAAATTCAATTATGAGCATTTTTCAGTTTTGGCCCTAAAAAATAGGGTTTCCACAAAAATAGGAATTTCTGAAATCTAAGGACATATCTAGAAACGCCTTGGAAAAATCGAAGTTTAGAACTTTGGATCGAACTTTTTGGTTGGGTGAAGCTTTGGGAAACTCAACCCTAATTCAGAGTCCTCCTAGTGAATCCGGGAGATTGGAAAGCATTTATGAATGGTAAAACTTTTCAGTTTTCAATTTTTGAGTACACCAGGCCAATCATCTCATCAAGGTGCATCTTTCTATCCTTTCAGAATATTGAAATTCACATTTTGAATTTTTAGGGTTTCTCTGACAAACCCTAATCCAACTCTGGATCTAGTTTTCAGCAAATCAAGTGGAAAGACCTACATCTTTTCTATTTCCATTTGAAGTACTCTCTAAGATGTCTCACCACACCAAGCTTGAGGATAAGCTTGAAGGGGATGATAACTTCCGAGCCTGGAAGTATAGGATTGGGTTAATACTAGAAGAGAATGAGTTGGACAACTACATAAAGGAAGAGGTTCCAGTTCTAGAGGAAGATGAGGATAAGGCCTTACACAAGAAGAACCTGGTCAAGGCTAAGAGAATCATTGCTGATTCTATCAAAGACCATCTCATACCACATGTGTCTTCCCTAAAGACACCTAAGGAGATGTTTGACTCCTTGACCAAATTATTTGAAGGAAAGAACATAAATCAGAAGATGACTCTATGGAACGAATTGAAAGGGGTGTTAACACCTAAAAAGTGCTCACTAGCTCACTCCCTTACTCACATGACCCATTTGTCCACTTTTTCACCATCTGATCCTCTGAAACCAACAAAAGGTCACCAAAAGACCTCAGTACACCCCTTTTTTCCATTAAAAAAGATTATTTTTCCAAGAAAATCATAAAAAACCCTCAAAAAGGGTCCAAATCCCCAAAAATATTAAAAAGGGAATTAAAATATTATTTTTATTCAAAAAAGGAAAAAGGAGGGAAAAGTACCTAAACCATGTTGGTAAATACCATTTGGTTTCCACAAAACCACAAATGGTATTTCCCACCACCAAAACCTATAAAAAGGTGGTAGGGGCTCCTCATTTCACATCCATCCATTATCTCATCCTTATGCTGCTGAAATCTCCCCTGAGCATTTTAGCCATTGCAAACCACATTGGAGAAGAGACCATTGGAGATTGGAGTTGCTCATCCTTGGAGCCATTCAACCTCACCATTAGAGGTATTGATTCCGCAAGCACTTGCTTGCCTCATTCTTTCAATACAAATTTATTATTCTTATATGTTCTTGTTCTTGATTTTAAATTATCTTTGTTATTTGCTTAATATATTTGCTTAGATCCATGATTAGTCTTGTTTAATTAGTTTATTGTTATTTATTTCCATTGAAACTGCTGCTACTAGTTAGTAGGTACCCATAGCACTAAGCCTGGTTGCAAAACCGGGCCAACAGTTTTTGGCGACTCCGCTTTGGTTTGAACTATAGATCTCTAGTTTTGCCTTTAATCTTAGTTTTTTATGAGTTTTTAACCTTTAGATCCATATATCTGCCATCTTAGACATCAGATCCATTGCTGCTCTGAGTTTTGGCCCCATAAACAGCCCAAAATTTTTAATTTTCGGGTTCGTTTCTCGGTTTCCGTGCACGGCTTCCGCATCACGGTTTTTTTGCCAGACAGTCGCGCGGTCCATCGCGACTTTTCTGTGTTTTTCCGCGCGGTCCATCGCGGCTTTTTGCCAGACAGTCGCGCGGTCCATCGCGACCTTTCTGCGTTTTTCCACGCTGCTCTTCGCGACTTGTGCGGTTAAAACCCGCGCGGTCCATCGCGACTGTGCAGTCAAAACCCGCGCGGTCCAGCGCAACTGTGCGACCAAAACCCGCGCGGTCCATCACGGCTTTTCTGTCAAAACCCGCGCGGCTGAATTTTTCATTCGGCCATCCCGATTTTGAAAATTTTTTTTTTTTTATTTTTATTTTTTACAGTATTAAATTCTGCATATTTGACAGCTTTGAAAAAAAAATTTACTATTTAAAGTGCATATCTAGAAATCTTTTTAAAAATTTTCAAGAAAGTGAAAGAAAGACTCATTTTGCATTTTCATCTAGATTCAAATTTTTTCCTGTTTACTTCTTTAAAAATCTTGCCCTTAGCAATTTTTTCTTGAAACGAAGAAATCCATTTATTTCTTTTAAAAAGAAGTCTATTATTTGCTTTCATAAATCCAAGAAATCCTTTGTTTTTTGAGCTATTTTTTGAAAGGCATTTAAATTCCTTTTAGTGAAAAAAGTCATAAATATTTGCTTTTTATTTTCGAAAAATCCTTTATTTTTTGAAAATTTCCTGTAAAGCATTTAATTTTTTCAAGTTCAGTTTACAACACCTCACGTGCACTCACACGATCACTTAATTGAACTAAGCCTTAAAACGTACCCTAATTTGAACACACTTTTAACCCCACTTGGGGAACACTAAAAGAATTCTTGTAGCTAGGTAGTATTGGGGGGATAGGTGTTCCAATAACACCCCTCAGTTCTTATATCTGAGACATAGAAGTTGTCCAATTAGGGAGCTAAAAATCTCTTAGTACTTTTTGGCGCGGTCACAACCGGTTTGTGGGAAGGCCTCTCCCTTAGGAGGGTTGAAGTCGCGAGGATGGTTCCGGAAGCCTGAGTGGAATACCGAAATCCATTCAGTAACCGAAGGGCTACCATTCGCAGTTCTCGGGATATCCCTGTATTGGGATATTGCGATCAAAGGACCAAACGACAGATTTACCTTTTCTCGACGTGTCATGAACGGAGTATCCTAGTAGCCTGTCTTTAGGATTGATTACCCGGTGTCCCTCCCGGTAGGGGGATATCTAGCCGTTGTCTCAACATTCATATTGTCTGACTTGGATTTCATCACCTTGCAGAGGATATCGTGTGTTTCACAATACTTTTAGATTAGGTGTTTGCATGATTTCAACCTACCTGTGGTCTAGTTACACCTATTTTTTCTAGGAGCCGCTTGCATGTTGGTATTCTGACCAGTTGTTGCATTCCTCCACTTATTGTAGCACAGCTGCTAGAATAAGCGCCTTTTTTGAGGATTGATTTTTGGCCTGAGAGCCTTCTTTTTTCACTCCCCTTCTTGCACCCTTGGTTGCATTAGGGTTTTGAGTCTTTTATATATATCACCACCTGATACTTAAATAAATTTTTTTACCCAAACACATATTCTCACCATTGAGAATTTTAGACGCTCTTGTCGTCTACAGGGTGAACTCCCAGAGTTTAGTCCACTTGGCTCTCCACGTCACGGACGCAGAGCCTTATCCCTTGATTCGACACATCGTCAATCAATTAGGCAGTCATCCGATTCTGACACACCTCACTTCACCTTTGATTTGGAGGTAGAATCCGAAAACCCCACAGAGTTACCACCAACCACCATTATGTCTGGAACACCATTTGATCCACTATTTACAACTACCATAGGTCAGACATCCGCAGACCCTTCTGCTGTAGTACCATCCACAGCAACAACCACCCCTCTGGGTATGCCCAATACGGGTAACACTCCATATTTAGGAATGCCTAACACAGGGCCACCACCTGTTATGGGCATGCCCAACATAGGGGTCACACCCCCTCTGGTTCCCACAAAACCTATCCCAGGAATCCCCACTGCTATTCCTAACCCAAGTGTAACCCATGTTGCACTTGGAGGCGCTGGCCCATACCAGACTACACCTATTGGAGGGCACATACCCTCCATACCTAGCATACCTTTAGGTGCTACTGGACCCCACACCACAATGACTAGGCATATCCCAGTTCCAGTCACCACATCTGCTAGCTTACCATACATGGCGAGTCTGAACCTGCCAGACTTAGCTAGGCTCACAAATGACCCCATCAGACATGATCCTGCGTGGCCTCACATGCCCACCAAACTCCCCTCTGACATCCCTAAGTTTGAGGGTAAGACGGGTGAAGACCCCCAGAACCATATCATGTCCTTCCATCTATGGTGTTCCTCCAACTCCATAGTGGACGACTCTGTCCGCCTCCGGCTCTTACAGCGCACCTTCACTGGCTCTGCAGCCAAGTGGTATATTGAGCAACCCCATGGGACGCATGCCACATTTACCTCCCTTGCCTCGACCTTCCTGCAGTTTTTCCAGTTACCTGTCCGCTATGATGCGGGAGTCGAGATCCTACTGTCTTGCAGACAGAACACGGCCACCCATATCATTGACCACATTCATGAGTGGCGTCGACGCCGAAGCCTCTGCAAAATCAAGTTAGACGACCATATATTCCTAGATTGGTTTCTGAAAACCCTTCTCCCTCTCATTACGAAGGATGTGGCATCCGAAAGACCCCAGTCTGAAGAAGAGGCCATCCTCAAAGCCCAACAGTTTGATCTCATTTACGCCCAATCGGGTTATCTGTATACCATTATTCCAGACGCCCCTCGGGGCGAGTCATCCCAACATGATGCGCCGGGGGCATCCCATGCCGCTGATGGCATTATTGGTCATATGGCCGCACATCCCCAACCCTTTTCCATTACACATCCTAGCCATGGTCCCGACCTTTCGCGGGCTACATCTCAGTCTGGAGCAACCAGTTCATATGCTCCCATGGAACATCACCACCATACCCATGGACCTTCATGTCCACCTCAGTGTTTTGGTCATGCAACACCTACATACGCCCCCCCAGCTGCACCTCAACCATTGTACTATCCAATAGCTTAGGGTTACCAACAACCCCAGCAAGCAACTGGACCACCTCCAGCACCACAGGATTATTATCCACCACAACCTGCTCCCACACCTGCGACGAACCGAAATCCTCCCACTGGGGCAAGTGTATACACAGCACAACCAGCCCCAGAACCAAAACAACCAGTGCAACCAAGGTGCGCAACAGAACCGTGGTAGAGATCGTAACCGCGGTAATAACCAACAACATCAGCAAGGTCCTCCACCTCCCAATCCTCCACAGAATAACAATGCTGCTCCTCCCAACCGCAATCCGGATCGGAATCCTAAGCATCCTAGAAATAACAACCTCAGAACAAACCACCCTTGTTCTATCTGCGGGGTCTATGGTCATTACACACATTCTTGCCCACATTTGGAGCGAGCTCGGCAACTCTGGACCGACGATGCACATCGTCAAGGGCAAGCGGCTCCTCAGCCGCCACCCAACCCTCCACCACCTCAACATCAACCTTTGGTGCTGCAAAACCCCTTTCCAAACCAAGGTGTAGTGAACACTCAGCCGTTAGCCCCCCCTCAGGGCAACGTACCACCACAACAGATCACTTATGCAGCCCCTGATCAACCCATGTTCGATTCAGGTACTCACCATTTGTTGATGATGTCGACTGTCGATGCCAACCTCCAAACCTGAAGGAACCAATATGGCTCCACGTCTGAAGCCCCCCCCGCCGACAAGAACACTAACGTTAATCCAACAGATCAAACGTTACGTATACCTCCGGCTCCACTTGATGGCGCTTCCAAAGCACCTAGCTTCCCACTTCGTCGCATCAACAGTAATCCCAATGCTTGCGCTGCGTCGAATTACAACATCGTAGACGACTTAGCCCAGTCTCCTGCAGCCATGTCTGCTTTAGAGGTTTCCTCAATAGGACCCAGACTTTACTCCGAGGCGTCGATGACCTCTACTTTCCAGGCCATTCCACCACCATCACCGGAGACCCACGTCGCGAACCTCTGTACTCTTTCACAGAATACACAACCACCCAGTAATCAACCACCTTTGTTCCCTAAACCACCATTGGTCCCTAGTCACATCGGTGTTACACCCATCCACACAATCCCCTTTCTATTCCCTCCTTCGGGCGTAGTAAGCGCTCCGGTTATGGCTACCCTTAGTCTCCCCGGGTTATCATTGGGATTACCTGTGTGGTATATTTCGCCTCCCGTTCCACCGCCGACACCAAATGTCATCCTGCAACTGGTGCAACCCATTGTTACTTCTACCCAACCACCTCCCGGTATCACTACTCCTTCGTCATCGACGAATCCCCCTCCACTCATTAGACCCATTGGGGGCAGAGGCCCGCAGCCATACACTGCGGTACCCCCACCCAAGGCAGTTAGACCTCCCCCCGTATTTCGTGCTCCTCCAAAATGCCCGTTGTGTGATGAGTTAGGACATCCAACTCATCAGTGTCCACAGTTACCTGCATTGCAGGAACACATGCAAATGCTGGACGACGACCCCAACATCCCGGTTGTCAAACTCGATCCAAAACCCATGCCTCGTGATAAATCACTGCGTACCAACCACCCATGTGCGATATGTGGTATTTACGGCCACTACTCCCATCACTGTCCTGACATCCCAGATTACAGAGCAGCCCTCTACGAGATGAACAATTTGGACCTTGAGACGGCACCCCCTACTATCGAGGAGATCTACCCTCCGCATCATCCTCATCCGGAGAGATTAACACCATCTACATGACCTCTTTGACTACCACTACCTCATCACTCGATTTGACCACTCAAAGCTCCCGCAATGATGAAGAGGTTCTCGAGACTCCTACTACCTTTGATTATCCCGGGGAAGACATGCACCATCGTCCATACTTCCTCCTGGAAGAGACTTCATCCACCACCGCTACCCAATCCGCGGTTGAGTCCAAGGATTTCCTTCCTACTAAAATCGACTGGTTAACGGATCCCATGGCCGATATTTCTCCCGTCATCCACATTGACATCTCTGACCCACTTGGTGCCCTTCATACCATCACATTAGGAACCTCCCACAGTGAGCATGAGATCGGAGAATACCAACAACTATTCCAAGAATTCACTGATGTCTTTACTTGGTCAGATACCGAAATGCCTGGCCTTGACCCCGCCATTTATATGATCTCCACTGGATACCCCTCTGTTCGGTCGGCCCCTTCCATTGATCCCTTTGACACACAGGTTCAACCCTTTCAAATCGACCAGGAAACCACATGTCCACAACATGGGGGCAGGCCCAAAACCTTGCCTACTCATCATCATCGTGATCCTCGTCGGAGATACTGGGGGCATCCACCCCACAACGGGAATCCCCCATCATCATATCATCACTTCAGTATGCCACCACGACCCACAGCCTCATGGTATAACACCCCGCCAGCAGTTGCTCAATGCCCTATTGATCTCTCTCTGAGACAACATCTGCACCACATTGACACCTCTGAGTTAGGGGGCATAATAGATTACCTCGACCCCGGGATAGGGGGCATGATCAATCATTTTGAACCTTCCCCATCATCTTTATCTCAACACCTCAATGAGCCCATCGTTCAAAACAACACATATGTGATCCACAATCACAAACCCCATGCACATAGCATGGGGGCAGGCCATTAACCCTGCTCACTTTTTCATATTCGTGATCTCAACCCTTTTTGAGGTCACATGTCACTTGTATATTTGAGTTGATACACATAGTGTTCCCCCCCAAGGGTCATCATTTCTCCCCACCACTGCATCCTTCGCTTGGTGGGATCACCTTTATTTGTAGCCATTTTTTAACCTAGTTCTTTCCTTTAACCATTCCGGAGTCCTTATGACCTCCGTTTTTCGCACCATTTGCACTGCTGGATTCATATTTCCGTGCCCGTGATGATGCTTGAGATCATTTCTCGCTCTCACCAGGACCAATATCAACATTGTGTCCTAACACCTTGTCGCCCCAGTTTGTGTGCCACATCAGCCGTTCTCCGTTTCCGACAACCCTTATGTCACCGGATCCAGTTTTCCGCGCTCGTGATGATGCTTGAGATCATTTCTCGCTCTCACATTTAGATTTTTTCGGGTCGAACATTTTTTCCATGCCCCCTTGTCACCTCGGTTTGCGTGCCACATCGGCCGTTCTCAGTTTGGGGCATGCCTTATATCGTCGGATCCAGTTTTTCGCGCTTGTGATGATGCTTGAGATCATTTCTCGCTCTCACCTTTCGATTTTTCGGCCATTTCTTCCATGCTCCCTCATCACCTCGGTTTGCATGCCACATCAGCCGTTCGCCGTGTCCGACAATCTTTATGTCACCGGATCCAGTTTTCCGCACTGATGACGATGCTTGAGACATTTTCTCGCCCTCATCAATCCATTTTTGTTCGGTATAATTTTATCCCTTTTTCGGGCCGAGCAACCCCTTTCACGAAAAAGGCACTTAGGGAGTTTCTGTTAAGCTCTTATCTGACTCCTAAAACAATGAAAAGATCGCCAAGCAATCTTGCTTCCTTTCATGCTCGCTAAACGTATCTGAAAGGGCGTCTACCTGGTATAAGTTACCCCTTTTCCGGACCTCGTAGACTATTTACGAAAAAGGTATACTCTAGTTACATCGGCTAGAAGAGTAATCCATCCGCATCATTTTATGCTTTTTCGGGCCTTGGAGACTAAACTTACAAAAAAGAAACACCAATAGAGTCCACTTACCGCTTTCAGACTCTCTAAACATGAAAGCAACCATGAGCATGAGCCGTCCTGGGCTCGCAAAATCCACAGGACCGTACCATTTCAGAGCACACTTTTATCCCTTCTTGGAGCTCATTAAAACTACGAAGAAGGAATCAATGGTGCCTCTTGGCGCTACAACAGATCATGTCTACTCACATAGCAACTTCCCCATTTTGGTCGCCTTTGTTCAGAGTATTCTGCAGTATGTCACTCTAAAAACTCCCTCGACAGCTACCATCAGCAAAACCCCCCCCGGAGTCAGTACATACCCTTCAGTCCCCAAAAAAGCCATAATCCCTGCACCTATAAGTCAGTTCCCTACGCTGCAAGGTCAACCATGTCATCATGCTCTGAAAAAAGGAAGTTTGAGTCTACCCATTTTTTGACCCATTAGCTTCCCATTCCCACAAGTATGTCAGTCCTACCATCAGTACTACATCACTTCAGTTATACACCTCGTGCTCCTATCAAGGAAACATCATTGCCTTGTTAGTTGCTGGTCTCCCTCTGTCGACGACAACCACATTGATTCCAGAGGATAGACCTAGAGGTCCCTGTGTCTTGGACTCATTACCATTTATGATGAGTGCCTACGAATCATTTCGAGAGGAATCCTCAGTGCCTCTCCGAATGATTGTTTCTCACATGCTCGACTTCAACACCTTGACCGCATCGTTGAGACTCGCACAGGGTATTGGTCCGTTCAGTTATTAGTCGAAGACCCCCGGATACCACTTGACTCCTCCACATTTGAGAGTCTACCTATGGATACAACCAGTCACATTTTTTCTATAGATATCCGGGTTGCGTATGACGACAATATTCAGATGTACCCCAGTTTTATACTCCCTCGAGTATACAGATACAAATACTTCCCAGAGATGGCCCACAGTCATTAAGTCCATACAGATGATTGAACACCTTCAGTTTCAACAGTTATTCCAGTGTATCAGTTATTGAGATCAGCCATGATCACGAGTATATCCCACAATAATGTCCCCTCTGGACCATTATGATGTACCAGTATATTTCTTCACGTATTAGATCCCCCTTCTTGGGACTAATTGTTTTGTATATGTCTTGATACGAGCATGGGAATGCTCGCCTCGTCCTTTATCAGAGATTATACCTCATTCATATTGAGGCCATGTAATATTTTTTGTTTTTGCAGCTTCCAAGGGCCGTGGCTCCAGTCTACAACCAGTCTCTTCTCTCCCCTAAACCCCAGAAAAAAGGACAAAAGAACTATGATGTCTATCGGCCATACGATGAGCTCCTTCCCTCACACATCAGGGGGCAATCTGTTAACACCTAAAAAGTGCTCACTAGCTCACTCCCTTACTCACATGACCCATTTGTCCACTTTTTCACCATCTGAGCCTCTGAAACCAACAAAAGGTCACCAAAAGACCTCAGTACACCCCTTTTTCCATTAAAAAAGATTATTTTTCCAAGAAAATCATAAAAAACCCTCAAAAAGGGTCCAAATCCCCAAAAATATTAAAAAGGGAATTAAAATATTATTTTTATTCAAAAAAGGAAAAAGGAGGGAAAAGTACCTAAACCATGTTGGTCAATACCATTTGGTTTCCACAAAACCACAAATGGTATTTCCCACCACCAAAACCTATAAAAAGGTGGTAGGGGCTCCTCATTTCACATCCATCCATTATCTCATCCTTATGCTGCTGAAATCTCCCCTGAGCATTTTAGCCATTGCAAACCACATTGGAGAAGAGACCATTGGAGATTGGAGTTGCTCATCCTTGGAGCCATTCAACCTCACCATTAGAGGTATTGATTCCGCAAGCACTTGCTTGCCTCATTCTTTCAATACAAATTTATTATTCTTATATGTTGTTGTTCTTGATTTTAAATTATCTTTGTTATTTGCTTAATATCTTTGCTTAGATCCATGATTAGTCTTGTTTAATTAGTTTATTGTTATTTATTTCCATTGAAACTGCTGCTACTAGTTAGCAGGTACCCATAGCACTAAGCCTGGTTGCAAAACCGGGCCAACAAGGGGTAAAGCTTAAGAATGGAGAGACCATTCAATCCTACTTTTCTAAGGTCTCTCAAATCAAGGAACAACTCGAAGCTATAAATGAAGTAGTGGAGATTGGTGAAATTGTGATGACCACATTGAATGGCCTATCTAGGTCATGGGACTCCTTCACCCAAGGAATCTGTGCAAGAAGGAAACTAATCTCTTTCAGTAGACTTTGGGATGAATGTTCACAAGAATAAGCTAAGCTTGTGGCCTAAGAAGAAAAGATGGGAAATGAACATCAAGCTCTCACAGCACATACCAATAAAGGTAAGTTCAAGAGGGAGCATTCTCATCCTAAGAAAACTTCACACCATCATCATAGAGACAAGAAAGATCTAATATGTTTTACATGCAATGAGAAGGGACAATTTGCCTCAGATTGTCCTAAGAACAAAAGGAACAACAACAACAACTTCAACAAGAAGAAGAAGGGCAACAAGAAGAGATATCATGCTCATGTTGCTGAGGATGATGAACCATCCAAGAAGAAAGCTAGAGCAGAAAGTGATGACTGATCAAGTGAAGATGAATATGTTCTAATCTATGCTCTCACAGGTACTATCTCTCATGGATGTGATGATTGGCTTATTGATAGTGGGGATTCCAAACACATGACCAGGTTTAAAGAATCCTTTGTAGATCTATCTGAACATGAGTCACCTCATAAAGTGAAACTTGGGGATGACTATCAATATCCTATCAAAGGAAGTGGTGAAGCCTCCTACAAACTAGACTTTGGGAAGTATTTGAAGATGAAAGATGTTCTCTATGTACCTAGGCTCAAGAAGAATCTCCTATCCATATCATCTTTGGATGCAAAAGGAATTAGATTTGTATTTGTAGATGGCCAAGTACTCATGTGACCAAAGGGTAAGACCATAGATGATGCAGTAGTGATTGGAGAGCAAGAGGGAGGATTGTTCAAATTGATGGGACAACCTGAACATGCCATGGTACATGAATCCATGGAGCCAAGTGAAATTTGGCATAGAAGGCTCGCACACATGCAATACAGAGCACTACCAATTGCAAGAAAAGTTGTAGAAGGTCTTCCTGAAATCCAATCAAAGCATGAAGGTGTTTGCAAAGGATGTGCAAAAGGAAAGAACACAAAGAAGGCATTTCCAAGCAGTGAAAGCAAAGAAAAAGGAGTCTTGGAGATTACTCACTCCGATGTATGCAGTCCGATGTCTTCCAGTTCTCTAAGTGGGTATGCATACTATGTTTCTTTCATTGATGATTTCTCTAGGAAGACTTGGGTTTATTTCTTGAAGAATAAAGATGAAGTGTTTGATAAGTTCAAGGAATTCAAAGCCTTGCTAGAAAATCAAACTAACCAGAATATCAAGACCTTCAGATCCGACAATGGCGGAGAATTCACTTAAGGTGATTTCAAGAAGCTATGCAGTGATTCAGGGATTAAGAGTTGAATGCTCCCTACAATCCACTAAAAAATGGAGTTGTAGAAAGGAAGAATATAACCATCATGGAAGCAGCATGGGAAATGCTTCATGATCAAGATCTGCCTATGCATCTATGGGCAGAAGTAGCTAGGACAACTGTATATGTGTAGAACAGAACACCTCACAGGATACTTGACAACAAGACACCAGAAGAAGTATTCTTTGGTAAGAAACCAGAAGTTAGCTATCTTACGATATTTGGTTGTCCTGTATACACACAAATTCCAGGAAAAGAGGACAAAACTAGATCCTTCAGGAAAGAAGGGAATCTTTGTGGGTTACAGTGAAAGTTCAAAGGCTTACAGAATATACTTTCTAGGGTTCAAGAAAATTGACATCAATAGGGATGTAACATTTCATGAAGACTCAGCATACATCAAATCAAGGAAGACACCTGTTGAAGACCATGAAGAACCAAAGGAAACCAGATTTCAAGACACCACTATGAATGAAGCAATTCCAGAAGTAGATCATAAAATTGAAGATCCATAAGAACCTATAGATCCACCCCATGAGAAGAACTCTCACAAGAGGAAACCTGCATGGGCTAGGGAGCTCATTTAAGATGCGTAAAGGTATGTCATTCTAGAAGAAGAACATAGAGAAAGGAAGAGGACTAGATCACATACTAGTTATGTTGCCTTACTCTGTGATATTATGAACAAAGAACCTTCTAGTTATGAAGAAGTAGCGGAAAATAAAGAATGGAAGAATAGCATGGTCGAGTAGTACTAGTTGATCATGAAGAATGATGTTTGGGATGTAGTCCCAAGACTTGAAGGGAAGTCAGTTGTGACTTCCAAGTGGATCTAGAAGATCAAGCATGCTACTGATGGTAGCATAGAGAAATACAAGGAAATATTTGCTCGTGGCTTCTCTCAGAAAGAGGGGATAGACTATGAAGAAACTTTTGCTCCTATATCCAGATACACTTCCATTAGAATGGTACTTGCTCTAGCTACAGTAATGAAATGGAAGATACACCAGATGGATGTCAAGACAACTTTCTTGAATGGTGTAGTCCAAGAGGAAGTGTATGTGGAGCAGCCACTTGGTTTTGAGACACCTGACAGGGAGTCATATGTGTGCAAGTTAAAGAAAGCCTTGTATGGTTTGAAGCAAGATCCTAGGACTTGCTATGGTAGGATGGACAGTTTCCTATCCAGTTTGGGCTTTACCAAGAGTAAAGTAGATTCCAACCTTTACTACAAGGTTGAAGAAGGCAATCCAGTGATACTACTCTTGTATGTGGATGACCTGTTTGTTACAGGTGAGGATAAATTGATTGCCGATACCAAGAGGAAGCTTGCTGCCGAATTCGAGATGAAGGACTTGGGGATGATGAACTATTTTATAGGCATGGAGGTGTGGAAAAGTGCAAATGGGATCTTCCTTGGACAAGGGAAGTATGCAGTAGAGATCCTTAAGAGGTTCGGTATGATGGACTGCAAGGCCATGGCCACACCTATGGCATCAAACCTAAAGCTTCTGTGTGATGCTTCATCTGTGCCGGTTGATGTCATGATGTATTGTCAGATGATTGGGTCCTTGATGTACGTGACGAATATGAGACCAGATATTTGCTTTGCGGTAAACAATTTGAGCCAGTTCCTGACGGATCCGAGAGGTGTTCACCTGGTTGCTGTAAAGTGTATTCTGAGGTACCTAAAGGGTATAGTTGATTATGGGCTCAAGTATGATGCGAATCAAAAGTTTAATCTAGAGGGTTATGTTGATTTAGATTGGGAAGGCAATGCTACATATAGGAAGAGAAATTTTGGGTGCTACTTCAGTATGGGATCAGGTGTGATCTCTTGGTTTAGCAGGAAGAAATCCTGCATAGAATTGAGTACATCAGAAGCAGAGTATGTTGCAGCTTGTTCAGCTAGTTGTGAAGCAGTATGGCTGAGGAAGCTACTGTCTGAGTTATTTGATCTATCGTTGGATGCTACTGGTATATTTTGTGACAACCAGAGTTGTGTGAATTTGTCTGAGAACCCGGTGTTCCATGACAGGTCGAAGCACATTAAGATCAAATATCACTATATCATGGATATGGTACAGAGAGGAGCAGTGAAGCTCTTGTATGTTGAAATGGATGAGCAGGTTGTAGATGTGTTGATGAAACCACTAGCCATAATGGAGTTTGAGTACTTCATAGAAAGGCTTGGTGTTCTTCATATTTAAGATACTTCAAGGAAGAAGTGATGGGACACATTTTCAGGAGCCATTCCAAGCATGGTGAGAGGAGGATCTGTTCCATGGCTGTGGATGTAAGCACTGTGTGATGAAGCATCAGGACGCTGCTCCAGTTACTACTTTGTATATGCATTAGTTGGATGCTTTGTATAATTAGTTGGATCATGTATATATATGCATCAGTTGGATGCTTTGTATGATCAGTTGGATCATGTATTTGTATATGTATATGTATCAGGTGGATGCATTATATGATCAGTTTGATCATGTGTGAGGAGTATCAGGATGATGCTCTGGATGACATGCATCAGGACGATGCAATGACGATGATCAGGATGATACTTTGGATGACATGCATCAAGATGATGCAATGACGATGATCATGTGTATCAAGATGATAATCTGGATGATATGCATCAGGACGATGCTATGATTATGATCAGGATGATCATGTACATTAGGACAATGTATGGTGAGTATCAGGTTGATACTCTGTGGCCGTGGACAGGTTGTGCAGATGAGCATGTAACTAGACCTGGGAGATTTGATAGGTTGAGTAGTACGCTTTTAATCAGTCTTGGGATACTCTTTTGAGGCATTGCTCTGGGAGGACATGTAACTAGACCTGGGAGATCTGAGAGGTTGAGTAGTGCGCTCGTAATCAGTCCTGGGATGCTATTTCGAGGCTTTGTCCTATGGCATGTAACTAGACCTGGGAGATCCGATAGGTTGAGCAGTACACTCGTAATCAGTCTTGGGATGCTCTTTTAAGGCTTTTCCATGACCACATGTAACTAGACCAAGGAGATCTGATAGGTTGAGCAATACACTTGTAATCAGTCCTGGGATGCTCCTTCGAGGAATTGTGGTAGGAGTCACATGTAATACGTCCTGGAGATCCGGACAGGTTGTGCTAGTCACGTAAAAGGCCTCGGATGCTCTTTAGAGTTCTTTCTAGTCAAGAAACTCTTTTAAGGTTTTGTGACAGTCACATATAAGTGGACCTGGGAGATCTTTTCGGTCGTGCTTCGATACATAAAGGATCCTAGGATACTCTTTCAAGGCATTGCGACGCACGTAATAAGTCCTGAGGATTCCACAGTATGACTAGTGATGATGAAGACCTACAGGTGGTGGGCCTATATCCAGCATGAAAAAGGGCTGGCTCTATAGAACTTCCTATGACGAGAAGAATTCAGAGATAACCCAGTGATCGAGATGTTGAGTAGAGTAGTAGTAATGATGATGATGCTTTGTGATCCAATGATGATGATACAGCTCCAAAATTGAAGACTTGCTCCAATATGTATTGATGACCTGTGTTCAGAATACCTTCCTAGTTAAGAGGGAGTGTTGATGTATTCGTAACTTCATAAGATATTCTTCTATGTATTACATTTGTACTTTATTGTATATCCCACAGAGATGTATTATTCCTCTGATTGGAAGTGTCATCATTTGTATTTGAAAGTGTCGTCATGTGCATTGACAAGTGTCATCATTTGTATTGATGGGTTATGAGACCACCAGTGTGGGGTCGGCCCTGGTTAGCACATGTGGTTGGGTTATTAGGCTTGATTATCAAGTTGGCCCCAATGGATTATTGGCATGTCAAGTCAGTGTATAAATAGAGAGGTTGTCTCTCTCATTTAGTTCATTCACTCACTTCTCAAGCTTGCATAGATAAGAGAGAAAGTGGCGCACTTGTGGAGGAGGAGGAGCATATGCTAGAGACATCTTATTGGGTTTGATCCTAGTGATCTTGGTTTGTGGCTTATCTTATCTCTGAGGAAGTTGCGGGGTTTTTCACCTTCTTGGTTTTCTCCGGTGAAACTCTGCGTCTCTTATGTGATTGATTTTGTGTCTATGATTGATATACTGTAGAGATATGCTGTACATGTTATTCTCTTAGAGATCATTATGATAATGGAATGAAATTATAAAAAAATTAACATATTGGAACCTTATCTACCCCAACCAATTTCGTTGATTCAACCACTTCAATCTTAGGTATATCACCTCCTCATGTTGTATGTCGATGTGAACCTTCAAACACAATATAACCAATACAGCTCAATTGCCAAAGATTCCACTACTGATAAGGGAAAAGACACCATTCCCATTGACAAAACCTTGCACCTTCCTAAACCACCTGTTGATAGGATTCCAAAATTCCTAAAGTTTCCTTTGCATCGTATTGCAAACAATCCCAACTCTTGCACTGCTCCTAATTATAAAGTTGTGGATGACTTAGCATAGTCTACCACTGCCATGTCAACTATGCAAGTTCTTAAGAATTGTCTTATTAAACACAAAGCCTTATTGTTAGTGTTAGGTGCAATCAATCTTTCTGACTCCCATTTGATGACATTTGATTCAGATCAAGTGGAACCGTGGATGCCCTATTCAATGGCCTTCCAAGTCTTGGTGACCATCTAAAATCTGGTGATTTATCGATGCATTATCGATGAATGTGCGTCTATTGTGTCATGTCAACTCATGTTTGGAAAAATATCATATTCCCCCAACTTGCACCATCTCTCATCACATTACATGCTTATGATGTACGTGCAACTCAACCTTAGGGTCTTCTCCTAAATGTCCCTGTAGAGTTAGCTGGTAAAATAGTGTTAATCGATATTGAGGTTGTCAATGCCCAATTAGACTACGACCTCCTTCTTGGGTGTAGCTATATGTATGCGATGAAATCAGTTGCATCATCCATCTTCTAAATTATGATGTTCCGCTCATGAAGGGAATATTGTTAAGCTATACCAATTGACATGTTATGATCCGAAGGGGAAATTTTTTTCGGAAAAGGTTCTACCCAGAGTAGACAACAGTATCAACTTCGTTCCTATTGTTGGTAGGTGGTTTGGTAAGGTAGAATCGCAGCATCGCTGATGATGTGACAAGTCAGAAGGTATCGCAGAAGGCGGAAAGCTAGGTGTAAAGGAGATTATTTTATGTATTTTTGAGTTAGATGTACCGTAGTATGCAGGTTTTGGGTCATTTGGACCGTATGTTAGGTAATTTTTGGTCAATTGTACCGCATTATGCGGGTTTTTGGGTCATTTGGACCACGTAAGTTAGATTTTGGGTCATTTGCTCAAAGTGTTGATTAGGAAGTTGTTAGAAAGTGGACAAGCACTGTAAAGGTAGAAGCCTATTTATAGTCATAGAGGCATATGTATTGTAAGGAAGAGGGGATCCAGAACTGAGGATTGAGCTAATATGCATCTGTAGTGGCGATCAAGAGTTATCTGCGAGGTTTGTGTTTTGCAGAAGTATTGTATCTGGGTTTTGCAGAAGTAATATGACATGTCGAAACTTTTTTTTGAAACTTCCTGTGTATCTTTCCTCACTTATGGTAATGCATGTTGTGATAAATGAATAATGCCATGTTTTCTTGCTGCAACTAATGCTTCACTGTTATACTTGTCGCGATGAATGTTTCTATTGAATGATGCTATGGATACAATGTTGCCGAAGTTAAATGCATAGATATATTTATGAATGTCGCAATAATTTTAAGTGATTGGTGCCGCAAACATCCTCCTTCATTCGGTGGAAACATGGTTCCATCCACTCTCCCTTGAATGCCTTGGGTGAGACCTCATTTGCTCCGCAGGTGTTGCTGGATGGGGTAAAACCTGTCTAGGCCGGTCCTCAGGGCGATCATGGTGGGTTGGTGTCGATGGCGATGGGAACCCCTGTCGATTGGGTCTGAGTCAACACCTATACCATCTTTCATGAGTGCCAGGCCTGACATTTTTCATGATTCCCCCATGATTTGAACATTTTAGGATCTACCTCATCCACCCCTAAAGTTGGAAATATTAAAGCTATGTACAGTTTTCTCGAGTAAAGTAACGATCCAACCTTGAACATAACCTCAAAATCAACCCCAACTTTCCCCCTATCCTAGCCAGTTACCTAGGAATAAATTGGGATCCACTCCTATTCAACAAATTCCCTTCTTGTTTCCACCTTCTAGCATTGTGAACACGCCATTCATGGAAGCTCTTAATATCCTAGGTTTGACATTAGGCCACCTTGTTCGATATATCACACATACAAACCCACCTCCTACACCATGACACTTGTGAATCCTATTGGTACTATCAATCATCTTCCTCCTAGAGCCCCGAAGGAAGCACCTACCGCCATACCCACACTTCCCAAGAAGAAAACTAGGAGCAAAGGAGCGAGTGCATCACAATCGAAAAATATGAATAAATCCATGAACCCTCCCCCTACTTCCCCCATGTGAGGACCCACGCCTTATGCTTTGTGCAATTTTTTGGGTCGCGCTACCCATAACTGTCTGGAACTACCTATGTTGTGTACACATATCCAAACATTAGATGATAAACTCGACAAAAAAATTCTAGTGGTCCATCTTCCTAGCACCTCCAAGACACGTAACAAGTTAGTATGTCCCAATCATCCTTGTGCAGTATTCAGTATCCATGGCAATTAATCACACCATTTTCTTGATCTGGATGAGTATTGATTAGTGATTGCTGACTTGCACTAACTCTCCATCAAGTCCCAAGTCACCGTGACCGACGAATCTCATCCCACATCGGCTTCTTCTAGTGGGTCAAATATCATTTGTTTCATCACATATTTTGATGAGCCTTCCTCGTCATCCCATATGACTACGGTTGTGTCGACATATATAATTCCATCCAACCTATCTATTTGACCCTTCAGAACTGACAAGGAAATCCCATTCCCATAGCATGGGGGAAGGCCTCCAAACCTTCCCACTCACCCTCTTTTCCTCATTAGTGATACCAGAGGTATCCACCCCACAGGGGGTATTCCCCATCAACATATCACTAAGTTAGCATGCCACCGTGGTTATCTTCCTCATGGTACACTGCCCTTCCAACAATTGATGGATGCCCTCTTAGTACCTCTCCAGGAGAGGATCTACATTCCATAAACACCTATAGGATGGGGGTTAATGATCAATGATCTTGGCCCTGGGATAGGATACATGCTCAATCATTTTGATCCTACCTCGCAAAATCTGTCTCATTATTTTAATGAGCCTATAGCTCACCCCAACACATATGTGATCCTTAATCACAAACCCCATGACCATAGCATGGGGGTAGGACCTTAACCCTTCTCATTTTTTCACATGCATAATATTGAGCCATTTCTTGAGGTCACTTGCCACTTGTATATTTGGTTTGATTTCTAGATGCAACATTTATGCTTGGGTATTGTTTCCATGTGTATAGGTCTAGGTCACGGTGAGCTTCACCTGTTTCAGTCGATGACCAGTCCTTACAGGTATAAAATTTCAGGCTGGCACATAGGTAATCACCACTGTAGGATATCAATGCATCAACCTTGTTCATCCTATTTTACACCTATAAGAACCCCCTTTCCTATTCAGGAAAGTGACCAAGACCAGTCATTCCCGCATTCACACTTACCGAACAGTAGATCCTACCTTCCATGGGTGACCCTTTAGTGCCCTTTGTCATTTGTCACCCATGTTGTTTCAATTTCCATAGGATTGGGAGTCTGCATAGTCTATGATCCTGCACAAAGCCTCATATTTCCCTATCATCATTACTCATCGGCCTACCCTATGGAATCCCAAATTTAATATCTTTATGGGCTTTTGATGGCCTACATTACACACGCATGATCCCACCGCTCCACCCATACTGCAAAAAGTAACATCATTATGCTGCCATTCATCACACTACAAGTGCAGGAGGTTACCATCTGTGTCCTGCCCCCTATCAAAGCTCTGATTTTCTATCATTTTTCCATTTCAACCATTTAATCAATTCATTGGACACTTATATCCTTGCATGTATTTTTATCTTGCATAGGTGGCCTTCTGCCTCATTAATCATGATACAACAATGCTTTTAAGCACCCCTTTTCCCCAAATTTCCAAGCACGTGGGAAGATACTATTATGAAGTACAACTCCAAAACCTCTCTTCAACATTCCACACATCGGAGAAACCATTGAAAAATGGTGATTCTTAGCACCCCTGCAGATCGCATATAATCCATATTTACGACAATATCCCTATTCACCTTTGTTTAGAGTATTTTTCAATGGGTCACCCTTGGATTCATTTTCATATCATGTTTCCCAAATTCCTATATCAAAACCCCCACTCCAAGTTTCCCCTATTGCAGTCATAATTCCTAGTATCACAATTGTGTCCTCTGAGATCAATTTCACATATGCTTCTAGGTCAGCCTTGTCATCATACTCTGAACAAAGGAAGTTTGAGTCCATATTACTCATTCTCCCTTATATCCTCGACAATTTCCTAGTCACATGTCCATTTCTATTCACTCATTGGTTGTATCCATTAAGATTCCATCAAGGAAAAATCATTTCCTTGTCAGTAACAACTCTCCCCCTGTCAACCTCATCATATTTATTCCAGTGGATAGACCCAGAGGTACCCTATACGTTGGCCTCATAATTACCATTGATGATCCCTTTGAACCACCTAAGGGGAGACATAATTGACCCTTGGAATGGTTTTTTATCACATGCACAACATCAGCTAAATTATTGCATTGATGATATTCATACAGGTTGATGGTTCCCTCACTATTTGGTCGAAGACCTTGGATGTCCCTTGAATCTAGCACATTGGTGGGTCTATGGAAACCCCACAATATTACATTTCCAGTGATATGTAGGCTGTGTTGGAGACATTTTTGGGAATCCCTCTAGTTAGACACTTCCTATTTTGTCTAGTTCAAATGCAATTCATTGTACCTGTTAGATTCAGACTCTTAGTTGTTTGGGTCATTACAGATGTTGGACACCTTCAGATCCAATAGTGCATCAATTATTAAGATTCAACATTCCATGAGAATTCCATTGTTCCAATATCAGTTCTTCAAATCATCCATTGTTGGACCATGATTACATTCCAAATTTTAGTTTGTCCTAGACACTTATGATGTGCACAATAGATATTCATGTATCGATCATGTCCCCTTTGGGCCTCGACCCATTTTTTCAACTTGAGACATTGATATGAGCATGGGAATTCCCAATTCATCCATATATTTGATATTATATGCACCTTATTCATGTTAAGTATCATAATTTGCAGGTAAGGGAGCCTATAGTCCCATCAAAGGGAGAGATACCTTCTATGCAGTATCCATTCTCTATGCCACCATCACACATATCTCTTCGAAAAGAAGATCCTATGATGTTTGTTGGTCATTTGATGAGATCCTGACGTCACACATCAAGGGGCAATCTATTAACACCTAATTTGTGTCCACCTACCTAGTTGTTATCCCCATCGCACATACACATCATTACCACATTTCATTTCCACCCCTTGGACCTTCATTAAAACAAAAATTAAAATCTCACACCAAAAAGGGCTATCTTAATAATTAAATTGCTCAATTATCTTGAAATAAATGAGCAATCTTAACCCTAACTCGATTTTTTTATGTTTATTCTTTCAGCCTCAGTGAAAATAAGAAACTTGGAATGATGCTCATTATAGCCCAAATTGGATAAAAGGATAACAAATTTGAAAGGAAAAAATAAAAAATAAAAAATCTAAGCCTGATCCTTATGCTCAAGCTATCCATTATGCTTATAAATAATCCCTCAATGTCCTTGACTCAATACAAATTCTACATTCATTTCTCAAGCCGTTACTTTGCGAAAATATCCTTAAGATCAAAACTCCCTTTCCTATTCTATTATCACCTTACTGGAGATTGCATATGTGATGTGTGGCTGGAAAACCATGGACTACTAGGAGACCAAGCGACCCTCCCTTGGATAGTTGCAGGGGCCTCTTCTACTGCAACTTAGAGGTGATACTTTCTCCTATGTACTTTCATTGTTAATAAGAGGCATTCTTTGATTATTTGAAATGTTGCTTTCCAGAGAATGTTGTTAATTATGTTTTAGTTTAGCTTTGCTTAGCAGTTATTTAATTCTACTAGGATCAACAAAAATCCTAGTAGGTGCACTCTTTGACTTATTGGTGTGAAAATACCAGCAATAGCAAGCATTGTAGACATTGAAGGAAATATAATAAAACCAACTAAACTTCCAATCCAACAAAATCTAATGGTAGAATTTGATTGTAATATGTTTTTTGAGTAAGTATTGGGACATGCCACTCGAGGATGAATAAAGGAAACACAACAACAACAAAAAATTAATGACAATTGTGTCGTGGAAAACACCAACACAAATAGGGGGCACTCAAATCTACCCCAAATACCACTATTTGACAGTATCAAGGATGACCAAGACCATATCTTTCTTCTTAGATCAATATGGAAAGTAGGAGGAGAGATGGACTCAACAGAGAAACATGTATTTTTAAAGGAACACTTCAAGGACCAATACTAACATGGTATAAAAGATGTGAAAAAAATAAGTAGTTCAATCATGGCCAGATGTTGTCGAGAAATTACTATACTAGATGTATATGTGTACCCAAAGGAGAATCCATCAACATTTTCATAGTTCAAATATATTAAGGAGTGGAAAGGAGAAACCATAGAACACTATGATGTGAGACTCCAAATTCTAGTAGGACACTATGATGTGAGACACAATTAGAGCACATGTTAAGAACAAAAGCCCCAAATGATATAATCAATTAGTACACATAACAATACATATGTAAGGGGAGGTGCTTGACAATGAGCGAAGACAAAAAGCGAAGAAAGGGGAACAAGATGAATGATTAAGGGCTCTAGAATTGGAATCAAATAAACAAAGGGAGTCCAAATGGCATGAATTAAAGGTAAATATAGAAAAACCTAATGATATTCAAGAAGCCACATGAAATAGGAAGAGGAGTAGGTTTAGTAACTGATGTACACATAACACAAGCGAGCATTCTTGGAACAATTTATTTGAGAATCCAAGGAATCAAAGGCACCCATATAAACCACAATTATCAAGGAATGATAATCAAGGAACTCCAGAAGACCGAAGTTTCAACAATGCCAAGACTAGATTATCTATCATATACATGCCCAATAGGGAAATTAGATGGAAGTTTATCCACTAGCTAGAGGAAACGTAACTTGTAAATGATACACCTATGGGGCTTAGGGACACATAATGAATAACTATATTTTTAATATCCCTTGGGTGACCATCTATTCACTATGTAGACTAGGAACCCATGAGACAAAGAAATGACTCAAATTACTTAAATAAATCCATGAACAAAGTTGTACGATGATACATGTTGAAATACCAGTAAAAAAATCTCACATGGAAACCTAAGCAAGATCAAAGGGAAATTTACGACCCTCCTTGAAACCTAATGATGACCTAGATTTTGATGCCCAAAAGACAGTGTATCAAGAAGAAATCTAGGACAAAAGGGATCATAGATGAAAAGAGAAATCATAATCACAGAAGGAACGAACAAATAATCAAATGCAATATCTATTCGTGCAACTAAAATAAATGGCCACCAATAAGTAGACACTAAAGAGAAATACATAATTTTTCAACTACCTACTAAAAATGGATGAAGACCACAACAATGAATCAATATAAACATAGATACATAAAATGAATTTTATTTTTAAAAAATAATTACAAATAACAACTATTGTAATGAATAGATGAATTATCGATGTAGTGATCGACCCTATGGCTGAAATCAACATTATTTCCTCAGTATTCTGGGTATAAATGGGGAAACCTGCATTGAAATATAGTAAGATCATAATTTGGGTGGAAAATCGTGTCACCTATACACTTCTAGGAAGGCTGACAATGTTAAAGACCAATAATTATGGAATTAAGACATGGGTAACATTCAAAGTACTTAATTTAACCAAAGAAGCATACAAGGTACTATATGGTATACCATGATAAATGTCACCAGGGGCATGATATGGTTTGATAAAGAAGTATTCATTTTTTAAAGTGGTAGAGAAAGGTCATTATACCTTTATATAGAAAAAAGGGCAAGACCATATAAGCATAAATCGATGTTGTCGACTCGGAAGAATCATCGAGGTCACCAATGGACCATCAAAAATCTTATAGGAAATCTCAAGAAACTAACATAGAGCCTGATGATGAACGCATTATCCACATGGATTCTTCCTCAGGAGAATATTCTGATGATATTATTAGGTAATGGGATTAGGAAAATTATGAGATACAGTTAGGGTATCTAAAAAACCATTTGAGGATAGAAGCAATCAAATTTTATGAAGATGGGTACAACCTAATAACACATCTAAAAATGGTTTGACAATAGAATTCACTTCCGGTCATATGAAAAAATAATACAATTGTTCCCTGCCACACTAGTCACAATACACTTTTAGTGGTGGTTCACGCACTTTGCAACATATATAAATTTGGCATGGAAAAAATTAAAAACGCTATCCCTCTGCCATTGTCAGGAGTTAAGGGAGAAAAGTAATGTGGATATTATGGAATTGCATGACTAACACATATGTGCAGGATCATGTACATTAAACTTAGATAGGTGAAAATTTGTGATGAATTCGATGAGCTCTCCATCCATATCCTACCAATACCAATTAATGGATTCATGTATAAATGGTATTTCCATAGGATAGGTTTAAGGAAACTAAGGATTGGACAAGATTATGAAAAAAATTCCAAGAATATATCAACAAAGGGTCAACCAATAATGATAAATCATTACAGGAGGTATTAAGGAAGATGCATTAGTTCATCAGAAACCATAACTCTCAAAAGGACAAAAATATAGTTTTCAACATGTCAATGGAAGAAAGGGAAGTGCATGTGATAGAGAAATGCAAGATGGTGCAATATGGTATGAGGGAAATAAATTCAATAGGGTGAATCCATGAAGATGGGTGTCTATTTCGTGAGAATTGGGGGGTCGATAAGCATAACGGAAGCTATTTGGTTGAATAACAATATTTATTCGGCCGAATAGAATAATTTATTCGATCGAATAAATATTGTTATTCGGATGAATAATCTGGAGTTTATTTGTTCGAATAAACATTAACATTTAACCGTTAAAAGTAATGATGACATTGAAGTTTGTGCGAGTCAGTGCCGACCGGGAAAATTGTTCGGCCTTTTTTTTCATTTATTCGGCCGAATAAGTAATCAACCAAACAATTGTTTGGCCGAATAAGTATTCGACCGAATAATTGTTCGGCTGAATAAGTATTCAACCAAATACTTATTTGTAATATAAGGTCGGTTGCGGCTATGTTTCACCATTTTTTCGCCGAACATGTTGTAGGGCCGCCCTGCTATTGTGAAGCGACCCTACCTCCCATTGCTTGGACCCCAACCCCGACCCCAGCCATGACCTCCGCTGCTGTTGTGTTGTCGCTTGCGTTGCCACTTCGATGTCGCCAGCTACGACGCTGCCGACCTGCTAAATGTCCCGACTTGCTTCGACGTCATTGAGCTATTGATTTTTACCACTTTGCAACTCTGCCAATTGTGGCATGGGTTGGTTCGCTGCATTCAACCTGGACTTGCTTCTTGACATGGGATGGTTCTTGGCGTTTGGCTTTGTTCGCGGAGTTTGGCACTTGACGTTGCTGCATTCTGTGTGGCTAGTTAATCTCATTTTACTTCTTTTCTTTTTCCTCGTTTTCTCAATTTACTTGTTTCTGATGTTTTCTTTGTGTTCTAATCAACGTATTTGTTGGCAGGAGATTCCCGTTGCACTTGTAAAATTAGTCACAGTAGATCTAATGAACAAGTAAATCAATCACAACAGATGAACATAGAAAATATGGTGTAAAAATGTGCAAAACATGCATCAGTGCTCAATATCCCAGTAAGGGTGAATGATTACAATACAATATAATAACAATGACTGAGCAATTTGAATTGCCTAAGGAGGTCATTCGAACCACTGAATGGAGTAGCTTGACTCCAACTAGGAGTCCTCATCATCAATCGGTGGTGGTCATCAATGCACAAGAACCAGTCATCCAGGTGTCAATCTCAGTCTAACTGAGTGTAACAAGTGTAACTGAAGTGTGTAGCACTAATTAAGGGAAGGAGGCTCAGTGGAGGGCGCATGGGAGGCTAACTAAAGTTAGAACAAGTCATCTAGTCAATCTGGAGGTCCAACTTAAGTGAAACAGTCAGTCGGGAGTGAAACTAGCCTCAAATCAGGGAGAATCAGAGCTAACTGAGTGAAACTTAAGTGGAACTACAGTGGTAGGTGAAGAAGTGCACCCTTCTCTGGCAGTAGGTGAGAAGTGGGTGCCTTCCTGACTAGGAAGGATAAAACTCTGAAGTAAGTGGCTCCCGGGTGCTAGAATAAGGTGGCTAAGGTGTTGGAGGCATCAACCTAGTGACTAGGATGCATGCAAAGTGCATGCAAACCCTAGAATTTGCATGCAAACCCTAATTGCATGCAAGATACTGAAAAAGATGATGTGGATATCCGAACACCCCCCCTCAATCTAGACTATGATGTTCAAAAGAAAATAATGTGGGGCCCTGGTAACTAAGACCAAAGGTCACCCTAATACAATAATCCAAAAAATGTTGAAAATAAACTAAGTGAGGAAAGAGGGAAAACCCAGTGGGAAGAAAGCCCCCCCCTCAAGCTAAAGCATAATAATGGATCAATCTGTCTCCACCATGATGGAACTCACCCCCAACAGTGAACGGAGGTAAGAGAACTTCTTCTCAGTGAAGCTCTTGGTGAAGATGTCTGCAATTTGCTCATCAGTAGGGCAATATTGCAGAATGATGGTGTGATCATGCACCAACTGTCGAATGTAATGCATATGAATCTCAATGTGTTTGGTCCTCTGCCGCGGAACTGGATCTGTGGAGATCTTGATAGCACTTTGATTGTCACAAAATAGGACAGTCGAAGTAGTGCCACCAAAACTGTTAACACCCAAAAAGTGTTCACTACCTCATCTACCCCATTACATGGCTCATTTGTCCATTTTCCTACCATATTTCCCTTAAAAACCCTAAAAATCCCATTAAAAAGCCTCCAAAAGGCCCAAAATGCCTCCAAAAGGCCACAAAACCATCAAAAAGCCTCAAAAAGGCTAAAAAACCCCTTTTTCCTCCAAAAATAGCAAAATCCCTCTAAAAAGGGAATAAAAAATAGAAAATAATGAGGAAAAGGAGGAAAAAACCCTATACAGCTGCCCTAAACCATATGGTCCCCAAAACCATGGGCCAGCACTCCACCACCAAAAAACTATAAATAAGTGATGGAGATCCCTTATTCCAGATCCACAATCAAGTATACCCTTACTCTGCCAAAATCTCTCTTGAAACCCTAGCTCACCCTTGAGCTACTTTGACCTTGAGAGCCCCTTTTGGCCCATTCCCAACATTGGAGAAAGAGAAGGAGCACATTGGAGCTTGGAGCAACCCTCTTGGACATTGCAAGAGCTTCACCAACCTTCACTTTGGAGGTAAAAATTAATACAAAAACCATTATTTACATTTTGTTGTTTATGTTTCATGCACATGTTTTAGAGTAGTTTACATTTCTGTTTTAGCATAATAATTTCCATTTAATAAACTGCTACTAAGGAGTCCATTCTCCTTAGTAGGTGCTCATTTGCACAAGCTAGGGGTAAAACCCTAGCCACAGTTTTGGCGACTCCCCTAGGTTTGAATTTCTGGTTACGATTTTTAAATATTTTTCTGTTCGGTTGTCCCTTTCGGCCGCCGTATACCGCGTTTTTCCCCCCATAGTCGCGCGCCGACTGCATCTTTCAGGCACTTACCTGTGACCCGACCGTGGCTCTCAGACTGTTTCCAGTGACCTGCCGTCCATTTTCAGTTTGTTACCTGCGATCCGACCGTGGCTATTAGCCTGTTTGGGACGGTCTGACTGCGGCTATTACCCTCTTACCTGCGTCCCGCCTGCGGCTTTAGGCCAGTTTCCCACAACCCGCCGGCGCCTTTCGGCGTCTTTCCCACATCCCACCTGCGGCTTCCGGCCAGTTTCCCGCATCCCGCCTGCAGCTTCCGGCCAGTTTCCCGCATCCCGCCGGTGCCTTTCAGTGTCTTTCCCGGTTCCTGACTGTGACTTTCAGCCCCTTTGCTGCGTCCCGACTGCGTCTGTTTGCCAAAAACCCGCGTCCTGTCCGTGCCTATTTCCCTCAAACCCGCAGTCCGACTGCTCAGTTTCACCACAGACCTGCGGTCTGATTTCTGCATTTTTTCCAGTTTTGAGCCCAGAACTTTGCTGCACTATTTTCTACACCAGCACAGCCCTCTGTCCTGCCTGCAGCCACCCTTCCTTACAACATTTTTCTGCAGTTTTTTCTGTTTCATTTACAGAACCGTTTTTCATCCTTAGCATTTTAAATTTGAAAAAGAAAATTGTGCATTTTAAAAGTTAATTTCTGTATTGTTATTGCTAGGAAGAAAGTTGCCCTCCCTAGTGGCACTCTCTACTTGGGTTCATCATTATCTCACGAGCACACACTCTGTCACATATTTCAAGTGAGCCTTAAAAACTATCTAACTCAACCAATATTCTAACCCAACTTGGGGAACACAAAAGAATCTTTGTAGTTAGGTAGGATCGAGGGGATAGACTTCCAATAACACCCCTCGGTTACTTACACTCGAGAGATAGCTATTGTCCAATTAGGGAACCAAAATCCCCTAGTACTTTTTGGCACGGTCACAACCAGTTTACCAGAGGGCCTCTCCCCTAGGAGGGTTGAAGTCGCGAGATTGGTTCCGGAGGCCTGAGTGGAATACCGCACTCCATTCAGTAATCGAAGGGCTACCTTTCGCAGTTCTCGGGATATCCCTGTATTGGGGTATTGCGGTAAAAGGACCAAACGACAGATTCACCTTTCTGGACGTGTCATGAACGGGGTATCTTAGTTTCCATTCTTCTAGGATTGACTACCCGGTGTCCCTCCCGGTAGGGGGACATCTTAGCCACTTGGCTTTCCTATTCATATTGCCTGACTTGGATTTCATCACCTTGCGGAGGATATGTCTAGTTGAGTCAGAATACCTTTTAGTTAGGTGTTTGCATGTTCCCTTACCTCCTTTTGGTCTAGTGAGTCCACCATTTTTTATTTTTAGGAAACCTGCTGCTTGTTGGTATTCTGACTATTTTGTTGGTACTCCACCTATTGTAGCACATCTGTTACAGTGGGTGTTTTGAGTTGGTTGTTGGCTTGAGTGCCTTGTTTTTTGAGCTCTCCTTCTGCACACTCGGTTGCATTAGGGTTTTTGAGCTCTCCTTCTGCACACTCGGTTGCATTAGGGTTTTTGAGCTATTTTTTACTCACCTCAACCCACAGAGATTCGACACCATCTATTGCCATTGAGTCCCCGAGACATTCTCGGTGCCTTAGGGGCGAGCCCCCACAACACGGTTCACTTGACACCACCCGTCATAGACACAGATCATCATCACTTGATACCACTTATCACAGATCTAGAGCCTTGTCACTCGACTCCACTCGTCAGCGACATAGGACTCCGTCACCAGATATTGACGCCCCTTACTTTACCTCCGATTCTAAAGAAGAGTCTGAGAACCCCATTTACACTGCCCCTACTAGCCCCGTGGTTGGCGCGACTTCCACTCCTTTCGTTGTAGGGCCCATTGGTGGCACATCCACCACTACACCAGTTACCACACCTGCTCTGGGAATGCCCTCGATGGGGGCCATGTGCACCATCCCGGTCACCATCCCCATTTCCACAGCTGGAATACCCATCCCCACTCCATCAGTGGCTCACACTACCCATGGTGGTGCAGGCCCATCCTATACTTCCTTAGTTCCCCCACTTGGGGGCAACATTCCAAACTCTGCCCCTCTACTTGGGGGCATGGGCCCCAACTTGGTCCAACCCACTACTGTGTCACATCCTTCTTCCAGTCTGCCATTCATGGCTAGCCTCAACCTACCTGACTTAGCCAGATTGACCAACGACCCTATCGGACACGACCCTGCGTGGCCTCACATGCCCACCAAGCTCCCTTCTGACATCCCTAAGTTCGAGGGCAAGGCAGGTGAGGACCCACAAAACCATATCATGTCCTTCCATCTATGGTGTTCCTCCAACTCCATAGTGGATGACTCTATTCGCCTTCATCTGTTACAGCGTACCTTCACTGGTGCTGCAGCCAAATGGTATATCGAGCAACCCCACGGGACCCATGCCACCTTTACTTCCCTTTCCTCGACCTTCCTGCAGTTCTTCCAATTACCTGTCCGCTATGACGCGGGCGTTGAGATCCTCCTATCTTGCAGACAAAACACAGCTACCCACATCACGGACCACATTCATGAGTGGCGTAGACGCCGTAGCTTATGCAAGATCAAATTGGACGACCGTATCTTCCTAGATTGGTTCCTCAAGTCCCTTCTTCATGTCATTGCTAAGGATGTAGCTTCCGAAAGACCCCAGTATGAAGAAGAGGCCATCCTTAAGGCACATCAGTTCGATCTCATTTAAGCCCAGTCGGGTTATCTCTATACCATTATACCTGATGCCCCTCGCGGCGAGTCCTCCCAGCACGATGTGTCGGGGGCATCCCACGTTGCCGACAACATCATTGGCCGTGTTTCTTCGCATCCCCAACCCTTTTCCATAGCACGTCCTACCCCAGGCCCCAACCTTTCGCGGGCTACCTCACAGTCTGGGGCTACCAACTCATATGCTCCTATGACATATCACCATCATTCCCATGGACCCACCTGTCCACCTCAGTTCTTTGGTCATGCGGCCACCTCTTACCTCCCCCCGGTCGCACCTCAGCCCTCTTACCACCAGCAGGCTGCACCAGCTCATGTGCCTTCTCAGGACCAACCCGCTTATTACCATCAGCAGGCTGCACCAGCTCCTGCGCCTTCCCAAGCCCAACCAGCTTATTATCCGCCACAGGCAGCCCCTGCGGCAAACCCACAACCTGCTCTGCAGACATATCAGCAACCTCCTCAAGGTGACGCACCTGCGCAGCCTCCACCTACATACCATCCACCGCAGCCTGCTCCCGCACCTGCACAGCCCCTGAACCCACCTGCTGCTCAAGGGCAAGTTTACGCCCAAAACAACCCGCAGCAAAACCAAAACAACCAATGCAACCAGGGCCAACAAAACCACGGCAAGGGCCGTAATCATGGGAAAAACCAACCTACAGACCAAGGTGGTCAACCACCTAATCCCCCAGACAACAACAACGCAGCCCCCGCTAACCAAAACCCTGATCACCCGCCCAAGCAGGCTAAAAACCCTATTTTGTGAATGAACCATCCTTGTTCTATCTGCGGGGTCTATGGCCATTACACACATGCTTTCCCACACTTGGAGCGAGCTCGACAACTTTGGGTTGATGAGGCCCATCGCCAAGGGCATGCGGCTCCTCAAGCACCGCCCAACCCCCCACAACCTCAGCAGCCACCTTTGGTGCTGCAAAACCCCTTACCAACCCAAGGCATCGTGAACACTCAGCCGTTGGCCCCCCCTCAAGCCAATGTGCCACCCCAACAACAACAGATCACATACGCCGCTCCTGACCAACCCATGTTTGACTCAGGTACCCACCACTTGTTGATGATGTCTTCCGCTGATGTCAACCTTCAGACTTGCCGGAACCAATATGGCTCCACCTCTGAAGCCCCTCCCACTGATAAAACCACTAACGCTCATCCCATTGATCAAGCGTTACGTATACCTCCCCCTCCAATAGATGGTGCTTCCAAAGCACCTCGCTTCCCACTTCGCCGTATCAACAACAACCCCAATGCGCGCGGTGCGTCAAACTACAACATTGTAGACGACCTAGCCCAATCTCCCGCAGCCATGTCTGCGTTAGAAGTCTTGAAGAACTGTCGTTCCCAGCGCAAGACTTTACTCTCAGCCATTGGGGTTATTGACCCAAATGATTCTAATTTGATGGCATTTGATTTGGACCAGTCCGAACCACGCCTGCCTTCTACCTTAGCATTCCAAGTTTCTGTTTTCGTTCGGAATCTTGTCATCCATCGGTGCATCATCGATGAAGTTGCCTCCACATGCGTTATGTCTACATTTGTATGGCAAAAGTTGGGATCCCCTACCTTCCAGCAGTCCACCACTACGTTACGTGCCTACGACGGTCGTTCGGCTCAGCCCCAAGGTCTCCTAGCCAATGTCCCTTTCCAGTTAGGTGGTAAAACCGTCCTCATCGATATCGAGGTCATCAACGCCCAGCTTGATTACAACCTCTTACTCGGTTGCAGCTACATGTATGCTATGCAGGTAGTCGCTTCCTCTGTCTTTCGTACCATGATATTCCCCCATGATGGACGAGTGGTTAAGATCGACCAACTCACTTACTATGATCTAAATGCTCCCACTGCACCCGAAAACGTTCTCCCCATGGTTGAATAACCAGTCAATAGTGTTGCTACCTCATTTGTTTCCTCGTTAGGACCTAGAGTTTACTCAGACCCGCCGATGACACCCACCTTCCAATCCATTCCTCCCCCGTCATCTACGCCCGAAGTGTCTGACTTATGTACCCTTTCCCACGATAACCAACCAGCTACCAATCAGCCACCCTTGTTTCCTAAACCACCATTGGTACCTAGCCACATTGGTGTTACACCTATCCATACGATCCCCTTCCTAGTCCCTCCATCAGGAGTAGTAAGTGCCCCGGTTATGGCTACCCTTAGCCTCCCTGGGTTAACCTTGGGATTACCCGTCTGGTACCTTTCACCTCCCGTTCCCCCGCCGACACCAAGCGTCGTCCTCCAACCGGTGCAACCCATGGCTACTACCACTCAGCCACCCCCCAGTGTCTCTACCCCTTCGTCCTCCATGAATCCTCCTTCTACTCCCAAATCCACTGGGGGCCGAGGACCCCAACCTTACACTGCTATACCACCTCCCAAGACAGTAAAAAACCCCCCAGTATATCGTGCTCCTCCCAAATGCTCGTTGTGCGATGAGTTAGGCCATGCGACTCATCAATGTCCACAGTTACCTGCATTACAGGAACACATGCAGATGCGTGACAATGACCCCAATATCCTGGTTGTCAAACTAGATCCAACCCCTAACCACCCCTAACTGCGCACTAACCACCCCTGTGCCATATGTGGTATTTACGGGCATTACTCACATCACTGTCCCGATCTCCCCGATTACAGAGCAGCTCTCTATGAGATTAACAATCTGGATCTTGAGACGGCACCACCCACCATTGAAGAGATTCACCACCCGATCCCACACTCATCCGGGGAGATCAACACCATTTACATGATCTCTTCAACTACCATTCCCTCGTCAATCGATTTGACGACCCACACTTTCCGTACTGATGAAGAGATTCTTGAGGCACTCACTGCCACAGAGTATCCCTGGGATGACATGCACCATCGTTTTTATTTCCTCCTAGAAGCATCTTCCCCTAGCACCGCTACCCAATTTGCAGTTGAATCCAAAGATTTCCTTCCCACCAAGGTCGACTGGTTCAAGGACCCTATTCCTGCTCCTGACGCCTTCGAGGAAGGTAACATGGCCAATATTTCACCTGTCATCCAAATTGATATCACTGTCCCAGGAGGTACTCCTGAACTCATAACTTTAGGAGCATCCTGCAGTGAGCATGAGATTGAGGAGTACAAAAACTCTTCCAATAATTCCGTGATGTCTTTGCCTGGTCTAGACCCCGCCATTATAGAGCACCACCTTGACACCTCTGAGTCAAGGGGCATAATAGATTACCTCGTCCATGGGATCTGGGGCATGATCAATCATTTTGAACCTTCCCCATCACATCTATCTCAGCACGTCAATGAACCCATTGTTCAAACCCACACATATGTGATCCATAATCACAAACCCCATGCACATAGCATGGGGACAAGTCATTAACCCTACTCACTTTTTCACACTTGTGATCTCAACCATTTTTGAGTTCACATATCACTTGTAGATTTGATTTGATTTGATACACCTAGTATTCTTCCCCCACGGGTCATCATTTCTCCCCACCACTGCATCCTTGGCTTGGTGGGCTCACCTTTATTTGCAACCATTTTTTAACCTAGTTAGTTCCTTTGACCATTCCGGAGTCGTTATGACCTCCATTTTTCGCACCATTTGCACTGTCGGATTCAATTTTTCGTGCTCATGATGATGCTTGAGATCATTTCTCGCTCTCACCAGGACCAATATCAACATTGTTTCCCAACACCTTGCTACCTCGGTTTGCATGCCACATCGGCTGCCATCGGATTGTTCCACATTTTCACATGAGCCATTCACTCCTGTCATACTGCAAATATTTCATTATTTTGCCACCATTCATTAACCCGCAAGGAGGCCCACCAGTGTTCCCCCCCACCCTCGTTCTTGGTCATCATAAATGTTCCTTGATTGAGCACTTCCTCCTTGCCTGGCTATTCCTTTTTGTTCGGTATAATTCTATCCCTTTTTCGGGCCGGACAAGTCCTTTACGAAAAAGGCACTTACGGAGTTTCCGTTAAGCTCTTTTCTGACTCCAAAAACAATGAAAAGATCGTCGAGCAATCTTGTTTCCTTTCATGCTCGTTAAAGTACCTAAAAGGGCGTCTATCTGGTATAAGTTTAACCCTTTTCCGGACCTAGTAGACTAATTACGAAAAAGGAATACTCTAGTCACACCAGCTAGAAGAGTTCTTCATTGCATCCTTTTATGCTTCTTTGGGCCTTGGAGACTAAACATACGAAAAAGCAACCCCCTGGAGTCTTCTTATTTGCTTTCAAACTCTCTAAAATTGAAAGCAACCACGAGCATGAACTGTCCTGGGCTCGTATAAATCCACACGATAGTACCATTCCATTACTTCAGAGTTTTCTTATCGCTTTCAGACTCCTTAAAATTGAAAGCAACCACGAGCATGAACTGTCCTGGGCTCGTATAAATCCACACGACAGTATCATTTTACACACACTTCTTCTAGTTCCTTAACCCATGAAGAAGTTCCCCCCCGTGCCTCATGGAACTATGATTGATCATCTCGGCAGCACCCCCAATCAGGTCGCCTTTGTTCAGAGTATTCTGCAGTCTCCTGCCATATTATACCAGCTTGAGTCTCCCTCAGCCCAGTCACCACCCTTGATCCATTACAGCTATGATCCCTTTCCCCTCAGTCAGTTTCATATGCTGCTCGATCATCCCCGTCATCATACTCTGAACAAAGGAAGTTTGAGTCCACCCCCTCTACTTGCCCAGTTTTTCCCACCCGTTTGTCAGTCCTGCCATCAGTACTATCACATTTTGGTTCTCCGCCTCGCGCTCCTGTCAAGGAAACATCATTGCCTTGATAGTTGCAGGTCTCCCTCTGTCGACGACAACCCCTCTATTCCAAAGGATAGACTCAGAGGCTCCTGTGCCTTGGACCCATCACCATCTGTGGTGAGTACCTACGGACCATTTTGGGAGGAGTCATCATTGCCTCCCCGAATGGTTGTTTCTCACATGCTCAACTTCAACACCTTGATCGCATTGTTGAGAATCGTGCAGGATTTACATACCTACCATTCTTTGTCGAAGACCCCAGATTTCCCCTGACTCTAGCACATTGGTGAGTCACTTCGGAACACCCAGTTATATGTTCCCGTGGATGTCCGGGCTGCATTGGTGATTGTATTCGGAATCCATCCAGTTACATGCTTCCTTGAGTACCTAGTTCAGTCCCAGATCAGTTCTAGTTCAGTGTACCATTGTGAGTGTACCCCTTGTCACTCTGATCCAACAGCTCATCAGTTCCTTTGGTACCACATTTAGTAGCGCTGTTGTCATTCCAGTGTATCAGTTCTTCAGCTCAGACATGGTCAGCCCAGCAGTATGTCCCAGATTTGTGTCCCCTCTGGACTCTTATGATGTACATAGTGGTTCTGTATGTATCTTACAGGTCCCCCTTTGTCGGTCCTTACAGTTATTTTTATGTATCTTGATATGAGCATGGGTATGCCTGCCTCGTCCATATATTGAGATTCTTCCTCATTTAGTATTTGAGGTTATGTATATTTCAGGTCCCCATATTTTGGACCCCATTGTTATTATATCTTGATATGAGCATGGGAATGCCCGCCTCGTCCATATGATCAGATGATTCCTCATCCATTATTGAGGTTATGTACTTTTAGTTCTTGCAGTTTGTTCAGGATCGTTGTTCCGAGCTTCAGTTTGTTTCTTCTCTTCTCCACACCCCAGGAAAACCATATATGACTTATGATGTCCATCGGCCATACGATGATCTCCTGCCCTCGCACATCAGGGGGCAATCTGTTAACACCCAAAAAGTGTTCACTACCTCATCTACCCCATTACATGGCTCATTTGTCCATTTTCCTACCATATTTCCCTTAAAAACCCTCAAAATCCCATTAAAAAGCCTCCAAAAGGCCCAAAATGCCTCCAAAAGGCCACAAAACCATCAAAAAGCCTCAAAAAGGCTAAAAAAACCCCTTTTTCCTCCAAAAATAGCAAAATCCCTCTAAAAAGGGAATAAAAAATAGAAAATAATGAGGAAAAGGAGGAAAAAACCCTATACAGCTGCCCTAAACCATATGGTCCCCAAAACCATGGGCCAACACTCCACCACCAAAAAACTATAAATAGGTGATGGAGATCCCTTATTCCAGATCCACAATCAAGTATACCCTTACTCTGCCAAAATCTCTCTCGAAACCCTAGCTCACCCTTGAGCTACTTTCACCTTGAGAGCCCCTTTTGGCCCATTCCCACCATTGGAGAAAGATAAGGAGCACATTGGAGCTTGGAGCAACCCTCTTGGACATTGCAAGAGCTTCACCAACCTTCACTTTGGAGGTAAAAATTAATACAAAAACCATTATTTACATTTTGTTGTTTATGTTTCATGCACATGTTTTAGAGTAGTTTACATTTCTGTTTTAGCATAATAATTTCCATTTACTGAACTGCTACTAAGGAGACCATTCTCCTTAGTAGGTGCTCATTTGCACAAGCTAGGGGTAAAACCCTAGCTACAAAAACCAAACTCAAAGAATACCCTGCAACCAAACTGCCTGAATGCAGGCATTGACTGCCCCTCAATACTCTGCCTCTGCTGAAGAAAGTTCAATGGCTGCTTGCTTTTTGCTGGACCAGCAAATAGCACCATGACCAATCATGAAAACATAACCAAAAGTGGACTTCCGATCAATTCTATCACCTGCCCAATTTGAATCAGTAAAACCAATGAAATCAAGCTCAGAATCTGCAGCATAATGTATTCCAAACTGTCTCGTACCTTGCACATACTGCAAGATCCTCTTAGCTGCTTGCCAATGAAGCTCATGTGGCTACTGCATATACCTTAACATGGCACTCATGGCATATGAAATATCAGGCCTTGAATGTGTCAAATAAAGTAGTGAACCAATCAACTGTCGATACATACTGCAATCTGCAAGCGGTGTAGAATCTCCCTCCTCAAGACTTATTCCTGAGAGGAATGGGAATGGGGATGCCTTACATTCAACCATATTAAACTTCAATAACAGGTTGGAAGCATATTTTTGCTGAGATATAGTGATCCCATCAAAATTTTGAGCTATCTCCAAGCCCAAAAAGTGACTCTGCAAGCCCAAATCGCTCATGTCAAAAGCTAGATTTAGGGCAGTTTTTAGCTTGTTTATTGAAGTAAGAGTGCTACCAGTAATGAGAAGATCATCAAAATAAAGTACAATAACCAACAAATTACCTTTAACTCGCTGAAGATACACATTCGGATCATATTTTCATCTTTGGAAATTCTGAGAAAGAAGGAAGGAGTCCATCTTTGCGTACCAAGCTCTTGGGGCCTATTTTAACCCATACAAAGATTTATTCAATCTGCAAACTAATGATGGATTTGATGTGTAGCCCTCTGGATGCTGCATATATACCTCTTCAGCAAGGTCTCCATGTAGAAATGCACTCTTCACATCCATGTGGTGTACTTCCCAGTGCTTGGATGCGGAAATAGCCAAAACAAGGCGGATGGAATCCATCTTTGCAACCGGTGCAAAGGTCTCAGTGTAGTCCACTCCTTGGACTTGGGAGAAACCTTTTGCCACCAAACTTGCTTTGTATTTGCTGATAGAGCCATCAGCAGCAACTTTCATGCGGTAAACCCATTTACACTTTACTAATTTTCTTCCAGGTGGAAGAGAAACTAGCTCCCATGTGTTGTTCTTTTGAATAGAATTGTACTCTTCATCCATGGCACTTTGCCATCTCGGATATCGGTGGGAAGAATAGTATGATATAGGATCTGAACCAGCCATCAAATAAAAAATCTCAGGAAGTAATGGATCAGCAATAGAAAGAGCCATACCTGCTCTTTGAAATTCTGCTCTTGTTCGTCTCGGATCAGCAGGATTTCCAAGGTTTGAACCAACAGATTGAAGAATGTTTTGGGCCCACTTTGGTAACTGAGGAGGATCATAATGGTAGGATTCCAAACCTGATATGTCATGATCATCATATGCTTCTACAATATCAGAAATATCAGAACTCATACCTTCATTATCGCTGCATGGATCTTCTTATGGTGAAGGCCGTGAATCTACAGTCTCTTCCTCGACTAGTTGCAATTCTTGAAGCGGTTCTTCAAATTGCACACTGCGCTCTATGAATATATTTTTAGATCTGATATCCATGAGTTTATATGCTTTTGATTCTTCCCCATATCCTATCAGTATGCACTCAATACTTTGTGGATCCAAAGCTCGTCTCTTCTTGGAAGGAATTCTAGCCCATGCAGTAGAGCTAAAAACTCTCAAATTTGACACATCCAGTTTGTGACCAAAGAATGCTTCGAAAGGAGTCATACCTTTCATGGATGAATGTGGAACACGGTTTTGTATGTATGAAGCAACATTGATTGCTTCAGCCCAAATATTTTCAGCCAAACCTTTTGATTCAATCATGCATGTAGCCATCTCTTTCAGTGACCGATTTTTCCTTTCCGCTACACCATTCTGCTGGGGTGTGTAGGGAACTGTATGTTGGATCTGAATTCCACTTTAGGCACAAAGTTGCAGCAGCTCAGACTTGATATATTATCCACCATTATCATATCTAAGAGCTTTGATCTTTCTCTTAGTGGTGGTCTCAACAGAAGCCTTAAAATCCTTGAATTTTCCAAGCACTTCTGACTTGTTTTTGAGAAAGAATACCCATGTAAAGCGGGAAAAATCATCAATAAATGTCAAAACATACTTTGAACCATTTAATGACGTATGGGACAGTGTACCACTGATATCAGAATGTATCAACCCCAAAACTGTAGAAGCTCTGCTAGCTTTGCTGCAGTCGAATTTGTGCTCGGGGTGCTTCCCAAGAATGCAACCAGTGCATATTCCCTTTGAGGAACGGAGTTGTGGAAGACCATCTACCATGGATTTGTTTGATAGCAGCAGAAAATACTTATAATTAAGATGTCCAAATATTTCATTCCAAAGCCTACTAACCTCATTACCATGTGTGCGAAGAGCAGTGGGATTTGCAAGTGGAATAAAGTGTGAAAACTCATAGCATTTTGCAGTGTGGTTTGCCTTTCCGATTGCAACAAGTCTTCCACTTTTGATATCAGAAATTTCAACTGTATTAGGGCTGAATATAACTTGCTTCGGTTCACCAGTGTGTGTCATTTGATACACAGAAAGAAGATTTGAAGCCAAGGAAGGCACATAGAGAACATTCTGAAAGCTTCCATGATCTACATGAATCGTACCTTTGCCCTTTGAAATTTTTTTTGAGTCATCTCCCAAATGGATGGGGATGGAGCTGTTTGGATCGAATGAAGAAAAAGAATCAATATTTGCAGCCATATGATTCGATGCACCCGAATCTATCAAGAGAGTAGTGGGCTTCGAAACAGTTGCCATGAGTGCTTGTCCTCTTTCATGATCATCATTCCTATCCTTCTTCCTTGCACCGCCAGGAAGAGTTATGTTGTTCTTTTCCAAAAGGAGGGCCATTTGATCTATAGTCTTCTTCATACATAAACTTTCAGGATGAAATCCATGGTTGCAATAAGTACATTTAGATTTTTGGTTACCTTCTTTGCCCTTTTGCTTGAACTTCAAACTGGATGGTGCATCCGTTTGTTTGCCTTTCTCTCTTTGCTTGTGAGGCTCGAATTTGGGCTTCTCCTTCTTTTGATTTCCTTTACCATTCGAGATCTTGGGTCCTTGAACATATAGGGCTGAATCTTTGGAGCTTATGGACCCCATTTGAATCAACTTGTCATGCTCTTGTGTGACGGACTCAATGAAGGCATTCAAGGTAGGCATCTTCCAATTCTGGGTAGTTAGCCGACCGGAACTGAAAGTAGAGACAAATACCGAATAATATTTCCCAAGCTTGCTGAGAATGGAGAGGATCAATTGTTTATCCTCTTTGATAAGTCCACTGTTCTTCAACTGCAAGTTCAAGTTCTTGAATTTTTTGAAGAATTCATTAATGGTCTCGAAATTCTCAGGACTAAGGGCAATCAATTCATTGTCTAATTGAAAATCCCTAAGCTCGTCCTGCTTGCCAAATAGTGTTTCAAGTTTCTCCCATATAGCTTTTGGAGTCTTCAATCCACTGATATGGAAGTCAAGATCTTTGGAGATGGAGAGACAAAGAAGACCATAAGCTTCATCAAGCTTGTTGTAGTGTTTGGTTCTATCTGACAAGTTGTTTGGCTCCAATTCAAGACCAAGAGTGACTCGGTAGTAACCTTTTGAACATAATATGATCTCCATATCATATTTCCAATCAAAATAATTGAATGGGGTGAGGATAGGCTTTGAAGAAGAGTATTCCATTTCTAGGAGTGAGTGCACACTGATGTAGAGGAGCTTGCAAGGGCAGAGTAGAGAATGCAAAAGATGGAGACAATAACCTGCAAATCACAATAAAACCAAGAACAATGAGGTCGAACAATCCACCCTTTTAGAGTTGCATCACACCTAGGATTGGAGATCAAACAATGTTGAATGGGTCTAATGTATCAGATCCAGGAATTATGTGGAAACTCAAGATTCTGGAGTGCTATTGGATGTATTTTCAAGCTTTGCATGCACAGGAGCGAATGCCCTTGAGATCTTTCATGCCAAAACTTTTTGCAATTTTTTAGCAATTCACTCAAATCTTCTTGTAAAAACACCTGTAGAAAAGAGATCTTGTCCTTGCAATCGCTCTGCTACCATGTAAAATTAGTCAGAGCAGATCTAATGAACAAGTAAATCAATCACAATAGATGAACATAGAACATATGGTGTAAAACTGTGCAAAACATGCATCAGTGCTCAATATCCCAGTAATGGTGAATGATTACAATACAATACAGTAACAATGACTAAGCAATTTGAATTGCCTAAGGAGGTCATTCGAATCACTGAATGGAGTAGCTTGACTCCAACTAGGAGTCCTCATAATCAATCGGTGGTGGTCATCAATGCACAAGAACCAGTCATCCAGGTGTCAATCTGAGTCTAACTGAGTGTAACAAGTGTAACTGAAGTGTGTAGCACTGATTAAGGGAAGGAGGCTCAGTGGAGGGCACATGGGAGGCTAACTAAAGTCAGAACAAGTCATCTAGTCAATCGAGAGGTCCAACGAAAGTGAAAGAGTCAGTCGGGAGTGAAACTAGCCTCAAATCAGGGAGAATCGGAGCTAACTTAGTGTAACTGAAGTGGAACTGCAGTGGTAGGTGAAGAAGTGCTCCCTTCTCTGGCAGTAGGTGAGAAGTGGGCACCTTCCTGACTAGGAGGGCTAAAACTCTGAAGTAAGTGGCTCCCGGGTGCTAGAATAAGGTGGCTAAGGTGCTGGAGGCATCAACCTGGTGACTGGGATGCATGCAAACCCTATAATTTGCATGCAAACCCTAATTGCATGCAAGATCCTGAAAAAGATGATGTGGATATCCGAACAACACTCTGTGTTCCACTGCGCTTATTTTGCAGGCATTCGGCATTCGATATTCAACGTGAGACAACCTGCTTGATCCCGAGGTGAGTTAGAACCTCTAATCCTACAATTTTAATTTTTTATTTCTTGTTTTATTTATTATAAATTTTTTATTTTGATATGTATGCTATATAAAGTTTTTTTTTCAATTTTTATTTAAAAATTAAAACTCTGTTCATGAACAGAGTTCATGAAATCTGTTCTGTTCATGAAATCTGTTCATGAAGAGAGTTCTGTTCATGAAATCTGTTCATGAACAGAGTTTTGTTCATGAACTCTTTTCATGAACAGTATAAAACAATTCAAGTATATAAATAAAAAATAATTTGTTTTTATATATAAATTAAATAAATATATATTTTTTTAAAATTTTTAAATAAAAATTGAAAAATGTATACTTTATATAGTATAACAGAGTTCATGAACTCAGTTCATGAGCAGATTTTTGTTCATGAACTCTGTTCATGAGCAGAGTTCTGTTCATGAACAAAAATATAATAGATATGACCACTCAAAGATACCATGCTCATGTCTTCACTATAAATGCCATCATTTACCTTTTTAGATTTTCCCTATTTAGGGTCGAATACTATCCTAGACACTCCTTGTTGTATCTTTTACAATTCCCCTTACTCCATTACATTTTACATATTGGAAGACTTCCACACTTCATGCATATTCATGTATTATTACAATGGAATACAAGGGACCCAATACAAAGAGCCATTAGTTTTGTCTTTAAGTCCTATTTGACACCCATGAATCTATTATAAAAAGTTTACAATTTTAAAAAGCACATCAACTCAGTGCATTACTTCACGCACCATATTAGTGGTGGTCCAACATGTTTCCCATCGAACTTATCCATCTATGTAGGTTATATTATATGTTTATTTCATTGGTTCTCTCATATGTATTTGGTTGTTGGCAGTTTTCATCATCCAACAACTTGCAGCAGTAGTATTCTTGACCCCTTCGACATGCAATAGGTGTCCACATTCTAAGTAGTTGTCTTTTATTCATAAGTAGGCTCCTACCAAAAGTCGAGTATTACTGCTGGTATAATTTAAACACTCAAACATTGTATGATAGAACAATTGTAGGAGCACACGAGTTTTTAATTCACCCTTAATATGCAAATTTTGGCATCATGTCGATATGTTGGCTTCATGAGCAGAGTTTTGTTCATGAATATAAATAAAAATTAAGTAATTTTTTTAAAATAAATTAAGTATATGTTTTTTTTTAAAATAAAAATTGAAAAATATATACTTTATATAGTATAACAGAGTTCATGAACTCTATTCATGAACAATCTGTTCATGAACTCTGTTCATGGACATAGTTCTTTTCATGAACTCTACTCATGAACATAGTTCTATTCATGAACCCTGCTCATGAATAGAGTTTTGTTCATGAACAGTATAAAAAAGTTCATGAATATAAAAAAAATAAAAAATTAAATAAATGTTTTTTTTTTAAATAAAAATTGAAAAATATATACTTTATATAGTATAAAAGAGTTCATGAACTATGTTTCCCATTGTCACAAAAAACACTCTTTTTTTTCCAAGAAAAAAAAGCGTAATTTTATTTCAAGCCGAAGCGATACAAAATTACATTCTGAATGTGCATAAGCACATCTGAGGCGAGACCATAGGTCTTACAACAAAAAAATAGAAACAATAATGTTACATAAATTTCTAGAAATTAGGGCTTTTATAGTAATCCTCTAATTTCCCTTTCTTCTCTCTCTTCTTTGATTTTACTTCTGTCCATCCCCCCTGCTAGGGTACTACTATAATCAGCTCTTTACTTGCCTGCGCCACTGATGACTGAACAAAGGTTTTTTCTTTATCAGAATCTGAGTTTTCTGATTCATGTGCACGTTTTGACCCGGTTAAGGAATTAGCCATGAATTGCATGTTATCCGTCAGTGTTTCCTTACTGGCATGTTTTGAATCTGAATGATGTGTCTCCACTGTTTCATCTTTATGCACTATTTCCTCATTAATCTCCTTCTCTTGTTTTTCTTCTGGTTCACTTTCCTCACCCTCTGAATCCTCATTAGTAGGGGGAGCATAATCTGCCTGCCATGTTTTCCCCTTTGACTTCATCCCCTGGTTCTTTTTGGGATGCCGTTTTGCAAGAGGGCACGAATCCTGTAAATGTCCGGTTAGATGACAAAATCTGCATCTAAAAGCCGTGTTTTCATAGTCCAGTGCCTGGATCCATTTGTGCTTTTCATATATCAGCTTGATTCTATCAGGAAGACCTTTGCTAAGGTCGATCTCCACACAGATTCGTGCATAGGTAAAAAGTCCCTGCTCATGTCGATCAGTATCCCTTTTAATGTACTTCCCAAGTAGATTGCCAATGTCTTCCAGGACTAAATGATGCCAGAATGGAAGGGGCAGGTTTGGCAGCCTCACCCATACCGACATTTTGGTAACCACCATAGTGTTGGCATCAAAATCGAGAAACCAGGGGGTTAAGAAAAGCCCCGCTCTCCCCCAAAACCATGGACCCTGCTCAATGATTTTCTCATATTCTTCCTTTGATTCAAACTGTACAACAAAAAATCCTTTGGAGCATAAAAGAATTTGACAATTTGTTGTCCAGTTTGTGTAGATCCAATTGTGAATATCATAAGATCTGGGCCAGAAACCATTAAAATGACAGATGAGAGCATGTGTTTGAAGATTACTAAATAGTTGTGTTACCTCTGTATTCTTGACCTCCAAAGAGGGGATATCGTCCAGTTTCTCCACGATATACGGCTTGGGCTGTGAAGTATGTTGAGCTGATGACTTCTGTGGCCCCTTTGCACAAGCTGCATCTTTGTATGAAGATGGGCCTGCTGTTCCTTTATTCCCAATCGATCCTCCCCGCAAACGATATCTCACATGCAGAGTGGAATTCTTTGAGATCTGACATTCCTTCAGCCTATCATTCTCATTCAGTATTTTTCCTCCGTATAGAATGTAAACGGATATTTGAGAGCGACCCTCTCTCTGCGCTATCATAGTTTTTAGAGTGTCCCCTGTATCTTTACCAGAAACCCACACCAAGACTGTTTTCCCTGAAAGCATTTTTATAAAAATCTGGAAAATGTCATCCTCTTCCCCATCACCGAAAACAGTTTGTGATTCATACCATTCGACAACATGTGGTTGGTCCGATGGTGGCCTTATATAGCTCATGCAGCCTGATCTCCAGCCTGTATCTCCAGTTTTTCCATCATTATACGGACATGCAGCAATAAGACTTCTCACATGAAATGAACAGTAAGAAAAATATAATTCCACGACCTGTATTGTCGTCCAAGACGGTTCTGTAACCTTTCCAATGCTATAAAAAAACATGGAGGTCCCTGCGCCAGCACCCTAGGTAGCCGAGATCAATACAAAATGTTTCAAAAAAATCGATCCAGAGGATTCTATTTCCTTCTCTGCCTTTTGGCGCTCCTCAAATTCTTTTATCTTGTTTGAAGGGGGGTCGACAGGCCTTATACACAGTGGCCTCTTATCTCTGTACTGGAGATAACGCACATGCACGCCGCCTCTACAAGAATCATCTCTCCCATTTCTGCCAGTATTTAAATAAAACAGAGATGTGTTTGATGCCGTAAAAACCCAGCCATTCTGGACTGTTGAGCTGCCTCCTTTGCCTGGCCAAAGATGTCGGCAATCCTTCTCAAACGCTCCCTGAAGAGCCATCCCTGTAGAGTCCCGGCGGCCATGAGCACCGACGACAGCTAGGGCAGGGGATAGGGTTTTTGCAGAGCACATATTTTTTTAGGCCGGTTTTTTTTTGCACAAGGGTGTTAAATTGTTAAACAAACCATCTCCACGTGGCCATTACAATAATATATACTTCTAGTGAAAACATAACTTTATGGAAAGCGAAGAAATAACTTTGTGGAATGTTCTCACTTGAAGGGGAAACTAAGAAAATGCATCAACCTTACAACTTTTCCATGCCTGCTAGGTGGGTAACTGGAAATATGTGAACCAATGGAACTCTGTTCATGAATAGAGATCATGAACTCTATTTAGGAGCAGAGTTCTGTTCGTGAACTCTGTTCATGAACATAGTTCTAGAACTCAAATTCTCCCTTGTAGAGACTTGTTGATCTTGGATACTAGGAAATATGGTGATACATGAAATATTATGTACGTTTATGAACTGTTGGTTGGGTCTAAAGCTAGCCAGGGTAGATCACATTGAGCCATTTCATGCATGCTTCACTTCCACACATTGTCTCTCCGAGTCCTAATGCAATCCTAAAACCACTACTTCAAAGATGAAAAGGAAACAAGCAATACACGCCTTAGAATTTACATAATGCAAGATTGCAGATAGAACCTACCTAGAAACAACTGTTCAATATAGGAAATAAAACCAAAAGAAATCAAATACCAACCCCAGTAGCAACAATTCTAATTTCCACATCATGGTTGTAGACCTCATAAACATATTGTCCAAATTCAATTTCTATCTCTCATAATAGACACTAAAGAAACATTTTAGTACTAGATTACCAAATTTAAGATTAATCTACTAGACGAAAATATGTATATATATGTAATAACACTCATCAACTATGGATATCAATAACTAAGTGACTCACTAATGCTCAACAAAATACCACCAATAATCACCATTTTAAATAAAATGACATTTTCTAATGAGATGACTATGGATATAATATGCAAGTATGTCCAATTTCAATAATGGCATTTTATAATAGATGATTATGTATGTGATATGCATGTAGTCAACAAATATGCACCAAGTATCTTCTACCTTTGAGTAGGTCATCGAGAAATGACATGTTGGACTTATGGCCTTAGGTCATAAATTCTTATAGTGCATAGAACACCTTCTCATTAGTAAAGTTGTTGTTTCATAAGTAAAGTTGCTAATAAGTACAAATCATAACAACACTTACAATCTTTATTTTGTATGATATAACATAACTTATTTATTTGGGAGATTAGGTTAAATGTTTGGAATGTTAAAATATAAAAACATGTAGAATTTGAATATGTTATGAGTTGATAGTTGTGTAAATGTAGACATCATATCAAATGGAAAGAGATGAGTCTTTGAGGCAAAAGCGTAGGAGGTCACCACGATCATCATCAATTGGTGTCTCGACTAATAATCAAAGTTTTCCAGCTTCACCTCGAGATTCAAGCTTGTTGTATAGTTCACATTTTTCTGATCATCGGCTAGGGAAAAGGGGTGCAGATGATTCCCCCGCATCTTCTACGGGAGAATGACGATCTCGACCCTCTGTTGGTATGAACATTTATGTGTTACTATGTATGTATCATTTGTAATTTTGTGCATGTTCAAAAAGTTTGTACATGTTTACACACAACTGTGTTTGTCTTTGAAGCAGAGCAAGGTTCAAGAGAGGCTCGTAATTCTACATAGAGGGACAAAGGTTGAGTAAGGAGGACAAATGTTGAAAAATATGTGGGTGTAGAACAAGGTTCGGAAGAGGCTCGTAATTCTACATAGAGGGGCATAGGTCGAGCAAGGATGACATATGTTGAACTAGATGTGGGTTGTACACCCATAACAAATTATCCATTTGATTTACCTGAGGAGCTTCCATGGGAATGTGGTGTTCAACAAATGACCCTTGAAAGCTGTAGATCTCACTATGACAAGTTGCAACATGATCTTTCTATCTTGAATCTCCCTCCAGAGAGCAAACAAAGTCTATAGATTGTTTTGCGATCATTGCAAAAATTCATTGAGGCATATGAGGATCTCAGACCAACTACGAACGATTTTGTTGACTTGATGCAAAGGAGAAGGGCACAAGTGATGGGTCAGGACAAGTGGGATATTGTGAATGAGAGAGTGACCAAAGAACATGCCAATTCAATGTTTAACTTCAAAGAAGGACTAAAGAGAAAAATGTTGAAAGTGCAATATTTCAAGCACCCTGAACTTTCACACCTAATATATGATTGGTTCCTTGCATCCTATGGTCGGTTTCCATGGAACGATGAGGTTCCTAATTATTTCGCCAGATTTTTTTATGCAGAGTTTTTTTAAAATATAAATCCAGACTATACCAATCTTCATTCGAACTTTTATGGAGTTGGAAAGGGGCGAATATATGATCGAAAAGGTGCTCTTAGAGATCCCACAACTCTTCGACCTCAACTCTATATATCTCGCCCACTTAGGCTTGTGACATTAAAATCGGAGATGGAACCCACATCCCAACTTGGGACAACTACAAGGGATTTTGTTATCGAAGGTTCAACGTCGACATTTGTAGGAGTTCATGTGGGATTGGTTCAAGAGAGGGATCTAGCCACTATTTGTCAAAAGTTTGTTTGCAAAACGAATGATGAGGTAGATGGAATGAGCATTGAATATCTTAGGGCTTATGCTAAGGTTTGTTGCGATATAGATTCGGATGGCCTATCCAATGACACATCGAGTATAGGAGAGGTCTGTTGTTTATGTACATACAATCTATTTAATTGTTTTATTCATTTTGAATTGAACTTTTTGTTACATTATATCTATGACATTATGTCTTTTTTGATGTATAGTAATAAATACTTTACGTAAATGTTTATTGGTTGTAGTTTTCTAGAATGTTGAATGAACATAATTTTCAATTCTCCACTAGTGAAAATGTAGAAGAGCATCTTAGAGAGGTATATTTATTATTTGCATATTTATATTTATGTTTGAAAGATATTGTATGGTTTTTTTGAATTTTAATTTATCTATGTATCTTATTGTTAATGTGACTTATCCATGCAGGTTCATTTAGATTCCAACATTTTTGATGATTTTCCATCTCTTGTCAGCTCATGATTTCAATTTTTTTTGTTTTGGTTTTAAGTGAATTGCTTAATTTTAGTTTATTTTGCTTGCACAATGTTTTATTTATTAACAAAATTTAAATTTTAGGGAACAAGAGAACATATGGAAATTGGTGGTGAGGATAGAGGTTCTTTGATGAACATAGACATTGGCACTGAGGTAATTTTGTTAATAATTGAACTATTCTTTTCAATTTTTTTTTATAAGTTTAATATTTTAATTTTTTGAATTTAGTTTAAAATTGTTTGAATAATTTATGAGATTCATAATTTTATTTTATACATGTTGCAGGTTGGGTCTCTTTGAGGCAAAGGGAAGACCCCAGTGGATGATAGTGGTGTACTTTGATTCAGAGAATGATTTTTATTGGTCTTTTTTTGTTTTCCCATAGTACCATATTGCATATATCTTCATGTTGATACATATGATGTAGTTGTTTTGGACATCCAAGAAATTTATTTTTGGATTATATATGTACATTGAACTCATATGTTCAAGAACCTTTTTTTTGGATTATATACATGTACATTGATCTTACATATTCTGTATTTTCTTTGAATGATCTAACTTTTTCTTTGGGAAAATTACATAGCATACTTTGTGTGGTAAATGCTTAGAATATGATTTTGCATGATGTTCATGAATGTATGTTCAATCTTGAAATGGTTTTAAAATATTTTAGTACACATGTTTTAATGTTTAAACTAATTTATTTTATGAATAATATAAAGTCCATGTGATTGTTGTTGGAGCTTGTCCTCACAAACTGAAATATTTTAAATCACCGAGTGATGTAGAACAACACTATTTAGCTGATGTACCTTCTTTTTGTAATTTTCAGATTGCAAATTTTATGTAAAGTAGACATTAATTATTTGTTGTTTTAAATTAGTTCATGGATTAAGTGTTTTGTAGTTTGCACTCCTGAAGCTTTCTTTATTGAATTTCAGTATATGCTAGCCTTAAGTTTTGATAGGTGCAATCTAAAGTTACAAGTTTTAAGACCTGCAGGATTTAATCCTAGAGTGCAGATTTGTAGTATTGACAATTTTTGAGTGCAGATGTAAAATATTTTGAGTGTAGATGTAAATAAAATTTAGTGAAGGTTTCAAACCTCTTGGTTGTCTTTTAATATATGATCTAGGTTTCAACAATAAACTTGAATTTCATATAAATGATAACTTGAATCATATATAAATGATTCATACTTTCAATTTTTAACTAATGATTCATATGCTCAATGTTCAGGTACCACACTTTTGTAGTTGATGAACTATAGATGCTGCTGAAATCATGGCAAATGGGGATTTTTTTGTTTTTATTTTTTTAATCATAAGCAAGGATTTCAAGATTGTGAATCTTATCCTAAATTAGAGCAATGATTTTAGACAAAAATTTGATGAATTTTCATCAATTTGTTGTAAATAACCATTGCTCTAATTTAGCATAAGCTTCACAATCCTGTAGTCCTTGTTTGTGATTAAAATCAAATGATCATTATCTCCATTTGCCATGATTTCAGTTATGAGAACTTAAATAATTATATGTTCAATTCCATCATCATATAAAATCAAATCTTCATATAATCTAGATCAAATGGAACTAAATTCTATCTACACAAGTGATATTGTCAAGAATTCAAAATCAGATCTTCATATAATCTAGATCAAATGGAACTAAATTCTATTTAGATAAGTGGTATTATTCTTGTGCATGTATCATTTAGGATTTCCTTCACATACTTAAATACCATCCCCCAATGTAATGGACTCAATTAGCTTAATCTAATAGAGGTAATAATAGACAATCAACTCGCTATAGAGAATTATCCATCATTTTCAAACATTTCTTAAACAATTTAATCTTACATCAATAAGTCATACACCATATGTCCATATTTCAACATGACATAACATAATTACTCAATCATGTCCAAGAATATTTAAACAATCATTCTTAACAATTAACAATTTTTTTACGAGATCATGTTTAAACTTTTATTCTAGTTCCCATACATTACTTGTAAAATTATATTTGCAATCAAAATTCCATAGTTGAAAGATAACATTTTCAACTTTTATTAAAGTTCTCATTACCAAATAATTATCGAATCAATTTCAACATGCTAAATTACAATCATTTTATTAATGACATCTTAGCCTTGATGCCATCTTCTTACACTTTACCAAATAACACACAAGGTCATCATGCCATCATCCATATTCAAGCATACATAATCATAAACACAAGCTTATAAAACATAAATAAAAATATGATGCCTCAAGATCATAGTCATAGTTCTCAATATAAAAATATATTGTACACAACATTTGACATGCACAAAACAAGTATAAATCTATATTCATCATCATTAAATCTTACACAATCATTTTGCACATAGAGGCTAAAATGATGCCATGGGTCTCCTATAATTCTCTTAACCATAATCAATTCATTTCCGATATGGTTAAAAACATCGCAATGGAATGTCGTCCACAATTATTCTTTCATGGTCATATTTGGACATTTTCCATTTTCTAGTTTTTGATTTTTTTTCGATGGAACTTGTACTAGTTTTATTCGAGATGTACATACTAAATGACTATATTGACACCAAATAACATCAGGTTCATAATCTTGAAAGTAGACATAATTTTCAGTCATATGGGTTTGTTGAAAAAAATAACCTTTTAAAATGATGGATCCTCTCTCATATGTAAATCCTTTGTCATCATTGTCTTCCAATAACTTCATCTTTCCTTCTGTGCATCGCATCAAATAGTATTTCACTTTTTTTTTTTGTCTAAAGGCTCAATCACAACGAAAACATCACCTATTCAAATTACAATTGATGTCAAGGTTTTTAAATCAATTAAATTGTCTATACACATTTAAGGTGATGGATGTAACAATGACCAATCAACAAAGAATTTATAAGTTCTATATATATACATAATTTATATGAAATGAACAATCATTGTTTATAGTTTATTTCATTACCTTTTCTAACAAGATCTGAAATTCTATCGCCATTAGATGATATTGCTATTTATTCTGATTCTAATTCTTCTAAGCTTGCTAGTGGCATTTTCCCCTTTGGATTAATCTCTGTGTGTTTCCAATTTTTTACGTAGTTGTTCATTACATTTTCACAAACTTCTGTAGATTCAACATTTTCAATGCAAATATGAAAAAAGCATGATTGCTTTCTACTGTCAAATGCAAACACATTTTGGAAGGATTTTGTTTGAATATAGTGTAAATATCTAGTCCCATGTATGGTGCCAGCCTCGTATGGAATTGATCTATCTATATATTGGATTCCAATAATCCAAAAGAACTTACACAATATATGACAAATTACAAACGACAACTTTTAATGTTAGTGTACATATACTTAAATGATAGAAGTTTTCAAATAATTTTTTTTTAAATTGACAGTTAATATAAATAAAAAACAGTGTACATACCTGCTAACATCTTTTGATTGTTGATTATAATCATGACTTAGATGTAATTGACACCATTGGACCACCTCTGCAACTGAATGAAATCGCATAGAAGAATGGTTCATTTTCCATCTTCGAAGTGCTCTTTTTACACATGCTCTTGCACCATCATGTTCACCTTTTCCATGTCCAGTTTCAAAGAAATTCCAACGATGTTTAATGTTCGTTTCTTTATGAAGTTTACATAACCAAAAAAATGATCATGAAGATTTAAATTGTCCCGCACATCCATCCGACCATATCCAATGTTCATTGAATTTAACTTCGTGTCTTTTTAATGATTCATAGAAAATATTTTCAATACAATGCTAAACAAAATGTGTATCGTGTGTACGATCATCATTGATATAAAAATGATATTCTTTAATCACATCTCGATTGTCACATGTGATTTCAATGCCATCAACATCTTATTGAGAATGTCTATATAGAACATGGACAAACATTGAAACTTGGTCATAATGATAGTATTCACTTTGTATCTCCTTTTGTACAACAAATGTGTAGTTTTTTGCAAAATCAACCAGAGACAAAATTGTTCCGAGTGGAAAAATTTCATGAGACTGTTTGAATTGAAGGTCTTGCCATCGTTCTCTATGTGAATGCTTGGTGTATTTATGAATTTAACTTTCAAATTTCTTCATAAAATCTGTCACACATATTTTATCTTCTCGCAAATCGATTCACTTGGAATGTGCATCACTAGAACTTGTAGCATAATTGATGTATTCATATCTTCTCCAATCAACTATTACATATGACTGATCATTATCAATAGGATATTCATTGCGGAATAAAACTAGATTCCCACAATGATGACAATGTTTTCCATTGACACATTTCTTACTGTAAAATATTTCACCGTGATCTCTCTCACATAGAATTTGAGATATGAATTCACGTATTGTGGGCGGAGGTGGTGAATTTGTCCAATTTTTTTTACCAAATTCAAGAAAAGTGTCGTAATATAATTCAAATTACACATTATAATGACAAAAACATGTGTCACATATAGTAATAGTTATAACATACCATGGTTTTTATTGCGCAAATGTAGTGATTGACATATTAATTTCACGATGATCCTCCTTGAATTTATTGAAAAATTGTACTTGTGTCATTTCCATTATATGTTTTGCATGGATTTCGTATTCATTTCATGATACTCTTTTTCGTATCACATCCCTTGAATTTGGTGAAACTCGAGCATGTGCCAAACAATATTTATGTACAATATCTTTATCACCTTCTCTCATTCTATCTTTCTAAGGCTGTCTACAAATAATTTCCCAACAAGCAAGTTCATCATTTTTATCTATTTGCATTCTGAACTTGTTATGTTTGCATAATGTCTTTCTTGAGGTTCCTATTGTTTTTGCTAGTTGTGTTGTCAAACAATTTTGTCTAGTACTAGCTGAAATAATTGTTGTCTGAATTGATCTACGTGCAGCTTTGGTATCTTTCTTTGTGGATTTTCCAAAAAAATTTATTGCATCACTTATATTTTCTATCACATTATGTTTCAATTTCAAATCTTTTGTTGCCTAGTGAATACCCAATAATGACGTAGCATCTCTTAACTTCTTGGACACTAATAAACATCTCAAAATTTGCGCTTGTCCTGCTATTGAATATTGTTTGAGAAAATCATCATAAATTTGCATAGCACGATATTGTGCAACATGTGTGGCTATTATTTCTCCATATTTGTCGCAATCAATGTCTTCTAACATTCCATCATCAATGGTGAAAGCACCTATAAATTAAGTTAAATTTAATTTAACATATATCCAAAATATACAATTCATTATAAAAAAAGAATTTGGAAAATACATGATATATACATACCAGGTCCAATTTCTTGTTCTTGAACTTGATCTTCAAGATTGAATTCATCAACATTAGCATGTAAATCCCTATTTACATCTTCAACAATGATCTCTTCAGCTTAAATTTGTTCTTCTTGTACTCTATTTTCAATATCCATTTCATCAACATTGTCATGTAAATCTGTATTTGTATCTTCAGTAATTGTCTCTTCTATTTGTGTAACCCTTGATTTTTTGGCATGATATCTGAGTCTTTTTGTTTCCCTATGGTCATCATCATCACGTTTACGATCAATTTTTCTTTGGAGGTTTCTCTTAACACCCATGATTGTTTAATCTGTAGAGGTTAAATTAACAAATCATCAATTTATAGTAAAAAAATAAAAATTTAACATTTAAAAATAGTTACTAAATTTGTTTTTTTGAGTCTTTCAACCATTTATAAAAACATGAACTGAAATTTACTCATCTTATAAAAATCTTGTAAGGGTACTTTGAAGAAAAACTCCTTGAAAAGAATTTTTTTTTGAAAAAAACCCTTGAAAAGAAATAAGAAATATCCTTGGAAAGAAATAAAAAACTCCTTGGAAAGAAATCTCCTTTGAAGAAAAACTCTTTGGAAAAAAAAAGAACTCGGAAATAAATCTTCTTTGAAAAAGACCCTTGGAAAAAATAAAAACTCCTCGGAAAGAAATCTCCTTTGAAAAAACCCCTTGGAAAGAAATAAAAACTCCTTGAAAAAAAATCTCCTTTGAAAGAACCCCTTCAAAAATATTTTATACAGACCTCCTAAAATATAAGATGTGAAATGATGCATCCTTTAGTTTTATTTATACAACTGTAAATAATTTAATTTCTTTTTTTTTCCAGCTAACGAAAATATTTTGCGTTTTTTTTCTTTTTCGGCCGAATAACCGTTGTCAATTTTGACAGCTTGCTAATGGAAAATATTTATTTGCCGAATAATTATTCGGCCAAATAATATCTGAGACCTGAAAAACAATGTTGTTTTCAGGATTTTCCATTTTCGAAAGGGAAAAACCATTTGTTATAGTGTAAATTGACTGTCAGACTTGATACCATTAGTTTAGTCATTGAATCTACTCTCTGTTGGTATAGATTTTGTTGTGTTTAGGTGGGATTTGATAATTGTAATTATTGTTTTTGTTAACATGTGTCGAGTTTGGTTTCATCAATTTCAAAATGAGGTGAAATGATCAATCTATAACTTTAAAAATACACCATAAAAAATTGAAAAACATATGGTGTAGTTAATTGGAGTGTCTACTTCAAAAGGGTATTCTTAGATGTTTTAGTTTTAGTGTAAATTGAGAGAAATCCCACGTAAAAAAAAACATGTTGAAATATGACAAGCTTTCCCCATTGATTGAATTCAAAAAAATATAATAATTAGTATATAGATCCATTGGTTAGAAAATTATAGTCATGCAGTAGTACATTTTGTGTAGATTTTCGTAACATATTCTGTTTTTACAAAACACAAGTTTAACAATGATTTCAGCCTCCCCCAAAAACATGACTATTATTTAGTCCCTTCATTTTATAAGAACATACTGTCGAACATTTTCCAAATTGACATATCAAATCGCAATAATTTTTTTTGAAAAAATAATGAATAGAAAGCTAACATAATTTTCAAAAAGTTTTCTTTTTACTAAAAAGTGAAATTCTAAACACAAATATCACTTTTGTTCGCCCAAAGTTGAAAAAAATGAAAAAATCATATTTATTTTCTCATAAGACCCCCCAAAATAGACACACATTTTCATGGATTCACCCAACACCAATTGATATATTGTGGTAACCAAAAACTAATGATTCATAAAAAAGGTAAACATAGCCAAAGAAGGAAAATAACCCCTCTATCTGGAAGTTGGAAGTTGTTGGGATGATAATATAGTAGTGGAGTTCATAACACTATTTCAAGAATTCAATGAGTTCAAGATAGAACTCCAATTGGGGGTTAAACCTATCAAACAATTATTATACAAAATGAACCCTTGATACAAGATAAAAGTGAAGGAAGAAATGAATAAAATGATCAAGGAAGGGGTTATCTATGAATTCTAGGAGAGCGAATGGGTATCCCAATTGTAGTTTATAAGAAAAAGAAAAATAAGCTAAGGATATCTATATACTTCTAGAATATGATCAAGGTAACAATCAAGGATCCCTTCTTGGAACCATTTTTAGAAGAAGTACTAGAAGCCATATCTAGAAAGGAAATATACTCATTCTTGGATGGGTACTTTATATATAATTAAGTCTTAATGTGGGAAAAAGATCGATCACTTACAAAATTTTTCATTGAATGGGGAGGATTAACATATAAAAGGATGCCATTCAAATTGGTTAACATGCTGACACATTTTCAAAGGATTATTGTTAAAATATATAAATACTTCATTCACAAATCATTTGAATTATATATGGATGATTGGTAAATCTTCAGATGTTTGAATAACCATGTATTGGACCTATGAATGATGCTCAACAAATGCAAAGAAACATGAGACTGTATCGTTGAACCCTAAGAAGTACTAGTTCCTACATCCTTTTGGAATATTTCTCAAACACGAAGTTTCTAAGGATGGAATCATGGTCAACCCATACAAGGTAAAATTATTAAGGATCTCTTCCCACTAAAGAATCCATCAAACATTAAGCCATTTATTAGTGATGTGGGTTATTATCAAAAAATTGTAAAGGATATACCAAGATAATCTATCCAATGGAGCAACTAATAAAGAAGTTGACTACATTTGAATGGAGAATATAGTTTCATAAGAGATTTGAAGAATTAAACAACATCTTAAATGCCCCAATCCTTTGATTTCCATACTAGAACAAAATTTTCCATGTGCACATTGATACATCTAGTATATCCATTAGAGAAATACTGACACAACCAAGAGAAAAATGAATGTATTATCATATCTATTATGCCTATAGAAAATTATTTATAGTAGAGATAAATTATAATAGAATGGAATAGGAGGAACTTGGAATGATCTATGTGCTCCAAAATTTTTGGCATTAGCTATTGGTGAACAAATTAAATTTCTACATTCACCATTAGGTAAAGCACATGTTGGACCAAACCATTTATCTCACATAGATATTGGGGATGAAGGAACGATAGGTGAATGGGATTTCCTTGATGCAAATTTTTTTTCTAATCATCGAGTCATCGAGCTACATAGAGGATCTCCTATAATTTTTATAGCATGAACAAGCACCCCAATGAATTATTGCGACCTAGAGATGAATTTTGGTCTAGAAAGCACTCAGGTTCAAGATCTTATCGGAAAAAATATATCAGATCATAATGGAAAGAATAATGTGAACATGTGTCAACCCTACAAAAATAGAACAAATCATAAATGAGGCCCACTATGGGACAACATGTGGGAACTTCTTTGTGAATGGACTGAATAAAAGATACTATGCATAGGTCTCTAGTGGCCCACATTTTTCAATTCTAGCTACAAGAAAGTAAAGAGTGTTAATTTTTCAGAATTTACTTCAATTTGATCTAGGATCTTAACTGAGAGAACAACATGTACAACATATCTATAGCATATCAATCATGGACATAATAATGCAAGCACACAAGAGACACAGAATTTACAGAGCAGCAGCTTATCCTCCTCCACAAGTGCGCCACTCTCCAAAGTGTGTGTGTGAGAGAATATAATGATGAAATAGAGTGCCTCCCGCACTCTATTTATACTTGACTTGACTTGCCTAATAACCTTTAATAGGTTGGCCTTAACTTAACTACATAACATAATGTTGACTGGCCCGACACCCAATAAGGTTGTTTAATAACCCTTTGACCCACATGGCCAACCCCCAATAGGGTGGTATAACAACCCTTTGACCCACATGACTTATACAGGGCCGACCCCAACAAGGTGGTCTAATAACCCATCAAGTATAAGTTACGAAACTTACAATATAAATGATGACACTTCCATATAGAGGAATAATAACATCTCTATAGGAATAAAAACACTTCTGTATAGAGGAATAATACCATCTCTATAGGAGTACAATATACATATATGAAATACATTTTGAAGTTACATATTCATCAACACTCCCTCTTAACTAGGAAGGTATTTCTTGACACAGGTCTTCTAGCACAAGTCTTCTTCTCTGGATCATAGTCACTGGATAATCGTCATCAAGTCATCGTCATTGTCACTGCTGCTGCTATCTCAATCAATCTCTGAATCTACTCATCATAGGAAGTTCTACAGAGCCATTCTTTTTTCGTACTGGATGTAGGCCCACCACCTGTAGGTCTTCATCATCAATGGCCATACTGTGGATCCCAGGACTGATTACGTGCATAAAAAAAACCTAGCACAGACTATAAGTTCTTTTACATGTTGACCTTCACAAAACCTACTCAAATCATCCCAGGATGTTACGAGCACACCACTCTACCTGTCTAGATCTCGATAGAGAATCCTAGGATGTTACGAGCACACTGCTCTACTTGTACGAATTTTAAAGGATATTTTCTATGTGAACTTTCGCAAAACCTACTCATACCATCCTAGCGCAGACTATAGGATCTCAATAGAGCAACCCAGGATGTTATCAGCACACTGCTCTACCTGTCCGGTTTTTAAAGGATCTTTTCTATGCAAAACTGTAGCAAAACCTACTCAGAGCATCCTAGTGCAGACTATAGGATCTCAATAGAGCGACCCAGGATGTTACGAGCACACTGCACTACCTGTCCGGTTTTTAAAGGATATTTTCTATGCTACCTGCAGCAAAACCTTGAAAGAGCATCCTAGCGCAGACTATAGGATCTCCCAGGATCTTTTCTATGCTACATGCACAACCTGTCCACGGCCACAGAGTATCAAACCGATACTCACCATACATCATCCTGATGTATATCATCACATGATCAACCTGATCATCATCATAGCATCAACTTGATGCGTATCATCTAGAGTGACAACCTGAAGCTCATCATCTGTGATCATCCTAATCATCATAGCATCAACTTGATGCATATCATCTGGAGCGACAACCTGAAGCTCATCATCTGTGATCATCCTGATCATCATAGCATCAACCTGGTGCATATCATCTGGAGCAACATCCTGAAGCTCGCCATCTGTGATCACCTTGATCAAACAATATATCCATCTGATGCATACACAGTATCTACTTGATCATACAATGCATCCATCTGATATACATAATGCATCCACCTGATACATACATAAGTACATGATCACACTGATCATACAAGTATCCACCTGATACATATACAAATACATGATCTACCTGATCATATCCAGCATCAACATGATGCGTACATACATACATATAAATGATCATATCCAACATCCAACATGATGCATACAAAGAAGTAACTGGAGCATCATCCAGTGCTTACATCCACAGCCATGTGAAGGATCCTCCTTCCAACATTCTTGAAATGGCTTCAGCAAATGTCTCCATCACTTATTCCTCTAAGTGTCATCGATTTGAAGAACACCAAGCCTCTCCCTGAAGTATTCAAACTTCACTCTGTCTAATGGCTTCATCAGTACATCTGCAATCTGCTCATCCGTCGCAACATACATAAGCTTCACTACTCCTCTTTGCACCATATCCCTGATATAGTGATATTTGATCTCAATATGCTTCAACCTGTTGTAGAACACCGGGTTCTTAGACAGCTTCACACAAATCTGGTTGTCACAAAAGATACCAGTAGCCTCTAGCGGGAGATCAAATAACTCATACAGGAGCTTCTGTAGCCATACTGCCTCACAACTGGCCGAACATGCTGCAACATACTCTGCTTTGGCTGTACTCAGTGCTATGCAAGACTGCTTCCTGCTGAACCAAGAGATCACACCTGATCTCATACTGAAGCAGCACCCAAAAGTGATCTTCCTATCTGCAGCACTACCTGCCCAATCTTAGAATATGCTTTACAGCAACCAGGTGAACACTCCTCGGATCTATCAGGAACTAGCTCAATGTGTTCACCGCAAAGCAAATATATGGTCTCGTGTTCGTCAAGTACATCAAGGACCCAATCATCTGACGATACATAGTGACATCAACTGGCTCAGATGAAGCATCACAAAGAAGCTTCAGGTTCGATTCCATAGGTGTGGCCATGGCATTGCAGTCCATCATCCCGAACCTCTTTAGGTTCTCTACTGCATACTTCCCTTATCCAAGGAAGATACCATCTGCACTCTGCCACACCTCCATGCCTAGAAAATAGTGCATCATCCACAAGTTCTTCATCTCGAACTCGGCAGCAAGCTTCCGCTGCATGTCAGCAATCAACAGGTCATCCATATACAAAAGTAGTATCACTGGATTTCCTTTCTCAACCTTGTAGTAAAGGTTGGAATCCACTTTACTTCTGGTAAAGACCAAATAGGATAGAAAGCTATCTATCCCACCATACCAAGTTCTACACATATATGACTCCGTATCATGTGTCTCAAAACCAAGTGTTTGCTCCACGTACACTTCTTCTTCAACTACACCATTCAAGAAAACTGTCTTGAAATCCATCTGGTGTATCTTCCATTTCATCACTGCAACCAGAGCAAGTACAGATCTAATGGAAGTGTATCTGGATACAGGAGCAAAAGTCTTTATGCTACCACCTGCAGCATGCTTGATCTTGTAGATCCTCTTGGAAGTTACTACAAACTTCCCTTCAGGTCTTGTGACTGCATCCCAAACATCTTCATGATCGACTGGTACTCCTCGATCATGGAATTCTTCCCAGATCCTGGGAACTTCAATATTTTCAATAGATAACTTTGTTGTTAAACAAATGTTGTAGTCCTTCTTTTGTAGGTGATGGTATACAATCTTTCCTACACAACAAGTTAAATTGCATGATTAGAAAACATCTCATAGTTTTCAGAACAAATTCTTACACATAAAGAAATATGTCATACAGTCATGCAATTATTTTAGCCAATGCTTCAATACAACATTTATCCATATCCCATAACTTTCTAGATGCCTTCCAATCTCTACCAGAACATTGTTAAGAGTGTGCACAACTCCCAACATGTCAACAAAGAGGTTTCATTCTAGATAAGTAGCAATGGAATGTTGTACAATGCCATAGGCCACTTACCCATGTATATTAGTAGTATATTGTTCATCAATGCAACTATTCTAATATGCATAATACACAACCTAATTCTAGGAACATGAGTATATACATTATTGAACAGTATTATTTAAACAATAAAATATGCAAGGAATGATAATTCAAAAACGTATCTTTGTTTGTTTGTTGGGTTGACTCCCTCTCAGTCTTTGCTTCTTTTCTGCAACTCCATTCTGATGTAAGAAGTGGTCAACTCCCTTTGAATCTCTACATCCTTGCAGAAACTACTGAAGTGTGCTTCTTCTTGATCTTTGCTTCCTTGCAGGAACAACTGGAGTGTGCTCCCTCTTGATCTTTGCTTCCTTACAGGAACAACTGGAGTGTGCTCCCTCTTGATCTTTGCTTCCTTGTAGGAACAACTGGAGTGTGCTCCCTCTTGATCTTTGCTTCCTGGATTACCTGTCCTTGAACTTATATCCATCACTATGCATGCTTATTAGTATCATCATTGTGTTATCCTCGAGGTCTCATACATAATCACACATTCATTAGTATAATCTTAATACTATCAAAACACAATAATCTTAAACATGTATAGTCATGATCATTTCAAACATAGATAATAAACATTAGTATTCAAGGTTTCAGGGAAGTCTTCTTTTACTCATGCATATTCTTATTTGATCATAGGACTCTTCTGGTTAGTTAAATCATCAATCAAGATAAGAGACATAAAATGCATAAACCCTTGATTACTTACATTTCTAAATTTATGAATAAACATAACCAATCGTACCAAGTATACTTATATAAGGGATCCTAACACAAGGTAGGATTCTAACTTGATATAGGAAAAACATACTCGGATTGGTATGTTAGCTAGTTATGTCTAACATACCCACATGATGTCTTCTTGTTCTCTTCAATGACTTGTGTTAGTAACCTGCATATCTCATAGGTTAACTATTATAGAACCAAGTTATACATACCTTGCAAATAGATCTTCTAAGTGATTCATGACAATGGATGACTCTTTGTCCTCATGTCATCGTGATCATATGTTCTTGAACTAGAACATGATTTGTCTTTCTTGGTGTACCTTTCATGTTAGAGGACAACATAAACCTCATACAACACCATAATGCATTAGTACAATCATAAGTGTCAACACCATAATCAATGAATATCTTCTATCAAGCATTCATAATTTTATTAAGGTGATACGACAAGTCTAAATTTAATCAAGATTGTACTAACCGTAATAACATGAAGACAAACATACCATAAAATTAATCATGAACAAATTTCGAAACATACCTGGATGAGTCATACCTGTCGAGATTGCTTGTAATCTTTTTATGTAAGACCTTAGCCTCATCTCCCTTTGAAACAAGAACTTATTCACTTATGCAGGTGACCAATCCATTCTCTTCTAGGATTAACCCAATCCACTTGATTTGTAGGAATTGGATCTGGAGCTGGATTAGGGTTTGTCAGAGAAACCCTAAAAATTCAAAATTTGAATTTCAAACTTCCGAAAGGATAGAAATATGTGCCTTGATGATCTGATCATGCTGGTATACTCATAATTTGAAAGCTGCAAAGTTTCACCCCTCAAATTTGCCTTTGAAACTTCCGGATTCATTGGACATGACCCCGAACTAGGGTTTGATAAAGACCACCCTTCTTCCCAATCAAAATTTTTGATCCAAATCTCTAAGCTTCTATTTTTCTGAGGAGCTTCCAGCCATGGTAACAGATTTAAAAAATTTCCATCTTTGCAGAAGCCCTAATTTTCCACTTTTCTGATCAAAGTCCCGAACTAGGGTCTGATCAAGCCCGGCCTTCTGCCCAACCAAAAATTATGATCTTGGTCTCTAAATTTCAATTTTGATGAGTAGCATTCATCCGTAGTATTCGATTACAAAAATTCCAGCTTTCTCCGAAACCCTAAATTCCAGAAGCCATGAATGAAGATGCTAAAAAATAATTCTGTTTTGATAGAAATATGTACCTAATTATTTCTGGTGTAACTCCGAACGTTTTGATCCACAGGGTCTAAAAACTTTTCTTGCGATATCATGACCTGTCATATTTCCAACCCCATAGGTCTGACCTCAAATGGATTCTCTGAGAGAGATTTATTCCAAGTGTCGCAACGTGACCTGTTTATGGGATAAAACAGGAGAGCGAACTTGTATGGCATGCCACATGTCACTGGTTTAGTTTCGGCCTCTGAAAATGTGACCCGCGAAAGTAAAGTCCCTGCACTACCTGTCACTTTTTACGAAATTTCATTTGGAGCTTCCTATCCCAATTTATGACCTTTTTTCCAAGGTCACCTGTTTATGACTGAGATCTGGAAGAGACAGAACCCTATATTGTACAGATCATAAATCACAAAGTACAATGAATTAGAGGTTGTCCTTTGGAAAAAAGGTACATTGGGATCTTAGATTCTCCCTGTATGAGTTTCAGACCCTGAAACCTGCTCGAAATTTATTTATAGCGAAAGTACTACGATGACTGGTTTTTGTTATATCAAGCCCTAGCATCGCAAGTGCAACAAGTGTCATACATGCCATATCATGCCTTCTTTCAGGCTAGCTCTGATACCATGTTAATTTTTCATAATTTACTTCAATCTGATCTAGGATCTTAACTAAGAGAACAACATGTACATCATATCTACAACATATCAATCATGGACACAATAATGCAAGCACACAAGAGACACAAAGTTTACTTGGGAAAAACCATAAAGGTGAAAAACCCCAATAACTTCCTTAGAGATAGATAGAGCAATGATACAACCCAAACATAAGAGATAGACATCTCCTAGTAGCAGCTTCGCCTCCTCCACAAGTGTGCCGCTCTCCAAAGTGTGTGTGTGAGAGAATAGAATGATGAAATAGAGTGCCTCCCGCACTCTATTTATACTTGACTTGACTTGCCTAATAACCTTTACTAGGTCATCCTTAACTTAACCACACAACATAATGCTGACTGGGACAACACCCAATAGGGTGGTCTAATAATCCTTTGACCCACATGGCCGACCCCCAATAGGGTGGTATAATAACCCTTCGACCCACATGACTTATACAGGGCCGACCTCAACAAGGTGGTCTAATAACGCATCAAGTATAAGTTACGACACTTACAATATAAATGAAGACACTTTCGTATAGAGGAATAATAACATCTCTATAGGAATACAAACACTTCCGTATGGAGGAATAATACCATCTCTATAGAAGTACAATATACATATATGAAATACATTCCAAAGTTACATATTCGTCAACAAAGAGGTGTGAACAATTCCATAAGGTAAGAAATAAACCACAAGTTTGTGATTTTCATGAACTCAACATGATACTTGCAATGGAACCATTTGAGCATTGGGGAATTGAATTTATTAAATTATTTTTGCAAGAAAAGTGAATACAATACAAATATATCATCGTGAAAACCAAACTGTTTACCAAATGGTCAGAATCAAGGGCCACAATATTGGTAATGGTGGAGGTAACAACCAAAATTCTTTTTAAATAACTATTTTGTAAATTTGGATGTCCTATTCATATAACATTTGATCAAGGCACACATTTCACTGCTCATCTTATTAAACACTTGATGGATACATTTTGAGTGTTATATGATAAGAGGTCCCATATTATGCAAGAGAAAACAGATAGGTGGAAAGAACAAACAAAATACTCTTCTTAGTGTTGACAAAGGTACTGAACTAAAAATAACGATTGGAAAAATTGACTCCATGTGACACTATGGGAAAATAGAAATGCATGGAGGAAAGGATCGAGACAAACACCATTATAATTAGTGCTCAAGATATAAGTTATCATGCCAATGGAATATTGGTTACCATCACTATGCATCATGAATAGAAGAATAATGGGAAACTAAAAAATCCACGTAGTACCAATTGGAGGAAATTGAAAAACCAAATGAAGATAGGTTATGGTTAGAGTTCCAACAAATTAGGGAAATGGATGAATCAATAGGTATCATAATAAAATGTTGAAAAAACATGAGTTTGAGGATGGAAAATTAGTTCTCTTGTATGACAGTAAAAGAAAGGACAAGGTGGAGAGGCTCAACTATTGGTGTCTAGGACCCTACTGATTGAAGAAATGGTATGAAAATGATTCAGTTGAGATAGAAAGTATAGAAGGACTATTGTATTCTAGGAAAATTATCACATCTCATCTATGAGAATTCCATGACTAACATATGCAAGGGAAGGATCCTATAGAAAAAACCCTACAATAGGATGTCGATATTAGTGCAAAGTAAGTGTAAAATATACCTTATATAAAAAATGTAATCTAGATGAAATCAAGGAAAGAAATAGAATATGGGAAACAATATCAAAACCTAGGACCATGACCATGTAATTAAAACTACATGTAACCTAACCCTTCTTGTTATTCTATATTTTTTGTTGATTTCTTCTAGTAGGAATCAATGCATTTTATTCATATAGAAACAATAATAGGGATCAGATGGCCATGGTATACCTACCTTATAGGCCATGAATTGATAAAATAAAACCTCAACTGAGATATCAAACTGACTTAAGAGTTCCATTGATAAGTGAAATGATGAAGGATATCATCTTGAGAATCAAGATGTCAATATCTCATTTAAAGATGAACCCCTAGATGCACATAAGGAAAGAGGTCATGTGCACTATACAGGTCGATGGGGATACCATTGGAGATAGGCCTGTGTAACCTACCTAGATTTGAAAACATTTTATGTTTGTGGAAATTTTTTTCTCTAAAAATTATTGTAAAGTTTTATGTTATTGACCAAGGATGGTCAAGGATGACTGTAATTGAATATTATTATTATTTAATAAATTAAAATAGGAGACATTCATCCAAAGAGGATTGTTGAAGACTGTTCATTAACCCACTAGGAGGAATGAAACTAGTGTAGAAGGAAATTGACAAGTGGCAGCATCTGCACTCACTTACTAGCTATTGGAGGGGGAAAATTCCCTAAAAATATGTTCACGTTCCCCAAGGATGGTGGAATTGAGCAGGTGGCTCAGTAAATGTTAAATTGACCCAAAAGACCTAGGCAATCTTTATATCCATCGAATTGAGCAGGCATCTCACAAATTTTCCTTGTGTTTGCTGGGAACTGCTATGTTGAGCACACAAGAGATTCGATGAGGGGATGCTACCTAATGAGTTGTAGAGTAAGACTATCTTATGCTGCTGAGTTGCAGAGATATTGTTTTGTATGCAAGTCTTCATGATTGCTGAAGTACAAAGAGATTGTCAGATGCTTCTACACAGAATCTTCGTCCTAGTGGTTCAGTGAACATGCTCGGGGGTCCTAAAGCAATTAATATTGGCTACTTTCAGGAGACGGTTGGTAGGAATGGTCTTCTTTGGGTGTTTGTCCACTTCTAAAGTTTGAAACAGGTTCTACATTTTCCTAGTTAATTACTTTTAACCTACTATTATATTTCTAAAGGTTTCATTTGTATGCTACTTGGATTTTCTAACTTAGATATTAGATTGATTATCACACAGTACTGATGATTGTTTTCTGATTAAAAGATTGAATGATTTGATTATAAATTTTAGAATGATGAATATAACTCTTCTCTGTATTTTTCCTTTCACTTTCGTGATGTACTCTAGTACAAAGAAGTTTGTTTAAGCAATATATAGAAATGATTTCAATGTTGTGATTAAAATAATGATATCCTATTTTATACCAAATATAGATATATTCAAAAAAAGCATACTGTAATAATATTAAGAACTTAGTATTTCCTAGAGATTTTCTTTGTTTTTCATACAGTATTTGCAAGTTTAAAAATAGAAGATATTAGTGAAAATAAAAAAGGTCAGAATAGGATAGATTATTGTAACTAGAATGTTGTTCTCATTTCTACTTTTAAATAAAAATAAAAAATATGAAAAGTGTTATACAATTAATATTGAAAACCTAGAAACATGCATGATAAAATATCATTATTGCTAAACAGTTCAGAGTCGAATAGACTGTTACCAATATGCTACTAATAGTCCTAACATATAGTATTAATAATATAATTGCATTATTTATATATAATACACATATATCGGATACATTATTAATATTCACATCTCATAATGTTTATACTTGATATACTTACAGTAGACAAAAATCAATCAATACTTCAATAGTCTAATACACAGATTTTGTAATAGATAAAGTTTGCACAAATCAAAGCATCGAGTCCCTTAACTCGTAAAATCACTATTTTATACAATAGTATACTCAACATAAGGGTTTATACAAATAAACTAGCATGAAATACTTTACTCATAACTCATATCAACTTCAAATGACCATGCCCACATGGGTGTGGCTCATTGGCGATTTGCTTGATATGAAGTCACATCATGTAAACAGAGGTCATGAGTTCAAATCACACCCGGGCTTACCCTTGTCCCATACTTGCAGGCGGTTGTGGGGCACCTAAGGGTATAGTGGTAGCGGGATTGGATCCCTGGACCCCATGTCATGTGAGTACCAACCCAGTCTCCAGTTGCCGATGCCCCTAGTTAAAAAAAAAAACTTCGAATGATCACGATAATGGAAAAATAGAAGTATCAAAAAATTTATTATTGCTCAATTAAAATCAACAATTTAGAATAGCTCATCAAGTAAAAGGTCTGTAATGATTCTACAAAACCTAAAATATTTTATACATTTAAGATTTCTCTAATTTAGATCAATACAATACTTTGCTAATATACAGTTTCCTATATATAGTTTTAAGGTTGAAACCCTTGAATTAAATTTATAATTCTAATTCTAAAACCTTTTGAACATAAGAACAACTAAATAAACTAAACTATAAATAATAACCAAAATCAATGTTGACGGAGCTGTAATGGCCTATTGTTTTGAAATAAGACATTTGAAACAAAAATCGTATTCACATTTAAGGACATTGTCCTTAGGATAAATAATTACATTAGTATACAGAACAAACATCAAGACTATTTAATACCAGGCTGAGATCTTTGAGCGTAACTCTTGTTAGGGTTTGATAAACCTTGAGCTGTAATCTATCATATAAATACACATAGATATAACTGGAAGTCAATGATTTATTTAATATCAAATATCAAACAGTCAAGACATTGCGCACTAAAGTCCACATATATATTCATATAAGAAACAGAACTTAAATAATTAACCAACAAAATTGATAGTCAAGGGTTCGGGACTCGTAAAGAGCTCACCCCTCATATCATATATATAAATATCCATTTTACAAACAGTTCGGTATTACAAATACAATACAACAGGGTTAGTTAAACCATATATACATTATTGTAAATAAAAAATATTTCATCTTGTTAGAACTAGAAATATAAAATAAATATAAAAACGTTAATATTACAATAGGAGTAAAACGGGATCCAATCCCCATAACCAAAGTTCAAACCAAGAAATTGGACAAATAAAATCTATGACAGGTCGAGAGTTCAATACCCATAAAGATCAACCACTGGTTTACAAAGATTAACATTTAAATACAAAATATAAACCCATTTGTAATCACTTTTCCAGGATCAAATCCCTTCAAAACCATTTTGATATCATTACGCACAGACTTAGTAACAACACATTTTAAAATAAAATACAAGTTTTCCATAGTAGGGTTTATGCTCAAACCTTTACACTTTAACCATTTACAAAACATAATGAAGTCACCATAACAAAAAATTATCGTAGCAACAGTCTCGACAGAGAAGGATAACACTTTTTTTTTCATTATTGAGGAGTTGGTTGAAACCCCAACTCAGGGTATAAACCCAAAAAACCTTACAAGCTATTGTTCCCATGAAAATGCCAAATGGATTGCAACAAATCAAATGAAGATCAACGCTGGAAATAATGCAAAGAAAATTGTTGACAGAGGTGTCATGGTGAAGGCCCGAGGCTTACTATGGTCTTCCAACCACTGTAGTTTTCACCCCTTAGCAATGAAACTACCGAGACCACAAGTCGAGACCATGGAGCAACTGGAAACGGTGGAAAGGAAATCCTTGTCAATACAGGTAACCAGAAACCAAAGGATTAAAACAATATATCATAAATATAAAATATGAATAATAAATAAAACAACATAAGTTTACGCTGAGCTATACCTCTGTAAATAACTGAGAATTTCGATAGCAGAGAGCATAGTTCTCCATTTGAAAGAGCTAAGGTAAATGACTTAACACAGCAACAACGATGGAACTCTGGAATACCCTCTGCGTTTAAACTTCATATTGAGACTGTGCGTGGTGTGCCCTAGTGGCCATGGCAGCCGAGAGATCCTGACTCTCCTACCTTCAATACAAGCAACAAGTGTTAACGTGAAACCCTCAGTGTATAGTTAGGGTTTATCCCATACGTGGAGTCCTTCACCAACCTTCACGTGGTCACATTGAATGCCTGGACTGTCTTCCACTTACCATTAGATTTTTATCAACAACCATATAGTTAAGGTCCTCCTTTATAATACCATCGAGCTCTATCATAGATTGCGCCAAGATCATGGTAGTTGTTAGGTTTTCTAGTATCAAACTAATACCATAACTTTGTTTGTTAAATCACTTAGGCTCAAATGACCCCATCCTCTATTAAGGTCAAGGGCACATTACTTCTTGATGGTGCTTTAACCATGTAGCTAGGTTATTACATAACCTTAGCTCTTTTAATTTATGAAGACATTAATTATTTTACTTGGGAGTCCTTAGATGTAACCCTGGGAAAAGTGTGTCAACATGAAGTTAGCTTGACAATAGCTAAGTAAGCCACGAGGCATCACTAGAAACCATTTCAAGTAAAAGAAGACAATCAATATCACAAACATCACAAATTGATAGATTATACTACGACGATAATAATGACAAGAGATAGATTGTGACTTTAAGACAAATAGCATTGTTTTCCGACAAACTGAATGTCGACATAAGTGCATTAAGAATTTAATAGTTAATTAATCCCTAATTAAAATATCGTACGAAATAACAAAATGATCAATGCATTATAGACGACGATATAACTGGAAACGTAAGTAATTTTAGAAATAGTAAAGAGATCCACAGTCCTACTTCAATGTTTAAGGACTTAAAAAATAAATGTTGATTTTATAAATATCAAAATAGCATTAATGAATGCAAGATACATTTCTACAAATAACAAGATAAAAGAAATTCTGCAAGTATAATACTAGCATTTATAGACAGTTATGCTATGTATATAATTTTTAATTTTTTTTGAAAATTTGGAGATGTTACATGTGATATCAGAGCGCAAGTTTAAACACTAGGCCTAAAATTGGCTCAACTCGCGCAATTGAAATTAAAACAGAAAACACAGTTACTGATTTTTGTTTGGAATTGTTTCTGTACAGAACCATACATTATCTATTTTGCAGGTATGGAAGGGCCAGAGGAATCTGTTGAGGATAGATCCCATCATAATGAAAAAAATAATCATGAATAGGAACATGTTAATGAAGAAAATATATACGTAGAATTAAATGATAATTCATTCGAACTACTTTGCACAGTTAAAGATTTAAAAGTTGAAATGAAAACTATTAAAGAAGAAAATGAAAGAATTCTAAAGGCACAGGAAGAACTGAATCATATATTACTAGATAAATTTCATAATGAGGGAAAAGATAAAAGAACAAAATTTAATTCAGAATATGGAACCATGTCTTATCAACACAAAGGTAAGAAGTTAAAATTCTTTAATGATGAAAGTAATTCTTCTTCTAAAGCTAAAGTTAAAACATATGGAAGGAAACATAAGTATTCCGGCGACAACAGTGATAGTGACTGCAGTCCTAAAAAGAGGAATTACAAGCCATATGAAGATATTTCAGTGGAGGTCAAGAAGATAAAACCCCCAATGTTTAACGGTAAGATAGAAAAGGGAGAAGAAGTCGAAGCATGGCTGTCTGGTATGAGGACATACTTTCAAATTTTTAATTATTCAGATAAGTTGAAATCTAATATAGCCATTTATAATCTAAGTGGGAAAGAAGATATTTGGTGGCAAGATATAAAGAGAGTAAAAAGCATTAAAGAAAGGAGTGTAACTTGGAGTACATTTAAGAGATACTTTAAGAAGAAATTTATGTTTGACTAGTACTATGAAGAAAAAGCTAAGGAGTTCTATGATTTAAAACTAGGTTCTATGAACATGAAATAATTAAGCAGTAAATTCTTAAGTCTGTTAAGATATGTACCTTACATTGTTGACGAGAAGCCTAAGATACAAATATTTTCGAGTTGTTTACAACCCCAAGACTCTTAAGGAAGCTATGAGAAAAGAAAACTTCTATTCTGAACATAATAGAAAAATAGAAAGTATACCTAGATGGAAAGTTAATAGACCAAGTAATTTCGAACAAAGAAAGAAAAATTTTAAATTTAACAGGAATGTAGGAAATAACAAACGAAATTTCCCTAGCAGAAATTTTCAAGGAAATAATTTTAAAAGCAATACACCATAGAATTTTACAGCTGTAAGAAACAAAGACATGTCTAATAATTACGTAAAGAATAATGTACGAAAGGAACCTATAAAATGTTATGAATTTCAAGGACCACATTATGCAAAAAACTGTCCGAACATAAAAATAACTGTCAGCAACATCCATATAGTGCAGGAAGAGGCAACAGTTGGTGACTTAGCAAGGGAAATGACCAGTATCAATGCATCCTTGGAAAATCGACAGGCTGATCATCAGATTTCAATGGTCATAATAGAAGGTATGCTAAAAGATAGACCCATCTCTATTTTAATTGACCCAGGTGCTAGTTTAAGTTATGTATCACCTGGTATAGTAGGAATCTATAAATTGCAAGTGAAAAAGTTTGAAAAATACTAGCTATTTCAGTTAGCTACGGTAACCAAGAGGAAGGTATTTGATTTTGTTAAAGATTGCAAATTGTTTATTTAATTAGTTTAAGACCCAAGTAAAATTGAATGTATTACTGTTAGGATCTTATGATGTTCTAATCGGTATGGATTGGCTCCAGAAGCATAGGGTAGTTCTGAATTGTTTTGAAAATACATTTACATGCTTGAATGATAAAGGAGAAACTGTTGTAGTAAAAGGAGTGCCTATAAATATTTATGTTAGACATATTTTTGCATTGCATATGAAAAATGTTGTACGTAAATGATGTAAAGTATTTTCTGTAAATGTAATAAATGATGAACACACAACTAAAGAAGATAAGTTAAAACTTGAATATACACCAATCCTAAGAGACTTTTCAGATGTATTCTTGGAAGAAATTCCAGGTCTACCTCCGAAAAGAGAATTGGATTTCACCATTGAGTTAGTACCTGGTGCGATACCCAACTCAAAAGCTCCTTACCAAATGAATATCTTAGAGTTTAACAAATTAAAATCACAGTTAAAAGAATTAATTGATAAAAATTACATAAGACCAAGTGTATCTCCTTGGGGAGCACCTGCCATTTTCGTTAAAAAGAAAGACAATACTTTGCATTTATGCATAGATTACCGTTAGTTAAATAAAATGACAATTAAGAACAGATATTCGTTGCCCCACATAGATGATCTGTTTGATCAAGTATGCAAAGCGACGATATTTTCAAAAATAGACTTGAGATCTAGATATCATCAAGTCAAAATTAAAGACGAATATATCTTTAAAATTGCTTTTAGAAATCGTTACGGGCATTATGAATTTGTAGTTATGCCTTTTGGGCTAACAAACACTACAACAGTTTTCATGTGTTTAATGAATAATGTCTTACATAAGTATTTGGATAAATTTGTAATTGTATTCATTGACGACATTTTAATTTATTCAAACGCTAAGGAAGATCATGATGAACACTTATGAATAATATTACAAGTCTTAAGAGAACATCAATTGTACGCTAAATTGAGTAAGTGTGAATTTTTCAAAGATAAAATACAATATTTAGGTAATGTGATGTTCAAGGATGGAATCTGAGTTGACTCGGAAAAAATAAGAGCAATTAATAAATGGAATGTCCCTAAAGATGTAACGGACGTGTGATCGTTCATGGGAATCACAGGTTACTACCGGAAGTTTATAGAAGGATTCTCAAGAATTGCAAATCCCTTAACATATTTACAGAAAAAGGGAAAGAAATTTGTTTGGGATCAAAAGTGTGAAGAAAGTTTTAAAAAATTAAAAGAACTGTTAACTACTGCACCTATCTTAAAAATAGCTACTCATATTTCATATTTCTATTTTGAAAAAGTATGTACATGATGCTACTCATGTAATTGATTGGAATGACATACAGGTGGAACCAGAAGGAGATTTTCAGGTGGAACCAGATTGTATCCTCAATAGGAGAGAAATTTTACTCTGGAATCGCACCATTGGACAGGTAAAGGTGCAATAGAAGAAACTTAGTCCGGTTGAAGCAACCTGGGAATTGGAGAGTCATATGCAAGAAACATATCCAATTCTGTTCCAGGAAGACTCTGATGATGATTAAGCAACATCGATGTAACTTCCCCAAATTTCATCAAAAATTAAAATTTTTCTAAGTAGTCTATTTGCTAATAAATTCTATGTGGAAGTGTAATTGTGAATGTTTAACATCATTATTACTGTTTATTTATACTCTTAATTGCGATAACTATTTGTTTGTAACTGTCGTCACTTTTAAGGTGTATTAACGACATTCAGATGGATACGTGATCCTATGTCTGAAAATAATATTTTACTGTCTATATTACAAAATTACACTTGCGTAAATTCTTTCGACTAGATATTTGTATCAATGTCCCATGCATTCATTTATTTTGTCCTATAAATCCATATGTCGACATTTATTTAAATTTGTCCCTAAATCATTCATAGAACTGTGGGACCCATTTACTATTTGTGAGTACCTATGAACTCAGTCGTTTCTTTATTTGTAAACCATTGATTGTTTGATTCTTATGTAGAATGAATCATAAAGTAATTGAGTTGATAATCCATATCTTTATATATCTTATGTTGTAAATTAACTCACATGTACTAATGTTTGATATTTAGCTTATCATGGTTATGTCGAAATATGTTTCTATTTTATTATTGATTTTATATGAATCCCTTTCTTTTTTTGCTTGGCAAGAGAGTTCTGGCGTAACTCTGGGCTTACTTAGCTATGATAGCTAAAGCATGTTTAAATACTCTTTCGAGGTTGTATGTTGGTCTTCTCATGCACAAATTGGTTGAAGATATCATACATTATTAATGCTTTTAACCTAGCCATTGTTGAAATATTGTAACTTCAAAGAATATTATATTTGTACTTTATTATTCCAGAGATGTTTCATTCCTCCGTGAAGATCTTATTGTATATCCGGAGATGTTTATTCCTCCATCGGAATGTGGTAACTTGGGTTATTAGACTTCCCTAGTGGGGGTCGGCCCTATATGTGTTATGTGGGTCAAAGGGTTATTAGACCACCCTAGAGGGGTTGGTCCAGTCAGTTGTAATGGGGTGTTTAACCCAGTGGTTAAGTTGGGGCCGACCTAGTTAATGTAAAAGACAAGTCAGAGTAGTGTATAAATAGAGGAGGTGTGTTCCTCATTTAACACTCACAACACATTACACTCACTTGTGAATAGCGCATAGGTGAGGGAGAGATATGCTATGGAGGAGAAGGAGCTCATGTCTAGGGTTTACATCTTTGTATTTGCTGGTCATCTATATTGAGGAAGCTTTGTTGGGTTTTCTTCCCCATGAGGATTTCCTAAGATAAATTTGTGTCTCTTGTGTTTATGCTATGCTTGTTGTTTTTTCAATGATCCTGTATATGCTATTGTTGTGAAATGGAATGTAATGCTGATATTTTCTGTCTGAGCATATTGAATCTTAACATGGTATCAGAGCTAGCCTGAAGGAAGGAAATGTATGGCACTTACGACACTTGCTTCACTTGCGACAATTTGAAGGTTAGGGTTTTGTATAGAAAAAATCAGTCATCGTGGAACTTTCTCTATAAAATCCATTTTGGAAAAGTTCCAGGATCTGAAACCTTTGCATGTCATAGATAACATCCTCATGTACCTTTTATCCAAAGGAAACGCTCATATTCGTTGTACTTTGTGAGTTATGATCACTACAAGTTAGGGTTTCTGCCTCTTCCAGATCTTAGTCATAATGAGGTGACCTAGGAAAAAAGGTCATAACTTGGGCTAGGAAGCTCCAAATGAAATTTCATAAAATGTGATAGGTAGTGCATGGACTGTACTTTCTTAGGTAATGTTTTTAGAGGCCGAAGTTGAACTAGTGACACGTGGCATGCTGTACAAGTTTGCTCTCCTATTTTATCCCATAAACAGGTCATGTTGCGACCCTTGGCATAAATCTCTCTCAGAGAATCCAATTGAGGTCAGAACTATGGGGTTGGAAAGAGGACAGGTCGAGATACCACAGGAAGAAGTTTCAGACCCTATGGATTCAGAATTTCAGAGTTACACTAGAAACAATCAAGTGCATATTTCTGTCAAAACAAATTTGGATTTTGAGCACCTTCATTCTTGAATTGTCACTGTTGTGGGAAATTAGGGTTTCAGAGAAAGTTGGAATTTTTGGAATCGGAGTCCATGGCTAAATGCTCCTCATAAAATTTGAAATTTAGATACCAAGATTGAAATTTTTGGTTGGTTAGAAGGGTGGGCTTGATCAAACCCTAGTTCGGCATTTTGATCGGAAAGGTGGAAAATTAGGGCTTCTGCAAAAGTTGGAATTTTTTAAGTCTGTGACCACGGCTGGAAGCTCCTCAGAAAAATCAAAGTTTAGAGATTTGGATTGAACCTTTTGATTGGGAAAAAGGGTGGGATTCATCAAACCCTAGTTCGGGATCCTGTTCAAAAGATCCAGAAGTGTCAAAGGCAATTTTGAGGGGTCAAATTTTGGAGATTTCAAAATTGAAGTATGCTAGCCTGATCAACTTAGCAAGGTGCATCTTTCCATCAATTCAAAAGTTTGAATTTTTAGGGTTTCTCTGACAAACCCTAATCTAGATCTAGATCCAGTTTCAGTAAATCAAAGTGGATTAGGTTAAAAGCAATCCTAACAGGTATGACTTGAGGAGATACAAGTGTGTGTTGAAATATGTTCATCATTAAGTTTATGTTTGTCTTCAGATTATTTAGGTTAGTACAATATTGATTAATGTTAGACATGTCTTATTACCCTAGTAAAAGTAAGAATGCATTGGAATGATAGAATACATTTATTGATTAGGGTAATGACACTTATGATTGTACTAATGCACCTATGGTGTTGTATGAGGATGATGTTGTCTGCTAACAAGATATAGGTACATCAAGAAATACAAATAAAGTTCTATGACCATGATGACATGAAGACAAAGACTCATCCATAATGTTTGACCATATAGAATCTCTACTTACAAGGTATGTATGACTTTGTTCTACTATGCTTAACTTATGAGATATGCAGGTTCTAGCACAAGTTCTCTAAATCATTGAAGAGAACAAAGAAGATATTGTTTAGGTATGTTAGACATAACTAAGCATGTATACTAATCCAGGTATGTTTTCCTATGTCAAGTTAGAATCCTACTTTGTGCTAGGATCTTAGTATACCCATGTATTGAATGATCATGACCATACATATTCAAGATTACCTAGAATCATAATGTTGTGATAATATTGAGCTTATACTAATGAATTTATGATTATGTATGAGATCATGATGATGACACTAGTGCACACTTAAGCATGCATAGTGGTCAAGGACAGAGAGAAGCTCATGACATGGAAGGGATGTAGAGACCAAGAAGGAAGCAACCTCACAAGACATAAAAAGATAAGTATTTGAATTGTTCTTTGAATTACTGAATAGTCTATGATATTGCTCGTAATATTTGTATACATATTTGTATTCCTAGAATATATCATGCTAAGTATTCATATAGCATTGAACAATATACTACTAATATGCATATGATTGGTAAGTTGGACAAACATTCCATTGTTGCTTGTCTAGAATGAAACCTCTTTGCTGACATGCTGAGAGTTGTGCACGCTTTCGATAGTATGTTCTAGTAGGGAAGGCATCTAGATAACCACTGTATGCATACAGGATATGGAAAAGTGTTGTGCCAAAGTATTGGTCAAAATAGTTGCATAACCATGTGAATCATATTTGTATGCATAAAAGGTTATCATGTCAACATGATTTGATGATTATGAAGTATTAGTAATCATGTAATTAACTTAGATTTGTAGGAAATATCATGAAGAACAATGAACACCGAACAAGTGATTGATGTTCAACAAGAAGATTTACAAATCAAACATACTATAGAAGGCTCGTGGCTAGAAGATTCTCTTAGAAAGAGGAAGAGGATTATGACGAGTTGTTTTGCTCCAAGTGGCTAGATAATACCATTCTCTTAATGGTGTAATTGAAGAAGAAGTGGGAATCAAGAAAACTCCTAGGATTCAATTGAAGAAAGCTCTGTACAGGTACCCAGGATCGATAGTCATTTGATGAGCTTAATGATCACCATGGGTGATGAAAATTTCAACCTTTGATACAAGGTTGAAGATGGTGTATATATTCAGATGACATTATTCTCTTAGATGAATGCAAGAAGGAACTCACCACAGAGTTCAAATGATCTTGAGGCTCATATCAGTAGACCCATCTGACGGGATAGATATGCAGAAGATTATTCAGAGTAGGATCGATGTTCAGTCACAAAGGAAGATTTGATAGCTTCTTGACAAGATTGGGCTTTACTAGAAGTAAAGCTGATCCTAACCTTTACCTTAAGGTTATGGATGATGAACCTGTCATACTATTACTGTATGTGGATGATCTCTTTCTGACAGGGAATGAGAAATAGATCATGGAAAGCAAGAAGAAGCTAGCTACATAATTTGAGATGGAAGATCTCATATTGATGCATTACTTCCTAGGTCTGGAAGTATGGCAAGGCCCAGAAGGAATCTTTCTCAACCAGCGAAAGTATGCTGTGGAAATCTTGAGAAGATTTGATATGTTGGATTATAAAGCCATGGCCACTCCCATGGATTCCAATTTGAAGCTGTTAGCAGATGACTCATTAGAGTTAGTGGATGTAACTCTGTACAGACAGATTATTGGGTCATTGATGTATCTGACGAATACAAGGTCGGATATATGCTTTGTTGTGAACACCTCGAGGCAGTATCTAGTGGAACCTAGACATGTTCACTTAATAGGTGCAAAGCATGTGATGAGGTACCTGAAGGGTACAATAGACTTTGGTCTATATTATCTTGGAGATCATGATTTCAGATTGTATGGCCACACAGATGCTAATCGGGCTCGAAGTGTATCAGACAGGAAGAGCACATCGGGAGGATGTTATTATCTGGGATCTACCATGATCTCATGGTTTAGCAGGAAGCAGTCTAGTGGGTCTCTCAGCATAGCTAAAGTGGAATATATCGTTGTTTGCTCTGCCAGTTGTGAAGCGATATGGCTTCAGAAGTTGTTATCAGGATTGTTTGACTTAGAGATGGACCCAACTGTGATCCTGTGTGACAAATAGAGTTGTATCAAGATGGCAGAGAATCCAGTGTTCCATGATAAGTCAAATAACATAGAGATCCAATATTTTTATATATGGGATATGGTGCAGAAAGGAGCTATCAAGCTCGAGTCTGTGAGCACTGACGAACAAGTTGTTTATGTATTGACCAAACCTCTATCTCGAGTAAAGTTTAAGTATTTCTGAGACAAGCTTGGTGTCGTTCAGAAGGACCTTCCTTGAAAGGGGGAGTGATGTGATCGATGATGATATTTGGATATTGGTATCAATGTGGATACCTGTATCAATGATGATATTGACTATATTGACAGTAATGTCAATGATGAGGATACTATATCGATGATGAGGATATTGTATCGATGATGTGGATACTTGTATCGATGATGAGGATACGTGTGTTTATGATGATGTTACCTGTTCCAACGATGAGGTTACTGGTTTCGACGATGAGGTCGATATATGGTCCTTAGACTTTGTCTAAGTGGATGAGGTGGGATTGTATCATCCCTAGACACATGTCCTAAAAGAGATCCGTAGACATATATCTCTGAGAAAGTGGTCCTTATTGGATGTGATAGGACTGCATCGTCCCTGAACATTTAGTTCAAAATGTAAATAATTGGACTACATCATCCCTAAATGTTTAGTTTGAAATGTACATGATAGGATCGCATCGTCCCTGAGCATTTGGTTCAAAATGTACATGATAGGACTGCATCATCCCTGATCATTTGGTTCAAAATGTACGTGATAGGATTGCATCGTCCTTGGACTCATGTCCTAAAGTGATAGGGATTGATCATCCTATAAGTGGATCAGGATTGCATCGTCCTTGGACTTATGTCTTAAAGTGATAAGGACTAATCATCCTATAAGCTGATTCGAGATTGCATCGTCCCTATACATGGTGAGATGTCTTAAAGTGATAAGGACTAATCATCCTGTAAGCTGATTTGGGATTGCATCATCCCTAGACATGGTGAGGTGTATTAAAGTGATAAGGACTAATCATCATGTAAGCTGATTTGGGATTACAGCGTCCCTAGACATGGTGAGATGTCTTAAAGTGATAAGGACTAATCATCATGTAAGCTGATTCAGGATTGCATCGTCCCTAGACATGGTGAGGTGTCTTAAAGTGATAAGGACTAATCATCCTATAAGCTGATTCGGGATTGCATCGTCCCTAGACATGGTGAGGTGTCTTAAAATGATAAGGTCTATTCATCCTGTAAGTTGATTCGAGATTGCTTCGTCCTTAGACATGGTGAGGTGTCTTAAATTGATAAGGACTAATCATCTTGTAAGCTGATTCGAGATTGCATCATCCCTCGACATGGTGAGGTGTCTTAAAGTGATAAGGACTAATCATCCTGTAAGTTGATTCGGGATTGCATCATCCCTAGACATGGTGAGGTGTATTAAAAGGATAAGGATTGATCATCTTGTAAGTTGATCTAGATTGCATCGTCCATAGACATGAGAGATTTCTTAAATTGAGAGAGACTGATCATCCCGTAAGCAAATCAGGATTGTATCATCCTTAGACCTATGTCCTAAAAAGAGAGGGATTGATCATCCCATAATAGGATCTTGTACATTGCAGAGTATGCTGCTATGTCGATGTTGTTGATCATGATGATCTAGATGATGATGCTATTGATCGTGATCGTCTACATGACGATGTTGTTGATCGCGATGGTCTAGATGACGATGCTGCTGATCATGTTGGTCTAGATGACGATGCTGCTGATCATGTTGGTCTAGATGACGATGTTGTTGATCGTGAGGATCCAGATGATGATGTTGATCGGTAGATCTAGATAATGAGGCTGTTGATCGAGAGATCCCGATGATGATGTTGATAAGTAGATCCAGATGATGAGACTGTTGATCGAGTGATCCAGATGATGATGTTACTGTAGTTGTTCGAGTGTTGCAGAAGATGAAGACTCAGTACTGAAGATGTTGATGTTCCAGTATTGAAGATCTTGAAGATATTCCAATAACTGGTTGAGTTACTGATGATGTTGAGAAAGCTTCCAATGATCTATAGATGTATCATGTATGATGTAGTTGATGACTCCTTGCTCTTGCAAATGTTGTTATAATATCCTTCTCGTTAAGGGGGAGTGTTGAAATATTGTAACTTCAAAGAATATTATATTTGTACTTTATTATTCCGGAGATGTTTCATTCCTCCGTGAAGATCTTATTGTATATCCGGAGATGTTTATTCCTCCGTCGGAATGTGGTAACTTGGGTTATTAGACTTCCCTAGTGGGGATCGGCCCTGTATGTGTTATGTGGGTCAAAGGGTTATTAGACCACCCTAGAGGGGTCGTCCCAGTCAGTTGTAATGGGGTGTTTAACCCAGTGGTTAAGTTGGGGCCGACCTAGTTAATGTAAAAGACAAGTCGGAGTAGTGTATAAATAGAGGAGGTGTGTTCCTCATTTAACACTCACTACACATTACACTCACTTGTGATAGCGCATAGGTGAGGGAGAGATATGCTATGGAGGAGAAGGAGCTCATGTCTAGGGTTTACATATTTGTATTTGCTGGTCATCTATATTGAGGAAGCTTTGCTGGGTTTTCTTCCCCATGAGGGTTTCCTAGGATAAATATGTGTCTCTTGTGTTTATGTTGTGCTTATTGTTCTTTCAGTGATCCTGTATATGCTATTGTTGTGAAATGGAATGTAATGCTGCTATTTTCTATCTTAGCATATTGAATCTTAACAACCATGCAGTTTATATTACCAAGACTTATTATTATTATCCTAGCTAAGGGTTTTGGGTATTCTAACCCTATTGGTATCTACCCAAGTGATGATGTATAATAACATTGGTGTTTATATGTTACATATAACATTTATGTTTATAAAAAGATACCCAAGTTATTAGCGTACTTATGTTTTGGAGTTCGAATGGAAAACACTTGTTTAAACTATACATTATGGGTCAAAATCAAAATGGTAGTGGAGGCCACCCAGGCTCATTTAATAACCCACGTGAAGGTTGGTGGAGAGTTCCACGATGGAAACAAGACCCTAATTTATCGTTGAACTTGGAATTGTTATTGTTTTGGCGTGAGGGTTTGGAGAGCCGAGCTCTTGCTGATCATGTTGGTCTAGATGACGATGATGTTGATCATGTTGGTCTAGATGACGATGTTGTTGATCATGAGGATCCAGATGATGATGTTGATCGGTACATCCAAACGATTGTTAAGTTTTTAGTATTAAATCACAATACTATAGGATCTTTGCTGAGAGAATAACATCTACAGTATATCAATGCATGACAATCATAATATGACAAGCATCACAAGCATCACAAGAATCAAAAGCATAGAGACAAGAGACACAGAGTTTCCGTGGGGAAAACCCTAAGGTGAAAAACCCCACAACTTCCTCAGAGATAGAGAGAGCAATGGCTCAACCAAAATACAACCAAATAATACAGAGATAGTCTCCTAGCAGATGATCCTCCTCCTCCTCACTAGTGCGCCACTTTTCAGAGAGAGAGATAGATACTTTTCCGAGTGAGTAAAATAGAGATCTCCTATCTCTATTTATACTCACCTTTTTGCCGAGTGACCTACTGGGGCCGACTTGTCTACTTGAGTACATCCACATTATATTATATATTAATTAGGGCCGACCCCATAAGGTGGTCTAATAACCCATCGGCAAGTACACCCACTTGCGACACTTGTCAATCCACATGACGACACTTCCTTATAGAGGAATAACACATCTCTTATAAGGGTACAATAAATATATATATAATACACAGATGAAATACATTCCGAAGTTACATATACATCAACACTCCCTCTTAACTAGGAAGGTATTTCTCGACACAGATCTGCTAGACAAGTCTTCTTCTCTGGATCATCGTCATCGATGCATCGTCATCATCATCGTCACTGTTGCTGCTATCTCATCCAATCTCTGTCTCTACTCGTCATAGGAAGTTCTACAGAGCCAGTCCTTTTTCATACTGGATGTAGGCCCACCACTTGCAGGTCTTCATCATCACTGGCCATACTGTGGAATCCTCAGGACTTTTACGTGCGTCACAAAACCTCGCAAGAGCATCCCAGGCTGTTACGAGCACACAGCTCTACCTATAGGATCTCCCAGGGCAACGAATTACATGTGACCTCACCACAAAACCTCGCAAGAGCATCCCAGGCTTTTACGAGCACACAGCTCTACCTATAGGATCTCCCAGGGCAACGAATTACATGTGGTCATGGCAAAACCTCGCAAGAGCATCCCAGGACTGATTACGGGCACACAACCCAACCTATCGGATCTCCCAGGGAAACGAATTACATGCCATAGGACAAAACCTCGCAAGAGCATCTGCCAGATATCCCAGGGCAACGAATTACATGCCATAGGCAAAACCTCGCAAGACTATCTGCAGATCTCCCAGGGCAACGAATTACATGTCCTCCCAGAGCAAAACCTCGAAAGAGCATTTGCCAGATGTCCCAGGGCAACGAATTACATGCCATAGGCAAAACCTCGCAAGACCATCTGCAAATCTCCCAGGGAAATGAATTACATGCTCATCTGCACAACCTGATCCACGGCCACAGAGTATCAACCTGATACTCACCATACATCATCCTGATGTATCCATGATCATCCTGATCATCATCACTGCAACGTCCTGCTGCATGTCATCTGGAGCAACATCCTGAAGCTCGTCAACTATGATCATCCTGATCATCATCACTGCAACGTCCTGCTGCATGTCATCTGGAGCAACATCCTGAAGCTCGTCATCTATGATCATCCTGATCATCATCACTGCAACGTCCTGCTGCATGTCATCTGGAGCAACATCCTGAAGCTCGTCATCTATGATCATCCTGATCATCACTGCAACATCCTGCTGCATGTCATCTGGAGCAACATCCTGAAGCTCGTCATCTATGATCATCCTGATCATCACTGCAACATCCTGCTGCATGTCATCTGGAGCAACTTCCTGAAGCTCGTCATCTACGATCATCCTGATCATCAATGCAACATCCTGCTGCATACCAAGTATCTACCTGATACATATCATCATACATGATCCTCCTGATCATCAATGCAACATCCTGCTGCATGCCAAGTATCTACCTGATACATATCATCATACATGATCCTCCTGATCATCAATGTATCCACCTGATACAAATACAAAACATATGATATATATCACCATACATGATCCACCTGATCATACAATGTATCCACCTGATACATATACAGATACATGGTCCAAGCATCCAACATGATGCATATAAAATACATACACATGATCCAACTGATCATATCCAGCATCCAACATGATGCGTACATACATACATAAAATGATCCAACTGATCATATCCAGCATCCAACATGATGCGTACATACATACATAAAATGATCCAACTGATCATATCCAGCATCCAACATGATGCGTACATACATAAATAAAATGATCCAACTGATCATATCCAGCATCCAACATGATGCGTACATACATACATAAAATGATCCAACTGATCATATCCAGCATCCAACATGATGCGTACATACATACATAAAATGATCTAACTGATCATATCAAGCAGAAACTAGAACATCATCCTGATGTTCATCATCCAGCGCTTACATCCACAGCCATGTCAAGGATCCTCCTTCCAACATGCTTGGAATGGCTTCAGCAGATGTGTCCATCACTTCTTCCTCGAAGTGTCTTCGATCTGAATAACGCCAAGCCTCTCTCTGAAGTACTCGAACTTCACCCTGGATAGTGGCTTCGTCAGCACATCTGCAATCTGCTCGTCCGTCGCAACATACAGGAGCTTCACAACTCCTCTCTGCACCATATCCCTGATATAGTGGTATTTGATCTCTATGTGTTTCGACCTGTCATGAAACACTGGGTTCTCGGACAGCTTCACACAACTCTGGTTATCACAGAAGATACCAGTAGCTTCCAATGGGAGATCAAATAACTCAGACAGTAGCTTCCGTAGCCATACTGCCTCACAACTAGCTGAACAGGCTGCAACATACTCTGCCTCAGCTGTACTCAGTGCTACGCAGGACTGCTTCCTGCTAAACCAAGAGACCACACCTGATCCCATACTGAAGCAACACCCAGATGTGCTCTTCCTATCTGCAGCACTGCCAGCCCAATCTGAATCAACATAACCCTGCAGGTTAAACTTTTGATTCGCCTCATATCTGAGCCCATAATCCACTGTACCCTTCAGGTACCTCAGAACATGCTTTACAGCAACCAGGTGAACACTCCTCGGATTCGTCAGGAACTGGCTCAATGTGTTCACAGCAAAGCAAATATCTGGTCTCGTGTTCGTCAGGTACATCAAGGACCCAATAATCTGACGATACATAGAAACATCAACTGGCTCAGATGAAGCATCACAAAGAAGCTTCAGATTCGATGCCATAGGTGTGGCCATGGCTTTGCAATCCATCATCCCAAATCTCTTCAGGATATCTACTGTGTACTTCCCTTGACCAAGGAAGATCCCACCTGCATTCTGCCACACCTCCATACCTAGGAAATAGTGCATCATTCCCAAATCTTTCATATCGAATTCAGCTGCAAGCTTCCTCTTGGTATCTGCAATCATTCTGTCATCTCCTGTCACAAATAGGTCATCCACATATAGTAGTAGAATCACAGGATTCCCTTCCTCAACCTTGTAGTAAAGGTTGGAATCCGCTTTACTCTTGGTAAAGCCCAAACTAGATAGGAAACTGTCCATCCTACCATACCAGGTTCTGGGAGCTTGCTTCAAGCCATACAAGGCTTTCTTTAATCTGCATACATAAGATTCCCTGTCATGTATTTCAAAGCCGAGTGGCTGTTCCACATATACTTCCTCTTCTACTACACCGTTCAGGAAAGCAGTCTTGACATCCATATGGTGTATCTTCCATTTCATTGCTGCAGCCAGGGCAAGTACTGTTCTGATGGAAGTATATCTGGCTACAGGTGCAAAGGTTTCTTCATAGTCTATTCCTTCCTTCTGAGAGAAACCACGAGCTACGAATCTTGCTTTATATTTTTCCACACTGCCATCTGCAGCATGGTTGATTTTGTAGATCCACTTGGAAGTCACAACAGACTTCCCTTTAGGTCTTGGGACAACATCCCAAACATCATTCTTCATAATTGATTGGTATTCCTGAACCATAGCATCCTTCCATTCTTTCTTTTCTGCTGCCTCTTCGTAACTGGAAGGCTCTTTGTTCATGATGTCACAGAGTAAAGCAACATAACTGGTGTGTGATCTGGTTCTCTTCTTTGCTCTGTGTTCTTCTTCTGGAATGCCAAATCTTTCTGCATCATGAATGAGCTCTCTAGCCCATACAGGTTTCCTCTTGTGAGAGTTATCCTCACGGGGTGGATCTACAGGTTCTTGTGGATCTTCAAACTCACGAGCAGTTTCTGGAACTGCTTCAGTCATGGTAGTGTCCTGAAATCTTGTTTCCTTAGGTTCTTCATAAACTTCGGTAGGTGCCTTTCTTGATTTGATGAATGCTGAATTCTCATCAAATGTTACATCCCTGCTGACATCAATCTTCTTGAACCCTGGAAAATATATTCTGTAAGCCTTCGAGCTTTCACTATAACCCACAAAGATGCCCTTCTTTCCTGAAGGATCTAGTTTAGTCCTCTTCTCCTTTGGGACATGAGTGTATACCGGACAACCAAATATTCTGAGGTGGCTGACTTCAGGTTTCTTACCATAAAAGACTTCTTCTGGTGTCTTGTTGTCCAAAATCTTGTGGGGTGTTCTATTCTACACATATACAGCTGTTCTAGCTGCTTCTGCCCATAGATGCATAGGAAGATCCTGGTCATGCAACATTGCCCTTGCTGCTTCCATGATAGTTCTGTTCTTCCTTTCTGCAACTCCATTCTGTTGAGGATTATAAGAAGCAGTCAACTCCCTCTTAATCCCAGAATCACTGCAAAGCTTCTTGAAGTCATTTGAGGTGAATTCTCCACCATTGTCAGATCTGAATGTCTTGATTTTCTTGTCAGTTTGATTCTCCATCAAGGTTTTGAATTCCTTGAATTTATCAAACACCTCATCTTTGCCCTTCAAGAAGTATACCCAAGTCTTCCTGGAGAAGTCATCAATAAATGATACATAGTAAACATACCCACTTAGGGAACTGGATGACATGGGGCCACATACATCTGAGTGGATGATTTCCAGGATGTCTTTTGCCTTGCTTTCACTGCTTGGGAAAGCCTTCTTAATGTTCTTACCTTTTGCACATCCTTTGCAAACACCTTCATGTTTGGTCTTGATTTCAGGAAGACCTTCTACAGCCTTGCTTGCAATTGGAAGTGCTCTATAGTGCATGTGAGCAAGTCTCCTATGCCAAAGTTCACTGGGCTCCATGGATTCATGTACCATGGCATGTTCAGGTTGACCCTTTAATTTATACAAGCCTCCCTCTTGCTCTCCAATCACTACTGCATCATCAATAGTCTTTCCCTTTGGCCACATTAGAACTTGGCCATCAACAAATGCAACCCTCATACCTTTTGCATCTAAAGCAGATATGGAGAGTAAGTTTTTCTTGAGCCCAGGTACATAGAGGACTTCCTTCATCTTCAGAGATTTTCCAGAATCTAGGTTGTAAGAGGCTTCACCACTTCCTTTGATTGGGTATTGATAATCATCCCCAAGTTTCACCTTATGGGGTGATTCATGTTCAGAAAGGTTCACAAAAGATTCCTTGAACCCAGTCATGTGTTTGGAAGCCCCACTATCAATCAACCAATCATTACAACCATGGGAGATGGTACCAGTGAGTGCAGAGATCAGAACATACTCTTCTTCACTTGATGAATCATCATCACTACTACTTTCTGCCTTAGCCTTCTTCTTTGGGGGTTCATCATCTTCAGCAGCATGAGCATGAAACCTTCTTTTGCTGCCCTTCTTCTTCTTACTAGGATTTTTGTTATTATCCCTTTTGTTCTTAGGACAATCTGAAGCAAAGTGACCCTTCTCATTGCATGTGAAACATCTTAGGTTTTTCCTGTTCTTCTTTTGATGGGACCTATTGAGGCGAGAGGGATCCTTCTTGATTTTGCTTCTTTTGGTGTGAGCTGCAAGAGCTTGATCTTCTCCTCCCATCTTTTCCTCACGAGCTATAAGTCTAGCTTCTTCTTGAAAGCATTCTTCCCGAAGTCTACTGAAGGAGATCAACTTCTTCCTTGCACAAATTCCTTGAATAAAGGAATCCCATGACCTGGGTAGGCCATTTAGAGTAGTCATCACCACCTCACCATTCTCCACCATTTCATCTACTGCTTCTAATTGTTCCTTGATCTGAGAGACCTTTGAAAAGTAAGATTGAATGGTTTCTCCATTCTGAAACTTCACTGCTTTCAATTGGTTCCGCAGGTTCATCTTCCGATTTATGTTCTTTCCTTCAAATAGCTTGGTCAAAGATTCAAACATCTCTTTGGGTGTCTTGAGAGAAGACACATGGGGTATAAGATGGTCTTTGATAGAATCAGCAATGATTCTCTTTGCCTTGACCAAGTTCTTCTTGTGCAATACCTTGGCCTCTTCATCCTCTGGGATAGGGATGTCTTCTTTCACATATGAGTCCAACTCATTCTCTTCCAGGATTAGCCCAATCCTATACTTCCAGGCTCGGAAGTTATCAGCCCCTTCAAGCTTATCCTCAAGCTTGGTGTGAAGAGACATCTTTAAGAGTACTTCAAATGGAAATAGAAGAGATTTAGAACTTACCACTTGAAGTGCTGAAAACTGGATCTGGTCCCGGATTAGGGTTTGTCAGAGAAACCCTAAAAATTCAAAATGTGAATTTCAAAATTCCGAAAGGATAGAAAGATGCGCCTTGGAGAGCTGATCAGCCTAGTACATTCAGAATTTGAGATCAGCAAAGTCTTGCCCTTCAGAATTTCCTTTTTGTCCTCCCGGGTTCACTAGGGAGAGCCCTGAATTAGGGTTTGAGTTTCCCGGAGATCTACCCAGCCAAAAATCTCGATCCAAAGCTCAAACCTTCGATTTTTGCAAGGAGCTTCCAGCTGTACCTTCAGTTTCCAGAAATTCGTATTTTTGTGGAAACCCTAATTTTTAGGGCCAAAACTGAAAATGCTCGGAACTGAAATCTGATTGGACAGAACGATGCACCTTGATGAGTAGATCCAATCTACTATACTGAATTTCAAAAATCTGTGGAGAGAAACCCAATAAACAAGGAATACAAGCTTCCGTCACTGCAAAATGTCTTCTTCTCAGTTAAGCTCTGATACCATGTTAAGTTTTTAGTATTAAATCACAATACTATAGGATCTTTGCTGAGAGAATAACATCTACAGTATATCAATGCATGACAATCATAATATGACAAGCATCACAAGCATCACAAGAATCAAAAGCATAGAGACAAGAGACACAGAGTTTCCGTGGGGAAAACCCTAAGGTGAAAAACCCCACAACTTCCTCAGAGATAAAGAGAGCAATGGCTCAACCAAAATACAACCAAATAATACAGAGATAGTCTCCTAGCAGATGATCCTCCTCCTCCTCACTAGTGCGCCACTTTTCAGAGAGAGAGATAGATACTTTTCCGAGTGAGTAAAATAGAGATCTCCTATCTCTATTTATACTCACCTTTTTGCCGAGTGACCTACTGGGGCCGACTTGTCTACTTGAGTACATCCACATTATATTATATATTAATTAGGGCCGACCCCATAAGGTGGTCTAATAACCCATCGGCAAGTACACCCACTTGCGACACTTGTCAATCCACATGACGACACTTCCTTATAGAGGAATAACACATCTCTTATAAGGGTACAATAAATATATATATAATACACAGATGAAATACATTCCGAAGTTACATATACATCAACAACGATGAGGCTGTTGATCGAGAGATCCAGATGATGATGTTGATCAGTAGATCCAGATGATGAGACTGTTGATCAAGTGATCCCGATGATGATGTTACTGTAGTTGTTCGAGTGCTGCAGAAGATGAAGACTCAGTACTGAAGATGTTGATGTTCCAATATTGAAGATCTTGAAGATATTCCAGTAACTGGTTGAGTTACTGATGATGTTGAGAAAGCTTCTAATGATCTATAGATGTATCATGTATGATGTAGTTGATGAATCCTTGCTCCTGCAGATGTTGTTATAATATTTTTCTCATTAAAGGGGAGTGTCGAAATATTGTAACTTCAAAGAATATTATATTTGTACTTTATTATTCCAGAGATGTTTCATTCCTCCATGAAGATCTTATTGTATATCCGAAGATGTTTATTTCTCCCCACGGAATGTGGTAACTTGGGTTATTAGACTTCCCTAGTGGGGGTCGGCCCTGTATGTGTTATGTGGGTCAAAGGGTTATTATACCACCCTAGAGGGGTCGGCCCAATCAGTTGTAATGGGGTGTTTAACCCAGTGGTTAAGTTGGGGCTGACCTAGTTAATGTAAAAGAAAAGTCAGAGTAGTATATAAATAGAGGAGGTGTGTTCCTCATTTAACACTCACAACACATTACACTCACTTGTGACTAGCGCATAGGTAAGGGAGAGATATGCTATGGAGGAGAAGGAGCTCATGTCTAGGTATTACATCTTTGTATTTGCTCGTCATCTATATTGAGAAAGATTTACTGGTTTTTCTTCCCCATGAGGGTTTCCTAGGATAAATCTGTGTCTCTTGTGTTTATGATGTGCTTGTTGTTCTTTCAGTGATCCTGTATATGCTATTGTTGTGAAATGGAATGTAATGCTGATATTTTCTGTCTTAGCATATTGAATCTTAACAGCCATGCAATTTATATTACCAAGACTTATTATTATTATCCTAGCTAAGGGTTTTGGGTATTCTAACCCTATTGGTATCTACCCAGGTGATGACGTATAATAACATTGGTGTTTTTATGTTACATATAACATTTGTGTTTATAAAAAGATACCCAAGGTATTAGTTCACTTATGCAATGGAGTTCTAATGGAGAACACGTGTTTAAATTATACGTTATGGGTCAAAATCGAAATGGTAGTGGAGGCCACTCAGGCTCATTTAATAACCCACGTGAAGGTTGGTGGAGAGTTCCACGATGGAAACAAGACCCTAACTTATCGCTGAACTTGGAATTGTTATTGTTTTGGTGTGAGGGTTTGGAGAGCCGAGCTCTTGCTTGGTTGTCAAGGCCGCAAGGGCACCTCTATGCTGTTACCAGCATTGTGTGAGGAGGTTTTCAGGGTTTCAACGTTGTTTACTGTAATGCAAACACTGGTGGTCTCAATTTCTAGGCGAGCTACACTCATGGCGTTTTCGGCTTCTCTGCTATAGGTAAGCAGTGGTTCCAACTGAGGCTCATTTTAAATATTTAAGTTCTTGGTTCAAGTTTTAGTATAAGGCACCATCTCAATACCTCGTGTTCTTTGGGAGGGTGCTTCTAGCTGCTCGATGTTCTCTTCTCAGGTTTTGGCATTCAACACTTCTGAGTTTAAAGGCAAACCCTAGTGGTTTTAACACCATGGTAAGCCTTTGGTTTCTCCACGAGCCTCCTCGATCAATGTAATTTCAAGCACTACTAGCGTTGTTGTAATACTATGTTGAAAGCATTTGGCATGCGAAAGGTTTAGCAGCTTGTATAGTGGAAGTTGGGTTTAGACCTGCGTTTTGAATAAAAGCTATGGCATATTTGATTATTTCAGTTTGTGTTTACATCTCTGTCAAGACTATAGGTTATTTGTCTCTTGACTTCTTAATATAAACTTCAGCTTGAAGCCTGTGGTTGGAGATTCATCACTATAAGGATTTATAAGTAATGTTTCCTGTTATGAAGACCTCTGTAGACTTTCCAATGTGTTTTAGTATTTGATTTTTGAAATAATAGTACTGTTTATGTTTAAGACTTCTGGCATTGATATATTGATTCAGGTTGCCAATGCAATGGTTTGATAGTTAAAAGATGAAAGCATAAAATATTTGGTCCAAACCCTAACTCAGATTCTGTGTTTTAACTTTGATTTTTGTGTTGGTTTTGAAATATTCATGGTTTCGTTTTCCCACACGGTTAAAACCCTAAACCCTGTCGTATAATTAGATTTTTTTTTATGAGTTTATAATGTATAGATTAAGACTGGGCAGGTTCTCTTTTGAGACTCAAACCTGTGACCTAAAATTTAAATAACCTGTCTGTCAGGTGGCCACAATGCATCCTTTAAATGCTATTAGGCTTATTTCTTTAAGTATTCTGGAACTCTTCAATTGTTTTGATTGTAAGAAGGAATTGGTTCCATTTATTTAATGTTTACAGTTTGTGCAAAAAATGTTGGGAACTTGGGTTGCAAAAATACTGGGTGAACCTCGACAGGTATCAAACCCTCGTTTCAGGATTATAATAATGGCATAAATGAATTTGTTTATGCTATAGTCTTACGACCATTCTATATATGATACCGGTTAAAGTCCACAGGGTCTTGACCCTTGACTTGGTCAATGATTTTTAATATAATGTTGATGTAGATTATCTATAACCTATCGACAAACTCCTATAGGGTTTAACCTTTGTCATAGATTGATATTTTTATAGTTTGTATACTTGTTACAAGTTCTAACCCTGACTGTTCCTTGAACTTGTAAATTTATTTAATTATGGAAGTATGATGATCCCGTATAGTATAATGATTTCAATATATACTTTATCAGTTGCCTTGTTTATGCATTTTCCAGAACTCTATTTCGATTTGGAAGTTTTTTATAATAATTTGTTTAAGAAGATCAATTCATGTAGGATACATCAAAATGAATGCTTAAATTCTAATTTTCTATAATATCATATTTTTATAAAATGAATAAGAGTTCTGCATATTATGTTGATAGGAGTTTTGTTTTGAAACTGTAAGCTTTGATAGTATAATACTATGTTTATATGATATGCAAAATCTAGGGTTTTCAAGATATTATTCTCGAACTTTCATGATGTGGTAATTCTGTAACTTGATATGAATTCTATTTATGGTTTAAACTTTTAAAACGTGTATCTCCTAGCTATTTTGTTCACAGGAAGACAGTTTTACAGAGTATAATAAGTATTGCATTACTATATAACACCTATGATGTTTTATATAAATAAACTGTTTCTGTAAGCTTATCGTTATCAATTTGTTTATGAATGAGCTATTATAGAATGAGTAAACATACAAATGATTAGAGCAGCAATAATGATAAAAGCTATATTTGATAAAATATACAGACTTATTCTTTTACTTAGTATCTTTCTATCATATCTAATCTTTTTTAATTAAACCTCTTCCTGTACTAGAGTACATCACCTATGGTGAAAGGAAAAATACAGGAAGAAATTTTATAATCATTCATTATAATCTATTCATACATTCAATGTACGTAAATCATTTATCAATTTAGAAAATCTATCATCTCTAACAGCTATTTGATATCTAAGATACAACTGAAAACTTATGATAACATTTACATATAGTTTACAGAATAGATCAACAATTTGAAAGTAAATAACATAAACAAAGTAGAACCTGATAACTTGATAGGGTGGACAAAAAACCAAAGAGGACCGTTCCTCCCAACCTTCTCTAGAAAGGAGCCAAGATCACTTGCTTTTGGACCCTTGATCCTGTTCATTGAACCACCAGGACGAAGAGCCATGTAGAAGCAAGGCACTCTAGTTGTACTTCAGCAATCAAGAAGACTTGCATACAAACCACTCATATGTACTTTAGCAATAATGAATATTTGCATACATAGCATACTCATATACTTCAACAATCATGAATACTTGCATACATGGCTCTACCTCTGCACTCAGCAGGAATAAGACAGTCTTACTCTGCATCTCATTACTTAGCTTCCCCTCATCGAATCTCTTGTGGGCTCAGTTCTAACACCACAAGGAAAAAGTTCTATCTTCTTAGAGAATATTTGAGCTCATGCTCAAATTCGATGGCTATATAAAGATTGCCTAGGTATTTAATGGTCAGTTTTGCATTCAATGAGCCATCAACTTAGTTCCACTATCCTTGGGGAAAATGGCCACATTTTAAGGGATTTGTCCCATAACAACAGCTAGTAAATGAGTGCAGATGCTGCCACTTGTCCATTTCCTTCTACACTAGATTCCATTCCTCCTAGTGGATCAATGAACACTCTTCAACAGTCTCTTTAGGTGAGTGTCTCCTATTTTAATTTATTAAATAATAATATTATTCATTTACAGTCATCCTTGACCATCCTTGTTCATTAATACAAAACTTTATAATAAAAGTTAAAGTAATGTTTTTCCACAAACATAAAATGTTTCAAGTACTAGGTAGGTTACAAAAACCCCCTCTTAAGTTCAACATCGTCCTCGATGTTGCTTACTCTTCATCAGAGTCTTCCTGGAACATAATTGGATATGTTGCTTGCATATGAATTTCCAATTCCTAGGTTACTTCATTTGGACTAAGGTGCTTCCATTGCACCTTTACCTGTCTAATGGTGCAATTCCGGAGAAAAATTTCCCTCTTGTCGAGGATACATTCCGGTTCCACCTGAAAATATCCTTCTAGTTCCACCTATATGTCATTCCAATCAATTAGATGAGTAGTATCATGTACATACTTTTTCAAAATAGAAATATGAAATACATTATGTATTTTCATATTAGGTGGTAAGGCTAACTGATATGCCACTGGTCCAATTCTTGATAGTATTTCAAATGCTCCACAATAACTGGGTGCTAATTTAGCACAACTCCCAAGCTTAAAAGAGCTTTTCTTATGTTTTACCTTGACAAAAACATGCTCACCTACTCGAAATTATTTCTCAATTCTTTTTAGATATGCATGAATCTTTTTCCTGTCTTGTGCAATTTTGAAATTGCCTTGTACTTGCTTCATTGTTAGTTACATCTGTTTTAACAAATATGGTCCTAACATTATGATGCAGGAGCATCGGATCTTAGGAAAACCAGTCGAAGTTGATCGACATAAGGGAGCTGACTAGAGGGAGTGCCGACAACTACTAGTGCATGAAGCAGATTGACTCGTCGAAGTCAATAAGTTGAGCAGAAGCTGTTGAAGTAGTCGACAGGAGTGGAGAGGTCGAGAGTTGACATATCAGTGTCGACAGACGATAGCCAAAAAGCAACAAGTTGCCGCATAGTCATGGAGAGGTCGACATGTTGTTGAACCACAACATTGACAGGTTTTGGGCATGAGCCAAGCGAGGAGGAAGGGGCGGACTAGCGAAGCCTAAGCGCAGAGTGAAAGCCGACAGGAGAGTCAAAGATAACGGGGGATAGTATGGCCGACGAGATGGTTTATTGTAGCTTATCAGAAGAAGCATAGAAGTCAAGGATAGTACTTGGAAACAGTTCAAAGTTGGTGAGGAAGTTAATAGCAGTTATTGCAGGTGGGTGAAGACATGACAAATGTCGTCACAGGAAGAGGCTGTGTAGCATGGCAGGGGCATTGAAAGTTGCAGGTCTACAGGATCATGGAAGGATCGGCTAACAGAGGATGCGTGTCTCAGGGATCACAGTGGTCTCGGGAGCAGCATCAGCAGGGTTGAAGACTAGGAATTTTGGATCAGTTGAGGGACTTTTTGGCATAGTGGGACTTGGCATTTTGGAGAGTCAAGTAGAGACGAAGAGAAGATCGATCCATAGCTTAGAGTTCAGCACCAAACAAGGAGAGGGTGAGGTCGACACACTGAGAGAGCACACCGCAGTTACTTTTGTATTGTAATGGAACAGGCCGATAGATAGCTAGTTATTTGTATTTACAGTTATTCCGCATTGTAACTGATTCAAAGAAGTAATATAAGCCAACTTCTGGCATGCTGTTTTCATATCGTTTGTGTGAACATTTGTGGTTGTGCCATGTGTATTGTTAAGTAAGAACCTTGAGTGTCCAAGGATACTTGTATCAGTTGGTATCAGAGCTTGGAAGTTAGTATGGTAGAATCGAGCGGGAAGAAAATCCTGCGGGCAGAAGAATTTTGAGTGATATTGAGCCTGCAAGTGCGTTGAACAACTCTAGCTGAGGTTGGGTAGAGTTGTACATGACTTATTCAAGTCCAGTTGTAATTGGATGACTGAGAGTTTCAGTAGAGGTTGAAAATGGCTCACAGAGGCGTCAATGTCTGAGGACGAAGAGCGCGTGGCGTAGTAGTCATAGTTGATCGTGAAATGTTTGACTAATGCATCTGAATGATGCAAACTTTGACAAATGAAGTCGCAGAAATCAAAGAAATCCAAAGGCGTGGTTGTATTCCTAATATGTTATACCACAGCGATGAGGAATTCAAAGAAGTGGAACCACGGGAAGCAGCGAAAGATGAACCAGAAGAAAAACTCATTAAGCTTCTGACGGAGATGAGGGGTCAGGCAAAGATAGACGTTCGCACCTACTCAGGAAGCTTAGATCCAGAAGACTTGATCAACTGGTTCAAAGAGATGGAGAAATACTTCAACATAAAGCAGATCAAGGATCCTAAGCGGGTTAAGACTGCATGTCTGAGATTAAAGGGTCATGCCTCATTGTGGTGGGACAATGTACAGTCTGACAGAGTCAAGAAGGGCAAGGAGAAAATCAAGTCTTGGGACAGGATGGTCTCTAAGCTGAAAGGGAATTTCTTGCCGAATGACTATGTGATTTACTTATTCAGGAAGTTGCAAAACTTTTGACAAAGGAGATGACCGTGAAAGAGTACACGAAATATTTCTATAGATTTTCGATAAGATCGAGGCAAACTGACGAAGGATAAGAAGCTGTTGCTAGGTACATGAATGGCTTGAAATATGCCATTAAGGATGAATTGAGCATGTCAAGATTCAGAGCAGTTGGTTAAGCCTACCAGTTAGCTTTGAAGTCAGAAGAGAAACTGTCAAGGAAATCTGCAGTGACCATAGGTTGAATGATTGGTCAGGGTGTGAAGACTATTATTGCAAGAGGTCAAAGTAGCGGTTACAGGAAGGAAATTGGTGAAGATAATAGACATGCGGAAGGGGTATCGACAAGGGAGAAAGCATAGGAAAATCGACATGATGGTCGTGAGAACCGTAGTCGAGGTGCATATGGTCAAGGTGGTCCATCCGACAGAAAAGGAGCTAATAGAACAATCATAATATGTTACAAGTGTCGTGGAGTGGGACACAAGGCATATGAATTCCTAGAGAACCTACACGCTATAGAGGAGTCGAAACCCAGATGTCGAAGAGATGAGGAAGTCGATGAGAGGGAAGAATAGGCATTCGATATCATTTGTAGCTAGGGTTTTCACCCTAGCTTCTGCAAATGAGCACCTACTAAGGAGAATGGATTCCATAGTAGCAGTTCAATAAACAGTAAATTAGAGTAATAAAACAATACGAATTCTAAACTAGCATGAGCATTAATAAACATAACAAAAAACATGGAAATATGGTGAAGATCTTTATTTCTTGTATTAAAATTTTACCTCAAGTGTAGAGGTTGGTGAAGTTCTTGCAATGGTCCAAGAGGGTTTCTCCAAACTCCAGCTTTCTCCTTCTCTTTCTCCAAAGGGTTGGAAATGGGCCAAAAGGGGCACTCAAGGGTGAAAGTAGCTCAAGGGTGAGCTAGGGTGTCAAGAGTGATTTTGGTAGAGTAAGGGTGTATTTGACTATGGATATGTAATGAGGGGTCTTCATCACCTATTTATAGGTTTTTAGTGGTGGAGTGTTGGCCCATGGGTTTGGGAACCATATGGTTTAGGTCAGATGTATAGGGTTTTTTCTTCCTTTTTCCTCTTTTTCCTCCTTTTATTATATTTTGTATTCCCTTTTTAGAGGGTTTTTTCTATTTTGGAGGAATTTTGGATAATTTTGGGGGAAAAGGGGGATTTTTAGCCTTTTGGAGGCTTTTTTGATGGTTTTGTGGCCTTTTGGAGGCTTTTTAATGGGATTTTAAGGTTTTGAAGGTAGATATGGTAGGAAATATGGACAAATGAGTCATGTAATGGGGTAGATGAGGTAGTGAGTACTTTTTGGGTGTTAACAGATTGCCCCCTGATGTGTGAGGGCAGGAGCTCATCGTATGACCAATACACATCATAAGTCGTGTATGGTTTTCCTGGGGTGTGGAGAAGAGAAGAAACAAACTGGAGCCCGGAACAACGGTCTTGAACAAACTGCAAAAACTGAAAGTAGATAACCTCAATAATGGATGAGGAATAATCTGATCATATGGACGAGGCAGGCATTCCCATGCTCGTATCAAGATATAGAACAATAATAACAATGGGGTCCAAAATATGGGGAGCTGACATATACATGGCCTCAAATAATGAATGAGGAAGAATCTCAATATATGGATGAGGCGGGCATACCCATGCTCGTATCGAGATACATAAAAATAACTGTGAGGCCCAAAAAGGGGGACTTGTAGGATACATAGAGAACCACTGTGTACATCATAAGGGTCTAGAGGGGACACAAATCTTGGACATACTGTTAAGCTGACCATGTCTGAGCTGAAAAACTGATACACTGGAATAACAACAGTGCTGCTGAGTGGGGTACCAGAGGAACTGATGAGCTGCTGGATCATAGTGACGGGGAGTCATATCCTCAATGGTACACTGAACTAGGTACTCAAGGAAGCATATAACTGGATGGCTTCCGAATGCAATCGCCAACGCAACCCGGACAACCACGGGAACATATAACTGGGCGTTCCGAAGTGACTCACCAATGTGCTAGAGTCGGGGGAGATCCGGGGTCTTCGACCAATAACGAAAGGGATATAAACCTTGTGCGATTCTCAACGATGCAATCAAGGTGTTGAAGTTGAGCATGTGAGAAACAACCACTCGGAGAGGCTATGATGACTCCTCTCAAAATGGTCTGTAGGCACTCACCACAGATGGTGATGGGTCCAAGGCGCAGGGACCTCTGGGTCTATCCTCTGGAATAGAGGGGCTGTCGTCGACAGAGGGAGACCTGCAACTAGCAAGGCGATGATGTTTCCTTGATAGGAGCGCGAGGTGGAGAACTGAAGTGTGAGATTACTGATGGTAGGACTGACATACTATGGGGGATAACTGGGCAAGTAGAGTGGGTGGACTCAAACTTCCTTTGTTCAGAGTATGATGGCGGGGACGATCGGGAAGCATATGAAACTGACTGATGGGAAAGGGATCATAACTATAATGGATCAAGGATAGGGACTGGGATGAGTGATACTCAAGCTAGTGTAAAATGGAAGGAGACTGCAAACTACTCTGAACAAAGGCGACCTGATTGGGGGTGCTGCCGAGATGATCGATCATAGTGCCGAGAGGCACGGGGGAACTTCTTCAAGGGTTAAGGAACTAGAAGAAGTGGGTGTAAAATGGTACTATCGTGTGGATTTATATGAGCCCAGGACAATTCATGCTCATGATTGCTTTCAATTTTAAGGAGTCTGAAAGCGATAAGAAGACTCTAAAATAATGGAATGGTACTGTCGTGTGGATTTGTACAAGCCCAGGACAGTTCATGCTTGTGGTTGCTTTCAATTTTAAGGAGTCTGAAAGCAATAAGAAGAATCTAAAATAATGGAATGGTACTGTCGTGTGGATTTGTACGAGCCCAGGACAGTTCATGCTCGTGGTTGCTTTCAATTTTAGAGAATTTAAAAGCGATAAGAAGACTCCAGGGGGTTTCTTTTTCGTGTGTTAGTCTCCAAGGCCCGAAGAAGCATAAAAGGATGCAATGAAGAACTCTTCTAGCCGGTGTGACTAGAGTATTCCTTTTTCGTAATTAGTCTACCAGGTTTGGAAAAGGGGTAAACTTATACTAGATAGACGCCCTTTCATGTACTTTAACGAGCATGAAAGGAAGCAAGATTGCTCGATGATCTTTTCATTGTTTTAGGAGTCAGAAAAGAGCTTAACAGAAACTCCCTAAGTGCCTTTTTCGTAAAGGACTTGTCCGGCCTGAAAAGGAGATAAAATTATACCGAACAAAAGGAATGGCCAGGCAAGGAGGAAGTGCTCAATCAAGGAACATTTATGATGACCAAGAGCGAGGGTAGGGGGGAACACTGGTGGGCCTCCTTGCGGGGTAATGAATGGTGGCAAAATAACTAAATAATTGTTGTATGGAAAAAGTGAATGGCTCATGTAAAAATGTGGAACAATCCGATTTGGTGCACAAACTGAGGCAGCAAGGTGTTGGGACATAATGTTGAAACTCTACCAGGAGAGAGCGAGAAATGATCTCAAGCAGCATCACAAGCTCGGAAAAATAAATTCGACGATATAAAAAGTGTCAAAAATAGAGAACGACTGATGTGGTACGCAAACTAAGGCGACGGGGGGTGTTTTGGAAAAAATACCTGAAAAATCTGTGGGTGAGAGCGAGAAATGATCTCAAGCATCATCACGGGCTCGGAAAAATGAATCCAATGATATAAAATATACCAAAAATGGAGAGCAGCCGAAGTGGCATGCAAACCGAGGCGACTAGTGGTGTCTAAAAAATGCTCAAAAAATAAAGTGGAAAAAACTAAGAGAACAAATTGACCATCATGACGGTCGTGTCATGCTAATTCCAGTGGTGGAAACGGTTCGAAAAAAGGACTCCATTTGGGTTCAGAATGGACAAAACAAGAAAAAGTCAACGGACTATAAATAGTGAGTGGGTCCAACATGACAAGTGTCATTTGGACTTGTTGACTTTGACTAGTGATCAGAATGGACCAGAGATGAGTTGACGTTTCTGGATGATCCGACCGGTCGTTTTTAGATCCGGGAGTTACAGGTATTCCGACAAACTCATACCTGCATTTTCATTGGGTTCGGGGAAGGGTGGTGGGTCCCAGGGGATTTTATTGTATGGTCCACGTGGGTGGACCGCGGGTTTGTGGGGTGGAACCGCGGTCGGGGACCGCGGGTTCCAGAATGGATCACGTGGCTGAAGACCGCGATGTTCGGGTCAGAATACACGATCTGGAACTACGCGTTCTGAGGTTGAACACGCGGTTCGAAACTGTGAGTTTGGCTCCTACAGGTGCGGTTTGGGACCACGACTGTAGCCCTGATAGCTGCGGTCGAAAACCGCGGCAAGGGGTCCTAAAGCTGCGATTGGGATCGAGCTGTTAGGGTTCCCCAGGGGAGGCAGGTTTACTTCGTTGAAACGAGTCTGATGAGTTTGCCTTGTGTGATTGACAGGATGTCACTGGTGCTGTGGCGGGAGCGGGAGGTCCCGGATGAAATAGTGGAGGTTATCCAGAGGGATCACCATGTGTGGTCGACGCTGGGATTATGCAGACTTCTGAAGTTCGCACAGGTACCGATGATGCAGTCAGCGGCGCTATTGCTGAACAGGCTAGTGAGCTTTTGGGAGCTGAACATTCAAGCATTCAGGGTGTAGGGGGAGAGGGTGGATCTCACCCTTCCAGATGTCTACTTCCTGACGGGGTTTCCCTCTCTGGGTAGGGTAGCGGATACGCAACCACAAGTATCTGCAGATGTAGATATGGAGGATATGCTGGAGCGGTACTATGTTCCAGAGGCGAGGGTGCATAGGAATGCACTCCGGGTGGTGGACCATTAGGAGCCAGTAGTACAGGCTATTGGGGCGTGCATGGTTTGAGTTTTGGGGTCCCAGTCACTTGAAAAGGTGTCTAGGGGCCAGATGCAGCTAGTGGAGCGGGTACTGGATGGTGTCTATTATGCGTGGGGCCATATGTTCCTCACTTGTGTGCAACGGCAGCTGACATCGGTGAATGAATCTGGAAAGGGATTCTGTTATGGATCCTTTCTATGTGCTTTCTTCATGGAGTGGGTACCTACACTGCGGTCACAGGTGCCGGTCAGGGCAGGAGGAGAGAGGGAGCTGCGCATGGTGCGGTTGGGAGAGATGATGCGCCACCAGGGTGGCGGTGAGGTGGGTAGATACTTCACTCAGGAGCTATACCTACAATGGCTGCAGATGCCGTTGACACTAGATGACTTTCCATACAGAGATATGGACTACACCGGGGATCCAGAGGCACCACGGGTGCCAGGACAGGCATGGGGACTAGATGGTACGTATTGATTCTATTGCATGTTATGGATGTCAAGATTTGTGTATGATAGGTTTTTTGATATACGGTTGTTGACTGATGTGTGATCTATAGATGTTGGCCCAAGACCACCACCAGGACATGTAGTGCGCAGGGGGCATGTGGCGGGTACCAGCCCTACCAGTACGAGGGGAGGTGTGTCGACGGGATGCTAAGGGGACTCTGGAGTCCGTGCAGATGCTTCTAGATCGGTTGCTAGTGGGAGTGACCGATGATGGGTGGCGTGACGTGGATCCGGAGGTGATTTAGGATTGCATGAGGGTGCCACGGGAGTTCCGGTCAATCGCGATCCGAGTGGCTATCTTGGCGGATAGGGTTCGGGCACATGATCCCGCAGGGGATGTGGAGCTTCCATAGGAGGAGCGAGGGGAGGACTCGGAGGCAGTTGATGTAGGCAGTGACGCAGGGTATGACTCTCATTAGGGAGTACAGGGGACTCCCCCCTCGATTTTGTAGCTATGGCATGTATTCTATGAGGCGTAGGGATGTATAGATATTTTTTTGTATAGCTGAGTATGGGGGTACTCAGGACATGTGAAGTATATGAACATGTATGTTTTGATATATATATATATATGCACATGGATGCACCTTTTTGCGATGATGATGTAGTGTATGCACGTGGATGCGCTTATGGTTTGTTATATGTTTGTACTCCATGTGGATGCAAGTAGTATAGAATGATGGGCAAGTGGATGCCCCTGTATATGAATGTGTTTTTATTTTTATTGCACATGGATGCAAATGTTTATGTGATGATAGGCACGTGGATGCCCCTTACAATCATTTTTGGGTTTTTATGTAGTTTTTGATGAGATGTTATGGGATGATGATGCATGACGAAGGTCTTACATGGTGTGATTGATGTGCCAATCTAGGATATTGTTAGCCATTTGATCTGCGACACTATTTTGAGCTCTTGGGACATGGGTGAATGTTATGGATTCAAACTGTCGGCTGAGTTGTTTTGTGCGTAGGAATTTTCTAAAGAGGTAGGGATCACACACCTGGTAGCAGTTGTTGAGCTGGGAGACAAGTAGCTGGGAGTCAAGGAACACATGAAGGTGACATATGCCCATCTGGAGGGAAGCAATCAGGAGACCGGTCACAACATGATACTCCGCCTAGTTATTGGTAGCAGCGCCTATACATATTCCATCAAGGTGAATCAATTCTTGTGAAGGGGAATATAAGACCCATGCTGCAGAAGCCAGGTTGGGAGACCAGCGGCTTGCTCCATCGACAAAGCCAATGTAATGAGGTGGAAGATGGTCCATCTATGGGCATGCAAAAAATGATGAATGTAAGATTGTGGTAAAAAAGGTGAAAAACAAAAAAGAGAGCAAACTATACAATACGGACCAATGGGGTCGTGGGTTTATTTAGGGATAAAAGCGTTTAGGATACAACCCATTACGAGGGTTGTGCAAAGGGTGACCTTCTGAGTCAGTTAAAATGTATGCCCCATTGCCAAGGCAGGTCTGCACGATAGAAGGGCCTTTCCACATGGATTCAAACTTTCCTTTACCAGTTTTGTCGTGGGCTTGGTCATAGGCGAGGATGAGGTCCCCTTCATGGAAAGTTTTAGGGTGTACATGTTTGTCGTAATCAGCTTTGGAGCGGGTCTTGGTGGCTTCAATGGTCTGGAGAGTGGCACGACTGTCTTCATCAGCTTGTTCTAGTGATAGCAGACGTTGCTCGAGTGGGGATGTGTCTGGGAGAAGCTCGACGGTGATGTGTAAGGCAGGTATCTGACACTCGATGGGGAGGACAAACTCTACACCGTGAACTAAATGAAACGGGGTAAAACCGGTGGCAGTCTTGGTGGATGTACGGTAAGCCCATAAGGAAGGGAACAACATGTGGTGCCAATTGGACTTATGCCGGTCAATAGTGCGTTGGAGGATGGTTTTTAAGATTTTGTTAATGGCCTCTACTTGGCTGTTCCCTTGGGGGTAGTAAGCAAAGGAATACTGATGTTCGAATTTTAGGAGGGTGGATAACTCGCACCAAATGGAATCTTCGAAGTGTGAACCATGGTTTAAGACCAACTGTTTGGGTACCTCGAATCGAGTGACAACATGGTTGAAAAAGAAATGGCCAGCGGTGTCAGCTATACAATTGAAGGTGGGCATGGCTTCCGCCCATTTGGTGAAGTAATCAACGGCGACAATGATGTACTTATGGCCGTTGGCAGATGGGGGTTTACATTCCATGAAGTCGATGACCCACTTACAAAAGGGACCAATGGTGACGACTGGGTGTAACGGAATGAATGGTGTCCGGGCCTTGGGGGCATTGGGATCGTAATAGGTGAGTTGGTCAACCTTGACCACGCGTCCGTCATGGGGGAACATCATGGTACGAAAAATGGATGAGGCAACCGCCCACATGGCATACATGTAGCTGCGGCCAAGTAAGAGGTTATAATCAAGTTGGGCATTGATGACCTCTATGTCAATGAGCACGGTTTTTCTAGCCAACTGGACGGGGACATTGGATAAGAGACCTTCGGGTTGATCTGAACGGTCGTCGTAGGCTCGCAACGTAGTGGTGGACTGCTGGAGGGTAGGGGATCCCAACTTCTTCCAAATGAATGTGGACATAATGCATGTAGAGGCACCTTCATCGATAATGCACCGATGGATGACAAGATTCCGAACGAAAACAGAAACTTGGAATGCTTAAGTTGAAGGCAGGCGTGGTTCGGACTGGTCCAGATCGAAGGCCATCAATTGTGAATCATTTGGGTCAATAGCATCAATGGCGGAGAGCAAAGTTTTGCGCTGTGAAGGATAGTTTTTTAAGACTTCTAAGGCATACATTACTGCAGGAGATTGGGCTAAGTCATCTACAATGTTGTAATTTGACGCAGCATGAGCATTGGGGTTATTGTTGATACAACGAAGTGGGAAACGAGGTGCTTTAGAGGTGCCATTGAGTGGATCCGGAGGTATATGTAACGTATGATCAGTGGGATGAGTGTTAGTGTTTTTGTTGGTGGGAGGGGCTTTAGGGGTAGAGCCATATTGGTTTTGATGGGTTTGGAGGTTGACATCAGCACATGACATCATTAACAAGTGGTGGGTACCTGAGTCGAACATGGGTTGATCAGGAGCGGCATAAGTGATCTATTGTTGTGGGGGCAGGTTGCCTTAAGGGGGAGCCAATGACTGAGTGTTCACTACACCTTGGGTTGCTAAGGGGTTTTGCAGCACCAAAGGTTGCTGCCGAGGGAGTGTGGGGTTGGGTGGCGCCTGAGGAACTGTGTGCCCTTGGCGATGGGCATCATCAGTCCAAAGTTGCCGAGCTCGCTCCAAATGTGGGAAAGCATGTGTGTAGTGGCCATAGACCCCGCAAATAGAACAAGGATGGTTTGTTCGCAAATTAGGATTTTTGGCCTACTTGGGCAGCCGATCAAGGTTCTGGTTGGCAGGTGCCGCTTTATTGTTGTTTGGGGGATTGGGAGGTTGACCACCTTGGTCTGGAGGGGGGTTGTTCCAACGGTTACAGCCTTTGCCATGGTATTGTTGGCCCTGTTGGCGCTGGTTGTTTTGGTTCTGCTGTGGATTCTGGTGGGCGTATACTTGCCCTTGGGCAGCAGGTGGGTTCTGGGGTTATGCAGGTGTGGGAGAAGGCTGTGGTGGATAATACGTAGGGGGAGGCTGCGCAGGTGTTGAACGTTGTGGGGGTTTCTGATACGTCTATGGAACGGGTTGTGGGTTTTCCACAGGGGCTGCCTGTGGTGGGTAATAAGCATGTTGGGCTTGAGAGGACACATGAGCTGGTGTAGCCTGTGGGTGGTAATAGGGTTGAGGTGCGACTGGGGGGGCATAAGCGGGGGATGCATGACTAAAGCACTGAGGTGGACATGAGGGTCCGTGGGAATGGTGGTGATTTGCCATGAGAGCATATGAATTGGTTGCTCTGGACTGTGATGTAGCCCACGAAAGGTCGGGGCCATGGCTAGGATGGGCTATGGAAAAGGGTTGGGGATGCGAGGCAATACGGCCAATGATGTTGTCTGTGACATGGGATTCCCCCGACGCGTCATGTTGGGAGGAATCACCGCGAGGGGCATCAGGTATGATGGTATATAGATAACCCGACTAGGCATAAATGAGGCCAAATTGCTGGGCTTTGAGGATGGCCTCTTCTTCAGACTAGGGTCGTTCGAATGCCACATCCTTGGCAATGACAGGAAGGAGGGATTTTAGAAACCAGTCTAAGAAGATACGGTTGTCTAACTTGATTTTGCAGAGGCTGCGGCGTCGACGCCACTCATGAATGTGGTCAGTGATGTTCTGTCTGCAAGACAGTAGGATCTCAACTCCCCCGTCATAGCGGACAAGTAACTGAAAGAACTGCAGGAAGGTCGAGGCAAGGGAAGTAAAGGTGGCATGGGTCCCATGGGGTTGCTCAATGTACCACTTAACTGCAGAGCCAGTGAGGGTGCGCTGTAACAGACGGAGGCGGACAGAGTTGTCCACTATGGAGTTGGAGGAACACCATAGATGGAAGGACATAATATGGTTCTGGGGGTCCTCACCTGCCTTGCCCTCAAACTTAGGGATGTTGGAGGGAAGCTTGGTGGGCATGTGAGGCCACGTAGTGTCGTGTGTGATGGGATCGTTAGTTAGTCTAGCTAGGTCAGGAAGGTTGAGGCTAGCCATGAATGGCAAACTAGTAGAAGGATGTGACATACTAGTGGGTTGGACCATGGTGGGGCCAATGCCCCCAAGTGTAGGGGCAGGGTTTGGGAGGTTTCCCCCAAGTGTAGGGATGAAAGTGGTATGGGACGATCCTGCGCCGCCAAGGGTAGTGTGAGTCACTGATGGAGTGGGAATAGGTATTCCAGCTATTGGAATGGGTGCAGTGATCGGAATGGTAGATGTGGGCCCCATCGAGGGCATACCCAAAGCAGGTGTGGTAGCTGGTGTGGTGGTGGATGCTCCACCAATGGTGCCTACAAAGAAAGGGGTGGAAGTCACGCCAGCCATGGGGCTGGTTGGTGCAGTGTAAATGGTGTTCTCGGACTCTACCTCAGAATGAGAGGTAAAATAAGGGGCGTCTAGCTCGGGTGATGGAGTTCTATGCCATTGACGAGTGGAGTCAAGTGACAAGGCTTGAGATCTATGATGAGTGGTATCAAGTGAGGAAGATCTATGTCTATGACGAGTGGTTTCAAGTGAACCGTGTTGTGGGGGCTAGCCCCGGAGGCGCCGAGAATGTCTCGGGGACTCAATGGTGACAGATGGTGTCAAATATCTGGGGGTTGTGTTGAGTGAAAAACAACTCAAAAACCCTAATGCAACCGAGTGTGAAGAAGGAAAGCTCAAAAAATAGGGCACTTAGGCCAACAACCAACTCAAAACACTTACTGTAATAGCTATGCTACAATAAGTGGAGTATCAACAAAAATGGTTAGAATACCAACAAGCAGCAGGTTTCCTAAAAAATAAAAATAGTGGACTCGCTAGACCAAAAGGAGGTAAGGGAGCATGCAAACACCTAACTAAATAGTATTCTAACTAACCTAGACATATCCTCTACAAGGTGATGAAATCCAAGTCAGAACATGTGGATAGTGGAGCCAAGTGGCTAAAGATATCCCCCTACCGGGAGGGACACCGGGTAGTCAATCTTAGAAGAAAGGCAACTAAGATACCCCGTTCATGACACATCCAGAAAAGGTGAATCTGCCGTTTGGTTCTATCACCGTGGTATCCCCATACAAGGATACCCTGAGAACTGCAAAAGGTAGGCTTCAGTTACTGAATGGATTGCGGTATTCCACTCAGGCCTCCGGAACCAGTCTGGCGACTTCAACCCTCCTAGGGGAGAGGCCCTTTGATAAACTGGTTGTGACCGTGCCAAAAAATACTAGGGGATTTTGGTTCCCTAATGGACAACAGTTATGTCTCAAGTGTAAGCAAACGAGGGGTGTTATTTGGATGCTTATTCCCCCGATCCTACCTAACTACAAAAATTCTTATGTGTTCCCCAAGTGGGGTTAGAATGTTGGTTGTCTTAAGTAGTTTTTTAAGGCTCACTTGAATTAGGTGACAGAGTGTGTGCGTTGTGAGATGATGAACCCAAGTAAAAGTGCCACGGAGTGGGAAACTTTCTAACTAAAAATAACAATACAGAATTTAAACTTTGAAATGCGAAATTTTCTCTTTTTCAATTAAAATGCTGAAATTTAAAACAAAATATTATGTAAATGGAACAGAAATAATACTGCAGAAAAGGATGTAGGGAAGTATGGTTGCAGGTAGGACAGATGGTTGTGCAAGTGCAGAAAATATTGCAACAAAGTGCTGGGTTCAAAATAGGAAAAAATGCAGAAAATAGACCGCGGGTCTGTGGCAAATCTAAGTAGTCGGACCGCGGGAAACAACTCAACAGTCGTGGACAGGTTGCAGGATTTTGGCTGAAAGATGCAGTCGGGCCGCTGGAAACAGGTCGAAAGCCGTAGGCGGGTTGCAGGAAAATGGCTGAAAGCCACAAATAGGATGCGGGAAAATGGCCTAAAGATGCCGGCGGGTTGTAGAAAAATGGTTGAAAGCCGCAGACAAGACGTGGGAAAATGACTTAAAGACGCCGGCGAGTTGCAGAAAAATGGCTGAAAGCCGCAAGCAGGACGCCGAAAAATGGCCTAAAGATGCCGGTGGGTTGTAGAAAAATGGCTGAAAGCTGCAGGCAGGATGCGGGGAAATGGCCTAAAGACATCGGCGGGTTGTAGAAAGATGGCTGAAAGCCGCAGGAAGGATGCATAAAAATGGTTAACAGTCGTCGTCGGATCGTACCAAACAAGCTACTAGCCACGGTCAGATTGCAGGTAACAGACTTGAATCCGCCGGCAGGGCGTTGGAAACAGTCTGAGAGCCGCGGTCGGATCACAGGTAAATGCCTGAAAAATGCGGTCAGAACGCAACTGCGGGGGGTAAAATACACGGTTTACGGCAGCCAAAAGATACAACCGAAAGGAAAAAACAGAAAAATATTGCAGAAAATTGAAAATGCTTAAAACTATTAAAACTATAACCAGGAATTCAAAAGAAACACAAGCGGAGTAACCAAAACTGTAGGTAGGGTTTTCACCCTAGCTTGTGCAAATGAGCATCTACTAAGGAGAATGGACTCCTTAGTAACAGTTCAATAAACAGTAAATTAGAGTAATAAAACAATACGAATTCTAAACTAGCATGAGCATTAATAAACATAACAAAAAAATGGAAATATGATGAAGATCTTTTTTGTACTAAAATTTTACCTCAAGTGTAGAGGTTGGTGAAGTTCTTGCAATGGTCCAAGAGGGTTGCTCCAAACTCCATCTTTGCTCCTTCTCTTTCTCCAAAGGGTTGGAAATGGGGCAAAAGGGGCACTCAAGGGTGAGCTAGGGTTTCAAGAGTGATTTTGGCAGAGTAAGGGTGTATTTGACTATGGATATGTAATGAGGGGTCTCCTCACCTATTTATAGGTTTTTAGTGGTGGAGTGCTGGACCATGGTTTTGGGAACCATATGGTTTAGGTCAGCTGTATAGGGTTTTTTCTTCCTTTTTCCTCTTTTTCCTCCTTTTATTATATTTTTTATTCCCTTTTTAGAGGGTTTTTGCTATTTTGGATAATTTTTGGGGGAAAAGGGGTTTTTTAACCTTTTGAAGGATTTTTTATGGTTTTGTGGCCTTTTGGAGAATTTTTAGGCCTTTTGGAGGCTTTTTAATGGGATTTTAAGGTTTTGAAGGTAGATATGGTAGGAAATATGGACAAATGAATCATGTAATGGGGTAGATGAGGTAGTGAGCAATTTTTGGGTGTTAACAACATTGGGGATGGTAAGAAGAAAATTCATGCCATGACATCCTGCAAGACACTGGTTCTGGATGACAGATGTGACGAGCAAGAGCCAACACAATGAAAGGCGATCTTTTGAACGAAGGTGCGAATCGGTGAATGGCATTGCAAGAACATAGTTGATGGTGGAAGCACTGAGAATCTTGTGTCAACAGAGGTGATCGAGAAAGAAAAATTGAGATGTCAAGAAAATCCACACCCTTACGAGATCTCATGATTGCAGAAATGACACCATGTGAAGGTGACCAGAAAGTGCCTGATTAACTTCAAGGTTGGGAAGTTAGAAGATAGTGTACTATGCGACATAATCCCAATGGATGTGTGTTATCTGTTGTTAGGAAGACCATGGAAATATGATCGAAAATGATCTATGATGGTCGAGACAACACAGTCACAGTGTGGAAAAATGGTGTGAAGAGGACTCTTAAGTCGAAACCGGAGGAGCAAGCCGATGGCAAGCAAGCCAAGAGCAACTTTTGGGAGAAAAGCGTGCTAATGTGTTCAGCGAAGGAATTCATTACAGAGGAGGAAAAGCATTCAGGGTGTTATGCTATCATTCCAAAAAGACCATATGTCGAGAAAGAGACAATGGAGGAGAAGATTCCGATCGAAGTCAGAAAAATGCTCGAATAGTTTCGAAGCATACTGGTCAATGAGACACCGATGGGATTGTCACCGACGAGGAGTATATCCCATCAAATCGACTTGATTCTAGGGTCAAGTATTCCAAACAAGGCACCGCATAGGATGAGTCTGACAGAAGGTCAGGAACTCAATCGACAAGTCCAGGAGTTGTTGGACATAAGGTTGATCAGAGAGAGTCTGATTTCGTGCACGGTACCAACAATATTAGCACCGAAGAAAGGTGGAGAATGGAGGATGTGTATAGACTCTAGAGATATCAATAATATCATGATCAAGTATCGGTTTCCATTGCTGAGAATGGATGACTTGATGGATTGTTTGAGTGGAGCGAAGTACTTCACGAAGATAGACCTGAAGAGCGGTTATCACCAGATTCAGGTTAGAGAAGGAGACGAATGGGAGACATCATTCAAGACAAAGGAAGGGCTATATGAGTGGTTAGTTATGCTATTTGGATTGAATAATGCACCCAGTATGTTCATGCGATTGATGAATGAAGTACTTAAACAATTCTTCGAAAATTTTGTCATAGTCTACTTAGACGAGATTCTAATTTTCAGTCAAAGCAAGGCAGAACACTTGGGGAAAATTCGACAGGTAATGCAGAAGTTGCAGGAAGAGAAGCTGATGCTGAACCTGCAAAAGTGTTTCTTCATGAAGGAATAATTGGTATACTTGGGATTTGTAATCTCGGGTTATGGGGTTGGTGATGGACCCAGAAAAGGTGAAGGAAATATTGGATTGGCTTGAACCAACAAGCGCAACTGGAGTAAGGAGTTTCCATGGACTTGCCACTTTCTATAGGAAGTTCATCATGGGATTCAGTCGGATTCGCGCACCGTTGACAAAGTGCATGCGCAAAGGGGAGTTCAACTGGATGGAAGTAGCCCAACCAACTTTCGACAAGTTGAAGGAAAAGGTCACTGAGAGCCTAGTGTTGGCACTCCCATATTTTGACAAAGTTTTTCAGGTTGATTGCGATGCAAGAGGAATCGTGGTTGGAGTAGTGTTGAGCCAGGAGGGTCGACCAATTTCATTCTTCAGTGAAAAGTTGAATGATGCAAAGCGGAAATATTCGGTCTATGACTAGGAATTCTATGCTATTGTCTAGGCATTGAAGAAGTGGAGGCACTATTTGTTTCCCAAAGAATTTGTGTTATACACATATCATCAAGCACTGAGGTATCTTAATACTTAGTCAAAGTTAAATCAACGACACATGAAATGGGTTGAGTTCCTATAGGGATATACATTCATGTTGCGACTTAGGTCGGGCAAGTCGAATAAGGTTGCCGACGCGCTGAGTAGAAGAGTTGCATGCTGAACACTACGACAGTTCAGGAAACAGGAATAGAATCAATGAAGATAGAGTATGAAACCGATGAGGATTTTGAGAAAGCATGGGAAGCTTATCACGAACCATGGAGTGTTGATAGAACTCCATATTTGGATTATTTTGTCCAAGAAGGCTACCTATTCAAGGGATGACATTTATGCATTCCTGGAGGATCAGTGTGAGAGAACCTAATCCGAGAGTTGCATAGTGATGGATTAGCAGGTCATTTTGGCATCGACAAGACTAAGGCATTGGTCAAAGAAAACTATTATTGGCTAGGAATGGAGACAGATGTCAGAAAGTGGGTTCGACAATGTAAAGTTTTCTAGTTGGAAAAAGGAAGAAGTCAGAACACGGGGTTGTATACACCTTTGTCGGTACCAAATACTTCATGGGAGCACCTGAGCATGGATTTTGTGCTAGGATTGTCGAAGACGTAGCAAGGAAGTGACTCAATATTTGTGGTAGTTAAAAGATTTTTGAAAATGGAACACTTTATTCCGTGTCGGAAGACAAGTGACGCCACAGGCATTGTAGTACTATTCTTCAAGGAAGTAGTCAGATTGCATGGGTTTCCAAAGAGTGTCACATATGATCGGGATACCAAGTTTATGGGCCATTTCTAGAGAACCCTATGGAAGAAACTAGACACGAAGTTGCAGTTTAGCTCGGTATATCATCCGCAGATAGACGGACAGAACGAGGTGGTGAACAGAAGCTTGGGAAACCTTCTAAGATGTTTGACAGCCGACAGACCCAAGCAGTGGAAAAATGTGTTGGCGCAAGCGGAGTTTTCATACAACAATTCTGTCAATCGGTTGACACATTTGAGCCCATTCCAGATTATTCAAGGAAGAATCCCACATGGAGTGGTGGATTTGGTCGTGTTGCAGACAGAAATCAGGAAGAGCACGGATGAAGAATCATTCGCAGAGCACATGAAAGAAGTTCATGAAGATGTGTGAAAGTTCATAGAAAAGAGAAACGCGACATACAAATAGAGAGCTGATAGGAAGAAGAGACTACAGTCATTCAGTGAAGGAGACTTGATCTATGCTCATTTGTGGAAAGAAATATTTTTGACAGGAACGTATAACAAGCTGAAGCTAAAGAAGATTGGACAATGTAAGATCTCAAGGAAGATTTCAGACAATGCTTATGTGTTGGAGCTGCCGAATGACTTGAGCATTTCGCCAACGTTCAATGTCTCATATTTGTACAAGTTTGAAGAGGGTTCAAGCAGTGGAAGTGTAGTAGTGTCGAACATCGACTAGGCAACGCAGATTCCAGATTGACACAAGGAGGAGATCACAAAAGTAATAGAGGAATGCAAAGTCGGGCGTACACGTAGTTTGTGAAGGAAGGAATACTTGGTGCGATGGAAGGATGATGAGTTGAAGGAAGCGACATTGATTTTCGAAGAAGAGTTCAGGATACTGAAGGATCAGTCAAGTTCCTTTTCACCTAGGGAGTCTAATGCAGGGGCATCGGAGCCTAGGAAAATCAGTCGAAGTTGATCGACATAAGGGAGCCAACCAGAGGGAGTGCCGACGACTGCTGGTGTGTGAAGCAGATTCAATCATCGAAGTCAATAAGTAGAGCAGTAGTTGTCGAAGCAGTCAACGGGAGCGAAGAGGTCGAGATTCGACATATCAGTGTCGACAGACGACAGCCAAAAGGTGACAAGTTGCCACAAAGTTGTGGAGAGGTCAACATGTTGTTGAACTGAGACATCGACAGATTTTGGGCATGAGCCAAGTGAGTAGGAAGGGGCATACTGGAGAAGCCTAAGCACACACTGAAAGCCGATAGGAGAGTCAAAGCTGACAAGGGACAGTATGGCCGACGGGATGATTTACTGTATCTTGTCAAAGGAAGCATAGAAGTCAAGGATAGTACTTGGAAACAGTTTGGAGTTGTTGAGGAAGTTAATAGCAGTTATTGTAGTTGGGTGAAGACATGACAAATGTCGTCATAGGCATAGGCTTTGTAACACAATAGGGGAACTGACAGTTGCAAGTCTGCAGGATCATGGAAGGATTGGATGACAAAGTATGCGTTTCTTAGGGATCGTATTGGTCTCAGGAGCATCAACAGCAGGGTTGAAGACCAGGAAGTTTGGATTAGTTGAGAGACTTTTTGGCATAGTGGGACTTGGCATTTTGGAGAGTCAAGCAAAGCCAAAGAGAAGATCGAGCCATAGCTTAGATTTCAGTAGCAAACCAGGAGAGGGTGAGGTTGACACACTGAGAGAGAACACCGCAGTTACTTCTGTATTGTAACGGCACAGGCTGACAGATTGTTAGTTATTTGTATTTACAATTATTTCTCATTGTAACCGATGCAAAGAAGTAATATAAGCCAACTTCTGCCATGTTGTTTGCATCTCGTTTGTGTGAAAATTTGTGGTTGTGTCATGTGTATTGTTAAGTAAGAACCTTGAGTTTCCAAGGCGACTTGGGTTACATTAATATATCAACGGGATTACTCCAAGAGATAGGAGTATTACACTTTCTACCATATAGAATTTAAAATGGACTAAATTTAGCAGAAGCTTAATAGTGATTATTATAAGCAAATTCAACTAAGTGCAGATAGTCTTCCAACTTAGTTGGTTGATCTTTAACATACATTATTAACATGTCTTCTAGAATCTGATTTACCCTTTCAGTTTGCTCCTCAATTTGCAGATGAAAAGACGTGCTGAAATTTAAATTAGTATCCAAACCTTTAAACAATGACTTCCAAAAATTTCTAGTAAATTTAGAATCTCGATCAGAAACTATTACCTTAGGGATTCCATGCAAATGAAAAACTTGATTCATAAGCACATCAGCATTGTTAGAAGCCTTAAAAGTAGTTTTAACAGGTATAAAATGAATTTCTTTACTAAGCTTATCTACAACTTCCAGAATTGAATCATTTTATTTTCTATTTTTAGGTAAACCAATTATAAAATCAATGCTGATAATTTCCCACTTCCACTCTGGAATTGACAATGGCTGTAATAGGCCAGCTGGGTGTTGATGCTCATCTTTAACTTGCTGACATTCAAAGCACCTAGCTATGTATTCAACCACCTCATTCTTCATATTTGGCCAAAAGTAATCCTTTCATAACATTGTTATCATCTTTTGGTAACCAGGGTGTCCTGAATAAGGACTTTTATGTACTTCATTTAAAATCAAGAACTTAATTTCAGGTACATTAGGCACATAAAGTCTGTTTTATACAACATTATACCTTTTCCATTTAAACTTTAATCTGTTATTAAATTTTCAGCAACCTTTTCCTGTAATTCTTGATAATTTTTATCCAGTTTTACTCCTTCTTCAAGCTGATTTTCTAAATCTATTTTATAAGTGTTGATTGCTTCCATAAAATTTAATTTCGCATTTTTGCTCAAGGCATCAACCACTTTATTTTCTTTACCCTTTATGTGTTGAATCTCAAAATCATATTCGCTAAGGAAAGCTAGCCACCTACCTTGCCTTGCATTCATATTTGGTTGATCCAACAAATATTTTAAGCCTTTATTATCTGTCATTAATGAAACCTTCCTTTCGATTAGATGATGGTGCAACATATTTAGAGCATGTATCATGGCAGCCAACTCTAAATCGTAGGTAGCGTAGTTCTTTTCATGAATGTTTAGCTTTCTTGACTCATACGCTATTACATGACCTTCTTTTGTTAAGACTCCGCCAATTCCATCATCGCATGCAGCAGTGCATACAACAAAGTCCTTGTTTGGATCTGTAATTTTTAATATAGGTGTTGTAGTTAACAATTCTTTCAATTTGTTAAAACATTCTTCACACTTTTGATTCCAAACAAATTTCTTTCCCTTTTTCTGCAAAGAGGTTATGGGATTAGTGATGCTTGAGAATCCTTCTATAAACTTTCGGTAGTAACCTGTAATTCCCATAAATGATCATACACTAGTTACCTCTTTAGGGATAGGCCATTCATTAATTGTTCTTATTTTATCAGGGTCAACTACGATTCCATCCTTGGATATCACATGACCTAAGTACTGTATTTTATCTTTGAAAAATTCACACTTACAAAATTTAGTGTACAATTGATGTTCTTTTAAGACTTGTAAAATTATCCGTAAGTGTTCGTCATGTTCTTCCTTAGTCTTTGAGTAAATTAAAATGTTGTCAACGAAAACAATTACAAACTTATCCAAATACTTATGTAAAACATTATTCATTAAACACATGAAAACTGCTAGATCATTAGTTAGCTCGAAAGGCATAACTACGACTTCGTAATTCCCATAACGGGTTCTAAAAGCAGTTTTGAAGATGTCTTCATCTTTAATTCTGACTTGATGATATCTAGACCTCAAGTCTATTTTAGAAAATATCGTAGCTCCGCATACTTGATCAAACATATAATCCATGCGGGGCAAAGGATACCTGCTTTTAATCATCATTTTATTTAACTGACGGTGGTCTATGCATAAACAGAAGGTACCATCTTTCTTTTTAACGAAAATTAAAGGTGCCCCCCAAGGAGATTGATCCGGATTTTATGAGCAGATCGAAATGAATACAAATTATTATCAGATGCTTAACACAAAATAACAGATATACAGTCAAACTGGTTTTCTATTCAATAAGGAAATAAGCTAGAACTGTAAATGCAGCGGAAAACAAGCTTGCTGGAATGGTGGCGGCTTATCTCTAAAAAGAGATGTGATGGTTGTGCTCATTTTGCAAGAAGATGGTTACAATGAGGCTCTCAAGGCCTTTTACAATAAACAGGAATGTCAAAAACCCTAGACATCCAAAAACCTAACCCTAGGAGATGAAGCGCCAAAAGTCATGTGGGCCCCGTTTGGGTAAGTTAGTACATCAACTTCCCGAGGTCGTAACTTTTGCATACGATCTCCGTTTGGGGCGCTCGGTAGCCCATTGGAAAGGTTTATCCGAGGTTTACAACTTTCAAATAGGGCCAATTGTATGCTAGAGGCAAAGATTTAGCCCTCCAAATTGCCAAAAAAGGTCGTTTAGGGCCTCAAAATGGCCCCGAAAGTTTAGGACCCAAAAAACTGCTAAAAATAGTACAATACCAAAATTGCCATAAAACTGTTTTGAGCTTGTTGGAAAGGTGGGTGGCCACCAATATCCACCTGGATCAATCATCCCTCCTTAGGAAGCAATGGTCTCCATTGCATTGAGTTCCCCCATCAGATGAGGAAATTTCTGCTGAATTTGGCCTCGAGTGAGCCACTTGCCTTGGTGCAGGAGCTGCCCTGCTTTGACAATTCGATAAAGCTAGATCCTTTGATGTTGAGTGCCCTTGATCTGTGTTTCTTTAATATGATCACTGTATTCTTGTTGTAGGCAGTCAGGTTTGAGCTCTGTTGGTATCAACTTCTCTGCTATCTCTGAGGTGTCTAATTGTGGTGGGAAATATGCCCGAAGGAGAGCCACGTTGAAGACTGGATGCAGACCAAGGAAGGGGGGAATGTTGAGCTCAAAAGCATTGTCACCCACCACCTTTGTGATGGTGTACGACCCATAACGGAGTGGGCGAAGCTTTCAATGGCGCCCTGTAAGGCGTTCTTTCTGCAAATGCAACCAAACTTTGTTGCCCACCTGAAACTTATGTGGCACCCGATGTTGATCATGGCGTTGCTTGTACTTGGAATTAGACTTCTGTAGAATATCCTGAACCTGTTGGTGGATATGCTGGATCTATTCAATGAACCGGGCAGCTTTGTCAGCTTCTGGGGATGAGTCGGCCGAGGTGGTCGTAAGGGGAAGTGCAACATCCATGGGGCCCAATGGTTGGAATCCCAACCCCACCTGAAAGGGGCTGTGGCCAGTTGAGCTATGCAGGGCTCGGTTGTAGCTATGTTGGACATAGGGGAGACTCTCATCCCATGTGGGGGGGTGTGTTGAATTGTACATGTGCAGGATATGTACGACCATCTGATTGACGACCTGCGTTTGTCCATCGGTCTGGGGGTGGAAAGCAGTGGATTTGGTGAGCTTGGTATCCATCAGTGACCACAGGCTTGACCAAAATGAGCTAAGGAACCGATTGTCATGGTCTGAGATAATGTTCTGTGGGATCCCAAAATGTACCCATACTCGTTTAAGGAAGTGCTTGGCAGTGGCTTCTGCTGTGATGTTCTTCTTCCAAGCGGCTAGAATCGCCATCTTGGAAAAGCGATCTACAACCATGAAAACACAGTCGTTTGCCCTCTTGGTGGATGAGAGGTCCGACATGTAGTCCATTGAGATGGATTCCCACGGCCTGTTAGGAGTAGGCAGAGGGGTGTATAGGCCCTGTTTCTTAGTGGTCGATTGGCAATAGCGCAAGCGGTGCAGGACCTGATATACTTGCCGACATCCTGTTGAAGTTTCGGCCAGTAGAAATGTTTCTGCAACAATGCCACTGTCTTTTCGACGCCAAAGTGTCCTGCCACCCGACTATAGTGAGCTTCCCAAATCAGCTTCGCACGCTCGCTTGATGGAACGCAGAGATGGCCTAGATGACACAACAACCTGTCCTGAAGATGAAAATTAGCAACCACTGAGTTGGTGCCCAACATTTGATAGGTGGCGGAGAAGTTAGGGTCTGTCTCGTAGAGGTGGGGCCATCCAGAGGTCTCATGGCCACAAGAGTCTAGCACCGCGGTAAGTGCCACGACTGGAGGTCGACTGAGGCAGTCAGCAACTCGGTTGGTAATCCCTTTTTTATATTTGATGTTGAGGTGGAACTGTTGTAAATATGTTGACCACTTCTGATGGCGGTCATTTTGCAACTTTCCTTGGGTCTGCATGAACTGTAGTGGCTTGTGATCAGTGTGGATGACTATCTTCTTCCCAAGAATGTAATGTCTCCACTGGCGGCAGGCTTGTACAATGGAGTACATTTCTTTGTCCTAGGTAGGGTACTTGCGGACAGCATCTGATAGTGTCTCACTATAATATGCCACGGGGTGGCCGTGTTGAGTGAGAATGACACCCACAACATAATCTGAAGCATCTATCTCGATCTCAAAGGGATGTTGCAGGTTCGGTAATGAGAGTACCGGTGATGAGCACAAACGCTTCTTCAAATCATTGAAGGCTTGTTGTTGGGACATGCCCCACATGAATTTTTCCTTACCACCACCCCTGGTCACTTGGTTGAGGGCCCATGCAATATGAGAGAATCCCGGCACAAACCGACGATAGAAATTGGAGAGGCCCAAGAAGCTCCGAAGTTCAGTGAGTGTGGTTGGGGCTGGCCAATCACGGATGACCTGGATCTTGGATGGATCCACATGCACACCTTGTCGATCAATGATGTATCCTAAGTCCATGCCAAAGGAGCATTTTTCCAAGTTTGCATATAGTTGGTGCTTCTGCAGGGTGTGCAGAACCTGCTGAATATGCTGCAAGTGTTCCTCCCAAGTCTTACTGTAGATGAGGATGTCATCCAGATACACCACTACAAAATTGTTGGTAAAAGGTTGTAGGATATCGTCCATCATCCTCATAAAAGTTGCTGGAGAATTTCTCAAACCAAAAGGCATGACCAGCCATTCAAAAAGACCTTCTTTTGACTTGAAGGCAGTCTTCCATACATCTCTCTGTTCTATTGGGACCTAGTGGTAGCAAGACTTCAGATCAATTTTACTGAAGTATTTGGCCCCCGTGAGCTGATCAAGGAGGTCGTCGATTCGGGGAATCGAGTACCAGTTATGGACTGTGATTTTATTTAGGGCTCGGTAATCAATGCAGATTCGCCAGGTCCCATCTTTCTTCTGCACCATCATGATTGGGCTCCCACAAGGTGATGAACTGGGACGGATGTGCCCCTTGTGGAGCAATTCTTGGATCTACCTCTTGATCTCCTCGTTTTCCAATAGAGAGCGGTGATAGACTGGCCCATTGGGTAGTGGTGCGCCTGGGGTCAGATCGATGGGATGCTTGACCTGGCAGTGCAGAGGTACCCCGGTTGGAGAGGAGAAGATATCTGAGTATCCTTCCACCACCTTATCCACTTGCTTCTATTGTGTGGATAGATCATTCGTGGAGGCCCAAGATGTGGATGCGATCTTTCTTTCACTCTGAGAGCGAATCACAAAGAAGACAAATTTCCCGGTCTGAGAGATGACCTTCCTGCATTGCTTGGTAGAGATCAAGGAAATAGCACTAGGAGGGACTGCCTCGGGTATCCTGTACAATTTCCTGTTCGAAGAAATAATAACACTACGAGGCCTAGACTCATATACAACATGACGTTTCCATAAATAAGGTTGGCCCAAAAGAACATCTGAAACTTTGAGAGGAGCAACATCACACAATACCTCGTCCTTGAAGGGCTTGATGCCATATGGCAGTCGGCACCGTTGGCTGACGTGGAGATCGCTTCCTTTGCGGAGCCATCCAATGGTGTAGGGTTGTGGGTGGGGCGTTGTCGGCAGGCCTAGGCGCTTGACGACCTCTACTGAGATGAGATTCTTCTGGCTACCGCTATTAATGATGAAATGCAGCGGGGTGCCTTTTACCCACATCTGTGAATGGAAGAGGCGTTCTCCTTCTTCTGGCTCATCTGATTCATCAGGCTGGAGCTTGGTGGTAGCAATGGTAGCACTGGGTTCCGCATTAATGATACTTCTTCCCCTTTTGGGTTCGGACTTAGAGTCAGAACCCGCATCTGATTCAGATGCTTTCACTTTGGCCACCAGCGACTGCTTTGAGCGGCAATCAACAGTGTTATGCCAAGGGATCTTATGGAAGTCGCACCACTTCCTGGTATCTTTTTTTTTTTTTTTTTTTTTTTTTTTTTTTTTTGCGGCTTGGATTGGTTGTCTTGATACTGTCCATATTTACTCTATCCTTTATTCTGTGGGTTGGGGCCACCCTTTCCTGTCTTTTGCTATGAAGGGTTCCCAGGCCCAAATTGCCACGTCTTTTGTTTGAGCTTCTGCTCGATTTTGACGGCATATCGGTAGGCTGTGCCCAAGGAAGAGATGTCCAGAAATTCCATTTCGGTCTGGATGTATCTATGCAAACCACTGCGATACTTGAGCACCATATGTCGCTTTGAATCTTTGATACCCAGCTTGGTGTGCAAGGTATGGAAGATATTTGTGAACTCTAGCACTCCTTGGTCTCTTTCTTCTCGTAGTGTGGACCATTTGGTATACAAGTCGTCATAACTTCCAATAGGGTAGTATTGTTCCTTAATAGCATCCCTGAAGGATTCCTAGGTGGCTATGACTGAAAATAATGAGGCTTCTTCTGTGTCCTTTTGCTCGCAGAATGTTTCCCACCAATCTTTGACATGGGGAACGGCTTTGAGGAGCGCAAAAGTAATATTTTCTTTATTCGAAAAGTTATGGATAAAAAAATACCCTTCTAGTAGATTCAACCACTTATCTACAGCTTCTGCATCTATCTTTCCTTCAAATATAGGGATATCGAAGTTGATTTGTACCTTGAAGGGGGCGGCGCCTCCGCTCGAGGAAGATGCATCGCTTGTTGGTAGTCGCCGAAGGATTTGCACAAAATTATCCATCATCTCGTTCCTCTGCTGCGTGAGGGATTCCTCAAGCAACATTTTGATAGGATCTCCTGTCCCGTCATCTTTCTTTTCTCCTTCCATGAGAGGTTTCTTGGGCGTGTGAGAGCTTTTGTCCTCAAGAGAAACAAGCTCGAGACCCAATTCTTTGTACCCTGACCTCATTGGGGACATGCATTAAGACGACAAGGAGCAGACCGCTCTGATACCATTGATCCGAATTTTATGAGCAGAACGAAATGAATACAGATTATTATCAGATGCTTAACACAAAATAATAGAGGTACAGTAAAACTGGTTTTCTATTCAATAAGGAAATAAGCTAGAACTGTAAAATGCAGCGGAAAACAAGCTTGCTGGAATGGTGGTGGATTATCTCTGAGAAGAGATGTGATAGTTGCACTCATTTCGCAAGAAGATGGTTACAATGAGGCTCTCAAGTCCTTTTACAATAAACAGGAATGTCAAAAACCCTAGACATCCAAAAACCTAACCCTAGGAGATGAAGCACCAAAAGTCACGTGGGCCCCATTTGGGTAAGTTAGTACATCAACTTCCCGGGGTTGTAACTTTTGCATACGATCTCCATTTGGGGCACTCGGTAGCCTGTTGGAAAGGTCTATCCGAGATTTACAACTTTCAACTATGGCCAGATGTATGCCAGATGCAAACATTTGGCTCCCCAAGTTGCCAAAAAAGGTCATTTAGGGCCTCAAAATGGCCCGAGAAGTTTAGGACCCGAAAAACTGCTAAAAATAGTACAATACCAAAATTGCCATAAAACTGTTTTGAGCCAGTTGGAAAGGTGGGTGGCCACTAACATCCACCTGGATCAATCCTCCCTCCTTAAGAAGCAATCGTCTCCATTGCGTTGAGTTCCCCCATCAGATGAGGAAATTTCTGCTGAATTTGGCCTCGGGTGAGCCACTTTCCTTGGTGCAGGAGCTGCCCTGCTTTGACAACTCGATAAAGCTGGATCCTTTGATGTCGAGTGCCCTTGATCTGTGTGTCTGCAATATGATCACTGGATGCTTGTTGTAGGTAGTCAGGGTTGAGCTCTTTTGGTGTCAACTTCTCTGCTATCTCTGAGGTGTCTAATAGTGGTGGGAAATATGGCCGAAGGAGAGCCACGTTGACAACTAGATGCAGACCAAGGAAGGGGGGAATGTTGAGCTCAAAACCATTGTCACCCACCGCCTTTGTGATGGTGTACGGCCCATAACGGAGTGGGCGAAGCTTTCGATGGGGCCCTGTAAGGCGTTCTTTCTGTAAATGCAACCAAATTTTTTTGCCCACCTGAAACTTATGTGGCACCCGATGTTGACCATGGCGTTGCTTGTACTTGGCATTAGACTTCTGTAGAATATCCTGAACCTGTTGGCGGATATGCTGGATCTATTCAATGAACCGGGCGGCTTTGTCAGCTTCTGGGGATGAGTCGGCCGAGGTGGTCGCAAGGGGAAGTGCAACATCTATGGGGCCCAATGGTTGGAATCCCAACGCCACCTTAAAGGGGCTGTGGCCAGTTGAGCTATGCAGGGCTCGGTTGTAGCTATGTTGGACATAGGGGAGACTCTCATCCCATGTGCGGGGGTGTGTTGAATTGTAGATGCGCAGGATATGTACGACCATCCGGTTGATGACCTCCGTTTGTCCATTGGTCTAGGGGTGGAAGGCAGTGGATTTGGTGAGCTTGGTATCCAGCAGTGACCAGAGGCTTGACCAGAATGAGCTGAGGAACTGACTGTCATGGTCTGAGATAATGGTCTGTGGGATCCCAAAATGTACCCATACTCATTCAAAGAAGAGCTTGGTAGTGGCTTCTGCTGTGATGTTCTTCTTGCAAGCGGCTAGAATCGCCATCTTGGAAAAGCAATCTACAACCACGAAAACACAGTCGTTTCCCCTCTTGGTGGATGGGAGGCCCGACATGTAGTCCATTGAGATGGATTCCCACGGCCTGTTAGGAGTAGGTAGAGGGGTGTATAGTCCCTGTTTCTTAGTGGTCGGTTTGGCAATAGCGCAAGCGGTGCAGGACCTGATATACTTGCTGACATCCTGTCGAAGTTTCAGCCAGTAGAAATGTTTCTGCAACACTGCCACTGTCTTTTCAACGCCAAAGTGTCCTGCCACCCGACTATAGTGAGCTTCCCAAATCAGCTTCGCACACTCGCTTGATGGAATGCAGAGATGGCCCAGATGACACAACAACCCGTCCTGAAGATGGAAATTAGCAACCACTGAGTTGGTTCCCAACATTTGATAGGTGGCGGAGAAGTCAGGGTCTATCTTGTAGAGGTGGGGCCATCCGGAGGTCTCATGGCCACAAGAGTCTAGCACTGTGGTAAGTGCCACGACTGGAGGTCGACTGAGGCAGTCAAAAACTCGGTTGGTACTCCCCGTTTTATATTTGATGTTGAGGTGGAACTGTTGTAAATATGTTGACCACTTTTGATGGTGGTCATTCTGCAACTTTCCTTGGGTTTGCATGGACTATAGTGGCTTGTGATCAGTGTGGATGACTGTCTCCTTCCCAAGAATGGAATGTCTCCACTGGCAGCAGGCTTATACAATGGAGTACATTTCCTTTTCATAGGTAGGGTACTTGGGGATAGCATCTGATAGTGTCTCACTATGATATGCCACGGGGTGGCCGTGTTGAGTGAGAACGGCACCCACAGCATAATCTGAAGCATCTGTCTCGATCTCAAAGGGATGTTGCAGGTTCGGTAATGAGAGTACTGGCGATGAGCACAAACGCTTCTTCAAATCATCGAAGGCTTGTTGTTGGGACAGGCCCCACACGGATTTTTCCTTACCACCACCCCTGGTCACTTGGCTGAGGGCCCATGTGATATGAGAGAATCCCAGCATGAACCGGGATAGAAATTGGAGAGGCCCAAGAAGCTCCGAAGTTCAGTGAGTGTGGTTGGGGTTGGCCAGTCACGGATGACCTGGATCTTGGCTGGATCCACATGCACACCATGTCGATCAACGATGTAGCCTAAGTAATGGACCCTGTCCATGCCGAAGGAGCATTTTTCCAAGTTTGCATATAGTTTGTGCTTATATAGGGTGTGTAGAACTTGCTGAATATGCTGCAAGTGTTCCTCCCAAGTCTTGTTGTAGATGAGGATGTCATCCAGATACACCACTACAAAATTGTTGGTGAAAGGTCGTAGGATATCGTCCATCATCCTCATAAAAGTTGCTGGAGAATTTCTCAAACCAAAAGGCATGACCAGCCATTCAAAAAGACCTTCTTTTGACTTGAAGGCATTCTTCCATACATCTGTCTGTTCTATTGGGACCTGGTGGTATCCAGACTTCAGGTCAATCTTACTGAAGTATTTGGCCCCCGTGAGCTGATCAAGGAGGTTGTCGATTCGGGGAATCAGGTACCGGTTATTGACTGTGATTTTATTCAGGGCCCAATAATCAATGCAGAGTTGCTAGGTCCCATCTTTCTTCTGCACCAGCATGATTGGGGTCCCACAAGGTGATGAACTAGGATGGATGTGCCCCTTGTGGAGCAATTCTTGGATCTGCCTCTTGATCTCCTCGTTTTCCAACAGAGAGCGACGATAGACTGGCCCATTGGGTAGCGGTGCGCCTGGGGTCAGATCGATGGGATGCTTGACTTGGCAGTGCAGAGGTACCCCGGTCGTAGAGGAGAAGATATCTAAGTATCCTTCCACCACCTTATCCACTTGCTTCTGTTGTGTGGATAAATCGGTCATGGAGGCCCAGGATGTGGCTACGATCTTTCTTTCACTCTTCGAGCGAATCACGAAGAAGACAAATTTCCCAGTCTGAGAGATGACCTTCCTGCATTGCTTGGCAGAGATCAAGGAAACAACACTAGGAGGGACTGCCTCGGGTATCCTGTACAATTTCATGTTCAAAGAAATAATAACACTACGAGGACTAGACTCATATACAGCATGACGTTTCCATAAATAAGGTTGGCCCAAAAGAACATCCGAAACTTCGAGAGGAGCAACATCACACAATACCTCATCCTTGAAGGGCTTGATGCCGTATGGCAGTCGGCACTGTTGGCTGATGCAGAGATCGCTTCCTTTGTGGAGCCATCCAATGGTGTAGGGTTGTGGGTGCAGCATTGTTGACAGGGCCAGGCGCTTGATGACCTCTGCTGAGATGAGATTCTTCTGGATACCGCTATCAATGATGAAATGCTGCGGGGTGCCTTTTACCAACACCTGTGAATGGAAGAGGCGTTCTCCTTCTGCTGGCTCATCTGGCTCATCAGGATGGAGCTTGGTGGTAGCAATGGTGGCACTGGGTTCCGCGTTAATGATCTGTCTTCCCCTTTCTGGTTCGGACTCAGAGTCATAACCTGCATCTGATTCAGATGCTTTCACTTCGGCCACCAACGACTGCTTTGAGCGGCAATCAGCAGTGTTATGCCAAGGGCTCTTATGGAAGTCGCACCACTTCCCGGTATCTTTTTTTTTTTTCTGGTGTCCTTCTTTGCTTGCGGCTTGTACTGGTTGTCTTGATACTGTCCATCTTTGCTCTGTCCTTTATTCTATGGGTTGGGGCTGCCCTTTCCTGTCTTTTGCTGTGAAGGGTTCCCAGGCCCAAATTGCCGCGTCTTTTGTTTAAGCTTCTGCTCGATTTTGACGGCATATCGGTAGGCCGTGCCCAAGGAAGAGATGTCCAGAAATTCCATTTCAGTCTAGATGTATCTATGCAAACCACCGCGATACTTGAGCACCAGATGTCGTTCTGAATCTTTGATACCCAGCTTGGTGCACAAGGTATGGAAGATATTTGTGAACTCTGGCACTGCTTGGTCTCTTTCTTGTCGCAATGTGGTCCACTTGGTATACAAGTCGTCATAACTTCCAACAGGGTAGTATTGTTCCTTAATAGCATCCCTGAAGGATTCCTAGGTGGCCGTGATTGAAAATAATGAGGCTTCTTCTATGTCCTTTTGCTCGCAGAATGTTTCCCACCAATCTTTGACATGGGGAACGGCTTTGAGGAGCGCAAAAGTAATCTTTTCTTTATTCGAAAGGTTATGGACAGAAAAATACCCTTCTAGTAGATTCAACCACTTATCTACAACATCTGTGTCTATCTTTCCTTCAAATATAGGGATATCGAAGTTGATTTGTAGCTTGAAGGGGGCGGCGCCTCCGCTCGAGGAAGATGCGTCGCTTGTTGGTAGTCACCAAAGGATTTGCGCGAAATTATCCATCATCTTGTTCCTCTGCTGCGTGAGGGCTTCCTCAAGCAACATTTTGATAGGATCTCCTGTCCCTTCATCTTTATTTTCTCTTGCCATGAGAGGTCGCTTGGGCATGCGAGAGCTTTTGTCCTCAAGAGAAACAAGCTCGAGACCCAATTCTTTGTACCCTGACCTCGTTGGGGACATGCATTAAGACGACAAGGAGCAGACCGCTCTGATACCATTGATCTGGATTTTATGAGCAGAATGAAATGAATACAGATTATTATCAGATGCTTAACACAAAATAACAGATATACAGTAAAACTGGTTTTCTATTCAATAAGGAAATAAGCTAGAACTGTAAAATGCAGCGGAAAACAAGCTTGCTGGAATGGTGGCGGCTTATCTCTGAGAAGAGATGTGACGACTGCGCTCATTTCGCAAGAAGATGTTTACAATGAGGCTCTCAAGGCCTTTTACAATAAACAGGAATGTCAAAAACCCTAGACATCCAAAAACCTAACCCTAGGAGATGAAGCGCCAAAAGTCATGTGGGTCCCGTTTGGGTAAGTTAGTACATCAACTTCTCGGGGTTGTAACTTTTGCATACGATCTCTGTTTGGGGTGCTCGGTAGCCCATTGGAAAGGGTTATCTGAGATTTACAACTTTTGACTGGGGCCAGATGTATGCCAGAGGCAAACATCTGGCCCCCCAAATTGCCAAAAAAGGTCGTTTAGGGCCTCAAAATGGCCCCGGAAGTTTAGGACCCGAAAAATTGCTAAAAATAGTACAATACCAAAATTGCCATAAAACTGTTTTGAGCTAGTTGGAAAGGTGGGTGGCCACCAATATCCACCTGTATCAGAGACACACTTGGTCTTATGTAATTTTTATCAGTTAGTTCTTTTAACTGTGATTTAAATTCTTTAAGCTCTAGGATGTTCATCCAGTAAGGAGCTTTTTAGTTTGGTACCGCACCCAGTACCACCTCAATAGTGAAGTGCAATTCTCTTTTCGAAGGTAATCCTGGAATTTCTTCCGGAAATACATCAGAAAAGTTTCTTAAGATTGGTATGTCTTTTATTTTTAACTTATATTCCTTAGGTGTGTGTTCATCATTAATTACATTTACAACAAACATTTTACATCATTTTCGTACAGCCTTTTTCACTTGCAAAGCAGAAATTTGTCTAACTGAAGTTTTTCTAGGGATTCCTTTTACTGTTACTATTTCTCCTTTATTATTCAAGCATGTAAAAGTCTTTTCAAAGCAATTCAGAACTACCTATGCTTTTCTAACCAATCCATCCCAATTAACACATCATAAGACCCTAACAGTTGTTGATGTATTTGTAACTTCATAAGATATTCACTTAATATTGTATGTATTACATTTGTACTTTATTGTATCCCCGACGGAGATGTCTTATTCCTCCGATCAGAAGTGTCATCATTTGTATTCTATTGTTGTACTGTAAGAACCGTAAATATTGATAAAACCCACTAAATAACAAATTAATATTAAATATGTACACAGATCTATGATCCAACACATGAATCTGATAACATGTAAAATGATATAAAAGAAAGAGACAACCAAAACAACATGCATAGAAGATCTGACAAAAGGAAGTGGATCTAATCAATAATAACAAAAAATATGCTATGAAAATGAAGGAGCCATACCTGGATAGATGACCTAGCAGCTACCATTACCTTGATAGCTCCAATAGTGCAACTGAAGGTGGGGGGACGACTCTCCACCCACCAACCCCTAGCCAAAGGCTGAGGCCCCCGAGCCCCCAACAATTAACCCTATGCCAGTGCTATCTTGATTTACTCTCCTCCAGAGCTCCTCTTCCAAGATGGACAAAGACAAGAAAAAGAACCTTCTCTTCACTTCTTCTCCTCCTTTTATCCCCTCCTTCTCCCCATTTCTTAATTTCTTATTTAATTTCTATCATTATGCAAAATTTGTTTTCCATTGCTTCTTTTTCATGTTTCTTTTAATTATTTACCTTATACTATATTGCATTATATCATATTATATCAAATATTCCCTATATTCATATATGATGGTTGTTACGTACTTCCCCCCTTCAAAAACATGTCCTGAAGTTATAATCTTCAAGCAATAAATACAATACTTATTCAATCAATCAATCAAGTAAGTACTATAGTATATAGGTAGCTAGTACTATTGTGAAGTTTAGAGATTTATATGTGTGTCCACCACATAAAATTCTCCAAACCGCACTAATACAATCAAATGCCCTAAGTTACAACATGCTCTTAAGTAATTCCCTATGAGTCTAGTATGCAACCATATCAACAATCATGCATCATGCATACATAAGCATTAGATAATTAATTAATAATTAATGACTGTGTGTTTGTTTACTTCCTCTTTCCTTACTCACCCTCTCCCTAAGAACGATACAATCCGATCAACCTCCCTACACCTCCCCTCCAACTCTAGATGGTCCCTCTCACCATGGCACGGGCCCTCTACTGTAACCTATCCGCAGATCATATAGTAGGTATCAAAAGTTCCCCGGGAAGTTATCATGGCATTTCCACCTTCCCAACTTCTGGTAATAATACGGACTTATCGGATTCTAACTGGAATCTGGGCCTTATCGGTACGAGTCAAAATCTAGTTCCTGGTACCTCGATCCTGATACTCCCAGTACCCCCGATCCTGATATCAAGATCATTATACCCCAGGAATCTCGGAAGGCTAGACTAAACATCCTCCACAGCACCCTCAAGGCACTAGCTCCAGGCATCAGAAGTCCTTCTCCATAAACCTCCCTCTCGGTGAGTATGTCTCCAACCGTGGACTCTGGTCACATCAGAAGTTCTCCGGGAAGTATATGTGGCACTGCCACCTTCCCAACTTTTGGTACAAAAGTCAAGCGCTGCTGGAATAAAGCTAATTGTTGGGCTTGTCCCCCAGCCCATAATATATTTATAGTATCCATTCTCATTTGTGGTTATGGGCTCCCACGAAATCATAGAATACCTAGCCTCATCAGGCTATTTGAGCAGATCACTTGGAACAACTGGCACTTGCCATAATGAATAATCATTAGTAACCATTTCTCAATATAATAATATCATGGATCAACCTTGAATCATGTACTGACAAGAATGTCTAGGCATCCATTCATATTGTATTACATTGCATCATAAGCCATTGTCACAATAAGTCATGCTAGGTTTAACATCTAATGCATTTAGGTGCTTTGTGCTACCATTATAACATAACTGGTCATGATACTTTCATAATTTCACTAAGCATCTCATTAATATGCCATGATAAGCTACCATATTTCAACATTAGTACTATCAACATGAAGTAACAACTCGCATAATCCATCATCATATCAAATATGCATTCTACGGGGAGCAATAAGGGTTAGAATGAGACTATAACATGTCATACCAAATATCTGATATAATCTCTTATTCCCCACTAATACATGACAAAGCTATAAAATACCAAAATTAATCACAACATGTTTTCATACCATTTATGTGCCAAATGTCATTTATCTCTAGATGCAATGATAATCTATGATATCATTTTATGTTCTACATGTCATCTATCTTATATAGCACCATAACTTCATGAAATAAAATCAAGAAGTATCACATGCACAACCCATGGCTAGAAATAACAACATCAAATTTTGCATGAATAATGCATGACCATGAATCACATGTCTATAAGGCATGATTCTAAGAAACATCATGTAATAACACTATATAATGTACACAACCATAAATAAAACTATGAATTACCAATTGAATATCAACAATCAACGTACCATGTACCACATGTCCTATACATCTAGGTACCATAATAACTAAGCATCCACATGAAATATGCAACATGAAAACTGAGTAGCGACAAGAAAAAAAAATGAGTATCTTCATGAAATATGCAGCATGTGTCCTCTAACTTCAGAAACCATAAGAAACCATAAAATACTAACTCAGTATCAACATGAAATATGTATAAAGGATGCGATTGCGTAGCTCTCAACTTGTGTTCTATATATGGGAAGTTTGCTCAGGAAAATTCCACACTAATTTGGAACCGAATCTATGGGTACTTTTTTACCCTAACCCATTATTCACATGGTGTTTGGAGGGCATCAAATTTTCCTCATAGCCATAGCTTATTCTGAGCAATTCCTCATTTGAGTGTTTTAGCTACATTGTGGATTTATATAATTAGTCTCTTTGTGTCAAAAGCTACCTAAGTCACGACCACTATGTCGTGCTCATTGTTTAAGGATATAACCCATGTCATTCATTCCGCAGTTGCCTTGAATTCATATGTTGGTCATTCTCTAGTGTTAGTATGTTTCATCATGTACTCAGTTCTACTCCAAATCAATATAAAACAAATACTTTCATTTCGAGTGAATTCTTTTAGGGCAATTTATCATTCATCTAAATTTTCCCATGTAGTTGTTCAATGCTTAATCATCAAGTAAGCAGTCTAGTTTAGTTTTACGGCTTAACATCAACTTGTACTATCATCATCAAATATAAGGTTTAGTCATTAGATCCCTTTTACTAAATATAATTAGCTAAGGTGATAATTTTTTACTATCTATCATAATCATTGAAAAAAAAGAGTTTAGTTTATTCATGAAAATATTACTAACACTTATTTAAGCAACACTTATTTTTATAACTGTATACATCCAACATAATCTTAACAAAAATTTGTTAAAATTCAATATGCTAAGACAGAAAATAGCAGAATTACATTCCATTTCACAATAATAGCATATACAGGATCACTGAAGAAACAACAAGCATAGCATAAACACAAGAGACACAGATTTATCTTGGGAAACCCTCATGGGGTAGAAAACCCAGTAAAGCTTCCTCAATATAGATGACCAGCAATATACAAAGATGCAAACCAAAGACATGATCTCCTCCTCCACCATAGCAGACCTCTCCTCCACAAGTGCGCCTCTCTTTAGTGAGTGAGTGTGTCAAATGAGGAACACACCTCCTCTATTTATACACTACTCTGACATATATTTTACACAAGTACATGTAGGCTCGTATTTAACCATTAGGTTAAATACCCTATTATAACTGACTGGGCCGACCCCCACATGGTGGGTCTAATAACCCTAGTTGCCACAACTACTCGGAGGAATAAACATCTCTGGATACATAATAGAATCACCTCGGAGGGATGGAACATCTCCGGAATAAATAATGTACAAATATAATATTCTTAGAAGTTACAATATTCAACACTCCCCCTTAACGAGAAGGATATTATAACAACATCTGCAGGAGCAAGGAGTCATTGACTACATCATCTATATATCATCGGAAGCTTTCTTCAATTCATCATCATCAGTAACTCAACTAGTTACTGGAACATCAACATCAACAGAGTTGATATTACTCAATCATCAGCATCGTCATCATCATCGTCATCACACGATCATTAGCATCATCATCACACGATCATCAGCATCGTCATCACACGATCAGCATCGTCATCACACGATCGGCAGCATTGTCATCACACGATCATCAGCATCGTCATCACACGATCAACAACATCATCATCATACGATCAGCATCGTCATCACACGATCAGCAACATCGTCATCACACGATTGGAAACATCATCATCACACGATCATATTACAGGATGATCAATCCTGCTCTCTTTAGGACATAGGTTCATGGATGATGCAATCTAGATCAAGTTCCAGGATGATCAATCCTTATCTCTTTAAGACAAATCTCATGTCTAGGGACGATCCAATCCCAACCACAGTGCCAGTCCTTTTTCATCAGATCTAGGATTTACCGCCACAGAGCCAGTCCTCTTTCATACTGGATGTGTCACATCTACAGAGCCAGCCCTGTTTCACGCTGGATGTATCACATCTACAGAGCCAGCCCTGTTTCATGCTGGATGTATCACATCTACAGAGCCAGCCCTGTTTCATGCTGGATGTATCATATCTACAGAGCCAGCCCTGTTTCATGCTGGATGTATCATATATATAGAGCCAGCCCTGTTTCATGCTGGATGTATCATATCTACAGAGCCAGCCCTGTTTCATGTTGGATGTATCACATCTACAAAGCCAGCCCTGTTTCATGCTGGATGTATCACATCTACAGAGCCAACCCTGTTTCATGCTGGATGTATCACATCTACAGAGCCAACCCTGTTTCATGTTGGATGTATCATATCTATAGAGCCACCCCTGTTTCATGCTGGATGTATCATATCTACAGAGCCAGCCCTGTTTCATGCTGGATGTAACCTAGAACAATTCTAGGATTTGTCATGTACATTTTGAACCGAGGTCTAAGGACGATCCAGTCCTATCATGTACCTTTTGAACTGAAGCTCAGGGATGATCCATTCCTATTCAATTCTCGGAGACCTCATGTCTGCGGTTCAATTCACAGGACCAAAGTCCGAGGACGATCCAATCCCCTTACCTGTTTATTCAGGATTTTGTTCTCGGAGACATCATGTCTATGGCTCTCTTTAGGACTGAAGTCCAGGGATGATCCAATCCCCTCAAGTCCACCAAGGAATTCATTCTCGAAGACATACGTCTACGACTCTTCTTTAGGACTGAAGTCCAGGGATGATCCAATCCCCTCAAGTCCACCAAGGACTTCATTCTCGAAGACATACGTCTATGGCTCTTCTTTCGGACTGAAGTCCAGGGATGATCCAATCCCCTCACATGTTCACCAAGAACTTCATTCTTGAAGACATACGTCTACGACTCTTCTTTCGGACTAAAGTCCAGGGATGATCCAATCCCATCACATGTTCACCAAGAACTTCATTCTCGAAGACATACGTCTACGGCTCTTCTTTCTCACATGTTCACCAAGAACTTCATTCTCGAATACATACGTCTACGGCTCTTCTTTTGGACTGAAGTCCAGGGATGATCCAATCCCCTCACATGTTCACCAAGAACTTCATTCTCGAAGTCATACGTCTACGGCTCTTCTTTCGGACTGAAGTCCAGGGATGATCCAATCCCCTCACATGTTCACCAAGAACTTCATTCTCGAAGACATATGTCTACGGATCTTCTTTCGGACTGAAGTCCAGGGATGATCCAATCCCCTCACATGTTCACCAAGAACTTCATCAAAACATGTGTCAATCATGTATCCTCATCATCAAAACATGTATAACAAAACATGTATCCTCATCATCAAAACATGTATAACAAAACATGTATCCTCATCATCAAAATATGCATAACATCTATCATCAAAAGCATGTATATCTAACATCAAAAGCATGTATACATCTATCATCAAAAGCATGTATATCTAACATCAAAAGCATGTATATATCTATCATCAAAAGAAAAAATATAAGATTCCTAAATCTAAATAATTCTAAGTAACTAGGTGCAGTAAAAAGGTAACCTCATCATTGATGAGGCAGACTTGTTATCAGATACTATGCTACTCCCTTTTTCGAGGAGGGTCCTTCTGGACTATACCAAGCTTGTCTCGGAAGTATTCAAACTTTACTCGAGACAGAGGTTTAGTCAAGATATCAGCAATCTGATCCTCAGTGCTTATATACTCGAACTTGATAGCTCCTCTCTGCACCATATCTCGTATATAGAAGTATTGGATCTCTATGTGTTTTTGACTTATCGTGGAATACAAGATTTTCTATCTTGATGCAGTTTTGAATGTCACACATAATCATAGTGGAATTCATTTCTAAGTCAAACACTCCATATAAAAGCTTCTGAAACCACACTGCTTCACAGTTGGCAGAGCAGACAGCTATATATATATTATGCTTCAGCAGTACTGAGAGCCACACTAGATTGTTCCTTGTTGAACCATGAGATCATGGAAGATTCAAGACTATAACATCCACCTGATGTACTCTTTTCTGTCTGAGGCACTTCCTGCCCAATCAGAATCTGAGTAACCATGTAAACGGAGTTCATGACCTCCAAGATAATATAGACCAAAAATCTAATGTACCCTTTAGGTACCTCACTACATGCTTTGTAGCTATTAAGTGCACCTTTCTAGGTTCTACTAGATACTGACTTAGGGTATTTACAGCAAAGCATATATCTGGCCTAGTATTTGTTAAATACATCAATGGCCCAATGATTTGTCTATATAGGGTTAGGTCCACTAAATACGATGAGTCATTAACTAACAACTTCAAGTTGGAGTCCATGGGAGTGGCCATGGCGTTATACTCCAACATATCAAATCTTTTTAGAAACCTCACAGCATACTTACCTTGATTTAAAAGATTCCTTTTCGATCTTTCCATACTTCTAGACATAAGAAGTAGTGCATTAATCCGAGATATTTCATTTTCATTTCTGCAGCCATTTTCATGACCTATTTCTCATTCCTTGTCAGAAAGAGATCAACGTCATACAATAATGGTATGATAGGTTCATCATCTACAACCTTAAGGTAAAGGTTAGGAACAACTTTACTTCTGGTAAAGCCCAAGCTTTGTCATGAAGCTGTCAATTGTCCATTATTCACACTCAACATTGAATGATCTTCTGCATATCTATCTGTGCCATCTCTCGTCATATGGGTCTACTAATATGAGCCTCAAAATCATTCGAACTCTGTAGTGAGTTCCTTCTTGCATCCATGTCATATGTGTATAGAACCCATATTCAACCTTGTAGCAAAGGTTGAGATCCACATAACCCATGATGATCATTAAGCTCATCAATTGACTACCGATCCTGGGAACCCATACAGAACCTGATTACATTATTAAGAGAATGGTCTTATCTAGTCCCTTGGAGCAAAACATCTCATCATGATTCTCTTCCTCTTTCTAAGAGAATCTCTTAACCACAAGCTTTCTATAGTGTGTTTGATTTGTAAATCTTTTGTTGAACATCCATCGCTTGTTCAGAGTTCATCATTCATCATGATCTTTTCTACAAATCAAAATTAAGTACATGATTAGTAATACTTCATAATCATCAAATCATATTGACATGATAACCTATTATGCATACAGATATCATTTACATAGTTATGCAACTATTTTGACCAATACTTTGGCACAACACTTTCCCATATCCTGTATGCATACAGTGGCTATCTAGATGCCTTCCATCTCTACCAGAACATACTATCGAGAGTGTGGACAGCTCTCAGCATGTCAGCAAAGAGGTTTCATTCTAGACAAGCAACAATGGAATGTTTGTCCAATTTACCAATCATATGCATATTAGTAGTATACTATTCAATGCTTTATGAATGTTTACACTCAACAAGATATATTCTAGGAATACAAATATGCATACAAGCAATATCATTTACTATTTCTAATAACAACTCAATACTTATCTTTTATGTTTGTGTGGTTGCCTCCCGCTTGATCTTCTGTATGTCTTCTGAACTTCTATTGATTCTGTACCACTATGCATGCTCAAGTGTACACTAGTGTCATCCTAATGATCTCATACACAAACATACATTCATTAGTATATTCTCAATATTATCAAAAAATTCTAATTCTAAATAATCTTGAATATGTACAGTCATTAGTATTCAGGGTTTCAAGGAAGTCTTCTTTTACTCATGCATATTCTTGTTTGATCTAGTTAGTTAAATCATCAACCAAGATAAGAGACATAATATGCATAAACCCTTGATTACTAACCAATCATACTAAGTATACTTACACAAGGTAAGATTCTAACATGACATAGGAAAACATAGTTGGATTAGTATACCTGCTTAGTTATGTACAACATACCTAAACAATCTCTTCAATGATTTAGAGATCCTGAGCTAGAACCTGCATGTCTCGTAGGTTAAACATGATATAACAGAGTCATACATACCTCATGAGTCTTTGTCTTCATATTGTCATGGTCATGGAACTTGATTTGTCTTTTGTGATGTACCTGTGTCTTGTTAGCAGACAACATCAACCTCACACAACACCATAATGCATAAGTACAATCATATAGCCCTAATCAATGAATGTCTTCAATTATTCACATGCATTCATATTGTTACTAGGGTGATAAGACAATTAATAACATTAATCAAGATTGTACTAATAAATAACATGAAGACAAACACATTATGAACTTAGTCAAGAATCAGATTTCAAGGCATACCTGAACCTCCTTAAGTCATACATGTCGAGACTTTTTGTAGTCTTCTTATGTAAGGCCTTAGCCTCAAATCCCCCTGAAACTTGATCTCGAGCTTGATTAGGGTTTGCTAGAGAAACCCTAAAAATTCAATCTTTGACTTTCACTCTTCTGAATGAATGGAAGAATGTGTCTTGCTGAGCTGATCAACCTAGCATTCTACAATTTTGAAATCTCCAAAATTTGACCCCTCAAATTTGCCTTCAAAACTTCTGGATCTTCTAGACAGGAACCCGAACTAGGGTTTGATGAAGCCCACCCTTCTGTCCAATCAAAAGGTTCGATCCAAGGCTCTAAACTCTTATTTTTCTGAGGAGCTTCCAGCCGTGGTTACAGACTTCAAAAATTCCAACTTTTGCTGAAGCCCTAATTTTCCATCTTTTTTATCAAAATCCCGAACTAGGGTTTAATCAATCCTAGTCTTCTACCCAACCAAAAATTTGATCTTGGTCTCTAAATTTCAATTTTCCTGAGTAGCATTCAGCCGCGGACTCCGATTCCAAAAATTCTAACTTTCTCCGAAACCCTAAATTCCGGAAGCCATGAATAAAGGTGCTCCAAAAATAATTATGTTTTGACAGAAATATGCACCTGATTGTTTCTGCTATAACTCTGAAATTTTTGCTTCACAGGGTCTGAAAAACTTTTTCTACAGTAGCCTGACCTGTCATCTTTCCATCCTGACAGGTTTGACCTCAATTGGATTTTCTGAGAGAGAGTTATGCCAAGTGTCGCGACGTGACTGGTTTATGGGATAAAACAGGAGAGCGAACTTGTACGGCGTGCCACATGTCACTGTTTGAACTTCGGCCTCTAAAAACTTTTCCTGAGATATCTCTCCCTGTTATCTTTCCATCCTAATAGGTCTGACTTCAATTGGACTCTCTGAGAGAGATTTATGCCAAGTGTTGCAACGTGACCTGTTTATGGGATAAAACAGGAGAGTGAACTTGTACGGAGTTCCACGTGTCACTGGTTCACTTTCGGCCTCTGAAAACGTTTCTTGAGATAGTACAGTCTGTGTACTACTTGTCACTTTTTACGAAATTTCATTTGGATCTTCCTAGCCCAAGTTATGACCTTTTTTCCAAGGTCACCTGATTTTGACTGAGATCTCGAAGAGGCAGAAACCCTAACTTGTACTGATCATAACTCATAAAGTACAACGAATCTGAGGGTTCCCTTTGGACACGAGGTACCTGGCAATGTTATCTACGACCTGTAAACTTTTCTGATCCTGAAACTTCGCATAAATGGATTTATAGCTAAAGTTCCACGATGACTGGTTTTTGCTATATAAAACCCTAACCTTCAAATTGTCGCAAGAGAAGCAAGTGTCATAAGTGCCATACATTGCCTTCCTTCAGTTTAGCTCTGATCCCATGTTAAAATTCAATATGCTAAGATAGAAAATAGCAGCATTACATTCCATTTCACAATAATAGCATATACAGGATCACTGAAGAAACAACAAGCATAGCATAAACACAAGAGACACAGATTTATCCTGGGAAATCCTCATGGGGTAGAAAACCCAGTAAAGCTTCCTCAATATAGATGACCAGCAATATACAAAGATGCTAACCAAAGACATTATCTCCTCCTCCACCATATGAGACCTCTCCTCCACAAGTGCGCCTCTCTTTAGTGAGTGAGTGTGTCAAATGAGGAACACACCTCCTCTATTTATACACTACTCTAACATATATTTTACACAAGTACATGTAGGCTCGTATTTAACCATTAGGTTAAATACCCTATTATAACTGACTGGGCCGATCCCCACATGGTGGGTCTAATAACCCTAGTTGCCACAACTCCTCAGAGGAATAAACATCTCCGAATACATAATAGAATCACCTCGGAGGGATGGAACATCTCCGGAATAAATAATGTACAAATATAATATTCTTAGAAGTTACAATATTCAACAAAATTTAAGTAAATTTATAACAAATTCTAATACAACCATTCACCCCAATAAAAGTGTCAATATACAAAATATACAAACTAGATAACATATAAGCATGAATTTTACTTTAGCGTGTGAGCACAATCTACCTTTTTATGAGGAATCCACTTTAACTTCTACCGCCATGAGACTCTTCTTATACAACGTCTCCTTCTATACCTAAATACAAATATCTAAAGGTACCTTAAATAAAGTCATCGTTAATTTTGGAAACTCATTCATCTCAAAGTATTTCTTGGGTACCTTCGAATCCACCATCGAATAATTCATTATCTCAAAGTATTTCTTGGGTACCTTCGAATCCACCATCGAATAATTCATTATCTCTAACTAAATTAATTAGTAAAGCATTCTAGTTAATGTATGCTTTTAGGTGCACATGCCTTCACTCTAATACCTCTCCTTCACTCTAATACCTCTCGGGTTAGGTAAATTTGTCTTATCATTTATAAAAGTGCATATAGGAAAGCGTTACAATCTCCAGTATATAATATCTAATATTCATATAAGGGATAATAAATATAACAACAATATTTACTTGAGGCTTACTAACCAATATTTATGCTTAATAACAATCTAGAATCATTCCTTCAGATTCACGTATAAAGATAAAAGGATGTAACCTGGAAGATAAGCACTAAGAAGTCACAGGTACTTGCATACGAGTAAATATACTCTTTCTAATTCTTTAGAATATTGTTATTTGATTCTTTGTCTACATAAATTGTGAACACATAATCCTTAAATTGTAGGTATATGCCTGAAGGTAACGAGGTAGAATCTGATTAAGAGATTTACACTTATTACAATGTATAAATGAGTAATTAATTTATTATTCAATACTTATAGTTAACTTCATTTCAAATTTTCTAATCAAGATCACCATTATTGGTTTAAAATAGAAAGCTTGCTTCATGTTTTTAGAGAAATCTAAATATAACAATAAATTTGTTTGCTTTAAGAGTAATGGTATATTAAAGATTGAGTGAATTTCTCAGTTGTGTTCTGCATCCCTTTTAAACAAGCATAGATCCATCTTAAACCTATATCTATCAAGTACCCAGAGAGATCCAATTTCTTGAGGTATGTAACAGATGAATGGATACACAATCTAATCATGCGTTCCGTTGTGCAATCTATTTTTTCATTGACATATGCCATATCCACTTACGACCATAACTACAGTTCTGTAGGTATATCCCATCATAAATGTGGGTCATCGTTATCATTTTGGCACTCACAATTTTTGCAGTTATTATCGAGGTGGACGTAACCTGGTAAATTACTGCTAAGGCTTAAATAGCAAAACCTGTTTATCAAATGATAATACGAGGCTATAGAGGAATGCTGGACTATACTATTATTTATTTACCCAGGTGTTAAGGAGAATCCTAAAATTTAATTTATAGGAACACAATAAATTCCTTCCTGCTTGATGAGATGTAATTCCATTAAAAGTAAATACTCTAAAGTTGCTAATAGGGTTGAGTCCCATCCTTGTTAAAGGAGGACATCACACTCTATATACCACATGGAAGTAGGGATCAGGCCTGGAATTTCAAATTTAAATGGCTTGTCAAACAAAAACTTGAGGACGGTTTTGTATTATTCAAACCTGTCACTTTACGTTTTATGCAAATTTATAAGTGTCAAATTCGATTGTTTATATTTTATATAAAATTTCAACTCAATACTACAATTTTATATAATATTTCAACTAAATAGTAAATACAAAATATTATATGTATTTTTATTATACACAATATTTAATATTTATTACAAAATGTTATATGTATATTTAATATATGCACTGTTTAATATTTATTGATTCAATTCAATACTAAATACAAAATACAAAATGTTCAATGAATTGAATAACTATTTAAAAAAAAATTAGACTCCAACCCACCGTCTACCATTTAAAAAAAAATTATTGAATATCTCATCTCAAATTCTAGACCTGCAACCCATCATCTACCATTTTAAAAATCAAAATTTTGAAACAGCGTGTTCCACAACATTTTCGATATAATCTAGAGATAGTGATGAAAATACTTTATAAATTTTTGGCAAGGAACAAAATAGCTGAAGGATTTCTTAAAAAATACCTAAATAATCAATATTAATTAAAAAAAAAAACAACTCTGGTGTTGAGGAAGCACGCTATAGAAATGCCCACTGCATATTTCAACCATAGTACTTCAACTCTCTTCATTCACTGCCTATTCCACTTGCAACGATCTTTCTCGCATAGTTGCAGAAGCAAAGTCTTTCTTGCACCAAGCAATATGATGAATAAATTGGGAACCCAGGATTCTGGGATCACGAGGACATTAATACAAAAAGCACAAGGCTTAACAAACTGGAAGGTGAAGATGCGAAAAACCCACAATAAGGTTTATTTCTGGTGTGCTTTTCTTTATGGTTTGAGCACTTTTACAGCCAAGTAAGACCAGCTGTAGAAGACTAGGTTGTAAGAGGACACTTTGCTTGGACTACACCTTGTGAATCTGTTCAAAAGTACTGGATCTGACGGTTGGAAGTGCAAATCCACCCATACAGTAGTTTTCTCCCATCTATTATCAATGGAAAAGGTGTGCATGCATTTATTGCACGAATACAAGGCAGATTGTGAAAAATCCTGTAGAATAATACAGTGGAGTGAATCGGGAAGCTATTAATTGGAGTTGTCTTGATTGTAAATTCCACTCAACTAATCTGGACTCCAAGGTCACAATATTCGAAGATTACAGTGAGATAGAAAGTTGTGGGTGTAGAAGCTACTCTGTTAAGTGCACCACTATAGTTGACTGGTAATATGGATCAATCAATTGCACTGAAAACGTGTACATGGAATGGAAAAACGAACGTGGAATGGAAGGCCCAATGTTTATGGGAGACAAAGATGAGCTGAAATATATTTGTTTGCACCTTAGAAACCAAATCTCTACCAGACTTATCAAAACAAATTGAACTATAAATACGTGTTAAACTCGATTGTACGGTATTAGACAAATTCCTTTTCCAGGCTTCTGATAAAACAAAATATGGTGTTCCCTTCTTTCACATAGGATGCACACAAGTGAATCCCTCAATGCATAAGAATATGTTGGCTTGGCATCCTAGCAGCGTTTTGGCAGTCTCGAGGTGGTTGCCATGAACAAAGTAGACTCATAGAAATAACAATACACACAATTAACTACCATAAAATATCCAAAGGCTTCACCCTCTCTTTGTTTACAATATATTATAAAATACATAAAGGAAATTAGGCAGAAAACGAGTAAAGGGCTCGGTTCTCTTCGAAAGAGATAGACCATCCTCCAAATAGAAAACAACAAAGGGATAATTTCTCTTGATAGAGACCACCCTTCCTACAACCATGTAAGTGAGAGGGTTGCGCCCTTCCATCAACCCACAGTTAGCAAGAAATAATACCAATCAATCTAGTATGAATAACCGCATACCCAAAGCCTCTTTATCCATAAACCAACAACAGGATTCTGTAGATGATATTAGCAAGAGTGATTTTGTATGAAATCATGCCAATGAGAAAATGCTTACCTCAAGTTGAAAAGGAGTTCAGAAAATTCAAAATATTAAATGCTTACCCTTAGCATACAACAAGACACTAGAAAACACACTAAAAAAGAAAGCACAACATATATTAACCTGGTATGAGAACTAGATTATTTTCTTTCTACAGAAATGGGTCATTGGAACAGATAATGTGGAACAGATAAGAGCATACCGATATCGAAAGGAGCAGGAAGGAATGATAGTATTGGAAATAAATGTTTGCAAAATAGAGAGAGTGTAACGGACGACAGAATGGACTACTCAGAGAATATGCCTCTTATTAATCACGAGATCCATAACATCAAAGGCATTATTATTGTATTTGTATGCGTTATAGCATCTGGCATTACCATCTGTTAATCAATGTATGTGTTATAGCGTCTGGTGTTACCATCGGTGGAGGTTACACTTTCAATAGGAAAGTGTGGCTATGTCTAGTTGTTTCTAGAAGCATACACATTTTTTTTTTTTAATGTCATATTTCTGTCAAATAAAACCAAAGCCAAACTCCTATCATTATTATTAGAAATAACCTTCAATTAACCTAAATTTTTGCCAAAAGTTAAAGTATCTCAGAAAAATCCAATGCATTGATACAGAAAAAGGCGATAACCTGATCTATGGATGATCATTTGACATAATGATTGGACACTTCCATAATGCCTAAAGGTAAAATTTAAGGAAAACAATTTTGAAGGTTTGACAGAACTCCAAATCATTGTTATTTCATTTTGTTTTTGTGCATGTGGGTGAAGACAGATCCTCTATTTGAACAACTTTATTTCCCTATGAAAGGATTTATCATTTAGCATGTAGCAATACAATTGCTTCTTCAATATGATTTGAGATGATCACAAAAAGGGCGCTTTTGTCTACTAGGAATCTCAACTTGAAAAATGTTTTTGGCATAATGGTTTGAAATATCATTTTTAAGTGGATCAGATCACTAGGTACATTAAATGTGCTAAATCTATTGATTCAACGAAGTTCAGAGGGAAGCCTTTATAAATTTTGGGCTAATCAATCTGTCTCATCAAGATATTCGAAGAATACGAAATTCAAGATAGTGTGATAAAACTCATCTTGCATGTTTAACCTAAGTGTTTGCTTCAAAATTCATTCTGAGCAATTTTTTTTAATTTTTTATTAACACAATTATAAAACTGAAAATTGCTTAGGGCTGGAGAGTAACAGAGAAGTTGTGTGTGTGTGTTTTTTAATTTTAATTTTAGTTTAGAGGCATTGAGCAATTAGAAATATTAGAGTAAGTAAGATAACCACACTGGCTTGCTGTATAGACTAACGAACGTTGCCCAGGGCACGTTCTCTTAGTTAAGGTGCGGGCAACGAACATGATGAATTATTTGGCACTGGTGCATTGAAAATAACCAAATTGGCTTAAATCTGTGGCACTGGTCAGCAACAGGGATTCCGATCCGAATGCAGGGTTAGGGTTAGATTTCATCACAATAAGAGTTGTGATCTGGGATTTATATTTTTTATTTTTATTTTTCATAGACCATTCAATACATGCCTAGATTGGAATGAATGCCTCCAGCCATGCGGTGGCTAGTTGCATGAGAAGTGACTGGCTTGCTATAGGTTAGATCTATTGATTATGAATCTTAGATCTAATTTCCAATGCAAAATTAAATCTTCTAATCTTTTTAAAATAGTTTAAATGCAAATATATGCAACAGATGAGTACAGTAAATGTTCATTGGTTTCAAAACCAATGCAAACACAACAGATCTACACTGTGGAAGTTCAGTATTTGCAACAATCTTGTAACCACATTATTATATGTAAGATGTATTTAATAACTCAACCTTGACTGAATCGATGAAATGGGATGGTATGCAAATGGAATTTGTGTTTTTATTTGTACAGATCTGAACTAAAATAATACTAACAAACGTTATTTACCCAACAAGATTCAAGGAAATTGGAAACTACATGAAAACATATAACATCAACTAATGCAGTGAGCACCTATCCAAGAGTTGAACACAACTCTGATACCAAATGTAAGAACTGTAAAAACTGATAAAACCCAGTAAATAACAAATTAATATTAAATATGTATGCAGATCTATGATCCAACACATGAATCTGATAACATGTAAAATGATATAAAAGAAAGAGACAACCAAAACAACATGCATAGAAGATCTGACAAAAGGAAGTGGATCTAATCAATAATAACAAAAAATATGCTATGAAAATGAAGGAGCCATACCTTGATAGATGACCTAGCAGCTACCATTACCTTGATATCTTCAATAGTGTAACTGAAGGTGGGGGGACGACTCTCCACCCAACCAACCCCCGAGGCCCCCGAGCCCCTAACAATTAACCCTATGCCAGTGCTATCTTGCTTTCCTCTCCTCCAGAGCTCCTCTTCCAAGATGGCCAAAGACAAGAAAAAGACCCTTCTCTTCACTTCTTCTCCTCCTTTTATCCCCTCCTTCTCCCCATTTCTTAATTTCTTATTTAATTTCTATCTTTATGCAAAATTTGTTTTCCATTGCTTCTTTTCCATGTTTCTTTTAATTATTTACCTTATACTATATTACATTATATCATATTATATCAAATATTCCCTATATTCATATATGAGGGTTGTTACATGTACCTCCGACGGAGATGTTTGTTTGTCTGGGTCGGAGAAGTCATTATTGTACTTGAGTCATGTAAAGTCATTGAGGTCCATCCTCCCATGTATGACAGGGAATTAGACCCCATAGTAGTGTTGCAATTTATATTGTAAGGGTTGTAACTTACATTTGATGGGTTATTAGACCACCTTGGTGGGGTCGGCCCTGTATGAGTCATGTGGGTTAAAGGGTTATTAGACCACCCTAGTAGGGTCGGCCCAATGTCAAGTGGTAATGGGTTATTAGACTCTCCTAAGAAAGTTCGGCCCAGTTAGAGTAAAATTCAAGTAAAGGTAAAGTATAAATAGAGAGGAGCACCTCTCTATTTAGTCATTTCACTCAATCACTCACTTCGCATTAGTGAGAGAGAGGAGTGTGCACAAGTGGAGGAGGAGTAGCTACTGCAGACATTTATCTTTTGGGGATTCATCTTGGTGATCTTTGTATTGGTGCTTATTCTATCTCTGAGGAAGTTGCGGGGTTTTTGACCTTCTTGGTTTTCCCCGGTGAAATGCTTTGTGTCTTTTGTCTCTTGTCTCTTATGCTTGATATGCTGTACATGTTGTTCTTTTGGTTAAGATCCTATATCATATTGAATTAAATGATGAAAAACTAACATGGTATCAGAGCTATCCTGAAGGAAGGAATTGTATGGCATTTATGACATTTGTTGCACTTGCGACAATTTGGAAGCTAGGGCTTGATATAGTAAAAACTAGTCATTGTAGCACTTTCGCTATAAATTAGTTTTGGGGAAGGTTCAAGATCTGAAAATTTTATAGTCCGAAGATGAAATGTTCATGTATGAAGCTCAGCCTCAAATTCGTTGTACTTTTTGAGATATGATCCATACAAGTTAGGGTTTCAGCCTCTTCCAGAGTGTAGTCCTAAACAAGTGACCTAGGAAAAAAGGTCATATCTTGGGCTAGGAAGATCCAAATTTAATTCCCTAAAAAGTGGCAGTTAGGGAATAGACTGTAGTTTCATAGGTTTGGGTTTCAGAGGCCGAAGTTTAAAAAGTGACACGTAACACTCCATACAAGTTCACTATACTGTTCCATCCCATAAACACGTCACGTTGCAACACTTGGCATATCTCTCTCAGAGAATCCATTAGAGCTCAGATTTGTGGTGTTGGAAAGATGACAGATCATTCTACCAAAGGGAAAAGTTTCAGAAACAATATGGCATATATTTTTGTCAAAATAGAATTGGATTCTAAGCACTTTCATTTTTGGTTTGTCACTGCTGCGGGAAATTCAGGTTTCTAAAAATGTTGGAATTTTTGGAATCCTAGACCACGGTTGGATGCTCCTCATCATCAGAAAAATTTAGAGACCAAGATCAAAGGTTTTGGTTGGGTAGAACCCCGGGCTCTATCAAACTGTAGTTCGGGATTTTGACCAGAAAACCAGAAAAACCAGAAAACCAAAATTTGACAGAAGCCGCAGATCCAAAACTCGCAGGTCAATTTTTGAAGTTTTCAAAATATGAGCACACCAGTTTGGTCACCTCAGTCAAATGCATCTCCCTGTCCAGACAAAAGTTTGAAATTCCAAGTTTGGATTTTTAGGGTTTCTCTATCAAACCCTAGCCAGCTCCTGATGCAGATTCAACAAATCAAGTGGGGCTGATAACTTCCGAGCATGGAAGTATAGCATTGGGTTAATCCTAGAAGAGAATGATTTGGACACCTACATAAGTGAAGAAGTTCGATTTCTAGAGGGAGATGAGGCTAAGGCCTTACAAAAGAAGACTACAAGCAATCCCGACAGGTATGACTTGAGGAGATATAGGTATGGTTTGAAATCTGTTCATGATTAAGTTTATGATTAAGTTTGTCTTCATATTATTGAGGTTAGTACAATCTTGATTAATTTTAGACTTGTCTTATAACCTTAGTAAAAGTATGAATGCATAGAATACATTCATTGATTAGGGTTATGACACTTATGATTGTACTAATGGACTGTGGTGTTGTATGAGGATAATGTTGTCCACTAACATGAAAGGTACATGAAGAAAGACAAATCAAGTTCTAGATCAAGAAAATATGACCATTGTGACATGAAGACAAAGACTCATCCATAGCCATTGATCACATAGAAGCTCTACTTTCAAAGTATGTATAATTTGGTTCTACAATGCTTAACTTATGAGATATGCAGGTTACTAGCACAAGTCAGTCTCTAAAGCATTGATGAGAACAAAGAAGAAATTGTTTGGGTATGTTAGAAATAACTCACAAACATGATAATCCAGGTATGTTTAGAATCCTACCTTGTGTTAGGATCTCATATAAGTATACTTTTGAATGATTGATAATGATTATTCACGAAGTTATAGGTTTGAGTAATCATGGGTTTATGCATATTATGCTTCATACTTTGGGGTGATTCCATGAAGGTGGTTCACCATTTTTGGCACGTGGGATCCAAAAGAATTGTTTTCTGCACCCTCGATCGAGGTCTTTTCAAGCCCTTGATCAAGGTTTTAAACGATCGATCGAGGTTTTGAAAATACCTCGATCGAGGGCTTGAAAATACCTCGATCAAGGGTTTTTAAATTGCTCGATTAAGGGCTAGGTTAGACCCTCGATCGATCAAAGGCTCGAACGAGGGCTTGGTTAAACCCTCGATCGAGCAATAGCTCGATCGAGGGTTTGAGACACAAAAAATATAAAAAAAAGGGGCCCGGCTTGTCGGCCGGCCTTGTTTGAAACAGACAACAAACAATGGCAATAACGACGAGACCAAGCCCCTCGACCGAGCGTCCGCAGCGAGCACAGCACACCCCACGACCCACGTCCACCTCCATCCACCTCACCATGGCTTCCAACCCATGAGGTAAGTGGAATTCAACCCCACCCAATTCGTTTTTAAAAAAAAATTAAATTTTATTTGTTGCTTGTTTTCAAAAAAAAGCCCTAATTTTTTTTCTTTTGTTTTGTTATTTGTTTTGAAAAAAAGCCCTAAATTTGATTTGTTTTGTATATAAAATTATGTGTTTAAAACGTAATTTTATTTAATTTTTAACAATTTGTGAATGTAACCATTGAAAACAAAAAACCGATATCGAAACCAAAACGTGTTGAAACTAAAACCACCATTGAAACCAAAAACCATTGAAACTAAAAAACACCATTGAAACCAAATACTACTATTTGAAAAGAAAGAAATAAAAAACCATTCCAAAACATTTTTTGTTTTAAATTTATGTTGTATTTATTTTTTTAAATTAATAATATTTTTTGTTTATGTCAACCGGTAGCATTTCACCGCATAAATGCTATCGGTTTTATTTTAAAATGTGTTTTGACAAGCAGAAATGCTGTCCATTTTTTTCAATCCTCTGAGAACGCTAAGAGGATTGAAAATAAAATAATCATATTAGGTTGCCGATTTAACAAAAACCATTCACATTAAAAAAAAAACTCAACAATACCACAGTGACATGTAGAAAACTCATCTGGTCTCCACCTATAACCTTAGATTCAATGTTACTTTGGAAAACGACCTACAATTTCTCTAATGGAAAATCCATAATTAAGTAAGTAGCATCATTATTATTAATTTATTTAATGAGATGAAGTATCATTTTTATTTTTTATCCCATAATTATCATGTATATTTTTATAGTTATACATAATATCATATAAATGTTTATATAATAAACACACACACACACACACACACACATATATATATATAGAGAGAGAGAGAGAAAGATTATATAACATTTTAAAAATAAATATTTAAATTTTACAATTAAATTTAAATATGTTTATTAAATTCAATATTTATTAATATAATTTTATGTTAATATAAATTATAAAAGACACAAAGTAATTCTCTACCATGTAGATTAGCCACACAAGACAAACCATCTTTTAATTAGCGGATGGTTTGCTTATTGCTTCCTCTTCAAGAGAGATGACCTCTTGGCACCTTGTGGGAGCTTTGATGTGGGTTTCTTGCTGCCATTGCTATCATTTTATCCACAAGCCACTAAAGCCCACAAACTTGGGACATAAACAATACTATGTATTTCCCAACAATTGCCTCAACAGACCTTTAACGCTGGTAACTTGCATGCAAATGAAACAACACATGTCTATATACATTGATAACTCCTTGGTGCTCAAAGTACATGGTAGGATAACTTGGCTAAGAAGTGATTCCTAGATACAAATATGGTATTGTTGGAACCACCTTAATGTTGTTAGTCACAATGAGAATCAAAACTAGAAGAGTAAACGGCTATGGAAATGATATTATCCTAGCATTAAAATGTGAATCTATAAATTGCCTCAAAAAGAAATAGTGTTTGTATTCATTAATGAAGGGAACACAATTCACCGTTTAATTTATTTACCCAAAACTGCAAAGATTACTACAACTAAGCTCAATGTCATATAGTATACCATAATTTCAAACATGAATAGGTTACACTATGGTATAAACAATAATATTATGTATAAATAAAAATGTCGATAGCATTAATCTATTTTGGAATGTTAATTTTTGAGCATTAATTCAACATACTCTAGGATCTTTATTGAGAGAATAACATGTACAACATATCAATCATATCAAGCATGTATCAAGCATATCAACCAATCACATAAGACAATGGACACACAAAGTTTCACTGGAGAAAACCATAAAGGTGAAAAACCCCACAACTTCCTCAAAGATAGAGAGAGCAATGATACAACTAAAGTACAAGAGATAGTCTTCTCCTTGCAACTGATCTTCCTCCTCACATGTGAACCACTTTTCGAGAGATGGAAGAGTGAGTAAATGAGATGATGAAATAGAGATCTCCCGATCTCTATTTATACTTGTCCTGTCCTACCCAATAAACCAGTGGGTCCAACTTGTCTAGCTTATCCTAATAACCCATGGTTAACTTAATTAGGGCCGACCCCACACATCGTGGTCTAATAACCCATCGGCAAGTTACGACACTTGTGACACTTGTCAATACAAATGACGACACTTCTGTATAGAGGAATAATAACATCTCTATAGGAGTACAATATACAAAGATGAAATACATAGGTGAAATACATTCCGAAGTTACATATACATCAACACTCCCTCTTAACTAAAAAGGTATTTCTCGACACAGATCTTCTAGGACAAGTCTTCTTCTCTGGATCATCATCAGTGAATCATCGAACTCGAATCATCGTCATCATCACTGTTGCTACTATCTCAATCAATATCCGATCTACTTGTCATAGGAAGTTCTACATAGCCAGTCCTTTTTCATACTGGATGTAGGCCCACCACCTGCAGGTCTTCATCACTGGCCATACTGTGGAATCCTCAGGACTTATTACGTGCGTCAACAAAACCTTGAAAGAGCATCCCAGGCAGCACACAACTCAACCTATCGGATCTCCCAGGATCTTTTACATGTGACTGTCACAAAACCTTAAAAGAGTGTCTTTCCAAGAAAGATCTCTAAAGAGCATCTGAGGCCTTTTTCATCTTGTCCATATCTCGAGGACTTATTACATGTGACCCCTACCACAAAACCTTAAAAGAGTGTCTTTCCAAGCAAGATCTCTAAAGAGCATCTGAGGCCTTTTTCATACTGTCCAGATCTCCAGGAATTATTACATGTGATCTAGCAAAACCTTAAAAAGTGTCTTGCTAAGCAAGATCTCTAAAGAGCATCTCAGGCCTTTTTCATCCTGTCCAGATCTCTAGGACTTATTACATGCTACCCTTGCACAACCTGTCCATGACCACAGAGTATCAACCTATGTTAGGAACCCATGTTAACCCTTCTCTTTACTATGTTAGTATATTGTTGTTGGACGCATATGCTTTGTAAGTCGTCCCGTAGTATTTGTTGATCCGTAGTTTATATTAGCCCATAGTATTGACCCATAGTATTGGACGCATATGCTTTGTAAGTCGTCCCGTAGTATTATATGTCCCATGGTTTTGACTCATAGTATTGGGCATAGACCTAGTATATAAGTGTGTGTTGAGGTCATTGAATGCACCGTGAAGTTAATTGTATTGAGCTTGCTCAAAGGAGGTTGCCCCCTCGAAGTGGCCCGTGATCAATATAAAAGTGATTCTGTTCTATTATTTATGATATCTTGTGTATTTGCATTAATTAATTATTGCAGGTACATCACATCTGGTATCAGAGCACTTTCCTTGGCACAAGTGGAAATTTTTTTTTTCTTTTTTTGGGCGGCGACTTTCAGATCAATTTATGAAACTTTCTACACAAAATCAGAAGAAACTGATTGCATATCTGAATTTCTCTTTCAAAAATACGCAGTTTCAAAAAAAAAATCATCTCATTTGGAGTTCTAAAAGTGGAGATATCGCGGATTTAAAATCAGCAATTTTTCAGAATTTCGGTGACGGCCGCGGAAATTGCAGCGAGAAAATCTTTTGACCGAGTGCCCAAATTTCTATTCCGCTTTCACAAGTTGAAGCAGAGTGGTTGTTCCAGTTCCAGAAACATGCTATAATAGTGATTCTGAGCAATATAGATCCAGTTTTTTAACATTGGGTGGAATTTCTGCCCAAATTTTTTCTGTTGCAGGTTCGGATTTGGGAATCATCCCTATCCGCTTAACTGTGGGAAGTACTTGGGCATAAGCCCTAAAACTCATTGTGAGGAGTACCACAGGAACCCCGAAGTAGCTGGCCCATTGAGAGGACCTACCAGCGAAAAGGGCAATGACCCCTACCTGATTGACTAGTTCCCACCCGTGAGGTAAACCAAGAGCTGTCGTTTGTGGCAAAGCGGTTATCAGTTTTACCTGAGCCGTGGAGTGAGGGGTACTGCCCCAATACACAAGCCGTCAGACAGCATTGGTGGCCGAGTGAAACCCCTGAATTGTTAGGAAGCCGCACATACCTGGGGTCCATATCTACTTTCAGGTGAACTATTGTTGATCACTGCTGCGCCGTTTCAGATCCATTCGGCGTTGTTCCAGATCCCTTTTGAGCCGTAGCCGCTCCAGTCTGGAAAAAAAAAAAAAAAAAAAAAAAAAAAAAAAAAAAAAAAAAACCAAAAAAAACAAAAAAAACCGGTTATGGTTGTCACCTGTGCAGGAAAAACTGGTTATGGTTGCCACCCGTGCAGTGCAGGAGCAAACACCATGGAGGAAGCACTTGCAGCCATCCAAACCAAACTCCAAGATCTGGATGACAAATTTTCTCAGCCTCCATCTTCAGCATTCAACCATGAACAATAACCGATAGCCAGAATCTTTTGCAGCCACCGGGTTCTCTTCTTCCAACAATTTTCGTGGGCCGAAACTTGATTTTCCTCGCTTCAATGGTATTGATCCGACTAGATGGATATACCGAGCAGAACAATATTTTAGTCTGCATAATACTTTTGATGTCCAGAAAGTTCCACTTGCATCCTTTCATTTGGAACAGGAAGCCCTTCAATGGTACCATTGGTACATCAAAGCTCATCCCGAGCCAAACTGGACAGATTTTTGCCAACTCATTTTGCCACAATTTGGCCCTAGTGCTTTTGATGATTTCACAGGAGCACTCACTAAACTTCACCAAATTGGCACAGTGAGAGAGTATTAGACAGAATTTGAGAAATTGGCCAATCACACAGAAGGATTGTCTGATGAATTCTACAGGAGTTGTTTTATAAGTTGTCTCAAGGATGAAATTCGCTCAGAGGTCAAAATGTTTTGTCCCAACACAATGATGGAAGTCCTAGGGTTGGCTAAGCTAGCTGAGGACAAGATTGCAGCTCAACAACGCTCCAAACCCACCCTTGTTCCCTTCAGAAATATGGGTTCCCAACGACCTCCCATCACGCCTTCTCCTCAACCAACTCCTATCAAGCATTTATCTGAAATAGAAATGCAGGCACGCCGGGAAAAAGGGCTTTGTTATAATTGTGATGAGAAATTCACTCGGGGACATAGATGTGTTCAACAAAAGCTCTATCTCTTGGATGTGGATTCTCTGCCTGCCTTAGAACTTGGTGAAGAAGCTACAAATACAGTAGATGATCAGATCGACATTCAACACCTGCCTGTTGACACCCCATCTCAGGACGACCCACCCGAGATCTCTCTCCATGCTGTAACCGGAGTCACCACCCCACAAACAATGCGAGTTAGGGGATACTTCAAGAAGCTCCCTCTTACCATCCTCATTGATTCTGGTAGCACTCATAACTTCATTGACCCTCAAATTGCCAAACAGGCTGATTGTTTTGTCCATCCTTGCTCCAACTTTGAAGTCATGGTTGCCAATGGGGGTACCTTACCTTGCAAGGGGAAGTGTCACAATGTGCGTATCTCTATGGAAGATTATAACCTACGCTCTGACATGTTTGCCTTGTCCTTAGGCGGATGTGATGTGGTTTTGGGCGTTCAATGGTTACGCACACTTGGCCCCATCTTATGGGATTTTGCGGAACTTTGGATGCAGTTCAAAGTCAATGGGGCACAACACAAATTTATGGGCTTACAACCAGGGTCTCTCTACATCATCAGTTCACATCGCCTGGAAAAAATCCTTAAGAAGAATTCACATGGTGTCATCGCTCAGCTCAATTCCATTCAGATGCACCCATCAACAGTCTCCACTACTTCCTTGGATAGATATGCAGGTATCTTTGCTGAACCAATGCGCTTGCTTCCTTCAAGAGACCTTTTCGGTAAGAATGTAGCCACATCTACCTCTCAGCAGGAAATGATGGCTATTTTGCATGCAGTACAGAAGTGGCAGCCATACCTATTAGGGAATTATTTATGCATCAAGACTGATCTCCCGAGTCTGGAAATTTTTTTGGAACAATGGGTCTCCTCCCCAACACACCTGCAATGGGTTTTCCAACTCATGGGTTGTCCCTATGTGATCACTTACAAGAAGGGTAAGGACAATATGGTGGAAGATGCTCCTTCTCGCACAATTGATGACCCAGTTTCTCTTATAGCTCTTTCTCTGCTTGTTCCAAATTGGTTGCAATATGTTCAACAGGGCTATCTCTTCTATGAACTCCATGCTTCTTCATTAACAGGGCACTCTGGGTTCTGCAAAATGTATGACCGGGAACAATGTAACTTCTTCTGGTTGGGACTAAAAACGACAATTCAACAGATGGTGGCTGACGATGATACTTTCCAAGTCAACAAGGGGGAAATGACACTCCTTTCGGGATTGCTCAAACCCGTGCCCATCCCTACACAGCTTTGGCCAACTATTTCTATGGATTTCCTAGCAGCGCTCTGGTGGTACAATACCACATCTCAAAGGACACCATATGAAGCAGTCTATGGAAAAACACCGCCTGTTCTTCTTCCATACACCATTAGCAGCTCTCCAGTTCAGGAAATTGACTCGGTTCTTCGAAACCGCGATCAGATTCTTCTCATTCTGCAGGACAATCTTCACATGGCCAGAATTCGCCTGAAACAACAAGCCGATCAGCACCGTTCTGAGTGCATTTTCCACGCAGCTGAAAGGGTTCTTCTTCATCTACAACCTTCCAAGCAACCCTCCTTGACACTCCAAAGGCGTCAGTGGCCCGAAATGCAAACCGGGGATGCTACCGGGGAACCACTCCTTCCGATTCTGCAGCAATTTCTCCAACCAAAGCTTTGAGGACAAACTTTTTCTAAGGGAGAGGGGATGTTAGGAACCCATGTTAACCCTTCTCTTTACTATGTTAGTATATTGTTGTTGGACGCATATGCTTTGTAAGTCGTCCCGTAGTATTTGTTGATCCGTAGTTTATATTAGCCCATAGTATTGACCCATAGTATTGGACGCATATGCTTTGTAAGTCGTCCCGTAGTATTATATGTCCCATGGTTTTGACTCATAGTATTGGGCATAGACCTAGTATATAAGTGTGTGTTGAGGTCATTGAATGCACCGTGAAGTTAATTGTATTGAGCTTGCTCAAAGGAGGTTGCCCCCTCGAAGTGGCCCGTGATCAATATAAAAGTGATTCTGTTCTATTATTTATGATATCTTGTGTATTTGCATTAATTAATTATTGCAGGTACATCACAACCTAATACTCACCATACATCATCCTGATGTACATGATCATCCTGATCATCATCACTGCATCGTCCTGATGCATGTCATCTAAAGCAACATCCTAAATCTCGTCATCTATGATCATCCTGATCACACAATGCATCCACCTGATGCATACCAAGTATCTAACTGATACATATCACCATACATGATCCACCTGATCATACAATGTATCCACCTGATACATACACAGATACATAATCCACCTGATCATACAATGTATCCACCTGATACATATACAGATACATGGTCCAAGCATCCAACATGATGCATATACATATACATGGTCCAACTGATTATAACAAGCATCCAACATGATGCATATACATATACATGATCCAACTGATCATAACAATCATCCAACATGATGCATATACAGAGCAGTAACTAGAGCATCGTCTTGATGCTCATCATCTACTGCTTACATCCATAGCCATGGGAAGGATCCTCCTCTCACCATGCTTGGAATGGATCCTGCAAATGTGTCCATCACTTCTTCCTTGAAGTGTCATCAATCTAAAGAACACCAAGCCTCTCTTGGAAGTACTCGAACTTCACTCTGGCTAGTGGCTTTGTCAGCACATCTGCAATCTGCTCATCTGTCGCAACATACAGGAGCTTCACTGCTCCTCTCTACACCATATCCCTCATATAGTGATATTTGATTTCAATGTGTTTCAACCTGTCGTGGAACACTGGGTTCTCAAGCAGCTTCACACAACTTTGGTTGTCACAAAAAATACCAATAGCCTCCAGCAGAGATCAAATAACTCAGACAGTAGCTTCCAAAGCCATACTACCTCACAACTAGCCGAACATGTTGCAACATACTCTGGCTCGATTGTACTCAGTGCTACACAAGATTGCTTCCGGCTAATCCAAGAGATCACACCTGATCGCATACTAAAGAAACACCTAGATGTGCTCTTCCTATCTGCAACAGTACCTGCCCAATATGAATCAACATAACCCTGCAGGTTAAACTTTTGATTCGCATCATACTTGATCCCATAATCAATTGTACCCTTCAGGTACCTCAGAATATGCTTCACAACAACCAGGTGAACACATCTAGGATCCATCAGGAACTAGCTCAATGTGTTCACCGCAAAGCAAATATCTGGTCTAGTGTTTGTCAAGTACATCAAGGACCCAATCATCTGACGATACATAGTGACATCAACCGGATCAGATGAAGCATCACACAGAAGCTTCAGGTTCGATGCCATAGGTGTGGCCATGGCCTTGCATTCCATCATCCCGAACCTCTTCAGGATCTCTACTACATACTTCCCTTGTCCAAGGAAGATTCCATCTGCACTCTGCCACAGCTCCATGCCTAGAAAACAATGCATCATCCCCAAGTCCATTATCTCAAACTCGGCAGCAAGCTTCCTATTGGTATCGGCAATCAAACCATCCTCACCTGTTACAAACAGGTCATCCATATACAATAGTAGTATCACAGGATTTCCTTCCTCAACCTTGTAGTAATGGTTGGAATCTACTTTACTCTTAGTAAAGCCCAAACTGGATAGAAAGCTGTCTATCCTGCCATACCAAGTCCTGGGAGCTTGCTTCAAGCCATACAAGGCTTTCTTCAATCTGCACACATATGACTCCCTGTCATGTGTCTCAAAACCAAGCGGCTACTCCACATACACTTCCTCCTTGACTACACCATTCAAGAATAATGTCTTGACATCCATCTGGTGTATCTTCCATTTCATCACTGCAGCCAAGGAAAATATTGATCTAATGGAAGTGTACTTGGCTACAGGAGCAAAAGTCTCTTCATAGTCTTTAGAGATGACACATATGGAATGAGATGGTCCTTGATAGAATCAACAATGATTCTCTTTGCCTTGACCAAGTTCTTCTTGTGAAGAGCCTTAGTCTCTTCTCCCTCTGGGACAGGGACCTCTTCACTTATATAAGTGTCCAACTCATTTTCTTCCAGGATTAACCCAATCCTATACTTCCATGTTTGGAAGTTATCAGCCCCTTCAAGCTTATCCTCAAGCTTGGTGTGGTGAGACATCTTTAAAGACTACTTCAAATGGAAATAGAAAATATTTAGGTCTTACCACTTGATTTGCTGAAAACTAGATTTGGTCTCGGATTAGGGTTTGTAAGAGAAACCCTAAAAATTCAAAATGTGAATTTCAAAATTCTGAAAGGATAGAAAGATGCACCTTGATGAGCTAATCATCCTAGCATATTCAGAATTTGAGATCTGCAAAGTTTCACCCTCTAGAAATGCCTTTTAGTCTTCCCAGATTCACTAGGGAGGACCCTGAATTAGGGTTTGAGTTTCCCGAAGCTGCACCCAACCAAAAATCTCGATCCAAAGCTCTAAAATTCAATTTTTCCAAGGCACTTCCAGCTATGTCTTCTGATTTCATAAATTCCTATTTTTGTGGAAACCCTAATTTTTAGGGCCAAAACTGAAAGTGCTCAGAATTGAATTCTAATTGGATAGATAGATTCTCCTTGATGAGTAGAGTCAATCTACCTTACTACTTTTCCAAAATATATGGAGAGAAACCCAATAAACAAGAAACCCTAGTTTCCGCCACTGCACAATGTCTTCTTCTTAGGGAAGCTCTGATACCATGTTAATTTTTGAGCATTAATTCAACATACTCTAGGATCTTTACTGAGAGAATAACATGTACAACATATCAATCATATCAAGCATGTATCAAGCATATCAACCAATCACATAAGACAATGGACACACAATTTTCACTGGGGAAAACCATAAAGGTGAAAAACCCCACAACTTCCTCAGAGATAGAGAGAGCAATGATACAACCAAAGTACAAGAGATAGTCTTCTCTTAGCAGCTGATCCTCCTCCTCACATGTGTGCCACTTTTCGAGTGATGGAAGAGTGAGTAAATGAGATGATGAAATAGAGATCTCCCGATCTCTATTTATGCTTGTCCTATCCTGCCCAATAAACCAGTGAGGCCGACTTTTCTAGCTTAGCCTAATAACCCACGGTTAACTTAATCAGAGCTGAGCCCACACATGGTCGTCTGATAACCCATCGGCAAGTTACGACACTTGCAACACTTTTCAATACAAATGACGACACTTCTGTATAGAGGAATAATAACATCTCTATAGGAGTACAATATACATAGATGAAATACATAGGTGAAAAACATTCCAAAGTTACATATACATCAACATGGAATGATGTATTTTTAGTTAAATCATTGTATAGTTTTTTGAACTATGCATTCCATCATAGTTTATATATTTACATATAGGGTTCATATTTTACAATGGCTTAACCATTGCACCTATTGACAAGGCTATTTAGCTTGGGTTTAGTAAAGGAAGAGTGCCACACTATTATACTTTGACACTTATTCTATCAATCTACTTCATACTCATTTGAGCTAGATTTTGTATGTTGTTATCCTCAATCCCTTCGGATCATGAGCTCGAAAATTTTTAATTGTGCGAATGGAGTTAATGCCATTTAGTTACCTTGAGGTATGGTGTAATAACCCCCAAACTTCTGAGGTTTCTTTTTGGAAAATAATTAGTTAATTTTTACTTCTCATATATATATAATAATGTTGAGTCAAACCATAACTTCATGCAGCTCAAGAGAATAATGTTTAGATGTACAAGTACTTCTAATAAGTTTGTATTAACCATATAATACACAAAAGCTTCTATGAAGTTTCCATGTTTCCAAAATCGTACAGATGATATTAAGGTTTAGTTAAAATTTGAATATTTCCTACCAATAATAATAAATCCATTCATCAATCTACTTGAATCAATTACAAAGTCTATTTCTTACCCCTTGAATGTTATGATAAACTACTTGAATATACATCCCATCTACTACACAACTTTGGTTAGTCCAAGTACTACTCCTTTTTAACCTTACACATTTAGTTTACATGGATTTCCGTTATCTCATAATCCAACTACATATAAAAGCATACCACACTCTAAACATATCTACATGCTTGTCAATTCCACGTGAAATGACTGATCACACTCTTCTTGAACAGCCACACATATCCCATGCTCCATTTGAACATTCTTATTGGATTTACACAACCTCTTAAAATATGCGGTTAATTTAGGATGTGGTAGGTAGAGTCAACCTATATCCCTAGGTGTAGATACATCAAACAACACACACTATCTCTTGGTTTGGTTTGGGTTCTCATGTAGTACATGTCTCAAGCCAATACACAAACAACCCTTCCATTCATTGATTCGTTCTCATGTATGTCAATAGATCTAAATCGTTGTGGCTCTCTATAATCATTCCTATGCTAAAAAATTCCTATCCTATCAAATTCGACTCATCATTCAAAATATTGGAAATATCATAAATTATAATCATTCACTCACTCATCTCATGCGTGCACTCACTGCTTAGCTTTAATTAGCCATTAACAAACTTCTTTTGTTGTTCAGGTTCAATTTAAAAGGTATATTATCGAGACTCAAACATGTAGCGAGCCCTAGTTGACTTAGGCTTGATTCCATTTCCCCTCCATCCCATACCTGTATGTTGTCGCAACAAGTGTTGAACAACTAAATTTGATGCCTAGGCCCCTATGATGCTAGCGTTGCTAATAAAAATGATATCGAAATTGAAACTGGAATTGAAATGTAAATTTGAAATTGAAAATGAAAATGATATTGATATTGGAAATTGATATTGAAATTAAATTTGAATTTTGAAATGAAATTCGAATTGAAAATTGAAAATTGAAATTGAAATGAGAAATGAAAATTGAGAATTGGAAATGTAATTAGAATTCAATTCGAAATTGAGACTTGGATTTTGAAATTGAAACTTGGAATTTGAAATTGAAATTTGAATTTGAATTGTGAAATTTGAAATAGAGTTTGAAATTTGAATTGAATTTGAAATTTGAATTTGAATTTGAAATGTGAAATTTGAAATTTGAATTTGAATTTAAAATGTGAAATTTGAAAGAGAATTAGAATTAGAAATTGAAATGTGATGCAGAGAGTTTTGAAGAGAGATCTTCATTGTTTCGTGCTCCACGACGCACAAGAGGATCTGACATCTCCCAAGAGGGAGGCCATCGGTAGCGCTCCTGTTTGTCGAGGAGTGCGGCCACACCAGGGTCGGCTGCCATTGGTGGCGGCAGCAGGAGAGATAGTGTGTCAGTTCATCTTGAGGACATACATGTTGATCCCCAGGTGGGGGATGGGAGGAAAGAATCAACAGCATCAGGTTCATCAAGTGCATATTTTTTTTAGATACATTTTCAGTAAATTTTTAGTATATAATACATTGAATTTCTGTTGCAAGTTATAATAAATATTTTTAGTAACATTTGTGTTTTGGTTTGGATCGCAAGTTCCCCATCAGGGGGATCGTACGACGATGAGGTCACATAGATCACTCGCGCTGATATCAATTTCCAGGGAAAGTGGGTGAACTCCTATGTGTGCACATTAAGGGAGGATTCTCCCACACATTTATCTTTATCCATTATGTTATCAGCAATTGATGAGATGTTGGCCCTCTACAAGAGGGTGGGACCTCTCAGTGACATTTGGTGTCATTCATGCTAGAGGAGACGGGATGTCATTGGGATCCACAAATGGGAGGATGTCAAAGTCGCCATAAGAGGGCATGACATCAAGGGTACTTTGTTTGACATCCCACCTGACCTCCCTTCCGGTCAACTGCTTAGACTCAGGGAGTTTAAGTTGGAGGACACAACACCACATCTATATGATATATTCATCGGAGCGTGGGGCATGTTCCCCCACCATGACCAGGTCCCGTTGTACTTTGCAAAACATGTTTATGTAGAGTTTGTTTTGGACATGCACCCATATTACACCAGCACAGGGTCCGAGTTATATAGGGATGGTAGGGGATGCTCCTACCAACGTCCTGGAGCTTAGAGAGACCTTGCCTTCATGCCACTCCGTCCAAGGTTGGTATCGTTTCCAGACAGGATGGTTATCAGGTCGGGGGATGTAGCATAATCATCCCAGCTTGCTGCAGAGGCTAGACAGGACCTTGCAAAGTCATTTTTCACGTCCATGCACAATGCTATTGTTGCTACGCATGGAGAGGCATCTAGACCACTCCCTGCACCTATAGAGCCAACGATAGAGTATGCCCCTAGTGACATGCTCAAGAGTTTCGATGGCGAGGCCCTACTGAGGTATGTTGATTCATCTCAAGATGCATACTTTGAGTTGTATCGTAGATGCATTGCTACAAGATAGGTATACTTTTGTACAATTATGTATATATTTTCTTCATGTTACATCATATTATATGTCATAAATTGAATGGTTAATAATACTTAAGGGAGTTGTATTCTATTGCTCCATGCAAGGAATCACATTCATGGATCAGCTCTTTGCTAGTGATCCATAGGTTGGTCCATCCACTCGTCCCAACCCACAGGCGGCAGTAGTCAAGGTAAGTTATAATTTATGTTCTAATTTAATTTGAGTTTATTATTTCCCATTTTAAATAATTTATGTTTTATTTCTTAATTTTCTTAATTCTATGTTTTAGATCTTAACTTCAAATAAATTCCAAATTGTATAGGGAAAAGGAGAGGGCATTGCTCATGATGATAGACATGAGGACCGCGAAGGTCCTGACTAGCCGGGTTCAGACACAGAGGTGAGTTTTAATTTATGTTCCAGATCATGTTATTTAATCACATTTAGTAATTTAAAAAAAAAAAAAAATCACATTTAGTAATTTATTTGTGTACTTTATGTTTTAATTTTAATTTTTAATAAATATAACTTATTACATCTAATGCCATATTACACAGGCATTGCTACGAGAGGGTGTCGATGCTGCAATGGCTTTCACATATGATTTGGATGCAGCTCGATCACGTGGTCTTGATGAGGGGTCATCTACCTAGCTTCCTACCCAAATGCCGGATCTCACCATGGACTCGATGGATATCGAGGTATTCTTTGATAGTATACCACCTCAGAGCCAACATCGGTCTACTACACACGGAGGAAGCCACATGGTCGATCAAGGGCCTCGTGAGGGTAGTGGCCAATGAGTTGATGATCTATACATTTCCATGTTTTGGATATTTTCATATTTTATATATTTTCATGTTTTGGATATGGATTTTTATCATTTATACATGGACTTTTATCATATATGTACTTTGGATATGGAGTTTTGGATATTTTGTTACATATTTTGTATATTTTATCATATTGATGGCTTCATGTGTATTTTGTATCTGATTTGAAATCAATCAAGTTTTTTATATTACATATGGATATAGTTATTACAATTACAAATTTATGTTTAGTCGTTTCAAATTCAAATTTAATGTGCAGTGATTGCAATGTAAAAGTTCAATCTCGATGTGTAGTTACAATTTAGTTCAATTTAAAATGCAAATTTCGACTACATTAGAGAACATCTTCCAAAATTTAGAATTGAATATATACATTACGTTTTAAAATTGAAATTCTAATTCCAATTCAATTACAATGTAAAATTTCAAATTTAATGTGTAATTTCAATTCCAATTCAATTACAATTTAAAAGCTCGTTTTCAACTACATTACAATTGCATAAATGAAATCAACATGTAAAATTAGAATACATTTGAAATTAATAATTGAAATTACAATTACATTATGTTGTCTACACATTCCAATTCAATTACAATTTAAAATCAAAATCTCAAATTTAATGTGTAATTTCAATTGAAAATTCAATGTGTTGTTCCAATTTACAACTTCAATTTCAATTACATTACAATTTCATTTGAAATAAAAATTTTAAATTAGAATACATTGTACAATCTAGAATTTAAATTTTACAATTTTACATTGTATAGACGTATTTTAAATTCTCAATTGTATTTGAAATCAAAATTTAAAATTAGAATACATTTGAAATTGAAAATTTGAATTGACATTTTTCATTATGTTGTCTACACATTACAATTCACTTACAATTTCCACGTTCCAATTCAATTACATGGAAAATTTAATGTGTACTTTCAATTGAAAATTCAATGTGTTGTTGTATACAAGAATGTTTTTGTCAAGGGAGTGTGAAATATCCCTTGAGACAAAATTCTCTAATTACAAGTTATATAGTATGTATGTAATATTTGTGTTCTTTTCTTTTAAGTGTGTGCTCTAATCTAAAGTCATAAAAGTATGGTTTGTTTTCTTGGCAATGGGCATTACCACCTAGTTAATATAAGAAATGAAAATATGTTGATAGCAGATGCTTGTACAACTATGGTAGAAACTATGCTTGTACAACTATTTCATATGGTTTATGTTTTGATGACAAATGGAGATAATGGCACCATTTGATCCAACTAGGTAAGTTGCATATATGAAGGCATGTACAAGTTATTACATTTCCATGTTATTATTACGTTTACGTTTCAACTTTCATTATTACATAATCCATGTCTATCAAAAACAAAGGCATGTACAAGTTGTGTTTTGGTTTGATAATTGAGGTTTTTTTACGCAAGAAAGGCCATATAATTATACTAACTAATTTCTCTCAAAGAGATTCCATGCCTATGCATGCAAAAATGCATGATAAAGATGGTTTTTTATGCATGTAATCCAAAAATTGAGAAGGTTTGATGGCTAGAAATTCTAGTGAATGTTTGTGACTTGTGCCAACAATGGGTATTGTTTGCATGAAAATATATTCAAAGATTATGTGTAAGTGCCCTTTAGTTGAATTGTACCTTCTATCTCCTATGTTATATTCCATGTAGCACCAAGTGCCAATATTTTTATTAAATGGAATGAGGAGAGGCAAAAAAAATTGGTCCTAACTTTGATATGTTCTTGATAACAAAACTAATTGATTATTGTTGAATGAAACATTTTTTCAATACATTGGTATTTGATAATATTTTTATATAATTGATAATTAAATACAATGTAATTGATGAAGAAATACAATGAATGGATTATAATGTATAAAATTTTGCAAATTTGAAATCAAAATTTAAAATTAAAATACATTGTACAATTCAAAATTTAAATTCTACAATTTCACATTGTATAGATGTATTTTAAATTCTCAATTACATTACATTTGTATTTGAAATCAAAATTTAAAATTAGAATGTACATTACAATTTAAAATTGAAATTTTACAATTACATTATATTGTCTACACATTACAATTCGATTACATTACAATTCAACTATCTATTATATCTTTAATATTGTTTTTAATGCATCGAAACAAATATCTATAAAACTATTATGGATGAAGTTCATGGAGAATTCACCATGCATTCAAGTGTATTCACATTGGAGCACCATGACCCAAATTTCACAAAAGCCTCCCATCTAGTATTTGTATTCTTGACATTAAAGCATCTACAAAAGTACATTTATAAAACAACCTCCACAAAAAGCTCCAAAAAATATTACACAAGACAACATGAAGACTATGACAATGATGCAAGTGGCATACATGTAACTCATTCATCTGGCCAATGGGTTATAGGAATGCAAGTCTCCATAATATGATCATGGTCAACTTCTGTCATCTTCCATCTCTTTGGCTTACCTCTCTTCACCTTGATTTATGTTAGATGTATCCGAGTTTCCACCACCAAATGACTGTATTGACATGATATATATTTAGGCATAAAATATGTGTAAATAATATGAGAACCCTGTTTTTTCACTTTTTCAAAAAAGTGTCCCATTAGAACCATGTCTCCAGTTTGGTATGTGAAGTCCCCATCTTGGTAGGGTTGTACCAACCTACTTTTTATTTGCATGCACCGCATCAAATAGTATGCCACATTTTCCTGGTTGTGGGGGGGTGCAATGACAACAAATACATCACCTGCAAGATACATTACAAATATTATTCAAATGTACTACGTGAATTTCTACAACATTTGTATATGTGTAATATATAATGAACTAATTAACTTAATGAAGACTCTTGTACCTTCCCTAACCATATCATAAACTCGATCATGTTCTAATGAGACCATTGCCTCTTCAGTGTGCATCTCTTTCCATGTTGGAATTGGATGTGGGCCCTTTGGATTAAGAGAGACATATTTTCATGGTTTCACATATACATCATTTTCTGAGTGATCAAGCCCGCATCCATTTGTATCAATGCAAAAATCACAAAAACAAGCATACTTCCTCATTTCAATGCAAAATATGTCACCCATGTCTTTACTTCAAACATAATGTAATTCACTTGTACCAGGGATGGTCTCACAATATGATGGCATGGATCTATTAACATCTCCAAGGGAAACATCCCAAAAGAACCTGCATGGAATTTAGTTTGTCATACGTAAATTCCTATCGAGTATGTGTTCTTTTGGATGATATTGAATGTTATTAGCTTATTAATTGAGTTTGGAGTTTATTACCTGCACACCAGACTTGCTTGTTTGTGACCTTGATGTCCCAAATGACTTGTGCACCAATCAACTACTTTAGTGGAGCATTTGAGTCAGGTTGCACCATGACTCATCTGGTACCCGCCAAAGTGCTTGTTTCACACATGCACCTACGCCATCATGTTCACCCTGTCCATGCCCTGTCTCAAAAAAGCTCCAGGTGTGTCGGATTCCTGTCTGTTTGTGAAGGAAACTCAACCAATAAAATGAGCATGCCGATTTGAATTGCTCTGCACACCCATCTGACCAAATCCAGTGTTCAGTAAATGATACGCCTCTCTGCTTGAATGAATCATAAATCAACCCAAAGCAGTGTTGAACGAACAATGTGTCATGCTCACGGTCATCACTAACATAAAAATGGTACTCCTTGATTATTTCATGTGACTGAGGAGTGCTATCCCTACCATCAATGTTTTCATAAGCATGTATGTACAATACATGTACGAAGATAGACACCTAGCCAGAGTGATAGTACTCACTTTGTGTCTTGTGAGATTTTCAATTAGTAGGAACTAGATTCATAAGACAATTTCACCATGGAATATTTTAGACAATGAGAGAAGAAGAATAGAGAAGATAAATTGTAGAAATCACTCTGTATATTATTCGTTGATATTGTAACAATATATAATACATCCTCCATGGAGAAAATAGAATAGATTTGAGGCAATATGGAAAGAGCAAAAAGAAAAGGCTTAGAAAAGACAAGAAACCCCCTAGGTGGCAAAAGCAGTTTCCAAAACTGTCCTAGAGGCTCACGGATTTAGCAAGTATGGTATGGAAGCTCATGAATGAGGTAAATAGAATGTATTGATGGATTTATAAGGTTATATATGATGTGTAGGTTGAACTGGTCAAGTGGCAAAATATTCCAAGTCAACTAGCTTTATCTTTTCCACTAGAAAGTAGAAAAAGTAGGACAAATCTAACTAAATCTGGATAGTGTCTTTCTAATTCAGGAATGGAATAAAATCAAATAGAATCCAAGGAAATCTTATCCAAAATCTATCCAAATTCATTTTTGTGAATGAGGATAGCATGTGGTCCACTAAAAGACAAAACTGGCATATTCTACCTAGTCAAAACTCAAGAAATTAATCATAAATGATTAATTAATTTTATCCTAAGTCTAGAATGACATAGTGGGATTTTTAAATGTTCCAACATTCCCACTTAAGCCTAACTTTATGTGATAGGAATCAGAAAAATATCAGAAATATAGGGCCCAAGCAACAAGGCTTATGGTCACTCCAATACAAAAATAACTAGTCAATGTAAACTGAGGAAACAAGGAAAACCTCATGGGAACAAAACCCTCCCTCAAAAATGGACATGCTTGATGTCTTCATACTGTCACGTTTCTCATTTGAATGAGTTGAATGAGCTGAATGGACTGCTTATGAGTAACTGACTTGATGAAGAGATTGTGGATATCATGATCATGCATCAGTGCATTAATGTTGTGTAGGAAAGAACCATGTGTTGAAGCTCTATGAAGTTCATCTCCTGATGATGGAGGAGCATCAAATGACTTTTCTTACTACTATAACATACATAATCATATCTGAAAACATAATCAATGATGGAAAGAAGATCTATGCATACTCCTTCCCAAGGAGAAACAATGAACTCAACGAGATCAATTTCTTCTGTAGCTGCAATGTGGTGTACTAGTTCTTGTACTTTGTTCTCAAACTGATGTAGAAACTTTCTAATATTTAAAATGAGATCATGCATCTCTGAAATATCAGAATGTTAGTCATATGGAGTAGCAACTAGTAAATATGTGGAGTCTCCATGATCGAACAGAGTTTCAGTAGGAAAAGTGTGAGAAACTAGATCACCCTGATAGCTGAGCGAGCCTGGAGAGTGTGAGGACTTGAATTTTGAACTATGAATGATGGGGTCAGGTCCAGATGTGTGGAATATCAGTCCAAACAAATCCAAAAACATGGTTTTCCAACCAATGAAAGATATGAAAGACAAAAGTGCAACAGAGACAAGTGACACAATGTAGGAAAACATAGAATTGTGTAGTTTCTTAACTGTAGAACTTGGGGTTTGTAGGGTATTTTGTGCATCCAAAGGTTGGGAATATGATGTGGGATATGTAATGACCTACATATCAGACTATAAATAATCTTCTAAATCAGAATCTAAAATATTTGAATGATGGTGGAAATACCTTTCAGAAGACGAGTCAAAAGCTAGTAAAAAATGACTAGTTTTGAGAGTAGACTTGGATGAACTGACTGAAGATTGTTCCAAGAAAGACATGGAGGTTTCTGATTCTGATATATCAGAATGTGAATCAATATTAGATACATCAGAATTATATTTCACTCTAGCACTCAAATCATAAACATTACTACCTTTGGGAGAGGCTTGGATACAAAGTTCTTGTTCTACAGCAACCTTGCCTTGTTATTTCTTCGCAAAGTCAAGAACATCTATGTTATGCTCTTCAAGCATCTTGGCCATGATGTCCAATTTCTTCTTGAAACAATATTTCTCAGGATGAGTTCCTCTGTAGCAATAAGAACACTTGGGATTCTCCTTCTTCATCTTCTTGGATTTGGAATCTCCATCAGAATCCTCTTCATTTGACATTATCTTCTGTTTGGATTTGTCATTCTTGAAACTCTTTTCTCCATGAGAAACAAGTGCAAAGTATTTGGAGGGTGATTGATCCCTCATTTGGACCAGCTTGTCCTTTTCTTGAGTGAGCGAATCAATGAATGCATCCAAGTTTGGCATCTTCCACTTGGGAACTACAGGTCTTGTAGAATGAAAAGTAGACACAAATAATGAGTATTCAGAGCTCAGTTTTGATAGAATGGTAAGGATTAATTGCTCATCCTTCTTCTCTATACCACATTGCTTGTGTTGAAGCACTGGGTTCTTGAATTTTGAGATGAAATCCTCCATAGAATCAAAATTACTTGGACTAAGAGAGATCAGCTCAATCTCCAACAAATGACCTCTGAGCTCGTCCTGTTTTCCAAAGAGAGACTCTAGCTTTGTCTACACTTCATTTGGAGTTGATAGAGAATTGATATTGAATAGAATATCTGGAGATACATAAAGACAAAGTAACCCATAAGATTCATCAAGCCTGTTGAACCATTTTTATTTTAATGCAATAGCTCTTGGCTCAGTTTCAATCCCCATAGTGACTCTATACAATCCTTTGCTCCAAAGTTGGATGATCATATGCACCTTCTGGTCAAAGAAATTGAAGGGAGTGACAGTCACAGCTTTGGCTTGATTTTTCTCCATATTGATGTGCTCCTGGTGATGGTAACACCTACAAAAAACACTCTTGAAAATTGTTTTGAATCAAGCTAGATCTGATACCATGTGAGATTTTCAATTAGTAGGAACTGGATTCATAAGACAATTTCACCATGGAATATTTTAAACAATGAGAGAAGAAGAATATAGAAGATAAATTGTGGAAATCACTTTGTGGATAAATAAGCAACTTTGGAATTCCAATGACAGATTTCATTTTGTGGATAAATAAGCAACTTGGTCTGCAAGCATTCTAGCATGGGATACCATATTATGGATCCTGTTTAAAATGCATGGAATATCATTTTCTGAGATTTTTATGTTTTGTGATAATTCTCTCAATGATCTTATTCATTGGATGAATTCAACGTATTTTTTAAAGAGGTATTCCATTTTTCATAAATTTTCATTTTGGAATTCATTCAATTATTTGATCAACATTGTTAAATGCCCACAAAAGGTTCAAGATTAACCATTGAACCAAGGGTGGTTTTTCTTTTGATTTAATTACTAGTCCTAAATTTGGTCATTGCTGCAAATGTTGATGCTATTATTTTTCCCTTTTATCCAAGATTCAAAACCTCAAAAAAATTATGTGATTCCCTAATTTTCATCACAAAGAAAATTGAGTTTATCGAAATTGCAAAGATGTAGTTTTCTTCACATTTTTAAAATTCTTTTAATGTGTTTTCAAACCTTTTGGTATATTAAACCATGTATACTTATAGTGGTAGGGAAGTTTAAGAAATTTCTTATTCTTAACATAAAACCTTGTCCCCATTATTATTGGGGCTTATGCTGTAGTCTAGATATATACAATGATAAGTCATTTTCTGGAGTTCCTACTTTAACATAAGCTTATGTACCCATCATGGTGTTTATGTTACACTCTAAACAAAATTAATATATACTGATAGGGCATATTAAGAAATGCTCACTATAGCATAAGCCCATGTGGCATCTTCTCATTTCTATGGTTTATGTTTCACATTGGATCAACCACTATCCAAAAGTTGGTATGCCTTGGCTTAATTCCATGTTTAGTTTAATTATCCAATGGATGCTATCCATGGTTATGCTTATGAAATTAGATATCGAGTCGTTAGAGCTTTTGTTCTTTTGCATGAGCTTGCATCTCGCAGAGACTTTAAGAACTATCTATTGGTATTTTTCTTAAACCCTTTCCTTCCGATCAATTTTGAATTATTGGCCCACTTGGATTATTGTATTGAGCATTGAACTTCACGAGTAGTTGTAGGTCTCTCACTTCTCTATATTATTGGAAGTAGCTATGATTTCCTAAGTCCTATCTACATTGGTGAATTTCCTTGCTCTTTTTATGTTACTGATGTTATTTATTGCCTTGAAACACACACACACACATATGAAATTTTTAAACTTCTAACTTAAATAAGTTCATTCTCTTATAAACTATTTAATTTAGTTCTTGTTGCTACATATATTTCCCAATTAAGTACAGAAATATCAAGATCTGATGCATTTTTTTGCTCAAAAAGAAACTGTGAAGTTCAAGGAGTTGTACACAGTTATCCATTGCAATATTTAGAGGAAGATCCCAAGGGTCCGAACAAAGATTAAACAAAACATTTATAGGATTCTATGGTCTATGAATATAACTGTAGAAGAGTCTTGTTGCTACATATATTGTTCGAATTCTATAGTAGAAATATCAAGATCTGGTGGATTTTTTTTGCTCATAAAGAAACTGTGAAGGCAAGTCCATATATTCATAAATATATTTCTATGATACCAATCAATCTAAATCTTTTGGATGAGTTGAAATCTCCCAATGGAACTAATATCAAATTTCAGTTAAAACCAAATAATACATATCTTGAATATTATCAACCATATATTATTTCCTTATTAAGCAATAATAAAACTAAAGACAAATGAAATCATACAACAATATACCAATATTTTTAAGGAGAACACTTTTGCACAAAAAACTCCAATATGATATTCAATCTAATAGATTACAACAAATGAATATTGTCTTTTATTAGAATTACAAATCATGCAATCTAGGTGTTATTATTTCTCCTCTCCCCAATTCTTAAAGGGTGCTAGCTCAATGGAAGAGCACCTACCTTACAAGTAGGAAGTTGGTGGTTCGATTCCTCTATGCCCTAATGATATTGTGATGTATTTCTAAAAAAATATTTGTTGTGATAATTTATATTAGTTACTAAACGGGAAGCAAAATGTGGAGATAGTGTGGGAGTAAAAATGGAAGATAAATTGGGCGCTAAAGTGGTAGCAAAACATGGTGCTAATGTTGACATCAATAGAGATGCAAAAATAGGCATTAAAAAGAGGCCCAACACTTGATGCTAATGAGGAATCCAAACATGGCGTTGATATGGTAGAAAAATGAGATGTTACTTTGGATGCAAAACATGACATTACATAGGAAGCAAAGTATGGTGCAACAATAGAAGAAAAATTTGGCTCCATCTTGGTAGCAAAACACAATGCAGAAAAAGAAGCAAAAATTGGTGCAAAATTAGAAGCGAAAATTGGTGTATATTGGAAGTAAAACGTGGTGCAAAATGGGATGCTAAAGTGGTAGCACATATGGATGCAAAATTGGATGCTAATTTGGATCAAAATATGGCGTGAATGTAGATGCAAACATAAATGCTAACATGTCGCTTTTAAGGATGCAAACATGGTGCTTATGGGGACGTCATTTAGGAAGTAAAAGATGATGATCTCTAGAAAGAAAAATAGGATTTTATTTAAGAAGAAAACCTCGACGTCATTTAGGAAGCAAAATTGGACGCTATTCTGGAAGCCAAAAAATGGGCGCTATTTTAGACATCAAAAAGGATGCTATCTAGGAAGAAAAAAAAGACTTTATTTTAGACTCTTTAAATTTTGTCCATGATGCATCCCATTTAGTGTCTACTTTGACCATTCAATGAAAAAAAAAATTACACTAAAAAGGGACTCTAAATGGGACGTTAATTCCAGGATTTGTTGTAGTGATGTGAGAGGAAAAGGTGTCATGTGATGGCTGAACAAGATCATGAGGGGTCGTAGGGTCATGTGATTATTGATCACCATGATGTGATGTCTGACCATAATCTCTCCCTACATAACATGTAAATTAACAAATTGAAAATTGATTACCTGATAGTTATGCATTGAACTTTAAAATTGCTAGTAACTTGAAATTTGATGTGGAAATTGAAAATTGCATGTGAATTGTATTTTCCAACTAATACATTTAACTTGAGAATTGTTCTAAGTAAAAATTGAAATTGTTAGCAACTTGAAATATGAAATTGCTCAAGTAACTTGAAATTGCTAACTTAATTAAACTTCAGATTTGTTCTAGAAGTAAAGTTTGAAATTGCTAGTAAAATTTGAAATTGCTTGTAACTTGAAATTGGTAGTAACTTGTACATTTAACTTTAAAATTGCTAGTAACTTGAAATTTGTTGTACATATAAATTAATAAATTGAAAATTGCGAGTGACTTGAGAAAAATTTAGTACAAGTATTGAAAATACATTAAAACAAGAAAATAGTTTGTAACTTAATTTCAAAATAACTAATTATGTACATGCAGCTTAAAATTGTACATTTAGTTTGATAATTGCTAGTAAAATTTGAAAATGAAGTATATATATTTAACTCAAGATAATTATTAATAAAAAGTGATAAAAATTATTGTGGGCATAAAAATTAATATCATTTATAATTATCACATTATATAACTGTGGACAAATTTTCTTTATGCAATTTATATCCATTTTACTTTTACATTACAAGAAAATTGTTATTTTAACTTTATGGTATAAAATAAATAAATAAATATTTAAAATACAAGTTGCAAATCACCACAAAGAATAAATTATTACAACACTTCTACCCTATAATTTCAAGGACAACATCATGCATTCCATGTTGTATATAAGTGAAATAAATTAAGATTGATTTTTTACCCATGATAACATACCTATTATACTCTAAATGTGGGGAAGAAAACATTGATTTGGAGATGAATATGATATTTAATTAAAAACATTGTAGTGATAAGAATATAATAAAATATTAGCTTAGGGGTTCAATTCTTCATGGTAAAAGTTCCTATTGGTTAGAGCTTCTTTGTTCTATTTTAGTATTTTTTATTTAAATTGCAATTTTAATTTTAATAAATTGTAACTTTGGCAATTACAAATTCAACAATCAAAAGATTGAGCATAAATTGCAATTTTAACAACTACTAAGTCACAATTTCAAGTTTCAACAAGCATGTGGTTGATAATAAATTCACTATTTTTGTAAGAAATTTAGATAAGTACATATTGAAATTTAAAGAATTTTTTTAATTCAAATTGCAATATCAACTTAAATTCCAATTTTGACATTCTAACAATTATGACAATTCCAACAAATATATGATTGAGGAGAAATTCATAATTTTTAATGCAAAATAACATTTTCATTAGTTGATGATTTTGCAATTTCAACAATAGAGAATTATGGAAATTGTAATTTTTATTATAAGTTGCAATTTAAGGATTTTTTATCAATAATGCTTCACATATCAATGGAAGGTTGCAAACATTGCAAATAATTATTTCCAATTTGTCCTAACAAAATGTATGATTCTAATCATTAATCTTATCATGGTGATATGTCATGTTATGTAAATAAAAGTATGTGATAGATGGAACCTTTAAATGGAATTTTTTTAAAGTAAACATTATAATTAAATGGCTATTTCAACATTCATTTGTTTTCAAATATTCATAACTATGAAAATATTGCCAACCACCATAACTATGAAAATATTCATTTATTTGTTTTCAAATTGAATAAATTCTAACTCTACATAACTATCATAACATGTTCATTTCAAAATATTCATTCATTTGTTTTCAAATTGAATTTTCTAACAAAACAATAATTGAAATTACATTTAACTTGAAATTGTTAGTAACTTAAAAAATTGCAATTAGTTAAATATATACAATTTAACTTGAAAATAGTGTCCAAGTGTACATTTAATTTGAAAATTATTCTAATAACATTAAATTTTTTTAATAAAGTTTAGAAATTTGAAAATAGTTAATATGTACATACATTTTAACTTGAAAATAGAATCTAAGTGTACATTTCATTTGAAAATTGTTAGCAACTTTGAAATAATTTGAAAATTGTTAAAGCAACTTTGAAGCATAATTTAAAAATTTTGAAATAATTTGAAAATAGTTAAAAATATGTAGATGTATTAACATGAAATTATAATCTAAATTTACATGTTTCATTTGAAAATTGTTCCAATTTAACATTTGTTAGCCACTTGAAAATTGTTCATTTAACATAAACATTGTTGCAAACTTTGAAATTTAAATAACAAATGGATGAAATAAATAAGAATATCATTACAAATAAATATGAAACAAATTAAATTATGAAATTTAGTTAAATTTATTAGAAAATTGTTACTAATTTTGTAAATTATGTAGCATGATATTTAAATTATGATAGCATGTAATTCAATAATTTACCTTGGTTGTCGTCCATTGGAATTTGTTGCACCAAATGTGCATATTCTTCTTCTCTAAAGTTTGCTCTATGTTGTCTCATCCTTTCTCTAGCCTTCTCGCGCTCTTTATTGTCATTACCTTGACGAGCATGATTTCTTTATCTTTTTCTCTTGCTCCCCATCAAACTACAATGAAAACAAACAAAGATTTATTCAAATTGTTACAACAAACAACAATATGTTAGTATGAAATCTTGAAATATATCTACAAAAAAATATTACATGTCTTTTGAGCTCTAATTCAACAATATCAAATTGACAAAGCTCTAATTCAACAACATCAAAATGGCAAATTTCTAATTGAAAATAAACTAGCAATGAGCTGAATGAGTTAAATTAGTGTTTTTGATAAATTGTTTGCTGAATATATAGAGGTTGGTTGATATGTTTTACGAGGGAATGGTAGTTGGCAACATTAATTGTCCAATTCCTTTCCCGGGCTCGTTTTTATTTTTTTTTAGACAAACAAACCCTCGATCGAGCTAATACCTCGATCGAGGTCTTATTAAACCCTCGATCGAGGTTATGTTAAACTTTCGATCGAGGTCCTTTTAAACCCTTGATCGAGGTATTTTAAATACCTCGATCGAGAAAATAGTTCGATCGAGGGCCTAAAAAATAGGCCGAGAGCCCTTTTCACTACAAAATAAAACTTTTGCCTACCTTCTAGAGGGTTAAACCATGTCATTAAATGTCCATTAATGGGGGGAATTAATACCATTGGATTTGTCAATGAATCCACTATCTAGATACATAAATTTTTTTATTTTTTATCTTCATATGTCTTTTGTTTTTTAATTTATACTAAAACTTGCACTAAAAAACCCTGCCGACACTTTGATTGAGATCAAAGATAAATCCACAACATTCAAAATACACATAAAAAAAATTGACAAAATACACAAGCACTAGATAAGCGCATCCTCTCAAAGGTATGTTTAGTTTTGCAAATTATGTAAACAATCAAAATATTTGGTGCACGAACACACATGTGTGCAAAATGCGACTGAAATATTCATTGGTCAGTTTCAAAAAATAATAATAAATATAATTTTTCGAGAAAAAATAAAAGAAAAATAGGTAAGCACTAGTGCATTCTGGCTAGATCATGTTCACATATTTCATTTTTTAAAATTATTACTATAACATTAAATTATCGTGAACGAATAAAAACTACTTGTCAATTGCTCTTCAAATTTTTAAGTACACACGTTTCATTGAATGAAAATTCAACACGATAAATGACATTGGTATATTTTGGAAAAAATATCATTGGAAAGCCAACATAATTCTCTACATTTCTTTTTTCAAGCGCATGTCAAAATTCATTTGGGAAATATGAGTTTTGAGGGATTCAATTTAATATATGGGTAAAATTTACGTTTTCCACCATCATATTTGGCCAAAAAGAGTTACCCATCTTCATGGAATCACCCTTTGATTAATGATATAAAAAACCACAAGAGTCCTATGGTCAAATAAGAATATTCACAAGTAAAAGAAGTTCTCCCTGAAACCTTGAATACTAATGCATGTGAATTACCTGTATATGAAATGATCATGACCATACATGTTTAAGATTATTTAGAATCATAATGTTTTGATAGTATTGAGATTATACTAATGCATGTATGATTATGTATGAGATCTTGAGGATGACACAATGATGACAGGCTTGTGCACAAAGTTGAGGGACCCTTTAGGTGCAATTCTGCACCTAAATATGCATGTTTTTCACCGCTCTCTACAACATGACATACATGACCATCATTGACGGAATTTTAGGCATAGATATAATTTTTTATGCAGATTCCAAATATGTAATTTAAAAAAAACAATATTGAGATTTTCTATTTATTTCCTAATTTTCTGGTTTCATCACTCCGTTGGTCAAAAAACATATTGTTAGTGTTTATTCCGTAACTTTTTCATTTCACAACCATTTAAAAAAGAAATGGTATGTTGCACTAGAAGACACTGACCTTTACATGCTATAAAAAATCCAAGTTGAAATAACTGCATTAACACCTTCAAAGACTGCACCCACATTTGACGTATCGCTCTGAAGGTTTGATCACTTACATAATTCAAAAAAAATAAAAAATTAAACATTTAATTTTGGAAAAATAGCACTGCACAAGTGCTACGGGTTTTATACATGTCTACCAATTTTTGTATCCCGAAACCGTCATTTAGGCATTGAAAGGTTGCACCCACGAAAACATATACCTTATCATTTGCCAAAAAAATAAAAAGTGGATGTTAGAAAACATGAAAATTTACATAGTTACGTAAATTTTCAATACTTAAAACTTATATATTAGGAAACACGACTCAATTTCCTACGTTTCATATTTTTTACTCGATGTAAGATATCTTGTGTAAGAATGTCAAAAAAACCAAGTAAGTTGAGGGATGCCTAATTTTTCATTTTTTTATTGCATCTAACGCGCCAAAAGTGACCCTCATTAGCTTGCACATGCCCTGACACTAGTGCACACTTAAGCATGCATAGTGTTCCAGAATGGATATAAGTTCAAAGACACACTCCGGGAAGCAAAGATAAAGAGGGAGCACACTCCAGTTGTTCTTGCAAGGAAGCAAAGATCAAGAGGGATCTCACTCTAATAGTTCCTGCAAGGAAGCGGAGATTGAGAGGGAGTCCACCCAACAACCAAACAAAGATAGGTATTTGAATTGTCATTATTATATATTTGATTACTTAAATGATGTTTTCCATTCATGTACATGCTTATGTTCCTAGATTTAGGATGTATATTATGCCTATTAGAAAAGTTGCATTAATGAACAAGATACTACTAATATGCAAGTAATGGGTAAGTGGCCTATGGTACTATACAACATCTCATTGCTACTTATCTAGAAGAAAGATCTTTGCTGACATGTTGGGATTTGTGCACACTCTTAACAAATGTTCTAGTAGAGATGGAAGGCATCTAGAAAGTTACAGGATATGGATAAATGTTGTATTGAAGCATTGGCTAAGATAATTGCATGACTGTATGACATAAATTCTTATGTGTAAGAATTTGTGTTTTGAAAAATTATGAGAAGTTTCTAATCATGCAATTTAATTTGACTTGTAGGAAAGATCATTTACAATCACCTACAAAAGAAGGACAACGACATTTATTCTAGCGACGAAGTTCAAGAAAACTACCTATTGAAGATATTGAAGAATCTGAAGTTCCTGGGATTAGGGATGCAGTAATGGAAGGATGCCATGATCGAGGAATACCAACCGATCATGAAGAATTATGTTTGGGATGTGGTCCCAAGACCAGAAGGGAAGTCTGTTGTGACTTCCAAGTGGATATACAAGATCAAGCATGCTACAGATGGTAGCATAAATAAATACAAGGTAAGGTTTGTGGCTCATGGCTTCTCCCAGAAAAAAGGGATCAATTATGAAGAAACTTTTGCACTTGTAGCCAGATACACTTCAATCAGAACAATACTTGCTCTGGATGTAGTAATAAACTGGAAGATACACCGGATGGATGTCAAGACAGCTTTCTTGAATGGTGTAGTCGAAGAGGAAGTGTATGTGGAGCATCCACTCAGTTTTGAGACACATGACAAGAAGTCATATGTGTGCAAGTTAAAGAAATCCTTATATGTCTTGAAGCAAGCACCCAAGACATGGTACGACAGGATATACAACTTCCTGTCTAGTTTGGGATTTACCAAGAGTAAAGAGATTCCAACCTTTACTACAAGGCTGAGGAAGGGAATCTAGTGATACTCCTACTATATGTGGATGACCTATTTGTGATATGTGAGGATAGGTTGATTGTCAACACAAAGAGGAATCTTGCTGCCGAGTTCGAGATGAAGGACTTGGGTATGATGCATTACTTTCTAGGTATGGAGGTGTGGCAGAGTGCATATGGAATCTTCCTTGGATAAGGGAAGTATGCAGTAGTGATCCTGAAGCAGTTCAAGATGACAAACTGCAAGGCCATGGCCACACCTATGGCATCGAACCTGAAGCTATTAGATGATGCTTCATCAAAGTAAGTTGATGCCATGATGTATCGTCAGATGATTGGGTCCTTGATATACTTGACTAACACGAGACCATATATTTTCTTTGCGGTGAACACATTGAGCCAGTTCCTAACGGATCCTAGACATGTTCACCTGATTGCTGTAAAGTATATTCTGAGGTACCTGAAGGGTATGGTTGACTATGGGCTCAAGTATGATGCAATTCAAACGTTTAACCTGGAGGGTTATGTTGATTCAAATTGGGCAGGAAGTGCTGTAGATAGGAAGACAACTTTGGGGTGCTGCTTCAGTATAGGATCAGGTGTGATCTCTTGGTTTAGCAGGAAGCAGTCCTCCATAACACTAATTACAGTCAAAGTAGAGTATGTCACAACTTGTTCGACTAGTTGTGGGGTAGTATGGCTAAGGAATCTACTGTCTGATCTCTAGTTGGATGCTACTTGTATCTATTGTGACAACCAGAGTTGTGTGAAGTTATTAGAGAACCCGGTGTTCCATGAAAAGTCGAAGCATATCGAGATCAAATATCACTATATCAGGGATATGGTGCAGAGAGGAGCAGTGAAGCTCCAGTATGTTGTGATAGATGAGTAGATTGCAGATGTGTTTACCAAACCAATAGCCACAGTGAAGTTCGAGTACTTCATATAGAGGCTTGGTGTTCTTTAGATAGAAGATACTTCGAGGAGGAAGTGATGGGACACATTTGCAAGAGCCATTCCAAGCATGGTTGTAGGAGGATCCTTCCCATGGCTGTGGATGTAAGCATTTTGTGATGAGCATCAGGACGATGCTCTAGATGATATGCATTAGGATGATGCTATGTATATGATTAGGTGGATCATGTGATGATGATATGCATCAAGATGATTCTATGTATATGATCAGGTGGATCATGTGATGATGATATGCATCAGGATGATGCTGTGATGACGATCAAGATGATCATGTGATGATATGCATCAGGACGATGTTGTGATGATGATCAGGATGATCATGTGTGGTGAACATTAGGTCGATGCTCCAGATGTGCTACATCAGGATGATGTATTATATGATGATGATCAGAATGATCATATGTGATGAGCATCAGGTCAATGCTCTAGATGTTGTGCATCAGGATGATGTATTGTATGATGATTATCAGTATGATCATGAGAATTAGGTTGATACTCTGTGGCCGTGGACAGGTTGTGCAGTTACATAGAAAAGATCCTGGAGATCCATACAAGTTGTGCTAGGCACGAAAAAGATCCCGGCATGCTCTTTAGAGATCTTGCAAGATGCTCTTTTAATCTTTTGCAAGGGTCGCATAGAAAATATTGTGGAGATCCGGACAGGTTGTGCTAGGCACGGAAAAGATCCTGGGATGCTCTTTAGATATTTTGCATGATGCAAGATACTCTTTTAAGGTTTTGTGAGTTCACATGTAAAAGATCTTGGAGATCTGGACAGGTTGTGCTAGGCATGGAAAATATCCTGGGATGCTCTTTAGAGATCTTGCAGGTTGCAAGATACTCTTTTATGTTTTTGTGAAGGTCACATGTAAACGATCCTGGGAGATCTTATAGGTTGAGAATTAAGCTCGTAAAAGTCCTAGGATGTTTTTTTGAGGTTTTGTTGATGCACGTAATCAGCCATGAGGATCCACAGGATGGCCATATATGATGAAGACCTACAGGAGGCTAGTCCTACAACCATCATGAAAAAGGGTTGGCTCTGTAGAACTTACTATGACGAGAAGAATTGAGAGATAGCATCGGTGATCGAGATGACGAGTACAACAATAGTGATGATGATGCTCTGTGATCCAGTGACGATCATCCAGCTCCAGAATTGAAGACTTGTGCCTATATGTATTGATGACCTATGTCAAGAGAATACCTTCCTAGTTAAGAGGGAGTCTTCATGTATTTGTAACTTCGAAAGATATTCACTTGTATATTGTATTTATTACATATGTAATTTATTGTATCCCCGATGGAGATGTCCTAATCCTCCGATCGAAAGTGTCATCATTTGTATTCTATTGTTGTACCTCTGACATAGATGTTTGTTCCTCCGAGTCGGAGATGTCATTATTGTACTTGAGTCATATAAAGTCATTGAGGTCCATCCTCCCATGTATGACAGGGCATTAGACCCCAGAGTAGTGTTGCAAGTTATATTGTAAGTGTCGTAACTTACATTTGATGGGTTATTAGACCACCTTGGTGGGGTCAGCCCTGTATGAGTCATGTGCATTAAAGGGTTATTAGACCACCCTAGTGGGGTCGGCCCAGTGTCAAGTGGTAATGGGTTATTAGACTTTCCTAAGGGAGGTCGACCCAGTTAGAATAAAAGGCAAGTAAAGATAAAGTATAAATAGAGAGGAGCACCTCTCTATTTAGTCTTTTCACTCAATCACTCACTTAGCATTACTGAGAGAGTGGAGGAGGAGTAGCTGCTGCAGACATTTATCTTTTGGGGATTCATCTTGGTGATCTTTGTATTGGTGCTTATTCTATCTCTGAGGAAGTTCTGGGGTTTTTCCACCTTCTTGGTTTTCCCCGGTGAAATGGTTTGTGTCTCTTGTCTCTTGTCTCTTATGGTTGATATGCTGTACATGTTGTTCTTTCAGTTAAGATCCTAGATCATATTGAAGTAAATGATGAAAAAATAACAACGGTAATACATTCATCTTTACTTGTGTCTTTAACTGACTCATAAGCAAATCACAACTTTTAACAAAATCAACTACCTTTCTTTTGATTCCTATAGCTAACTAAACCAACCAATATTTATCAAACTTTTCTACTTTCAACTTACAACTTTTCACTATATTAGGTGATACATATCTCAAACTTGCACCTGGATCAATTAAAATAGAGATAGGTATCTTTTGTAGCATACCTTCGATTTTGACCATTGAAGTTTGATGATTAGCCTGGCGATTTTCCAAGGCTGCATTGTTTCTGGGCATTTCCCTCGCTAAGTCACCAACTATTGGTTATGCCTGCACCATGTGAATGTTGTTGACTATTCTTTTCTTATTATGACAGTTTATTGAATAATATGGTCCTTGACATTCAAAACATTTTATAGGTGGCTTTTGTTCATTACTTTTCGCATAATTATTAGGCATATTTCTTGCAGCTGTAGAACTCTATGTTGTACTACTTTTAAAATTATTCCCATGAAAATTTTTGTTAGGAAAATTTCGCTTGTTATTTCCAGCATGCCTATTAAATTTAAAATTTCTCTTTTTCTGTTCGAAATTACTTGATTTATTATTCCTCCAGCTAGATACTCCTCTTTTCCTGTTATGTTCAAAACAAAAATTTTCCATTCTCATGGCTTCCTCAAGAGTCTTAGGGTTGTCATACTCAATTCTGTTTTTGATATTAAAAGGTAAGCAACTCGAAAATCTTTGAATTTTAGGCTTTTGGTCCACAATGTAAGGTACATATCTTAACAGACTTAGAAATTTACTACTTAACTCTTTTATGTTCATAGAACCCAATTTTAAGTCATAAAACTCTTTTGTTTTTTCTTCCTAGTACTATTCAGACAAAAACTTCTTCTTAAAATATTTCTTAAATGTTCTCCAAGTTACACTCCTCTCTTTAATACCTTTTACTCTTTTTAAATCCTGCCACCAAATATATGCTTTACTAGTCAGATTATAAATGGCCATCTTAGATTTCAGTTGATCTAAATAATCATAAATGTGAAAGTATTTCTTCATACTTGACAGCCATTGTTTGGTTGTTTCTCCCTTTTCACTTTCACCGTTAAACGTTGGGGGTTTTATCTTCTTGAACTCCCCTGAAATCTGTTCATATGGTTTATAATTTCTCCTTTTTGGTGTGTAGTCACTTTCACTGTTGTCACTAGAGTACTTATGTTTCTTTTTATGTATTTTAACATTAATTTCAGATGAAGAGCTACTATCATCATCAGAAAATTTTAACTTCTCACCCTTGTGTGGGTAGGACATGGTTCCAGATTCAGAATTTAATTCTGTTCTTTTATCTTTTTCGTCATTATGATATTTATCCTGTAAAATTTGATTCAGTTCTTCTTGTTCTCTTAAAATTCTTTCATTCTCTCCCTAGACAATTTTCATTTCAGCTTTTAAATCTTTAATTGTACGTAAAATTTCAGATGAATTATCATTTAATTCTACGTAAATGTTTTCTTCATTAACATTTTCATGTTCGTTATTAATTTGATTATTATGGTGAGATCTTTCCTCAACATACTCTTCTGGTCCTTCCATACCTGCAAATTACATATCAAATGTTATGTACAGAAACAATTTAAAACAAAATCAGTGACTTTGTTTTGCTGTTTAAATTTTTGGTTGCGCGAGTTGAGCCACTTTCAGGCCTAGTGTTTGAACTTGCACTCTGATACCACATGTAACATCCCCAAATTTCATCAAAAAATAATTTTTTTCTAAGCAGTCTATTAGCTGATAAATTCTGTGCGGAAGTATAATTGTGAATGTTTAAAATCATTTTTACTGTTTATTTATACTCTTAATTGCGATAACTATTTGTTTGTAACTGTCGTCAATTTTAAGGTGTCTTAACGACATTCAGATGGATACGTGATCCTATGTTTGAAAATGATATTTTATTTTCTATATTACAGCTTTACAGTTGTGGAAATTCTTTCGACTAGATATTTGTATTTTTGTCTCATGCATTCAATTATTTTGTCCTATAAATCCATATGTCAACATTTATTTAAATTTGTCCCTAAGTCATTAATAGAACTATTGGACCCATTTACTGTTTGTGAGTACTTATGAACTTAGTCGTTTCTTTATCTATAAATCATTGATTGTTTGATTCGTATGTACAATGAATCATAAACTAATTGAGTTGATAATCCATATCTTTATATATATTATGTTGTATATTAACTCACATATATTAATGTTTGATATTTAGCTTATCATGGTTATGTCGAAATATGTTTCTATTTTATTATTGATTTTATATGAATCCCTTTCTTTTTTTGCTTGGCAAGAGAGTTCTGGCGTAACTCTGGGCTTACTTAGCTATGATAGCTAAAGCATGTTTCAATACTCTATCCAGGTTGTATGTTGGTCTTCTCATGAACAAATTGGTTGAAGATATCATACATTATTAAGGCTTTTAACCTAGCCATGCAGTTTATATTACAAGGACTTATTATTATTATCCTAGCTAAGGGTTTTGGGTATTATAACCCTATTGGTATCTACCCAAGTGATGGTGTACAATAAAATTGATGTGTATATGTTACATATAACATTTATGTTTATAACAAGATACCCAAGGTATTAGAGCACTTATGCAATGGAGTTCCAATGGCAAACACTTGTTTAAACTATACGTTATGGGTCAAAATCGAAATGGTAGTGGAGGCCACTTAGGCTTATTTAATAACCCACGTGAAGGTTGGTGGAGAGTTCCACGATGGAAACAAGACCCTAACTTATCACTGAACTTGGAATTGTTATTGTTTTGGCCTGAGGGTTTTGAGAGCCGAGATCTTGCTGGGCTGTCAAGGCCGCAAGGGAACCTTTTTGCTATTACTAACATTGTGTAAGGAGGTTTTCAGGGTTTCAACGTTGTTTACTGTAATGTGAACACCGGTGGTATTAGTTTCTAAGAGAGCTACGCTCATTGTGGTTTTCCTCTTCTCTGCTATAGATAAGCAATGGTTCCAACTGAGACTCGTTTTAAATCTTTAAGTTCTTGGTTCAAGTTTTAGTATAAGACATAGTCTAATTACCTTGTGTTCTTTGGAAGGGTGCTTGTAGCTACTCGTTGTTCTCTTCTCAGGTTTCGGCATTCAACACTTCTAATTTTAAAGGCGAACCCCAGTGGTTTTATTACCACTATAAGCCCTTTGTTTCTCCACGAGCCTCCTTTGTCAACGTAATTTCAAGCACTACCAACGTTGTTGTAATACTATGTTGAAAGCATTTGGCATGCGAAAGTTTTAGCAGCTTGTATAGTGGAATTTGGGTTTATACCTGCATTTTCAATAAAAGATACGGTTTGATTATTTCAATTTGTGTTTACATCTCTGTCGAGACTGTCGGTTATTTGTCTCTTGACTTCTTAATATAAACTTTGTCTTGAAGCCTGTGGTTGGAGATTCATCACTGTAAGGATTTATAAGTTGTAGGGCCCCTCCTCTAGGGTCTTTGTTATTTAACCTGAAACTCAACCACTTGATACAAAAGAGATTAGAAAGCATAATGACTGGATAAATAAACTAAATAAATGAATAAACTAGCAAAATAAAACAAACCATAACCATAACTAGCAAAGCTCGTTTAACCATAGGCGAAGCAACCGTTAGCTCCGCCACCCAACCATAGGCTCATGCTTTCAGTCGCATGGCCTCCCCCGAGCTTTGGATCGTAGAGCTCACACACGTTTTTCAGAAATCCAGCTTGGGTTTCCCCTCCCCCCAGGATTTCTTAGCCAAACCCTTTAAATAGCAGCAAGTCTTTGAGGCACTCAAAAATTACGACAATCGTCCAAATTATGGGCCCTTTTCCTCTTCCCAATGTCTTCCTTATAAAGGAAAACCTCCCGCGACACATGTCGCTTCATGCACAATTATATAATTATTTTTAAATTTTAAAAGAAAACATTCACCCATCCAAGTGTCATCTTTTCTAGGAGATGCACCTAAATCCCTAGGTTTCCTCAAGTCTATCCCCTAGATACTTTAGTTAACTCCTAGCTTTTAGTTGACTAGGTGTCTAATCTTAGAATTCTATTTTGCTCCTAAATAATGATTTCTATTATTTTAAATGCTCAACAAAAATAACTATTCATGTGCAAATGCCTAAAATATTTTTATACATTTGCCAAGTAATAATCTAGAGTTAATCTTATAAGTTTTTAAGCAGTTAAATTTAACAATTAAAATCACTAGGATCACAGTGCCGCGTCGTTGGGATCCTGGTTCCTTAACTTTAATTCTCTGACATGGCACCACTCTGTCGGGTCCAGTCATCCATGGTTTCCATTCCTTGGCATGGTACCGCATCGTTGGGTCCTTGCGTCCATTCTTTAATTTCTCGGCAGGGTACCGTCCTTGCGTCGATTCTTTCATTTCTTGGCAGGGTACTGCATCGTCGGGCACTTCTGCCACCATCTTTCCGTTTTGACTTGCGGGAACTCTTGTAGGGATTTTAGGAATCGTTACCATCCATCCTCCGTCTACATGCTATCTAGGGACTAATGGCGCTGAGGAGTGAGTCCGTTCTCACTGCGTGCCCCTCAACTCGTACGTGACCAGCTCCGTCGTGGCCTACCTCGTACGCCCTCACGCATTCCTCTTGAGCAAGCGGATCAGTGCTTATCTGCTCATGCGTGGTATTCTTGTCGGAAGTTGGCATCGTCGTCGCTCCCCCTGTGTGTGATTTACCCGTACTCTACGACCCTTCATATTCCTTTGTGTGTCCTTCGGTGAACCATTTCACCTATCGCTACACACATTTCTCACAAACATAAATCATTATTTTATTGATTTACAATCAATAGTAATCATAAATATACTCAAAATAAAATCAAAGGATTATTTTATTAATGTTTGAAACAGTCGGGTCACTAAGCAAGTTCCCTCAATGTCTACAGTAGTCTAGGGGCACTACATACACCCCTACTTATTTAGAACTTCATCCCGAAGTTAAGAATAAATGCGGAAAGCTATGACGCATATCAGTTGCGTCCTCCCAAGTCACAAAGCTAAGGTTGTAGCTGTCCTACTATACTTTGGCTTGACAAATCAAGGCTAAGCATTTAAGCAAGAACTCATCAATCAATTATCCCAGTCCACACATATAATTCAATTCATTAATTCATTTATCAACTATATTCATGCACATCATCAGGTGATTCTCCCTTATTAAGACACATCCTATCTCGAAGGGCCACTTTATTGAAGTCTGTTCCACCGGGTCACTCGACAAGTGCTCTTAAAGTCCATAGTCATTTTAGGGGCATTACACGGGCATTACATAAGTAATGTTTCCTGTTATGAAGACCTTCATAGGCTATCCAATGTGTTTTAGTATTTGATTTTGGAAATAATAGTATTGTTTATGTTTAATCCTCTCGGCATTAACATTTTGATTATGACTGCCAATGCAGTGGTTTGATAGTTAAAAGATGAAAGCACAAAAGCTTTGGTCCAAACCCTAACTTGGATTTCTGTGTTGGTTTTGAAATGTTCATGGTTTCATTTTGCCACAGGGTTAAAACCCTAAACCCTGTCATAGAATTATATTTTTGTTTATGTTTTAATAATGTATATGTTAAGACTGGGCGAGTTCTCTTTCGAGACTCGAACCTGTGATCTAAAATTTAAATAACCTGTTTGTCACGTGGCCATGATGCATCCTTTAGATGCCATCGGGCTTATTTCTTTAAGTATTCTGGAACTCTTCAATTATTTTGACTGTAAGAAGGAATTGGTTCCATTTATTTAATGTTTACAGTTTGTGCGAAAAATGTTGGGAACCTGGGTTGCAAAAATACCGGCTGAGCCTCGACAGGTCTCAAACCCTCGTTTCAGTATTATAATAATGGAATAAATGAATTTGTTTACACTATAGTCTTACAGCTATTCTATATATGATACCAGTTAAATTCCACAGGGTCTCGACCCTTGACTTGGTCGATCATTTTTAATATAATATTGATGTAGATTATCTATAACCTATCAATGAACGGCTACAAGGCTTAACCTTTGTCATAGATTGATATTGTTATAGTTTGTATACTTGTTATAGGGTTTAACCCTGACTGTTCCTTTAACTTGTAAATTTATTTAATTATCGAAGTATGATGATCCCGTATTTAAGTATATACTTTATCAATTTCCTTGTTGATGCGTTTTCCAGAACTTTGTTTTGATTTGGAAATATTATATAATAATTTGTTTAAGAAGATCGATTCCTGTAGGATACATCAAAATTAATGCTTAAATTCTAATTTTCTATAATATCATATTTTTATAAAATGAATAAGAGTTCTGCATATTATGTTGATAGGAGTTTTGTTTTGAAAATGTAAGCTTCGATAGTATAATACTTTGTTTATAAGATATGAAAAATCTAGGGTTTTCAAGATATTATTCTCAAACTTTCAAGATGTGGTAATTCTGTAACTTGATATGAATTATGTTTATGGTTTAAACTTTGAAAACATGTATCTCCTAGCTATTGTGTTCACAAGAAGACAGTTTTACAGAGTATAATAATTATTGCATTACTGTATAACACCTATGATGTTTTATATAAATAAACTATTACTGCTAGGTTATCATTATCATTTTTTTTATGAATGAACTATTATATAATGAGTAAACATACAAATGATTAGAGCAGCAATAATGATAAAAGCTATATCTGATAAAATATACAAACTTATTCTTTTACTTAGTAGCTTTCTATCATATCTAATCTATGTTAATTAAACCTCTTCCTATACTAGAGTACATCACCTATGGTGAAAGGAAAAATACAGGAAGAAATTTTATAATCATTCATTCTAATCTATTCATCCATTCAATGTACATAAATCATTTATCAATTTAGAAAATCTATCATCTCTAACGGCTATCTGATATGTAAGATACAACTGAAAACTTATGATAACATTTACATACAATTTGTAGAATAGATCAACAGTTTGAAATTAAATAACATAAACAAAGTAGAACCTGATAACTTGCTAAGGTGGACAAACACCCAAAGAGGACCATTCCTGCCAACCTTCTCCTGAAAGCAGCCAAGATCACTTTCTTTTGGAACCACGATCCTATTCACTGAACCACCTGGACGAAGAACCATGTAGAAGCAAGGAACTCTGGTTGTACTTCAGCAATCAAGAAGACTTGCATACAAACCACTCATATGCACTTCAACAATCATGAAGACTTGCATACATATCATACTCATGTACTTCAGCAATCATGAAGACTTGCATACATGGCTCTACCTCTGCACTCATAAGGAATAAGACAGCCTTACTCTGCAACTCATTACTTATCTTCCCCTCATTGAATATCTTGTGGGCTCAGTTCTAACACCACAAGGAAAAAGTTCTATATCCTGAGAGAATATGTGAGCTCCTGCTCAAATTCAATGGCTATATAAAGATTGCCTAGGTCTTTAGTGGTTAGTTTTGCATTCAATGAGCCATCCTTTCAGTTCCATCATCCTTGGGGAACATGACCACATTTTAAGGGAGTTGTCCCATAACAACAACTAGTAAATGAGTGCAGATGTTGCCACTTGTTCATTTCCTTCTACGCCAGATTCCATTCCTCCTACTGTGTCAGTGAAAACTATTCAACAGTATCTTTGGGTGAGTGTCTCCTATTTTAATTTATTAAATAATAATATGATTCATTTACAGTCATCATTGACCATCCTTGGTCATTAATACAAAACTTTACAATAAAAGTTAAAGTAATGTTTTTACACAAACATAAAATGTTTCAAGTACTAAGTAGGTTACAATCGAGGACGATGTTGAAATTAAGAGGGGGTGTTTGTAACCTACCTAGATTTGAAAACATTTTATGTTTGTGGAAAAACATTACTCTAAAACTTATTGTAAAGTTTTATGTTATTGACCAAGGATGGTCAAGGATGACTGTAATTGAATATTATTATTATTTAATAAATTAAAATATGAGACACTCATCCAAACAGGACTATTGAAGAGTGTTCATTGACCCACTAGGAGGATTGAAATTGGTGTAGAAGGAAATTGACAAGTGGTAGCATCTACACTCAATTACTAGTTGTTGCCGGGGGAAACTTCCCTAAAAATGTGGTCATGTTCCCCAAGGATGGTGGAACTGAGCAGGTGTCTCATTAAATGTTAAACTAACCCAAAAGACCTAGGCAATCTTTATATCCATCGAATTGAGCAAGCATCTCACAACTTTTTCTGTGTGTTTGCTGGGAACTGCTATGTTGAGCACACAAGAGATTCGATGAGGGGATGATAGCTAATGAGTTGCAGAGTAAGACTGTCTTATGCTGCTGAGTTGCAAAGAGATTGTTTTCTATGTAAGTATTCATGATTGCTGAAGTACAAAGATATTGTCACATGCTTCTACACAGAATCTTCGTCCTGGTGGCTTAGTGAACAGGCTCGGGGGTCCTAAAGCAAGTAATCTTGGTTGCTTTCAGGAGATGGTTGGGAGGAACAGTCTTCTTTGGGTGTTTGTCCACTTCTACAGTTTGAAACAGGTTCTACATTTTCCTAGTTATTTACTTTTAACCTATTGTTATATTTATGAAGGTTTCATTTGTATGTTACCTGGATTTTCTAACTTAGATATTAGATTGATTATCACACAGTACTGATGATTGTTTTATGATTAAAATATTGAATGATTTGATTAGAAATTTTAGAATGATGAATATAACTCTTCCCTGTATTTTTCCTTTCACTTTCTTGATGTACTCTACTACAGAGAAGTTTGTTTAAGCAATAGATAGAAATGATTTCAATGTTGTGATTAAAATAATGATCTCCTATTTTATACCAAATATATATATCTTCATAAAATGCATACTGTAATAATATTCAGAATTTAGTATTTCCTAGAGATTTTCTTTGTTTTTCATACAGTATTTGCAAGTTTAAAAATAGAAGATATTAGTGAAAATCAAACAGGCCAGAATAGGATAGATTATTGTAAGTACAATGTTGTTCTCGTTTGTACTTATAAATAAAAATCAAAACTCTGAAAAGTGTTATACAGTTAATATTGAAACCTAGAAACATGCATGATAAAATATCATTATTGCTAAATAGTTCAGAGTCGAATAGATCGTTACCAGTATGCTACTAATAGTGCTAACATATAGTATTAATAATATAATTGCATTATTTATATATAATACACATATATCGGATACATTATTAATATTCACATCTCATAATGTTTATACTTCATATACTTACAGTAGACAAAAATCGATCAGTACTTCAGTACTCTAAAACACAGATTTTGTAATAGATAAAGTTTGCACAAATCAAAGCATCGAGTCCCTTAACTTGTAACATCACTATTTTATCAAATAGTATACTCAACGTTATTAAGGGTTTATACAAATAAACCAGCATGAAATACTTTACTCAGAACTCATATCAACTTCAAATGATCACGATAATGGACAAATAGAAGTATCAAAAAATTCATTATTGCTCCATTAAAATCAACAATTCAGAATAGCTCATCAAGTCAAAGGTCTGTAATGATTCTATAGAACCTAAAATATTTTATACATTCAGTATTGCTCTAATTAAGATCAATACAATACTTTGCTAATATACAGCTTCATGTATATAGTTTTACGGTTGAAACCCTTTAATTAAATTTATAATTATAATTCTAAAACCTTTTGAACAGAAGAACAACTAAATAAACTGAACTATAAATAATAACCAAAATCAATGTTGATAGAGCCGTAATGGCCTATTGTTTTGAAATAATACATTTGAAATAAAAATCGTATTCACATTTAAGGACATTGTCCTTACTTAGGATACATAATTACATTAGTGTACAGAACAAACATCAAGACTATTTAATACTAGGCTGAGAGCTTTGAGCATAACTCTTGTTAGGGTTTGATAAACCCTGAGCTGTAAGCTATCATATAAATAAACAGATCTATAACCGGAAGTACTATGATTTATTTAATATCAACTATCAAACAGTCAAGAGACTGTGGACTAAAGTCCACATATATATTCATATAAGAAACAAGACTTAAATAATTAACCAACAAAAATTGATAGTCAAGGGTTCGATATTCGTAAAGAGATCACCCCTCATATCATATCATATCATATATATATATATATCCATTTAATAAATAGTTCGGTATTACAAATACAAGCCCACAGGGTTGGTTAAACCCTATATACATGATTGTAAATAAAAAATATTTCATCCTGTTAGAACTAGAAATATAAAATAAACATAAAAATGTTAATATTACAATGGGAATAGAACGGGATCCAATCCCCATAACCAAAGCTCAAACCAAGAAATTCGACAAATAAAATCTATGACGGGTTGAGAGTTCAATACCCGTAAAGATCGACCACTGGTTTACAAAGATTAACAATTAAATACAAAATATAAAACCATTTGTAATCACTTTTCCAGGATCGAATCCCTTTAAAACCATTTTGATATCATTACGCACATACTTAGTAACAACACATTTTTAAATTAAATGCAAGTTTTCCACAGTAGGGTTTATGCTCAAACCTTTACACTTCAACCATTTACAAAACATAATGAAGTCACAATAACAAAGAACTATCGTAGCAACAATATCGATAGAGAAGGATAACACTGGTTTTTTTTCATTATTGAGGAGTTGGTCGAAACCCCAACTCAAGGTATAAACCCAGAAAACCTTACAAGCTATCCTTCCCACGAAAATGCCAAATAGATTGCAATGAATCAAATGAAGATCAACGCTAGCAATAATGCAAAGCAAAGTGTTGACAGAGGTGTTATGGTGAAGGCCCAAGGCTTACCGTGGTCTTCCAATGACTGTAGTTGTCACCCCTTAGCAATGCAACTGCTGAGACCACATGTCAAGACCAGGGAGCAACTGGAAACAATGGAAAGGAAATCCCTATCAATACAGGTAACCAGATACCAAAGGATTAAAACGATATATCATAAATATAAAATATGAATAAGAACTAAAACAACATAATTTTACGCTGAACTATACCTCTATAAATAACTGAGAATTTTGATAGCAGAGATCATAGTTCTCCATTTGACCAAGCCAAGGTAAATGACTTAACACAACAACAACAATGGAACTCTGGAATACCCTATGTGTTTAAACTTCATATTGAGACTGTGCGTGGTGTTCCCTAGTGGCCATGGCGGCCAAGAGAGCTCGGCTCTCCTACCTTCGATACAAGCAACAAGTGTTAACGCGAAACCCTCAGCGTATAGTTAGGGTTTATCCCATACGTGGAGTCCTTCACCAACCTTCACATTGTCGCATTGAATGCCTGGACTATCTTCCACTTAACATTATATTTTTATCCACAACCATATAGTTAAGGTCCTCCTTTGTAATACCATCAAGCTCTATCATAGATTGCACCAAGATCATGGTAGTTGTTAGGTTTTCTAGTATACAAACTAATACCATAACTTTTTTTATTAAATCACTTAGGTTCAAATGACCCCATCCTCTAGTAAGGTCAAGGCTACATTACTTCTTGATGGTGCTTTAAGCCATCTAGCTAGGTTATTGCATAACCTTATCTCTTTTAATTTATGCAAACATTAATTATTTTACTTGGGAGCCCTCACCTGTAACCCTAGGAAAAGTGTGGCAACATGCATTAGCTTGACAACAGCTAAGTAAGCCACGGGGCATCACTAGAACCCCTTTCAAGTAAAAGAAGACAGTGAGCATCACAAACATCACAAATTGATAGATTATACTACGATGATAATAACGACAAGATAGACTATGAATTTAAGACAAATAGCATTGTTTTCCGACAAATTGAATGTTGACATAAGTGCATTAAGAATTTAATAGTCAATTAATCCCTATTTAAAATATCGTACGAAATAAAAAATGATCAATGCATTATAGATGACAATATAACTGGAAACATAAATAATTTTAGAAACAGTAAAAGAGATCCACAGTCCTACTTCAATGTTTAAGGACTTAAAAGATAAATGTCGATTTTATAAATATCAAAATAGCATTAATGAATGCAAGTTACATTTCTACAAATAACAAGATAAAAGAAATTCCACAAGTATAATACTAACATTTATAGACAGTTACACTATGTATAAAATTTTTGAATTTTTGTGAAAATTTGGACAGCCTAGAAGAAGTCATCAATCACTATAAGGATAACAGGGTATCCATGATTCTCAATGTAAGGTGATCTAGTGGGTGGGCCAACCCTGATAGTGGTGTAGACTTGGGACCATCACCGATGGATTTCCTGGAAGATCCATTGCCCAAATGGAGGGGATATTGAATGAAGGTTTGATATTATAAATAGGCCTAGAAGATCCATTGGAGGAAAAAGAATGAGCATTAGCCAAACATTCTTGATGGAAGCTGATACACTGGTCAAAGTTGATATCAGAAACAAGACTAGCAAAGTGATCAACCATCAAAGCCATTGGGTTTCAAGGAATCAATATGAGATGGAAACTACCAATGAAAATAAGTTATAAAGAAGAAATAGATTGAAGAAGAGCCATCAAAAAATTGAATTTTGTGACGAAAAATGAAGTATTTTCGCTGGATCATTTGATGCCCTCCATATCTAAAGATGAACATGAAAAATAACTCCATTAAAAGAATAAAATCTTAAACATAATAACCACAAGCCAATAGAAGATTCCATATGAACAAGATAATATTTGGACAATGTATCGAAAACTCACATATAACCCAATGGAAAAATAAGTTGAACAGTCAAAGAAAGAACACCAATAAAGGGAGCTTATTAATTAATCATATTACAATCAAGTTTCAAGAACAAGTCCATTATCACAAAATCACTGAAAGCATATAATTCAAACATGGAGTAAGAAAAGGAATACAATAGAAGTATAATTTAACTTAGTATTACTACGACATGCATAGTTAAATTATCAAAATTCAAACATGGAGTAAGAAAAGGAATGCAATGGAAGTATAATTCAACTTTTTATTACTATGACATGCATAGTTAAATTATCAAAAGTAGCAACAATCATCCAAACAGTAACACACAATAGATAAAGTTGGCAAATCATACACCATGATAATATAACGAAGGAGACATATTCTCAAAGCCTATTATGTTTATATATATATATATAACATTAAGTCCATTACACACCCAAAAAAACAAAGGCACCAACCTTGACCAAAATCACAAATGATGGCCCATAAGAACTGACATATTCAGAGCACAACACGACACGTTTATCCACATATATTTTCCACAACATGGCAACAAAAATGAACCTCTTCTCAAATCCACTAAAGCTAATGAAAATCACAACGATCCCCATCGCTAATGAGTATCCCTATAGCTAGTGATGTGATGTATGTCTAAGAAGCATATAAACATGCTTAGAAAATAAATCAGCCATTAGTCCCAAAAGTTTAATGAAGCCCATTGGTACAGATTCACACTAGAAGCATATAAACATGCTTAAAAAATAAATCAGCTATTAGTCCCAAAAGTTTAATGAAGCCCATTGGTACAGATTCCCACTACTAACTAGGACTTTAACTAAGATTACTAATTCCTAGTAAGAGGACTTTAACTAAGATTACTAATTCTTACTATTTTTAAGAGTTTGTCCATGAGATTTTCCATCTTAGATATATAAAAGGGTTGTATTTATAAGGTTGAACTAGTGTGGAGCTTTCGGTAGGGTAAATATAAATAACGTGTTCCATATCTCTTTTTTCCAAGTAAGATTGGTTGTCCTTGTCTTTCTAAGAAAATCTAGATGTAAGCCAAGTTTGTAAGCTCATGTAGACCGTCTATTCACGGGCCCTCTCCATTGCTATATAAAAAGAGCCCTCATGTAATTTTTCTCAAGACAGATTAATAAAATCTCTTCATTATTGTAGTTTAGAAAGATTTAACAGATGAATTTGATGAGAAAGTTATGCCTCCATATAATACAAGTGGAAAGTGGCTTTGTCAATGATTTGCTAAATATAAATCATTGCAATATGTTGAATAAATTTATGCAAATGGTTACACGACATACAAAAATTAGCATTCATTTGTTACTTATTTACACATATAAGTTAAATAAATGGACGCAAATGGTTACATCCCATAAAAAAAGGGTTAGACATTCATTTTTTTATTTGAAGATTAATATGTGATGAAAGGTGATGTCTTATTAAACTCTTACGAGTTTGATTGCCATGAAAAAATAAAGCAAGTTGTTACTAATTATGACAAGTTTATAGTTGACATTCATTTTGATTTCATGATTAATATGTAAGAGAATGTGATGTTTTATTAAAATCTTAGAAACTTGAATGTCAAGAAAAAATTGAAGCAAATCGTTAATGATTATGACGAGTATATGGTTGACATTTTTTATTTGATGATTAAAAAGTAGGAGGGGGTGATGTATTATGGAGTGATGTTTTATTAAAATGTGAGGAGCTTAATTTTTATGAAAAAATAAAACAAATCATTAATGATTATAATGAGTTTACGGTTGACATTTTTATTTAATGATTAATATATAAGAAGAAGTTATATCTTATTAAATTATTAAAATTTTGGTTATTCTGAAATTGTTATTGTTTATATATATATATAATTTTGTCATGTTCATTAATAATTTTATGAAAAGAAAATTTAAAATTTGAACAAAAGATTACTTCAAAATTTTAAAATTTGAATAAGATATATATATATATATATATATATATAATTTTGTCATATTCATTAACAATTTTATGATTTTTTTTTTAAATTTGAATAAGACATTACTTAAAAATTTTAAAATTTGAATAAGACATTATTTCTTGTTTTTATGTTAATTTGTTATACTAAGTTGTAATTTTAAAATTTTAAATAAATATTAATTCTTTATTGTATTTTTTGCATATAAATTTAAATTTCTCTATAATGAATTATATTAACGTGTGGTCTAAAATTTCTACAATTTCAAATAGAAAAAAATTGATTTTTTCGGCACAATTTTGGAAAAATCTAACATATTTTTTTAAAAATCCTGGTTACAACTCTCAAATTCTGAAATTTTGTGTGCCCTAATGGTTTTTTATGGTGTTGAATCCATTTCTATCATCAAAATCACCATTAAAACACATTTAAATTCACATTTAGCAAAATAAAAAACACCGAATTTCTGTGAAAAACCCCATCCAGACCAAATTGTCGAATTTTTAGGCTACTCCTTATATTAAACATAATTGTATTAATGAAAATTTAGGCTTTCCCACCTCCCCACCTTTCAATGACGATTCCTTAAAAATGTGGTAGACAAATAATGAATGAGAACTACATGAGATTTGATTGGTTGGTTATTTGAATGAGGATTGCATAGCTTTGATTGATTGGTTAAGAGGGTATTATGATATTGCCCCAATATAATGTGTGGTATGATTACTTAATTAATTATTCACAATCGCTTCAATGTGTGTGGTATGGTTAATTAGTTAATTCTCTTCATACTCATTAATTAAGATGGATTTGATTGGTTAGTTAAGAGAGTATAATGATCTTGCTCCAATATTATTGCACCGAGAGGCACTCTGTAACAAAATAATACAAAGTAAAAAGTAATAAATATTATGTCGGCTATAAACAAAAAAGAATAATACAAAGTAAAAAGTAATAAATATTATGTCGGCCATAAACAAAAAAGAATAATACAAAGTAAAAAGTAAATATGAGACTTAAACTAGAGACTTTAGAGCTTAGGATTAGGTGGTAAATATTATGTTTGCCATGAACAAAAAAGAATAATACAAAGTAAAAAGTAAATATAAGACTTAAACTAGAGACTTTACTTTTTACTATTTACTTTTAATACAAAGTAAAAAGTAAAAATGAGACATTAGAGTGTGTTTGTCCACTAACAAAATAATACAAAGTAAACAAAAAATAATAATACAAAGTAAAAAATAAATATGAAACTTAAACTAGAGACTTTAGAACTTAGAATTGAGATGGCTGGTATTGCACTCAAAGAGCTATTCAAGGAGAGGTTTGCACCTAGGGAGATTTGATCCCTCTCAACGCTTAATAGAGCCTAGGATTTGGTTCTAGACTGATTTAATTAATTCCCTTCATTTATGTGGTATAATTCCAAGTGATTAAGCACATTTATAGGTTAAAACTAGATAAAGTCAACATTCATGTAAGCATTATAATAATGATTTATATATTTAAGTTTATAAATAAGGTTTATCAATGTATAAGTAGAGCGAAGTAGACCACTCACTCCAACGTTTCGGAGAATTTTTATAAAGGCTTATTTATACATAGTAAATTGATAGAGAGGTTGGCTTAGTTATACATAGTAAATCGATATAACGAAGTGATCTTAAATATACATGAACTATTATTGTTCATGCAGAATATTCTTTTGTTTAGCTTTGTCTTTCCTAGATTAGTATTTTTTTAACACTTTTAAAAGAAAATAATGTTTTTTTAATTTTGCAAACTTTTTTTTACAAATATAAAACATCACGAGTATTGAAAATAACTCTTTTATCATCCAATATAAAACATCACGAGTATTGAAAATAACTCTTTTATCATCCAATATAAAACATCACAAGTATTGAAAATAACTCTTTTATCATCCAATATGTCATCATTGTTTGAACGATTAATATTAAAAATAATGTTTTTTTAATTTTGCAAAATTTTTTTACAAATATAAAACATCACGAGTATTGAAAATAACTCTTTTATCATCCAATATAAAACATCACAAGTATTGAAAATAACTCTTTTATCATCCAATATGTCATCATTGTTTGAAAGATTAATATTAAAAATTATTAACATTGAGATTATTTTTTTTAGTTGGTGTTATTTTTTTTAATTATCTAATTGTATATTTAATATACAAATTTAATTTTTTTTTATAATTTAATAGAATAATTAATCAAACAAATTGATATAAAAAGCTGAGTAATGATTGTTTTGTTATATTTAACTATAATAATTTTAATTTTATTAAAATTTATAACTTCTTATTATAATTATTTAAGAATAGTTTAAAAATACAATTTAGCCCAAATTATAAATTTAAAAAATTTCACAAATTAGGAAATCATTAATTGAATTATTTAATAAAATTTATAGATATGTTTAATTTATATTTTGTATTTTCTTACATAACAAAAAAATCACCTTGAAAAATGGTTAAACATTATATAATCATATTAAATACTTATAACATTTTATAATCACAATTGAAATTAAATTATCTCATAAAACTATAATTAAAGTTAAACATTATATGAAATTTCAAATTTAAATGAATGATACATCTTAAATTTAATTGAAAAATGTAGAAATTATTAATGATGCTAATCATTTACATTCACAATATATGTAAATCAAACAAGATCAACATTAACAAAATACAAAACATACATCAAGGGTAATATCAAAATCAATATATATACATACATATCAAATACGCCACACATGACATCTCAAATTTAATTAAAAAATAGTCATTAATAATATAATCATTAACATAATGTATTTTATAAATAAAATCCATCAATATCAACAACGTATTTAAACAAATAATATATTAATGAACAATAATGTCAAAATCAATAAATATGTAAAATATACATCTTAAGGAAAATACAAATGTTAAATATACAACACAATAATAAAAAATATACACGTTGACAACTGCTATAAGCTATGTCTACCACCAAAGGTAGAGGCGCCAATATCTCCACCATATAATAATGTAGAAAATAGCATCGAAGGAGGGGATGCCAACCGATCTACTTTTAGAGGAGATCATGGTGGTAAATTTGTTGCTAGAGGAGATGGTGGCCAATATATTACTAGAGGAGGAGATGGTGGTTAATTTGTTTCTTTAGAAGGATATGATGGTTAATCTACTACTATAGGAGGATAAATGGTTGGTGTAATGTCCTAATATTTTAACCCAAGCTATTGGTTGATTTACATTTATGTATCTAAGCATGAAGCTTAAAAGGAAAAACATGATATGTAATGGTGTGATTGTAATCATTCATTTTACTTCTCATAAACCAAATGGGAAAAACCGGAGATAGAGAGGCCATAATCCCACTAGAGGATAAGTTTGACTTAGAGATTAAATACTAAACATAAAATATGGAAATTATATTCCACACCTTACATAATATAGATTAAAGTGTTAAAACATTTCAAAACCCTAGCAATAGTTAGTGTGAGGTGTCTCACTTACATTACACTTAGGAAAATATTCTAAAACTAGAATCCTTTACCATTTAAAAGAAGAGGGAAATCAAGAAAAGGGACACATTATCTTTAGGGAAAAGAGACAAAGAGGAAGAGAGTAAGAAAGCTAGGGAGGAGTTGAAAACACAAGAGAAGGAAGAAGGCAAGTTTAAATTCTAGTATGAAGCAAGAAGGAAGAGGATTCTTGATATGTAAAATTTAAGCAGAGATACACCTCCCTTGTGATTTATCCACTATTATGAGCACTAAGAAGTGCATGGTGTGGGAAAAAATGGGGTGGCTTCTATTAAAGAACTAGTTTCATTCTAACAAATTAAAATGAAGATCACAACTGAAACCCCTGAGTTGCTTAACCCTAGTGGTATTATGGCCTAGATCGGTGGTGACTACAAGAGCGGAAAGGATTTGGTGTTCTTATGCATCTCTATGGTAAGCTGGTTCACGGGGAATTCCCATTGGGTTTGTAGAAACAATCTACGGGAACAAATATAAGTGAAATCTTGTACTTGTTATTTGTGTATATAAATACTATTTTTAATGATAATATTCTTTCTATTCTTAAAATTCCATCTAAATGTTATAAATTATTAATTTCCATTATGTCAATGTTAATATAAGTTCCTAAATTAAATAATTAATGGGATTGTATTGAATGTCATGTTCTTTCTGCAATACAAATACTTCAACAAATTTTATTGTGCACAGATAGTATTTTTTCTATTCCGGAGAGGTAAAACTGAATGTAGTAACTCTATTTTTCCTTTGTGTATGAAAATAGAAAAAGGATAAATAGGAATGAATACATACACACACACACACACATAAATGGGGTCAAAGTATTTTGATGGGTGGTTTCTGCAGACTCTTTCTACCAAATATAGGCATGGTTTTAGAAGAGGACCACGTAGACTATGGCTCTTTTGAAGATCGTGAACTACTTGCTTATCTAATAATTTTTAGATATCATGATGAATTGGTGGAGACTTAGTGGTGCTTGATGGAATTTAGTGAAGATGTGAAGGATTTTGAAGTGGATCCCGTTTTTTACAACTGATCTCCACTTGGAACCCCCTAGACGAAATTCGTGAAGGTAGTTTTGGATCCCCAGTTCCGAACATATGTCCTTCACACAAATCATCATTCATCTCATTCCTTATACCTGTTGTTACAATTAGAAACTAATATCCCTAATCATGGTCTTCAGGACGCGTCCCTAGCTCTTGCAAGTCCATGTCCAAACCTTAACCTTGCTAGCAAAAAAAAGAAGGTAAATTGTTTGAAGGCAAGGGCTAAGAATATTAAATTGGTGCTTGGGAAATATGTGGGTATGGATCAAATTGAGGATTTGACGTCTAAAGCACTTGTTGGATGATTCATGGGAAAATTGCTAAAACTATATGCTTTCACTTCTTGTCTTGATGTGAATTGGAAAGGGATTATGGGTTACATTCCTAGATTCCATGTATTTCTAAAAGGTTGGTTATGCTTCAAATTTCACTTGGAATATGATCTAGAACTTATCTTGTCAATGGTTTGTCTCTTGGACCCTTCAAGTCTTCTCCAAAAAAAATGGTTGCCTAACTTTGATCCCTGGCGGGAGCTGTTCATTGTTCATCATGTATGGGTCCTTCTTCTGGGATTTCCCATGGAGCTATGGACATAAGATGTTTTAAGGAAAATAGATAACACCCTTGGAAGGTTTATTGTAGTAGAAAGGGATATGCATTTGACCTCTAACAAGAGGGTTTCCAAAGTCTTGGTAAAACTAGACTTGTCGGAGGGGATTTGGGAGGAAATACAAGTTGGATGGCACAAAATATCCTTTATGTAGCCACTTGATTATTGGAAAGTGCCATTTCACTGTAAATTTTTTTGATAAGTTGGAAATATTTGAATGGATTTTCCACTAATATCTACAAGGAATTTTCTAAGAGTCTTGGCTTAAAACAAATATATAAACCCCTTTCTTGAAAGAGTTCCTCCTAAGTCCCCTATCATTAGAGCGTTCAAGCAAAGCCAAGCAAGTCCAGGGGTCCATCTTAAGAAATATATTGAATTGGATTTTTCGAAGGTGGTTATGAATGTCTCTGAGCCTTCTGTTTCTCCAAGCATTCAAGGTTTACCTTCCACCCAGATTCATAATCCTATTGTTTCTTCTATTCCTAATACTACTCTCGATGAGGTGAATATTAGGGGAAGTGAGTGCATAGGGAGGTTTCCTACACATGTCTCTTCTTGGATCTTAATTTATGATATTCCTATTAGTCATCCCATCTTTAGGAACCTAGGATATTAGAACAAACCATGAACTGTGAAGCACTAGTTTCATATTATCAATCTCAGGAAGATTCATTCTCTGTTGATAATGATTTAGTCTTTTGGGAAGCTTCCCAGTCTTCTAAAGGAGAAAAAAATCCAACTATCTCATTGAACTATTTTTTGCGCTCTAAAACAAGTATGGAGCTAGAAGATAGAAGTGAAATTGAAGGTGGTATAGGTTCAATAGCTATCTCGGTAGGCCATCCAGGAATAAATTCCTTGATATCCCAAGAAAAATCCAAAGGCTACCTAAAATATATGGAACGTAAAAAATGGATTATTAATGGGGTACTTAGAGCTAGAAACCCTGCCCAAAAATGTTCCAAATGATAGTTCTATCCATCAATATCATAGGGTTGGGAGGAGCCCCTAAAAAGTGAGTCCGTCATATATTAGTATATCTACATTGTGTAGATGTTATTCTTATTTAGGAATCAATGTGTTTTGGATATGAGGAGGTGGAAGTTCTATCCTCTATTCAACCAAATTGAAATTTTTGTTCTCTAGATTCTACTGGTTGTTATGGGGGTTTGATGTTAGGTTGGGGACCACTGCTTAATGTGGTCTCTTCTTTTGTCTCTGGTGTAGGCATTCTCATTGAGGGATAAGTCAGAGATATCAAAAATCAATTGAAATTTATCAATCTCTATGGTCCCTTCTCTGATAGGAAGGTATTCTAGGATGATCTCAAAGGTTAGAGCTTTATGTACGGGGAAAACTTGATCCTAGGAGTAGACCTAAATTTAAATTACATGAAATTTAGATGAACAATAGGCCTCCCAACCCTAATTAAAACTCCATTTCATCATGTATTAGACAATCAAAATGCTTTAAAATTTAAAAGAGGTGCATGTATGAGGCAATTTTTATTATATAATTTGGGGATATGTGGAATTTTTTAATAATATAATTTGTCTACCCAGTGCCCAAGATGCCTGAAATTATATTGGATATTGATAATGAAATTAATACGTTAACCAATTTTAGGTGATACGTGACCCATATATAATATATAATAGTAATAGTAATTAATATTATAACTAATACATAATAATACTGTATTATAATAATATATACACCGTGAAAAGTTGTGTCCAATAACTTTTACTAATATCATAACTAATATACACATCCATATTTTAGGTAATAGGTGACCAATATATAATAGTAATTGTAATTAATATTATAACTAATATACTATAATTAATATATTATAATATGACTATATACCATGAAAAGTTGGGTCCAATAACTTTTAATTAATATCATAACTAATATTAATATATAATAGTAGATAATATTATAAGTATATATAATAGTAATTGATATTAAAACTAATATATAATAATATTATATTATAATTAATATATTATAATAATACTATACACAGTGAAAAGTTGGGTCAAATCATTTTAAAGATGGCACTACATATTAATTTTCTTTCCTTAATTTGGGTGAAAACACTACATCGAACTTCGTCCTCACAAATTGATTTTAATAAAAAATATATCTCTCAGGTAGCTTTGATAAAAGTGCAATAACGTTGGGCAACTTTGATAAAAGTGAAATAGTATAAAAAATTGCCTAAATGGCATTATTTTATCATTTTCCTTAGGAGGCCCATTTTTCATCCAAATTTCCTCTAATGAATATTTATTCCAGGAAAGTGTGGGGGGGTTTAGCTAGAAAATACCCCTTGTATGAGTGCTTCTCTCTTCTCTTTGAAGAACTCAAGTTGATTTATATTGAACCTGTAAAATGTCTCCCACTTGGAGAAATTTACGTTAGTGATGCAATGGCATATCTAAGTGGTTGGACCGATTTCTTATTTTGGAAAATATTATGGAAGAAGGTGCTCAATATAGGTCATGGATTGGATAAGGAGGGGGTTCATATCATTGAACAATACCATTCCTCATGTATTTGGGATAGAATAAGCCTCTATCTCCCTTCAAGTTCAACCACAATTGGTTGAAATATGATGAATGCAATTCCTTAATGTTTTCAAACTGGGTGCCCATATAGATCCAACTCATGGGGAAATGAAAATGTTCCATTCTATGGAAAATTTAAACAGACTCAAATATTTGACTATGGAATGGAATACTAATAAAATGAAGGCCATGATCATAGACTTAGAAGTGATCGAGTGGGACTTAAAATATCTTTACGACTAGAGCAATGCAAGTGTTTTCTCTGATTAGGAATTGGAACTTTTAAGGCTTTTGGAGGAGAAAAAGTAGCATATTTTAGAATTGGAGGAGGTTTTCCTAACGTTTGAAAACTAGGGAAATAAGGATTTCTGAATGAGATAGGAACATCAATTTCTTTCATTATTTTTCCAACTTCTGGGAATTTACTAATTCCATGTAGGAAATAGGTCTTGCAGATTGTACTAATTAAGCCACCATGCTTGTCGATATTGCTTCTTCAGTAGTTGATCATTTCAAATGTTTGTATATAGAACCTATTGTTTCCTAGATTGAGGCACAATTGAAAATAATTAGGTCATTTCCAAGATCTATGAATTGTAAATCTAAAGATGAATTGGAAGCTCCTAGTTCTAAAGAAGAGATGAAAATTGTTTTAAGCTCCTGCAAAAAGGACAAAATTACTAGGCCTAATGGATGGCTTGCCAAATTTTATTTTGGATTCTCATATATGGTCCTGGATTACTTGCTTCAAGTTGTTGAGTAGGCTTGAACTTCACGTATTATCTTTGGATCTATCAATTATGCGTTTATAACATTAATTCCAAATAAAAATGAGTCCTTGTCCTCCAAGGATTTTAGGGATATATATCTTTGTAACCTACTATATAAGTTGATTGCTAAGATCATTGAAAACATAATTAATCCTATTCTATACAAAATGATTTCCAAGGAACAGTTTGGGATTTTTAATAGTAGACAAATCCATGATGCCATAGGGGCTTCCTACGAGGGTACACTCCATGAAAAATTATAAATTGGTAGGGGCAGTTATGAAAATTGACCTATCCAAACCTTTTGACAAGGTCAACTAGTTGTTTTTAAGGTTGGCTCTATTGCAAATAGTTGTGAACTTATCAATGTTTAATTGGATTATGGGTCTTTTGCTTCCTTTACAGTTCTCATAAACAGATCCATCTCAAGCTTATTCAAGGAATCTAGTTGCCTTCGTCAAGGATTCCCTTTTTCTCCATTCTTATTCCTATTAATCACTGAATGGATTGGAAAATTAATTACTAATGCTCAAATAGAAGGTATGATACAGGGAATCAAATTGGCTCATAATACGTCTATCACACATCTCTTTTTGTGGATGATATTATTTTATTTGGGAATGGACATATCCGAGATTAGTCCTCCTTCAAGAAACTTCTACATATATTTTCTGCAGCCACTGGTATGGAAATAAACTTGTTAAAATCTAAAATCTTTTTCAATGCTTTATCACATGTCATGGAGGCCCAAATAACCAATTTTTTTCCTATTGCTTCATGCCTTCTAGACAAAGGGTTAAACTATCTCGATTTTTTTCTAAAACCTTCTAACTGTAGATTTGCAAATTGGTTATGGTTATTCAAGAATATAGAGGCCAAGATTTTGTGTTGGTGTTTTCGTTGGTTGTCTTGTGGTGGAATATTGATCCTCGTAAAATCCATTTTGGACTGCATCCATGTGTATTGCCTCTCAATTTCTTATGTTCCAAAAGCAATACTTGAAAATTTTAGGAAGAAATATTTCATTTTTTTGTGGATAGGTAGGAAAAAGAAGGAAGCAATACCCTTGGTAAAATGGACTACATTGGAACAACATAAAGATCAAGGGGGTTAGGGGATTAATCATATCCACAAATTTGTTCAGGATATGGTAGCCAAAGGTCTATGGTGTGTATTCTTCAATAACGATATTTGGGCTCTATTATATAGGATGCGTATTTTCCAAATCTTTCAATGGAAGATTGGATCCGTTTTGATCCCAAATCATTCAAAGGAGTTTTGAATGTGTGGAAAGGATTGACTGGGGCATTTCTACTGCTTGGGAAGCGAACAACATGGAGAATAGAAAATGGAGAAAATATTATACTAGGATTCGATCCTTGGATAGGTTGTACAATAAAATATAATCTCTTAGAGGTATTCACAGGAACATGGGTTATCCATATTGAGAGATGTTATGTTGGTTGGTCCAAATAGATTTGGTTTCCAATATTGGTTATCAAGTGAAGAGATATCCATTCACGACCAGTAGAGGGAAGAATTGAATGCATACATTGATGTGCTATCTCACAGTACAATTTCTCTTTAGGATCAAGAAGATGATATGCATTGGTACTGGAACAAATCCACTAGTGAGTTATTAACAAAACTTGGTTATGAAGCCATTTAGGAAGAAAATCAAAATTTGGACAAACTTTGGTGGTGGAACATGATCTAGAAACTTTATTTCCCTCTTAAAATCATGTTATTTGGTTGGTTGGCCATGTCCAACAAGATTCTAACATGGGATAATTGTCAAAAGAGAAACTAGCATGAACCAAAAAGGTGCATACTATGAAAAATTCAATCTCAATAAATGGATCACCTATTTGTGACTTGCTCCTTCTCTAAAGTTGTTTGGAAATATGTGCTTCGGGTATGTAATTATCTAGGATCTTGGAAAAGGATACTCTAATTATATGCTACAAATATTGGAACCAGAATCAAAATTTATCTTCCTTTATACACCTTCCCCACTATACCATTTGGGCTCTTTGGCATGCTTTTTATAAATATATCTTTGAAGACAACATTTAGACACTAGCTCAAGTATCATTCAAAATTCATAGAATTAGTTGGATCCAAAAAAGTTACGAAACAAAGGATACTCAAGCAGCTAGAGAACGGTTATAATATAGGTTGGGTTTTTTTGATGGAGATCATTAGGGGATGTCGGGTTCTTGTGGTGCGGGTGGATTAATTTATCTCAATAAATCTCATTTCTTTATTTTCAAGTATGGAGCAGGGATATGATCCAATAAAAAAGGTGAATGTTTTGCTCCATGGATGGTCTTGCATTGTGCTATTGAAAAAGGTATTCGACTCTTACAAGTTTGAGGGGACTCAAAACTGCTAATGGGCTGGTGCATCCAAAGATGTATAATCTCCAATATAGCATTATCTCCATTGTTAGATATGGTTAAAAAATCCACATATGATTTTCACTCTATTTCTTTCCATCATTTCCATAAAGAGTTCAATTCCAAAGTAGATATTATTACAACCAAAGAAGATATTATCTTACTAGAAGGCACCCTACAAATTCAAGAACATGGGATAATTGAAATCCTCCCTATAGACTAATCTCAACTATGGTAAGAAGAAGGATATCTAGATATGTTCATTTTTGTGTTGAAGGAGGCACATCTATGTTTTTTTTAAGAACATGTCATCCAATCTTGTTCGATAGGTCAGTAGTGTAAAAAATTTGAACGTATGGGTCAACTAAAAACCCATTGGAAACTATGGTTTATATTTTTGGATGTGAAGGAAAGTAAGGTCAGTTTTCTCCATATGAGCAGGCTTGAATTATACATACATTTTGATTTCAAAGAAATAAAAATTATGTGTTTTTTTGGAAGATAGAAAGAGAGAGGGGGGGGAGGGGGAGATGGTGGGGGGAGGGAGGGAGAGAGAGGGATCAAGAGAGAGAGAGAGAGAGAGAGAGAGAGAGAGAGAGAGAGAGAGAGAGAGGAGAGAGAGAAAGAGAGAGGGAGGGGGGAGGAAGAGTAAAGGAGGGGGGAGTCAGAGAGGTAGAGAGGGTAGAGAGAGAGAGAGAGAGAGAGAGAGAGGGAGTGGGGGGATAGAGAGAGAGGGAGTGGGGAGAGAGAGAAAGGGAGAGGGAGGGGGGAAGGGGGGGAAGAGAGAAGGAGGGGGGATTCAGAGGGAGAGAGGGAGAGAGAGAGAGAGAGAGAGAGAGAGAGAGAGAGAGAGAGAGAGAGAGGCGGGGGGATGGGAGATATTGAGGGAGGGAAAGAGAGAGAGGGAGAGATAGGGGGAGGAGGGGAAGAGAGATGAGGGAGAGAGATATGGAGGGGGAGAGAGAGAGAGGGAGGGGGGGATGGGAGATATTGAGGGAGGGAAAGAGAGAGAGTGAGAGATAGGGGGAGGAGGGGAAGAGAGATGGGGGGGGAGAGAGAGAGAGAGAGAGAGAGAGAGAGAGAGAGAGAGAGAGAGAGAGAGAGAGAGAGAGAGAGAGAGAGAGACCGGGGGGAGGGAGGGAGGGAGGGAGTGGGGGAGGAGGGAGAGATGGAGAGATGGGGAGATAGAGGAGGAGAGGGGGAGAAAGAGAGGGAGAGAGAGAGAGAGGGGGGGGGAGGGGCTACATATAGAGAGAGATAGAGAGAGATAGATAGAGGTGGGGAGAGATGGGGAGGGACAGGGGGGAGAGAGAGAGAGGGAAGGGGGAGAATGAGGGAGAGAGGGATGGAGAGAGAGAGGGAGAGAGAGAGAGAGAGAGAGAGAGAGAGAGATGGGGGGATGGAGAGAGGGAGAGAGGGGTGGGGAGAGAGAGAGAGAGGTGGGGGTTGGAGAGGGGGAGGTAGGGAGAGAGAGATAGACAAATAGAAATCGGGTGAGAGAGAGAAAAGGGGAGAGAGATAGAGAGCGGGGGGGAGAGGGAGAGAGAAGGGGGTGGAGAGGGAGAGGGAGAAGGAAGGGTAAGGAGTTTGAAGTAGTCCAAAAACTACCTTTTCCTCTATTTCTAAGTAAAAACTAATCTAAAACTAACCAAAAAGGCTCTATCAAAATTTACATTTCTCATAATCCACAGTTTCTTGACTCAAACCAAGCACACTACTTCAACAACAACAAAAAATCCAAGAAGGCACAACATAATTACCATATATAACCAATTGACAGTAATCATTCCAAAAAAAATGATATCTCATATTATCAAAATTGTCACTAGGCATGCAGAATAAAACCCATGATTCTTTTAGTATATATGTATATATCTTTAAATGTTCAAAATCAAACCAAAGAATGGCCCTTGGTAGGAGATGATTGGACCATTTCATAAACACAAACTATGGAAATATTTGGATGTAATTCCCACCTATTCTTTAGAAATATGCCATTACTCCATATTTTGAAAGGGAATCATCCTTGCAGTTCCTTTCCCTATAGATGTGATTAAATGATAGTTCCTCCAACTATTACTTTAATATTTTAATCTCTTCCAGTAAGGTCCTAAGAAAAATATTGTGACATCTCTTCTCTTCTAATGACTAGTCAATTACAAGATTAGAGTCACCAGAAATACGAAGGCTCTTTAAATTTTTCTCCACTACTAAAATAAGTAAGAGCTCAAGGGAAAACAATTCTATAAATTTATTCATACCTTTCCCCAAGCCTACCCTAAATTGTATTTTGAAATTTTTGGAAATGTGTAACACCCCACCTGCACCACTATGGCTTTGATCTTAGAAGCTCCATTAGAATATGACCACGATCTAATCCAATTTATTACCTCTTCTTTCAATTGACGAATACAGGTGGATTTACTAATCCGAGGGAAATTGTGTACAATGGCTAGACATTGTCTTGCATAGATATGGGACAAGGTAAAGTAATTTTCAAATAGACAATCATTCCTATCTACCCAAACTTACCAAGAAAATATCATAGGTATACCTCTAATCTCACGGAGATCAATATTATGACATCAGTTCCAAAGACATTCAGTGACTGTAGAACCTACCCAAGAAAATATTACATGTAACTTCATATCAAGATACTTTAAAACCATAATTACAAACTTGAAATCCACAAACAAATGATGATTTTAATCCTTTGCATTTTTACAAAGATAAAATCTTCCAGGATTTGATATGTTCCTTTTTTGGATATGATCCCATGTCAATACTTTGTTGCGATGAATAAACCACATAAGGATATTTTCCTTTGATGGGTAGTTGAATTTTAAAAATGTACACCACCACCATTCTGAATTTACTGATTGATTTACCATTATAGAAGCATAACCCGGTTTGGGAGAGTAATCATCCATGAGGATCATTCACCCATACAAAAGAGTCCTATTGTTGTTGTAATATCACATGTGATCTCAATAATTGATTTTTATAAGTCCTCCATCTATAGGCATCGCCATCCCTAAATCTAATGAAGTCTGCGTTCACCCATCCTTGACCCAAAATCCTCATTGGCCACACCTCCACCATGAATCCCAACACTACTTCCAACTGGAAAGGATATCCTAGCATTTGATTTTGTATGTCGGAGAGCCATCTATAACTGAATCCTACATTCATTCTATAACTTAATCCTACATTCATTTTAACGTACTTCTTCCATCATATCGAGAAGAGGTTATCATCTCAACCATCCCATATTCCTTCCAACAATGAAGTTTCCATTAAATGAAATTTCGTTAATAACATATAAGAATAAATTTAGGACATTTAACACCAAATATTTTTCTCCTCGAAAAAAATTCATATTTATATTTCAAAATTAAAATATAATTACATTCTTTAGAAATAAAAAATAGGACTATTACAGTTGATTCTTTCTCCATAATACAATCAAAGAGGACATATACCATAAGTCTAGAGCTAAATAAGCCTTCATAGACTATCTTCAAAAAGAAAAGGACGTTCATCTAAGACTTTCTCATCTTATAAGAAAAAAACTTCATAATGACATCAGTTCATAAATTATTTAATAAAAAACTAAGTTTCAAAATTAAGCCTGGTAGAATAATCATAAATTATAATAAATGCTCACTATTTATGTAAGTCTACAGAAATACTTAGAGAAATATCAAGAGTATTTTATACCCACGGGACTTGTGATTTTAATTCCAGAAATATGGTTTGAGGAGGCCTCGATGAGAAAAAGTGAAGCTTCAGTAGCAAAAATCCCTTCTAAGTATCCTGTTCTTCATAGCTTGCTTTCCAAGAGATTATGGAAAAAAAACCTTGTACCAAATTGCCTCCATAACCTAGAACAACGTGAGTCGCCTGACGGTTCAAAGATATAACCAGACTGAATACAGATTTGATAATCAAATACAAGAAAGATGGATCATATCAAAATAATATGGATCTTATTATATAGATTAAAAAAATAGACTGATTGTTGATTTCATTATGATCAAGATAGATCAATTCATATTATTTTTAGAGACAAAATATGGATCATGGCACTAAATCTATGGGTATTCATAGAATGGATGACTAAAAATGAAATACTATATCAGTAAACCACTTTCATTTTCCATAATATACCATTGACCTTTAGGTATGAGAGTACCTTCCTTCCAAAAGAAATCTGCTACCTGATTCCTTTCCCTGTAAATATGAGTCATGGAAAGCTTTAAGAAAAAGGAAATGAGAATTAAGAAGCAAAATTTTAAGTGGAAATCTTTTCATATGATGCACAATACGTTTGGAGAAGAAATCAATTAAGACATTAACAATTATCGATATTCTACTTATTGTTTCCAATCACATTAATACATAAAAAAATACCATGAAGGTATATGGTTAGTTAGAGAATCAATCCCATCTCAAGTTTATAATTTTATATTTATGGTTAATTCCATAAATCATTTATTTGTGACACATTAAGACAAGAGATGTTATGAAAGCTTGCCACATTATATGAATTAGGACCAGTCACTTCCCATTATGCTACCTTTATGGTGAACATTTCTACCACATTTTCATTAGTTTCCTTTATTTATTAAAGATGTGGAAATATGCTCTATTGGTTATATGTGTGATATCTGTATGGAAAGGGGATGGTGTAAAGGAGGCATTACTTAAATGGATGAACAATAATTTTTTCTAGTATTACACTGCTATGCCTGTCCGTATGATCTAGGGCACATGGATAGTATGCAACAAAATGACTTTCTAGAATACTCTTATCCCACCTCATATTTATGCTACAAAATCTGTATCTATCCTATATCACTTCCCACAGAAGCTTAAGTCCAAGCAACTAAGAATAATATCATAGGAGAAGATTGATAAGTCCAAATACTGGAATTTATTCGACGATGCAACATCCAATAGTCTAAGAAGAGGGGGCACATGTGGTATACTTTACGTATCCAACAACCATTGGTTCAATTTCACTATAAGTATTAGATAAGCCACCAACAATATGGTAGAATTATCTGCCATCTATATGTTATTGAAACTGGATATTAACCAAAATGTGAAGTGCATCCAGGTATTTGGGGATTCACTCTTAGTCATCAATTGGCTCAACAACAAATTTCCTCCTAACAAATCTGTCTTAAACCTTTATAAGAGGAAACTATTAACTGTCTTCATCTCTTTGAAGAAGTTTCTTTCTATCATACTTTTTAGGAAAGGAACCCTCTGGCTGACTCCCTCTCCAAATAGGGTTTGCAGATGGTAGAGAATCAAGCACATATTTGGGAGAACAATAAAGATTCTATTAAGAAACTTGATCCCGGTCCTCTATTTGGATAGATTTGTCCATAGGATAGTTTTTTTTTTGGACCAATATTTTGTTATTGACTACATGCTAACGGCTTCTAGAGTGTTTTAGATAAGGATTAGATACTATAAGTAGTAAGTTATGATCCAATAATTTTGAGGAGATATATCTAAAGATGACATATGTAAGGAATTTTTTTCCAAATGAACAATATGGTTGACTATTTTTAATAAAAAAAACAAAAACTGTGATGTTTTTTTCGAGGAAAAAAAAATAATAATAAATAAACTTAATGTTCCATGGTGATATATTACAAAGGGTATGAAACCTTTGTCTAATGTCAAAAATAAAAGTGGTTAATGAGTAGATCAAACCCTTGGTCTCCTATGATATTAAAAATAAAAGTGGTTAATGAGTAGATCAAACCCTTGATCTCCTATGATATTAAAAATAAAAGTGGTTAATGAGTAGATCAAACCCTTGGTCTCCTATGATATTAAGTAATGATAAGTTTGGCTCCTAAAGTATTCAAACCCATGCTTACTAAGCGTAGAATGCAAGAGAATTTATATGCCACAACCGTTATGGTTATTTCAATGAAAAGATATTTAAAGTATAACAATACCATAGTAGAAACAAATCATTTGCACACACTACTAGCACTACCTTTATGGACAAATTCGATTGGAAAATTTATACCATAGTCATGATGTAAATATATACCATAGTCACGATTGGAACAATTATACCATTTATATCATAATCATTTAAAACAAAGTTTTGCAATCAATTACATTGCATTAAATAAGATAAAAAAAATGCAACAAGACTAATCAAGAGATAATGATAATATTATCTCTCCTATTTGGTGGATTATCCTCACTAAATAGGATGTTCACACATCCTCATCATTCCAATCCTGTGTATGGGTACTATACAATATATGCAACAAGACTAATCAAGAGATAATGATAATATTATCTCTCCTATTTGGTGGTTTATCCTGACTAAATAGGATGTTCACACATCCTCATCATTCCAACCCTGTGTAGGGGTACTATACAATATCAAGGATGTGATTGTCCTCCCTATCTAATAAATATAATACCCCTAAAATGACTTACTTACAAGACCACTCCAGTTGTACCCTCTTGGGAAACATTTTCTCCCACATGTGTAGACACACATCTATTATCAACCTAGGAGTGAGGTAGTTGAATGTAGGTCAAGTCACTAAAAATATCTCAAAATAAATTAAATAAATTCAAAGAAAATAGGAAGACAACCCTCCCATGAAACACAACATAATACAACAATGATTCAAAGAAAAACAAAACTCTCACAAAAAATGGTAGACCACTTGACTAGTCTAGGCCTTTGAACTAAAATATCTACATAGCTAACTAGAGGGAAATTAATTCACTTTCCATCATAGGTATAGTGTGCCAATGTCATGAACCTGACTGACATGCACCTAATCTCCTCTACATCGAACGAATGTAAACACACTAGCACTCAACAACCTAGAAGGAACTAGGGTTAATCATAGCCACACTAACATATCCCTCCACATATTCCAGCTAATTCTCTCCAACAATTCTGAGTGGTAGATAGAAAAATGGGGGAAAATCCTTCCCTTCCTAAAGACACCAATTATTAATTAAATATCCTCAACTATGGGTTGGTACCATTGATAGAGACTGGCCCTAGATGTTTTCCTGGTATGATTTGTGATGGCTTAATCATGTCAACAAGTGCTTGTTCCCTTTCAGGTATGTATCCTCCTCATAAAACTTAAGGAGGGAAAAATTCCTCAAAATGAGGTCATTTTTCATTGTAATAGGATGAGGATACATATTACTCTCCCTTTATCAAGATTCTCACTCACATAAGAAGTTGTATGGTCAACCTATTACTATTTTTCTTGCTAATGTAGTCATCCTCGCTATCTCTAATTCACATACAAATTTCATTAGAGATGCATGTGTACAGATACAAAAACATAACATAAACAATAATGTTAAATTACCATTTTTAAAATTCATTTATATTGATTTTTTTTTACTATATAAAACTCAATAGTGCACCTTGTTTCTCTAGGCACACTAACGTTTTTTTGAACTTGAAGGGATTGTCATTGACGCACTTGAATAAAAACATAAATGCATTAAGAAATATATTAGTTCTTTTTTAATATTATTGGTAATATATGCACCTTTTGAATGGCGGCATTGACACCAATTCAATGTCCCTAATATGAATGAACACATCGCTAATGGTATATCCTTATATTTTAAAGCGCACTCTAAATCTGAAAATTTTAATTTATTAAAATTTGAATAAGGATGATTGGGGTAATTATGGTTTAAAGGCACATGAAATAGAGTTTTATCATGAAATATGTTAATGCCTAAATTTTCCATACATGCAATAATTTGGCTAATTGTGTAGTAAGGCGTCATTTACATATAGCATGTATTTAACCAAAGACATCCTCATAAGATCTAGAAAGCAACATAAGTCCAAAAATGCCAAAAGACAGTAAAAAAAGAGGTAGCACGGTTACTCCCATGATAGAGTGCGCTACAGAGCGTTTATCACTTTTGTGCTCGCGCTATAAAAAAATGGCGGGACCACAACCACCCACGGTGCATTGAATTCTCAGCATGACTCCATTACCTCCAAGAATTCGAATTTGGTATCCCAGTGTAGTTGGGTTCATTGAATGGCCCCCTTTTGTGTACTTTAGAGCCAAATCATGGAGTTAATGAGTCCACATTTGGACGAAGAGGATGTAGGTGGACTATCCAATGATTGATATTCCACCTACATCTTCTTCCTCTTTGATAGGAGGGAATAGAGTATCCTCGTCTTCCCATCAAAGGAAGAGATCACCACCACATATAACCTGGTCTCCACCTAGCGGAAACCACACACAACATACAATGGTAGGACCTACTCCCAACCTCCCTTTCATGGCTAGCCTAAATCTCCCTGATTTGGCCAAATCGATCAATGAACTTATAACACATGATCAAGCATGGCCAACTATGCTAGATAAAATTCCCTCTGATATCCCTAAGTTTGAATGGAAACAAGGATATGATCCAGCCAACCACATCATGCAATTCCACTTATGGTGTTCCTCTAAAAGTATAGTGGAATACTCGGTGAGGTTTTTCCTCTCTCAATGAACCCTTACCGGAACAATGATGAAATGGTATGTGAACTTACTAGGAAAAACCTATGCCACCTTTGCAACATTGGCCACTGCATTTCTCACATACTTTCAGCTTCTTATTTTCCATGAAATTGGTCTCAAAATTATCACATAATTTTGATCGAAAACATCTACCCACATCGCAGACCACATCCATGAGTGGCATAGATGCCGAACATTGTGTAAAATCAATGTGAAACCCCGGTTACTGTTGGATTGGTTCATCAAGTCACCCCAAATGGCTATTGCAAAAGATGTGGCAACATCCATGCCACAAAATAAGGAAGAGGCCATCCTAAAGGCCCAACATTTCGACCTTCTCTATGCACAATCTGGTTACCTCTACACCATCCTACCTAATGCCCCTCGACATCGATCATTGGATCCTACACCTGCAGGCTCGTTACATTCGGAGGATGGGCTTACTGAGTCCATTTCCCTACTACTCCTCCTACTCCTGTACCATTTAACATGGAAACGTACCCACCCATCCCTCCCATGTCGGCACCCCTTTCTCCTACACCGAATATTTCATTTGGTTAGTCACAATATGTACCTTATAGTACTACTTATCCTAATGCAATCCAAGCATCAATTGTACATCCAAAAAAAATGGTTCAAGACACTCCTGTTTCCACATCCTATGTAGTGGAAACCTCATGTATCCCATGGCCATGGTATAATTCGTATTAACCCTTTCCATGTCTTCCGGGTTCTGCCTCCATGCCACATTTAATGGTTAATTTATCCCAACCTTCTTTTGTATAGCAAGCTCAACAGCTTGAGCAGTTGAACACCATACATCCCCCAGAATCCTCAAAATCAGGGGAAGAAGAAGGGAAAAAACAAACAGAACCAACAACAAGGGAAAGAGGGAAACCCACCTCCCCAATAGAACCAGAACCAAGGTAACCAACGCACGGGGGATAATAAGCCCCCCAATCAAGGAAATAATGCTAACCTAAGGACCAATTACTCATGCTCCATCTGTAGATAATATGGTCACTACACTCACCAATATCCTCTTATCCCTGACTGCCAACAGTTGGTAGAAGCCAAGAAAAAATAGTGGTAAATCCCCCTCAGGTGCCTAACCCTACACAACTATATTGAAACAACCCTTTGTCAATCAAGGGATCATTACTCAGCAGTAGGATCCCTACTCCTCCAGTGATGGATCCTTCCAAAATATCTACATGAACACGACATATATTATTACGCCCTAAATATTGGCACATTACCCCCTATATATTGTGGCTAATTACATATTATTGATGTTAGCTTGGGTCTATTAATGGTAATTTTCATTATTATTATTATATTAGTTATGTCGGCTTGGGTCCATTAGTTGTATTTGTACGTCTTTGTCTCCAATATACAGGAAGGAGAACTTTTCATTTCAATCATCTCAACTTTTCTTGTCTTGTGTACTTAGTACATTGTATACAGATATTTCCCCCTCGAAGAGGCTTTCTAGTCATATCTTTTCTTCATTATTAAAGCAAGGATTACTCTTTCTGGTCTATTTATGCTCTTTTGGAAAATTTGTTGCTTAACATTTGGTATCAGAGCTTGGATGCTTCCAAAACAAGTCATCTTGGAAGTTTCACTATATTTTTTTTCTACAGGTTTTAAGATAGTGAAACTTGGAACCCATCTATGAAATAGGCCAAAATATTTGTGATACAATTATCAAATCCTTAACCATTATAGGCTCATAGTTATACCCTAGGGAAGTTAGGGTTTCTGACTAACCCAAAATCTAGTCTCAAAAAGGTGTTGTAGGGAAAATTGTTATATCAGAGCATGCAAGATCCAAATTGAGTGAGACTAGTTGAATTAGAAAGAAGACATGCCATAGAATATATGGTATCAATTTCAAAATCATATTTGAAAAAGTGGACACGTGATAGGTCATACACTCTCTCTCTTTTGAAAAGGCCAAAAATAACAAGTGTTGGGAAAATTTTCACAGGGTTTTTTTGGCACATCCAAATTCAACCAAACACGCGGCATTGGAAAGAGGACATATCAGGATACCACAGTCTGAGGTTTTGGACTCATAGGGGATGAAACTTTAGGATTTCCTTAGTTGGAAATAAGTCTTCAAATTAGGTTGGAAAAAGGTACGCCATTTTAAATTTTGAAATAACTTTTAGTAGAAGGATCTATTTGAGGTGAAAATAAGGCGTGATATATATTTCTATTGTTCAAAATTCCATCGAAAGGTAGTGGAAAAAATCATACTCCACTCAAGCCACGTTAGAATTCATCCCTGGCCTACGATGAAAGTGAAGACCCATCTTTTCAAGTGTCCAAGTTGGAAGATATGATTAAAGGGTTTGTGAAAATGATTGATTTACTTTATTTAGAGGAGAATATTATGGGACATATGGATAATAATATGGAGGAGAATATGAAAATGATTTCTAATCTCCTAGAAAGTTCAAAGGAAAATATCCCTACAGGTGATAATAAATATAGTGCTCATGTTGATAAACCTTCCATCACTAAGAATATTCCAAGAGGAATTGATTCTAATAACAGAAGTAACCTGGGATGGTCCCCAAGGGTTATCCAACTCCCCAATATTGACACGAGGAAGTTCAATGGAAAGGACCCTATAACATGGATATTACAGATGGATCAATTCTTTGATATACACCAAGTTCCAAATCTCCAAAAGGTACATATTGCATCTTTATATTTAGAACCTAATCAGTTTGTGTGGTATCTATGGCTTCTAAATGCAAAAATAACTCCATTATCTCTTGTTCCATTTTTATAGAAGAGTTGATATCATACCATGATGATGTTAAGAGTAGTTTCTCCTTTACACAATTGATAAATCTAAGGCAAAGAGGTCCAGTAAGCGAGCACATTCAATAATTTCAAAAGTGGAGTCTCAGAGTGCACGACATACCAAATGATAAAATGTTGGATCTCTTTATTGGAATATTGAAGGATAATATCCAAATTGAGGTGCACCTTTTCAAACCAACATCCTTAGAGAAGGATTTCATGTTGGCAAGGAAGGTTGAAAGTAAAAATATGGCGATGGCTACAAAAAGGACCACTTCTAACATAGATAGAGAGAATAATTTTCCTTCTTCTAACCCAAATCAAAGGTGTTATAACACCCCAACAAATCGATGAAAGAAGAGAAAAATGTTTATGCTTTAATTGTGACAGCAAGTACAGTAAGGGACATAAGTGTGGTGAGAAGAAATTATTTCACATAGATTGTGAAGAGGAGGAAGCAAAAGAACATGAACCATCTCAAAATGAAGAAATAGAAGAGATTACTTCTGAAGAGATTACTCCCACTATATCATGTCATGCATTGGTTGGAATTAGTACTCCCCAAACTCTCAAGATTGAAGGATATATCAAAAAGAAAAAAGGTAACAGTGTTGATTGATTCTGGTAGTGCTCATAATTTCATTCAGTGTAAACTAGCTAAAGCTCTCAATTTCTTTGTATATTCAACACCGGAGTTTAGATTAATGATTGTAGATGGAGTAACTATCAATTTCTCATGGAAATACCATAATATCAATATTACTATGGGGGAATATGTATTGAATAGTCCAATGATTTCTATCCCAATGGGTGGTGTAGATGTTGTCTTAGGGGTTCAATGGTTACAATCATTGGGAACAATGGCTTTTAATTTTCAAGAGCTTTTCATGGGAAGGAAAATAATTTGAATTAATGGGTATCATAGGGAATCCAATAAAAGTTATAAGCTCTAATGGTATGACAAAATTGTTGAAAGAGGGACATCAAGGTATAATTTCACAATTATGATCACTAAATGTTCAAACATATAAGCATCCTATTCACATGGATCTCCAAAGGGTCATTGATAAGAACTCCAAGGTATTTGAGGATATTCCAAAAGGTCTTCCACCTACTCAAGATTTTGATCATGTTGTTCACTTAATTCCAGGAAGTGTTCCTCCTAACAAAAGACCTTATAGATACCCCTATGGCCAAAAGAGTGAAATTGAGCGTATGATTGCAGAAATTTTAGAGGATGGCATAATTAGTCCTAGCCAAATTTCTTACTCTACACCAGTGGTAATGGTAGACAAGAAGAAGGGATCATGGTGTATGTTTCATGAATATAGAGAGCTCGACAAGATCACCATCAAAGATAAGTTTCTCATTCATGTAATTGATGAATAATTCTTAGATAAACTACATGGAGAAACTTAATTCACAAATTTGGATCTTCGTTCAGAGTATCATCGGATTATAATGAGCGAAGAAGACATCCCTAAAACAACATTCATACCTCATAAAGGTCATTATGAATTTCTAGTCATGCCTTTTGGCCTTACAAATGCACCTTCCTCATTTCAAGGTTTGATGAATTCCATTTTCATGCCCTTACTTAGAAAATTTGTGTTAGTATTTTTTGATGATATATTAATCTATAGAAAGTATTGGGAAGAACATGTTCAACATGTCGACAGGGTGCTACAACTAATAAAGGAGAAACAACTATATGCAAATCTTCCAAATGTTTCTTTGGGGTAAAGGAGGTAGAGTATTTGGGTCATATTGTATCTCATGGAGGTTTCAAGGTTGACCCTAACAAAATTAAATCCATGATGGACTGGCCAATTCCCAAAAACTTGAAGACTCTTAGAGTATTCTTAGGTTTGACAGGGTACTACTGCAAGTTTGTTTGGAACTATGGAAGAATATAAACACCTCTAACATCATTATTGAAGAATGAAGCATTTTCTTGGACTCCAGTGGAAACTAAACCTTTTGAACAACTTAAAGAGGAAATGTGGAAAGATCTTTTTTTTACCACACCAGACTTCACAAAAACCTTCATTTTGGAATGTGATTCCTCAAGAAATGGAATCGGTGTTGTTCTAATGCAAGAAGGACGGACCCTTGCTTTCGAAAGTCAACCAATCAAGGGAAAGAACTTACAGAAACCCATTTATGAGAAGGAAATTATGGAAATACTACATGCACTTAAGAAATGGTGTCCTTACCTAATAGGTAAGCACTTCAAGGTCAAAACAGATCATGATAGTATTAAATAATTCTTGGAACATAGACTATCTTCAGAAGAGAAACAAAAATGGGTAACCAAGATGTTGGGATATGACTTTGATATCATGTATAAAAAAGGGAAACAAAATGTGGTGGTAGATGCACACTCTAGAAACGATGAGGATGTTGAGGCATTACTTTTTGCGATTTGAATTATACAACCCGATTGGATAGTAGAAGCAAGGGAGGAACGGAAGAATTATCAATCTATGTGAACACTCATTAAAAAGATACAGAAGGATCCCAATGTATCAGATACTTGTTTGTGGAAAAATGATTCACTATGGTATAAGGATCGCTTATATATATATGTAAGAAATTCCAACTCAAACAAAATATCCTTTTGGAATTACACACCTCTCTTATTGGTGGGAACTCAAGATTGTTAAAAATGTACCAAAGGGTCAAGAAGGATTTTTTTTGGTAAGGTCTTATATCTTATGTTCAAAGGTTCATGGAAAAATGTTTGATTTTCAAACAAAATAAAGTTGAAACAATTAAGACCCCATTAGAAATACCATGTCAACACTAGAAGGAAGTATCAATGGAATTAATCACAGTTTTACCCAATCAAAAGGGAATAATTTTATTATGGTGGTTTTTTATAGACTCACAAAGTATGCACACTTTTGTGCATTCTCTCACCCTTTTAATGTAAGTATAGTTGTTGCAGCCTTCATGGAAATAGTTCAGAAGTTACATGGAAACCCAAAGATCATTGTCAGTGATCGAGATCCAAATTTCACTAGAAAATTTTGGACTAAACTATTTTATTGATTGGGTACCCAATTGGCTCACAGTTCATCCTATCATCCTTGCAACTAGATGCACTGAGTAGCTGCATTCACTTCTCCCCAATACTCTGCCTCTGTTGAAGAGAGTGCAATTGCACTTTTCTTTTTACTAGACTAGAATATAGAACCTCCTCCAAGCATGAATACAAACCTAGAAGTGGATTTCCGTTCTGTGTTATCCCCAACCCAATCCGAGTCAGAAAATGCAACTAGATCTAGTGAGGAATTGGAAGCATAGTGGATCCCACGTGTCTTAGTGCCTTGCAAAAAGTGCAAGATCCTTTTTGTAGCCCTCCAATGGATCTCCTGTGGTTTCTCCATATATCTTGCAACATGACTTACTGCATATGCCAAATCTGGTCGGGAGGGAGTCAAGCACAATAGGACTCCATCTAGTTTCATGTAGAGCATGTTGTTCACCAAGGGTGTAGAATCCCATTCTTCTAGCCTGACACCTGAAAGGAAAGGAGTCTTTGCAGCCTTAGATTTTACCATATTGAACCTTTTTAGAAGACTAGAATCATATTTTCACTGACATACAATTATTCCATTGGGTGATTGAGTGATCTCAAGCCCCAAAAACTGCTTGAGAATCCCCAAATCTGTCATGGAGAAAGCTTGATGCAAATCTATCATTAGTGATGAAATTTCATCCGTGGCACTTCCTGTGATTAGTAAATCATCAATATATAATAATATAATCACAATATTACCATTTATGTGCTTTATATACACATTTGGATCATATTTGTACCGATGGAAATCTTTTTGTCAGGAGGAAATGGTCCAGATTTCGATACCAAACTCTAGGAGCTTGCTTAAATCCATACAATGATTTTCTTCGCTTGCATATACATTAGAGGAAATTTGGGTAAAAAATGGGCCTCCTAAGGAAAATAATAAAATAATAGTAGAGAGAGAGTAAAAAAACTACTTTTTTGGATTGTATTTTCAACTTATCTCCTTGTAGGTTTACTCAAATTTCAAGCGGTAGGGCTCATTGGATGCATAATTAAATTATGCATCCAACGAATACCCATGTTGCATAATATTAACAACACCCACACCATGAAAAATAGAAAATATATTAAAAACGTGTTTTCTCGTGAGAGAAAACACATTTTTTAATGTATTTTCAAATTTTCACGAGAAAACACGTTTTTTAATGTATTTTCAATTTCTCATGGTGTGGGTGTCGTTAAAATTATGCAACATGGGTACTCGTTGGATGCATAATTTAATTATGCATCCAATGAGTCCTATTGCTTGAAATTTGAGTAAACCTACAAGGAGATAAGTTGAAAATACGATCCAAAAAAGTAGTTTTTTTTTCCCTCCAATTTTTTTACATGCACCTTGTTTGAATTTTAAAGCATTTTGATTGGCTAATATGTGATGACAAGAAATTGTACTTTAGGGTTAAAAGGCCCATTTTTCATCCAAATTTCCTCTAATCTGAGTGATGGATCTGAAACATAGCCTTCAAGTTTCTGCATATATATCTCCTCTTCGATATCACCATGAATAAAATCAGACATCACATCCATGTGGTGAACTTCCCAACACTTTGTTGCTAGAACTAACAAAACTAGTCGAATAGAATCCATTTTTTCCACTAGGGAAAAGGTATCATTATAGTCCATACCTTGGACTTGTGAAAATCCCTTGGCCACTAACCTTGCTTTATGCTTGAAATCATTAGAATTAGCAGCCATCTTATTCTTGTATATCCATTTTCATTTTACTAGCTTACTACCAAGTGGAAGCTTGACTAGATCCCAAGTTCCATTCTTCTGCAAGGAGTGGAAATCCTCATTGTAATGCCCATATTTTGATTAGGCATATTTATCGGTTAGACACACCATACTTTATTTTCTTATATATTCTTTTGAACTCAGCTCGATTGAGTAAACTATATTACGATATGATGGACCTCATTATATGATGTTACTTTGTTTAATGATTTCACCATGATTATGATGTTACTATGTTATACGGTTACGATGTCATGATTATCATATGATTTCTTTATTTTACGATTACAGTATATGTTTATATGTTTTCATTAATAAGATGTGAAATATATGATTCGGTACGTGGATACCATCTTCTTATATGAATTATTGAAGTGTTATATGTCATACGCATCTATGATGAACTAAAAAGGTTACATGGAATAAAATGATTTTTGATAACATGGATCAATTGGCGATCAATGGGAAATGTTTCTATAAATTTGTACTTTGCGAAATACTAACCTACAGGACACAAGGGCTATGGGATAGCTAGTTAATTGATCTGATATATGGGACACAAAGAAAACTTGTTCGTACAGTAAACCTTTGCAGCCAAAATGATGATACGATAACACAAACTGATAATCCCGATAGTAGCAAAGTATGAGTCGATAAGGGCGTAGGCCCAGTATGTTGAGAGGGATGGATGTGTTTCCCACCCTATGTTTCCATTAAACCCGAGGTCATGGGAGGGCCGTGCTGAGACACGCTCCCCATGTTGTTGTGATGATGATGGTCGGATGCCTGCTAGGGGAGGATAGGTATGCTGTTCAGTCGACGCTATCGCTCTCAAGTTCTATGTGGTCATATCGGTGAGTCCGACATCCACTTTTGTACTAGCAGAGGAAGGATAGGGAGGATGCAGGACGTAGGTTATGATGGGAGGATGTGTTAGTTAGTACTGTTGAGGGTTGAGTATTCCTTGATTCCGAGTTAGTGGTAGTAGGTACCCTTCCTTGTACATGATTGATTAAACTAATGTAAAGATAAAGATAATGATGTGAAATCGTAAAGAATTAACTGTTAAATAACTGAGGATGTTAAAGTACTTGTACTATGTATATTATGCTTGTTCTTCTACATGGGGGTAAATACTACTATTAGTTAGAAGGTATGCATAGGCGGGATGGGGTTTGTCTATAGTACATTTATGATCTGTGCATACACTAGCCACGCATGCACACCTTGCACATGTACACTAGTATCGATATACAAACACTTAACATATTGAATAAATGTATAAGTCGTCATAAGTAATTATGTTAATCATGCATTGATCGAATTCAGATAATGAATATAAAGTTATTTAAGATGTGTAAAACAAGTCAATTAAGCTATGTATTACTTGTTGGTAAACATTGTGATAAACAATTGAGAAAGTGTCGTCAGTTCACATTGTCATCTGAGAATTGTTGTAAATAAGGTAATGGTACTGTCTAATTAATTAGTAAGATTGTTTAAGCACTTAAGGGTGCTTTGTTTAGAAGAACGACGATACTATGTAGATGTTAGGGTACTCATGTGATAAACAAATGATTTAAAAGACATCTTTATTAAATTCACCATTAATTATTACTTTGTGGTGATTTAATTAATATTATTACTTAATTAATGTTATTTTAATAATATTACTACCCATGTCATAACAATTGCAATATAGGTAAAAATTTAAATATTGATTAAATAAATGATTAGAGTGTGATTATTTCCATTACTAAGTTAAACATAATAGGATAATAATTCTTGAATGGATGTGATGTGATGGAAAATGGTTAAAACTATTTATTTATTCAATACGAATCTTAGAAATTAAATTTCAAGGTAAGTTATCTTGACGGATGAGGTAAACCATTAGGACACACCTTGTCCAAGTTGAAAAGCTCAACTATTTATATAATATTTTATTAATTAGACTAATAGCATTAAATACCAAGGGTGGTGAATAGACTTGTAATTAATAAACCTTGTCCCGAATGGATAACCTTTGGGTAATGATTCCCACCGTAATAAATACTTACGACCGTCAATCAAAATCAAATAAATTTACCATGAGTGTAATTAATTATTCGGTACATTGAGTGTGAAAAATACATTTTTATAATGAAACATGTATGAATGAACTGGTGAAAGGAGTAAATGTTTGAGGGGCTCGAGAGAGGGAGTTTGGGGCAGTGGACTAAGCCCAAGGTCTTCTCGAGGAAGGAAATGTATATAGAGGGGGAGAAAGTTGAAGGTAAGGGGGGATATAGCTTGAAGTGGGGAGAAAGGTTGGAGAACAGAAAAGAGTTTGAGAACAGAGAAAGGTTTTGAGAACCTAAGTAAACGTTGCTCTCGGGATTATCAGATTGTGAGCTCGGGGGCTTGGAAATCCTTTGATTTCCAAGGGCCAGCAAGATAATAACTGGTCGGTAGGGTGGACACATCATCTTTTCTGACTAAGAGAATAAAAACATAACCTGCTACAACCTACGGTCTACTAGCATCAGCATCAGGTAATTTCCTTGTTAATTACGTTATTTGATTATTATGCTAAAACATACTTTAAACATGCATATAACTTGCTATTTACTGATTTACTACTGTGAAACATATTCTCATGCTGGAACAAATTATTGAAAAGAAAATATTGATATGTTAGTTTATTTCAAATAACGAATGTATGGTTGATAAAGACAAGACAGTATACTAAATTTCATTTAGAAGCATAGAAATTTTTAGAAATTTACTCCCATACACCTGAATAAAGTTTAATACATAGAAAATTAAACTCAAAAATTTTATTTAGTGCTCTGCTGTAAAAACCAAAGCACTACAGATGGTATCAGAGCTTAAGGCTCAGACACTTTAGACCTTTCGGGCCTACACATGCCTAAACCACCGTAAAGATTCAAGATGTTAAATCCTACAAGAACTTAGAACATAAACCTGGATAGAATTGAGGTATGAACAACACCAAACTTCAGCCTCTTTGACCTGCATCAACACCCTACCGAACACAAATTGGAACACCATTAGAAAATTGGATATGTTAGAAAACTGCATGTGTATACATATGTGTTTGTATTTCAAAATAGATACATATTTGAAATATATTTAGAAATTAAAAAAAAATAACACGAGGGAACAATATTTTTTTATTATTATTATTATCATAGTACTGCTTGTGTAAAATTAATAACTAACCGAGCAAATTTAGAAGTAATAAATTTTTGTAAAAACTTGTGCAAATAATAGAAGAAGGTGAAACCCTGACGCAGCTTCAAAATCTAATTCTCAAGTATATACCAAAACTAAACACCACAAACCAGAATCTCTGTAAATATGTGTTAGAACTCTATGCAATAATCTGAAATCTAGGATGAAGATCAACCAAACCTTCTTCCCTGAATTTCTGTAACATTAGCTTACCTGCACAATATAACAAAAGACAACGTAAGTAACTTGCAAAACAAATGATTTCAAAATTGTGCAGATATACAAAACTTTAATTTAATTTAAATTGTGCATGCATATATATATATATATATTTGGGAGTTACATATTTTTGGCTTACACCTGCAAGCTACAACAAACAAGTGAGTAAATATATATATAGTAAGTAAGTAAATAATAAAAGTATAGTTGGGCCCAACCCTAGCTCTGGACAGCTGAGAGCTTACCAAGCGGCCTATAGCCAAACCAAAGGGGGATCCATGCACATAATCAAAGTCCAACGCTAACCTCATTAGCAATATTTATTTTGTTCCTCAATCAAAGTTATACCAGGCCTAGCCAAAAGCGATCTACCATCTGCCGAGTCGAAATGGGGCCCCACGCATATCACCCATTCTCCAAGAGTCTCACCCTTCCTTTTGTTGCTTATAAAAGCATACGGGCACAGCCAGAGCTCAGAATCGAGAGCCTTTCACACGACCACCTGCCCAAATCAAGGAAGGGCCCAAGCACGCCATCCAACACCCAAGAATCAAGCTCACATATCCTTCATTGTTCCTTATAAAATTATATGGGACCGAGCTCAAGCTTAGCACAGGGATCTCTGCATGTAACCAAGTGCCAAAGCGAATGGGATCCCATGCATACCACTATAGCCCAAGCGTCAAGCTTGGCCAAGTGCATGCCTTCCTCTTTGTTCCTTATAGAATTTATAACAGGCCCAACCCTACTACTCAACACCGCGAGCCAATCACACCGCAAGATGCAAAGTTCACGAGGACCACCGCACAACATTGCACCCAAGTGCAAAGTTTGTCCAACAGCCTCACCTTCATTTCGTTACTTCCCAAATAAACTTGTCTCCCTTTGCGAGTTTTCCCTTCCTTCCTGCAACTGTTGTTCCACAAGTGTGCTTCATAACGTCCAGTCCAACGATGCCTAGTCACACCGCGGGTACTGAGACGTCCGTTGTCCGAATGTGTCAATTGACTTGCGAGGAACCGGCTCCCTGATGCCCGACTTTCCTGCGCCTCTCTTTTTGGTCTCAACAGGAGTGCACTGATCAAGGATGGCTGGCTGGGAAATAATAGCTGAGCTGTTCTGAGAACCCGGGCTCATTGAAAGCGTAAGAGACTGAAAATCCCCCAATCCACCACCCAGGTTCGATTTCCTTGGACTGCCAGAAATAGAAATAGAATAAGGCACTAAGAATATGAAATAGAATAAGGCACTAAGAATATGAAATATAATAAGGCACTAGGAATATGAAATAGTCGCAGAAAGGAAACATAACAGGAAACAGTAATCAGATAACACACTATAATAGACATAAACACTAGAAATGAAAGGGTAAATCTCATCCATTCTTTATAATAGCAGGTCTGACAATAGTGTTCTGCAGTAGAAAAATGGAGAGCACAGATACATCGTTATCCGTCACCACTTTTGGTAAAGCAGATTCAACATCAAATCGCAGAAAATTTTATTTCTTAATCACCTGAGGGCCCGACCGGGTTCGAAACAGGTAACTTATCACCACAATACAACCCTAGCCAACACCTACCTAAAAACGCATCAAACAGCGAACAATTTAACCCACAAACTAACTAAATCTTCCTTTTGGGGCCTCGATGGGGTTTTATACATTTTACAATGAAAAACACCCAGCTAGCGTAAATACTAGGTAGATTAGGAAATGAAAAATACCTGTAACAACCTCTGCAGGTTGTGCTAGTGCTTCTACCATAGAAGCTGGATCAAAAGCTCCTTCCTGTTTGAAACCCTAAGCGAACTTGCATAGAGTTGCAGAGCTAAATCTCCAAGAGAGAGAGGGTGGAAATGGCCGCACCTTGGGGATTGACCCTATTTAGGGTTCCCCACTTTCGCATGGCGGTCGGGTGCTTGGAGAGACCACGTTCCCATGCTTACTCCCTCTCATGGCAGTGAGAGGCACCGTGGGCCTCACACGTATACCCCATGCATGGAGCTAGACCCGCGGAGAGGCGGCGTAGGGTAATAGGGTTTAAAGCATAAATGATATTTAAAAAAATAAAAAATAAAACTAATTGCTATAAATACCCTATAGTATAGGTTTCCCTTATTCCGGTTATTTGATTTTATTTATTATACTATTAATTTAAATAATTTTTTTTTTTTTTTTTTTTTACAATAGATATATATATATATATATAATATTTTAATATTAAAAGTATAAAATTTATCATAAAGTTTTTATTGAAAAAAAATTAATCATAAATTTTAATTACAAGGTTAATCTTGATTACATTAAAAGTAAAATATATATATATATATAATGTTAATATGGATGATAATTATGAGATTTAATTAGATTAAAACCTAAACTTTTAAACTTAAATAAATTCTAGCACCAATAAATTTTTTATTTTAAATGTTAATTTAGATTGAACCTTATGAAAATTACATGAAATCCAATGCATAAATTTACGAACAGTTATTTAGTAGAGTTAGTATAAGATGGCCTCATCAAAATGCACCGAACTATAGCACTCTTTCGGAAATGCATCTCTTCATAATCAACCAACAAACTAGTAATATGACGTTTTATTTCCATAATTCAGGAACTATCATGGTAACAACACGCAGAGGTCGAGGTTGGGGTCAAGGTCGACCACCGTCACCGCCACCTCTACCACCGTCATCACCGCCAACACCGCCACGACCAACCTCAACACCAGAAATGCAGATCATAATGAGGTCTTTGGAGGCTATTATGACCACGATGAACAGGCAGTCGGAAAGGGCCGTCGAGGTGGAAACCACTCAAGTGAGTCGAGAGAACTCTGAAAGGGCACATGGCCCAAGACAGGAACCACTTCAGGACATATCGAGGGAGTTGCAAAAGATAAAGGTTCCAGAGTTTTCAGGAGGACGACCCAGTAAGCATGCCGAAGCATGGCTGGAAGGCATGAAGAGATGCTTCACATTAAATGAGTACACATCTAGTTCCAAGGCTAGGATGGTCATCTTTCAGCTTAAAGGTGATGCTTTGAATTGGTGGTCATATCTCGAGAAGCAGTTGCACCTTACTCCTCTTATGACTTCTTGGGAACTATTCGAGGAGAGGTTCCACAAGAAGTATTTGCCAAATTATTACAAGGAATAACAGGCAGGTGCACTCCATGCCTTAGTACAGGGAGACAAGACAGTGGAGGAGTATGAATCTCGGTTTATGGAACTAGTAAAATATGTTCCTTACCTAGATGCAGATAATTGTCAGGTAGAGCGTTTTGTGTATGGACTTAACTACAAGATTAGGGATGCTGTGCAGATGTGGAAGCTAACTTCAGTTGCCATGGCAGTTGAGTATGCTCGTTATGCAACTGATATGTCAGATGGAAAAGGGGGGTAGTAAGTTGACAGGAACTAATCAGTATGTTTCAGGGAAGGCATCACGTCCTTACTTCAGGGGAGGACAATCTAGACCTCCTCCTTACGGTAACAGGTTCACACCGAGGGGTAATACTTCCGTTAACTCAATCTCGCAGGCATCGTCCACAACCCACCAAAGCCAGGGACGTACACAAGGAAGTTCCTATAGAGGATCAAGGGGTTTTAGAGGACCCAGGGGAAGGAACTCATCTCAAAGGATTCCTCCAAGCAACATGCAAGCCCCTCCCAATCTCTCTTGTTGGGGATACGGAGGTCCTCATTTCCAGCAATACTATCCCAAGGGTCAGTCAAGCAGCAGGCACAGGGATGGAAAAGCACCCATGGATAGTTCGGGTAACAGTCATCAGATTCATGCAGTGGTTCATAACCACCAAGCAGAACATCAGTCTACCGTAGTAGAATCCACTGGTAAAGTAAACAATGTCAAACTTAAAATTTTGTTTGATCCGGGAGCAACTGATAGTTTTATTTCACTATTTGCATTAGATAAATGTGGGTTGGCATCCTACGAGCACAATGATTTCAAACTGGTTGAAATGGCTTCAGGAGCTAAGCAAACAGTAGGTCTTAAGGTGAGGAGTTGTGAGGTTGACTTGGGAGTATGCACCACTAAGTTGGATGCTTATGTCACCAATTTGGGGACTTATGACCTCATTATTGGCATGGATTGGTTAGAAGACCATAGAGCTTTCATAGACTGCTATGCGAAGAAGGTGTTGTGCCTCGATGACGAGGGAAGGACAATTCAAATCCAAGGCTTGAAGAGGAAGGTATCCCTCTGTTTCATCTCTATGGTGAAAGCTAAGCGGTGCCTAAGACAAGGATGCCAGTTGTTTGTAGTGGAGGCCGTGAGCGATAGTAAAAGGACCTTCCTTGAATTCTTACCCAGTACTTTTCGAATTCAAGGATGTCTTTCCAAAGGAATTACCAGGACTACCTCCAGAAAGAGAGCTCGATTTCACAATCGAACTAAAACCTGGTGCGGATCCTATCTCAAAAACTCCTTATAGAATGACAACTCCAGAGCTCCGTGAGTTATAGATCCAGTTAAAAGAATTGCTAGATTTGGAACTGATTAGACCTAGTATCTCACTGTGGGGAGCACTGGTGATCTTCGTTAAGAAGAAGGATGGATCTCTGCGACTGTGCATAGATTACAGAGATTTGAACAAAGCCACAGTGAAGAACAGGTATCCCATACCAAGAATTGATGAGCTCTTTGATCAAATGAAAGGTGCGTCAGTCTTCTCAAAGATTGATTTACGATCAGGGTATCACCAGTTGAGGATCAAGGAAGGCGACATTCCCAAGACTGCCTTTCGAACTCGATTTGGGCATTACGAGTTTTGTAGTGGGTACCATTTGGTTTGACCAATGCTCTAGCTGTATTCATGAGCCTCATGAATGGTGTCTTCCGAAAATAATTGGACCACTTTGTTCAGGTCTTCTTAGATGATATTCTTATCTATTCTAAGAATGAGAAGGAGCATGAGGAACACTTGCGGTTAGTCTTGACATGCTTAAGGGAACATAAACTTTATGGTAAATTATCAAAGTGTTCCTTCTTCCAAAAAGAGATTCACTACTTGGGGCACATCATCTCAGGTAAAGGGATCTCTGTAGACCCGGAAAAGGTAAAGGCCATTGAAGATTGGCCCAATTCCAAGGAATGCTCATGAGGTGTGTAGCTTCATGGGGTTAGCAAAACCTATTACCACCTTGCAGCGCAAGGGGATCCGGTATGAATGGACCGATGAATGCGATGCCGCTTTTACAGAGTTAAAGAGATTGTTGACAAGTGCACCGATCTTGCGGGTACCAGACATGGATAAAGATTTCATGGTATGCACCGACGCCTCGAAGCAAGGACTAGGAGCGGTGTTGATGCAGGAAGGTGGGGTAATAGCTTATGCATCTCGAAAGTTGAAACCTCATGAGGAGCAGTATGCCACGCATGATCTAGAATTGGCAGCAGTAATGTTGGCACTAAAATTATGGAGGCACTACCTAGTTGGTAGAAGCTTCACCCTTAAAACAGACCATCAGAGCTTGCAGTACATCTTTACCCAAAGGGATTTGAATGCCAGGCAAAGGAGATGGAGTGAGTTCATGAGTGAGTATGACTTTGGTATCTCTTACATCAAAGGAAAGGAGAATGTGGTGGAAGACGCTCTAAGCCGAAGACCGAGACTTTTCTCCTTAATTCCCTTGAAGGTGGACTTGAGGGAAAGAGTACTAGGACAACTATTGGGTGATAGTGGGTATCTAAAAGTAACCTTAGCTATTCAGAATGGAAAGGAACAGGAATTGAAGTATGATGTGTACCACCTTGAGGAAGATGGATTGTTTGCGGTATAAAGGAAGGATGTATGTTCCTAAGAAAGGTGATATCATGGAAACAATCCTTAGAGAGGCCCATAGATCACATTACTGTGCGGACCCGGGGGGTGAAGAAGATGTATACTGACATGAAGAAAATCTTCTTCTGGATAGGTATGAAGAAGGATGTAGTGGATTTTGTTTCGAAGTGTCTTGAGTGTCAACAAGTTAAGGCAAATCATCGTCACCCGGCCGGTCTCCTACAACCGCATGATATTCCTATGACTAAATGGGAAGTCATTTCCATGGACTTCGTTGTAGGATTACCACTCACATCTATGATACGTAATGCTATTTTGGTGGTAGTCGACAAACTGACCAAAAGCGCTCACTTCATTCCAGTTAGAGACACCTATGATGTGACAGATGTGGCAAGGGTATTCATAAATGAGATTGTACGTCTTCATGGAGTTCCTAAAAAGATAATCTCTGACATAGACCCTAAGTTCACCTCCAGATTTTGGACAAGCATGCAGTCAGCATTAGGGACACAGTTGAAATTAAGCTCAGCTTATCACCCCGAGACAGATGAACAGACAGAGAGGGTGAATCAAGTGATGGAGGACATGCTTAGGATGTATGTTATGGATCAACAGACACGAGTGGGAGAAATATCTTCCTTTAGTGGAGTTTGCATACAACAATAGTCATCACAGCTCCATTGGTATGCCACCATATCAAGCATTGTATGGGGAGGCCATGCAGGACACCACTCAATTGGGACAAGTTAGAGGATCGAGTTCTAATTGGGCCTGAATTGATTCAGGAAATGGAGGAGCAAGTGTTACAGATTAGGCAGTGGTTGAAGGAAGCGCAGGATAGGAAAAAGAGTTACGCTGATGCACACAAATTAGATAGAAGTTATGGAGTAGGGGATCATGTGTTTATTCGCATCAGACCAAATAAAAGTACCATTCGGTTTGGGGAAGGGTACCAAGTTGTCACCTCGCTTTATAGGTCCATTTGAGATTCTTGAAAAAATCGGACCAGTTGCTTATCGTCTTGCGCTGCCACCCCGTTTGCATAAAACTCATAATGTATTTCATGTTTCTGTATTACAACATTACATAGGTGATGAGACTCACAAAATTCATTGGAAGGAATTGCAGGTCTCAAACGAGGGAACCTTCAGGGTCAAACCATTACGTATAATTGATCGTAGGGTTTGACAGCTCTGTAGTCGCCATGTGGACCAAGTTAAGGTCCAATGGGACAAGTATAGCCCAGGTTCTACTACCTGGGAGGATGCAGAGACCATGCGTCGATATTTTCCCTCACTATTTTGACCATGACTTCGAGACGAAGTTTCCCGAAGGCTGGGTGTATGTAACGCCCATATTTTGATTAGGCATATTTATCGGTTAGACACACCATACTTTATTTTCTTATATATTCTGTTGAACTCAGCTCAACTGAGTAAACTATATTCCTATATGATGGACCTCATTATATGATGTTACTTTGTTTAATGATTTCACCATGATTATGATGTTACTATGTTATGCGGTTACGATGTCATGATTATCATATGATTTCTTTATTTTACGATTACAGTATATGTTTATATGTTTTCATTAATAAGATGTGAAATATATGATTCGGTACGTGGATACCATCTTCTTATATGAATTATTGAAGTGTTATATGTCATACGCATCTATTATGAACTAAAAAGGTTACATGGAATAAAATGATTTTGATAACATGGATCAATTGGCGATCAATGGGAAATGCTTCTATAAATTTGTACTTTGCGAAATACTAACCTACAGGACACAAGGGCTATGGGATAGCCAGTTACTTGATCTGATATATGGGACACAAAGAAAACTTGTTCGTATAGTAAACCTTTGCAGCCAAAATGATGATACGATAACACAAACTGATAATCCCGATAGCAGCAAAGTATGAGTCGATAAGGGCGTAGGCCCAGTATGTTGAGAGGGATGGATGTGTTTCCCACCCTATGTTTCCATGAGACCCGAGGTCGTGGGAGGGCCGTACTGAGACACGCTTCCCATGTTGTTGTGATGACGATGGTCGGATGCCTGCTAGGGGAGGATAGGTCCGTTGTTCAGCCGACGCTATCGCTCTCAAGTTCTATGTGGTCAGATCGGTGAGTCCGACATCCACTTTTGTACTAGCAGAGGAAGCATAGGGAGGATGCAGGACGTAGGTTATGATGGGAGGATGTGTTAGTTAGTACTGTTGAGGGTTGAGTATTCCTTGATTCCGAGTTAGTGATAGTAGGTACCCTTCCTTGTACATGATTGATTAAACTAATGTAAAGATAAAGATAATGATGTGAAATCGTAAAGAATTAACTGTTAAATAACAAAGGATGTTAAAGTACTTGTACTATGTATATTATGCTAGTTCTTCTACATGGGGGTAAATACTACTATTAGTTAGCAGGTATGAATAGGCGGGATGGGGTTTGTCTATAGTACATTTATGATCTGTACATACGCTGGTCACTCATGCACACCTTGCACATGTACACTAGTATCGATATACAAACACTTAACATATTGAATAAATGTATAAGTTGTCATAAGTAATTATGTTAATCATGCATTGATCGAATTCAGATAATGAATATAAAGTTATCTAAGACGTGTAAAACAAGTCAATTAAGCTATGTATTACTTGTTGGTAAACATTGTGATAAACAATTGAGACAAGTGTCGTCAGTTCACATTGTCATCTGAGAATTGTTGTAAATAAGGTAATGGTACTGTCTAATTAATTAGTAAGATTGTTTAAGCACTTAAGGGTGCTTTGTTTAGAAGAACGACGATACTATGTAGATGTTAGGGTACTCATGTGATAAACAAATGATTTAAAAGACATCTTTATTAAATTCACCATTAATTATTACTTTGTGGTGATTTAATTAATATTATTACTTAATTAATGTTATTTTAATAATATTACTACCCATGTCATAACAATTGCAATATAGGTAAAAATGTAAATATTGATTAAATAAATGATTAGAGTGTGATTATTTCCATTACTAAGTTAAACATAATAGGATAACAATTCTTGAATGGATGTGATGTGATGGAAAATGGTTAAAACTATTTATTTATTCAATACGAATCTTAGAAATTAAATTTCAAGGTAAGTTATCTTGACGGATGAGGTAAACCATTAGGACACACCTTGTCCAAGTTGAAAAGGTCAACTATTTATATAATATTTTATTAATTACACTAACAACATTAAATACCAAGGGTGGTGAATATACTTGTAATTAATAAACCTTGTCCCGAATGGATAACCTTTGGGTAATGATTCCCACCATAATAAATACTTACGACCATCAATCAAAATCAAATAAATTTACCATGAGTGTAATTAATTATTCGGTACATTGAGTGTGAAAAATACATTTTTATAATGAAACGTGTATGAATGAACTGGTGAAAGGAGTAAATGTTTGAGGGGCTCGGGAGGGGGAGTTTGGGGCGGTGGACTAAGCCCAAGGTCTTCTCGAGGAAGGAAATGTATATAGAGGGGGAGAAAGTTGAAGGTAAGGGGGGATATAGCTTGACGTGGAGAGAAAGGTTGGAGAAAAGAAAAGAGTTTGAGAACAGAGAAAGGTTTTGAGAACCTAAGTAAACGCTGCTCTCGGGATTATCAGATTGTGAGCTCGGGAGCTTGGAAATCCTTTGATTTCCAAGGGCCGGCAAGATAATAGATGGTCGGTAGGGTGGACACATCATCTTGGCTAACTAAGAGAATAAAAACATAACCTGCTACAACCTACGGTCTACTAGCATCAGCATCAGGTAATTTCCTTGTTAATTACGTTATTTGATTATTATGCTAAAACGTACTTTAAACATGCATATAACTTGCTATTTACTGATTTACTACTGTGAAACATATTCTCATGCTGGAACAAATTGTTGAAAAGAAAATATTGATGTGTTAGTTTATTTTAAAATACGAATGTATGGTTGATAAAGACAAGACAGTATACTAAATTTCATTTAGAAGCATAGAAATTTTTAGAAATTTACTCCCATACACCTGAATAAAGTTTAATACATAGAAAATTAAACTCAGAAATTTTATTTAGTGCTCTGCTGTAAAAACCAGAGCACTACACTCATCCATAGAGGATATCCATATTGGATCTTCTAAGGCTTATTAATATGTCTTAGGATTTGATTCAATCATGAGAAAACATTTCTCATCAATATTTGGATCCCTTACTGAAAGTGGATTCTCATATTGTGACCGTGTCTTCGTATGATCCTAAGGATTCCCAACAAGTTCACCAATAGCTTGTATGGTTTTTGCTGCCCACTTTGGCCTTGATGGTGAGATTGGGTCTGCAATAATATCATCAGCATCATCATATTAATTATAATCAAAATATTCATCATTAGCAGTCTCATTCAACTCTCCATTTTCTTCTTCCGGTGGTGGTTGAGAAGTCTCTCCAATCTCAACTCCTTGTAGGGTCTCTTCCTCAAACTTAACACTTATTTATATGAATGATTTGTTGGTCATCAGATCAATAAGTTTGTAACCCTTTGATTCTTGTTAGTATACCAAAAAAACATGGCCTACTATGTGGCTCTAAAACCCTCCTCTTCTCGAATGGCACTCTAGCCCAAGCCATGACACCAAATATCCTGAAATGTGAAATATCAAGTTTCTTGCCACACCAAGATTCATGAGGGGTAACTCCTTCTAGTGATTTATGTGGGACTCTATTCTATATGTAGGATGCACAGTTGGTTGCTTCAGCCCACAAATTTGGTGGAAAATACTTTGCTTCCAGCATACAAGTGGCCATCTCCTTCAGAGACTGATTCTTTCTCTTAGCAACTCCATTCTACCAAGGAGTGTATGGAATACTGTGATGCATATGGATGCCAGCCATGGTAAAGAGATGTTGAAAATCAGATTTGATTTAATCTCCCCCATTATCAGATATGATTTCCTTTATCTTTTGTGAGGAACCTACAACAATTAATTAATGAAAATACGCGAGAGAGCTGAAATAACAGAACTCAGAATCGGTTTTATTGATCGCATGCCACTTCGAGGGGGAAATATCCTTTGAGCAAGCTCAATACAAATAACTTCATGGTACCTTCATTGGTCTCAACACAAACTTATATACTAAGTCTAGGTGCCAATACCATGGGTCAATACCATGTGTCAATACAAACCATGGGCCAATACAAACTATGGATCAACAAATACTACGGGACGACTTACAAAGCATATGCATCTAACAACAGTAATACAAACTATGGATCAACAAATACTATGGGACGACTTACAAAGCATATGCGTCCAACAAAAATATACTAACAAAGTAAATAAAAGAGTTAACATGGGTTCCTAACATCCCCTCTCCCTTAGAAAAAGCTTTGTCCTCAAATCTTTAGATGTGGAAATTGATGTAGAATTTGAAGGAGTGGTTCCCCTGTAGCATCCTTGGGTTGCATTCCTGGCCACTGACTCCTTTTGAGTTTCAGGAGGATTGCTTGGAAGGCTGTAGACGACAAAGAACCATATCAGCTGCGTGAAAAGTGCGCTCTGAACGGTGTTGATTGGCTTGTTGTTTGAGTCGAATTATTTCCATGTGAAGATTGTCCTGCGGAATGAGAAGAATCAGATCGTGGTTTCGAAGAACCGAGTCAATTGCTTGAACTGGGGAGTTGTTGAGGGTGTATGGAAGAAGAACTGGTGGTGCCTGTCCATAGACTACTTCATATGGTGTCCTTGTAGATGTGGTATTGTACCACTGGATTGCTTCTAGGAAATCCATAGAAATAGTTGTCCAAATATGTGTAGGGATGGGCAAGGGTTCGAGCAGTCCCAAAAGGAGTGTCGTTTCACCCTTGTTGACTTGGAAAGTATCACAATCAACCACCATCTATTGAATTGTCATTTTCAGTCCTTGCCAAAATAAGTTACATTGTTCTCGGTCATACTTTTTGAGGAACCCAAAGTGCTTTTCCGATGAAGAAGCATTGAGTTCATAGAAGAGATAGACCTATGGAACAGATTGCAACCAGTTTGGAACAAGCAGAAAATAGCTGTAAGAGAATCTCAGTCATCAAATGTTCGAGAAGGAGAATCTGCCACCATATTGTCCTTACCCATCTTGTAAGTGATTGCATAGTCATAACCCATGAGTTGTATAACCCATTTCAGGTGTGTTGGGGAGGAGACCCGCTGTTCTAGGATATTTTCCAGACTCCGGAGATCAGTCGTGATGCAGAAATAATTCCCTAATAGGGATGGATGCCACTTTGGTACTGCATGAAACTTAGCCATCATTTCATGTTGAGATGTAGATGCAGCTAAATGCTTACCGGAAAGGTCTCTTGAAGGCGGTGAGCCCACTGGTGCAGCAAAGACACCTGCATATCTATCCAAGGAAGTAGTGGAGACCATTGATGGGTGCATCTAAATGGAATGGAGTTGAGCGATGATACCATGTGAATTCTTCTTAAGGATCGTTTCCAGGCGATGTGAACTGATGATGCAGAGAGACCCTGGTTGTAAGCCCATAAATTTGTGTTGTGTCCCATTGACTAAAAACTGCGTCCAAAGTTCAGCAAAATCCCATAAGATGGGGCCAAGTGTGCGTAACCATTGAATTCCCAAAACCACATTACATCCGCCTAAGGACAAGGCAAACATGTCAAAGCGCAGGTTATAATATTCCAAAGAGATACGCACATTGTGACACTTTCTTTTGCAAGGTAAGGTGTCCCCATTGGCAACCATGACTTCAAAGTTGGAGCAAGGATGGACAAAGAAATCAACCTGTTTGGCGATCTAGGGGTCAATGAAGTTATGAGTGCTACCAGAATCAATGAGTATTGTAAGAGTAAGCTTCTTGAAGTAACCCCTGACCCACATTGTTTGGGGGGTGGTGACGTCGGATAAAGAATGGATAGATATCTCTGGTTGGTCATCCTGAGATGGGGGGTCAATAAGTGGCTCATGAATGTCGACCTGATCATCCATTGTATCTGGAGCTTCTTCACCAATTTTAGAGGTAGGCAGAGAATCCATATCTAAGAGATAGAGCTTTTATTGAACACATCTATGTCCCCGAGATAATTTCTCATCAAAATTATAACAAAGCCCTTTTTCTCTGCGTGTCTGCATCTATGTTTCAGACAAATGCTTGATAGGAGTTGGTCGAGGAGCTGGTGGGATGGGAGGTCGTTGAGAACCCATATTTCGGAAGGGGACATAAGTGGGTTTGGAGCACTATTGGGCTGCAATATTGTCTTCTTCCAACTTAGCCAACCCCAGGGCTTCCATCATTGTGTTTGGACATAACATTTTAACCTCTGAGCGGATTTCATCCTTAAGACCACTGATGAAACAACTCCTGTAGAATTTATCAGAAAATCCTTCCTTCTGATTGGCTAGTTTCTCAAATTTTGTCTGATACTCTCTCACAGTGCCAATTTGGTGAAGCTTAGTGAGGACTCCTGTGAAGTCAACAAAAGCACTAGGACCAAATCGTTGCAAAAGGAGCTGGCAAAAATCTGGCCATTTTGGCTCTTCATGAGCCTTGATGTACCAACGGTACCATTGAAGAGCTTCTTGTTCCAAATGAAATGATGCAAGTGGAACTTTGGTGACATCAAAAGTATTATGCAGACTAAAATATTGTTCTGCACGATAGATCCATCCAGTCTAATCATTACCATTAAAGCGAGGAAAATCAAGCTTCGGACAATGGAAATTGCTGGAAGAAGAGAACCCATTGTCTAATGAAGACTCGGGCTATCGTTTGTTTTTCATGGCTGAATGCTCAAGATGGAGGCCGAGAAATTTTTCATCCAGATCCTAAATTTTGGTTTGGATGGCTGCAAGTGCTTCCTCCATGGTTTTTTCTCCTACTCGGGTGACAACTATAACCAGGAGTTTTCTTTTTGGGGGGGGGAATGGGTAGAAAAACACAAACAAAACCTTATTTAGTAAAGGGAAATTTGGATTTGGGAAAAAATATGATGGGTAATTGGGGTTTGACTAGGTTTTAGACACTGTCGAATGGACAGGGAAGCAAAAAATGAGGATTTCAGAAGCGGGGTGAAAAAATGGGAAAATTTGTCAGAGAAGGACAAAGAAGCAGAAATAGGAAATGAAAATGGTGGCAAAATTTGAAGGCGATAAATTAAAGAAGTTATGGCAAAACCTAAAAATAGACAAATGTGGGATTTCTGGCTTTGGGATAGCGTCCTCAAGAATGAAAGATGCAGAATAGGATTACAAGGGTGTCAGGGAAGTTTCAAGGGAAACAGAGTGAAAACAAGGGAGATATGGCAAAAAAAAATGGTTTTTTTTTGTTTTTTGTTTTCAGAATGGATTTGCTACGATGCAGAAGGGATCAAAAATAGATGGATCTACAATGATGCAGAAGTGATCAGAAATAGATGGATCTGAAACAATGCCAAATGGATCCAAAATGGCTAGATCTGAAACGACTGGATCTGAAATGGCTCGGAATGGATTTGAAACGACGTGGAAGTGATGGGCAACAGTTCAAGTGAAAATAGATATGGACCCCAGGTATGTGCGGCTTCCTAACAATTCAGATGTTTCACTCAGCCACCAATGTTGTCTAACAGCTTGCGTATTGGGGCAGTACCCCTCACTCCACAGCTCAGGTAAAACTGATAACCGCTTTGCCACAAACAACACCTCTTGGTTTACCTCATGGGTGGGAACTAGTCAATCAGGTAGGGGTCGTTTCCATTTTCGATGGAAGGTCCTCTCAATGGGCCAACTACTTTGGGGTTCCTGTGGTACTCCTCACAATGATTTTTAGGGCTTATGCCCAAGTACTTCCCACAGTTAAGCGGATAGGGATTATTCCCAGATCCGAAGCTGCAACAGATGCAAAAAAAAATTTGGCAGAAATTTCACCCAGCGAGCCCAAGAAAGTGCTCCGATACTAGATGTGAGGAACCTGCAACAATTAATTAATGAAAATACACGAGATAGTAGAAATAACAGAACTTAGAATCATTTTTATTGATCGCAGGCCACTTCAAGGGGGCAACGTCCTTTGTGCAAGCTCAATACAAATAACTTCACGGTACCTTCATTGGTCTCAACACAAACTTATATACTAAGTCTAGGCACCAATACCATGGGTCAATACCATGTGTCAATACAAACCATGGGCCAATACAAACTATGGATCAACAATTACTACGGGATGACTTATAAAGCATATGCGTCCAACAACAATAATACAAACTATGGATCAACAAATACTACGGGATGACTTACAAAGCATATATGTCCAACAACAATATACTAACAAAGTAAATAGAAGGGTTGACATGGGTTCCTAACATCTTCCTTTCGGATTGGTTCTCAACCATAGCTTTAAAATACTTGAAATGGCCAAAAACTTCAGACTTCAACTGCAAAAAATAGACCTGGCAATACCTAGTATGATCATCAATGAAGGTTAATAGGTATATGGATTTTTCTAGTGACATATGAGGGAAAGGACCAAAACTATCACTATGGATCAAATCCAAAGGTTCAGAGGTTCTCTCAGGACTTGTTCTCTCAAACTTTTTCTCAAGGTGTTTTCCTAGGATGCAACCATGGAAGACTCTTTTTTTTGAAAGTGATGTTTGGAAACCCTACAACCATGTTTTTTTCATGAATTTCATGAAGGTATCTATAATTTAGATGGCCAAACCTCTCATATGAAATATTTCTTGCTTCATGAGCATGAGAGAGGAGCATTACTGGTGAGGAGATAGGAAAAAATTGTGAAAACTTGTAGACTCTAGAGGAATGATCCATAGTGCCTAATGCAAAACTCTTCCTATGGAGATATTAGATATCTCCACATCATTAGGGGTGAAGACAACTCTTTTGGGTGAACCGGTATGGGTCATTTTGTATACTGGTAGTAATTTTGCAGCTAGAGCAGGGACATAAAAGACATTAAAAATGAGACATTGTCAAGATCTACTCTACATTTACCCTTTGAAGTAGTTTCTGAGTCATCTCCAAGAATAATGATGGGACTTGGGCCATCGTAGGATTCAAGAGTATTAAATGACTCTCTAGTTGCAACCATGTGCCTTGAAGCTCTGGAATCAATTATGTAAGAAGTGGATGAAGATGTGTTTTCCATTAGAGCATCCACTCATTCCTTATCATCTGAGTTAGAACCTCCTCCCTTCTTCTTTGTGCCTTCATGAATGAGAATATGGTTCTTATCAAGCAGTTGTGCCATCTAATCTATGGTCTTTCTCATACATAAGCTTTCAGGATGAAAGCCCCTTTGGCAGGATGAGCACTTGGTTCAATCCTTCTTCTTCTGTTGATCCTTTCTGGAGGTGGAGGGATCCACTTGTGGCTTATATATCTCCTTCCTTTGTTCAGAAGGATTTTTGGAATTTTCCTTCTTCTTACCCTTCAAATTCCTTGAGTCACTAGCAGGTAGAGCTTGATATTTTGAAGGCTTCATTGCGCCCATCAACATAAGCTTATTATGCTCTTGATTCAAAGAATCCATGAATTCAAACAGACTGGGCATATTCCAATTCTTTACAGCCAGTTTTGTAGCATGGAAAGTGGATACAAAGACTAAATAGTCTTTATCCAATTTCGAGAGTATGGCCAAAACTAACTGGTCATCCTTTTTCTCAATATTGCACTACTTCAACTGCAAGAAAAGTGACTTGAATTTGGAGAAATAATCCTATAGATTCTCAAAATTGTTCAAACTTAGATAAATCAGCTCATTCTCTAGTTCATGTCGTCTCAAATCATCAGTTTTACCAAACAAAGTTTTCAATTTATCCCAAACTTCATTTGGTGAAGTCAGACCATCCAAACGGAAAAGAAGATATGTTGATGTGCTGAGGAAGAGAAGGCCATAAGCCTCATCTCTCCGATTGTGCCACTTTGAATTCTCTACAGCTAAAGTAGGCTCTCCTTCAGAGCCCACGGTCACTCTATAGAGGCCTTTCGACCTCAACAATATCTCCATCTGTGCCTTCCACTAAAAGTAATTGAATGGATTCAAGATCACACTCTGAGATGGTTCCATGAGTATACTGAGGTTCTCACAGTAGAATGATTTGTACCTGCAAAATCACACCCAAAAAAATATCCGGATAATGATTAAAACTAGAAACCTCTGCAATATGACAGTAGGCACATTCGGGAGTCTGTCACGCCTGGGTATACCTCTTGAGCCAACTCATGAGTACAAGGTAATTGTCCACGGGACTTCTGTGGAAACTCCACTGCTTATGGTGCGCTACTATATGCAGCTATGCTCTCCTAAAAATATCTGATACCATGTGAAATCAGATCACAGGACGATCATAAGATTGAAAACATTTCTCACACAAATTGATAGTCTAGAATTGACAAGAACACTGAAAATCGGACTCAGAATTATGCACAATATTAAATTTTATTAGCATAAATGTACAACAAAGAATCATGTACCATAAAGTGGCTACAAATATATAGAGTTACATTAGAAATGCGAAATGCTATGGAGGCATTCGAATTGGTCACAAAAGCAATCTTACTAAACTAGCTAAAACCCCCCAAGGTAAAAACATCTCTCTTTAACTCACTCAAGATGCTCACAAATTGGCTAAAAATATTTTGGAATGTGAAGTAGACTGAAAATGAAAAAAGATGATAGCTTTTGGAGTGAAAAAGAGGCAAGGTTTGATGGCCACAAAATATAGCAGCTTCCAAAAGCACTAGAGTGCCTAGATTTAGTCTTATCCATCCAAAAGCAAGAAAAAGTTGTGAAAGCACTGCAAAAGTAGGATATGCACCCTTTCCATTTTGGATAGCTATTCAATCAGGAAGGATGACCAAGGATGCACTCAAGTGTATAGGTATGTCAAGTGGTGGACCAAGGAAGTCAACTAGTGGCCAAAAACATGGTAAAACTACCTAGGAAAGTAATAAAAGATGAAATAAATTATATCCTAAGTAATAAATTGGTTTTAATGCTCTAACGGAGATCACCTAGAGCACCAACATGAATTTTTCCAGTTACTGAAGGACAACCTGGATATGTCAAAAAATACTATGAAACGACAAGTTGATCAACCTTGTAGTGAAAGGAGTTTTGAAGAATGGGATTGGGTATTTCTTTGGATACAACCTTACAAACAAATGTCCCTCAATCAACTAAATAAAGACAATAAATTAGCACCCAAGTACTATGGTCCTTATAAAGTGTCACAGAAGATTGGTATTATGGCTTACAAATTGGAGATCCCTTCATCTTCAAGTGTACACATAGTTTTCATGTTTCTTTCTTAAAGAAGGTAATAGGAGACAAGATGCCAATTCAAACTATCTTTCTGAGACTGGATAACGAAGTAAAATTCATATTGGAACTTGAACAAATCATGAAAACAAGGACCAGATAGCTTCACAATTAAGCTATTAGTGAGTACCTCATCAATTTGAAGAACTTACTGGTTGAATATTTGACGTGGGAAGATGATTCCTTCATACAGAAGCATCCACAACTAATCAACTATTCAAGGAAACACTTGTCTGAAAGGGAGGGGCATGTCATGCCCTAAATGTTGGCACATTACACCCTATATATTGTGGTTCATTACATATTATTGATGTCGACTTGGGTCTATTAGTGTTAATTTTCATTAGTATTATTATATTAGTTATGTCGGCTTGGGTCCATTAATTTTAATCGTACATCTTTGTCTCCTATGTATAGGAAGGAGACCTTTTCATTTGAATCATCTAAAATTGTCTTTCCTTGTGTACTAAATACATTGTATAAGGAGGTTCCCCCCTCGAAGAGGCTTTCTATTCATCTCTTTTTTTCATTATTAAGGCGTGGATTACTCTTTTTGGTCTATTTATGCTCTTTTGGTGAATTTGTTGCTTAATATTTGGTATCATAGCTTGGATGCTTCCAAAACTAGTCATATTGGAAGTTTTTCTATATCATTTTTTCTATAGGGTTTCAGATAGAGAAATGTGAAACCCATATAAGAAATAGGCCAAACTACTTGTGATATAAGTTTTAGACCTTGACCCATTATAGGTTCGTAGTTATACCCTAAGGAATTTAGGGTTTTCGACTAGCCCAAAAGCTAGTCTCAAACAGGTGTTCTAGGGAAAATTGTTTTATCTAGAGAATGAAAGATCCAAATTGAGTGAGACTAGTTGCATAAAAAATAAGACAAACCATAGTATATGTGGTAGCAATTTTAGAATCATATTAAAAAAATTGGACATGTGGTAGGCTATACACTCTCTCTCTTTTGAAAAGGTCAAAACTAACAAGTGTTGGGAAAATTGTCACAATGTTTTTTTGGCACTTCCAAATTCAATGAGACCTATGACATTGGAATGAGAACATATTAGTATACCACAGGTCATGGTTTCATACTTAGAAGGGCCGAAACTTTAGGATTTCCTCAGTTGGAAATCGGTCTTCAAATCAGGTTGGAAAAATGTACGCCATTTTAAATTTTGAAATAAATTTTAGTAGAAGGATCTATTTGAGGTGAACATAAGGAGTGATATATATTTTTATTGTTCAAAATTCCACCAAAATGTAGTGGAAAAAATCATACTCCATTCAAGCCACCTGAGGATTCATCCCTGACCTATCTTTTTGAGTGTCCAAGTTGGAAGATATGATTAAAGGGTTTGTGAAAACAATTGATTTACTTAATCTAGAGGAGAATATTATGGGACATATGGATAATAATATGGAGGAGAATACAAAAAGTATTACTAATATTCTATAAAATTCAAAGGAAAATATCCCTATAGGTCATGATAAAGATAGTGTCCATGTTGAGCAACCTTCCATTAATAATAATATTCCAAGAGGAATTGATTATAATAATGGTAGTAACCTGGGATGGTACCTAAGGGGTATCCAAATCCCTAATATTGAATTCAGGAATTTCAATGGAAAGGACCCGATAACAGGGATATTCCAGATGGATCAATTCTTTGATATACACCGGGTGCCAAATCTCTAAAAGGTACCTATTGCATTTTTATATTTAGAACCTGATTAGTTTGTGTGGTACCAATGGCATTGTGAATGCATAAATAACTCGATTATATCTTGGTCCATTTTTTACAGAAGAGTTGATATCATACCATGATGATGTTAAGAGTAATTCCTTCTTTACACAATTGATATATCTACGGAAAAAAGGTCCAGTAAGTGAGCGCTTTCAAAAATTTCAAAAGTTGAGTCTTAGAGTGGATGGCATACCCGATAAATTGTTGGATCTCTTTATTGGAACCTTGAATGATAACATGCAACATGAGGTGTGTCTCTTCGAACCAACATGCTTAGAGAAGGTTTTCATGTTGGCAAGGAAGTTTTAAACTAAAAATATGGCGATGGATGCAAAAACGACCACTTCCAACAAATATAGAGACAATAATGTTCCTTCTTCTAACCCACCTCAAAGGTTGACACCCCAACAACTAGATGAAAGAAGAGAAAAGTGTATATGCTTTAATTGTGACAGAAAGTATAGTAAGTGACATAAGTGTGGTGAGAAGAAATTATTCTACATAGATTTTGAAGAGGAGGAAGAAAAATAACAAGAACCATCTCAAGTTGAAGAAATAGAAGATACTAATTCCAAAGATATTACTCTGACCATATCTTGTCATGCATTGGCTCGAATTAGCACTCCCCAAAATCTCAATATTGAAGGATTATCAAAAAGAAAAAGGTAACAATGTTGATTGATTCTAGTAGTACTCGTAATTTCATTGAGTTTAAACTAGCCAAAGCTCTCAATTTCTTTGTATATATTGCACCAGAGTTTCAAGTAATGATTGCAGATGGAGAAAATATCAATTTCTCAGGGAAATTCCATAATATCAATCTTACTATGGGGGAATATGTATTGAATAGTCCTATGATTTCTATCTCAATGGGTGGTGCTAATGTTGTCTTAGGGGTTCAATGGTTACAATCATTGGGAACAATGGGTTTTAATTTTCAAGAATTTTTCATAAAATTTTCATGGGATAAAAAAGAATTTTAATTAAGGGGTATCGTAGGGAATCTAGGAAGGTGATAAGATCTAATGGTATGAAAAAATTGTTCAAAAAGGTACATCAAGGTATAATTGCACAATTATTCTCACTAAATGTTCAAACATCTAAGCCTCATATTCCCATGGATCTCCAAAGGGTCATTGATAAAACTCCAAGGTATTTGAAGATATTCCAAAAGGTCTCCACCTACTCGAGATTTTGATCATGCTATTCACTTAATTCTAGGAAGTGTTCCTCCTAACATCAGACCTTACAGATACCCCTATGGCTAGAAGAACGAAATTGAGTGTATAATTTCAAAAATGTTAGAGTCTAGCATAATTAGTCCTATCCAAAGTTCTTACTCTGCACCAAAGGTAATGGTACACAAGGAGGGCTCATGGCAAATGTGTACAGATTATAGAGAGATAAAAAATATCACCATTAAAGATAAGTTTCCCATTATTGCCATTGATGCATTGTTATATGAACTACATGGAGAAACTTACTTCACAAAGTTGGATATTCGTTCAAGGTATCATCATATTATAATGAAGGAAGAATACATCCCTAAAACAACATTCAGGCCTCATGAAGGCCATTATGAATTTCTGGTCATCTCATTTGGCCTTACAAATGCACCTTCCACATTTCAGGGTTTGATGAATTCCATTTTCAATCCCTTCCTTTTGAAATTTTTTTTTAGTATTTTTTGATGATATACTAATTTATAGCAAGTCTTGGGAAGAACGTGTTCAAATGTGTACAGATTATAGAGAGATAAAAAATATCACCATTAAAGATAAGTTTCCCATTATTGCCATTGATGCATTGTTATATGAACTACATGGAGAAACTTACTTCACAAAGTTGGATATTCGTTCAAGGTATCATCATATTATAATGAAGGAAGAATACATCCCTAAAACAACATTCAGGCCTCATGAAGGCCATTATGAATTTCTGGTCATCTCATTTGGCCTTACAAATGCACCTTCCACATTTCAGGGTTTGATGAATTCCATTTTCAATCCCTTCCTTTTGAAATTTTTTTTTAGTATTTTTTGATGATATACTAATTTATAGCAAGTCTTGGGAAGAACGTGTTCAACATGTTGATAGGGTGCTACAACTACTAAAGGATCAACAACTATATGCAAAACCTTCCAAATGTTTATTTGGGGTAAAGGAGGTAGAGTATTTGGGACATATTGTATCTCATGAAGGTGTCAAGGTAGACCCTGACAAAATTAAAGCCATGATGGACTGGTCGACTCCCAAAAGATTGAATAATCTTAAAGGATTCTTAGGTTTAACTGTTAGTTTTTACTTGTTTATCATATGACAATAAACAATCTATCACTGAAATAAATACAAGCACATAAAGAACACAATGAACACAATATTTCTCTCGGGGAAACCACAATGGAGAAAACCCTGGAAAAATCTTCCTCAATATAGAAATCACAAAGTACAAAAGTAAGCCCCAAGACAAAATCAGCTACTCCTCCACTTTCACTAACTTCTCTCTCTCTCTCCTAGGAAAACTTATGTGAGTGAATGAGTGATTACAAATGAGAGAGACCTCCTCTATTTATATTCTTTCGTTGGGGTTAATTTTCCCTAACATGGCCGACTTCTCCTAACTAACTAGGCTGACTTGTCAAATACATAATATAATAATCTCTTTTGGGTTCTTCTAGGTCGACACAAGACCTAGGGTTTACATTGACTCTTTCAATGAATCTTACATTATTAATTACATCAATGACATCTCCTGAAGGAGGAATACAATAATACAATAGACAAGTATCAAATATAACATAGTTCGCAGTTACATTCTTTTAACACTCCCTCTTAACTAGGAAGTTATTTTGCGGGTAACAACATCTGCACAACTGACTTGTGAAACTCTATATGTCGTAGGAATATTTTGGATCATCATCTGTCTGGGATATCATCTGATGGAGTAGCATCATCAAGGTCTGCTGGAATGTCATCGTCATCATCATCTACTGGAATATCATCATCAACAACATCCTCTGTATCATCACCAACAACATCCTCTGCTGGAACATCTTTTGTTGGATCAACAACATCATCATCTGGAACATCCTCTGCTGGAACATCCTCGTCAGCAACATCATTAGCTGGGACATATTCTGCTGTCAGCAACATCGTCAGCTGGAACATCGTCTGCTGTATCATCCTCATCAGCAACATCATCAGCTGGAACACCATCAGTCAACTAGTACTGATCTTCTGTCCCCGAGATAGGATCTATCCTTTTGGACAGTAACTCTATCAATCATCCAGTACTGATCTTCTATCCCCAAAACAGGAATCTATCCTTTCAGATAGGAAATCTATTAGTTAGCTAGTACTGATCTTCTGTCCCTAGGATAGGCATCTATCCTTATAGATAAGAACTCTATCAGTCAGCTAGTATTGATCTTCTGTCCCCAGGATAGGCATGTATGCTCATGGATAGGAACTCTATCATCCAACCAGTATTGATCTTCTGTCCCTAGGACAAGAATATATCCTTTTGGATAGGAACTCTATCCGTCAGCCAGTACTGATCTTCTATCCCTAGGACATGCATCTATCCTTTCGAATAGGAACTCTATCAGTCACTCAGTATTGATCTTTTGTCCCCAGGACAGGCATCTATCCTTACGGATATGAACTCTATCAGTTATCTAGTACTGATATTTTGTCCCATGACAAGCATCTATCCTTGTGGATAGGAACTCTATCATTAAGCTAGTACTGATATTCTGTCCCCAGGACAGACATCTATCCTTACGGATAGGAACTCTATCAGTCATCCATTTCTGATCTTTTGTCCCGAGGACAGGCATCAGTTCCGAAGAACTTGAACACTATCAGTCTCTCTTTCAAGAGAGGTCCCTCTGGACCACACCAATCTTGTCTCGAAAGTATTCCAAATTTACGTGAGATAGAGGCTTAGTCAACACATCAACAACTTGTTCCTATGTAGGAACACACTTGAGCTTTGCAACTCCCTTCTGCACCATATCCCGGATATAGTGGAACTTGATCTCGATGTGATTCGATCTATCATGGAGAACAAGATTCTATGTCATCTTGATGCAACTATGTTTATCACAGAGTATATCTGTAGCATCAATCTCTACATCGAACAATCCTACCAACATCTTGCAAAGCCACACTGCTTCACTACAAGATGAACAAGCCGCTACATATTCAGCTTCCTTTGTACTGATTGCAACATAGGAATGCTTTCTATTGAGCCATGAGATCATACCTGATCCCAAACTAAAGCAACATCTTGAAGTGATTTTCCTATCTTCGGCACTTCCAACCCAATCTGATTCTGTGTACCCGTACAACCTGAACTCACTATCTGAAGCATATCTGAGTCCATAGTCCAATGTACCCTTTAGGTACCTCATCACATCTTTTGCTACAATCAGGTGAACACTCCTGGGCTCCACCATATACTGACACAATGTGTTCATAGCAAAACATACATCTGGTCGAGTATTGGTCAAGTACATCAATGACCCAATAATCTGTCTATACATGGTGACATATAATATCTCCGATGAAGAATCATTTAGGAGATTCAAGTTGGTCACCATCACTGTAGTCATGGCCTTACAATCCAACATCCCAAATCTCTTTAGGATCTAAACAGTGTATTTTCCTTGACTCAGGAAAATCTCATCTAGAAACTGCCATACTTCAAGACCTAAACAATAATGCATCATACCAAGGTCTTTCATCTCAAATTCTGTTGCAAGCCTTCTCTTACATTCAATGATGGGTTTGTCTTCTCATGTCAAGAACAAATCATCTAAATAAAGTAGTAGTATCATAGGTTCATCATCCATAATCTTGTAATAAAGATTAGAATATGTTGTATTCTTCGTGAAGACCAAAATCATCAAGAAGCTATCAATTCTTCCATACCATGCTCTGGGTGCTTGCTTCAACCCATACAATGCTTTCTTCAGTCTTCATACATGTGACTTTCTATCTTCTATTTCAAATCCTTCTGGCTGCTCGATATATAATTCTTCTTCTATCCATTCAGGAACGTCGTCTTTACATCCATCTGATGTAACTTCCATTTCATATTGGCTGCCACGGAAAGAATGGTTGTAATTGAATTGTATCTAGCCACGGAAGCAAAAGTATCCTCATAATAAATTCCTTCCTTTTGCGAGAATCCTCATGCTACAAATCAAGCCTTGTACTTTTCAATGCTTATGTCTGCTAAGTGTTTTGTTTTGGAGATCCATTTTGACGATACAAATGATTTATCCTTTGGTCTTGGTACCACATCCCAAACATCACTCTTGACGATGGATTGGTATTATTCATTCATAGCATCCAACCATTCCTTATTCTTCACTACATATTCAAAACAAGTTGGTTCCTCTTCAACAAGGTTACACATCAAGGCTACATAGCTGGAGTATGGCCTTGGTCTTTTTCTCTCTCTATTGGTTCCTTCTGGGGAACCATACCTTCCTGCATCTTGAATTAATTCTCGTGACCAATTTGGTCTTCTCTTTCTATAAATCTCCTCAGGTCTTTGATGTTCTTCCATGTCATGATCCTATGGAATATGATCTTCTTCAATATTTATGTCTGGTACTTTACTTGTTTCTGTAACTCTAGGAGCCTCTTGCTCCTCTTCATCCTCATGAGTCTTCTTGGATTTGTTGAAGGTTGTGTCTTCATCAAATGTAACATCTCGGCTAAGCTCAATCTAGCGAAATCCTGGGATGTAGATATGGTAATCCTTAGATTGCTCACTATAGCCCACAAATATTCCCTTCTTCCCTGAAGGTTCTAATTTCGATATTTTATCCTTTGGAATGTGAATGAATACTAGAAATTCAAATATATTTAGATGACTAACTTTAGGCTTCTTATCGGAGAACATCTCTTCTGGGGTCTTGTTGCGAAGAGCACTATGAGAGATTATGTTTTGTACATATACTGTGGTTCTGGCTGCTTCTTCCCATAGATGCATGGGTAAATATTGATCATGGATCATAGCCTTCACTTCCTCTATGATCATTCTATTCCTCCTTTCAGCTACACCATTTTTTGTGGATTATAGAGAATAGTAAGCTCCCTCTTAATCCTTGCTTGTTTATAGAAATATTTGAAATTGCTTGAAGTATATTCCCCTCCATTATCTGACCTTAGAATCTTTATTTTTTTCTCAGAGAGGTTTTCTACAAGAGCCTTTAACTCTTTAAAATTTTCAAAGACTTCATTCTTATTATTCAGAAAATAAATCCATGTTTTGCAGGAGTAATCATCAATAAAGGAAGCATAGTATACATACCCGCTTAGAGAAGTGGTGGACATAGGTCCACAGATGTCTGAGTGAATAATATCCAGAATACCTTTTTCTTTGTTGTCGCTGCTTGGAAATGGGTTCTTTGTACTCTTTCCTTGAGCACATCCCTTGCATACTCCTTCATGATCTACCTGTATTTCTAGTAGTCCAGTCACCACCTTACTTACTATTGGTAAGGCTTTGTAGTGTACATGAGCTATTCTTCTATGCCATAGATCACAAGGGCTCATGGTACTGATCATCAATGTTGTATCTGCATGACCCTTCAATTTTTAAAGTACTCCTTCTTCTACTCCAATGACTACTGCATCAACAATAGTCTTTCCCTTTTGCCACATAAGAACTTCTCCATCTATAAATGCAATTTGAAGATCTTTCTTATAAAATGCAGAAATAGATAGAAGGTTCTTCTTCAGACTTGGCACATAAAGTACATCTTTCATATTCATGGACTTTCCAGAGTCCAATTTATAAGAGGCTTCTCCCATTCCTTTGATGGGATGTTGATAATCATCTCCAAGTTTTACCTTGTGTGGAGATTCCTTCTGAATAAGATGTGAAAGGGATTCTTTGTATCCTGTCATATGTTTTGAAGCTCCACTATCTACTAGCCAAGTATCACACCCATGAGATACTGAACCAATGAGGGATGATATTAGAACATATTCTTCACTGGAGTCTTCATCATCTCTAGTTTTGAATTCTTCATCATATTCACTATATTTCGTTGCATGTGCTTGAAACCTCTTCTTCTGCTTCTTATGATGTCCATATTTGGATGGACAATTTCTTGCTAGATGTCCTGCCTTATGACGAGAGTAACATTCAACAGCGGAGAGGTCTCTCTTGAATCTCTTTTTCTTTTGATGTCCTTGAAATCTTTTGGGAGAGTGGGTACGAACATCACTCTTCCTTTTCCTTCTACCTTTGGCATGAGTTGCCAAATATTGATCTTCATTGCTGTTTAGTTTCTCCTCTCTCACCGCTATTATTTCTTCCTCTTGCGCACACTCTTCCCATAGCTATCTAAACTGGATCAATTTATTTCTAGCATAAATGCCACGAAAAAATGGTTCCCAATCTCTGGGAAGACCATTCAAAGTGGTCATCACAACTTATGCATCCTCTACCATGTCTCCAATAGATTCTAGTTGTTCTTTTATTTGGGACACTCTGGAGAAGTATGAGTGCATGGAATCAAAATTCAAGTTATTCACACCCTTGAGTTGGTTTCTCAAGGTCATATTCCTATTGATATTCTATCCTTCAAACAGGCTGGTCAAGGCATCTAGCATTTCTTTTGGGGTCTTCTTGGAAAACACGTGGGGGATCAAGTGGTCTTTGATGGAATCAACAATGATCCTCTTTTTCTTGAATAAATTATTCTTATGCCTTGATTTGGCTTCATCTCCCTCTGGTTCTGTAAGTCCTTCCTTCACATAGTTTTCTAGGTCATGTTCTTCAAGAATGAGCATGACTCTATACTTCCATGCCCTAAAGTTCTTAGCTCCTTCAAACTTCTCATCGAACTTGGTATTGCTTTTCATATTGATATAATGAGTACTTCAAATGGAAATATAATAGATTTGAGACTTACTAGAAAAGTCGTCCTTCTGAAATCTACTTCTTCCTTGACCTGGGGTTTGTTAGAGAAACCCTAATTTTCCAACTTCGGGATTTTGGAAATCTGATTGGATGAGAAAAATTGCCTCCTTAAGGTGAGTTGAGAAAAGTACTCCTTCTCCCAATTCTTTGAGCATATGATCCAAAAAATTGATGCCCTAATTCTCTCAGGCTGTAGTGGGGGACCCATAAATGAAAATTCTCAAAATGAAAATCCGCTTCAACAGAAAGATGCGACCTAGTAAGGCGAGTTAGATGCACTATGTTTTTCAGCAAATCTTTGGGGGGAGCTCCTGGAACAAGAAACCCTAGTTTCTGTAGTTAGGGAGGCTGCACAATGTAATCCTTTAGGCCAACTATGATACCATGTTAATTTTTACTTGTTTAGCATATAACAATAAGAAATCTATTGCTGAAAGAAATACAAGCACAACAAGAACACAATGAACACAATATTTCTCTTGGGGAAACCACAAGGGAGAAAACCCTGGCAAAATATTCCTCAATATAAAAATCACAAAGTACAAAAGTAAACCCCAAGACAAAATCAACTACTCTTCCACTTGTGCGAACTTCTCTCTCTCTCCTATGCAAAATTTTGTGAGTGAATGAGTGACTACAAATGAGAGAGACCTCCTCTATTTATATTCTTTCGTTGGGGTGACTTTTCCCCAACAAGGCTAACTTCTCCTAACTAACTGGGACGACTTTTCAAATACATAATATAATAATCTCTTTTGGGTTCTTCTAGGCAAAGACAAGACCTAGGGTTTACATTGACTCTTTCAATGACTCTTACATTATTAATTACATCAATGACATCTCCCGAAGGAGGAATACAAAAATAGAATAGACAAGTATCAAATAGAATATTTTCCGCAGTTACATTCCTTTAACATTAACAGGGTACTACCACAAGTTTGTTCGGAACTATGGAAGAATAGCAACACATGTAACAACATTATTGAAGAAGGAATAATTTTCTTGGACTACAGAGGAAACTCAAGATTTTGAACAAATTAAAGAGGCAGTGTGAAAAGGTCCTATTTTGACCACACCAAACTTCACAAAAATCTTCATTGTGGAATGTGATGCCTTAGTAAATGGAATCAGTGTTGTTCTAATGCAAGAAGGACAACCCCTTGCTTTCAAAATTCATCCAATCAAGGAAAATAACTTACATAAACCCATTTATTAGAAGGAAATGATGGAAATACTACATGCACTTGAGAAATGGCATCCTTACCTAATAGGTAGTAACTTCAAGGTCAAAAGAGATCATGATAGTCTTAAATACTTCTTAGAACATAGACTATCTTCAGAAGAGCAACAAAAGTGGGTAACCAAGATGTTGGGATATGACTTTGAATTCATGTATTAAAAGGGGAAACAAAATGTGGTGGCAGATGCACTCTCCAGAAAAGATGAGGATGTTGAGGAATTACTTTGTGCGACTTCAATTATACAACCCGATTGGGTATTAGAATCAAGGGAAGAATGGAAGAATGACCAATCTATGTGGACACTCATTCAAAATATACAAAAGGATCCCAATGTATCAGAAAATTGTGTGGAAAAATAATTCACTATGGTATAAGGATCACTTATATATGTAAGAACTCTCAACTCAAACAAAATATCCTTTTGGAATTACACACCTCTCCTTTTAGTGGGCACTCAAGATTTCTAAAAAGGTACCAAATGGTCAAGAAGGAATTTTTTGGGAAGGTCTTATATCTTATGTTCGAACGTTTGTGGCAGAATGTTTGGTTTGCCAACAAAATAAATTTGAAATAGTTAATACCTTGGGAATTTTACAACCATTAGAAATACCTTGTCAGCATTGGGAGGAAGTCTCAATGGATTTTATCACAATTCTACCCAATTCAGAAGGGAATAATTTTATTATGGTGGTTGTTGATAGACTCACAAAGTATGCACACTTTTTTTCACTCTCACCCTTTTAATGCAAGTACAGTGTTTGTAGCCTTCATAGAAATAGTTCAAAAGTTACATGGAAATATGAAGATTATTGTTAGTGATCGGGATCCAATTTTCACTGGAAAATTTTGGACTAAACTATTTTCTTGTTTGGGTACCTAGTTGCCTCATAGTTCATCCTATCATCCTCAATTCGATTGGAAAACTGAGATAGTGAATAAATGTTTGGAAGGATATCTTCGCTTCTTTGCATCTGACAAACAAACACAGTGGGTAAAATGGTTATCTTTGGCAGAATGGTGGTACAATAATTCCTACCATACATCATCAAAAATTTCTCCATTTATGGAACTTTATGGGTGCCATCCTCCATCTATCGCATCTCCCTTAAAAGAAAAATCTAAAGTTCAAGTTGTGGAAGATCACCTAGAGCGCCAACAAGAAGTTCTCTAGTTACTGAAGGACAACCTGGCTATGTCAAAAAATAGGATGAAACAACAATCATATCAACATTGTAGTGAAAGTATTTTTAAAGAATGGGATTGGGTATTTATGAGGCTGCAACCTTACAAACATATGTCCCTCAGGAAATTAAATAAAGACAATAAATTAGCACCCAAGTACTATGGTCCTTATAAACTGTTGCAGTAGATTGGTAGTATGGCTTACAAATTGGAGATCCCTTCATCTTCAAGGGTACACCTATTTTTCCATTCTTTTTGTGTAAATAAGGTAATATGAGACAAGATCCCAGTTCAAACTATCTTTCCAAAATTCGATGAAGAAGGAAAATTCATTTCAGAACATGAAAAAATCATGGAAACAAGGACTAGACAACTACGCAACGATGCTATTACTGAGTACCTCATCAAGTGGAAGAACTTACCATTTGAAGATTCAACATGGGAAGATGAGTCCTTCATACAAAAGCATCCACAACTAATCAAGCGTTGAGGACAAAACTTGTCTAAAGGGGAGGGGCATGTTACGCCCTAAATGTTGGCACATTAACCCATATATATTGTGTCTCATTACATATTATTAATGTTGGATTGGGTCTATTAATTGTAATTTTTATTAGTATTATTATATTAGTTATGTCGTCTTGGATCCATTAGTTGTAACTATACCTATTTGTCTTCTATGTATAGGAAGGAGACCTTTTCATTTGAATCATCTCAACTTTTCTTGTCTTCTGTACTTAGTACATTGTATAAGGAGGTTTCTACCTTGAAGAGGCTTTTTATTCATCTATTTTATTAATTATTGAGGCGTAGATTATTCTTTCTGGCCTATTTATGCTCTTTTCATGCTCTTTTGGGGAATTTGTTGCTTAACAGATATTAACCTCCAAACTTGAGCCAGAGGCTATGGTGGGTGTGATCCCTCCTAAATAAAGATGTACCTACCATTTCTTGGGGCCCTTTGCAAATACCACGTCCAAGTGGTGAGAATACCCCAAGGATCCCCATGGTATCACTTAGGAAACCCCCCATCACCCCCATATGAAATTTGCCAACAATCACAGTATTTTGGATGACTTGGATTAGTAACCAACTTCCATGTTCAAGTTGGAGGTGTTACAGCCTTTCCCAACCCAATGAAAGGAATTACTCAATGTACTTGGCATAATTGTCCCCTCCAACTCACACCTGATGACCTTTGATATTGACATAGGTGAACCACAACTACCGTCGTTTGTTTCCTTCCAAGTCCACGTTACGGTAAAAAACATTATGAGTCATTGATGTATCATCAATGAAGGCACATCCACATGTGTCCTGTCCTCTAATGTATATAAATTATTTGGGTCACCCGAGTTAGACCACTTGTCTAACGCCCTTCATGCATATGATGGAAGACCATCAGAACCTAGGGGATTGTACCATAATGTCCCCATCGAGCTAGGAGGGAAAATGATAATGATCGATATCGAATTAATCGATGCAAAACTCGATTACAATATACTCTTGGGTCATAGTTACATGTACGCGATGAAGAAAGTTGCCTCCTCAGTATTCCACATCATGACATTTCCCTTTAATGGGAAAATAGTCACCCTTGACCAACTCAACTACTACAACCCTAATACAAAAACTAACCCCGACAATCTCCTTCCCACTGTCGCAAGGACTAGTCAAACCCTTTTCGTTGATATTTTCCCAGAAGTGTACAAGGACTCTAACTTTCTAGGGGTATATTTCGATCGAGCACCTGAAATCCCCGCATTGACTAGTGGCCTTATGTGCACCATTTTTACCTCTAAAAATGTGCCCACCTATCCCTTGGCATTTTCATCAGCACCTACACTAAGCCATGGAGGTGAACAAATGTTGAGTCCATCAATTCCTCCAATATTCCAAATACCAATCTTGTACCCCCTCATGGGAGTGCAAGGAACACCAGTTGTGGCTCAGTTTAATCTCTCTAGGCTCACTCTTTGTATACCTATGTGGTACCTTATTCCACCCTACCTAGATATGGATTCTAAACCAATATCCCACTATGATTTTGTCCATGTCTCGACTGTTACCCCATCTAGGATGGTCACACCATATATATCAAGTGATGATCCTCCAACACTTATGACTAAGCCACCACTAGCTATCACTAAACCCACCAATGGGGAAATGAGACAACCTAATTTAAGATCCCCCCTCACACCCAAACCTAATCTTGGATCATCATTGGGGGCCTTCAAGCCTAAAGTAGGGGGCATAACCCAAAAATGGTTAAAACCCCCAGTAATGACAACCACTACTCCTATGACTAGGGTCACTCCACCATGTTCCCTATGTGGGAAACAAGGCCACGGGACCAACCTATGTCCCACATTTTCAGAGCTTAGGAATATTCTCAACACCCCTATTAGTGTGACACATGCAATGCACAATATATCCCAATACGACAACCAAGTCCAATTCACTTCATACCAATCACGCATGTTCGGTTTGCTCACAATTTGGGAAATACACACACCATTGTCCTAACCTCCCTCGATTTCAGGATGCCTTGGAGACCATTCGTCTCACCCTACCATTGGTTGATATTCCTCCACAACCACCCCAAGAAAAAAATTCCATACATGTTGTCTAAACATCAGCAACAACACCCATTACGTCTACCTCATAACTAACCATCACAACAATTCCCTCTATTCAGCCTATGACTCCGCAAGCCCTCTCACCTATGCATCTTGTGCCAATATAATAAAATGATGGATGCACATCCTATGAGCTTCATACTCATGTGATTCCTATCGATTCCATCACATTGACATACTTTATCATCCCCATCCAACTTCGACACGGACACCTAGCCTTTCTAGGGTTCCACACCCATGTCGAGACTCTTGATCATGTGGTGACACTTCCCACTTCTCGGTTTAGTGTCCCATATTACATTCCCAACAAGAATCCCACCTCGAACTAATGAGGCTTCAAGATCAACTATCCCTCCTAAACACCATCCCACAAGGCTTACTGGCTGAGGAAGTTGTTCCCCTCCACCAAATATCATTAATACCGCATCATCCTTGGCTAGTTTAATTACTAGTGATGATTCATCATCTTCCAAAGAAGACATGGATCCTACAAAGCCACTGCCTAGCACTTGAAAACACTAGGGGATATCCTTTCAAATGTTGGATACTCGTCAATACCTTATGAGCATATTGGCTAATCTTGCAGTAAGGTGTCATCAACATATAACATGCATCCCACCGAATACATCCTCATTAGATCCAAAAAGAAGCATGAGTCCAAAAATGCCAAAAGATAGTTAAAAACAGAGGTAGTGTGGTTACTCTCATGATAGATCACGCTATAGCACGTATTATTAGTTTTGTGCTCACACTATACTAGCGCCGATTTTCCTTTGAAACCCAAACGACTAAGAAACACGGTGGGACCACAACCACTCATAGTGCATTGAAGGCTCATCAAATCTCCATTACCTCAAAGAATTTGAATTTGGTCTTCTTATGTACTTGGGTTCATTGAAAGGACCCCCTTTGTGTACTTTGGAGCCGAATCATGGAGTTAATGATTCCACATTTGGAACTAGTTGCTTCTTGGCCACTTCTTGAGCTATAAAAGGAGGCCATGGGAATGCATCTGGTAAGGATAAATTACAGCAAGGTTATGTTGTTGGAACTGTGTTGGAACTTCTTCCACCTCTTCCCATACCTCCAAGCATTCTTCAACCTCCCTTGACACCTTTCTCCAAGGGGAAAGTGTTTCTCCCATTACTCCCTCTTAATTTATTTAGCATTTAGTGTGGACAAAAAGGACCTACCTAAGGGAGATTGTTTGATTCCCTTTGAATCCTACACCTCCTAGGTGACACTTCTTGTAGCAAGCTTGACCATTGGGCAATCTAAATCGGTTCTTGCATTTTCTCTTTGTTGTGGTTTGCATCCTCTCACCCCTCTTTGTTTTATTTCAAGTTTTTGTTTTTATTTTTCTTTGGTTCACTAACAAGGGCATGTAGGATCAATTTGGAGTCAATCGAATTTGCTTTTTGTACTAAAATACTAACCTTGTTGAAAACCTCATGGGCTTTATCCCAAGTGGGAAGTGTTGCACTCCTCTTATGCATGTTTTCCCACAACAAAATAATAAAAATGATATATGGTGTGCCTAAAGAGGGAATGCACTAGTGCATCTCTATGGAAGCACATCAATAAGTTTTTGTAATTTAGAAAAATAAATCAATACATGATATAATAAAATGTCTAAAACTTATTCAATGCATATTATATAAGGATATATTGGTGCACTTATGGTTTAAGGATGCATCGCCTAGAGTTTTATCACAAAATAATACAAAACGACCTCTAGTGAGCCTTTAGCAAGAATCCACTGATAATTTTTTACAATTATTTAAAATAAAAATTGATATTGTATAGTAAACTATCTAAACATTATTTTGTGCATCTTATTTAATGAGGGATTGGTGCATTTTTTATTCTAAGACAACCAATAGAGTATACATTTTATAATTTATTTAAGTTGATAATTTGCTATGGAATAGTAATAAAAAATTCTAGTGCATGTGAAATTCAGTTCACACCAAGATCTGATCAATAAATTACACACTCTCATAAAATATCTCACAGAACTAGTAAAGAGCACAGAAAATTACTCACAATAGATACAAACTATATTACTCTCAATGAATAAAATACATCATCTAACCTTAGGAAATTAAATTGTTGTCAATATATATTGTTTACATCAGATATTCGAATGGCTAAAGATTCCATTTGGATCTTCAAAAAAGTAGACTTACTAAATTGATGCAAAACCCCCCTAGGTGGCAAGTGTGTTCTCCAAGTCACACTAAAGGCTCACGAATTTCTGATTTAGTGATCAGATACTGATGTGTGATGAAAAAAAATGCTAAATCCCAAAAATGGAAGGAAGAAACATCAAGGAGTGAAAGTGGTCCAAAAAATAGTTTCCCTAGTTGACTAGCTTTTCACCTTTCACCCAAAAGCAGTAAAAAGCAGCATGTGTGCCTTTCTCACCAGAATCTTATCCAGAATTATTTGAAATGTGCCCAAGTGACTTAGGAAACTTGTTTTCCACACCTAGAAGGATTGTGGTCCCCCCAAATATGCCTTGTGGTCCACACAATGACTCATATGCCAACTATTTAGTCTAATACATAGTAATTAATCCTAAAATGATTAATTAATGTCTCTAATGTATTAATTGACATAGAGTGGTTTTTAATTATTCCAACACCCCCCCCCCCCCATAAGTCTGAATTTATGTGCTAAATATCATAAAATAAAAATACTAAGGGCCCAGTAACAAGACATGGTCAGCCTGTACAATACTGCCTAGTCCACACAAGCAAGGATAGAAGGAAAACCTCATGGGAAAAACCTTCCCTAAAAAATTGGACATATCAAAATTGAAAGATTACAGATCAATCCTTCACTCCACCACATGTTCAACCATCCCAAGAAGTGATCTAAGATAGCTGAAAGTATTCTCAGTAAAAGCCTTGGTGAAGATGTCTGCAGTTTGCTCACCTGTTGGGAAATACTGCAAATCAATGATCTGGTCATGCAATAAACCGATGATGTAGTGCATATGTATCTCAATATGCTTGGTCCTCTGTCTTTGTATTGGATCACTTGAGACCCTTATAGCACTCTAATTTTCACACAAGATGACAGTAGGAGTACTAAAAGTAATCTCAAACTCTGAAAAAATACCCTGCAACCACACACACTGAGTAGCAGCATTCACTACTCCTCTGTACTCAACCTTTGATGAATGTAGTGAAATTGCACTCTGTTTCTTGCTAGACCAAAAAATAGAACCACCTCTAAGCATGAAAAAAAATCCAGATGTGGATTTTCTGTCAAGGCTATCACCAGCCCAATCTGAATCACTAAAGACAAGAAGATCTAGGCTAGAATATGTAGCATAGTGGATCCCATCAATCTTGGTGCCTTGCACATAGTGCAAGATTCTTTTTTCATCCCTCCAATGGAGCTCATGTGGCTACTCCATGTATATTGATTCCACACTCACAACATAAGCAAGATCAGGTCGAGTGTGAGTCAAGTATAACAAGCTGCCTATACAAGGTGCTGTCAATCAAGGGTGTAGATTCTGCTTCTTCAAGTCTAACTCCTGAAAGGAAAGGAGTATTTGAAGGATTGAAATCAACCATCTTAAAATTCTTAAGCAGGTCAGATGCATATTTGGACTGAGATACCTTAGTCCCATTCTCTGTTTGTGAAATATCAATCCCCAAAAACTGCTTAAGAATTCCCAAATCACTCATGGAAAATGCTTGATGCAAAGCAGTCTTTAATGAATCTATTTAATTAGTAGAGATACTTGTGATTAGTAAATCATCAACATACAGCACTATAATCATTATTGAACCATAAATCATCTTCATGTAAACATTAGGATAATATTTGCATCTAACATAAGATTGTGACAAGAGAAAGTTGTCCATTTTGTCATACCAAGCCCCGGGGGCTTGCTTAATCTCATATAAGGACTTCCTCAAACTGCACACATAGTTAATATTAGATGTATAACCTTCTGGATTCTACATATAAATATCCTCCTCAATATCTCCATGGAGGAATGCACTCTCGACATCCATGTGGTGCACTTCCCAGTGCTTGGATGCAGAAATTGCCAGAACTAGTCTTATCGAATCCTTCTGTGCAGCTGGTGCAAAATTATCATTGTAGTCAAGGCCTTGGACTTGGGAGAATCCATTTCCCACCATCCTAGACTTATATTTCACTTATGTACCATCAGCTGCACACTTGGTTTTGTATATCCACTTACACCTTACCAATTTTCTTCCTGCGGGGAGCTTGACTAGCTCCCATCTTTCATTCTTCTGTAGTGACTAAAAATCCTCATTCATGGCATCCTGCCATATTGGGTCATGTGATGCTTCCTCATATGTCTGAGGATTAGAACCCACCATCATATAACATCTATCAGATAGGTAGGGTTCATTCACATTGAGAGCAGTCTCAAATTGTGATCTAGTCCTCCTTGTGTCCTGAGGATTTACCACTAGTTCACCTGCTGCTTGCAAAGTCTTAGCAACACATTTAGGCTTTGTTGGTGAATTAGAATCTGTAATAAAGTGGTCCTCATCATCATAAATATCAGAATCAAAAAATTCAAGAGCAACATCACTTACTTCTTCGGGTGGTGGTGAAGATGGTTCTCCAATTTCAACATTCTGAGAGGGCTCTTCTTTGAATTGAACACTTCTTTCAATGAAGGATTTTTGAATAGTCATGTTCAGAAACTTATACCCTTTGGAGTCCTCTGAATATCCAACAAAAATACAAGTTTGGATTTGGGGATGCATAGCCCTCCTCTTCTCAAGTGGAATCCTAGCCCAATCCTTGGAGAGCTTTATGCCCTATCCAAGCCTCAAAAGGAGTGATTCCTTTGAGAGCTTTGTGTGGCACTCTGTTATGAATATATGTGTCACAATTTATTGCCTCAACCCAAATATTTGGAGATAAATACTTTGCCTCAAGCATACATGTGGCCATCTCCTTAAGAGACCTGTTCTTCCTCTCAACAACCCCATTCTACTAAGGTGTATATGGAACTATGTGTTGCATCTGAATGCCTGAAGAGGCACAAAATTGCTGAAACTCTGATTTGATTTTCTCCCCACCATTATCAGATATAATCTTGATATGTCTACCAGACTGATTCTCAACTGAGGCCTTGAATAGCTTGAATAGACCAAAAACATCATATTTTAGCTTGATGAAATAAATCCAATGTTGATGTGTATGTAACTTCGGAATGTATTTCACTTATATATTTATTGTACTCCTATAGAGATGTATTATTCCTCTATATGGAAGTGTCATCATTTGTATTAACAAGTGTCGCAAGTGTGTTAACTTGCCGACAGGTTATTAGACCACCTTGTAAGGGGTCGGCCCGATATAATGTAATATGAAGTTATTGTACCTAGCTAGACAAGTCGGCCCCATAAGGTTATTGGGAAAATAGGACAAGTATAAATAGAGATCAGGAGATCTCTATTTGGATCACTTCAGAACTCACACTTCCTTCACTCGGAAAGTGGCGCACATGTGAGGAGGAGCATCAGCTACTAAGAAGAGTCTATCTCTTGTACTTTGGTTGTGCTATTGCTCTATCTATCTCTGAGGAAGTTGTGGGGTTTTTCACCTTAGGGTTTTCCCCACGGAAACTTTGTGTGTCTATTGTCTCTCATGCTTTTGCTTCTTGTGATGATTGACATATTTGTTATGATTGATATGCATTAATATACTATATATGTTATTCTCTCAGTAAAGATCCTAGAGTATTGTGAATTAATGCTAAAAAATTAACATGGTATTAGAGTTAACCTGAGAAGAAGACATTGTGCAGTGACGAAAACCAGGGTTTCTTGTTTATTGGGTTTCTCTCCACATATTTTGGAAAATCAGTACAGTAGATTGACTCCACTCATCAAGGAGAATCTATTTGTCCAATCAAAATTCAGTTCTGAGCACTTTCAGTTTTGGCCCTAAAAATTAGGGTTTCCTCACAAATAGGAAATTCTGAAATATGAAGACATAGCTGGAAGCTACTTGGAAAAATAGAAGTTTAGAGCTTTGGATTGAGATTTTTGGCTAAATAAATCTCCGGGAAACTCAAACCGTAATTCAGGGTCCTCCCTAGTGAACCCGGGAAGACTAAAAGGCATTTCTGAAGGGTGAAGCTTTGCAGATCTCAAATTCTGAATACACCAAGCTGCTCAGATCATCAAGGCGCATCTTTCTATCCTTTCATAAAGTTGAAATTCACATTTTGAATTTTTAGGGTTTTCTCTAACAAACCCTAATCCGGGACCAGATCCAGTTTTCAGCAAATCAAGTGGTAAGACCTAAATCTTTTCTATTTCCATTTCAAGTACTCTTTAAGATGTCTCGCCACACCAAGCTTGAGGATAAGCTTGAAGGGGATGATAACATCCGAGCTTGGAAGTATAGGATTGGGTTAATCCTGGAAGAGAATGAGTTGGACTCTTACATAAAAGAAGAGATCCCTATCCCAGAGGATGAAGAGGCTAAGATATTGCATAAGAAGAACATGGTCAAGGCAAAGAGAATCATTGCTGATTTTATTAAAGACCATCTCATTCCACATGTGTCATCCCTAAAGACACCCAAGGCTATGTTTGATTCCCTAACCAAGCTATTTGAAGAAGATGACTCTGCAGAATCAATTGAAAGGGGTCAAGATGTCGAATGGAGAGACCATTCAATCTTATTTCTCCAAAGTATCTCAGATCAAGGAACAACTTGAAGCTGTAGATGAAATGGTGGAGAATGGTGAAATTGTTATGACCACTTTGAATGGCCTACCCAGGTCATGGGACTCCTTTATCCAAGGGATCTGTGCAAGAAATAAATTGATCTCCTTCAGTAGATTGTGGGAGGAATGTTCTCAAGAAGAAGCAAGGCTTGTGGCACGAGAAGAAAAGATGGGGAATGAAGATCAAACTCTCACAACACACACCAAGAAAGGAAAGTTCAAGAGGGAGCCATCCCATCACAAGAAGAAATCTTCTCATCCATATCACAAAGAAAAGAAAGATCTGAGGTGCTTCAATTGTAATGAGAAATGACACTTTGCCTCAGAATGTCCCAAGAAAAGGAAAGAAGATACCAACAACTTCAACAAGAAGAAGAAGAAAAACAAAAGAAGATATCATGCTCATGCTCCTGAGGATGATGAACCTCCTAGGAAGAAAGCTAGAACAGAAAGTGATGATGACTCATCAAGCGAAGAAGAGTATGTACTAATCTCTGCTCTCACAGGTACTATCTTTCATGGTTGTAATGATTGGCTTATTGACAGTGGTGCTTCCAAACACATGACTGGGTTTAAAGAATCTTTTGTAAATCTATCTGAACATGAATCACCCCATAAAGTAAAACTTGGGGATGACTATCAATACCCTATCAAAGGAAGTGGTGAAGCCTCCTACAACCTAGATTTTGGAAAGTCCTTGAAGATGAAAGAAGTTCTCTATGTACTTGGACTCAAGAAAAACCAACTCTCCATATCCGCATTGGATGCAAAAGGTATGAGGGTTGCATTTGTTGATGGCCAAGTTCTAATGTGGCCAAAGGGAAGGACCATAGATGATGCAGTGGTGATTGGAGAGCAAGAGGGAGGATTGTACAAATTGAAGGGACAACCTGAACATGCCATGGTGCATGATTCCATGGAGCCAAGTGAACTTTGGCATAGAAGACTTGCACATATGCACTATAGAGCATTACCAATTGCAAGTAAATCTATAGAAGGTCTTCCTGAAATCAAGACCAAGCATGAAAGTGTTTGCAAAGGATGTGCAAAAGGAAAGAACATAAAGAAGGCATTTCAAAGTAGTGAAAGCAAGGAAAAAAGTATCTTGGAAATTATCCTCTCCGATGTATGTGGTCCGATGTCATCTAGTTCTCTGAGTGGGTATGTTTACTATGTCTCTTTCATTGATGACTTCTCCAGGAAGACTTGGGTTTACTTCTTGAAGAACAAAGATGAAGTGTTTGATAAGTTCAAGGAATTCAAAACCTTGATGGAGAACCAAACTGATAAGAAAATCAAGACTTTCAGATCCAACAATGGTGGAGAATTCACTTTAGGTGACTTCAAGAAACTATGCAGTGATTCAGGGATTAAGAGGGATTTGACTGCTCCTTACAATCCACAAAAGAATGGAGTTGCAGAAAGAAAGAACAGAACAATCATGGAAGCAGCAAGGGCAATGCTTCATGACCAGGATCTACCTATGCATATATGGGAAGAAGCAACTAGGACAGTTGTATATGTGCAGAACAGAACACCCCACAAGATATTGGACAACAAGACACCAGAAGAGGTCCAAGATATTGGGAAGAAGCAACTAGGACAGTTGTATATGTGACTCTGGTAAGAAACCTAAAGTCAGCCATCTCAGAATATTTGGTTGTCCAGTATATACTCATGTGCCAAAGGAAAAGGGACTAAGCTAGATCCTTCAGGAAAGAAGGGTATCTTTGTGGGTTACAGTGAAAGCTCGAAGGCTTATAGAATATACTTTCCAGGGTTCAAGAAATTGATGTCAGCAGGGATGTAACATTTGATGAAAATTCAGCATTCATCAAATCAAGAAAGACACCTGTTGAAGTTTATGAAGAACCTAAGGAAACTAGATTTCAAGACACTACCATGACTGAAGCAATTCCAGATGTTGATCATGAAATTGAAGATCCGCAACAACCTGTAGATCCACCCCGTTAGAATAACTCTCACAAGAGAAAACCTGCATGGGCTAGAGAGCTCATTCAAGATGCAGAAAGATATGGCATTCCAAAAGAAGAACATTGAGCAAAGAAGAGAACTAGATCACATACCAGCTATGTTGCTTTACTCTGTGATATCATGAACAAAGAACCTTCCAATTATGAAGAAGCAGCGGAAAAGAAAGAATGGAAGGATGCCATGGTTGAAGAATACCAGTCAATAATGAAGAATGATGTTTGGGATGTTGTCCCAAGACATGAAGGGAAGTCTGTTGTGACTTCCAAATGGATCTACAAGATCAAGCATGCTACAGATGGCAGCATAGAGAAATACAAGGCATGATTCATAGCTCGTGGCTTCTCTCAGAAAGAGGGAATAGATTATGAAGAAACTTTTGCTCCTATAGCCAGGTACACTTCCATTAGATCAGTACTTGCAATGGCTGCAACGATGAAATGGAAGATACACCAGATGGATGTCAAGACTTCTTTCTTGAATTGTGTAGCTGAAGAGGAAGTGTATGTGGAGCAGCCACTCGGTTTGGAAACACATGACAGGGAGTCATATGTGTGCAGATTGAAGAAAGCCTTGTATGGCTTGAAGCAAGCTCCCAGAACTTGGTATGGTAGGATGGATAGTTTCCTATCTAGTTTGGGCTTTACCAAGAGTAAAGCGGATTCCAACCTTTACTACAAGGTTGAGGAAGGAAATCCTGTGATACTACTCCTATATGTGGATGACCTATTTGTAACAGGAGATGATAGACTGATTGCCGATACAAAGAGGAAGCTTGCTGCCGAGTTCGATATGAAAGACTTGGGGATGATGCACTATTTTCTAGGTATGGAGGTGTGGCAGAGTGCAGATAGGATCTTCCTTGGACAAGGGAAGTATGCAGTAGATATCCTAAAGAGGTTCGGGATGATGGACTGTAAGGACATGGCCACACCTATGGCATCGAACCCGAAGCTTCTGTGTGATGCTTCATCTGAGCCGATTGATGTCTCTATGTATTGTCAGATGATTGGGTCCTTGATGTACCTGACGAACATGAGACCAGATATTTGCTTTGCGGTGAACACATTGAGCCAGTTTCTGACGGATCCAAGGAGTGTTCACCTGGTTGCTGTAAAGCATATTCTGAGGTACCTGAAGGGTACAGTTGATTATGGGCTCAAGTATGATGCGAATCAAAAGTTTAACCTACAAGGTTATGTTGATTCAGATTGGGCAGGCAGTGTTGCAGATAGGAAGAGAACATCTGGGTGTTGCTTCAGTACGGGATCAGGTGTGATCTGCTAGTTTAGCAGGAAGCAATCCTACATAGCACTGAGTATAGTCGAGGCAGAGCATGTTGTAGCCTGTTCGGCTAGTTGTGAGGCAGTATCACTCCGGAAGGTACTGTCTGAGTTATTTGATCTCCCATTGGATGCTACTGGTATCTTCTGTGTAACCAAAGTTGTGTGAAGCTGTCTGAGAACCCGGTGTTCCACGACAGGTCAAAACACATTGAGATCAAATATCACTATATCAAGGATATGGTGTACAGAGGAGCAGTAAAGCTCCTGTATGTTGCGATGGATGATCAGATTGCAGATGTGCTGACGAAGCCACTAGCCAGAGTGAAGTTCGAGTACTTCATAGAGAGGCTTGGTGTTCTTCAGATCGACGACACTTCGAGGAAGAAGTGATGGAGACATTTGCTGAAGCCATTCCAAGCATGTTGGAAGGAGGATCCTTCACATGGCTGTGGATGTAAGTGTTGGATGATGAGCATCAGCACGATGCTCCAGTTGTTGCTCTATATATACGCATCATGTCGGATGCTGGATATGATCAGTTGGATCATTTATATGTATATGTATATACGCATCATGTTGGATGCTGGATATGATCAGTTGGATCATTTATATGTATATGTATGTATGCATCATGTTGGATGTTGGATATGATCAGTTGTATCATTTTGTATATGCATCATGTTGGATGCTTGGACCATGTATTTGTATATGTATTAGGTGGATACTGTGTATGATCAGGTAGATCTTGTATGTTGATATATATCAGGTGGATACATTGTATGATCAGGTGGATCATGTATGGTGATATGTATCAGGTAGATACTTGGTATGCATCAGGTGGATGCATTGTATGATCATGATGACGAGCTTCAAGATGTTGCTCCAAATGATATGTATCAAGATGGTATAGTGATGATGATCAGTATGATCATGAGCATCAGAATGATGCTTCGTGCGATGATGATCAGTTAGATCATGAGTATCAAGTTGATACTTGGAGGTCAGAGATGATATGTGGCAGGTTGTGCAAATAGCATGTAATCAGTCCTCAGAAATCCGATAGGTTGAGCTGTGTGCTCATAATCAGTATTGGGATGAGGTATTGCTATGTAGTATGTAATCAATCCTCAGAGATCCGATAGGTTGAGCTGTGTGCTTGTAATCAGTCCTGGGATGAGGTATTACTACGGAGACATGTAATCAGTCCTGGAGATCCGATAGGTTGAGCTGTGTGCTCGTAATAAGCCCCAAGATGCTCTTTAGAGATCTTGCTGGTCGTATTGCAGCACATAAATGTTCCTAGGATGCTCTTTAAAGGTATTGTCTATTCACATGTAATCAGTCCTGGAGATCCGAGAGGTTGATCTGTGTGCTCGTAATAAGTCCTGGGATGCTCTTTAGAGATCTTGTCGGTCGTGCTGCGGCACATAAATGTTCCTAGGATGCTCTTTAAAGGTAGTGTGAAGGGGATGCATGTAATTAGTCCTGGGAGATCTTGCAGGTCGTGCTTAGGCACATAAATGTTCCTGGGATGCTCTTGTCAGGTATTGCATTAGCACATAAAATTAGTCCTAAGAGACCACCTCTATCAGACCATTCACACAGATGACAATGAAGACCTATAGGTATTGGGCCTACATCCAGTATGAAAAAGGATGGGCTCTATAGAACTTCCTATGACGAGTAGATTCAGAGATTGGTTGAGATAGCAGCAGCAGTGATGATGACAATGATTCGAGGACGATGCATCAATGATGACGATCCATAAAAGAAGACTTGTGCTAGCATATCTATGTCGAGAAATACCTTCCTAGTTAAGAGGGAGTGTTGATGTATATGTAACTTCGGAATGTATTTCACTTATATATTTATTGTACTCCTATAGAGATGTATTATTCCTCTATATGGAAGTGTCATCATTTGTATTGACAAGTGTCGCAAGTGTGTTAACTTGCAGATGGGTTATTAGACCACCTTGTAAGGGGTCAGCCCGATATAATGTAATATGAAGTTATTGTACCTAGCTAGACAAGTTGGCCCCATAAAGTTATTAGGAAAACAGGACAAGTATAAATAGAGATCAGGAGATCTCTATTTGGATCACTTCAGAACTCAAACTTCCTTCACTCGGAAAGTGGCGCACATGTGAGGAGGAGCATCAGCTGCTAAGAAGAGTCTATCTCTTGTACTTTGGTTGTGCTATTTCTCTATCTATCTCTAAGGAAGTTGTGGGGTTTTTCACCTTAGGGTTTTCCCCACGGAAACTCTGTGTGTCTATTGTCTCTCATGCTTTTGCTTCTTGTGATGATTGACATAGTTTTTATGATTGATATGCATTAATATACTGTATATGTTATTGTCTCAGTAAATATCCTAGAGTATTGTGAATTAATGCTCAAAAATTAACATCCAACAGTATCTTCTAAAGTCATCTATGAAGGTAAGGATGTATTTGGCATGGTTCAAAGACTCATGGGGGAATGGACCTGGTATATCAGTGTGAATAAGATCAAAGGGTGCAAAGGTTCTCTCAGTTTTGGATCTCCCATACTTATGCTCAAGGTGTTTTCCTAGGATGCAAGATTGACAAACACCTTTGGAAAATCTGATATTGGGCAGCCCTATGACCATTTCTTTCTCATGAAGTTGGGAAAGGTATTTATAGTTCATATGGACAAATATTTCATGCCATAATTTTCTTGACTCATTGGCATGAGTTAAAAGAGCAGAAGGTGAGGGGAATGGCACAATGTGAGAAAAATTGTAGATTCTAGAGCTATGGTCAGTAGTGCCTAATGCAACAATTCGGCCTATTGACATTTCACATATCTCAACATAATTTGGGGTAAATTTTACCTTCTTGGGTGTACCTATGTGGGTCATTTGATATACTAAAAATAGGTTTGCAACAAGTCCATAAACATAGAAGACATTATTGAATGAACCAAATTCGAGATCTATGCTACCTTTTCCTTTGCTAGAGGTTTTAGAATTATCACCCAATACAATATTAGGACCACTAGAAGAGTCAAGTGAAGTAAAAAACTCACTTGTATACACCATGTGTCTTGAAGCTCTGGAATCAATAATGAGTGAGGTAGGATTGGATGTGATTTCCATCAGTGCATGTACTCTCTCCTTATCATCAGAATTTTGTCCTCCATCCTTCCTCCTTGCGCTCTCTAGAAGAGGAATGTTGGCTTTCTCCAGGAGTTGAGTCATTTGATCAATGGTCTTCTTCATGCAAGAGCTTTCAGGATGAAATCCCTTGCTGCAATAATTTCACTTTGTCCTCTCAGTCTTCTTATTTGGATTTCTCTTGAAATTCGAGGAGTCTTGATGAATTTTCTGCTTGTCTTTCCTCTGATCAGTGGGTTTCTTGAAATTGCCCTTCTTCTTCCCCTTCAAACTCTTTGAATCTACAACATTCAGACAGTGTTCTTTGGATGGATTTTTAATGGCTCCCATCAAAACCAATTTGTCTTGTTCTTGTGTAAGTGACTCCATGAATTCTGAAAGTGATGGACTATTACAATTTTTAACTTCCTTCCTTATGGACTGGAAGGTCGAAACAAAGACTGAGTAGTCAGGGCCAAGTTTGGAGAGAATGGACAAGACTAATTGCTCATCCTTTTTTTCAATACCACATTGCTTCAACTATAGAACAAGTGATTTGAATTTGAAGAATAAATCCGGGAGGTTATCAAAATTCTGTGGGCTCAATGAAACTAGTTCATTATCCAGTTGGTGACCTCTTAATTCATCAGTATTTCCAAACAATTCTTGAAGCTTTAGCAAATATTCATTGGGAGAGGTAAGAACATCGATATGGAATAGAAGATCCCTGGATGTAGTGAGACACAGAATCCCATAAGCTTCATCTCTTTGATTGTGCCACTTTGATTTCTCGATTACTGAGGTTGGCTCAGTCTCAATTGCCATAGTCACCCTATAGAGGCCTTTGCTCCTCAACATAATCTCCATCTGCGCCTTCCAGTCAAAGTAACTGAATGGAGTTAGGACGATATGATGTGACTGATCCAGGGAAACTCTAAAATAATTTTTCGACTAATTTGGGTGCATTTCTGAATGATAGAATGCACCCAGTGGATGATGGAATGCGCCCAGTGGATGAATTACTGCACCCTCCTTGAGACTGGTTGGATCTTGCAAGACAATAGAAGGAGAAAGGAATAGCTTGATAGTTATGATACCATCTGAAATTCAGTTCACACAAAGATCCGATCAAGAAATTACACACTCTCACAAAAGATCTCACACAACTAGTCAAGAACACAGAAAATTACTCACAATAGATACAAATTGTATTACTCTCAATGAATAAAATACATCATCCAACCTTAAGAAATTAAATGGTTTTCATTATATATTGTTTACATAAGATATTTGAATGGATAAATATTCCATTTGGATCTTCACAAAAGTAGACTTACTAAATTGATGCAAAACCCCCCTAGGTGGCAAGTGTGCTCTCCAAGTCACACCAAAGGCTCACGAATTTTTGATTTAGTGATCAGATAGTGATGTGTGATGAAAAAAAATGCTAAATCCAAAAAATGGAAGGAAGAAACATCAAGGAGTGAAAGTGGTCCAAAAAACAATTTCCCTAGTTGACTAGCTTTTCACCTTTCACCCAAAAGCAGTAAAAAGCAGCATGTGCGCCTTTCTCACCAGAATCTTATCTAGGATGATCTTAAATGTGCCCAAGTAACTTAGGAAACTTGTGGTCCACACCTGGAAGGCTTGTGGTCCCCCCAAATATGCCTTGTGGTCCACACAATGACTCATATGCCAACTATTTAGTTTAATACAAAGTAATTAATCATAAAATGATTAATTAATGTCTCTAATGTATTAATTGACATAGGTGGGTTTTAATTATTCCAATAGTGCACCTATAATTAGAATGCATTGGTACACTATAGATGTGAGTGCACCAATGTGCCTAATCCAAGTTAAAAATACAAATTGAAAATTTCTACTAAAATTTTTGACCACCCGTCTTTGCTAAGAACCTATATTATAAACTAATAAAAAAGATTTATTTTTAAAAAATCACAAAATTATCTATAAAATAGCGGTGTTTTCTTTGTAATGTAAAATATAATTATTGAGTTATAAGACACTTAATTGTCTAATTATCTAAACAAGTTGTTGAATTTAAAAAAAAAAGTATTATACCATTAAATACATTAAAATGAAACCTTGAATGGATAGTTTTTTCAAGACAAAAATGTTATTGCACCAAGAGGTTCTTTCTACAACCCAATATGAGAGAGAAGTATAATACTATGCTCAAAGTGGATTTGGCACATGACAGTTTAATAAAATAATAAAATATTAAGTAAAAAAAATATAATGTTGACCCTAACCTCAAGTTCAAGACATATATATATATATATATATATATATATATATATATATATATATATATATGTTCCAATGAATTAAAACTAAAAAAATTAATTAAACTTTGATACTTCTAGCTATGGTGTGATGTAGGGACCATACTCGGGCTAGTGCAAGGTAATGATACCCACTTATGACACGTTAGTTGCAATGGCGTCCTGGAAAAACATAAATCTTATCATTAAAATGAATTATTAGAGGTACCTACAAATTTTTTTAGAATTAGGTGTAAAAATATGAAACATAGAAAAACAGATCACCTTCCGGAATATATAACTTTTATTTATGGAAAAAGTGGTATAATCACCCCAAAATGTCATTATTTTAAGATTGGTATGTTATTTTTTCTCTAAAACATAATGCATATGTTCGTGTTGGTCCATCGGTTTGTTATGTAAATTGTCAATTTATGCGGAAAAAAATATGTAGAGGCGTAAGCAATAGACGAATCGTGTGCAGGGCTATTTTTCCAAAATTTTAAAGTTAATTTTAATTTTTTTTAAATTACAAAATTCAGTGAAGCCTTAAAACGACAAGGTCAAGTGTTGGTCCACCATATCATGGTCTTAACATAATCAAAAACGTTTTTTTATCTTGTAAGTATTCTTTTACTCTTGTGCGGGTTCTTTTCTGTTCTCGAAATATGTAAGCCAATCAAAAGTTATAGGCCAAATAAATGACCTATTTGTTTTACAAATTTGACATGAGTGCAGTTAAAAATGAATTAAAAAAAAAAAACAGATCTATTCAAAAAATATATAGTTAGAATCTGCACACAGAGCTCGACAAGTGTGTGCAATTTCATCAGTAGTACACAAGCAGAGCATATGCGGAACTAAGCGTGAAAAACATGAAGTTACAGAAATTGGTGTGTTCTTCCATAACTCAGACCGAGCCTTAAGGTTTGGCAATCCGAAGCTAATATCAAACCTGCAAGGGTACCAAATAAAATTTGAATCCAAACAAGCATGCACGCAAATGCACGTACGTGTAGATGCGTGCACACGTAGATGCGTGCACGCATAGTGGCACGCACACATTTCTGTGCAGGAACATGTAGATGCGCGCACGCGTTGTAGAGCACATGCGTTCTTTGTCAAACCTTGATTTTTATCTATCTCTCCCTAAACCCCCCCTCCCTCTCTATAACCCCACCCCCCCTCTCTTCTTATCCTCCCAATCCCCCCCACTCTATTCCACTCTACCCAATCCCTCCTCCCTCCCTCACCCCTCTCTTCTCTCCTTCACCGCGAGGGTTATGAGATATATTATTAGACAAAATCACTAACTCACATTATCTTCATGTACATATAAATATTCATCCTTGTAACCATAAATCCATGACCCCTATATCTTAATCCCCAAACCCTTCGCCATTAGTCCCTAGCCACTGCAATCCCTAGTCCCTAGTACAACTAACCACCATAAATCTTGGCCCACTATAATCCTAAACTAGTATAGCCCGTAAAAATCCTAAATACTAACACATAATGATATATATCCCTTAACCCCTATAATCCTAACCACGTAATCCTAACCTCTAAAGTGTCTAGTCAAATAAAAATTAACCCCTAACCCTTATAACCTCTAATTCTCATCAACCCTAAAATCTATCATCAAACACGCAACCCTTAAAACCTATAAACCATAGCCAGTTTAGAGAGATAGTCAAAGAGAGAGAGACCTTAACCATGGGCCCTAAAGGAATATTCTATCCAGAAAGAGTTATGATGATTTCCTCCACTAACCACACATGACCTCGTCATGGTATCATTGGCCTATGATTAAGGATGTCGATACCATGAAGTGGTTTTGAGAAATATGTATGTGCCTGATCAAGCATTTTGGAATGATGTTTTATGGAAGAATATCGTTCCTTTGGCCATAAAGAAACCATTTAGACATCCAAGGCCATGAACAATGTATAAAATCACCAAACAAGACTTTATATGGGTATCCATTGTGCTGTGTATCCAAGTCTTGGGGACTTAGGCCATCCGACATGGTCAAGAGAGGAGAGCTAAGACTTGGGCCTTAAAGGAAACTTATATACATCTAGGGCTAAGAAGGTTACCTCTACCAACTACACATGGCCTCTTGAGGTATCATTGTCCTGTGATTGAGGATGGAAGTTCCATTATATGGTTTTGAACTTAGTATCTACATGTCTTAGGGCATTGGAAATGGTTTTCTAGGGAATAATACCATGCATTTGGCCCTAAATAAACCATTGAGGCATCTAAATCCATGAGAAATTCTTCTAGGAACCATGCACTACCTCATAGGGATATATGTGGAAATATGTATCTATGTCTTAGGGTCTTAGGACCTTGGACATAGTCAAGGGAGGAGAGTTTATCCTATGGACCTAAATGAATCTTGTATCCATCCAAGTATAAGAATATTTCATCCACCAACCATGCATGACATCTTGAGGGTATCATTACTCTATGATTGAGGATATTAGTGCCATTCGGCATTTTTAAGTAGTATGTACATGTCTCAGGGCCTTTAGGATGATGCTCTAGGGAAGAATACTTTGACTTTATCCTTAAAGAAAGCATTGAGGCATCGAGATCCATGAAAAATTATTCAAATCACAACACATGACTTTGTCAATGGTATTCATGATTCTCTATATTTATGTCTTGGGGCATTGGTGCCTTGGACATTCTTAGTGGAGGATACCAAAACCTTGGGCCTTGAAGAAGTCTTCTAGCCTTCAAAGACTAAGAAGGTTTCCTCAACCAACCACACATGGCTTCTTCAGTGTGCCAATGGATTATGATTAGTGATGTTGGTGCAATTAGGTGGTTTGGAGAAATATGTATGTGTCTCAAGGCCTTGGGAATGACATTTGAGGGGAAAAGACCATGCATTTGGCCCTAAAGAAACCATTGAGGCATCCAAAGCCATGAAAAATGTTTCAAAGCACCATGTATGACTTTGCAGGTATATCCATGATTCCATGGTACTATGTATCCAAGTCTTTGGAATTGGGGGTTTGGACATGGTCATGGGATGAGACTTGAAGCTCGGGACTGAAAGGAATGTTACATCCATTTAGGGATAACAAGGTTTCCTCCACAAAGAACATATTATACCATTTTGAGGATATAATTGGCCTATTGATGATGACTGTTCCATCATGGTATCATTAGCATATGATTGTTTCCTTGAACCAGCATAGATCCATCCTAAATGCATATCTATCAAGCACTGAGAGGAATCCTATTTCTCGAGGTCTTATTTTTTTAATGAGTTTTTATCTGGTTTTAAAATTTTGTTTTATGAGCGGATATGGATTTTTTAATTCGTTTTCACTTATTATTTTATGAGCCGACATAAATTTTTTTAATTAATTTTTCTTTTGGGTACATAATGTGGCATCGTTACGCTACATTACATTACACATCTCCCCCATACTAAGTTGTAACCACCTCGCTACTCTCAGTGCAATAAACACATATGACATTGCAAGCAGATACTTCACCTTCAAATGATCATATTTGCTTGAGAATTATGTTTAGATCTTGAGCCATAAACCAATGTAAAGGAACGAGACATTGAAATTAGGCCTAAAATATAAATTTTGAAGCTCAAGGGAAACCAATAATCCCTTGAACTACCACAGAACTCTATGTAGGACATTTGAACTATGAGTGGTGATATCTCACTATTAGAGGGTTATGAGCACTAAGGATGGGTCATGGGGAACTTGATTTTCCTCAGTGTGTATTATGTATTAGGCATGTATATTATTCTACCCTTGATAATTCGGACTATAAGTTGTTAACCCAATCTAGATGTGAACTTTAGGAAACATAAATGCTACTTAGTTGACAAGCAGACCAACAAGACTATAGCTCTTGGTGTGGACAATCATGGATTGTTTAGACTATTCAACATTGGACAGGTTAGGGAGCATGCAATGGTAAGCACAAGTACATCAAATATAAGTAGTCTTTGACATCAATTATATGGAAACCTAATCTTAATGTACCTTTCTCATATGGCTTGAGGTAATATGGTAGAAGGACTTCTTGATATCCAAGAACAAATATAGGGTGTTTTTGGAGCTTGTTAGACGATAAAGCAACACAGAGCACCATTTGAGGAAGGAAAAGTCTGGGGAGAAAACATAGCCATTTAATTTGTTCATGTAAACATTTATGGACCAATGAACATGGAATCCAACACTAGTGTTCGGTATTTATTTCTTTTTATTGACGACTATAGTAGGAAAATGTGCACGTATTTCCTTATTTTTGTTGAGGATTACAATAGGAAAATGTGGGTGTATTTTATGAAATTGAAAGATAAAGTGTTTAATGAATTCCAAAAGTTTCAAGAAAAAAGAGTTAGGATGTCACCTTAGCACTCGTGTCTGATGATAACAAAGAATTTTGTTCCAAATAATTCAATAACATTTTCAATAAGCATCAAACAAAAATACAGTTCACTACACCCTACAGTCCATAATAGAATGGTGTGGTTGAGAGGTGGAGCCATGATATTAAATAGATGACCATGTGTAATATGGGGAACATGTTTGTTCCAAATAGGTTTTGGGATGAGGAATTCTTTACAATATTATATCTATTAAATAGATCTCTAATGATGGTGGTGAAGCAGGACACCACAAAGGAAGCATGGTCTAGGAGGAATCCTAAAGTCATTCATCCTAGGGTATTTAGTTATATTTTCCATGCCTAGATTCTAGATGAGAAAAGAACCAAGTTAGACCCTAAGAGATAGAAATTGATGATCATAGGGTACAATGAAATATAAAATATTATAGGATGGTTTATGTTCACACCAATCAGTTGATATTCAATAGATATGTCATAGTTGATGAATAAGTTCAACCTTTCAAAGCTTCTTTAGATTTCAAAATTACCATAGACAAACCAGTTCTGGTGAAGGATACAAGTGTCAAGATTCAAGAAGCTCCACCCAAAATGGGGAAATATTTTGAGGATGTGAAGTCTACGATAATTTCTGATGTAGACAGTGCAAATTAGCATTCGTATGAAACAGGTTGAGGTAAGACAATTCATGGTGACAATACAAAGTTTGATGAGGAGGGCCCCAAGAAGAGGCCATAGTGGTGGCTCAACAAGTCATTATGGATATTCGGGTGGGAGAAATGATTAAGGGAATATCATTAAGGGGTAATAGAAAATATAAAACAAACATGGCAATAGTATTTAATGAGCCATAGGTTGTTTGAGGAGGGAATAGGGAAAATTGAATGGAAGGCCATGGAAACCAAACATGAGATTCAAATGAAAAAATCAAACTTGAAATCTCATAGAGATTCCACTAGGGAAGAGACCCATTGGTTTCAAATGGGTGTAAAAAGTCAAGAAAAAGAAAATGGCACACTTGACAAGCATAAGGCACAATTGGATGCAAAAGGGTTCTCTAAGTGAGAGGGCATCGACTACGAAAAGACCTTTTCTCCTATGTAAAATATGAGCATAATTAAATTAATTATATCCATGGTAGCACAATTTAGTTGGAATATCGATCAGATGGATATGGAAAATGCCTTCCTCAATGTAGATTTGGAGGAACAAGTGTACACATATAAACCATAAGATTTTCAAGTTCCAAGTTAGGAGAATCTTTTTTCACACTGAAGAAGGTTATATATGGTCTAAAGAAGGAACCCAAGGCATGGTACATTATAATTAACAAGTAAATTGGATGAATAGGGGTTGTGCAGTAGAAGAAAAGACCCTAATATATGTGGGTATAAAGATTGATATTGGTTAGGTTGTGTGGTTGATAGAAAATCAAATTTTGAATATTTATTTCAAGGTATCTTGGTTTCTTTATGTGTTCAATTTCCATGATAATTTGTACATTCAATTTTGCATAGCTCGTATAATTTTAACCAATCATAATTCACATTTTAATATTGGTATATTTTTATTTTTATATAACCTTTAACCCCATAAATTACCTACAACCCCTATAAACTTTAACTCTTAACCTACAATCCTTATAACCCTAACCCAAAAACCCCTAAACACCTATAAGCACTTATGCACTTAGGGATTATGGTTTAGAAGAGGGCCTTAAGGACTTTTATGGGGTAGGGTCTCTAGGAATAAACCGACATATACATATTTATTGGAAAGTAAATGAACTAAACATTACCCACCAAACAAAGCAACGTTCAGTAGAGGTGCACATGCGCTAGGAGCATGTACGCGCTGCTAGCATGTGCACAGTGCGTGCCTCTGATGAACATAAAAATTTTGAAAATAACCCACGCTCTTCTCCCGCATTTTTTCTCTCATGTATCGCATATTTTTTCACTCTTTTCATGCACAGTTCGACAATCACTCGCATTTTGGATTGAATTCACACACCTTTTGGTGTTTCTTTGACAATTTAGATTGAATACACACGAATTGGTCTCTATTTGGATCTTTGGATTGAATACACACAAAATTGGACTCTATTTGTCTCCTTGGATTGAATACACAATAGTTGGAATCTATTTGGATCCTTGGATTGAATTCTCATGCTTCTTGGACACACTTGAACTCTTCTTACATATAGTGGATACATCAAAAGAGCATTGTACATTTCAAGCAAAGAGAAATCCTAATCCTTCAGGTATGGTGACAATTTTTTCTTGTGAAATGTATTTTTGTCTTCATTCACTTTGTTTGAATTGTATCTATTTTAGTTTTTCCTCATGAATTGTATGATAAATGTATTTTAGTCTTCTTAATCTTCAGCATAGACAATAAAAACATCTTACCACAAAAAAAACTACAACATGCACCAAACAATGATTTCAACTTTTCATAAAGATAAAAAAACACTTACTTCCATCACCACCAATAACCTTTCACAATCACATAAATCCATCCATTACACAAACATTTGTTGAATTCCTCATGATTTCACTACAACAACTCACACAAGCACCTAAAGAATCAAACTCTTAATCTTTTGGGGCTATTTTACCTATCCAAAACATGAAAATGAAGTGAGTAGGAGCTTCTCCTTTTGGAGGAAATGTGCTCCTACTAACATCCCATACCACCATTCAATACCATCTACTAACACAAACTATTTTAAAAAAACCATGTGCCAAGTGCCAAGCTACCAAAACGAGGCTCATTGTACATTGTTTTCAAGATGACAAGAAAACATCTCAAATTGAGTTCCTAGAGGTGATGTTGTTGTTATATCTAGGGCATTCTCAATACAAACTATTGTCAAAAAACCATGTGCCAAGTGCCAAGCTACCAAAACGAGGCTCATTGTACATTGTTTCAAGATGACAAGAAAACATCTCAAATTGAGTTCCTAGAGGTGATGTTGTTGTTATATCTAGGGCATTCTCAATAGATTTTAATATTATATGAAAACATTCTCACTAGATGTTGTTGTACATAATCAATTTCTACATCGAGTCTCCTCATTTCATAATTGAAAAATAATATCTTATTTGTTATTTATTCTTGCAGGGGTGATATTTTTGTTTTGTTAAAAAACATATTGAAGATGGGAAACAGACGTAACAATAAAAGAAAGTCTAGAAGAAAGGATCTGCCCCCTGAAAAGTCCCATGAGATAAGAGAAAAGGCTAGGTTGTACATGAAAAACCATAGACATCAAAATTTTAGTGCCTTAGATCCATCAACAAGAAATGATGAAGTGGTTGAATTCAATCAAATATTGGTTGATGCTGAGTATGAAGGGATGGATGTTGAACAAGTTGTTAATTGAAAACCTCCCAAGAAGAGCACACACATGTCAAACACACTACCTTGCAGGACCAAATTGTGAACGAAGGGCCACAACAAACCGATGACGAGACTCATACTTCCTTTCTAACTCCCTTGCCTCGACTATCAAGCGAACGATGAAGAACTCCCAGACATATTCATGTGGATGAAAGTTCCTTTTCAGGACTTGAAGGTAAGTTTCCAAAACGCACTATTGATTTCCATTGTAACAAGATAATCAAAGAATTTTTTGAATCGAAAACCGATGCAACAAAATGTCAATTCTTTTTTTATTTGTTAAAAGCACATTGTCTAGCTCATGTTAGGAGAATTTTAGGCATAAAGGTATTTAGAAGTTCAAAGGCCAACAATCATGTTGTTAGAAATCTACAGTCTGCATTTAATTTGATTGGAAAAAAATCTCGTACAAAATATTTTAATGCGGCCCCGTCGTGTACTGTCAGAATCGATTGTAGACAAATCCACAAGGCAATGTCGCATTTTATCACACACATGTAAAATCTTTAAAGTAGATAGAAAGACTCTTCAAAATTATTCTTATATTAGAGAAAACCTTGAGACCCAAGACAAAAAGATTGTTCGACCTTTGTTGGTAGGTTACCTCATTCAGACATGAAGCTTATTGATGTTGTTAAAGAACTAGTACAAAATTTTTGGCATGATAACACTAGACCGTCATCGAATCAAAGAGATGTGTTAAAGTTGAGAAAATGTGTTAATGGGTGTGAACCCCATGTCAAGCACTTCCTTCCCACAACACAAACGGAAATATATGAGAGGTTCAAGAATGAGCACACAAAATTGAACTTGGGCAAAAACGTCATTTGAAAAATGCAAACCCCGGTATGTTAGAATTTGCATTGATCGCAACACATGTTGATGTGTATACCATGTAGAATTTGAGTACTATTATGATACATATAGACATATATTTTGTGATTTGCATACTAAAAATTATGCAGGACTGCCCCATCGTTACAACCATTGAATGCATCCAGAGAATTTATACATAGCATAATGTGTCCAAGACCTAAAGGAAACAAATATTATAAAAGATCATTTTTATATGGGACATGTTCCAGGTGTAGTGCATTTTCATTATTGAGCCTCTGCATCCATGAAATCGAGGACCATGAATTTGGGAGGATGTCAGTAGAAATGGATAAGTTCAAGTACATAACATATCAAGTAGATAGTGCGAAGGAAAGAAAAAAAATTGCATTGGTGAAGTCATGGGTAATCTAAGTTTGCATACTTTCATACTGTACATGTTGAATTTATACATATATATTCATATTGCAAATGTCACATTGTATTAATTCCCTTGGTTTTGTGGCACTAGGTACAAATATTCGATTCATGAAGGAATTATACCAAAATACCGAGCAATATGTACAACATGTCCATTCCAATACATACGATGGAAGGATGAACAGTGCAGGGACACCTTTCCCAATGGCACAATATTGTTGGTTGTGGACTTTGCTGAAAACTACACCCTGCAACCACAGAATGAGATTCAAATTCAATACTACCATTCATACCAAGTTAGCATAATGGTCCATATCACGTATAGGCACATGCCAAAGAGAAAGAATGACATGAGGATAATATTGAAAGAGACCAAGTTATACATCAATAACGATAGGTGCCACGACCTACATTATGTGCAGGATTGCTTCAGAATTTTCTATGATCAGTTGAAGGAGAGAGGTATATAGATGGATCAGCATTGGATATGGTCAAATGGTTGTGTAGACCAGTCCAAAAGTGCACGTGTATTCCGTTGGTTGAGTATTCTTCACAAGACTTATGATGTGTTGCATATATGGAACTATTTTGAGACCGAGCATGGAAAGGGAGAGCATGATGGGGCTGGAGCATGTCTCAAAACTTCCCTATGAAGGTAGGATATGAGGTGCATGAAAAACCCTCATATTCGGGATGCAAAATCCATAGCTCAATGGTGCTCTGCAAAAATGTCAGATCGAACCACCAAGCATCATAGACCAACAAGTAGAGGACATGTTGTCAGAAATTTATGGCATGTGGTTGATATAGATCGATCACGTTCTTATAGTTGTAGTACTATACAAGGCACTCATGGATTTCATTTGGTTTGAAGCTCAAACAACCCCTTATTTGAAATATGGACATGGAGACTTGGGCCTTGCATCAGTTGTGAGTGGGATGAGTATGAATCAATGGATTGGGCTGATGAATGGGATCATTTATCACTTGCAGTAGACCCACGTGCAATTGTTGAAACAATCCAATTAGAGGAAGGTCAGTCATTTATTTCGAATGAATATGATCATATATCTGATCTTGTACATACAGGTAAACATTTATGCATCCATATATCGGTTCCCTCCTTGTTTTTTTAACTATCCAAGTTATCAAACCAGTACTTGTTGGAATATGACTGTAAAATGCATTTTTGCAGGACACATCTATGCAGTTGTCGCCCCGACAGACAGTGGAATTGGCACAACTTATTGGTTGGAAGGATGCATCCAGGGGAAGCAAACCCTCCTCACATCATTAACCGATAGTGAAGGCATTACCTTTCCGACTGGATCGATGGTTGTTCAAGGAGAATATGTTATAGTAGATGGAAAGGGACCAAAGAGCAATGGCTACACATACATGGATTATAGATCAAGGTCACGGGTGTATCACTTTATGCATTTGATCATTGGTACAAACATCCAACTACAAACAATGTCAACAAAGTCATCAAACAAGGTATGCTACTTACTACCTCATGCAGAGCATGAGAGGTTGTTTTAGACAATAAAAAATAGAGAGGATCCAGAAGGCCTAATTGACTGAGGTACATAGTATAGTCACGTGATTGTGTGTTCATGCATGCCTGATGTTATTCATGTTAGATAGTTTATTTGATATCGTTATCTTATATCATTTATTTGATCGAGTTATGTTTAAGTTACTATTACTTGACATTGATGTTTTACACCAATCACTCCAATTCAAGTTTCCATCCCTTTAGGAAAAATTGACATGCATAAACAAGATTGAAAACTCATCTTATATTAGAACATTTACAAATATCCAATAGAAATTAGTCAATACACATTAATGAGTACACATTTGTTATTCACAATTCACAATGAGACACATAAATGCATTGAAATTTGATAGGAATTGGGAAATATCTCAAGATGTCGGAACCATATTTCTCATTAAGTCATCAAAATCAAAATGTATTACATAGATGTCAGGATGCCACTGGGAATTGGCAAATTCTAAATAGACTAATAGTAAATACAAAAAGGGGTGGATCAAGATGGAAGAATCTCATATGTCAATAGTCCTCCTCCATGCCTGAATCAACAAACTCGTCACTTCCCTGATCATCCTCCTCCTCCTCCTCCTCCTCCTCTCTGCCCATATCACAATCTGCATTTTCTGGTGTGGAGGATGACCCCTCCATATGATCACCATCATCATAGCCTCCAAATATCCCAGTGGAAGTGGGAAACTCTACAAATACCTCCTCAACCTCATAAAGTAAGTCTCTATCTTGAAATAGTCATCTAAGTGCTATCTTCCTCCCATGTGCAGTCTCTCCATCCATGTGAGGAGGGAATCTATGTGAGGGCCCTAGTCCACCAGTGAGCCAATACTGACTGTAGAACTCGGGATTCAATGAGTGGGCCAAGCAATGCAAAGGTGTGCAATTCTTATCCCAGATGGAGATAATAATATCCTGAGTGATGGACCATAAGTTCTCCGCTGATGTCCCATACTCAGGACACTCATTCTCCATGACAATGGACCTCATGAGCATGATGAATGAGGAAGCAAATCAAGTATCTGCAATCTTTAGCAATGGAAGCTGTGTGTACTCTTTGTAGATGGTGAGGGAATTTGTGTGGTTTTGTACAAAGCTACGGATATGGCATGCATGCTCAATAAGGTTTCCAATCCATGTCACATCTAAAGCAATGGATTTTAGTGCTAAATTCAAGGAATGGACAATGCAAGGTGTCCAAATAATATGTGAGAGCAGTAAAAGCATGTATAAATGACCCTACAACACTAACAAATCAAATGAATGGTGTCCAAAATGAACATACCTGTGGATATTTAGCTTCCACAATCATGCCAACAACAATGCAAATAAGTGCATTGTCCGTGATTATTTGTACACAAGAATAAACACCTACTTCTTCAATGCTTTATACAATCGATCTCAAACCATTCGCGGGATAATCCATGGCTCTATACTTTGGAATACTCACATTATCTACGGCTCTTGAATCACCCTCAACAATGTCCTCCATTAAGGCATCACACTTCTCTAATGAATAAGTAGAACGCGCATGGATGAATTCAATCTCATCATCACACCTCTCCTCCGCTATATAATTGGAAGTCTCATGGACGAAAGAAACAAATGATATAAATATATTGGGCAGTACAATCACCCCTACATGCTCCTAAGCCACTTGATCAATAATGTTGACATTCACCCTGATCACAAGAGGAAATACTAACAAACTGAAATATCTTAGAATCACACTATATGGGTTGGAAGCTAGATCTACATGTTCCTTCTAAGAAATAGAACCTAATATAGCTTAAAGACCCTGATCTAGCCCTAGAAACCAGACAAAAACAAATGTAGCCCTAGAAAATCTAATGTGGACCTACAAACCTAGAGACCTAATCTAGAATACGTATCTTTCCCTAGAGACGTAACCTAGCCCCAAAGACCTAATCTATCCCTATAGAACCTAATCTAGCTTATAAACCCTGATCTAGCCCTAAAAACCAGACAAAAACAAATCTAGCCCTGGAAATCCTAATGTGGACCTACAACCTTGGAGACCTAAACTAGAATACTTATCTATCCCTAGAGACCTAATCTATCCCTATAGAACATAGTCTAGCTTATTGACCCCCTTTTGCAAGATTGTCATGGCCTTCATTGAGAAAAACCCGAATTCTAGAGATGGCACAATAGCACCATTTCCATGAATTAGAGGCACGGTCTGCGGGGTCCCCCAGATAGAACCTGGCATCCTGAATCCACTGGAATCTATGGCTTCACGATCGGAGTCATGGGTTTGGTGCTATGGGCATTTTGTCCAGGCACCACATGGCCATTCAGGGACACATTAAGGATTTTCTACAGGGGAACGGAACCCAAACCGATGATTGGATTTGGGTTCCTCCAGCTCCAAAACATGCACATGGACATTGTGGACGTGTTCATGATGGACACACATTCCCGGGAGCCTTCGGATGACAATTGACTCCCTTGAGGAAAATCAGAATGGCCTTCACTAAGCAAAACCCTAGTTCCGGAGATGGCACAGTAACATTATTTTTGGGAGTTGGAGGCATGGTGTGGGGGGTCCCCCAGCTAAAAATTGATGTCCCAAATCCACTGGAATTGACGGCTTCACGATAAGATTCACGGTTTTGGTGCTACGGGAATTTTGGTTGAGGCACCCCATGGCCATTCGAGCACACTTTGAGGATTTGCTCTGGGGGCACGGAACCCAAACCAGAGAGTGGATTTGGGTTCCATCAGATCGCACACATGCACATGGCATTGTGGACGTGTTCATGATGGCCATGCACACCCGGGAACCTTCATATGGGAATTGAAACCCTCGAGGAAAATTGGAATGGCCTTCACTAAGAAAAACCCTAGATTCGAAGATGGAACAATATCACTGTTTTAGGGAATTAGAGGCACAATGTGGGGGGACCCAAGCTATAAACCGGCATCTCGAATCCACTGGAATCAACGGATTCGCAATCAGAGTCATGGTTTTTGTGCTACAAGCATTTTGGTCAGGCACCCCGTGGCCATTCAAGGAAACTCTGAGGATTTTCTCCAGGGGCATAGAACCCAAACCGACGAGCGGAGTTGGGTTCCATAAGCTGCCACAAGTTCACATGTCCATTATGGACATGTTCATGATGTCCACGCACAACCGGGAGCCTTCGAATGAGAATTGACCCTATTGAGCAAAATTGTAATGGCCTTCACTGAACGAAACGCTAGTTCCATAGATGGCACAATAGCACCATTTCTGGGCATTGGAGGCACGGTTTGGGGGGTCCCCGACTATAAATCAGCGTCCCAAATCCACTAGAATCGATGGCTTCACAATCAGAGTAATGGTTTTGGTGCTACGGGAATTTTGGTCAGGCACCCCATGGCCATTCAAGGACAGTTTAAAGATTTTCTCCAGGGGAATGAAACCCAAAACAACGAGTGGATTTGGGCTCCGTATGCTCCCACATGTGCACATGGCCATTTTGGACATGTTCACGATGGCCACGCATGCTTGGGATTCTTCGGATGAGAATTAACCCCCTTGAGGAAAATTGGAATGGCCTTCACTAAGAAAAACCCTAATTCCGGAAACGGAACAATAGCACCATTTCCAAGAATTGGAGGCATGGTGTGGGGGGGACCTAGCTAGAACCCAGCATCTCGAATCCACCAGAATCGACAGCTTCATGATCAAATTCATGGTTTTGGTGTTACGGGCATGTTGGTCAAGAACCCCGTGGCCATTGAGGGACACTTTGAGGATTTGCTTTGGGGGCATGAGACCCAAACCGGCGAGCGGAGTTGGGTTTCGTCAGATCCCACATGTTCACATGTCCATTGTGGACATGTTCATGATGGCCACGCACACCCGGGAGACTTCGGATGAGAATTGACCCCCTTGAGGAAAATTAGAATGGCCTTCACTGAGAAAAACCCTAGCTTCGGACATGGAACAATAACACCATTTTCGAGCATTGGAGGCATGGTGTGGGGGGTATCCTAGCTAGAAACCAATGTCCCAAATCCACCGAATTGACGGCTTCATGATTGAAGTTACGGTTTTGGTGCTACGAGAATGTCGGTCAGGCACCCCGTGGCCATTCAGGGACACTTTGAGGATTTGCTCCGGGGGCACAGATCCCAAACCGAAGAGTGGAGTTGGGTTCTGTCAGCTAGCACACATGCACATGGATATTCTGGACATGTTCATCATGTCCACGCATGCTCAGAATCCATCGGATGAGAATTTACCCCCTTGAGAAAAATTGGAATGGCCTTAACTCAGCAAAACCATAGCTCTGGAGATGGCACAATAGCACCATTTTTGGGCATTGGAGGCACGGTGTGGGGGATCCCCCAACTAAAACCTGGTGCCCCGAATCCACCATAATCGACGGTTTCATGATCAGAGTCATGATTTTGGTGCTACGAGCATTTTGGTCAGGCACCACGTGGTCATTCAGGGACACTTTGAGGATTTGCTCCGGGGGCATGGAACCCAAACCGGTGAGCGGAGTTAGGTTCCGTAAGCTCCCACATGTGCACATGGCCATTGTGGACATGTTCACAATGGCCACACACGCCCAGGAGCCTTTGGATGAGAATTGACCCCGTTGAGGAAAATTGGAATGGTCTTCACTGAGCAAAACCCTAGTGCCGAAGATGGAACAATAGCACTGCTTCCAGGCATTAGAGGCACGGTGTGGGGGGTCCCCCAGCTAGAACTTGACGTCTCGAATCCACCAGAATCGATGGATTCATTATTAAAGTCGCATTTTTGGCGCTATGGGAATTTTGGTCATGCACCCCGTGGCCATTCAGGGACACTTTAAGGATTTGCTTCGGGGGCATAGAACCCAAACTGGTGAGTGGATTTGGGTTATGTCAGCTCCCACACATGCACATGGCCATTGTGGAGGTGTTCACAATGGCCATGAATGCGTGGGAGACTTTAGATGATAATTGACTCCCTTGAGGAAAATTGGAATGGCCTTCATTGAGTAAAACCCTAGTTCGGGAGATGGCATAATAGCACCATTTTCGGGCTTTGGAGGTATAGTTTGGTGGGTCCCACAGCTAGAAATCAGCATCACAAATCCACCCGAATAGACAAATTCCCGATTGGATTCACGGTTTTGGTGCTACAGGAATTTTGGTCAAGCACCCCGTGGTCATTCAGGGACACTTTGAGGATTTGCTCCGGGGGCACAGAACCCAAACCGACAAGTGGATTTGGGTTCCATCGGCTCCCAAAAATGCACATGGCCATTTTTGACATGTTCATGATGGCCACGCATGCCCGAGAGACTTCGGATGAGAATTGACCCCCTTGAGGAAAATTGGAATGGCCTTCACCTAGTGAAACCCCAGTTCTGGAGATGGCACAATAGAACTGTTTCCATGCGTTGTAGGAACGGTATGGGGGTCCCCCATCTATAAACCGGTGTCCCAAATCCACCGAAATCTACGGCTTCACGATCGGATTCGCGGTTTTGGTGGTATGGGAATTTTGGTCAGGCACCCCATGGCCATTCAGGGACACTTTAAAGATTTGCTCCGAGGGCATAGAACCCAACCGGCGAGTGGAGTTATGTTTTGTCAGCTCCCACATGTGCACATGTCCATTTTGGACGTGTTCAAGATGGCCATGCACTCCCAGGAGCCTTCATATGATAATTGACCCCCTTGAGGAAAATTGGAATGGCCTTCACTAAGCAAAACCCTAGTTCTAGAGATGGAACAATAACACCATTTTCGAGCATTGGAGGCATGATGTGGGGGGTCCCCCAGCTAGAACCCGGCGTCCTGAATCCATCAGAATCAACGGCTTCACGATCAGAGTCATGATTTTTTTGCTACAGGGATTTTGGTCAGGCACCCCCGTGGCCATTCAGGGACAGTTTGAGGACTTTCTCCAGGGGCATGGAACTCAAACCAGTGAGTGGAGTTGGATTTTTGTCAGCTCCCACACGTGCACATGGAAATTTTGTACATGTTCATGATGGCCAAGCATTCCTAGGAGCATTCGGATGAGAATTGACCCCCTTGAGAAAAATTGGAATGGCCTTCACTAAGAAAAACCCTACTTCCGAAGATGGCACAATAGCACCATTTTTGGGATTTGGAGGCACAATGTGGGGGGTCCCCTAGCTAGAAACCAGCATCCCGAATCCACCAGAATTGACGGATTTGTGATCAGAGTCAAGGTTTTGGTGCTATGGGAATTTTGGTCAGGCACCCCGTGTCCATTCAGGGACACTTTGAGGATTTGCTCCGGGGGCACGGAACCCAAACTGGTGAGCGGAGTTAGGTTTCGTCAAATCCCATACATGCACATGGCCATTTTGGACGTGTTCACAATGGTCACACATGCCCGGGAGCCTTTGGATGAGAATTTACCCCCTAAAGAAAATTGGAATAACCTTCATTGAGAAAAAACCTAGTTCCAAAGATGGCACAATGGCACCATTTCCAAGAGTTGGGGGCATGGTGTGGGGGGTCCCCCAGCTAAAAACGGGCGTCCTGAATCCACCAAAATTAATGGATTCTCTATCGGATTCACATTTTTGGTGCTATGGGAATTTTGGTTAGGAACCCTGTGGCCATTCACAGACACTTTGAGGATTTGCTTTGGGGGCATGGAACCCAAATCGATGAGTGGAATTGGGTTCTTTCAGCTCCCACACATCCATATGGACATTGTGGATGTGTTCATGATGGCCACGCACTCCTAGGAGCCTTCGGATAATAAATTACCCTCTTGAGCAAGATTGGCATGGCCTTTGCTGAGCAAAACCCTAGTTCTCGAGATGGCACAATAGCACCATTTCCGGGCATTGGAGGCACAGTGTGGGGGGTGCCCCAACTGAAACCCAGTGCCCCGAATCCATCCGAATCGATGGATTCGCGATCAGAGTAACGTTTTTGGTGCTACAGGCATTTTGGTCAGACACCCCGTGGCCATTCAGGGACACTTTGAGGATTTGCTCTAGGGGCACGGAACCCAAACCAACGAGCGGACTTGGGTTCTGTCAGATCCCACATGTGCTTGTGGCCATTATGGATGTGTTCACGATGGACACACTCAGTCAGGATCCTTTGTATCATAAATGACCCCCTTGAGCAATATTGGCATGGATTTCACTGAGGAAAACCCTAGTTACTGAGATGGCACAATAGCACTGTTTCAGAGCATTCAAGGAACGGTGTGGGGGGGCCTCTAGCTGAAAATTGGGGTTCTGAATCCATTGGAATTGACGAATTCGCGATCAAAGTCACGTTTTTGGTGCTACAGGAATTTTTTCCAGGTACCCTCTGGCCATTTAGGGACACTTTGAGGTTTTGCTCTGGGGGCACGAAAACCAAACCGGCGAGCGAAACGGGATTTTGTTAGCTCCCACACGTGCATATGGCCATTGTGGATGTGTTCAAGATGGCCATGCTCTCTTGGGAGCCTTCAGATCATAAATGTCCCCCTTGAGAAAGATTGGCATGGCCTTCTATAAGCTAGGGTTTATTTATTTTGTATGTGCATGATCTTATGTGTGTATGTATGTGTAGATATTTGTATATGTGCATGTTGTTATGTACAAATCGAAGCGGTCAAAATTGTGTTCTTGATTGCGTCAATTACCCATCTTTAGAAGGACCAAATGCAATAATAACTCAACAAACCATCAAGAGACAACTGTAAAAAACATTAGAAAATTTGTATTGGAGCTTCTAGGGCTTGATTACCATGTGCAAGGTCTTGGACCATAAAACTTGGCATCTACTAGGTGTATTTTTTTCTCTATGTGGGAATATAAGAGGATTAAGTTAACCACTGGGAATTAAGGTAATTTAGAGACCTAGGAGTTATTCCCTAAATGCACAAACTTAGCGATCAAGGGAAATAAAGGAGCTTTCAAACTACCATATATGACATGTCTTAGGGTTCTTTGGATCCCAAGTGTTTATACATACTTCATTAGGAGAACATGTATGCAACTAGATTACCTTCAAGAAGAAGAACATGTATGCGACTAGATTACCTTCAAGAAGAAGAACATGTATGCAAATATTGTTATGGTTTCCTTTGTCCTGACATCCACTTTTAGCACAATTGCATTTATAAGTTTGAATGTGCCTCACCCTAACCCTAATTATAATTACCTTACTTGATGATCCACTACGTTGGTCTCAATAGAGCTAATAGAGCTCAATTGTACCCAAGTGATGCACCGCTATCATCGCATCTTTTGAATTGCTTCTTACACTTGTCTTTTGGAGCCATTGAGTGAAAAAATAATTAAAACACATATTTGTGGAATTAAATGTGACATTCAATATGTGGTCTTAAAATTTTCAAATGTAAGTGGAAGAATTTTCAAAATGATTGCTACGAAGTGTTCTTTGATTTAACTTTGTTTTATTATAAAAAAGAGAATGAACATTGCAAAAGTCAATGAGAAGATTATGGGAATTGGAAAAGTTTATTTCTTCAAATAGGTTATTGAATTTTGTCATATATGAGCACATATCTAAGCATATTATGCATATCACTTGCCAATATCTAGACTCTTGAACGATCATCCAAAAGAAAACATATCTAGATGGTGCAATCCATAGCATCACACAAGATCAATCTGTCCAAGAATATCCAAGATTATGAAATTGCATTGCTTTGTGCAAAAATTCCAATGCCTCTCAATGGCGATGGTGACAACATGGGCATGATGAGGATGAAGGTTATATTGATGGTAGCAATGGGCATGGTGTTGATGGTGACAACATGGGCATGAGGAAGTTGGTGGTGAAATTGATGGTGACAACATGGGCATGAGGAAGTTGGTGGTGAAATTGATGGTGGAAATGTGCATGGTGTTGATGAATCATGATGGTCATGGAGCAATGAGAATGGGGATGGTGACAATGATCATGGGGATGGCGTTATGGTGAAAATGACCTAAATGTCCCATAGAGTGTAGAAAATTTCAAGATACAACAAATAATTACATATCAAAATCCTTTCATGTGTTGGGATCCTATTTACAAATAGCACCATGTGTCCCCTCCTATAGTATTTATCCCCAGCCTCTAACTTGAATCTCGAAGGTGTTCCTCCGAGGACAATAGTCATTCCTCTAAGATTTGATGAAACTTCCTAATGCAAGTGTTAAATTAAGGTATAAAAAGCTTCCCATGCCTAATAAGTGGTTTTGATTAAGTGAGGGTTCCATTTTTGCTATGGTCATGATAAAGGAGTTCAACATTAATCCCATAAACCTAGAGCCTAGAGCCTAGCCTAGAAACCCTAGAGCCTAGCCTAAAAACCCTAGTTTTGAATCCAAATAATTATACACTTATATGCAAAGTTTCTGACATGTATATAGAAAGGGTGCATACAACTAAAAACAAATCAAGTGCAATCCATATCTGACCCAAAATACATAAATGAAGAGGCTAAATGGCCTAGAATCCAATGAGCATGATGGCGACAATGGTGACAATGAGCACGATGATGAAAATGGTGATAATGGGTGTGAGGATAGGGATGGTGACGGTGACAATGAGATAAAGTGCATTAAGTTGATGGTGGATGACGGATGATTGATGGGGACGAGGATGGTGGCACCACGAGCAAGATGATGATGAGGCTTGATGGTGATTGTGGTAGTGGGAATGGTGTTGGTGACAATGATGTCATGATAGTGGAGTTCAACATTAAGCTGGAAACCCTAGAGCTTGGATCCTAGCCTAAAAACCCTAGTTGGTAGCATAAACCCTAGTTTGTATTTTAATCACAATGAAACCCTATTATGTAGCCTAATCCCTTGCCTAAATTATAATACATATAAAAAATAAATAATTTTCATTGTAGATATATATTCATGTGCATACATTTGAATCCAAATCATTATACACATATATGCATCAGGGTATTTTTTAAGGATTCTAATATTACACTTAAGTATAATATTCTAAGCGATTATTTTGGATTGGAAAAAACATAGATATAGATAGGTAGGAGAATATTAAATATGAAACCTACAATTTACTACTGAAACGTGTAAATTTTGGCGAATATTATGATTAAAAAAATATTTTATGTAAATATAGGTGATATTAGAGACTAAAAATGACCAAATAGCAAATTTAGTTTTTGAAAAAAAGCCCAAAAATAGCCAATTGGGGAAATTTCACACCTAAAAATTACCCTGATATGCATATTTTCTCATCTTTATAGCAAGGGTGCATACAACTAGAAAAACATTGTACCTAGCTCCATAAACCTAATTATTTATTAGATTATTGAAATGTTGTTATGGCATGGTTGACAATTTTGTTGCGAATGATCGTGATTGATTGTAGGACCGTAACTAGTATTTATTGTAGATAATTGATTTGGTCAAGTTGTAAAGGGATTTGATAAGTGTTGGTTTAAAAAATTTCCTTGTAAAGGGGAGCATAGACTTTTTAGTTATTCTGAAAGTGTTTACAACATATTTGGGGTTCCTCATGAGATTTAGGGTGCATGGTGTATGTTCATCCCCTCAATGGTTTGAAATTGATTGTTGCATGAAATTTTTTATATGATGGATATGTACACTTGTGACAACCTTCTCAATGGATGGAAAACCCAATATGATCATAACACTAGTAAATATTAGGCCAACATGTACATTCTACCATATTGCCAAATCCATGAGATAAAACCATAGTACATTCTCTCAATCCATTTATTTTTACATTCAAGACCTCCCATAGTTTATATCCTTTTACAAAATATTGCATTATTGTATGCCTAGTAAAATAAAAAATTGAAGACAACAAATTTATGGAATGAATGCATTTCAATGTGCCACCTCATAACAATAGAGAAATATCAATATGCTTCATGAGGTAAATCTATCTATAATTTGTTTTGGGGAAACATGCTAACTATTTTCATCACTTAGAATTCCAAGGGGTCGGTTTAAAGATGCCACAAATTGATGTAAAGAATTTTTTTTGCGAGAAGTGTACCAAGGGCCCCATAAAATTTCTCCAATAACTACTTAATGTGTTGAATTTTACCATCGAACTTTCATCCTTACATTGTGATGTATACATACTAGTTGGATCTTATTAGAATGACATTTTACGATCAAAATACATTTCATAATATAAACCAGTTGAAATAATATTCATATGTCAATTCTAAATCTAAAGTCACACTTAAACCTAAACGAAGGAAATCATATCAAAACCCATTCAAACTCAAGCATGTGTTTTAAAAGCATGATGGTGTTTATTAGGAAACTACACAGAACATGAGACAACAAGATACAAATATAGACAACATAGATATAAATCACATAACCGAAAATCCATGTACATCAAGGCTACAAAACTCGTCCAAACATATAAATTTTCTGGAAAAAAGTGGAACATGGTTCCCAATGTACATACGATGGAAACTCATGCCCTATAGAAAATCCGGCAACTCATGTCGTAGATCCAAAATACATGGCAACTTGTGCCCTATACAAAATTTGGAAACTCGTGTCGTAGATCCAAAATACATGGCAACTCGTGCCGTAGATACCAAGTACATGGAAACTGGTGCCCAAAAGTGCCACATCGTAGCTAATGTACATAACATGGTGTGTCAAGCATTGTGACCACCCCCGCCACTCCCAGGAGCATCTCCAAAATTGATCTTCGTCTTCTTGGAGCTACTGGTATCTCGGGTCTTCTTCCATCTAGGAGTAGACCGTCTCTCCAGGATATGAAACAAATGATATAAGATACCATCATTTTCAAGCATTTGTAACATTTACCACATTTATAAAATGTATGTAGAATTCAAATCTTAAATAACTCACTCCTGATGCGAGTGGGAGACGTGAGGCAGGTGTCATGCATCTATTGAGCCTCTCATCAATTCCAACCTACAACATTTACGACAATCATTTCATTGAAAAATAATAATTGCTTAAATTAATTTTCGTTATTGCATCAAAATATTTTCATAAATTAACTTGATTCTCACCGTGAACACCTTCGACAATGGACATGACTGGGCTTCATGGCTAGCAGGTGGAGCAGTTGGCTAGACAACCTGCTTCGATGCAGTCATGAGGGGGGGCGCAGATGTAGTTGCAGAAACTAAGGGTACAAAAACTATAGATACATGGGTGGATACTAGAAGAGTATTTTCCACAATAGTGGAGGGAACTGGAGAAGATATGGTGGTATGGGGTGGTGGAGTATGTCATGGATGATGAACCCTTACCAGTTGTACGATACGAGGTATCGACATGAAATGGCTAGGGGGGATGTTGAGGGATGGTGAATGGGAGGGAGGTCCTGGATAGACGGAGGAGGATGGATAGAAGGGAGGTTGTGTAAGAAGGGGGGAAGCTGGATGGAAGGGGGGGCATGGACGAATGGGGGAGGATGGATAGACAGGGGTGGGGTGCATGGATGAATGGGGGAGGATGTTTAGACGGGGGGTGTGGACAAATGGGGGAGGATGGATGGAGGGGGAGAATGGATGGAGGTGGGCGTATGGATGGAGAGGGGAGTCTGGATGGAAGGGAGGGGGTGGACGGAGGGAGGGGTTTGGATGGAAGCGAGGAGGCGACTCATGGGAAAGGGTGGAAACATGGGACTAAAATGGGGATAAGGAACTATGTCACCTGCAACTATTGGTGGCCCCTTCATACTGTTGAAGCCTAGGATATGCTGGAAATGTCCCAAACATCAACATAAGGGAGATAGCCAAGCTGAAGGCTTTGAATAATCCCATGCAAGGATTACCCTATCCTCAAGCTGTTTGGTATAGCTAACTCAGACGTGTTTTACGGCTTCATTAGCCACTAAGTGATGGTTTCTCCTCAAAGAGGATACTTTGAATCATGACTGAAACTAATTCCTAAATGAAAACCTAATTTAATATGTAATTTAAATGTGATTGCGATAACCAGTTCATGTCAATCTGTCAATCTATGATAAATGATAAAAATAATCATCTAATAAAACTAACGGAATGAAAACAAAAAATGTTTTTTTCATAAACTGATTAATGAAAAAGGGAAAATACTAGTTTTAATTAGCATTCAATTGATTATCAAGTTGACAAATCAGATTCATATCAATTGGCATGTTAGAAAACATTATAGGTTATGCAATGAACAAAAATCAAGATAAATCAAGAATTCTGCTCATCACAGATTGAAAATGATTCAAGCTACAATTGAAAATAACTTATGAGGTCTAGACATAGGCAACACAATGTGAATATAAGATGGCAATCAACATATTATGAAAATAAATTGTAGAAAACAAACCAAATTCAATTTATTAAATAAACTGATGAAAACCTTATAGAATATATTCAAATCCAATGAACTAGCTTACTGAAAAATCACAGAGTGTCATCCATTGATCTGAATAGCAAACTGTTTGCATAAAAATGCATAACAATTGCATATTACAGAGAAAAAATAACCATAAAAATCCCAGAATCAAGGTAATAACCATCCATCATCTCGAATAATTAGTTTATGTAATGAAGACCAAATCTAGGTGGGAAATGTGAAGGATAACATGGTAATTTAACCACCAAGATCATGGAACCAAGTCAAATGAATCAAAAAGAAAATACAAGATAGAGATCAGTAAAAATGGAAACAATCCAAATAATACTAGAGATCTAGGAAAATGATCAAGTCAATGGTGAAATAAAAAAATGGAAATCCAAACAAATAAGAAATAAAAGGGGCTCCCATCTTATGTTTAAGATGGGATCTGTTGTGCATACAACACATACACATTTGTAATATCATAGTTTAGTAAACAAACATCAAATTAAACCATAGTAAGTCGTAACAGTTCAAATTAAAAGCGTTCTTTTAACTACACATTGTACCTGTGTATTTGGTGATCTGCTGATCCCTAGCGGAGATGGCTGATCATCGTAGTTTGGGCATACCTATGGACACCAAAATGCATGCACGTTATGAACATATTAAACAAGTAATTATTTAGGCAATCAAAATATTCAAAAATATTGTACGAACTATCATCGTGTATGTCATAAATATAAATACATAAATAATAAAAATGCCATAAGTAATAACAATATTGTGTGAGGTATTGAAAATACCTCTGTGTGAGGTGCCGCAATTTCAATTGTAGCTTCCATTGCTGCGTCCAGGTTGGGAGATCCTACGTTCTCCCATGACGGTGTCTCAGCTCTAAATAACTGTACACTGAAATAATAGTTTAAGTCAAACAAAAATACTTTACAAATTATCAAGTGATGATTGAAAACACATTAAAAAAAGTGATAACCTGCTCCACATAGTAGCCCTCGATCGGGCCAGGGAAAGTGTTCGCACAATAGGGACAAATATGTGGCATTGTCCCCATCAAACTAGAAGTCCCAACATGGATACCACTAGTCACAGGTCTATCCTGACTCTGTCATGAAGGCCTTGCACTTGAGTCTCTATCAGGGTTAACCTGTCTCTCCACTGTAGTCGCTGCTACAAAGGCGGTGTGTCTAAGGAGTCCACATGCAACACTCCTCATCACCCCCTCGATCTGATCACATTTGTGGGGTAATTGAGGTGGCTAGAGAGAGGGGTTGGGCTCGCGCCTAAGATCTGGTGGCCCTCTCAGTGGGTTCCTCCTGGCAGCAGGTCGATCTTGAGCAGAGCCACGCGTAACACCTTGGAACTTAGTTATGTCAAAACAGTTGACATGTAAACTGAGTGCAAACGCATCCCACAGTTGCCGAATAAAGTACTGTGGAACCTCCCTATTATTGCAGGGAGGTTTATTGTAAACCATGAACCACCTATGCATCCAATTATCCCTCCATGGTTGGAAATGACACCAATCCATGCAGACATGTGGCTTTCTACTGTCCGGTGAACATACTGTATAATTGGGCTTTGTAATATTCAATTCTTTTATTTCCTCCTTGGAAATGCATGTAGAATAATACTCCCTCATCCTAACTCTATATTCAGTCATGTCAGTCAATTGGCGATGTGCATGGATGTTGACACAAACCTAGCCAACAGGGGTTCCTCACTCTGTCGACACCCAAACCACCGTGATCTCCCTAAGCACCGACCCAGACAGGTTTTACCTTGTCTAGTAACACCTGCGGAGCAGATGGAGTCTCACCCAAGATGTTTGAGGGAGAGCTAATGGAACCACATTTCCGCCGAATGAAGGAGGAGCATGTGTGTCTACTTATCAACTTAGCACAGCATTATATAATAGATCTAATTATTCAGCTTATGTATTAAACAAATTCACAACATCATTCAACATATCTCATTGTCAACAAAACCATCAATGTGCAAATAGATCTAACAGTATAACATCATTTAGAGAAAGGAAACATCGCATCATTCGCAGATTCATATCACAGATACATTCATAATAGGAAAATAGGTAAAGACACAATGATTCTATTCAAACTCCGTCATAACATATTAACCTTCACAACAAAACACAGATACATCAATATAGTTCTTCTATCGCATACCCAGATTCACAAGACCAAAACATGCGCAATTCTTCTCTCCTATGTCATGTCATCTATTGATATTAATATCCTAACACTTGTAATGCTACATCTATTTATAGGCTTGCACCTTTACATTCATGGCCCACTTAGGAAACTGCCTAACTACTTTCTAACAAGATTTACAACAAAATGACACTTAACCCACACAATGCAGTCCAAAATGAACAAAAATACATAAAACAACATTATTTATGACTTGTGTGCTTTTTTCCTCCTTGCATAGTGTCTTTGACCTTGCACAGCATCCGCGATGCTACACAGCTGACTCATCCAAACCTCCTGCCAATAGGCCCCCAACACAATCTTGTGGCTCGCTCTCGAGCCACGTCAACTAGACATGGCTGGTCTACACTCATCCGTCACTGTACTATTCTTCCTAAACTGTTCTTGTTGTCTGGAGCTCGATGTTGTGTACTTCTCAAATTGATACAGAAATCTTGGGCTCACTGCTATGTACTTCTCAAACTGATACGGCGATCTCGGGCTCGCTATCATGTACTACTCAAACTCATCCTCTAGTCTCCAGGAACCTTGATCATCGATCTCTCCAGCATCTGCTTCCACACTTCACACTTGTTCCAGACTGAGGAAAAGTAAATTAATAGTGCTGAGGTGCAAGATAGGCCAACTACTCTAGCACATCTGTTTCGCACCAGGAATCACCTACTACCGGAGTCAGGGGGCCTCCGCCCTTATCGTTCTAGTGGTCGTGGGGACCACGAATATTTGAACTACCACCACGTACTTAGACATCTCAGGTGAGACCTCGTCTCCTTTTCTCCCAAGTGTCTGCATTGCTTCCTTCTCTAGTTGTTCATGCACACTCATCGTTTTGGCCATCAGCGCACCTGGTGTGCTGCCGCACGAAATGAAATGGATCATTTCCATAGCTTCCTTGGAATTCCTAACTTATCTAGCTTCCTGACCCACTCGCAGCATGGGTTTCTCTCGTTTGATAGATACCTCCTTGCTCAGATAGCCTTCTGTACCTGTATTTATGCATTTTCGTCATGTCCTGGATGCCTGACTCAGAATCTGTTCGCATAAGTATTCGATCCTGACATCATATTGTTTCGTCGTCTTCTGGTGAGGTGGGTCCGCAACACTCATGCTCGGACTTGACCTCTTACGTGCGAAGCATTGACCATGCTTCCACCTGTTTTCATGCATGCCAGCCGTGCAAAACATCGACCATGTTTCCACCTTTTTTCATACATGCCAAACGTACCCAAATCCATCGTCGATCCTATCAATCTAATGGTTAGAGCTGCCATAGAGACCTATTAATTCAACGAGCATCGACATCTAACTACATTTAACTGTCTACATTTATTACTAATGTGACTGTGTTGCGACCCTGCAGTTGTCACGGCATGGCTTCCTAACAGCGATACAACCTCTCCTACTTGCGCATCTGTTCCCTCTGAGTGCGCCAACCGACTATCCAACAACCTATCCATTTTTTAATTTTTTTACTTGTGCAATGCCTTAATCATCGTGCGGCTCCTGGCCTGTCCTGTAGGGATTCAACCTACTACTATTCACTAGCTTTGGTAACATCGCGCCATCTAACTGTTGTAGCTGTACTACGGCTCTTGAAGTAATGCAACTAATGACATATGGACCCAACCAATGCATCTATAAATTTTTTCGTATGCTTCATGAACTTGTTGTGCTGTCTATAGTGCTCCCGCATCAGTCATAGGTTTGCTAGATGGTTGCTGATCAATCCATAAACTGTCCAGTCATCCATATAAATTTGCAAAAACTTCTGAATAAAATATTGGAATGCAGCGACAACAACCCGGGAGAATATTGCAGGGGCGTTCTTGAGCCCAAATGGCATCACAATGTACTGGAAACAACCCCATTCAGTCACAAACATTGTCTTTTGGCGATCCTCTTTCGCGATCCTGATATGGTTATAACCAGAAAATCCATCCATGAAGGAATACATCTCTTGACCTCCCACTCCTTCCAGTACCTCATCAGTGAATGGCGTTGGAAATGGATCACGCATACACACATCATTCAAATTCCTCAGGTCGACGCAAATACGAACCTCACCTATCTTCTTATCCTGCACTACCATTGGACTAATCCATTCTGATTCTTCGACCGACTCAATTATTCCAGCATCCAACATTCTGTCAAGTTCAATTTTGACCCTTTCTTTGTGTCCCGGATTCAGTCGATACAGTCGCTGCCTGATTGGTTTCACATCTGGCTTCAATGGAATCTTCTTCTCTCCTAGATCACCCAGTATTCCCTTCATTTTGGAAAACTTCGTAGGGAACAAATCTTGGAACTCACGCAACAGGTCTGTGACCTTCACCATCATTTCTTCATCCTAGTAGTCCCCAACATTCACGAACCTTGGGTTCTCCTCCATCCCAATGTTGACCTTCCTAAGATTCAACAGGTGACTTATTAGATCTGTTGGTGCATCAGGTGCTAGGACATACCAACTCCCTTCTAATTCCAGAATATTGATATTCTGCGGGTCATCACCGTCCTCTGGCCCTCCAGTAATATTATAGCATTCCATCATCGACTGCATCTGACAATGCATATGTAGATCCACAGGGTAGGAAACTGGAACCACCTTCAGAACAAAATCGTAGATGAGCTGCAAGGAATTATGAACATCTAGATTGGCATCCGCAAAACTAAAGGTATTGGTGAAGCAAACGGTTAATTCCAACCAAGTGGTAATATCCCTACACAACTCAATGGAAGCATACCAAGATCGTGGCATTTGATCCAAAGTGTGGACAAAGGCATGGACCCATTCATCCTTTAGTCTCGAGGCCCACAAAGTCTGACATTCAATCAGATTACCGCCAGGGTCATTCCTCCCATCATACTTACCAGTGTGGTATACTTTTGTGTTGCCAAAGCGAACCATCATCAATATTCGACACTGCGACCATCCAGTAATCGAATTCTTATGGTTCTCCCACCAGCGTGCTGGAGCAGCCTTCAGCGCCTCCTCCAACGCCAACAACCACTGTGGTTCTGACACCTTGTCTTCAAATGCTAGTAGAAATTAAAACAACATGGGAAGGCCTTCGTATACTGGTAATTCAACAGTCTTAGTCACGACATGACACAGCGACTGCATGATCAAACCACACTTTCTGAACGACACCTCATGCATTCGATTCTGCTAGTTCTCTAATGCATCATTGGAGTCGTAAGATGTAGAGCTAGAGCCGCGCCAACCAAATTCACCGTCGACAGTCAAATGGATGTAATCTTCTAAAATGTTATATGCGTTATCCCATCCTTTGACAACTTCATCCTTGACTAGTTCAACATACCTTCGTCCTTCAGTAAGATCCAATAGAGCTATGACTCTGAGGTCTTGATTTTCAAAAGTCATCACCCACTTCTTGAAATTAATTACTACCATACTTTCATTGGCCCATCCAATCCCTAGCAACGTGGGATAGGAGCTTTCCCCATCGACAACTTCAATAACATCAAAATTAGCATATGTTTTCATCCCCTCAATATCCACAACAAGGTGCGGAACTCTCCCAATTGGTGTTACCTTGGCCTGATTAGCTAGTCGCAGCTGCACGGGAGACCAGCTTAGCATTGGGATCCCCATATTTTTCCATGCCTGCTTTGTTAGAATATTGACATCTGAGCCTAGATACAAAATGACTGAATCTACGTCGTAGTCCCCAATCTGGACATTCATGCGCATCTCTTTTCCTGTCTTCTTCCTCTATAAAGAGTTCACTGCGGACTATTTCCGTCCCTTGGCCGGTCGATGCAATAGAATCTCAAGCTCGGCAAGAGCATCGGGATCGCATGCCACTGATAAGTGACTTTCAAAGAAGTTCTATACAGTACCATACTGTCACGATGGTCCTACTTCCGAAGTTGAGTCAAAAGTAGTGGGCATGTCATAAATAATTGTCTTACCAAGATTTATTCCCATCACATTATGTGCTTCAAAGAATGTGTCTTGCTCAGCATCAATATCAAACTGCACCTTCTTCTTCCCAGCCAGCCGGATCAGTGGATGCGGACCATTTTCTCCTTTCATCGCAACTCCGCGAGTGATAACCACAACATCATCATCTTGCGTCCTTGGTTCTACTGAAATCGTCGCGACAGTTGGTCCTTGATTCTGGTTCGGCGATGGGTTCGCAGGTTGATTCACATGATTTTCATTCTGATTCTGTCGTTGATTCTAGTTCTGCATTTGATTCTAATTCTGCAATTGTTGTTGATTCTGCAACTGATTTTGATTCTACAACTGGTTCTAGTTCTGCAGCTGTGGAACATTTCCTGCCTTCCATCGCGCGATCAGCTGTGGACAGTTCTCAGCAGTGTCATCAATACCAAAATAATATGTACACTGTCTTTTCAACTGCAGGGAATCTCTCTGGTAGTAACCCAATACTCCACAATTATAACATTGCATAGGCCCATGACCTTGTCCTCCTCCTTGACCAAATCCTCCACCTCGTCCTCCTCATAATCCTCCTTTTTGCTGATATTGCGGTTGATTAAATTGTTGTTGGAGGGGATTCGGTTGCAGCTGAACACACTACCTTGGTTGAACGTACTGCACTAGCTGAACATACTGTGGCTGCTGCGGAGTCATCTGCATCTGATTATAATCAAAATCCCAAACAGTTTCATTCGGATACTGCTTGATCTCCTTCAGTTCCGTAATGTATTGCGCTTCAGACTTCAGTTTTCTGAACTCTACAATTAATCCTTTTCTAACTTCATCCAATGTATTCTTTGGACTTCCCATATGAACTTGTACAAATTTCATGAACCAATCCAGTGCGCGACCTTGAAGAGTCATCGCCAATTGACCTTTCTTGGCCTCATCATCCGTAATCTGTTTAACAGTCTACATAGCTTCACATAAGAACTAGTATTGCTATGGGTTGTTAGTTCCATTTTCATGGAATAGAGGTAACTTCGCATCATCGCCCACCATCCTGGGCTTCCTTCCTACAGTCGTTGATCCACTAGTAATTGATTGTTGTTGACACGTTGAACACAGCAGTGTCGAAGTCATATGTTACTGTTGGGGTTTGGTCTTTCCTCTATCCTAGGCATAGCTTGGTTGTCCTTGTTAGCATGTGAGGTCGCTTCATCCCGTGTGGTCTTCCTTCACGGTTTTTCATTTCGATCGGAACAGTACCTTTCCCTATCCTCTGTCTCTTCTCTTGTCGAAACCTTGCTCCTCCCCTCGTAAGACCACTCTCTTCCTCGGCTTCCTTCACAGTCTCATCATAAATAGCACCCATCTACCCCATATAATTCGATTCACCTCCCCCTTGCTTTCTCGATATCCACAGCCTCCACCCACCAAGGTTTTTTACTCGAGGTTCATCTTCAGTATGCCCTTTTCACAGATGAGCATCTTAATGGACAATTGCAGCGACAATAGGAACCTGCCTCTTGGTATGTTGAAAAATTATCTTTCAGCTTCCCTATAATATTTCATCGTATCAACTGCAAACTCGGTGATATATCCCTCCAATATACTGTCGATCCAGACTTCAACAACCCACGATGCTTTGTTGTCTACCTCCTGTAACTCCTGGATCAATTCCGAGGTCCAGGAAATTGACTCACTGCCTTGGAAATTTACCTTGCGAAAGGTCAATTGCGCCAACCATTCATACAAGATGATCGGAAATTTGCAGAAAAAAAATATTCGTGAGGACCATCGTGTATGTACCTTGCCAGCCACCAATCCATCGTTAGTCCAGGGTTTTGATTCTCTTTCTCAACAAACTCTCGCAACTTTTGATCGAACAAACCTTGAATTTTTGGTTTCAGATGCCACAAGATGTCCTTGCTCCACTTTGCGCTAGGGTCCCGGCAACAGAACCATTTGTTGACACAAACCTAGTCGATAGGGGTTCCTCACTCTGTCGACATCCAAACCACTGCGATCTCCCTGAACACCGGCCTAGACAGGTTTTACCCTGTCCAGCAACACCTGCGGAGCATATGGAGTCTCACCCGAGATGTTCGAGGGAGAGTTGAGGGAACCACGTTTCCGTCGAATGAAGGACTATGTGTGTCTACTTATGAACTTAGCGCAACATTATATAATAGATCTAATTATTCATCTTATGCATTAAACATAGTCACATCATCATTCAATAGATCTCATTGTCAACAAAACCATCAATGTGCAAATAGATCTAACAGTATAACATCATTTAGAGCAAGGAAACATCGCATCATTCATGTATTCATATCGCAGATACATTCATAATAGGAAAACAGGTAAAGACACAATGATTCTGTTCAAACTCCGTCATATCATATTAACCTTTGCAACAAAACACAGATACATCAATATAGTTCTTCTGTCGCATACCCAGATTCACAAGACCAAAACATGCGTGATTTGTCTCTCCTCTATCGTTTCATCTCTTGATATTAATATCCTAACACTTGTAATGATTCATCTATTTAAAGGTTTGCGCCTTTACATTCATGGTCCACTTAGACAATTGGCTAACTACTTTCTAACAAGATTTACAACAAAATGACCCTTAACCCACACAATGCAGTCCAAAATGACCAAAAATACATAAAACAACATTATTTCCAACTTGTGCGCGGTTTTCCTCCTTGCGCGGTGTCTTTGACCTTGCACAGCATCCAAACCTGCCTACCAAGAATGGATGAGGGACTCAATTGAGCTCTCAATTGAGGTGGCAAGGGACACTCGAGATGGTTCCCATGTGTTTCTTAGTTCTCGATTGTGCACTCTCATTTCATTTACGTAATGGTTCAAGTCGTCTTGGTCAAAATTTTGTTGGGGGTTTTGATTTTCTTGGGCATTTTGATTTTGTTGAGGGTTTTCATTGGTTCCAATATTTGTGTTTTCTTGTGGTCCACCGGACTCCATGTTAACATTTTTTTCATTCACTGTATAGTTTTAGACTCTACAATTGAAAAATTCTCTACTATTTTACTAATTTGGTAATTATTAACAATTTAATAAACAAAAAATATCAATAAAATGACAAAAAACATGGATCTTACCTATCCAATGCACTTGATGATCACTTGGTGGATGGATTGAGGGATTTTTTGAGTGCAATAGGTGAAAATGGTGGTCTCTTGCTCCGCATACGTGATGGGTGAGTGAGGCTTGATCGATTGGAAGGAGGCTTGATCGATGGGTGAGTGAGGCTTTTGAGTGTGTACGCGCTAAAATGCACATGAGTAGTAGCATGCACGCGCCTCAATTCAGTACCGAACCTAATGGTGCATGCGTGCATGCCTTCGTTTTATCCCCGCTAGTGCGGCCCAGTTGCAATACGTTTTGGGAGAAACTTTGTGCGCCCACCCACTCACTATCCAAGTTTGAAGTTCTCGTTATTTTTAACCACATGTTATATATTCTCTAATTTACTAATTGATATCGATTTTAATAGTGTATAAATTAATTATTTGATATGGATATAATATAATTTATCTATCTTTACCTCATTACAATTTAAATGTTTTTAATAATGGTGATTGGATTAATCTTTTATGATTTTATCTAATATAGTTTTATTACCACCATGGATCCATCTTAACTCTGGATCTATTATTCATTGATAAGGATCAAATCCCTCAAGATGCAAACTTTTCCTTAAGTTTTTGTTCTCTAGACTTTTCCTTAAGTTGTTGTGCTCTAAAAAAAAGTTTGCACTTAAAGAGATTTGATCCTTATCATTATATGATAAATATGAAGTTAAAATGGATCTATACTGATAACTACAAAGTAAAACATTTAATACTTGATCACCTTACCTTTCATTATAGATTAAGATATACATATATTCCTAAACCCATATCATGGGTGAAAATTAAAACAATAACGGAAACTCATTGTGAATCATTTAGAAAAAAAAATGGTGATAATAAACTAGCCAACATCACACATCTACATGTGTTACCAAATATTAGATGTATTATATGTTTATTGCATTACATGTTTATACAAGAGGTAACAACCTTTGCATGGATAATAAACTATTATAGTTTCTAGAAATTTAGAAAAATTCCCATTTAAACAAACACTTCAAGTGGAGAAATGATTAATTAATATTTTAAGAAAAGGAATATTGCATTTGAATTTGGTTTTGGGTCAATTTTGGTTAGATTCTAAACGCGTATACTATGCTTTAACTTTAATGTCCAATATAATATGGATGTAAAGACGCTCATTGTGAATTTCTTAACTCCGTGATTAAGATAAACGGTATCTAGTAGACCCACTTCGATTTAATGAAAGAAGCCAAAGTACACTCAAAGAGCTTTGATACCAAAGCAATCAATGATTAATTTTCGAAGCAGAGAATTCATATGATCCAAATTATTGGTCAAGAAAGCCAAAAAAGTTCAATTGAAAAAGTATTATTAAATCATATTAGATCACGAAGAAAAATACAATATCATAATTAACACATATGAACATATATGGGAGAATCATCAACAACATCAACAATTTAGGGTGGAACAAACGAACGCCAAGACTGATTCCAGAAAATATTCTTTAATACAGCTTCAAATGTAGCTTTTACATACTCAAATTCTCAGTTCGGATTTGGAGGGCGAAGCTCATCACTGAGACACTACAAAAACAAACTCAGACTTCAATCCTGAACACAATGCACTGAGGTTGTTTATCTTCCAGAAATAGCAAAGCTGTAACCTTCCAAAGGTTGCCTGGGCATCTCAGTGTATGTCCACTAGATTGACTCACACACTTATAGACATGAGTCCAGGCCTCTAGTGCAATCTAATACCACTAAGGCTAGTTGCAGAGCATACACGCCTTTCCTTGACATAAACTTTTTACAGAAACTAAGACTTTTGCAGAGCTCCAACTACTGGATCGCTTGCAAACTCTAAGACTCGATGCCCCTAATGAGCTCGAGGATCACTTATTTATACAATTCTCAACCAGTTACCTGGTGAGCAAGAACCGGCAAGCATCGGTCAAAAGCAAAGATTCGGGGCAATCACGAGGATAGTCACGATTGTTATCTTGTCCCTTAGTGGTTAGTGACATATGGGGACCCGAACTGACACAAATTTACCAAAGATTCCGACAAACAAAAGTATTTACAACTGTGGGAGGCCCACCAAGGATTTCAATCCCACGCATCATGGCCAACATGAAAAATACAATGGAGTTTTCCATCTCCGGTTACATCTTGTCCTCCACAAGGACAATCAAATACATTGAAATATTCACTGTCATAATCTGTTGGCAAATCTATTGGATCATCAGAGCTAGCTGGTGGATAAATTTGGTAACCAAAACACCGTTCCACATCTGAACCGAATAAAACAGGGTCTGGCCCACTCATAAAAGCACCTTGGAACAAAGATTCCACATGAAGATTTAAAGCAAGTCTTATGGTATAAACTTTGGAATCAATACGGTTGCCTTGGCTGTCACGCTTAATAAATTTCTAGGATGTGTGAATGGTTTGTCCCAGCTGAGTGTATCTTCCTCCATGGTGATGTGGCTTGAATTTAAACCACATGTGGTTTTGGTCGGCTACAATCATATCGGCTTGGAGGTGCAAAATAAAATTAGCATGCCATTGTTCCCAATCATTACGCGGGAAAAACTTATCCAGAAGAATCTCTATCCAACTTGACCATTTTAATTGACGAAGGTTGGCTAGATCTGCACAGATTACAATCTGTCTTTTCTCTCTACAAAATTGCAAAATTAAATTATAACTTTGCCATGAAAGACTACGATCTCCAATGTCCACATACCAGAGTGGACCTTTAGGTTCATCATTATAGTCTATTCATACTTCTCGACATCTACGAAGCTTTTCTTGTGCATTTTCGAAACTTCGAAACGCATCTCTCTCCCACCTTTCTAAAATCTGGATCTTCAACGGAGAGGCTAAAATTTGATTTATCAGGGTAATGTGCAGAAATCTTTCTGCTCGAGCACGATTAGCATGATCAATTGTAGACTGTTTTTCTTCTTCAGAAATATTTTCAACTATTGGATTGGAGACAGGAGGATCAGGCATTATTCCTTTTCCTTTATTGCCCGAACTGGATTCCCTAGAGGAAAACATACCGAGAAGCGATATTGGATGCAATTCTTCTCTAGTTAACATATCAGCAACAGAGCTCAAATGTCCAGGTTTATACACAATATCAAAATCAAAATTTTGTAACCATAAAAACCATTTCAAAATACGAGAGCTATTCTCTGCCATTAAACTTTCATTCCTAAAGATACCTGGCATTATCTTTAGGTCTGTTCTAATAACAAATTTAACAGGTTTAAAAAATAACCTAAAATGATTTACAACTTTTTTAACTGCTAAAATTTCTTTGTGCCTTGATGGATAGTTCAATTCTGCTCCTCTGAAAGAACCAGAGGCAAAACCACAAATATTTTCTCTTCCTTGAATTTCTTCAATCAGAATTCCACCCCAAGAATGGGCAGAAGCATCTGTTTCTATAATCAAGGAACCCGTTCCTTGTGGAAGAGATAATGCTGGTAGCTGCAGTACTTTAGCTTTGATTTGCTTAACTGCTGTAGTCATTTCTGGAGACCACTTTGGTGGATGCTTCTTCAATCTTTGTTGCAGAAGAAAGATATCTTTTGCTTAACCTCTGTAAAATTTTCTGATGTAATTAAGACTCCATAAGAATCTTTGCAATTGGACTTTCTCTAAAATCTGGTCTGGAAAATGGGCAAATACTTGCAAAACAACTTGACCTTTGTTAATCTTTAAACCAAGAAACTCAATTTCAGCTTTTCCTATTTCCATTTTTCTTTGTGACAAAACTAGTCCATGCTGAAACACCAACCGATAAAATTCTTGTAGATGCTTTAAGTGTTCTTGCAAATGTTTTGAACAGATTAAGATATCATCAATAAATACTAGAGCCCAGCGCTTTTCTCTGAAAATATCCTCCATGCATTTTTGGAACTCAGAGGGAGCATTATTGATGCCAAAAGGTAAAACCTTCCATTGATACTGCACATGTGGAACCACAAAAGCAGTTTTGTATCTGTCCTTTGCTTCGATACCTATCTGGTAAAAACCAGACTTCAAGTCAAACTTGCTAAAAATAGTGCATCCTGCAATCTTTTGTAATAAGCTGGCTTTATCCGGAAGTGGATACCGGACTTTGTGAAGAACAACATTCAAAGGTTTATAATTAACCACTAGCTTGGGTTTACCTCTCTTAAGTGGCCAGATTGCTGAAATTGTTTTTAATAACATTCGTTCCTACCTTCCTAGAAGGAATCTTCCTTCTACTCCCTTCAGACAGTTTGGAACAGATGGCCAAAGTAAAACAGAATTTCTACCCTATAAATCCTCTTCAGTTGAAGAATCAGTCTCTGATGAAATAAAGTTAGCAAACTGGGGAAATTTGCAACAACATTTAACAACTCAAAACCTGGATGACATGGCAAACGACATTATCCAGCTTAAAAGAGTTATGGGAGAAGAACATGAAAAGATCTCTCTGCTTTCAACAAATCTTGATTTGATTGATCACGTTTTGCATGATACAGCAAATATTAAAGCAACTTTAGCTACAACTCAAGATAAAGCAGATAAGAGACTTGCGGTTTTAAAAGATTTGCTGACTAGGACTCAAACTTTAAAAAAGAAAGTTACACCTAGCCAGAAAGCTATTTGCCATGCTTCTCAAGGCTATGAGAGAAATTTATCTCATACTAAAAGTTTTTCCTTCGGACCTTTTAGTATCCCAGAACAGGAGATAGATGATAGACCCGAATTTGATTTTGGGAAAAGTGACGCTGAAAATCAAGCAGAACTTGATTATCTTCAAGAATATATTTCTGAGTTCAAGAAAATGCCTCTTGCTCTAAAACCATGCGCACTTGATGCTTTACGAATTCCTTCATCATCTAAAGCCCAATCAAGCAATAACCAGCAGCGGGATAGTACTATGTATGAAGCCCATCAGATTGCCTCTTCCTTCCCTTCTCATTCATTTTCACTTGGAATAAATGGTATGAACCATATTCTCTCCCAAATGCCTGACCAACCTATTCTCAATATTCAGTGTCAGTCCAGAGAAGAGGTAAAAGTTGCAATCCATTTGTTAGGACAGCGGGCTCTTTTCAAAAAGACCCAAGATGAAAATATTACAGGACAACAACTTGGAGCACAATTAGTTGCTGGCCTTGTAGGCCTTGCCCTAGATTAGTGGCGTTGGCTACCCCATGAGACAAGAGAAGAGATTTTGGTTGCTGATGATGTTGATCAGCAAATCCTGAAAAGTCTAGGTAAAGAATTCTACGGTGCAGACGAACAAGATGATTCTGAACATCTTGCATCCCTGTTTATGTTTGCTCAACTCTGCGATTTAAGCCAGAGTGAACAATATTTTTGTTATATGCAAAAGCTTTTGATTTCATCAAGAAAATCAAGAGAACCAGCTTATCCGAAGCATTATCTAAGAAGTTTTCCAGGGCATGTTCCTGATGCCGTTGAGCAATTCATGAAAGACAAAAATATCAATCCAAGAGATCTTTCATTAGCACAATTGCATGGATATATAATGGAGACTTGGAAAGAACATTGCCTAGAACGTCGTGTGAGCAAAGACTTCAAAAGACATCAGTCTATGTACTCTCCAAGGTTTTGTAAATCTATTGCTCAGATGCCTGATTGGGGTTGTGGTGCACACAACAGAGGCCATTTATAGTCATGTCACTGTAAGAAAAAGAAAAAAAAAATCAGTAGTGAACCTCGCTACCATTTTCCAGAGAAAGTTAATAAGTATAAGGCTTTTCCTCGGAAAGGAAAAGCCTTTGTTCCCAAGAGACGCCAGTTCCTCAGAAAAAGACAAGAATACAATAATAAAGAAAAACGCTTTCTCTGTGGTCAAAAAGGTCATTCGGCTAATCAGTTCCCAAAGAAAAAGAGCAAGCCAAGACTTGCAGCATTTTTTGCCGGTATAGATCCTTGTCGATGGTCCCTTGATTCTTGTTCAGTTGATAATTCCCCTTCCAGAGAAGTTTTGTTTTTTCCTTTTGATATCGAGCCTTCTGACAAATCCTCTGATTCTGAGTCTGATTCTGAGTCTGCTAACCTTCATAAATTTGAGCAGTCCTCTTCCTCCTCTTCTGAGTCAGAGTCTGCCCCAAATTTAGGGGGGTGTGATGGGTTCCCTTCCTCTCCTCCTGAATATGATTTCGCCTACTACATGTTTTCTGCAGTCCCTAATCCTTCCATCTAGCAACAAATTGCTGAACTTGACCTCCAACTCTCATCTATACCTCTGTTTGAATATGTTAGAAGACAAGCTTTACGAGATGAAAAAAGAAGGTTAAATTCCTTGTTGGGAAAAGATAAAGTTAAGGGAAAAATTAATCCTTCATCTCCTTCATCCCTTTATAATCCTGCAGAACTCTTTGAGAATTATCCATCAGAGCATGAGAGTAGACAGCAGTTCAGAAAAGATAAAGAAGCTTTTCTCAAGCTTCAAATAAAAGATAATCAAAAAGCTCTTAAAGTACTAATGACTGAAATTCAAGATCTCAAGAATACTTTGAGAATTGTTCTGCAAGAAAAGGATTTCTCTTCTAATGAGGAACTGAGTAGAAACTATGAGGAAGCATTACAAGCAGTTGCTATCAAGGATTCTCCCCCTTCCTCTGTTGAACATGATCCACTTCTTGGACTCTTTACTGGTCCAAAGATGTTTGTTAAGTTTACTTTCTGCCCTCCAGAATTCAAACCTTATACTCTTGAATGCATGATTGATTCTGGGTGTTAGATGAATTTGGCTAAAAGCGGTGCTATTCCTCACTTCTATTGGGAAAAGTCTTTAGGTCATGGTGTGGCTATTGAAGGAACACTAGTACCCCTTTCTGGACAAGCTGCAGATTTCCCAATCAAAGTGGGAAAGAGTCTAACCTCCATTTCTCTTCACAGGTTAGATAATATAAAAGAAGACTGCACAGTAGGATCAGAGTTTCTACATAAAGTTTCTCCTTTCTCTATTGATTCTCAAAAATTGGTTTGTACTTGTACTATTGATGGTAAGACAATTTCTTGCCCCATGTCTTTTGGAGCCAATTTCAAATTGCAAAGTCCTACTAATCCGCCTGCCCAAAAACCAAAAGTTGCAGATCTATTTAAAATGGAAAGAAGCATAGCATTTGCAGAAAATCTTAAAGAAAAGACACTGGCTGAAATCTCTGAAAAACTGATTAAAGGGTGTTGTTCAGAGAGTCCTAATGCATTCTAGACGCATGAAAAGTATTTTGTTTCTTTACCCTTTGATCCCTCTGCCAAGCACAAACCTATGAAAGCCTTAGCTAGACTTATGTCTCCCTCTGAACAAGAGTTCTGTGCTAAAGAGATAAAAGAGATTCTATCAAAAGGATTGATAGAACCTTCAAAAAGTTCATGGGCTTGCAGAGCCTTTGTAGTAAACAAACATTCAGAAATTAAGATTGTTGTTAATTATAAACCTTTGAATGTTGTTCTTCACAAAGTCTGGTATCCACTTCCGGATAAAGCTAGCTTATTACAAAAGATTGCAGGTTGCACTATTTTTAGTAAGTTTGACTTGAAGTCTGGTTTTTACCAGATAGGTATCGAAGCAAAGGGCAGATACAAAACTGCTTTTGTGGTTCCACATGGGCAGTATCAATGGAAAGTTTTACCTTTCGGCATCAATAATGCTCCCTCTGAGTGCCAGAAACGCATGGAGGATATTTTCAGAAAAGCGCTGGGCTCTAGTATTTATTGATGATATCTTAATCTGTTCAAAACATTTGCAAGAACACTTAAAGCATCTGCAAGAATTTTATCAGTTGGTGTTTCAGCATGGACTAGTTTTGTCACAAAGCAAAATGGAAATAGGAAAAACTGAAATTGAGTTTCTTGGTTTAAAGATTAAAAAAGGTCAATTTGTTTTGCAACAACATGTTTTGCAAGTATTTACCCATTTTCCAAACCAGATTTTAGAGAAAGTCCAATTGCAAAGATTCTTAGGGAGTCTTAATTACATCAGACCATTTTACAGAGGTCAAGCAGAAGATATCTTTGTTCTTCAACAAAGATTGAAGAAGCATCCTCCAAAGTGGTCTCCAGAAATGACTGCAGCAGTTAAACAAATCAAAGCTAAAGTACTGCATCTACCAGCATTATCTCTTCTACAAGGAACGAGTTCCTTGATTATAGAAACAGATGCTTTTGCCCATTCTTGGGGTGGAATTCTGATTGAAGAAATTCAAGGAAGAGAAAATATTTGTGGTTTTGCCTTTGGTTCTTTTAGAGGAGCAGAATTGAACTATCCATCAAGCCACAAAGAAATTTTAAAAGTTAAAAAACTTGTAAATCATTTTAGGTTATTTTTGAAGCCTGTTAGATTTGTTATTAGAACAGACCTAAAGATAATGCCAGTATCTTTAGGAATGAAAGTTTAATGGTGGAGAATAGCTCTCATATTTTGAAATGGTTTTTATGGTTACAAAATTTTGATTTTGATATTGTGTATAAACCTGGACATTTGAACTGTGTTGCTGATATGTTAACCAGGGAAGAATTGCATCCAAAACTGCTTCTCGGTATTGTTTCCTATGGGGCATCCAGTTCGGGAAATAAAGGAAAAGGAATAATGCTTGATCCTCCTGTCTCCAATCCGCCAGTTGAACAACTTTCTGAAGAAGAAAAATAGTCTACAATTGATCATGCTAATCGTGCTCGAGCAGAAAGATTTCTTGACATTACCCTGATAAATCAAATTTTAGCCTCTCCGTTGAAGATCTAGATTTTAGAAAGGTGGGAGAGAGATGCCTTTCGAAGTTTCGAAAATGCACAAGAAAAGCTTCTCAGATGTCGAGAAGTATGGATAGACTGTAATGATGAACCCGAAGGTCCACTCTGGTATGTGGACATTGGAGATGGTAGTCTTTCATGCCAAAGTTATAATTTAATTTTGCAATTTTGTAGAGAGAAAAGACAATTGTAATTTGTGCAAATCCAGCCAACCTTCATCAATTCAAATGGTTAGGTTGGACATAGATTCTTCTGGATAAGTTTTTCCCACATAATGATTGGGAACAATGGCGTGCTAATTTTATTTTGCACCTCCAAGCCGATATGATTGTAGCTGACCAAAACCACATGTGGTTTAAATTCAAGCTACATCACCATGGAGGTAGATACACTCAGCTGGGACAAACCATTTACACATCCCAAAAATTTATTAAGCATGACAGCCAAGGCAACTGTATTGATTCCAAATTTTATACCAGAAGACCTCCTTTAAATATTCATGTGGAATCTTTGTTCCAAGGTGCTTTTATGAGTGGGCCAAACCCTGTTTTATTCGGTTCAGATGTGGAGCTCTCTTTTAGTTACCACCTTTATCCACCAGCTAGCCCTAATGATCCAGCAGATTCCCCAGCAGATTATGACAATGAATATTTTTATGTATTTGATTGTCCTTGTGGAGGACAAGATGTAACCGGAGATGGAAAACTCTGTTGTATTTGTCATGTTGGCCATGATGCGTGGGATTGAAAGCCTTGGTGGGTCTCCCATAGTTTTAAATACTTTTGTTTGTCGGAATCTTTGGTAAAGTTATGTCGGTTCAGGTCCCCATATGTCACTGACCACTAAGGGACGAGATAAAAATCATGACTGTCCTCGTGATTGCCCCGAATCTTTACTTTTGACCGATGCTTGCTGGTTCTTGCTCACTAGATAACTAGTTGAGAATTGTAAAAATAAGTGATCCTCGAGCTCATTAGGGGCATCGAGTCTTAGAGTTTGCAAGCGATCCAGTAGTTGGAGCTCTGCAAGAGTCTTAGTTTCTGTAAAAAGTTTGTGTCGAGGAAAGGCGTGTATGCTCTGCAACTAGCCTTAGTGGTATTAGATTGCACCAGAGGCCTAGACTCATGTCTATAAGTGTGTGAGTCAATCTAGTGGACATACATTGAGATGCCCAGGTAGCGTTCGGAAGGTTACAACTTTGTTGCTTCTAGAAGATAAATGGCCTCAGTGCATTGTGTTCAGGATTGAAGTCTGAGTTTGTGTTTGTAGTGTCTCAGTGATGAGGTTCACCCTCCGAAGCTGATCTGAGAATTTGAGTCTGTAAAAGCTACATTTGAAGCTATATTAAAGAATATTTTCTGGTGTCGGTCTTGGCGTTCGTTTGGCATCAGAGCCCTTAAGGGGTAAAAACCAATTGAATGCAGTCTTACCATTAATAGTACAAGTAAAAACCAATTTTTGAGAATCAATAGAGAAAGGAGAAACTTTATGTAGAAACTCTGATACTACTATGCAGTCTTCTTATATACTATCTAACCTGTGAAGAGAAATGGAGGTTACACTCTTTCCCACTTTGATCGGGAAATCTGTAGCTTGTTCAGAAAGGGGTACTGGTGTTCCTTCAATAGCCACACCATGACCTGAAGACTTTTCCCAATAGAAGTCAGGAATAGCACCGCTTTTAGCCAAATTCATCTGACACCTGGAATCAATCATGCATTCAAGAGTATAAGGTTTGAGTTCTGGAAGGCAGAAAGTAAACTTAACAAACATCTTTGGACCAGTAAAGAGTCCAAGAAGTGGATCATGTTCAGGAGAGGAAGGGAGAGAATCCTTGATAGCAACTGCTTGTAATGCCTCCTCATAGTTTCTACTCAGTTCTTCATCAGAAGAAAAATCCTTTTCTTGCTGAACTGTTCTCAAAGTATTCTTGAGATCTTGAATTTCAGTCATTAGTAATTTAAGATCTTTTTGCTTATCTCTTATTTGAAGCTTGAGAAGGGTTTCTTTATCTTTTCTAAACTGCTGTCTACTCTCACGCTCTGCTGGATAATTCTCAAAGAGTTCTGCAGGATTATAAAAAGATGAAGGAGATGAAGGATTAACTTTTCCCTTACCTTTATCTTTTCCCAACAAGGAATTTAACGTTCTTTTTTCATCTTGTAAAGGTTGTCTTCTAACATATTCAAATAGAGGGATAGATGAAAGATGGAGGTCAAGTTCAGCAATTTGTTGCTGGAGGGAAGGCTTAGGGACTGCAGAAAACATGGAGCAGGCAAAATCATATTCAGGAGGAGAGGAAGGGAACCCATCACACCCCCCTAAATTTGGGGCAGACTCTGACTCAGAAGAGGAGGAAGAGGACTGCTCAAATTTATGAAGGTTAGCAGACTCAGAATCAAACTCAAAATCAGAGGATTTGTCAGAAGGCTCGGTATCAGAAGGAAAAAAAAAACTTCTCTGGAAGGGGAATTATCAACTAAACAAGAATAAAGGGACCACCAACCGGGATCTATACCGGCAAAAAATGCTGCAAGTCTCAACTTGCTCTTTTTCTTTGGGCACTGATTAGCCCAATGACATTTTTGACTGCAGAGAAAGCATTTTTCTTTCTTATTGTATTCTTGTCTTTTTCTGAGGAACTAACGTCTCTTGGGAACAAAGGCTTTGCCTTTCCGAGGAAAAGACTTATACTTATTAACTTTCTCTGGAAAATGGTAGCGAGGTTCACTACTGAATTTTTTTTTCTTTTTCTTACAGTGACAAGACTGTAAATGACCTCTGTTGTGTGCACCACAACCCCAATCAGGCATCTGAGCAATAGATTTACAAAACCCTCGAGAGTACATAGACTAATGTCTTTTGAAGTCTTTGCTCACCCGACGTTCTAGGCAATGTTATTGCCAAGTATCCATTATATATCCATGCAATTGTGCTAATGAAAGATCTCTTGGATTGATATTTTTATCTTTCATGAATTGCTCAACAGCATCAGGAACATGCCCTGGAAATTTTCTTAGATAATGCCTCAGATAAGCTAGTTCTCTTTATTTTCCTGATGAAATCAAAAGCTTTTGCATATAACAAAAATATTGTTCACTTTGGCTTAAATTGCAAAGTCGAGCAGACATAAACAGGGTTGCAAGATGTTCAGAATCATCTTGTTCATCTGCACCGTAGAATTCTTTACCTAGACTTTTCAGGATTTGCTGATCAGCATCATCAGCAGCCAAAATCTCTTCTCTTGTCTCATGGGGTAGCCAACGCCACCAGTCTAGGACAAGGCCTACAACTAATTGTACTCCAATTTATTGTCCTGTAATATTTTCATCTTGGGTCTTTTTCCAAAGAGCCCACTGTCCTAACAAATCGATTGCAACTTTTACCTCTTCTTTGGACTGACACTAAATATTGAGAATAGGTTGGTCGGGCATTTGGGAGAGAAGACGGTTCATACCATTTATTCCAAGTGAAAATGAATGAGAAGGGAAGGAAGAGGTAGTCTGATGGGCTTCATGCATAGTACTATCCCGCTGCTGGGTATTGCTTGATTGGGCTTTAGATGATGAAGTAATTCATAAAGTAGCAAGTGTGCATGGTTTTAGAGTAGGAGGCATTTTCTTGAACTCAGAAATATATTCTTGAAGATAATCAAGTTCTGCTTGATTTTCCGCATCACTTTTCCCAAAATCAAATTCGGGTCTATCATCTATATCCTATTCTAGGATACTAAAAGGTCCGAAGGAAATTTTTTTAGTATGAGATAACTTTCTCTCATATCCTTGAGAAGCATGGGAAATAACTTGATGGCTAGGTGTAACTTTCTTTTTTAAAGTTTCAGTCCTAGTCAGCAGATCTTTTAAAACCGCAAGTCTCCTATCTTCTTTATCTTGAGCTGTAGCTAAAGTTGCTTTAATATTTGTTGTATCATGCAAAACGTGATCAATCAAATAAAGTTTTGTTGAAAGCAGAGAGATCTTTTCATGTTCTTCTCCCATAACGCTTTTAAGCTAGATAATGTCATTTGCCATGTCATCCAAGTTTTGAGCTGTTAACTGTTGTTGCAAATTTCCCCAATTTGCTAACTTTATTTCAACAGAGATTGATTCTTCGGATTTATAGGGTAGAAATTCTCTTTTACTTTGGCCATCTGTTCCAAACTGTCTGAATGGAGTAGAAGGAAGATTCATTCCAGGAAGGTAGGAACGATTGTTATTAACAACAATTTCAGCGCTCTGGCCACTTCTAGGTAATGCAGAAAACATTCCTAGGCTTGGAGGGTCATGAGATTTATGGTGCCTTAATTTTTCAACAATATTTTGACAGGATCTGCATTCTGCATACTATCCTCTATGCTCATTATTAGATAACCCAGTGTATGAAGTATTGGGTGCTTCTTTATCTGCTAAAACCTTTGCTTTAGATTTCTGGTATTCTCCTGAAGAGAAACTCCTTATAAGAGGGGATTGGAATCTGGGAGCATGGTTTCTATCTTGAGATCTGAATGAGTTTGAAGATCTATCATAAACAATAGGCTTATTAAAAGAAGATCTACTCAGATCTAGATTTTTTAGTTCTTGGTATTTAACTTTCCATTGTCGAGGACAGTTAATACATGTCCAGTCAAAAGTAACAGGGGTGGATTTAGAAGAATTGTCAGTTTCCACCATGCTTTGAAGGTGTGAACTCTGATGGACATGGGACCGGAGGGCAGGAAGAGTCGTGTTACCAAAGCGAACAACAACAGCAAACTTAAGCTGAATAATCTTAGATCCATTAGCCATACGAAAACCTTTGGGCAGGATATAAGCTTTGAGAAGATCATAAATGAAAGGGTCGTCAAGACGAATAGAGTATTTGGGAAAGATTGTGCCAAAGGCAGGACCATCATGGAGAGGGGCTGTAAAGCCACCAATTATTGCATCGACAAATTCTAAGTGCTGAGTATCTAAATTTGTAAAAGCTACATTTGAAGTTGTATTAAAGAATATTTTCTGGAATCGGTCTTTCCGTTCGTTGTGTGTTGATCAGCTTCGGAGGGCGAAGCTCATCACTGAGACACTACAAACACAAACTCAGAATTCAATCCTGAACAAAATGCACTGAGGTCGTTTATCTTCCAGAAACGGCAAAGCTGTAACCTTCTGAAGGCTGCCTGGGAATTATACCAAACGAATGCCAAGACCAATTCCAGAAAATATTCTTTAATACAGCTTCAAATGTAGCTTTTACAAACTCAAATTCTCAGATCAGCTTCGGAGGGCGAAGCTCATCACTGAAACACTACAAACACAAACTCAGAATTCAATCCTGAACACAATGCACCGAGGCCGTTTATCTTCCAGAAACAACAAAGCTGTAACCTTCCAAAGGCTACCTGGGCATCTCAGTGTATGTCCACTAGATTGAATCACACACTTATAGACATGAGTCCAGACCTCTAGTGCAATATAATACCACTGAGGCTAGTTGCAGAGCATACACACCTTTCCTCAACACAAAATTTTTACAGAAACTAAGAATCTTGCAAAGCTCCAACTACTGGATCACTTGCAAACTCTAAGACTCGATGCCCCTAATGAGCTTGAGGATCACTTATTTATACAATTCTCAACCAGTTACCCGGTGAGAAAGAACCGGAAAGCGTCGGTCAAAAGTAAATATTTGGGGCAATCGCGCGGACAATCATGATTGTTATCTCATCCCTTAGTGGTCAATGACATATGGGGACCCGAATCGACACAACTTTACCAAATATTTCGACAAACAAAAGTATTTACAACTGTGGCAGGCCCACCAAGGCTTTCAATCCCACGCATCATGGCCAACATGACAAATACAATGAAGTTTTCCATCTCTGGTTACATCTTGTCCTCCAAAAGGACAATCACATACACCAAAATCTTCACTGTCATAATCTACTGGATCATCAGGGCTAGCTGGTGGATAAAGGTGGTAACCAAAATAATGCTCCACATCTTAACCGAATAAAATAGGGTTTGGCCCACTCATAAAAGCACCTTGGAACAAAGTTCCACACGAATATTTAAAGGAAGTCTTCTGGTATAGACTTTGGAATCAATATGATTGCCTTGGCTGTCACACTTAATAAATTTCTAGGATGTGTAAATGGTTTTTCCCAGCTGAGTGTGTCTTCCTTCATGGTGATGTAGCTTGAATTTAAACCACATGTGGTTTTGGTCAGCTACAATCATATCGGCTTGGAGGTGCAAAATAAAATTAGCATGCCGTTGTTCCCAATCATTACATGGGCAAAACTTATCTAGAAGAATCTCTGTCCAACCTGACCATTTGAATTGACGAAGGTTGGATGGATCTGCACAGATTACAATCTGTCTTTTCTCTCTACAAAATTGCAAAATTAAATTATAACTTTTCCATGAAAGACTACCATCTCCAATGTCCACATACCAGAGTGGACCTTCAGGTTCATCATTACAGTCTATCCATACTTCTCGACATCTGAGAATCTTTTCTTGTGCATTTTTTAAACTTCGAAAGGCATCTCTCTCCCACCTTTCTAAAATATGGATCTTCAACAGAGAGGCTAAAATTTGATTTATCAAGGTAATGTCCAGAAATCTTTCTGCTCGAGCACGATTAGCATGATCAATTGTAGATTGTTTTTCTTCTTCAAAAAGCTGTTCAACTGGGATATTGGAGACATGAGGATCAGGCATTATTCCTTTTCCTTTATTGCCCGAACTGGATTCCCCAAAGGAAAACATACCGAGAAGCGGTTTTGGATGCAATTCTTCCCTGGTTAACATATCAGCAACACAGTTCAAATGTCTAGGTTTATACACAATATCAAAATCAAAATTTTGTAACCATAAAAACCATTTCAAAATACGAGAGCTATTCTCCACCATTAAACTTTCATTCCTAAAGATACCTGACATTATCTTTAGGTCTGTTCTAATAACAAATCTAACAGGCTTCAAAAATAACCTAAAATGATTTACAACTTTTTTAACTGCTAAAATTTCTTTGTGCCTTGATGGATAGTTCAATTCTGCTCCTCTGAAAGAACCAGAGGCAAAACCACAAATATTTTCTCTTCCTTGAATTTCTTCAATAAGAATTCCACCCCAAGAATGGGAAGAAGGATCTGTTTCTATAATCAAGGAACTTGTTCCTTGTGGAAGAGATAATGCTGGTAGCTGCAGTACTTTAGCTTTGATTTGTTTAACTGCTGCAGTCATTTCTGGAGACCACTTTGGCGGATGCTTCTTCAATCTTTGTTGCAGAAGAAAGATATCTTATGCTTGACCTCTGTAAAATGGTCTGATGTAATTAAGACTCCCTAAGAATCTTTGCAATTGGACTTTCTCTAAAATCTGGTCTAGAAAATGGGCAAATACCTGCAAAACATACTATTGCAAAAAAACTTGACCTTTGTTAATCTTTAAACCAAGAAACTCAATTTCAGTTTTTCCTATTTCCATTTTGCTTTGTGACAAAACTAGTCCATGATGAAACACCAACTAATAAAATTCTTGCCAATGCTTTAAGTGTTCTTGCAAATGTTTTGAATAGATTAAGATATCATCAATAAATACTAGAGCCCATCGCGTTTCTCTGAAAATATCCTCCATGCTTTTCTGGAACTCAGAGGGAGCATTATTGATGCCGAAAGGTAAAACCTTCCATTGATACTACCCATGTGGAACCACAAAAGCAGTTTTGTATCTGTCCTTTGCTTCGATACCTATCTGGTAAAAACCAGACTTCAAGTCAAACTTGCTAAAAATAGTGCATCCTGCAATATTTTGTAATAAGATGGCTTTATCCGAAAGTGGATACCGGACTTTCTGAAGAACAACATTCAAAGGTTTATAATTAACCACTAGCCTGGGTTTACCTCTCTTAATTTATGAATGCTTGTTTACTACTAAGGCTCTGCAAGCCCACGGACTTTTTGAAGGTTCTATCAATCATTTTGATAGAAGCTCTTTTATCTCTTTAGCAAAGAACTATTGTTCAAAGGGAGACATAAGTCTAGCTGAGGCTTTCATACGTCTGTGCTTGGCAAAGGGATCAAAGGGTAAAGAAACAAAATACTTTTCACGTGTCTAGAATGCATTAGGACTCTCTGAACAACACTCTTTAATCAGTTTTTTTAGAGATTTCAGCCAGTGTCTTTTCTTTATGATTTTCTGCAAATGATATGGTTCTTTCCATTTTAAACAGATCTGCAGCTTTTGGTTTTTGGGCAGGCGGATTAGTAGGACTTTGCAATTTGAAACTGGCTCCAAAATATATGGGGCAAGAGACTGTCTTACCATTGTTAGTACAAGTAAAAACCAATTTCTGAGAATCAATAGAGAAAGGAGAAACTTTATATAGACACTCTGATCCTACTATGCAGTCTTCTTTTATATTATCTAACCTGTGAAGAGAAATGGAGGTTAGTCTCTTTCCCACTTTGATTGGGAAATCTGCAACTTGTTTAGAAAGGGGTACTAGTGTTCCTTCAATAGCTACACCATGACTTGAAGACTTTTCCCAATAGAAGTGAGGAATATCACCGCTTTTAGCCAAATTCATCTGACACCTGGAATCAATCATGCATTCAAGAGTATAAGGTTTGAATTATGGAGGGAAGAAATTAAACTTAACAAACATCTTTGGACTAGTAAAGAGTCCAAGAAGTGGATCATGTTAAGGAGAGGAAGGGGGAGAATCCTTGATAGCAACTGCTTCTAATGCTTCCTTATAGTTTCTACTCAGTTCTTCATCATAAGAGAAATCATTTTCTTGCTGAATAGTTCTCAAAGTATTCTTGAGATCTTGAATTTCAGTCATTAGTACTCTAAGAGATTTTTGCTTATCTCTTATTTGAAGCTTGAGAAGGGCTTCTTTATCTTTTCTGAACTGCTATCTACTCTCATTCTCTACTGGATAATTCTCAAAGAGTTCTGCAGGATTATAAAAGGATGAAGGAGATGAAGGATTAACTTTTCCCTTACCTTTTTCTTTTCCCAACAAGGAATTTAACCTTCTTTTTTCATCTCGGAAAGCTTGTCTTCTAACATATTCAAACAGAGGGATAGATGAGAGATGGAGGTTAAGTTCAACAATTTGTTGCTGGAGGGAAGGCTTAGGGACTGCAAAAAACATGTAGCGGGCGAAATCATATTCAGGAGGAGAGGAAGGGAACCCATCACACCCCCCTAAATTTGGGGCAGACTCTGACTTAGAAGAGGAGGAAGAGGACTGCTCAAATTTATGAAGGTTAGCAGACTCGGAATCAGACTCAGAATCAAAGGATTTGTCAGAAGGCTCGGTATCAGAAGGAAAAAACAAAACTTCTCCAGAAGGGGAATTATCAACTCAACAAGAATCAAGGGACCACCAACCGGGATCTATACTGGCAAAAAATGCTGCAAGTCTCGGCTTGCTCTTTTTCTTTGGGCACTAATTAGCCCAATGACCTTTTTGACCACAGAGAAAGCATTTTTCTTTCTTATTGTATTCTTCTATTTTTCTGAGGAACTGACGTCTCTTGGGAACAAAGGATTTTCCTTTACGAGGAAAATACTTATACTTATTAACTTTATCTAGAAAATGGTAGTGAGGTTCACAACTGAAATTTTTTTTCTTTTTCTTACAGTGACAAGACTGTAAATGACCTCTGTTGTGTGCACCACAACCCCAATCAGGCATTTGAGCAATAGGTTTACAAAATCCTGGAGAGTACATAGAATGATGTCTTTTGAAGTCTTTGCTCACACGACGTTCTAGGCAATGTTCTTGCAGAGTCTCCATTATATATCCATGCAATTGTGCTAATGAAATATCTCTTGGATTGATATTTTTATCTTTCATGAATTGCTCAATGGCATCAGGAACATGCCCTGGAAAACTTCTTAGATAATGCTTTAGATAAGTTGGTTCTCTTGATTTTCCTGATGAAATCAAAGGATTTTGCATATAAAAAAAATATTGTTCACTCTAGCTTAAATCGCAGAGTCAAGCAGACATAAATAGGGATGCAAGATGTTTAGAATCATCTTGTTCGTCTGCATCGTAGAATTCTTTACCTAGACTTTTCAGGATTTGCTGATCAGCATCATCAGCAACCAAAAGATCTTCTCTTGTCTCATGGGGTAGCCAACACCACCAGTATAGGGCAAGGCTTGCAAGTTTAGCAACTAATTGTGCTCCAAGTTGTTGTCTTGTAATAGTTTCATCTTGGGTATTTTTTAAAAGAGCCCACTATCCTAACAACTGGATTGCAACTTTTACCTCTTCTCTAGACGGACACTGAATATTGAGAATAGGTTGGTTAGGCATTTGGGATAGAAGACGGTTCATACCATTTATTCCAAGTGAAGATGAATGAGAAGTGAAGGAAGAGGCAGTCTGATGGGCTTCATGCATAGTACTATCCCGTTGCTAGGTATTGCTTGATTGGGCTTCAGATGATGAAGGAATTCGTAAAGCAGCAAATGTGCATGGTTTTAGAGCAGGAGGTATTTTCTTGAACTCATAAATATATTCTTGAAGATAATCAAGTTCTGCTTGATTTTTAGCGTCACTTTTCCCTAAATCAAATTCAGAAAATCATCTATCTCCTGTTCTGGGATACTAAAAGCTCTGAAGGAAAAAAATTTAGTATGAGATAAATTTCTCTCATAGCCTTGACAAGCATGGGAAATAGCTTTTTGGCTAGGTGTAAATTTCTTTTTTAAAGTTTCAATCCTAGTCAGCAGATCTTTTAAAACAACAAGTCTCCAATCTGCTTTATCTTGAGTTGTAGCTAAAGTTGCTCTAATATTTGTTGTATCATGCAAAATGTGATCAATCAAATCAAGTTTTGTTGAAAGCAGAGAGATCTTTTCATGTTCTTCTCCCATAACTCTTTTAAGATGGATAATGTTGTTTGCCATGTCATCCAGGTTTTGAGTTGTTAACTGTTGTTGCAAATTTCCCCAATTTGATAACTTTATTTCATCAGAGACTGATTCTTCAACTGAAGAGGATTTACAGGGTAGAAATTCTCTTTTACGTTGGCCATCTATTCCAAACTGTCTGAAGGGAGTAGAAGGAAGATTCCTTCCAAGAAGGTAGGAACAATTGTCTTAGAGTTTGGAAGCGATCCAATAGTTGGAGCTCTGCAAGAGTCTTAGTTTCTATAAAAAGTTTTATCGAGGAAAGGCGTGTATGCTCTACAACTAGCCTCAGTGGTATTAGATTGCACCAGAGGCCTGGACTCATGTCTATAAGTGTGTGAGTCAATCTAGTGGACATACACTGAGATGCCTATGTAGCCTTCGGAAGGTTACAGCTTTGTTGTTTCTGGAAGATAAACGGCCTCAGTGCATTGTGTTCAGGATTGAAGTCTGATTTTGTGTTTGTAGTGTCTCAGTGATGATCTTTGCCCTCCGAAGCCGATCTAAGAATTTGAGTCTGTAAAAGCTACATTTGAAGCTGTATTAAAGAATATTTTCTGGAATCTGTCTTGGATGGCTTTTTAGATGTTCAATATAGTTGTTAGAGTGGAAATGAACATAATTTGAAAAAGAAAAATGAATGTATTATTGTATGGTATATAGAGCTTAAAATGGTTTACTTTATTTTAGTAAAAGCTACTCGTTTTTTATTTTTAGTAAAAGTTATCTAATTTCTATTTTTATAAATTATATGTTGAGTTAATAATGTGTTTATTGTTATAACAACTTCGAGTCTTGTTATTGACTTAACTTATAATTTGAAAATTATAAATTTACTTTAAATACCATCTTGAAACCTCTTGAAAATGAAAAAATATCAAAAATATCCTTTAACATTATAACCCACACAATAAAAAAACTACCCATAAAACAATTATATTTTATATATTTTCAAACTAGAAAGAATAATATTAGTGCATAAAGTACTAGACAAACATAGGGTTGTCCGTTGGTGGGGTTAGATGGATTTCATTCCATCCACTCGGGTTCAATTCCATTGAGACATCTTCTGGCTTGGATTACCAGCTGACGGTTTGCTCGACCTACCATCCATGATATGTGAGGAAGTTTGTTGATATTTCCCATGCGTTGTTAGCTTTCTTTGATTCCTTCAGAATAGCAAGAAGGTGATTTTTCCGCTAAAAAAAAACATAAAAAGTTCAAGTTCACGTTTTTCAAAGAATCTACTTCAAAAATTGGCATCACTTTGAAATTGATGAAAATAAATCTTTAAATCGAAAACAAAGTGTTACTTCTACCACTTTTTTTTTCTAAGATTGAAATTATGACTTTTTACAATTATTACTAAAAATATTAATATTATGCCAAACAAATTATTAAGAAAAAACAAAATATTCTCATATAAAAAAGATTAAAAAACATAGTTTAAAAATAATTAAAAGAATTAAAAAAGTAGTTACCTCCTTTCCCTCACATTCTTTTAACAATACTTGAAAACAAATTAAAAAAATAAAATAAAAAAAAAACCAACAAATTTAATTAATTAAGTTTTTTTATTAATGATGATGATAATGGAGGACAACCTCCATTTAGACCAACTTTTAAGAGGAAAGCAAGGAATTATTTGTTTTGTTGTAAATTGTATTCCTATGCTCAAAAATATTAAAAAGAAACATTCCTAGGTCACCATAGTTTTGAATTAAAAGGTTAGGGAGGTATGTGTTGTAATAAAGAATATGAAATTGGATCTGGGCGTACGGAGGGAAGTCTAATAGAAAGTGTCTTTCATCATCAACCCTCATAGTCTCATAGAGATGGCAAATCCTTTTCACCCATGGTGTTTTAAGAATTGTCCAGTGCCTTGTTTCACTATGAAGCTTGTGAAAGTTTGTTATGATCTTGTCTATATTAATTTTATTCTTCGAACTAGTTAAGACCAAGAGATATGTTTGATCTTCTATATTAGGGTTAATGACTTCCTTATGGCACCTTAATTTCCTTTTAACGTCTAATTCTTTCTTGCCCTACAATTTCGCTTTAAACTTAGTTGTAATAATATTATTAACGTTATTAATATTTTGCAAAGTAACATTTTTGTCAATTCCCCAATGCTTTAACCAAGCTATGGTGTCTTTATATCAACCTCTCTTGAGCCATAAGTGGTTCTAACTCGATTTTAAGGAAATTTTAGGAAGTCTCTAGTTCCCTATGTTATTTATCTTATATGTGTACATTAGGTACCTAGTCATAGTGATGCTCTCGATTGGGCGGGCGGGGCGGGGCAGGGGGGGGGGAGGGGTTGCAATTCTATTGGGAGAATAGGATATGGCATGTTTCTTTTAATTTTGAGGTTGTAAGTTATAAAATGCTTCTGGATTTGTTCAATATTTATCCAGGATTCTCTAGAGATAATGCAACCCCAAAACTTCATAGTCGTACAAGATAACGGGAGTGATGAGAGTTGAAAAAGGGAACTTATTTTTATCCCACATCACAAGGTTTGTTGTTTTATAATTGTTTTAAAAACCAAAATAATCTTTCCACCCTCTATTAATTCTTTTCTCAATGATATAGTTCTAGCTGAGCTTGTGATGGATATAAATTCTAAGATATTTGTAAGGAGTCACTTCCTCCAAGTTGTTATTATCATATATGAAATTACCGTAGGTGACCTTCTTGGACTTGATAATCATAAATTTTGTTTTGTTGGTGTTAACAGTCATATCCATATTAGAGAAAAAATCCTTGAGAGTTGTTAATTGCTTATCAAGATCAAAGGGTCACCTTTCCATAAGAACAATATCATCAATATAAAGAAGAAGGATGAAAACTATTCCAGTTAAGGTCATGCTAGCGTAACCTACTTCTTCTAAACAACCTTTAGCTTATTTATATATGCTAAAAAGGGTAGGGGAGAGAAGTAAACCTTGCTTAATGTCAATATTATAATTAATATATTTTGACCATCCCAGTGCTCTTAAATTTGGCAATAACAGTCTTGTCCAACCTTATCGCGGTAACTCTCAACTCGAAAGGAACATTAAGCTCTTCTAATATGTTCCACATGTTATTTCTAGGCATTGTATCAAAATATTTTCTAAATTCCACAAAGCAATATAAGAGATTGGATTTACTATCAAGACATTCATCTGCAATGATCCTAAGTGCAACGAGGTTGTCTGTGGTTGAGTGGTGTCTTCTAAATTTTTTACCTTCACTTTCTAGCCATACTTTGATTTTCTTTTCCAAAATAATACCATATAGCTTGTCTAAGAGAGGGCTAATCATAATGGTTTGATAATTAGAGGGGTTATTTTTATTACCGCTTTTAAAATATGAATAATGAGGCTCTCACTCCATGGATTAGGGAAACCTTGCTTAACCACCGGATTGAAGAGTTTGTGGATGTGAGGGATGAGGACAAGCCCTCCATTTTTAAGATTTTTTTTTGGCATCCTTCAATGTCCTTAACGTTTCCATTTGCTAGGCGCTTAACCCCAAAATCTATGTCTTCTAACAAGAAAACGTATTCTTTTGTATGGAGGGTTTGAATGTTATCTATTACATATGGGGATTCATAAAGTTTTTTAAGATAGGAATTTCCAATCCTTTTATCATTTGTAGTTAATTTATTAGTTATTATATCTTTATGATTTTAAATATTATTATAATAAAAGAAAGGGAGAAGGAATAGACACGGCTTCTTCTTCTTTCTATATTATCATTTCTTTTAATTATTTTTAAATTTTTTTTCTTTTTGTGTGTTTTTTCTTAATTTGTTTTTTATACGATTGAGGCTTATGCTACATCATCATCATCATCATCATTAATTTGTTTCTTAAAGTGTTGGTTTTTTAGGTAATAGTTTAAAAAAATCATAATTTTAAGTACAAAAAATATAGATGTTATTGGTAACTCTTCTTTCTGATTCAATAGTTTATTTTAATAATTAAGTTGTAATGGTATCGATTATTAAGGCCACAATTTCAAAGAATTTGTAATTTTAGCCTAAAAAACTGGGTGCTATTGGTGACACTCTCTTTTGATGCAGTAGTTGATTTTAAGGTTTTGGTTGTAACAATACTAGTTGTTAAGGTCACTATTTTAATCAAGTCATAATTTTGATCCCAAAAGAAAAATGAGTGATTTTGGAAGCACCTATTTTTTATTTAGGGGCTAATTTTAAGGGTTTTGTCACACCTGTATCACTTAAAATTATTTATATAAATGTGACTTTGAAAAGAGGATATGATTATGAGAACAACATTTCCAATTTGAGGATCCTCCCGGGGTGTAGACTAGCCGATAAGGCCCGTGCAAACCTTGTAAGAGGTCGCTGGTTCAAACCTCAGATAACCCGTGCACCATTGTGGTGAGTTCGGTGGTTGTACCTATGGTATAGTGGTAGTGGACAGGATTGGACCCATGGACCCTGTGTAACGAGAGTACCAGCCCCATCCTAATTGTCGATTCCCCTAGTACAAAAAAAAACACTTCCAATTCAAGGGTTGATTCTAAGGTTTTTACTGCAAAGAGGTTGTCAGGGAAATAGCTTCAAACAAGTTGTAATTTTAACTTTTACAAAAGGGGGTGATTATGGGAGTACAACTTTTCAATTCAGGGGTTGATTTAATTTTTTGTTGCGTCGATATTGGTTGTTAAGGCCATGGTTTCAAACAAGTTGCAATTTTAACCCTGAAATGAAAAACAATTGATTTTTAAGAACTGTTTTCTGATTCACGAGTTTATTTTGGTGTTTTTGATAATAAAAAAATGGACGTGTAAAGCTAAATTTCTCATTTTAAAATCACAATTCTTGTGAAATTAGTAACAATATTAGTTTTAAAAAACATAAGATAACTTTTTTTTAAAGATGAAACCCAAAAGACGGTAACATTTTTTTAAGATAAAACCCAAAAGAAGTTCCTTAAAGTTGGGAAAAATACAAAATTCATTACTAGATATTGTGGACAGTTCTATAATTTGGAGAATATTGGAAATGTGTCTTATATAGTAGCACTACCACTACACATATACATAATTTTTTGCATTTCTTACTTAATAAATACATACATGATCTAACCATATTATTAGTCCATGTCAAAGGCCATGGTACTAATAGCATTCAATCTGCATTGACTAAGCATTAGTTTCGGTTGACTCAAATAAAATGTATCCTTTTAACCAAAGTTTAAAACTAATTTTCTATTAATTAATATAAATATCGATATTTTTTGCAAGCTAATTGAATTATAGTTTGAAGCATTATTGTCGCAGTTGCAGCGTGGGTATTGGGAATGGATCCCTCTCCATGCGTTCTTCGATGGGAATTTAACAATGCTTTAACACTGATGGTGGGCTTCTAGTGCATTCAGCACAAGGTGTTTGCATGCAAAGGCTAGCATTTACAACAACATTGACACCAATCGCTTCGTGGACTTCATGGACTTCTTACATTCTTACAACTGTTGCATGTTTATTAGAACTTCACATTAGTTTTTGAGAGATTTTGGATGCATTTTTGTTAGAACTTCACATTAATTTCCGAGAGGTGCTTTTGGAGACAATAAGTTCGAGTTCAATATGTATAGCTCTAGAAATACTTTGAAGAACTAACATACTTACATACTTAAATACTACAAAAAAAAAATCTCTAATGTTGTACACGAAATTAGATTGATAGACTGCAAATATTTTTCTATTTGCTAAGTTTAACTATGACATTATTAAAACTATTATTACAAACCTGTCAAATGAATTCAATTCAATGCACTTCAATCACCGATTCACCAATTCAATGTACTTCTCAGTCACCCATTCACCAGCTCATTGATTCATCGCCTCTTCTAGCACCGCCTTCTCACATTTTCCCCCATACAAATTTTGTTTATCCATTCTCATTTATGAAATTTTGATCATTTTTAAGGCATACTCCATCGCAGAAGATTGTAAGGATCTATACAGGAAAAATAAATAAAATAAATAAAAAATAAAAATAAAATAAATAAAAAATAAAAATAAATAAATAAATAAAAATAAAAAATAAATAAATAAATAAATAAAAATAAAAATAAAAATAAATAAATAAAAATAAATAAAATAAATAAATAAAATAAATAAATAAATAAATAAAATAAAAATAAATAAATAAAAATAAAATAAATAAATAAAATAAAATAAATAAATAAAATAAAATAAAAAATAAAAAATAAAAAATAAAAATAAAAATAAAAAAAATAAATATTATCAGAATTTGCATTTGGGTTTGTGACACATATCTAGAAACTGTAAAGCTAGTAAGTCCTCTCATTGCACAACAATATTATTGGATATATTCAATAAAGTAGAGCATAATCTAACGATTCTATTGCTAATTTGTGATGCAGTGTAAATTGAATGTGGGGAGGAAGCATGCATGATTGAAGAAGAGTACATAAATAGAAAGCACTGAATTGATATCGGCTTTAGCAGCTGGCATAAATGCACAATTTATTTTAGAGGTTTGTTAGGCACCCTCCTCTATTACAATATCTCTCTCCACTATAGTATATCTTACGTACCAGATCCCAATATATTTGGCCACAACATCGAACAATTTGAACTCCGTGTTTCATATTCCCGTAGATGCAACGGCTCTCAATGCATTCACTTAGGGTATTGTTTGGGCGTTCGATATTGCAATCGTTGTACCCATGAGCTTCGATAACACTTGAGGAATTAATCTTACTTGGGTACTTTCTATTGAGACCTTCCTACTTTTTCCTTTACTTAACTTTTACCTTATTTTCCAACCTTTGACTACCTATTTCACTTATCCTAGTCCCAACCTAGTGCTTCAACCAAGAATGTTGGTGGGTACAACAAGGACTTAGAACCTTAACTATTTACCCGTCTCCTAAGCCCTAATTCCACACATTCAAACACACAAAATCTATCCACAAGAGATTCTTGTAATGATTTAGTGACATATACCTCATAACAATGAGAATACCAAAGATTTTGCTCTTCTTCACAGAGTGCCTCAAACAGGCGCTCTGATATGATATATTCCACACTTGAAAACCAAAAAAAATTGTGCCCAAATGGGGTTACTAGTTCAAACCAAAAGCCATAAATGGAAAGTAGCTGCCTCATCCTCAATATTGAAGGTGCACTTTAAACCGCCACCATCACAATGAGCAATATGAGTCCACAACAATTTCATGAGCGATATAAGCCCACCTTGGTTCTCAATCTAGTGATGCCCTGCTATTAATTAAAGGAAACCTATTCAATTATTATTTGAATTTTTGATGAGAAAATAAAAAAACATGCGAAGGGAAATCTAGACATTAGACCTTTAAGCACTTGAAACTTGTCTCTCAAAAATTGCCAGCCAACACCTTCCCGAAAAGAGCTCGAAAATGTTAATCCAAGCTCTGAAACCAGTTCCAAAATATTTGTCCAATCTCTAAAACCAGCTCCATATGCTTTTCTCGAAGATACCACTACTCTGAATTCTTCACATGTACAATTGGATAATGAGTTGGTGCAATAAAGTGGCAAGAAACATCATAGATTACAACTTCATGCACCTTGAATTTGGAGTTTGGTACCACTAACTATAGGGATGACCATGCAGGGGAAACATGTCTTTGAATGCTCAATGGCACTAGGGGAGCATCTTCCTTCATTCACACCTTCACTGGTGGCTTCCTTATGCATGTCTTAAATGTGGACGATACCGGGCCCAAAATTCTAGAAGTTTTCTTAGCGTGGTAGATGCAAGGGTTAAATGTGGTCATTTCCTTCTGGATAAATAAATGGATTAAACGCTTGGTCCATTCTTCGATAAATGTATTGGTATTGATGAATTCATGTTTGATGTGTTTCCTAAGTGGCACGGGTCATGTTGGGGAGTGTAAAAAGTTCACACTTGTCATGACTGTGGCCTAGTCTGCATATTTGACTTTCAGTATGTATCACCATTAATTAGTATGGTGATACTAAATAAGTAATAATGTCACTTCTATGCACTGGCATCGATGGTTTTGAATCAAGATTTCATATCAAAATCTATTGCCATACCCAACATAGTTTTCATTGTGAATCGAATGTTTTTGTATCATGCCTTCATTAAAAAATGTTCATTAATCTTTCAGGTAGGGAAGTGTACTCCCCATTCAATTTTTTTTTCATCCAGCTCTACCTCCTCACCATTCCATATTTTGAACTACGCATTAGGGATGTCTGTTGCAAAATTTATGTTATTTTCCTACAATTTCATCAATCCTTAGTTAACTAACCTCCTTCCCACATACCTCGGTGGAGCTCAGTTGATCCATATTTGACCTTTATATCTGGGGTGGTGCATCTTCACAAGTATCATCCTATAACATTTCCATATCTTCTTTCAACAATGCTTTAACTTTTAAACCAATAAGATGCAATGTTGACACCCACTAATGCAACATGGATACCAATACAATGCAATATTGACACCAACCGGCACAAAAGTAATCCCAATTGACACAACTTAAATGCCAATACAACATAGCTTTGATTGAAAAATTCATTCCAATAGATGCAACTGGTCACAAATATGATGCATCGTTAATGCCATCCGACAAAATGTTGATGCCAATCGATGAAACATTGAGGCTAACGAGATGTAAAATAATCTGAACTGTCAGACTATTAACACAATGATGATGTAGTACGATATTAATATTTTACCTTTGCAAACAATAAAATGTTAGTTCGATGCAAGTATCCCACCACAATGCTGAAACAAATAAAACAACATGCATGCGACACAATTAAAGAAAAAATGTTACAGAGATTCTAACTAGCCTCTATGCAAAACCATGCATAAACAAAGCATTTGTTGATAACACACTCAGCATTCAAATATGCTTTAACAAGCTCAGACTTCTATAGCTCATTGTGATCAAGAAACAAAATTACAAAATTTGAGCTTTTGATGTAGGGGGCTAACTTATTATTCACTAGCCGCATTAAGGAAGAATAAACAATTTAATATTTTTTATTTTGAGCTCCATCGGAAGCTTGTTCAATCCTTCATTACAGTTAAACAATGTTATGTGAAATAACCTTTCCAAATCACACCAACAAATGTGTTGCTCATGCCGCTTGTAATATCTCTGTGATTTCCTTCCGCATACTGTCATGTCTCCTCTTACCATTTTTTTTTTTTTCACGGGCCTACAGCCCTACATTTCTGTTCATGGTTACGCCATTAGATAATAATTAGACTTAGAAATATATCAAAAGCATAACAATTTAAGTAATTCTGTCACACCGTCTTCGAAGACGTTTGTCATGACTTTTTACCGAAGTGTTATAGTCTTTCAGACTATATGCACCCTTACGTCTTAAGTGTCATAACACTGACATACATGAACAAGCGTGTGTGACGTGGAGCTCCTTTATTCCAACATGATGACACATCCTAACCTCTATAAAAGCGACAGTGAACACATGTATAATGATACAAAAGCATGTACATGGGTCCTATGTTTATTAATGTCCTGCAATCATAATACAATTACATTAATACTAGTTTCACCATTTGACAAACTTACTCTTCATCCATCTATTTATCTAGGTTAACCCCTTATACATGCCATCATGTGTTAATATTGTTATTAATATTACAAACAATCAAATTGCCCTGGCTTCATGATTCAATAACCATTTATAACATTGATTATAGAATATATAATTATATGTATGTATTAATACATAGTCCCTATGTATTAATAATCATTTACATATCATACCAATTAAAACTTGGATTTATATTTCAGTAAATACAAAGGTCGAATACGTTACAACATAATGTAAGTTCGACTCATTAATATAACAAAATATATTGATTCGGGGCCATAATATAAAACTATGGATACAAATGGATTGTTAGGAACCCATGTCAACCCTTCTCTTTACTATGTTAGTATATTGTTGTTGGATGCATATGCTTTATAAGTCGTCCCGTAGTATTTGTTGAGCCATAGTTTATATTAGCCCATAGTATTGGACGCATATGCTTTGTAAGTCGTCCCATAGTATTATATGTCCCATGGTTTTGACTCATAGTATTGGGCATAGACTTAGTATATAAGTGTGTGTTGAGGTCATTGAAGGCACCGTGAAGTTAATTGTATTGAGCTTGCTCAAAGGAGGTTGTCCCCTCAAAGTGGCCTGTGATCAATATAAAAGTGATTCTAAGTTCTATTATTTTTGATATCTTGTGTATTTGCATTAATTAATTATTGTAGGTTCTTCACATCTGGTATTAGAGCACTTTCTTGGGCTCGTTGGGTGGAATTTCTGCCAATTTTTTTTTCGCATCTGTTGCAAGTTCGGATCTGGGAATAATCCCTATCCGCTTAACTGTGAGAAGTACTTGGGCATAATCCCTAAAACTCATTGTGAGGAGTACCACAGGAACCCCAAGTAGCTAGCCCATTCAGAGGACCTACTAGCGAAAAGGGCAACGACCCCTACCCGATTGACTAGTTCCCACCTGTGAGGTAAACCAAGAGTTGTCATTTGTGGCAAAGCGGTTATCAGTTTTACCTGAACCATGGAGTGAGGGGTACTGACCCAATACGTAAGCCGTCAGACAGCATTGGTGGCCGAGTGAATCCCCTGAACCGATAGGAAGCCGCACATACCTGGGGTCCATATCTATTTTCAGCTGAATTGTTGCCGATCACTTCCACTCCAGATCTAGCCATTTCAAATCTATTCTGAAATTCGTTCCAGATCCAGTCTCCGTTTCAGATCCAACCATTTTTTGATCGCTTCCGCACTGTTGCAGATCCATTTGTTGCGGATCCCTTTCGTGCTGCCGTTGCCGATCCATTTTTGAAGAAAGAAAAAAAAAAGTTTTTCGGCCATATCTCCCTTGTTTCAACTCTATTTTCCCTGAAACTTCACTGACATCCCTGCATTCCCATTCTGCATATTTCATTCCTGAAGACCCTATCCCAAATTCCACTTCCCAATACCAGAAATCCCACATTTGTCTATTTTTAGGGTTTTCCATAACTCCAATTTTCACCCAAACGCCCTCAAATTTTGCCACCGTGTTCCTTTCCTAATTCTGCTTCTTTGTTCCTCTCTACCAAACTTTCTCATTCTTTCACCCCGCTTCTGAAATCCCCATTTTTTTCCTCCCTGTCCATCAGAAAGTGTCCAAATCCTAGTCGACCCCAATTACCAATCTGATTTTTTCCCAAATCCAAATTTCCGTTTACTAAATAAGATTTTGTTTGTGTTTTTCTATCCATTTCCCCCCCCCCAAAAAAAAAAAAATCCTGGTTGTGGTTGTCACCCGCGTAGGAGCAAAAACCATGGAGGAAGCACTTGCAGCCATCCAAACCAAACTCCAAGATCTGGATGAAAAATTTCTCAGCTTCCATCTTCAACATTCAGCCATGAACAATAACCGACAGCCAAAATCTTTTGCAGCCACCAAGTTCTCTTCTTCCAGCAATTTTCATGGGCCGAAGCTTGATTTTCCTCGCTTCAATGGTACTGATCCGACTGGATGGTTATACCGAGCAGAACAATATTTCAGTCCGCATAATACTTTTGATGTCGAAAAAGTTCCACTTGCATCCTTTCATTCGGAACAGGAAGCCCTTCAATGGTACTGTTGGTACATCAAAGCTCATCCCGAACCAAACTGGACAGATTTTTGCCAACTCCTTGTGCCACGATTTGGTCCTAGTGATTTTGACGACTTCACAGGAGCATTCACTAAGCTTCACCAAACTGGCACAGTGAGAGAGTATCAGACGAAATTTGAGAAACTAGCCAATCACACAGAAGGATTGTCTGATGAATTCTACAGGAGTTGTTTTATCAGTGGTCTCAAGGATGAAATCTGCTCAGAGGTCAAAATGTTCTGTCCCAACACAATGATGGAAGTCCTAGGGTTGGCTAAGTTGGCCAAGGACAAGATCGTAGCTCAACAATGCTCCAAACCCACCTTTGTTCCCTTCAGAAATATGGGTTCCCAACGACCTCCCATCATGCCTGCTCCTCGACCAACTCCTATCAAGCATTTGTCTGAAATAGAGATGCAAGCACGCCGAGAAAAAGGGCTTTGTTATAATTGTGATGAGAAATTCACTCGGGGACATAGATGTGTTCAAAAAAAGCTCTATCTCTTGGATGTGGATTCTCTGCCTGCCTCTGAACTTGGTGAAGAAGCTCTAGATACAGTAGATGATCAGGTTGACATTCAGCACTCGCCTGTTGACACCCAAGCTCAGGACGACCCACCCGAGATCTCTCTCCATGCTGTCACCGGCGTCACCACCCCACAAACAATGTGGGTTAGGGGATACTTCAAGAAGCTTCCTCTTACCATACTCATTGATTCTGGTAGCAATCATAACTTCATTAACCCTTGGATTGCTAAACAGGCTGATTGTTTTGTCCATCCTTGCTCCCACTTCGAAGTCATGGTTGCCAATGGGGGCACCTTACCTTGCAAGGGGAAGTGTCACAATGTGCGTATCTCTATGGAAGATTATAACCTATGCTCTAACATGTTTGCCTTGTCCTTAGGAGGATGTGATGTGGTTTTGGGCGTTCAATGGTTATGCACACTTGGCCCCATCTTATGGTATTTTGCTGAACTTTGGATGCAGTTTTCAGTCAATGGGGCATAACACAAATTTATGGGCTTACAACCGGGGTCTCTCTGCATCATCAGTTCACATCGCCTAGAAAAAATTCTTAAGAAGAATTCACATGGTGTCATCACTCAGCTCCATTCCATTCAGATGCACCCATCAACAGTCTCCACGACTTCCTTGGATAGATATGCCGGTGTCTTTGCTGAACCAATGAGCTTTCTTCCTTCAAGAGACCTTTCCGGTAAGAATTTAGCTGCATCTACCTCTCAACAGGAAATGATGGATATTTTGCATGCAGTACAGAAGTGGCAACCATACCTATTAGGGAATTATTTCTGCATCAAGATTGATCTCCAAGGTCTGGAAAATTTCCTGGAACAATGGGTCTCCTCCCCAACACACCTGAAATGGGTTATCCAACTCATGGTTTATCCCTATGCAATCACTTACAAGATGGGTAAGGACAATATGGTGGCAGATGCTCCTTCTCACACAATTGATGACCCAGATTCTCTTACAGCTCTTTCTCTGCTTGTTCCAAATTGGTTGCAATATGTTCAACAGGGCTATCTCTTCTATGAACTCCATGCTTCTTCATCAGCAGGGCACTCTGGGTTCTTCAAAATGTATGACCGGGAACAATGTAACTTCCTTTGGCAGGGACTGAAAATGACAATTCAACAGATGGTGGCTAACTGTGATACTTTCTAGGTCAACAAGGGTGAAACGACACTCCTTTCGGGATTGCTCAAACCCTTTCCCATCCCTACACAGCTTTGGCCAACTATTTCTATGGATCTCCTAGCAGTGCTCTGGTGGTACAATACCACATCTCAAAGGACACCATATGAAGCAGTCTATGGACAGACACCGCCAGTTCTTCTTCCATACACCCTTAGCAGCTCCCTAGTTCAGGAAATTGACTCGGTTCTTCGAAACTGCGATCAGATTCTTCTCATTCTGTAGGACAATCTTCACATGGCTAGAATTCGCCTGAAACAACAAGCCGATCAACACCGTTCTGAGCACATTTTCCACGCAGGTGATGGGGTTCTTCTTCGTCTACAGCCTTCCAAGCAATCCTCCTTGACACTCCAAAGGCGTCAGTGGCCCGAAATGCAACCCGAGGATGCTACTGGGGAACCACTTCTTCAGATTCTGCAGCAATTTCTCCAACCAAAGCTTTGAGGACAAAGCTTTTTCTAAAGGAGAGGGGATGTTAGGAACCTGTGTCAACCCTTCTCTTTACTATGTTAGTATATTGTTGTTGGATGCATATGCTTTGTAAGTCGTGCCGTAGTATTTGTTGATCCATAGTTTATATTAGCCCATAGTATTGAACGCATATGCTTTGTAAGTCGTCCCGTAGTATTATATGTCCCATGGTTTTGACTCATAGTATTGGGCATAGACTTAGTATATAAGTGTGTGTTGAGGTCATTGAAGGCACCGTGAAGTTAATTGTATTGAGCTTGCTCAAAGGAGGTTGCCCCCTCGAAGTGGCCCGTGATCAATATAAAAGTGATTCTAAGTTCTATTATTTCTGATATCTTGTGTATTTGCATTAATTAATTATCGCAGGTTCTTCACATGGATGTAAATATATATAAGGTTCTATATATATATTTATATATAGTACATAGCGCTCCTTTCTAAGGCTTAAGACGCCATCCACTAAGCATATAATGTATGGAATAATAACCATGTAAAACGTTAGCCTTAAGGCTCAACGCCACATAATGGTTAATTAAAACATATAAGTGGTCGCTAATGAAAGCCGAACCTACCACTCAACGTGGCTCACTCTTTGCAGCGTCAACACTTAAGGTTTAGAGTTAAGACTGGTCAACACATGTAATGACTAGTATCCAACCTGCCACGTTATCCATGACATGGAATCCTACGAAAGAATGTAGCACAAATCCAACGATAACATGGGTTATTGCTGTATGACTTGTCTAACTCCTTGCTTCCTCGACTCGACCGGTGGTCTGCATGGTTTGTGGCTTGCACCACGTGGGCTCGACCATTCCAACAACACGTTTTAAACCCATTACTGGCTACCATGTTTGCAGGTGACAAAGACTCTTGCTCACGTGGATGGAAGGTCGTACACTTGTTGCGTTGAAGGCTTAGACGACGTGGTGGAAGTGGTTGTTCGTTCCATTAATGGAAATCCATCAATCGAATGCCACCCCGAGCGTACTGTACACCAAACCTGCCCTACATTAACTCCCTTCAATGTGATCCGTCGATGGCGATCCTTGCCATTGCATGGATAATGGTGAGAGGTTTATACACCGTTGATTTGGGTGATGGAATTTCGCGCCCAGCCCTTTCACGTCTGCAATAACTTCACTCTTTTACTGGTCGCAGTGGTCTCCACCTCCTCTCCCTGGTATTCAATGTTGATAGTCCTTTCACTTGGCATTCGGCTCATTTGTTTTTCGTCTGCGTCGAGAGCTTCGGCTTTGCGCGATGTATGGTGAAGGTCCACTACCAAGCTATGGCACTTCGATTATAGAGATGCACATAGAACCAGTTAGCGTCATCCTCAGCGTTGTCACCATGTAAGGTAAGTTACAGTGTTTCGATTTCACCAACCTTACGTTTTAATGAAATCGTGGTTTACTGCAAGTTGTGTTTCTGTTTATGTTTTGCATGTTAATGGGCCAAAGTTTGACCCTTGTGGTGTTAATGTGACAGGTGCAACCGGAGCGAAGCTGCGCTACGACTCGTTGCTTCACCAGGTAATGTCACATTTCACTCCTGTTGCAGCTTCGTCGTAGAAATGTTGAACTTTGGTTATCAGTTGGTTTTGGTATCCCTGAGGTTTGACCTTGTGCCATGCTTTAATGTGCAGGGAACCAACGGTAAGGGTGGAGTTTGAATCACTCATGCGAGCTCGTAACCAATGTGGGGTCGTGGCAACTTGCTAAGCTCAACAGGTAACTCGCCGACCCAACTGCCTCATGTTTGGTTCACCCCATTGGTGGGGGTAGAGTTACTAAAACGCTGTCAGTTAAGGTTAGTATTTTCTCCTGATTTCGTCTTTGAGTCTTTTAAGGAGCAAGGCCCTTGGCCAACATGATAGGGCATATCACCAGTCACAGAGAGGGTCGTTGTGACCTCTAGTTGCTCCATCGTTGTCGCAAGGTTGTTGTGCACTTAAAGAAATGGGGTCCAGGGTACTCCCCACTATCATGTGTAGTTTAAGGAAAGAGCTCCAACGACGCTCTGCCCCTGGCAGAAGCATTGGGATTCAATGTAACCAATTTCTTTGTAATTAAATTGGCAATGCCACAACCTTCACGTTTCCAAACTATGTCTGTGTATTTGGTAAACAATTTGATTTCATAATGTTAACTTGTTGCAAGCCCCGCTTAACTTGAAATGCCAGCAGCGATTCTTGTCGGGTCTGCATGTTATTTATAATTGATATGCCTTTTGTAACACATGGTCTATATATATAAATGCCCTCGGAATTCGACATTGTAATGCAATGTATACGTTTTATTGCTTCACCACTATTTTTGCATAGCGATTTAATATTAGATGCATACGATAATAATATGAGCATAAATATTTGTTTACTAGCTGCATAAATGAATGCGTTGATTACTGCTCAAATAAATAGGACATCGTTCTCATGTTATGCATCTTCCATGAATTCATTTGCATTCATCACATCATACCGTAAGATGGTTCTTAATTCTTGTATAATGAATATTTAGGGTAAAGGCATTAAGCCTGCCCACCTGTATGCAGAAATAAAAGTTTAGGTGAAACGATTCCTTGTCTACCTTCAACAATGTTTACTTATATGTGGAATGCATGTATGCTCTACACTGTTGAAGTCTTGAATGTATGTGATGCATGGTTATGTATTAATGTGGGCATGCCGACAGTAATACAATGTGCAATGAATGTATATATATTAACTCCATACATTAACATGATGAAAGTCATACTAAGGATAAACCCTAGTTTGCCTAAATCGATTCGTTCTGCACTTAATGCATTTGATATCACATTCATTTTTATATATTAGCATACATATACAATGAACTGAATTCTCCGAGACTCGCATATCGCCACCGACGAATACATTCATTTTAACATTAATAGAATTAACATGACCCTTATCTGAATAAACAATATTCGTCTATCTCAGACTGATATTTATTCATTGATTTAATTCAGAAATCATATGTAGCAATATGTAGTTTATACTAATGCTCAGAAACTTAGCCCATAATGCCATGTAATTACATACGGTCAATTTTGACCAAATTTACATAGAATAACAAACTCTGTCCAAAATACTAACTCAGAACTATAACAGGTTTGAACTCTAGCATAATCAGGGTTTATCTTTTCTGAAACAAACTCTACTATGAAAGAGTTGATAAACATAAGGGCTAGGCATGTAAACCTTCAGGTTTACATGTATGCCCTATTTGCAGCATTACAATGCAAGACATAAGATCTTTATTCAATACTGGAATATATTTAAATACAAACACCTGCAATATGAAGACATGCCTCAGCAAACCCTAGGTTAGCACATGATTCATATCAGTATTATATGAGATACTGTATACATTTTCAACAGTATAGGGGGTATTAATGTTGTATATCTACTGCAATTAGAATGTAGGTATTTTCACAGCCAACCCATAACACAAATATTCCAGATTTGTAAGGATGACAATAAGATGAACTCATTACAGAGATCAAGTTATCTTGCTGAGATTCAAGCTCAAAATGTACATGAAACAATACATATATAGTCAGATCTTATACATATACCATTCAACTATACTAAGTCAGATATACTCAGAAACATATATAAATACTATTCCAAAACAAATACTCTGCAAGTCAGAAGATAAACACTTATATGAATCTGCCGACCAGTGGAACCAAGCACAAACCTCCCAGCCTTTGACCAGAAAGTTCTCCTTGCTCTCAGGTCACCCCCGAGCTGAGTTCACAATCCGCTAGGTAGAGTATAGATTTTAGTTACCCTTAACTTGTTATTTCCCAAGTTATTCAGGATATTTCAAAGGCAGCAGGAAACCCAACACCCATCTCAATACTCTTGAGCTCTAGGATGCTCCAAGGGCTTTTAAGCCTTGGCCATAGAGAGAATCACTATAACACAGTCTATTTAGGTAAATGAAGTACTCCTGCAAGCTTGGGGTAGTTCTCCTACCTGCATACAATTAAGTGGCCAAGCTCATACAAAACTGTATGATTTCTCCTAATCTGATTCAGTTTGGTCCTCCCAAATCTGCCCCCAATCACTTGGCTTCAGGACACATTTGGTTCTCCCAAATCTATCTTCCCTCACCAACATTCATTGTCTCAGTTTGATGTTTTCCCATTCCCATTGCTCTTGTGTGTTCAGCTCATGAGATTGTGAATAATGCATAATGTGTGAGTTTTCCATGAGTTTTCACCTTGTATTCTCTTAGGGGAATTTTCCTCATTTTATGAATTCTTTTAATTCATTAATCTCTCAATTCTTTTCTTTAGGGTTTGTCAATTGTCTCCAATAATAATTTCTTATCATTACTATTAAGTGGCATTTTCCCTCCAACCTTGGGGGACTGTGACTCCCTCTTTAATGTGTTGGTCCACATGGTCAATAAAAACCTCTTTAGCATATTTCTAAACTTTTCTGAGTATAAATGAAATAATACTTAGCAGAAATATAATAGGGGTTCAAAGTCCAAAATGGGGTATTACACATACTCATCCAACTATTTTTTGTAGTTGTTGTTGGATGTAAGTTGTTTTACTCAGGTATTTGGAGCTCATTTAGAAGCTGGTATTAATCAAGGATAATTTTAGGGGCGAAATTTAGCAAATGGGCTATTTTTCCATGTTTTTTTCCAAAACAAGATTCACCAATTTGCATCTTTGAAGCCCCATTTCGCCCAATTTTGATGGTGTAAACTTTTTCACTCTAAAAATCACCAAATTATTAGATAAACTATATAAAATCCTTAGAAATTGAAATAATTTTAGAAAAATATCACCAAATATTTTATAGTTGACATTTTACGAATTGGTAAGATTCAGCAAGGTTTATACACTTTTAAATAAGTATGGGTCCTTAAAATTATCCATGGTATTAATGTTTGCAAAACTCTGGCAACCTCTGGCTATTCCCATGTACAATATTACTATTCTTGGAGAACCTTATCAAGGTGTCAAAGCATTTTCTTAACCAGGGGAATATATATTAACGTTGCGATGATACTACAAACAATAGCTGGTGTTGAAATGATGGAAGCTTTTGATTTTCAAAATTAACATGAAAAACGTATTCATATGATTTCCCAAAAAAATTAACTACAAAGCAAAACCAGTTTATGGAATTTTATTTCTAAAATTTAGATTTGTTTTTACCTTTTGATTGTGTAGAGTATAGCCTACATTGTGATCCAATTCAGTCGCCACAAAGACCAACAACAACAATATTCTATTTTTAAAACGCTAAATACAATATATTTGATTCTAAAAACACTGAGTACACATTTAACATAATCCAAATTACTTTTTCAAAATATACTAAATACAATATATTTGATTCTAAAAACACTGACTGCACATTTAACATAATCCAAATTACTTTTTCAAAATATAGTTATATCTTATGTTAAAGAATAGATTTTATTATTTTATTATATTTCTAATAATCAAATCTTTAAATTTTGTTATTTTTCATTTTTAAACTTTAATGGCATTTAACATAATCCAAATTAATTTTTTCAAAATATAGTTATATCTTATGTTAAGTATAGATTTTATTTTTTATTATATCTCTAATAATCAAATCTTTAAATTTTGTTATTTTTCATTTTTAAACTTTAATGGCATTTAACATAATCCAAATTAATTTTTTCAAAATAGAGTTATATCTTATATTAAAGTATAGATTTTATTATTTTTTATGTTTCTAATAATCAAATCTTTAAATTTTGTTATTTTTCGTTTTCAAACTTCATTGTAGGGACTAGGCTGCCATATAGCACTTGTTGGTTATAATGATATTTAAATTGACTTCAATAGGAAGGTTCATCATACAAATCCCTTTTGATCATGTCTACCAGGAAACAATAATAATTATGAAATAAAATATTGATATGTCACTGAGTGTGGTGACACTACAATAAAATAGATAATTAGGACTTAGTTTAATGTATTTTTTAGTTTAATTTTTTTTCCAATTAAGTTAGAAAATTTGGCATTACATATGGCATATGACATGAACTTGCAATTTTTTAAAACCTCTAAATTAATGTTAGGATCAGCTCTAGGTTTAGCACCTAAATGTTCAACATGATTAATTTATGGAAATAGAAACAGAAATAATAAAAATTGAAAAAAAAAAATGAAAACATGGTAAAAAATGTTGAGATTTAAATCTAAATGAGTCACAAGAAGCAATACTTCTCTTAAACTACATTCCCACAAAAAACTATGATTTAAAATGCAAATTTGAATTGAAACTAGATAACTACATGTAGATATATATAAGAACATAAATATTATATAAGATTAAAATGATAAAAATTGGAAAAAAAAAGAAATGAAAAAATGGTAAGGAAATGTTGAGATTTAAATCCATATCAATAAACAAAAAAACAATAATTATCTTGAACTACATTTCCACAACAAAAATTATGATTAAAAATACAAATTTGAATGACAACTAGATAACAACATAAAGATATGTATAAGAACATATCCCGTTCGAATGAGCAGGCGCAGGAGCAGCAGGCCACAGGACTAGGAGCAGCAGGCCATGAATACAGTGCATAGCTGGAGGCCATTGGACCGACTCATTGAAGGGAGGATGAACCTTTGGAATGAATCAGTGAAAGGAAGATAGGTTCATTGCAGTAATTCCATCAACTCAACTTATGCCAGTTGTATTATCGTTTATTCAAAAGGTCATGAAGGACTTCGGTGTCGGGTTTGTAGGGTTTGTGGTTGTTGTTGAATGATTTTGCAGTGGCTGTTGTTTGTAAACCCGGTATTGACCACTGTTTTATTGGGTTAGACTCACACTGACAGGCCTATCGTTTCACTGTTGTTTTACTGCTTTGTGGTTATGGTGTGAAGGACTTATCGAAGCTTGTGAAACTTGTGGTACTTCTTTATTTTGATTGGGGTCTTGGTGATGATGGTGGAGCTCGTGGTAGGGTCAGCTGGTGGGGGACAGTATATTAGGAATCATCCTATGGATAACCCATTATCCACTTTTAATGGGGAAGACCCTCTATTCTCTTTATCTGGTGAGGAGAGGTTCTTGTCGGAAGAGGAGTCGAGTGAAAACCCTTTATTTGAGCCTGACATCCTTCATAGACAAGGAGAGGGTTCCTTTAGGACCAAGGGTGCTGCTGCTAGGAAACACCATGCACAGAAGGGTTTTAAGATTAGAACCATTGAGCCTAAAATTATGGTTGGGAGCGATATTCAACTTGGCAGGGTTCTTAGTCTGTCGGCTAGGGCTCTGGTTGGGAAGGTTTGCTATGTCGAAGTAAACCAGAATACTATTCTGAGTTGGGACAATGATTTCTGGAAACCTATCATCACCTACAGTCCTTGTGTTCATATTCTTGTCAACAACTAGGTGGTCTTCCATTTTTTGGATGATGAACATGCTTCATTGATCCTTGGGCGGACTTGGGTTTTTGTTAGGGGTTCACTCTATCTAAAGCGATGGCATTCGTATTTCAACCCTAGGACCGAGGTGGCTCAGACCACACACCTTTGGGTTTTATTGAAGAGTTTCTCGCTTGAACTCTGGTCAAAGGCTATTTTTTCTGATCTAGCTAACCATCTTGGGAGGTTTATATACTTTGACGAAAAATATCTCTTTCATGAAGACAAATGGACTGCGTGGGTGCTGGCAGAAATGGATACATCCACAGGTCTACCAGATTTTATCACTGTCAATTGGGGTTGAAAGGTTTTCAGGAAACCACTTGATTACTAGAGGGTTCCTTTTAGATGTCATTTCTGCGATGAAGCTAGACATCTAAAAGCAAAATGTCCTGAAAAATCTAGGCGTGCGGGGTCTCTGCTACTGTCTTTCCCTCAGATTGTGAACCATGAACATGTTTTGGGAATGGAAGTAGGTAGTATTCCTATTGCAGGGATGGAAAATGAAGTGGGAACATCCTTGGGTAAGCAAGACACTTTCTCTCCTTATTTTTATGACTCACTCTCGCCTCAGGAACTAGCCATGCTTCAGATAGGTGAGGGGAACAAAAATGTGGAAGTGTTTTCCTCCTCGACTTTGAGGGAATGTGGGGATCCTCATATTAAATCAGCCCTACAGTAGTGTGGTGCTCATGTGTTGTCCCCGGAGTCAGAGCTTTTGGCTGACGAGCAGGTAGTTATGGCGTAGTTGGGCTCGGATAGGTTTTTACAGGATGACATGCTTGGTGTGGGACTTCTGAAGGAGGCACTACCGATTTACTCGAGTAGTAAGGATAGGACTTCTTCTTTCTCGACTGAAAATCCTAATGTTATGCTTAGGAAGAAAAATGGGGGCCGCCGCCCAAAGGACCTGGCCAGGAGGTCTGGTTTGGGGGATGTTGCTAGTGTTTTGGGTAGTGGGATTTTGGCTGAGGAACGGGCTGGAGCTTCTTCCTCCGATATCTCTGTTACCTTTGGACCTCTTAGAGCAGAGCTGGCCCCTTCAAAGGTCCATTAATGCTACTACTATCTTTTAATCTTATAGGGGTTGGGGGTGCCCCAAAATTGCTAGCCCTACAGAGACTTTTTAAGATTCATCATCCTGATATTATTTTCTTGCAAGAGACAATGACTTGTGGATTCAATGCCCGGGAGTTTCTGTGGCGTTTTTTACCTGACTGGGACTGTGTTGCTATTGATTCGAATGGTCTTTCTAGGGGACTGTTGGCTTCTTGGAACTCCAGAATTCTATCCCTATGCTCTTTCTGTGTTGGAGGCGGCATCTTATTGTTAGGGAAACATCAGGAATTGGATCTGACATTACAGCTGTTTAATTATTATGCTCCATTTTTGGATAGATAGGCATACTGGAATGCATTGGAGAACTGTGGTTTGCTGGCTCTAAATTCTTTGATTATTGTTGGGGATACTAATCTCACTTTGAATGCTGGAGAGATCTGGGGTCCGCGAGCCAGGGTGGATCCTCTATAGTCATGGTTTTACAACTATTTCTTGGGCCACGATCTCATCGATGTGCTTCCTAAACCGGCGGCTCCAACTTGGAAAAATGGTTGTAAGGGTGCTGATTATATTGCTAAGAGGATTGACCGCTTCCTGGTGAGTGAAACTTTCTATCAGTTGATGGGAAAATGCTCTTCATGCATGCACTCCTGTTGGTATCTCCGACCATGAACCTATTCTTCTTCGGATGTAGATTAGTCTTCCTCTTTATCGTTATCCTTTCAAGTATTTTCATGTATGGTCCAATGAATGAACTTTCATCTCCCTGGTTCGTAATCATTGGGCATTTTTTTGATCTAACCCTTGTGGTAGGGTGATGGAGGCTCTACCAACATTCCTTATATCTTTGAAGGCGCTGGTTGTCCCCTGGCTTCATATGCGGGCTATTATTCAGAAAGCTCATTTGCTCATTATAGAGGAGAAAATAAAGGATTGTCACTCATATCCCAATTTAGGTATTTTAAATGATCCTAGGGGAATTTTCATTCTTTCTCTGGAGAAGGAACTGGCTTCCATTTTGCACTCGGAGGAGGAGATAATTCGGCTTAAGAACAGAGCACTATGGATTAGTGCAGGGGACCAAAATTCTAATTTTTTTCACAATTATGTGAACATGAGGCGAAAAGTGAACACTATTTGGGAAATCGTTGAGCCGAGTTGGCGTGGGGTCACTTCTCAAACTGATATTGAAAGGGTGGCTTGGGAACATTTTGAGAAACTTTATACTAAGTCTAAAGATCTCAACCTGTATCCTCAAATGGAGGTCTTACAATGCATGCCCTGTTTTTTCTCTGATGAAGACAATGAACATATCGGGAGCCCGGTCACCCTAGATGAGGTTGCAAATATTCTTAAGAAGATGGCTAAAGATAAAATCATGGGGCCTGATGGGTGGACTGCCAAGTTCTACACTCAATTTTTTTATTTGATGGGGAATGAGTTGGTCAATTTGGTTGAGGAAGCTCGGTCGACTGGTAGGGTGATTGGTGGCCTAAACTCGACCTTTATTTCACTGATTCCTAAGGTTTTGGAGCCCTCTTCTTTTCAGGATTATCGGCCGATATCTCTTTGCAACCTTCTGTATAAGATCATTTAAAAGGTTATCGCGGATTGCATTCGGGATGGACCAGCCAAGGGTATTTCATAAGAACAGTTTGGCTTCCTTAAGCAGCGTTTGATTTTTGATGCCATCGGAAGTGCTCAGGAAATGTTACACTCTGCCAAAAATAGTGTTGGAACATCATTGGTATTTAAACTCGATCTCATGAAGGCTTATGACCTTGTGGATTGGTCATTTCTTTGTCTTCTTCTTCTGAATGCGGGGCTGAATCTGGGGATTACTAATTGGATTCTTGGTTGCATCTCTTCTATCAATTTTGTTGTTCTGGTTAATGGGCAACCATCTTCTTTCTTCAAAGCTTCTCGTGGTTTGAGGCAGGGATGCCCTTTATTGCCTTTACTTTTTCTATTGGTAATAGAGGGATTGAGAAGACTTATTCTTTTGTCTAAGGCGCAGGGGTCAATCATTGGCATCAAGACTTCAAGGCACTTTTTCATCACACACTGACTCTTCGTGGATGATGTACTAATCTTTGGTGCAGGTTCCTTCGAAGAGTGGAGTCAATATAAGGCGATTCTTGATCTTTTCTGCTTGGCAACAGGTATGAGCATTGGTATCCCAAAGTCCTGTTTCTATTATTTCCAGCTGGATGCAGAGACCTGTGAACTTATTAGAGGTATTCTTCCCTTCGAGTTCAAGGCAATGGAGGAGGGCTTCAAATATTTAGGATATTTTCTCAAGCCTAATGCATACAGGGTCTCAGACTGGCAATGGATTGTTGGAAAATTTGAAAAAAAGATTCACCCTTGGTACAATCGCTGTTTATCATTGGGTGGGAATTTGATTTTGATAAACTCGGTTTTAGCCAATTTGCCTATATATTGGTTCACTTTGGCCAAGGTGTCGTCCACTATATTGCATCAAATTCAAAGGAGAACTTACAATTTCCTGTGGAGTGCTCATAAAGAAAAATCGGGTATTCATTTGACTGCTTGAAATTCTCTTAGTCTTGATTCCCACTCCACCTAAAAATTTTGTGGTGTGCTCTTAATAGCGATAGACTGTGGGGATTGGTAATCTGTGACAAATATCTTCAGGGCTTGACCATCACCGAATGGTTCAGGAAGCCTGTTAAGAAAACTTTTAAATCCTCAGTTGTCTAGAATGGGCTTCTGGATTCATTGCCTACAATCAATGCTTTCACAGGCTGGCGGGTGGGGGACGGATTTCAGGTCAGATTAGGGGTCGATCCCTTATATGGTTGTAATGTTGTTCTTAAACCGGCTACAGTAGGGGCATTATTCTCTTGGGGTTTTCATTTCCTTAACCAGGCTAAGAATTCGTTATCATCAGACATGAGAAATTATTGGCTCATGGTGAATGACATTGGCATTACTGGTATGGAAGGTTTGGACTAGAATGCATTTGTTACTGGTCTCTCGAGCGCCGGCTTAACCCTCTCATCACAATTGGATAGGCTATGGTGGTCTTGGTTTGATAGAGGCGGAGAGCTTAATACCAAGTGGGCGTATCTTGCTTATGCTTCAACTTTGCAGGTGGAAAACCGACTATGGTGGCACACAGTTTTATGGAAGTCGAACGCACCTTTAAAAGTTCGTTGCTTCATATGGCTCATTCTAAATAATAAAGCTTTAACGATGGATAACTACATGCGTCGGGGTGGCATGGGGCTGAACATATGCCTTCTGTGTTTAAAGAATGTTGAAACCATTGAACATCGGTTTGTGCATTGTCCTACTACTATCCAACTCTGGGATATGATCTCTCAACTGAGAATGGTGGATTTTTGCTGGAATAAGGAAAACCTTGATGTTATCCTTCATTTCTAGCATGATAGGCACATGTCTAACATCGCCCTCCCGATATTCTTTATCAGGGGCATTTGGAAGTGGCGAAACAGAATCCTCTTCGATGGATTGGAACACCATTTTTCCCGGGCTCTATCTTTCATCATACAGGTCATTATGGATGTTGTTCCAAAATTGAACAACATGAATACACATGTTGTTTATGCGCCTTTGCTGTCACGGGGGAGTCATATTGGTTATTTTGATGGCGCGGCTCAAGATGGTTATGTTGGTATTAGGGGATTAATGATTATTGATGATAATAATTATTATGAACTCTCTTTCGGTGTGGGGCGGGGAAGCAACACTCGTGCAAAACTTCTGGCTTTGTGGACCATTTTGACTTTCGCCCACTCCATGCAGTTATCTTCTATGCATATTTTCAGTGATTCCAATGTGATTATTGGCTGGCTTACGGCAAAGAGTATCCTGAACGTATCCTCTCTTTACCACTGGAAGCAATGTATTACAATGCTTGTGGATCTTTTCCAGGACATCTCTTTTCAGCATATCTCTCGGGTCTACAATCATCGTGCTGATTATTTGTCAAAGCAAGTTTTGATGTTGACTGAATGTCTGCTCCAGATCACTCCCTTTGTGGATCATCTTGTGGGGGAGGTATATTACATGCGTCTATATAAAATAAAGCATGTTTTTTTGCTGGTTTTGTTATTTTTCCGGAAAGGTAGCTGGTTTATTACTTCAACATTTCATTGCATCATTGTTTTATAGGTGTATTAATTAGCAGCATAGGATCATAGGGAATCATTTAGAATAGCGGTTTGAACAAACAAATGATTGTAATAGTATATGTAAGGTTAATTGTCATTGAATCTATCCTTGGGATAGGAATTACTGTAAGTTCTTTTGATTCAATAATGAATAGCAGGGGACTGACTTGACTTTTTTTTCTGTGGAAAAAAAAATGTATAAGAACATAAACATTATAGAAAATTACGAGTAATTAGACACATGTTTATTATTTGAAGTTTTTGAAGTAAGTACAAACTCTTTCTTGAAGAAAAAATATCTTTGGATAAAAAATTAAGCAATCTTCTATGTTTATTAAAGTCCACGTGCTTTTCAATAAATGAATCGCATGCATAACTCACGGGGGCTTCACTCAATAAACTGCTATCATAGCACGTTCATTCGTGGCATATGAAACAATACCCCTAATTTAACCCCCTCCCAATATGCCTTCCCAATTTAAAAAAACCCCTATTTTCACTAGATATTGTATGTATCAATTTTTTCATTGACATTTTTATACTCCTTTATATTTCTACCTAGTATATTGATATGATACCCTTCTTATGACCCCACATGCATTCTACAATGCACCTTTCTTCTTTCGATGTATATTGTGGATGCACATTACTTCACCCACAATGCAATTACTCAACCACATATCATTATGATTTGCAACATCTAATGGTCTAATGAAGAGATAGGAGATCACTTCTTGTATGTCACTAGAGTCAATGCACATGGTACAACATTTAGATTGCATGTTGCAGTTCCCCAATCGTTGACTAAGCCTATTGTGGGCTAGGTATCCAAGCCCCCAGGGCCTGTAACAGGCTCTAGGAGGATGACTAAACCTCCCAAGGCCTGTAATAAGCACGAGTGGTTGGGTATACAAGCCCCCAAGGCCTATCGAGGGCCTATAACAGGCCCTAGAGGCTTAGAGCCTCCCAATCCTATTGGTAACAACTGGGTGAGTGCTATTGGTAACAATTGGCTGTCAATGACCACTGTCTCTCGACTATGATTGACTGGAAACCCACTTCACCACGAAACCCCTCACCTCGAGCATGCCTCAAAACACGATTTTCCTGCGTACTGGTAAGCCCGAGCCTTTCCTCAACCTGATTTCTCATAATCCCGCCATCTCCATTTGGCAGATATTTGTCATCCCACCCATATAAAAAAGACCCCAAAGTATTTTTGTATTGTTACAATAAATTAAAACACCCTTTACCCCTTAATATATAAGCAATATAATTTTTAGGTTTTCATGAATATTTAATACCGCAATATGAATGAACGTGATATTATATTTCCTTCTAGTGAAGCCCACGTGACATAACTTCACGGTTTTGGTTTTTGTGATTTAATATTTAATTAATTGAAATATATATAATATATAATATTCTTAATATTTCAAAATTCAAAAAAATATATAATATAATAAAATATTTAAAAAAAAATTAATAATAAAATATACAATTTAATAGATTTTTTTTTTTTCTCTTAATACTTAATTAAATAAAATATATTCAATAACATAATATTCTTAGTCTTTCAAATTTAAACAATTATAATAGAAAATACTAATAATAAAATATGTTAAATAAACAAATTCTTTTTTTATAAATGATGGTTTACCGTCAAATTAAGAGACTCCTTAACCTGAATAATCATCTCCGATCCCCCATTACTCAACACAATAATAAGATTCAAACACTAACGCAAATTAAAATAAAAATGAAATTGTATTATTTAACTTAAAAACACTAAACTATTAAGTGAAAATTATTAAAAGTCAAAGAATGCACGTTCAAATATGAACTCCTTGCATTAGTTCCTAACCTTCGAGGAAATAATTATTGTATAATTTAATGACTCGGAATAAATTATGTAACTTGGATTTATATGTTTTGATAAATAACTACTCTACTATATTATTTGATGACTTGGAATAAATGATGTAGTTTGGATTTATGTGTTTAGATATTTTTTATGTGGCTGAGCATGATTGTAGGTGACTCATCGAGTCCCAAGTTGATAATCATTATCCACTAAGAACCAATCTGACCGAGGATAATCTTGTTATGACATAGGGTCTCAAATTTGGGATGTGTGCTTGCGTATTAAGTTGTTTGTACACTAAACATCAAAACCATAATTCAATGTTTATTATTTTAAATTATTACATATTGATTTAATTGTGTTTTTATTTGTTTATATATTGATGATGTCTGCAGTCTGGATAAGCTTAGAGGTTTTATTTGCAAAGTGTTCAAGTATGATATACATTAAGATATGACAATCATTTATTTAGGTTATGGTCTAATCTTTACTAGTAACCGAGAAATAAGTGACATTAGTTTTGAAGTTTGCAGCAGTGCTTGAGTCGAGTTAAACAGATAGCAAAACATTTATTGCTAACAAATTTAATTTTCATTAAATAGAGTCTAGGAATCGAATAAGGAAAATTTTAGGGCCGAAATTTAGCCTATAGGTTATTTTTTGACATTTTTCCCCAAAAAATCGTCAATTAGAATTATGATAATGATAATTGTGTCATGATAAAAATAGTGATTGGATTACTTTGTTTTGAAATTTTGATGGATTAAGATGCCATGTTACACACGGGGAATGCTTATAATTATTTTTATATTTCAAAATAGATTTAGTGATGTGTTACATTAAAAGTGTATTTTGTTCACCCCCCTTGGAAACTTATTAGGACACATTGTTTGTCACGATGGAGTTCTCGTAGATCCTATAAAGTTTGTTGCTATTGTGAATATTCTGGACACTACTTTTGCGAAGCTGTTATGATCTACTTTGGGACATACAGGCTATTAAATATGGTTTTTCTGCAACTACGCTTCTATCATAGCTCCTTTAGAATAGTTACTGAAGAAGGCAGAAGCATTCAACTCAACTGCACATGTTAATGCGTCCAGCATTGCCCTCGGAGTTGTGTTAGCCCAACTGGGAGAAGGTGACATTGACAATGCTATATACTTTGCTAGCCAAAAACTATCTTAGGATGAGCGCAACTACACAACTATAGAAAGGGAAGAATTGGCCATGATTTATGCCTTGTAGAAATTCCACCACTACTTGTTGGGAGGACATTTTAAGTTTTTCATAGATCATTCAACCCTCAAGTACTTAGTGAACAAACTTGTGTTACAAGGCCGGATTTGTAGATGGTTACTCTATCAAACTTGCACAACTTGATGGCATTCTTAAACCAGTATGGGTGAATAGCACATGCCTAAAGCACTACATCTTTGTTTAATAATTTCACAAGGTAGCACTCTTGTCACAGGGAGTGAGTTAGAGTAGGATTTAGCATTACAATTTTGGTTTTGGTTTGTTCCGCTAGTCTGCTTGCTTGTCCCAATCATTTTTTCTTCATGTGAACTAATCTTTGCAAGTTATGAGTTAGCTAGATCATACCAAGACTGCATCAATCCTAGCTCCATGTGAAATCGTTGTCCCAATCCTCATATTTAATGCTTGATCATTTAAAATCTCCACTAACTTATCCATTAATGGCATGTCTTATCTCCCTTTCTAACAGGATTTGAACATTAAAACCACTTAATCCCTAAGCCATTAGTCATTGTGCACTTTGAAGACTTGAAAAAGGGACGATCTGGAGCGTCCATCACCACCCAAGCAAAGCAAGTGTAGAGACATCGCTTGACCTCCATTTCAAACCAACATGCCTCTCCCGTATTCTAATCTCTAAGCACATGAACTCCTAGGCTATTTCTGAGTTGTCAAGATCATATTTATCATTGAAATGGATATCGTTATTTTTGCTATAGAAATTTTTTTACTAGATTTTTTTTACAATTTCTAAGATCTCTTGAAATAACTTGACATATCTAACTAAATAAAATTTAAATAAATAAAATTAGTTTTAAAAATAACGAGAATCTCGTTACCAGATATGGGAGCACTATAGCTCTAATACAACTCAAATCCTGTGCACAGAAATAATTTATGCCTATGTCTTGCCCTCCTGCCTGAGAATACCGACTAATCATAGTTTTGGGCTTTTGCCATCGTTTTTTGTTTTAGGGATGGTATGGATTGAACCCACTACATCTGTTTTTCTTCAACAATGCCTCCTCGCTTTGTGAAGAACAATGCTTGGACAACCGCCATGTTCAAGGAGTGGATAAAGCATAAAGACTTTAAAGTGTTTGTTCGTGGGCTTCATAAGCACACTCATATGTTGAATGCACCGTTGGTTGTTCTAGGTCACAAACTGGATCAATAGTTTCAACCACTGCCGCTACTGGGTTTTTATCAATTGCAAAAAATGGTTTGCCAGGATATAACACTAGAATATCTACTCAGTCAGTTGTATTCACCCCTTGAATTCGGTCTTGAACCAGGAGAAGGCTAGTCGAGACTACTAAGAGTATTGGAACAAAAACAAATGTGTTGTTGAAATATGAAATTTGTTGGAATACTAGTAGGAATTAACATCAGTATAATATTAAACCGGGGATGCAAATGTAACTTCTGCAACCTTTGTATCTACCTCTGCCAAGAATAAATAGGTCACACGGTAAGATAGCTAATGCATAATGCAACTAATTAAGTTGTTGGTGGATATGCAATTGGATTTGTTTCAATGGGATGAAATGAAACTATTGGTCAAGAATCAACCACAAACATTGAATATAATAATTCAACTAAATCATTAACGTTATTTCTTTAGTATGCGTTGGAATTCTAGTAACATGGAATTAGTATGCCTTGTTAGAATATGTGCAATAGCAGACTGTCTCTTGTAGAGACTAAGGAGAATATGAATGTATGAGGATTTGTTCCTCGTTTATATATACTAGCAGTTACAAGTAACGTGGCTGGTGAACACCAATATGTATAGCCAACCACTTAGTTTTGTGGAGATGGTTGGTTGTTAAACAAAGTTTAAACATGAAAATAATTAATATAAATATTAAACTAGCATAAACATTAAACTAATTAATATTAATATAAACATAAAAACAAATACTATTTAATAAATGTACCCCTTTGCTTAACCATTGCTTAACTGAAGCTTATTTAAATCTTAATCAAGATGCATTTGATCATAACAAGATATGATGACCATGAAATGAATCCCCACTTTACACTAGTTACAATTAGGTTAATTTTGTTGATCCACTCAGGGAAGTCCAAAATCTCTGATAATATCTAAACACCTATCGGTGTAATAAATATATATCATAGAATTGAACATTCCTTTTACTTCTTCTACATAGGCCATGATTTCTATATCGGAAACCACTATAGAGGTAGCTCTTAGAGGAATCAGATTTCATAAATTTATAGCAAATATGTGGCAAGGGAAGTGATTCTAGAGTTCTTAGTTCTGTGCATAATACATCTATGCCTTTTTATAGTTACATGTTGATGTTATTCTAGTTTAAGTTTCTATACATATATCAAAATGCTTTAGCAACATTTGAGATTATAATTGTAGATTTCATATAGAAATTGGGAAGACTTTACTACCCTAGCTTTCATATAGAAAGCATGAAGACTTTATTTAGATTAATGTATTGTTACAGGAATTGAAAGGGAGCTTGAATTTCTTTTAAAGAAAACTATATTAACAAAAATGATCAACGTATTTTTGAAGTTCGAGGATCCCAGACCAAGTAGCTAAAACTAGTTGTTGCTGAATGATTTTGCAGTGGCTATTGTTTGTAAACCTGGTATTGACCACCGTTTTATTGGGTTAGACTCACACTGACAGGCCTGTAGTTTCACTGTTGTTTTACTGCTTTGTGGTTATGGTGTGAAGGACTTGTCGAAGCTTGTGAAACTTGTGGTACTTCTTTATTTTGTTTGGGGTCTTGGTGATGATGGTGGAGCCTGTGGTAGGGTCAACTAGTGGGGGACAGTATATTGGGAATCATCCTGTGGATAACCCATTATCCACTTTTAATGGGGAAGACCCTCTATTCTCTTTATCTGGTGAGGAGAGGTTCTCGTCGGAAGAGGATTCAAGTGAAAGCCCTTTCTTTGACCCTGACATCCTTCATAGACGAGGAGGGGGTTCCTTTAGGACCAAGGGTGTTGCTACCAGGAAACACCATGCACAAAAGGGTTTTAAGATTAGAACCATTGAGCCTGAAATGACGGTTGGGAGTGATATTCAACTTGGCAGGGTTCTTAGTCGGTCGGCTAGGGTTCTAGTTGGGAAGGTTTGCTATGCTGAAGTAAACCGGAATACTATTCTGAGTTGGGTCAATGATTTCTGGAAACCTATCCTCACCTACAGTCCTCGTGTTCATATTCTTGTCAACAACTGGGTGGTCTTCCATTTTTTGGATGATGAGCATGCTTCATTGATCCTTGGGCGGACTTGGGTTTTTGGTAGGGGTTCACTCTATCTAAAGTGATGGCATTCGTATTTCAACCCTAGGACCGAGGTGGCTCAGACCACACACCTTTGGGTTTTATTTAAGGGTTTCTCGCTTGAACTCTAGTCAAAGGCTATTTTTTCTAATGTAGCTAACCGTCTTGGGAAGTTTATATACTTTGACGAAAAATCTCTCTTTCATGAAGACAAACGGACTGCATGGGTGCTGGCAGAAATGGATACATCCACAAGTCTACTGGATTTTATCACCGTCAATTGTTAAAATTCAATATGCTAAGACAGAAAATAGCAGCATTACATTCCATTTCACAATAATAGCATATACAGGATCACTGAAGAAACAACAAGCACAGCATAAACACAAGAGACAGAGATTTATCCTGGGAAACCCTCATGGGGTAGAAAACCCAGCAAAGCTTCCTCAATATAGATGACCAGCAATATACAAAGATGAAACCCTGAGACATGATCTCCTCCTCCACAATAGCAGACCTCTCCTACACAAGTGCGCTATCCTCAAGTGTGTGAGTGTATCAAATGAGGAACACACCTCCTCTATTTATACACTACTCTGATATGTATTTTACACAAGTACATGTAGGCTCGTATTTAACCATTAGGTTAAATACCCCATTATAACTGACTGGGCCGACCCCCACATGGTGGGTCTAATAACCCTAGTTACCACACCCAACTCGGAGGAATAAACATCTCCGGATTTATAGTATAATCACATCGGAGGTATGGAACATCTCCGGAATAAATAATATACAAATATAATATTCTTTGAAGTTACAATATTTCAACACTCCCCCTTAACGAGAAGGATATTATAACAGTATCTGCACGAGCAAGGAGTCATCAACATCATACATGATACATCTATAAATCATTGGAAGCTTTCTCAACATCATCAGTAACTCAAGCAGTTACTGGAACATCTTCAATACTGGAACATCAACATCTTCAGTACTGAGTCTTTATCTTCTGTAGCACTCGAACAACTACAACAACATCAACATCTGGATCCTCACGATCATCAGTATCGTCATCTCACGATCATTAGCATCGTCATCACACGATCATCAGCATCGTCATCACACGATCATCAGCATCGTCATCACACTATCATCAGCATCGTCATCTCACGATCATCAGCATCGTCATCACACGATCATCAGCATCGTCATCACACGATCATCAGTATCGTCATCACACGATCGTCAGCATCGTCATCAACACAGGTATCCATAACAATACAAGTATCCACATCATTAGTACAAGTATTCATGCCAATACAAGTATACATATCATCAATACAAGTATCCATACTGATACAAGTAATCATGTCATCAATATATGTATCCTACCGATACAAGTAACCACATCATCAATACAAGTATCCATACAGATACAAGTAACCACGTCATCAATACTAGTATCCTACCGATACAAGTAACCACATCATCAATACAAGTATCCATACCGATACAAGTAACCACGTCATCAATACTAGTATCCTACCGATACAAGTAACCACATCATCAATACAAGTATCCTACCGATACAAGTAACCACATCATCAATACAAGTATACTACCGATACAAGTAACCACATCATCAATACAAGTATCCTACCGATACAAGTAACCACATCAAAAATCACTTTCTCGGAGACCATACGTCTACGGATCAATTCAGGGACCGAAGTCCGGGGATGATACAATCCCCACTTCTCGGAGACCATACGTCTACGGATCAATTCAGGGACCGCAGTCCGGGGATGATACAATCCCCACTTCTCGGAGACCTCACGTCTACGGATCAATTCAGGGACCTAAGTCCGGGGATGATACAATCCCCACTTCTCGGAGACCTCACGTCTACGGATCAATTCAGGGACCTAAGTCCGGGGATGATACAATCCCCACTTCTCGGAGACCTCACGTCTACGGATCAATTCAGGGACCTAAGTCCGGGGATGATACAATCCCCACTTCTCGGAGACCTCACGTCTACGGATCAATTCAGGGACCTAAGTCCGGGGATGATACAATCCCCACTTCTCGGAGACCTCACGTCTACGGATCAATTCAGGGACCTAAGTCCGGGGATGATACAATCCCCACTTCTCGGAGACCTCACGTCTACGGATCAATTCAGGGACCTAAGTCCGGGGATGATACAATCCCCACTTTTCGGAGACCATACGTCTACGGCTCTCTTTAGGACTGAAAGTCCAGGGATGATCCAATCCCCTCAACTGTCCACTAAGGACTTCATTCTCGGAGACCTCACGTCTACGGCTCTCTTGAGGACTGAAAGTCCAGGGATGATCCAATCCCCTCAACTGTCCACTAAGGACTTCATTCTCGGAGACCTCACGTCTACGGCTCTCTTTAGGACTGAAAGTCCAGGGATGATCCAATCCCCTCAACTGTCCACTAAGGACTTCATTCTCGGAGACCTCACGTCTACGGCTCTCTTTAGGACTGAAAGTCCAGGGATGATCCAATCCCCTCAACTGTCCACTAAGGACTTCATTCTCGGAGACCTCACGTCTACGGCTCTCTTTAGGACTGAAAGTCCAGGGATGATCCAATCCCCTCAACTGTCCACTAAGGACTTCATTTTCGGAGACCTCAAGTCTACGGCTCTCTTTAGGACTGAAAGTCCAGGGATGATACAATCCCCTCAAATGTCCACTAAGGACTTCATTCTCGGAGACCATACGTCTACGGATCTATTCAGGGACCGAAGTCCAGGGATGATACAATCCCTACCTGTCCACTAAGGACTTCATTTTCGGAGACCTCACATCTACGGCTCACTTTAGAACATGTGTTCAAGGATGATACAATCCCCACATGTATTCTCATCAATACAAGTACAAGTATCCTCAACCATACACGTACATTAATCAATACATGTGTCATCAAAAGTATGTATTCTTACCAATACATCTTATCATCAAAAGCATGTATTCTCACCAATACATATAACATCAAAAGCATGTATAAGTAAAACTAAGTATTCTAAGTATACGAGTCCTAAATCTAAATATTTCTAAGTATCTAGGTGTAGAGAACAGGTTACCTCATCATCGACCTTGTTGTTCGATGAGACAATCTCATCATCAGTGACTATACTACTCCCCCTTTCGAGGAGGGTCCTTTTGAGCTACACCAAGCTTGTCTCGAAAGTATTCAAATTTCACTCGAGACAGAGGCTTGGTTAGTACATCAGTAACCTGTTACGAATTCAAACTTTATAGTTCCTTTCTGTGTCATATCTTGTTAGATCCCTATGATCTTTGACTTATCATGGAACACTGGATTCTATGTCATCTTGATACAACTCTATTTGTCACATAGGATCACAGTTGGTTCTATCTCTAAGTCAAACAATCCTGAAGCCAAACTTCTTCACAACTAGCAGAGCAAACAGCCATATATTCTGCTTGTGCTGAGAGCCACACTAGACTGCTTCCAGCTAAACCACGAGATCATGGCTAATCCTAGACAATAACATCCTCTTGATGTGTTCTTCTTGTCTGATACACTTTCTGCCCAATCAGCATCTGAGTAGCCATCTGAAGTCATGATCTCCAAGATAGCACAGATCAAAGTCTATCGTATCCTTTAGGTGCCTCATCACATGCTTTGCAACTATCAGGTGAAAACATCTAGTTTCCACTAGATACTGACTCAAGGTATTCACAACAAAGCATATATCTAATTTAGTATATGTTAGATACATCAATGACCCAATAATTTGACTGTACAGAGTTATATCCACTAACTCTGATGAGTTATCCCCTAACAGCTTCAAGTTGGAATCCATAAGAGTGGCCATTCCAACACCTCAAGTCATATTTCTCATCATACTTTCCTTGGTTGAGAAATATTCCTTCTGAGCCTTGCCATACTTCCAGACCTAGGAAGTAAAGCGTCAATTTGAGATCTTTCATTTTCATTTCTGCATTGAATGATCTTCTGCATATCTATCTGTGCCATCTCTCGTTAGATGGGTCTACTAATATGAGCCTTAATATCATTCGAACTCTGTGGTGAGTTCCTTTTTGCATCCATGTCATTTGTGTATAGAAATCATATTCAACCTTGTAGCAAAGGTTGAGATCCACATCACCCATGGTGATCATTAAGCTTATCAATTTATTATCGATCCTAGGTACCTATACAGAACCTGATTCACACTTCTTCTTTAATGACACCATACTTGGAGCAAACATCTTGTCGTGATTCTCTTCCCCTTTCTAAGAGAATCTTCTAGCCATGAGCCTTCTATATTTTGTTTGATTTGTAAATCTTCTTGTTTGAACATCCACCACTTGTATGGTGTCCATCATTCTTCATGACCTTTCCTACAAATCAAAATTAAGTACATGATTAGTAATACTTCATAATCATCAAATCATATTGACATGATAACCTATTATGCATACAGATATCATTTACATAGTGATGCAACTATTTTGACCAATACTTTGGCACAACACTTTCCCATATCCTGTATGCATACAGTGGCTATCTAGATGCCTTCCATCTCTACCAGAACATACTATCGAGAGTGTGCACAACTCTCAGCATGTCAGCAAAGAGGTTTCATTCTAGACAAGCAACAATGGAATGTTTGTCCAACTTACCAATCATATGCATATTAGTAGTATATTGTTCAATGTTCTATGAATATTTACACTCAGCATGATATATTATAGGAATACAAATATGCATACAACCTATTACAGGCAATATCATTACTATTTCAAATAACAACTCAAATACTTATCTTTTATGTTTGTGTGGCTTCCTCCCGCTTGATCTTCTGTATGTCTTTTGAACTTCTATTCATTCTGTACCACTGTGCATGCTCAATAGTCATCCTCATGATCTCATACACAAACATACACTCATTAGTATATTCTAAAAACATAATCTTGAAAATGTATAGTCATGATTAATAAACATTAGTATTCAAGATTTCAGGGAAGTCTTCTGCATAATCCCTTGATTACTAACTTTATGAATAAGCATAACCAATCATTCCAAGTATACTTATATAAGGGATCCTAACACAAGGTAAGATTCATGGGAAACATACCCGGATTAGTATACCTACTTGGTTATGTACAACATACCTAAACAATCTCTTCAATGATTTAGAGATCCTGAGCTAGAACCTGCATGTCTCATAGGTTAAGCATAATATAACAAAGTCATACATACCTCGTAAGTAGAACAAAGATTATGGATGAGTCTTTGTCTTCATGTTTTCATGGTCATGGAACCTGATTTGTCTTTTGTGATGTACCTGTATCTTGTTAGCAGACAACATCAACCTCACACAACATCATAATGCATTAGTACAATCATAATTGTCAACACCCTAACCAATGAATATCTTCTATCATGCATTCATAATTTTGTTAAGGTTATACGACAAATCTAAAATCAAAATTGTACTAACTGTAATAACCTGAAGACAAACATACCATAAACTTAATCATGGACAAATATCGAAACATACCTCGATGAGTCATACCTGTCGAGATCGCTTGTATTCTTCTTATGTAAGGCCTTATCCTCATCTCCCCCTGAGACAGGAACTTCTTCACTTATGCAGGTGACCAATCCATCTTCTTCTAGGATTAACCCAATCCACTTGATTTGCAAGAACTGGACCTGGAGCTGGATATGGGTTTGTCAGAGAAACCCAAAAAATCAAACTTTGAATTTCAAACTTCCAAAAGGATAGAAATATGCGCCTTGATGAGCTGATCAAACTGGTATATTCAGAATTTGAAAACTGCAAAGTTTTACTCCTCAATTTTGCCTTTGAAACTTTCGGATTCACTGGACGTGACCCTGAACTGGGGTTTGATGAAGCCCACTCTTTTGCCCCATCAAAAGGTTTGATCCAAAGCTCTAAGATTTTATTTTTCTGAGGATCTTCCAGCCGTGGTCACAGATTTCAAAAATTCCCATTTTTACAGAAGCCCTAATTTTCCACTTTTCTGATCAAAGTCCCAAACTAGGGTCTAATCAAGACCGGTCTTCTGCCCAACCAAAAATTCTGATCTTGGTCTCTAAATTTCTATTTTGATGAGTAGCATCCAGCCGTGGTCTCCGATTACAAAAATTCCAACTTTCTTCAAAGCGCTAAATTCCGGAAGCCATGAATGAAGGTACCAAAAAATAATTCTGTTTTGACAGAAATATGTACCTGATTGTTTCTGGTGTAACTCCGAAATTTTTGATCCACAAGGTCTGAAAAAGTTTTTTGAGATAGCCTGACCTGTTAGCTTTCCATCCTGACAGGTCTGACCTCAATTGGATGTTCTGAGAGAGAGTTATGCCAAATATCGCAACGTGACCTGTTTTGGGAAAATACAGGAGAGCGAACTTGTACGGCGTGCCACGTGTCACTGTTTGACCTTCGGCCTCTGAAAAAGTTTTCTGAGATAGCTCGGCCTGTTATCTTTCCATCCTGACAGGTCTTACCGCAATTGGATTTTCTGAGAGAGAGTTATGCCAAATGTCGCAACGTGACCTGTTTATGGGATAATACAGGAGAGCGAACTTGTACGGCGTGCCACGTGTCACTGGTTCAACTTCGGCCTCTGAAAATGTTTTCTGAGATAGTACAGTCTGTGTACTACCTGTCACTTTTCACGAAATTTCATTTGGAGTTTCCTAGCCCAAGTTATGACCTTTTTCCCAAGGTCACCTGATTTTGACTCAGATCTGGAAGAGGCAGAAACCCTATATTGTACAGATCATAAATCACAAAGTACAACGAATTAGAGGTTGTCCTTTGGACACAAGGTACCTGGAGATTTGAACTTCGTCCTGTAACAATTTCAGATCCGAAAACTTCGCCAAAACGGATTTATAGATAAAGTTCTACGATGACTGGTTTTTGCTATGTAAAACCCTAACCTTCAAATTGTCGTAAGTAAAGCAAGTGTCTTTAGTGCCATACCTTGTCTTCCTTCAGGTTAGCTCTGATACCATGTTAAAATTCAATATGCTAAGACAGAAAATAGCAGCATTACATTCCATTTCACAATAATAGCATATACAGGATCACTGAAGAAACAACAAGCACAGCATAAACACAAGAGACGGAGATTTATCCTGGGAAACCCTCATGGGGTAGAAAACCTAGCAAAGCTTCCTCAATATAGATGACCAGCAATATACAAAGATGAAACCCTGAGACATGATCTCCTCCTCCACAATAGCAGACCTCTCCTACACAAGTGCGCTATCCTCAAGTGTGTGAGTGTATCAAATGAGGAACACACCTCCTCTATTTATACACTACTCTGATATGTATTTTACACAAGTACATGTAGGCTCGTATTTAACCATTAGGTTAAATACCCCATTATAATTGACTGGGCCGACCCCCACATGGTGGGTCTAATAACCCTAGTTACCACACCCAACTCGGAGGAATAAACATCTCCGGATTTATAGTATAATCACATCGGAGGTATGGAACATCTCCGGAATAAATAATATACAAATATAATATTCTTTGAAGTTACAATATTTCAACATCAATTGGGGTCCAAAGGTTTTCAGGCAACCACTTGATTACTGGTTTTCCCCTGGATTCATACGCGGGCTATTATTCAGAAAGCTCATCTGCTCATTATAGAGGAGAAAATAAAGGATTGTCACTCAGATCCCAATTTAGGTATTTTAAATGATCCTAGGGGAATTTTCATTCTTTCTTTGGAGAAGAAACTAGCTTCCATTTTGCACTCGGAGGAGGAGATAATTCGGCTTAAGAGCAGAGCACTATGGATTAGTGCAGGGGACCAAAATTCTAAGTTTTTTCACAATTATGTGAACATGAGGCGAAAAGTGAACACTATTTGGGAAATCGTTGAGCCAAATGGTCATGGGGTCACTTATCAAACTGATATTGATAGGGTGGCTTGGGAACATTTTGAGAAACTTTATACTAAGTCTAAAGATCTCAACCGATATGCTCAAATGGAGGTCTTACAATGCATGCTCTGTTTTTTCTCTGATGAAGACAATGAACATATCGGGAGACCGGTCACCCTAGATGAGGTTGCAAATAATCTTAAGAAGATGGCTAAAGATAAAAGCCCGGGGCCTGATGGGTGGACTGCCAAGTTCTACACTCAGTTTTTTTATTTGATGGGGAATGAGTTGGTCAATTTGGTTGAGGAAGCTCGGTCGACTGGTAGGGTGAGTGGTGGCCTAAGCTCGACCTTTATTTCACCGATTCCTAAGGTTTCAGAGCCCTCTTCTTTTCAGGATTATCGGCCGATATCCCTTTGCAACCTTCTATATAAGATCATTTCAAAGGTTATCGTGGATCGCGTTTGGGATGGACTGGCCAAGGGTATTTCATAAGAACAGTTTGGCTTCCTTAAGCAGCGTTTGATTTTTGATGCCATCAAAAGTGCTCAGGAAACATTACACTCTACAAAAAATAGTGTTGGAACCTCTTTGGTATTTAAACTCGATCTCATGAAGGCTTATGACCTTGTGGATTTGTCATTTCTTCATCTTCTTCTTCTGAATGCGGAGCTGAATCTGGGGATTACTAATTGGATTCTTGGTTGCATCTCTTCTATCAATTTTGTTGTTATGGTTAATGGGAAACCATCTTCTTTCTTCAAAGCTTCTCGTGGTTTGAGGCAGGGATGCCCTTTATCGCCTTTACTTTTTCTATTGGTAATAGAGGGATTGAGCAAACTTATTATTTTGGCTAAGGTGCAGGGGTCAATCATTGGCATCAAGACTTCAAGGCACTTTTTCATCACACGTTGACTCTTCGTGGATGATGTACTAATCTTTGGTGCAGGTTCCTTCAAAGAGTGGAGTCAATATAAGGCGATTCTTGATCTTTTCTGCTTGGAAACAGGTATGAGCATTAGTATCCCAAAGTCCTGTTTCTATTATTTCCAGCTGGATGCAGAGACCTGTGAACTTATCAGAGGTATTCTTCCCTTCTAGTTGAAAGCAATGGAGGAGGGCTTCAAATATTTAGGATATTTTCTCAAGCCTAATGCATACAGGGTCTCGGATTGGCAATGGATTGTTGGAAAATTTGAAAAAAAGATTCACCCTTGGTACAATCGTTGTTTATCATTGGGTGGGAATTTGATTTTGATAAACTCAGTTTTAACCAATTTGCCTATATATTGGTTCACTTTGGCCAAGGTGTCGTCTACTATATTGCATCAAATTCGAAGGATAACTTACAATTTCCTGTGGAGTGCTCATAAAGAAAAATAGGGTATTCATTTGACTGCTTGGCATTCGCTTAGTCTTGATTCCCACTCCACCTAAAAATTTTGTGGCATGCTCCTAATAGCGATAGACTGTGGGGATTGGTAATCCATGACAAATATCTTCAGGGCTTGACCATCACCGAATGGTTTAGGAAGCCTATTAAGAAAAATTTTAAATCCTCAGTTGTCTGGAATGGGCTTCTGGATTCATTTCCTATGATCAATGCTTTCACAGGCTGGCAGGTGGGGAACGGCTTTTAGGTCAGATTAGGGGTCGATCCCTTATATGGTTGTAATGTTGTTCTTAAACCGGCTACAGTAGGGGCATTATTCTCCCAGGGTTTTCATTTCCTTAACCAGGCTAAGAATTCGTTATCATCAGACATGAGAAATTATTGGCTCATGGCGAACGACATTGGCATTACTGGTATGGAAGGTTTGGACTGGAATACATTTGTTGTTGGTCTCTCGAGCGCCGGCTTAACCCTCTCATCACAATTGGATAGGCTATAGTGGTCTTGGTCTGATAGAGGCGGAGAGCTTAATACCAAGTGGGCGTATCTTGCTTATGCTTCAACTTTGCAGGTGGAAAACCGACTATGGTGGCACACAGTTTTATGGAAGTCGAACGCACCTTTAAAAGTCCGTTGCTTCATATGGCTCATTCTGAATAATAAAGCTTTAACGATGGATAACTACATGCGTCGGGGTGGCATGGGGCCGAACGTTTTCCTTCTGTGTTTAAAGAATGCTGAAACCATTGAACATTAGTTTGTGCATTGTCCTACTACTATCCAACTCTGGGATATGATCTCTCAACTGAGAATGGTGGATTTTTGCTGGAATAAGGAAAACCTTGATGTTATCCTTCATTTCTAGCATGATAGGCATATGTCTAACATCTCCCTCCCAATATTCTTTATCTGGGGCATTTGGAAGTGGCGGAATAGAATCCTCTTCGATGGATTGGAACACCATTTTTCCCGAGCTCTATCTTTCATCATACAGGTCATTATGGATGTTGTTCCAAAATTGAACAACATGAATACACATGTTGTTTATGCGCCTTTTCTATCACGGGGGAGTCATATTAGTAATTTTGATGGCGCGGCTCAAGATGGTTATGTTGGTGTTGGAGGATTAATGATTATTGATGATAATAATTATTATGAACTCTCTTACAGTGGGGGGCGGGGAAGCAACACTCGTGCGGAACTTCTGGCTTTGTGGACCATTTTGACTTTCTCCCACTCCAAGCAGTTATCTTCTATGCATATTTTCGGTGATTCCAATGTGATTATTGGTTGGATTACGGGAAAGAGTATCCTCAACGTATCCTCTATTTACTACTGGAAGTAGCGTATTACAATGCTTGTGGATCTTTTCCAGGACATCTCTTTTTAGGATATCTCTCGGGTCTACAATCATCGTGCTGATTTTTTGTCAAAGCAGGGTTTAATGTTGACTGAAGGTCTACTCCAGATCACTCCCTTTGTGGATCATCTTGTGGGGGAGGTATATTACATGCGTCTATATAAAATAGAGCATGTTTTTTTTGCTGGTTTTGTTATTTTGCCGGAAAGGTAGTTGGTTTATTACTTCCACATTTCATTGCATCATTGTTTTATAGGTGTATTAATCAACAACATAGGATCACAGGGAATCATTTAGAATAGCGGTTTGAACAAACAGATGAATGTAATAGTATATGTAAGGTTAATTGTCATTGAATCTATCCTTGGGATAGGAATTACTGCAAGTTCCTTTGATTCAATAATGAATAGCAGGGGACTGACTTGACTTTTTTTCTATGGAAAAAAAAATGTATAAGAACATAAACATTATAGAAAATTATGAGTAATTAGACACATGTTTATTATTTGAAGTTTTTGAAGTAAGTACAAAGTCTTTCTTGAAGAAAAAATATCTTTGGATAAAAAATTAAGCAATCTTCTATGTTTATTAAAGTCCACGTGCTTTTCAATAAATGAATCACATGCATAACTCACGGGGGCTTCACTCAATAAACCATTATCATAGCACGTTCGTTCACGGCATATGAAACAATACCCCTAATTTCACTCAATATTGGAAAATACATTCCAAAATTGTTTTTTTTTAACCCCCTCCCAATATGCCATCCCAATTTAAAAAAACCCCTATTTTCACTAGATATTGTATGTATCAATTTTTTCATTAACATTTTTATACCCCTTTATATTTCTACCTAGTATATTGATATGATACCCCTCTTATGACCCCACATGCATTCTACAATGCACCTTGCTTCTTTCGATGTATATTGTGGATGTGCATTACTTCACCCACAATGCAATTACTCAACCACATATCATTATGATTTGCAACATCTAATGGTCTAATGAAGATATAAGAGATCACTTCTTGTATGTCACTAGAGTCAATGCACATAGTACAACATTTAGATTGCATGTTGCAGTTCCCCAATCGTTGACTAAGCCTATTGTGGGCTAGGTATCCAAGCCCCTAGGGCCTGTAACAGGCTCTAGGAGGATGACTAAACCTCCCAAGGCCTGTAATAGGCACGAGTGGTTGGGTATACAAGCCCTCAAGGCCTATCGAGGGCCTATAACAGGCCATGGAGGCTTAGAGCCTCCCAAGCCTATTGGTAACAACTGGGTGAGTGCTATTGGTAACAATTCGTTGTCAATGACCACTTTCTCTCGACTATGATCGACTGGAAACCCATTTCACCACGAAACCCCTCGCCTCGAGTATGCCTCAAAACACGATTTCCCTTTGTACTGTTAAGCCCGAGCCTTTCCTCAACCCGATTTCTCATTATCCCACCATCTCCATTTGGCGGATATTTGTCATCCCGCCCATATAAAAAAGACCCCAAAGTATTTTTGTATTGTTACATTAAATTAAAAAACCCTTTGCCCCTTAATATATAAGCAATATAATTTTTATGTTTTCATGAATATTTAATACCGCAATATGAATAAACGTGATATTATATTTCCTTCTAGTGAAACCCCCGTGGCATAACTTCACGATTTTAGTTTTTGTGATTTAATATTCGATTAATTGAAATATATATAATATATAATGTTCTTAATATTTCAAAGTTTAAAAAAATATATAATATAATAAAATATTAAAAAAAAAATTACTAATAAAATATATTAAATAAACAAATTCTTTTTTATAAATGATGGTTTACCGTCAAATTAAGAGACTCCTTAACCTGAATGGTTAATCATCTCCGATCCCCCATTACTCAACACAATAATAAGATTCAAACACTAACGCAAATTAAAATAAAAATGAAATTGTATTATTTAACTTAAAAACACTAACCTATTAAGTGAAAATTATTAAAAGTCAAAGAATGCACGTTCAAATATGAACTCCTTGCATTAGTTCCTAACCTTCGAGGAAATAATTATTGTATAATTTAATGACTCGGAATAAATTATGTAACTTGGATTTATATGTTTTGATAAAGAACTACTCTACTATATTATTTGATGACTTGGAATAAATTATGTAGTTTTTGGATTTATGTGTTTAGATCTTTTTGATGTGGCTGAGCATGATTGTAGGTGACTCATCGACTCCCAAGTTGATAATCATTATCCACTAAGAACCAATCTGACCTAGGATAATCTTGTTATGACATAGGGTCTCAATATGAGAAAAACGAATAACCACGAGTGTCACATTTGGGATGTGTGCTTGCGTATTAAGTTGTTTGTACACTAAACATCAAAACCATAATTCAATGTTTATTATTTTAAATTATTACATATTGATTTAATTGTGTTTTTATTTGTTTAGATATTGATGATGTCTGCAGTCTGGATAAGCTTAGAGGTTTTATTTGCAAAGTGTTCAAGTATGATATACATTAAGATGTGATGACAATCATTTATTTAGGTTATGGTCTAATCTTTACTAGTAACCGATAAATAAGTGACATTAGTTTTGAAGTTTGCAGCAGTACTTGAGTCGAGTTAAACATATAGCAAAACAAAACATTTATTGCTAACATATTTAATTTTTTATTAAATAGAGTCTAGGAATCGAACAAGGAAAATTTTAGGGTTGAAATTTAGCCTATAGGTTATTTTTTGACATTTTTCCTTAAAAAAATCGTCAATTAGAATTATGACAATGATAATTGTGTCATGATAAAAATGATGATTGGATTACTTTGTTTTGAAATTTTGATGGATTAAGATGCCATGTTACACACGGGGAATGCTTATAATTATTTTTATATTTCAAAATAGATTTAGTGATGTGTTACATTAAAAGTGTATTTTGTGCGTCCCCCCTTGGAAACTTATTAGGCCACATTGTTTGTCACGATGGAGTTCTGGTAGATCCTGTAAAGTTTGTTGCTATTGTGAATATTCCAGACACTACTTTTGCGAAGCTCTTACGATCAACTTTGGGACATATAGGCTATTAAATATGGTTTATCTGCAACTACGCTTCTATCATAGCTCCTTTAGAATACTTACTGAAGAAAGCAGAAGCATTCAACTCGATTGCACATGTTAATGCGTCCGGCATTGCCCTCGGAGTTGTGTTAGCTCAACTGGGAGAAGGTGACATTGACAATCCTATATACTTTGCTAGCCAAAAACTATCTTAGGATGAGCGCAACTACACAACTATAGAAAGGGAAGAATTGGCCATGATTTATGCCTTGTAGAAATTCCACCACTACTTGTTGGGAGGACATTTTAAGTTTTTCATAGATCATTCAACCCTCAAGTACTTAGTGAACAAAGTTGTGTTACAAGGTCGGATTTGTAGATGGTTACTCTATTAAACTTGCACAACTTGATGGCATTCTTAAACCAGTATGGGTGAATAGCACATGCCTAAAGCACTACATCTTTGTTTAATAATTTCACAAGGTAGCACTCTTGTCATAGGGAGTGAGTTAGAGTAGGATTTAGCATTACAATTTTGGTTTTGGTTTGTTCCGCTAGTCTACTTGCTTGTCCCAATCATTTTTTCTTCATTTGAACTAATCTTTGCAAGTTATGAGTTAGCTAGATCATACCAAGACTGCATCAATCCTAGCTCCATGTGAAATCATTGTCCCAATCCTCATATTTAATGCTTGATCATTTAAAATCTCCACTAACTTATCCATTAATGGCATGTCTTATCTCCCTTTCTAACATGATTTGAACATTAAAACCACTTAATCCCTAGGCCATTAGTCATTGTGCACTCTGAAAGACTTGAAAAAGGGACGATCTGGAGCGTCCATCACCACCCAAGCAAAGCAAGTGTAGAGACATCGCTTGACCTCCATTTCAAACCAACATGCCTCTCCCGTATTCTAATCTCTAAGCACATGAACTCCTAGGCTATTTCTGAGTTGTCAAGATCATATTTATCATTGAAATGGATATCGTTATTTTTGCTATAGAAATTTTTTTACTAGATTTTTTTTACAATTTCTAAGATCTCTTGAAATAACTTGACATATCTAACTGAATAAAATTTAAATAAATAAAATTAGTTTTAAAAATAATGAGAATCTCGTTACCAGATATGGGAGCACTATAGCTCTAATACAACTCAAATCCTGTGCACAGAAATAATTTGTGCCTATGTCTTGCCCTCCTGCGTGAGATTACCGACTAATCATTGTTTTGGGCTTTTGTCATCGTTTTTTGTTTTAGGGATGGTATGGATTGAACCCACTACATCTGTTTTTCTTCAACAATGCCTCCTTGCTTTGTGAAGAACAATGCTTGGGCAACCGCCATGTTCAAGGAGTGGATAAAGCATAAAGACTTTAAAGTGTTTGTTCGTGGGCTTCATAAGGACACTCATATGTTGAATGCACCGTTGGTTGTTGTAGGTCACAAACTGGATCAATAGTTTCAACCACTGCCGCTACTGGGTTTTTATCAATTGCAAAAAATGGTTTGCCAGGATATAACACTAGAATATCTACTCAGTCAGTTGTATTCACCCCTTGAATTCGGTCTTGAACTAGGAGAAGGCTGGTCGAGACCACTAAGAGTACTGGAACAAAAACAAATGTGTTGTTGAAATATGAAATTTGTTGGAATACTAGTAGGAATTAACATTAGTATAATATTAAACCGGGGATGCAAATGTAACTTCTGCAACCTTTGTATCTACCTCTGCCAAGAATAAATAGGTCACACGGTAAGATAGCTAATGCATAATGCAACTAATTAAGTTGTTGGTGGATATGCAATTGGATTTGTTTCAATGGGATGAGATGAAACTATGGGTCAAGAATCAACCACAAACATTGAATATAATAATTCAACTAAATCATTAACGTTATTTCTTTAGTATGCGTTGGAATTCTAGTAACATGGAATTAGTATGCCTTGTTAGAATATGTGCAATAGCAGTCTTTGTCTCTTGTAGAGACCAAGGAGAATATGAATGTATGAGGATTTGTTCCTCGTTTATATATATTACCAGTTACAAGTAACGTGGCCGGTGAACATCAATATGTATAGCCAACCATTTAGTTTTGTGGAGATGGTTGGTTGTTAAACAAAGTTTAAACATGAAAATAATTAATATAAATATTAAACTAACATAAACATTAAACTAATTAATATTAATATAAACATAAAAACAAATACTATTTAATAAATATACCCCTTTTCTTAACCATTGCTTAACTGAAGCTTATTTAAATCTTAATCAAGATGCATTTGAGCATAACAAGATACGGCGACTATGAAATGAATCCCCACTTTATACTTGTTACACTTAGGTTAATCTTGTTGATCCACTCAAGGAAGTCCAAAATCTCTGATAATATCTAAACACCTATCGGTGTAATAAATATATATCATAGAATTGAACATGATGTACATGATTAGATGAATAATAAGGGATTGATCAATTCCTTTTACTTCTTCTACATAGGCCATGATTTCTATATCGGAAACCACTATAGAGGTAGCTCTTAGAGGAATCAAATTTCATAAATTTATAGCAAAAATGTGGCAAGGGAAGTGATTCTAGAGTTCTTAGTTCTGTGCATAATACATCTATGCCTTTTTATAGTTACATGTTGATGTTATTCTAGTTTAAGTTTCTATCCATATATCAAAATGCTTTAGCAACATTTGAGATTATAATTGTAGATTTCATATAGAAATTGGGAAGACTTTACTACCCTAGCTTTCATATAGAAAGCATGAAGACTTTATTTAGATTAATGTACTATTACAGGAATTGAAAGGGAGCTTGAATTTCTTTCAAAGAAAACTATATTAACAAAAATGATCAACGTACCTTTGAAGTTCGAGGATCCCAAACCAAGTAGCTAAAACTGTTCTTGTTGTCTTCTTTCAGGCTCGCTCCTCTCCTCTTTCTGTAGAATAGTGTATTGATTATTGATTTCTGCAAAGTAATGTGTTGAGCTTTTCCATGTCAACGGAATTGCAGCACCAAGCTTCGCCATGCCAATGGAATTAAGAGTCATTCCTGCAATATGGACGTATACGTAATGTATTTGATGGTAAGGTGGCATTCATGATAATGTTGATTTGATAGACTTGGCAGTTGTTTGGAGATGGTGGCAGTTGTTTGCGAATGGAGGAGGTGGGAAAAGAGTGGTGAATAACAAGAGGTGAACGTCGTGACGTGAAGGGACATGAAAGTAGTTGAGAGGAATGGAGCCATCTAAAATTCAAGCATCAAAGGCATTTCCCAATTCTTAGAACTTCGTCGTTGGTTAGGCAATAACATCCTCAAGTTCTCAACCAATAGAATGTAAAATAAAAATTGGAGAAAAAAAAGAAAAAAAGAAGAATTCCAATCCGTAATGTATGAGTTTGGAAAAACAACAAATTTTTCTAGTCAACCCAAAAAGTAATTGTGAGTGAAGGCAAATCCAATGCTATTATACTTTCCAAACAACAAATTTTTTTGGTCAACCCAAAAAGTAATTGCGAGCGAGGGCAAATCCAATTCTATTATACATTGCCTATCGACTGGTATAATAAGAAGGGAATAGTCTATTTATTCTAAGTTTTGGACTTTACACTGGGTTTGGATCAGAATCTGGTCTTTCTTTTTTTGGTAAAATCTAAATCTGAAAGTGTTTAAATTGTGTTTTTGAATCTATAACTAGATTTAGCACCTTCGAATACTACCATAACACCTAAATTATGCAATTTCCATAACTAATATATGTGATTCTAAATTTTTCAAAAATTTCCAAGCGAATCAAATAAGACAAAAAATATATAAAAAAAAATTGAAAACCTAAATTAAGCAATAGTTTATTAAAGTACACATACTTTTCAATAAAGGAATCACATGCACAACTTCACGGTTTTGGTTTTTGTCATTTAATATTCAATTAAATGAAATAATGTACTTAACATTTCGAAGTTAAAATATATATATATATATATATATAATATAATAAAATATTTAAAAAACAAAATACTATTTTTTTAGTAAAGTATACTATTTAATAGATTCGTTTTCGTTTTTGTCCTTTAATTGAAAGATATCCATTAACATAATGTTCTTAATATTTCGATCTTAACAAATATAATAGAAAATAGTAACAATAAAGTATGCAATTTTACAGATTCCTTAACATGAATGGTTAATCATCTCCGATTCGTAAGTACCCGACACAATATTAAAACTTCAAACTCTAAAGCAAATAAAAATAAAAATAATTGTATTAGTTAACTGAAAAACTCTAAACTATTAAATAAAACTTTGCGCGACATGAAAATTATTAAAAGTCAAACGATAGAAGGTCAAATATGAACTCCTTGCAATAGTTCCTGACCTTCAAGGAAAAAATAAAATAACTCGAAATAAATTATATAATTTGGATTGATATGTTTTGTTAAATAACTACTATACTATATTATTTGATGACTTGGAATAAATGATGTAGTTTGGATTTATGTGTTTAGATATTTTTGAGGCAGCAGCTAAGCTTGGTTGTAGGTGCCTCATCGAGTCCCACGTTGACAATCATTAAACACTAAGAACCCATCTGACTTATGATAATCTTGTTATGAAATAGGGTCTCAACATGAGAAAAAAATATAACACGAGTGTTTCATGGGAATGTGTGTTTGTGTATTTAGTTGGGAGTAGTCGATTCTTCAGATGTTTTTGATTTTACGATATATTATTATGATATTTAAATTATGTAATTTTTATAATTAATATATGTGATGTTAAGATTGTTTAAAGATTTCCAATTGAAATATAAATAAAATTAGATGAAAAATATGTTAAAAAATGTTGAAGACCTAAAATATTTAGACTACACCATTAAAATGTTTGAACACTAAACATCAATACAAAAAATCGATGTTTAACTTTACAAACAAGTGAAATTAGCAGCAAAGCTACTTATTACTGGGCTTAAAAATAAGAAAAAATAGTAATGAAACTAATTTAAAAATAAATAGTATTTTCTTGCATTAATAATATTTTCCAATACAGCATTGGATAGTTTTATTAGTGCGGGTCATTTGTCTAAATGAGAAATAGTCCATACTTTTATATTTTTATACACTCAATACATAGACTTATAGTAACAATCATTCTTCTACAATAGGATCATAAGGTATTTTATTACATAGATACAATAGGATAGTAAGGTATTTTATGACATAGATTCATATTAATGATTTTTACGATATATAAACAAAAATGTGACTTTTAATTAAGAACAATTGTTTTGCTAAATCTTTTATAATGCCGTCGTAATCAAAGTATGATTCAATAAATAATTTAATATAAAAAATAATTATTAAAAAAAATATATTATTATTACTATTATTTTTAAAATTTTAAATATTAATTATATTAAGATGTATTCATATCTTGTCATGTGCTTTACAGGAATTGGTCAATTCCTTTGTTGGAGCCTTTATGAAGCTCACTCAAGGAAGGGCGCAACCGTGCCAGAACACTTAATCCAACGTTGTTCATATTTCATATAAGATTTATTCAACTTAGCTTATTAAATCATTAATTGTATGCTAATTAAATCATTAATTATATGGCTTATTAAATATCTATGTCGTAAAAAATTTGTCCATAAAACCCCGTGAAGTGTTTTTCTGTTTGCCAAAGTGTTTTTCTGTTTGCTGAGCTGCTGCACTTTATTGTGGAATCAGAAATCCTTGCGCGTTTTTCTAAGTCTTGATGTTAGAAGCTTTTTATTATTATTATTAAAGTGTGATCAATTTAAAACAAATTATATTTTTTGAATTTTGTAATTTAAAATTATTTTTTATTTTTCAAAATTTCACATCTTAAATAGAGGTAATTAGTCAATTCATGGTTTTAATCAATAAAAAAATAAGAAATTTAATTTTAAAATATATAAAAAAAAAATTTAATTTCAAAATATTAAATTAAATTTAAATTTATTTCAAAACATTTAAAAATAATATAGTTTTTTTTTGCAAAAAGTAAAATTAATTAAAAATTAAAACTCCTAACCGATCGTTATATTATCATACCAGAAGTCAATGTTTAACTTCACAATAATTTTTTTTTGCATTATTTTAAGTTATTATATATTGACTTAATTGTGTTTTTATTTGTTTATACATTGATGATGGCTACACTATGTATACGCGTAGGAGTTTTATTTGCAAAGTGTTGAATTATGATATACATCAAGATATGATGGTTATCATTTAGGTTATCGTCTAGTCTTTACTAGTAATAAAGAAAGAAGTGACGTTAGTCTTGAAGTTTGCATCAAATCTTGCGTCGAGCTAGAAAGATAGCAGAACATCCATTGCTAACAAATTTAATTCTCATTAAATAGGATCTAAGAATTGGATTTTGGAGTACAATGTCTTGATGTTTACAATGAGTTTAGACACTAGTAGTTGATAGATTTAGATTGAATATTATTAATGTTTTAACCATTATTTGGAGATTTTTTTTTGGGTAAGGTTCATACTTACGGAGTTTTGAATCGGTGACTTTATGTAAGGATTGTTTTAACAGTACACTCATTCATTGTTTATTCTATGTCTCGTGGGTCCATTAATTGGAGACTTTATCATCACCAATTATTTAATTTAATTAATAATTATTTAATTGTACTGAGAGGCGCTCTACAACCCAGTATGCAGGAGATCTTGTAACATTACATGTAACGTTTGTCGATATTATTGTCGGCCAATAATAAAATGTAATAAAAAGTAAAAAGTAATAAATAATTTGTCAGCCATTAATTAAAAGACGTGTATTTTCGATTGAAAAGCACATTTGAAATCAATGGCTATATAATACACCAAAGGTAGTACAAAAAAAAAAACAAAAAAAAATTAATCTGTGGTAGAGAGAAACGACAAAGAGAAGGGAAATATGGTCAGCCAATAGGTAATCTAATTTTTAATTTTTAATTTTATTTCAACATTTTAGCAGCGATCAGCGAAGTAGCAATTCACTTTGCAGCTCCCCGCATCCCCTATTCATCCGCAGCCCTCCCCTCCTCCTCCACAGAGCTCCTCCCCTCCTGCGCATCCCTCCTCCCCTCCTCCGCATACCTCCCCACCCCTCCTCCGCGTCCTCCTCACCTCCCCTCCTCCGCTGCAGGCCTCCCCTCCCGCCGCCCATTGCACCATTCGTTGCCTGCACCATCCTCCCGCATCCTCCTCACCTCCCCTCCTCCGTTTCAAACCTCCCCTCCTCCCCATTCCCTTCCCTCTCATCGGCGCCTACACCATTCTCCTGCACCATCCTCCCGTGTCCTCCTCACCTCCCCTCCTCCGCTGTAGACCTACCCTCCTCCCCATCCTGCTCCCCTCCCGCCGCCGCCTGCACCATTCGCCTGCACCATCCTTTTCGCCATCCTCCTCCCCTCCCACCGCCTCCTGCACCATTCGCCTGCACCATCCTCCGGCCACCTGCACCATTTCTAAATAATGTTAAATTTATATTAAATTTAAAATTAGAATATATTAATTTAGATTTAGATTTATATATTAATTTAGATTTAAATTTAGTTTAATATATATATTAAATATAATTTATATTTATATTTATATTTAAAATTAAAATTAAATATTAAATATTAGTTATATTTATATTTATATTTAAAATTAAATTTAAATATAATTTTAATTTCCTTTTAAATTTGAATTAAAATATAATTTAATATTTATATTAAATTTCAAATTAATATAAATATTAAATTTAGATCCAAATCTTAAATTTGATCCCTCTCGGCGCTTGATAGAGCCTAGGATTTGGATCTAGGCTTGTTATTTAAAACTTTTAGAGTTGAAGTCCACATGATCTATTAATGCAACTTTGATTTTGATATCATAAGATTGTTTAATTAGAATTATGACAATGATAATTGCGGTATGATAAAAATAATGATTGGATTACTTTGTTTGGAATTTTTGATGGGTTAAGATGCCATGTTACACATTAGGAATGTTTATAATTATTTTTATTTTTAAAAATAGTTTAGTAGTGTGTTACATTAAAAATATATTTAGTTGCATCGTATATTTCTTTTCACCAATGAATAAACATCAATCTTGATTAGGGAGCCTAACTCCAAGCCTGGATCAATAGAGTCAATCTCATGACCTTTCCAACTTTTGAGGAAGAGATCTTATGTTTGGCTCATGACCACTTGAGCTAAACATCGGGGCTAGTTGCATGGTATATTGTAATTAACTAATGTTATATTTGTTGAAAAAATGTACAATGTGAACAAGTGGAATGAAAAATGTAATGTCCCCACTTTTGACCCCTTAGAATATGTTATGTAAATGATGTAATATCATTGATTATTGTACGGAACATGGTGAGGAGCTCAAGGCGAAGACCCTACCATGGATATCCCGAATATATAAGTATATCATCACATAATTATGGTTAGTGGACCATGCGTTGGTCAAAGTGCAATGGCATTGTAACTAATGTACATATGCATAGTAATAATAAAGAAAACCCAGAGCTAACTGTATTGCAAGGGAACAATAGCAAGGGAGCATGATTTTCCTAAGGTTAGGAAGGGATGTATTAATCCATGAAGCCAATAGATGAGAGCTAGTGTCTAAAGGAGGACTTATGAGCCATTGGTTGTCAAGTTGACTCATGTACCCCAATCATTTAATGCTTCCAAGAGGAAGGTAGTTGAGACAGTTATTGTCATGGGGAAAAGAAGGAGTGGGTCCAAGTTTCTTGTGTCAGTTGCCTTGCAAAACTAGGACTAGGGGTTTCTTATTGGGTAAGCGATCAATCGAATTGAACTCATCCTCAATTACATATCATTTGGAAGTCGACGCAGATAGTTTCTTGGTCAAGTAACTTGATCTCCCATGGGGAGGATGGAGATCTTGTTTTCCCCCAAAAAATAGTTGAACACTGTGAGGAGTGTGTCTATCCCTTGTCTCGAGTAACTGAGAGTGGTTTTGAGCTCTAGTTCGTGGTCATGATTGAAGATCGAAGATGGATCCTATGATTGCAGTTGTTGTGTAGTTCCCTTACCATTTTTGTGACATAGTGGTCTCATGCACCCAGTTTGTGTCTGTATGGAAATGAGTGCATGACTGCCCCTAATACCATCTAGGTCTTTCTACCAGTGGTGAAGCTTCCTGTGAACTCCCTAGTAGCATGCCCAATTATTATAAGAGCACACTAGACTGTTAAATCCTACCCCAATGTTAATCATGTTCCTAATATCTCCTTCCCTCCCTATTGAGGTCCTATTGAGTATGGTTGTTTGTTATCCCTACTATAATGGTCAATTGGATAGTGATGAGAGTGAATCCCTGGGAACTGGTTGTTACAACGTAATTTTCCACCTTGTGAGCATCGACACTCTTTGTCCTGCAGGATCCATTTTACTGACTCAGATCCACTTTATATCCTTCAAACACACTATTTTCCCCTATTTTTTCCTCTATACGCTAGCCGTATCACTACAGTGGGCGTACACGGAAGTTGCATCACTATAGCCTACGGGTAGCATGTAAAATGGTAAAAATCACTAGTTAATTACTTTTTACTCCCAAAAAGTGGTCATAGGGTGACCTTTGGCTCTCCATTTTCCCCGAAACGCCTCGATGTGTCCTTTCACTTACCTTTGGGAGGACTATATATTGAGCACATATGGCTTATGGACGGGGGGAGAAGGAAGAGCAAGATAACTCTAGTGGATTTTTGCCCTATCTTGAGTCTACACTCATTGATCTTTGTAGTTGTGAACCCTTTATGTTCACCTTTTAAACTCCTATCATAGTTTGAGTTTTCCATTCCATGGAGGATTGAAGTGGTGGAGGCACAAGTGGATTGACCCAGATCTTGGTTCAGATTGGTTTCCAACAAGAGGTCGTATCTCATTGTACTTCTTGTTATTTATTAATATAAATACTCATATTCTCGTCCATTAATGTTGTGAATGTTGTTTAAATTACATTGGGATGCATTTACTTATAATATCATGGACCATTGCTATTGATGATGTTAATGCCATTTATATATTATATGCGCTTGTTGTATATTGGCTGTCAAGACTAATTTGTAGGTTCAAGTGCACGGATTGAAAGCTCCAACGGGGATCTACATCAAACGTTTGGATCGAGGTTGGTTATATTCTTCATTATCTTAGCATTGTCATTTATATATCAGAGTATTGAGAATTGAGTTAATTTATGGTAGTCAACTGTCTGTTGTGGTTCACCCCAAGCCATAGGAAGTTTTCTCCAACACAGAAATGGTGACTCTGTTGAGGAAAACATCCATTTTTGGGGATTTTTAGGCATTAGTCCTTATTTAGAGTTGTTGTTTGTTGAAGCTCTGTGTCACTGATTGGTCATTGAGATACACTATAGAAAATTGGTTTTTTCTGAGCCATTGGACTCTTTGTTTTCCCATTTGCTTTTCCCTACCTGCGGGTGAGCTTAGCTCTTACCGCGTCTACCCGCCTATGTTTACACTACTACCCACGAGTACCCGCTATTATTCATTTGATAGTAGCATACAACTCTGGGGGTGATTTGTTTATGGCCTTTGGTTGTTGCTAGGTTGGTTTTGGATGATCTTGAGTCTTTATTGGCCTGATTCTTGACGGTTCCATGCCTTGTTTGTGACCATAACTCTTCTCTTCTCTTGGTTGAACCTTGTTGGTTTTTTACCCATCCTTGGATTTAGCCTTGTTGGTTTTTTCCTATCTAGCTCATTCCGTTGGCTGGGTCTTACTGTTTGGGATCTGTTGGGTTGTCTTAGTGATCTCCTCAGCATTTCAATGACTAAATAGTAGGATTTTGCTTGCATTTTTCATTTCATTATATTGAAAAATACAAAAAAAAAATTGCATTTTCCTTTTGCTTATAAGTGAAAATACAAAAAAATTTACTTTTATGTACTGTATTTTGCATTGAGTGCTTGTTGCTTTCATTTAGGTTCTGCTTGTGCATTGAAAATATAAAAGAGTTGCATTTTTTTTTTTTCGAAACCATTGGATTGATTTTGCATGCTAGTGGCATTGTTTTTAACGGATAGATGAGTCTAGAGTTTGATGATTTTGCATACTATTGAGTCATATACATCACTAGTTTCACGACCATATCCTTTGAGTAACCACAGCCATTAAACTTAACGCTTAATCTTAAAATTGATTAGACCGATTTTATTTATAGGGTACACCAACTAGCATAGGTTTAGAGTCTTGGAATAGATCATTGTGAGTAAACAATCCAAGACTACTAGAAGAAACATTATGTGTCTGACCAGGGAGTGGTGAAATCCATTGTATACATCGGTGTTCTCAGGAAGCTCTACTCAAACCAGAGTTAAGCATGAGGTCACAGGAGGTTGGTTGAGGAGATATCCCTCCAATACTGGCTGAACGTGGGAGATATATCTAGGATTTGTTCATATCTGGGGGTACCGGAGGTTCATCCTCTTGTGCTTCAAGCTTAGTTACCCTGCCCATACGACGGATCCCACCTGCGACTGTCCGCCTGAGCATCGGTTATATCGTGGTGACCTTAGTTTCCTTACTTAGGTATCGCACAGGGTATTCATAGTGGTTATACTGCGAGTGTCCTGAGTCAGATAGAGGTCGGACAACATAGTTTTCTTTTGTATAGGGACTTGATCCTGTGCACGCAGTGAAGTCTGGGGGCCTTTATAACTGATTCCATTACCTCCGGCTACAGTTTGGGAGTCTCAAGCCTTTCCTAGGCGAGACATACCGACTCTAGTGTCGGGAGCTCATTTAGCCACTTTGTTTGTCTACTCTTGGCTGTATTTTCTCTAGGTGTGTGCTTTTGATTTACTATTTTTGATTGATAATTGGCCGTTAGGAGACATTGTGATTTTATTTTCCCTCCGGAGATATCATGGCACGGAGTCGTACTCTCCGCCGATCCCGTCAGTTGGCTTTCTTAAAACTGACCGAGCTTTCACGCCGTGTTGCTAGGGGATGCCGACGGGCTCCCTCCGAGTCTTGGGATTCTTATGAGACATATGTCCTAGACGTCATGACTGCTACACACTCTGACACGAGAGAAATCCCTATGACTCCATCGGGTAGAGTCGAGCACACTTCAGACACCCCTACTCCTTGTGAGGCATGGGGGGGTGATCCACTTGAGACCCAACTTAGTTTGTTTGGTCCGGATCCACCCGAGACTCAACCTAGTTTGTTTGGTCTGGATCCACCCGAGGATGACCCGTCCAATCCCTCATATCCGCATAATTATTTATACAGGATGCCAGAGTTACATGATGACACAGGTCCTACGATCAACCCTACCGTATTCTCATATGGTATGCCTAATTACAACACAGTTGATCCTTCCGCTGCATTTGGTATCCATGCTGGCACTAGTCATGGTGTTAGCAACGCTGCACCCACTAAGGGCAATACCCTCGTCGGGCACACCACATTGTCCACTCACACACATAGTATAGGGACCGGTCACATTCCTCCTAACAATGCTAATGTTGGAAGATGGCCGCCTCCTAGGACTACCCAACCTAATAGGAACACTATTCACAATCCGAATCGCCATCCACCACCTAATACACATGTCGCTACCCGTCAACCTATGACCACTTTCGCAAATGTTAATGCTCTTCCCAACCACGGGGGTGGACATATACCTCATACTTTTACATCCACTACCGCTACTAGTAATTCTAATGTAGGAGGTGGGAATATACCTCATCCTCATGGTCACAACACCACCATTCCTGCTACTAGTAACACCAATGTTGGTGTTGGGAATACATCTCATACTCATGGTCACCACATGATTGCTCACACTAATCCTAATGCTTACACTGGGGGTGGTAACATACCTTAACATTATGGTCATTACAACACGGTTCCCGCTACGAATAGTACGTATATGCCCCATACTTATGGTGGCAACCCTTACTACAACACAGTCAGTGTTTGCCACCAGTACAACCCACTTCAATATGGTGCCCAAAACACTTATATACCTACTTACTCTCACATGGGTCAGGTCGGAAGAGGTTATCAACCTTATGGCCATAGACAAGCTTATGGTCTGTCAGGTCCGCATTATCAGCAGTTTAATGCTCATGGTCAAGAATTTGGTCCTTCTTATAATTCGGTTCCATACAACCAACCTTTTATGGGGGCTTATAATCAAGATTTCTAGCTGCAACTCCTGTTCCTTGCATGTTTGAATCTTCCGGATCTTTCGAAGCTCACAAATGATCCGGTGTGTCACGACCCTAATTGGCCTCCTATCCCTACCAAGCTCCCTTCGGACATTCCTAAGTTTGAAGGGAAAGGTGGTGAGGATCCGGGTGATCATGTCACAACATTTCACCTTTGGTGCTCTTCCAACTCTTTGAATCATGATTCCGTTAGATTACAACTATTTCAATGCACCCTCACGGGGGCAGTTGCAAAGTGGTATGTTGAGTTTCCTGGGAACACTTATAGGGGATTCAATGAGATTGCTTTGGTTTTCTTGGATCATTTCTAGTTGCCGGTTCATTACGATACTGGTACTGAACTTCTGTCTACCTTCCGTCAGAATAAGGCCATGCATATTTCTGACCACGTCCAAGAGTGGCATGGACGGAAGCATTTAGTGAAAGCCAACATTCCTCTAGAGTTTCTGTTGGAATGGTTACACAAGTCTCTACTCCCATATATTGCTAAGGATGTTTTGATGTCCAGTATTATGACTGAGGAACAAGCCATCTTAAAAGTCTAGCAGTTAGATTTACTATACTCTCAGTTTGGCATTTTGTATGACATTATTCCTGACGCACTGCAAACACAACATGAGCCCAAGTCGGTTCTTGGACCGCATGCCGATGGAATTGTGGGATCTACAAGCACTCGCCTTGTATATTTGGTGGCTAATCAAATGCAAAATTTGTCACTAAACCAGTCTACTCCCGGATAGGTTCACACCTTATCCACTTCCACCCCATCGTCCGATGTACACACTGTGCAAATGACAAACCCATCAGGTAACCAACAACCTGGTGATAAGAAAAAGGGGAGAAATAACCATAAGGGTGGAAATAATGGGAACAATAATAGAAATCGCAATACCCCTTGTAAGGAGAATGCCAACCCTCCTCAGGAAGGCAGAAATGCTGGTGAGGAACGTAAACCTAGGCGTAAGGTGAAATTTCCTTGTAAGCTTTGTGGGGAAGATCATCTTACTCACTTGTGTCCTCGAATCGTAGAAGCATCGAAGCATTTGGCACAGAGCCCAGCTGTGTTGAAGGATCCCCTTACTCATCATCAAAACATGGCTTCGCATGCTCCCGCCATTGGTTATGGACCTACTGAGACTGCAGCGTCTTCTTCCAATACTAGTGGTTATGGATGCGTGAATATGGTTCAATTGAAGGTTAGCGTTGCTACTCGTCAACGCGATTATGGTGCACCATAGCCTAATATGGGGATTGAGCCTCCCCCTCCTACTGATAATTCCTTGCATATCAAGAATCCCTCTATTATGCTGCGGATACCGAAAGGTGTTCTTAAGTTCTCTATGCATAATACCAATGCCCAAGCCACCCAGAACTACTCCATCGTAGAAGATTTGGGCCAAAATCCATGTGCCATGTCAGCTCTTGAAGTTTTACAGTCGTGTCCTTCTCAAAGGCATGCCCTTTTGAGTGCATTAGGAGTTCAAGATGGGGGAAAACCCAACGTTATCAAGTTCGACACTACTGATGTTCAACCTCACTTACCTTACCACGTGGCTTTTCAAATCCATGTGGAGTGCCTTAAGAATTTTGTCAAAAGAACGGTGGTTGACGAAGGTGCTTCTGCGTCAATGATGTCGTTAGCTTGTTGGAAAGCTCTTGGCTCTCCTCCTCTACTCACATCTAGGACCATGCTCATTGAATTTGATGGTCGGTGATTTAAGCCGCATGGGATTATCCCTTCCCTTGTTGTCTGCTTGGGTGGTAAGCATGTGCCTATTGAAGTCGAAGTGGTTGATGCGCCCATCGACTACAACCTTTTACTGGGTGGGAATTGGATGTACGCTATGAAAGCTCTCATGTCTAGTGTATTCAGGATCATTTGCTTTCTACACGAAGGCAAGATTGTGACCATTGATCAGCTGGATTTCGTTAATCCTCCTCCTGAAGCATCTACGGGATCAATAGTCCCGCAGGTTACCGATTCTTAGCCGGCAACTGGGAACATGGGTCTTGGTATGTACCCTTCATTGATGGGATCTTATGATTTCCCCGCACCCGTGAATTTTATTGGAACCATTTCCGACAGTGCATCTCCTCCTTTGCATAATGTATCGTTCCGGACTTCATATTTCGATTATCCATGGACTTTACCATCCATGAGTTCTACGTCTAGAGACATTGCACACGTTGGGATGTTTGTGCCACTGTCTGCTGTTGAGCTTGCTTATCAAGATATTCAACAAGCCACCGTAGAGCCAGATCTCCCCTCTTCTCGGACAGTTGAGGAAGATCCCGTTATGCTGCCAGTTTGGGAAGTCGACTCATCTTGTTCGAACGATTGCCTTGATAGTACTTTACCTTCGGATGAAGCTATTATTAAGCCCATGTGTGGTAGTGAGAGACCTTGGGAGGTTATGCATCATTGCTCTTATTTATTTCCCAACCTCGATCTCGCCGAGCAAGAAGAGTTTAGGATGACTCTTGCAGAGATGGTTGGTCACCCTATGGCTCTTTTGGGTTCACATGAGATTTATGCGGAGGGGAACATGGATAATATTTCCCTGACTCAACCGATCAACATCTCTCGCACTCCCGGAAAGATTGAGAACATTTACGTCGATGATGATTGCTCTCCTGAAGAGGTTTCCATTTACACTGAATTGTTTACTGAACTTCGGGAAGATTTCACCTGGTCATACGAGGAGATGCCAGGAATAGACCCTAGTATTATCGAGCACGATATTAGAACGTATCCTCATGCTAAACTGGTTCAACAACGTCTTTGAGATGTTAACCCTAGGAAGGCAACCGCTATCAAGGCAGAGGTTGAAAAACTACTCAAAGATGGTTTTATCTACCCCATTCTCGTTACTAAATGGGTGTCAAACCCATTCCCGTGGATAAGAAGTAGGGAACGATCTATGTATGCATTGATTTTAGAGGCCTGAATCGGGCATGTCCGAAAGACAACTTCCCCATGCCATTCATTCATCAAATCTTGGATGCTTATGTGAGAAGCGAGATTTTTTCGTTCATGGATGGCTTTTTGGGGTATAACCAGATTCAAATCAAACCCGAGGACCAACATAAGACTGATTTCATTTGTCCTTGGGGTACATTTGCATATTTTTTTTTTAACAGGAACAGAGAAAATATATGTATTTATAAAGGCTGTGCACAGCCATTCATTACAAGTTTGTCCAAAAATTTGACAGAGAAGCAGGAGCTTGAGTCATTATGAGCTCTAAACAAAACCCTGCTTGAGTTCTAAACAAAACCTGGCTAAGACTGTTCAAAGTAGTGCAGGAATAAACCCTTACAAACTGCTGATTTAAAAATATACAGAAAAACATAGTATCTTAAACATCAAAAAGGAGGAACCTGAACTGAAACTGCATATTAACCATAATTTTTGCGGTAGACCGAAGCCGCATCCGGCTTTTCCTGATTTATCTCCTGGTTGACCGTCAGACTGCCATGGACGCAGCTTCCCTGCGACTTCCTGGTGAGCACTGCAATATCTTCCTGCAAATTATCCACCTTGCCCATCAATTCGAACAGGTTTCTCTCCAGGTCATCGATTCTGGTATCCTGGCAAGCGAGCTGGTTCACAGTGTAGCTCAAATCTTTGGCCATTTCCGCGTTTTGGTTTACATTTGTGCAGAATTCATTATAAGTATTACGCACTGCCAGTTTAACTTCGACCATGGTGCGGCTCAACGCAGCAATGGCCACCATTATGTTCTGCATTTTGCCCGCCCTGTGGTGGAGTAACAGACCGGGACGGGAGGAAGGAGAGCCCGAATCGCCCAGGGTAAGCCTATGCATCGCGCAGTGGAGTGAACGAGCCATTGCGATATACGTCGAGGGAGGGGCAGTTGGCCCATTAAATTGAATTTCGTGGGAGCTGACAGCACCACGAGGCCCCGTATGCCAAGCGCTGAGGAGAGGAGGCCGTGTGGCAGGGGCACGCGTATCCTTGATCACGGAGGAGGGCGGGGATGGGGGGAGAGGGACCCTCAATCCACTCAGCCCCTTAAAACCCATTACCATATAGTTTTTGACCATGAACAAAATTTAAGGAATAAATTGAAAATCCAAGGCACCATTTGAGTTCACCATGTGCCCAATGTCAAGCAATGTTCCTTTGTTCGCTGCTTCATCAGCTAACTTGTTATTTGATCGACGGATATGAAAGAAAGAGGACTGAGAGAAGTGAGGATAAGATTTTATTCTTTGCATGTACCTGTAGGCTCTAGATCCATAAGGGGCGGAGCTCCTTCTGATTGTTTGAATGACATGTCTGGAGTCCCCATATATTCTGAGATTACCGATGCTGAGGGAGGATGTCATATTGAAAGAAAGGACGAGAGCAAGCCATTCAGCTTCATTGTTTGTCTTGATTCCTAATCCCCACGAGATTGATTCAACTTTATTTCCGCCGGGGTCAAATAAGACCCCACCCGCACCTGCCACCCCGGTACATTTGCATATTGGAAAATGCCCTTCGGCCTTAAAAATGCCGGAGCTACGTTTCAGCATGCCATGACCTATACCTTTCATGATCTTAAAAGTATAATGGAGGTTTTCTTAGATGATCTTGCCGGCCATTCTCGTAAGAGAATGGACCACCCCATGCACCTTCCTTGGATTCTCAAACGATGTATACACTACAAGATCCGATTGAATCCCAATAAATGCATCTTTGCAGTGAGGTCTGGTCTACTTCTAGGATTTATAGTTTTGAAAGAGGGTATTAGAGTCGATCCTCTTAAAGTTGAGGCAATACTTCGGTTGCCTCCTCCGTGCAACTTGTTTCAACTTCAGAGCCTCCAAGGGAGAGCTACTTTTCTACGTCGTTTTGTAGTCAATTATGCGAATCTTACCAAAGGTTTTGCGTGCTTGTTGAAGAAAGACACGCCATTTATCTGGGATGAGCGAGTCCAGTAGTCTTTCGATGCCCTTAAGAAAGCTTTGGTATCAGCCCCTGTGCTTAGTCCACTCGACTTCGCACGAGATTTTATACTTTATGTGGCTGCGTCTCAAGAGACGATTGGCATGGTATTAGTTCAGGTTGATGATGCACTCGTCAAGCATGTCATCTATTACCTCAGTCGAAATCTAGTAGATGATGAATTGAGATATACTCACATGGAAAAGATGGCACTTGCGACTGTCCATGCAGTCCAATGGTTACGGCACTATATTTTGCTTAGAATAACCACATTTGTAGTGCACATCAATCCATTTCAATTCGTGCTATCCCAACACCTTATAGGGGGGAAGTACAATAAATGGATTGTGATCCTTCAGGAGTTTGATCTCTATTTTGCTTCGGCGAAGTCAGTGAAATCGTTGGTGTTTGCTGAGCTTATGTTGGACCTTCCAAGACTTGATGAGGATGTCATCCATGAAGATTCATTTGTGGATGAAAATTTGTTTCTTATCTCGTCAGAGGACCTTTGGTATGGGGATGTCATTGTATATCTCCAAAATTTGAAGTTTCCTTTGCATGATTCACGAGATGAGCAACGACGTGTGAAACATCACGATAAAGATTATACTATCGTCGGTGATACTTTGTATCACCGAGGAAAGGATTCTATTCTCCGTTGTTGCTTGACTCACGAAGAAGCGGAGCGTGTGCTTAATGATTGCCATGCTGGGGCATGTGGTGGTCACTTATCCGGGATTGCTACAGCCCAATGTATTATGCGAGCTGGTTACTTTTGGACTTCAATCTTGAAAGCTTGTATTAACCCTATCAAGAGATGTCACCCTTTCCAGGCGTTTTCTCGGAATATACACTCGCATCCAGTGCCCCTTCATTCGGTCATCACCGTCGGTCGCTTCACCAAGTGAGGGGTGTATTTCATAGATTACAAACTAGCTTCAGCTGGGGGGCATCACCATATCATAGTGGCTATGGACTACTTTTCCAAATGGGCTGAGGCCATGCCTACCGTAAAAGCCGATGGTGCTACAGCATCCCATTTCGTGTTCAATCAAATTATTACTCGGTTCGGTATTCTGAAAGAGATTGTCACTGACTATGGCAGTCATTTCCAGAACAAAATGATGGAGGATTTTTCTCTCAAGCTTGGGTTTCGTCAAGAACACTCATCTTCTTACTATCCCCAAGCGAATGGTCAAGTTGAAGCAATCAATAAGTCTTTAAAGACCATTCTCCAATGTACCATCCAACAAAGCAAGAATAACTGGCACATTATGTTATATCCTGCTTTGTGTGCATATCAAACTGCAGTCAAGACTGCCACCAGGTTCTCACCGTTTCATCTAGTACATAGTGTGGAGTCGATTTTACTGATTGGATGCGAAATCCCTTCGCTTAAATTGGCCATAGAGCTCCTCCCTGATACGATGGGTATTGAGAAACATTTAATCCACCTTGAGCAACTTGAAGAGCAGCATCGAGATGCCGCCATGGCTATAGATGCCAATAAACGTCGTGTTAAGGTTCAGTATGATAGGTATGTTCGTCCCTGGCAATATGCTGAAGGTGAATTGGTCCTCTTATATGACCAAGCTAAAGAACCATTGGGGGTAGGCAATTTTAACCCCATGTGGCACGGTCCTTACATTGTGAGGTGTGTCTTGGAAAAGGGAGCCTATGAGTTAGAGGACTATGAGGGGAACGTCTTGAAGGAGTCTAGAAATGGGCTCTACCTCAAGCGGTATTACACTTGAACTTCTAGTTCGAGCTAATACGTTTGTATACTATTGTATAGTTATTTCTATACATAGTTTAGCTTGCTTTTGGTTTTTAGGTCTGCTGATTAGCTTCTGTTTGATTGACAGATGTTAGCAGAATCTCCTATGTTCTTAGGGTTAACGGATGGTGCTAGCTGTCATACGCAGCAGCTTGCTTCTGTTGCCTAGGTTATTTATTCACCTGGCCATCTAGTTGTGTCTTCAGGAGGTGCTTGTCTTGGTCGTACATCTAACAATGTGGCTGAGTATAGTGCCATGATTGAGCTACTTCGGATGCTATTTTACATGGCGTCCAGTCTTTAGAAGTCCGCTTAGATTCAAAACTGGTTGTCTCAGTTGAATGGTCAGTACTGCGTGAGGGATCCTACGCTACTATGGAAATTCCTAAGGGTAAGACTCTTGGAAAAACATTTTGTTTCAATTAAATACATTCATGTTCCGAGAAGTATTAATCATATATCTGATGCATACGCTAACTATGTATTAGATTGGAATTTGTCACATTCACAATGAAGCACACAAATAAAAGATACATTTGTACATACACACATATAGTAGAACCAGAGAACAAAAGCTTTTTATAAATAATATGTCCAAAATGGTAGTGTCATAATACAAAAATGGAGCCCGTAGCCCTAAAAAATATACATATCGATACAAAAATGGGACCCTGAGATATCTACTCCCTACGAAGAGGCCTAGCTGTCGCCCCGACAGGATGTGTCTGATAGTAATACTGTACTGCATTTGATATATGCTACAGTAGTCGTACCCAGTTACCCGGCACCCCCACTACGTGGTGTTGCATATCCTCTGGTAGCTGCTCCACCTCTATCTGTGGTACCCTGGCATCCATCCGTGATAGGTTTCCCCACAGAGTCTGTAGTGGACGCATTGCTGCAGCACCCCCTACCTCATCACCCCTGCCCCGACGACAATGTCTCGGGAAACCCTCGGGTCTCACTGGGCCCTTGTCTGTGAGAAAAACAATTAAACATTAATATATGATACTACCCCCAAAAATATTTTTGCATTTACATCTGTAATAAAAAATCCATAAAAATTTAATACACCAAAAGCCTAAAAAGAGTACTCACCAATGTCTCCGTCTGCTGCATCTAGAGGAAGCGGCATGTCACGATCCTGGCGGAAGTCTATCCCTGCATAGGGGTAGTCCTCTATGGCTACAAACTTCCGGTCCCACCATTTAAAGAATTCCTCTGTGTAGGGTGATGCCTAAAGGCCACCACCCTATTGCGTCAAGACCTCTGCCCACCGGGTCATGGCTGGGTCGCGGAGACTATGAGGAGGGACCTCAACCCTCGGACTGAGCCCCAGAACTCGCTCAAAGAAGGAACTGCCGTATCTAAAGTTTTTTTCCTCCCCTTGCTTGCACTCTGTCAGCTGGGTCTTCATGGACCCCAGTAGCATGGTAGATCAGTCAAATATCATGGGCTGCATACATTGCGATGCATAGAACATCACTGTCCTGGATGCCTGGTGCAGAGCTTTTGAACCAGTAATCCGCACTAAGGTGGCCACTACAACCTTCATGCTTAGGTTGACTATGGATCTGATGGGCACCTGACTCCCCACTGCTCGAGTATTTGGAATACAATACCTCTCTATATAGGCAAGGATGGTGATTCCACCATCCACAGAACGAGACCGAAGGCTTGCCACCTCACCTCGGTTGGAAAAACCAGTAATGAAGTAGATATCTTCCACTTCCAATGAGAGTATTTTCTCATCTAGGTTGAAGTTCTGTGCATCGACATCCTAGTAGTCTATCAAGTGGCGGAGCAATAGATTTTGGGCCCTTAAACGCCCTTATGCTCCAAAATTTGTATAGCCCACATGCTTGTAGCGCTTACTGTGCACGCACATCATTGTGGACGGCCTCATCCACTTGGTCATGCTCCCTCTCTCTCCACTCTAGAATCATCTTGGAGGGAGAAAAACCAAAGAGTTTAGTCAATTTCATTTAAAAACTAGCTTCACAGCCGTACCCGCGGGAAATTTTGATTACAGAGGCGGGTACCCATGTTCAACTCGTGCGTTGACTGCAAGTACCTTGCCCTACCCACGACTCGCATAGTTATAGCCCGCGAGTAGCACCGAAACCATTTAGGGCTTGGCCAAATTAAAAATACTACCAATGAAAATTGAAATAAAAGCATTGAAATGGAAGACATGGATGAGACTACTAACCTGCTCCTGACTGTTCGATGATCGAATGCCCATAGCTCCCAGAATCAGCAGTTGAACTTCAAGGTGAAAACTAACCACAAAACTCCAAATGGGTGAATAGTAAAAATGAATTGTAAATTGTAAATTTTTGTTACTATTTATAATTTTCAAAACCAACTTGTCTATAGTTTTCGCCATTTAATGTTGTTTTGGACTAATACAATGTCATGGAGTAGTATTTTTCAACCAGATTTCTTCCGTGAGACTTGTTTTGGACCATTTCGTGCCTACAACAGGTATATTTCACACCTGGAATATAGGTTAGATGTCATTTTCACATACATTATGCATTTGACCTTTTTACCACTTTCATAAACTGTAGGTGCGACCCCGATTCTTAACTGACATGGAACCTTCACACTATTATAGAAGTGTCTTTATCTGGCAGTAGGGCCTTTCCGAACATGGGTACCCTAGTTAGGACCCATTTTTGCATTATGTATCCCATGTCGTTGTTTGTCCTTAGGATCGGGAGTCCTTTGTAGTTACGCCACGACTTTGCGATAAAGAATCATACTCTTCTTTGTCTTATGTTGGCCGTCTCCCATAAGGACTCCCCCCATTTATATCAAGTTGTGATTGCATTGCATCATCCTACTTGCCGCTTGAGCCTTGTGACGGCTCCCCTTACTCAGTTGTTAGCGTGGTGCCTGAGCACTTTTCCCTGTCGAGCCCTACAGAGCTTCCATTTGTCCTTCACAATTTGATGACCTTTTGACCCTGAGGGAACACCCCCCCTCGAGTGTCCACATCCTGCACACACTTCCTTGCATTGACCATAGGTATGTTCCACTGCTTGGGACTAGTCTGCTCATTATTTGACACTCGTTCCCTCACTTGTTGTACTATAAGCATTTTTTTTCAAGCTTTCCCAAATATGAAAAAGACCAAAAAATAAAATATTCCAAAAAGCCAGATGGGATTATGGTTACTACTTCTAGTTAGTAGTTGTTGTGTCGCCGTTGAACAGAGCATTCATTCCACTCCATACATTATGAGTTGGGACTATAGTTGGACCTTAGGAGTTGTACTTGTTTCTCAGTTTACTCCACCGATTGGTTAAGCTTCTAGTCAGTATCGAGCCCTTTGTGGTGCCTCATGCATCGCACAGTTTATCTTGAGTCTATGCTTCCTGAGTCTATCCATCTACTCATGCTCTTGTTCAATGGAAGTCTTGAAACCAGAGTCGGCCACTCCTTAGATTTCTTGGATATTGCATGTCGGCCATCCTTATTGAGTCAGTTCGTTTCACCTGAGATCTTCCAAATATTTTAGCGTAGCTGGTACCTCGTGCTGGATGATGGGGGATGCCTCAATGCCCTCCTTCCAGTGAGTCTCATTCCATCGAATTCAACCCATTTATTCCGGGACTTGAGGCTTAGAGTTCGGTTGAGTACCTTGAGGCTTTCAGTCATTAGTGGCAGGTTCTCTCTCCATCAACAGTTTTGGGAATACACCAATGTCCTCTGATCGATGGATTCATCTTAGTGTTCGACTTCAACACATCTATTCACACTCTGATGATTGTACTCTGTTCCTTGATGCCCATTTTCATCATTGGTGGGTTATCTCGCATCTGTTAATGGTATACATCATTGACCGGTAATCAGACGATGTCACATCAGGTTCGACCCCAACTCCTTTATTCACTTGATGGGACTTGCACCGTCGAAGACTTGTGTAGAAGACCCCAGGTGATAGTGGCATTCAGTATGCTACTTATGATTATGACTTTACATCTGAGATATCACCTCTTAGATATCAGCAGTTTGTACCTCCAGTTTTCACTAGTTGTTTCCTTTTTAGGAGGAGACCATATCTTACTGTAGAGGGATCATGGCTATGATCACTTATGACATGTATTCACTATGTACTTCCTACTCATGCCCATTGTATCAGATTGTTGTACTATACCGACATGTATTCAAGGATACTATTGTATTATGATGAGTGAGCTGCTCCTTTCACTTGTGTCTCCATCACTCCACTTTTGAGATTTATAATGTATTTCGGCCATCATAACATTAGTCTCTGACCTCACACATTAGGGGGCATCTGTTACAACGTAATTCTCCACCTTGTGAGCATCAACACTCTTTGGCCTGCAGGATCCATTTTACTAACTCAGATCCACTTTATATCCTTCAAACACACTATTTTCCCTATTTTTTCCTCTGTACGCTAGCTGCATCACTACAGTGGGCATACCCGCAAGTTGCATCACGATAGCCTGTGGGTAGCATGTAAAATGGTAAAAATCACTAGTTAATTACTTTTTACTCCCAAAAAGCGGTCATAGGGTGACCTTTGGCCCTCCATTTTCCCCGAAACGTCTCGATGTGTCCTTCACTTACCTTTGGGAGGACTATATATTGAGCACATATGGCTTATGGATGGGGGGAGAAGGAAGAGCAAGAGAACTCTAGTGGATTTTTTCCCTATCTTGAGTCTACACTCATTGATCCTTATAGTTATGAACCCTTTATGTTCACCTTCCAAACTCCTATCATAGTTTGAGTTTTCCATTCCATGGAGGATTGAAGTGGTGGACGCACAAGTGGATTGACCCAGATGTTGGTTCAGATTGGTTGCCGGCAAGAGGTCATATCTCATTGTACTTCTTGTTATCTATTAATAGAAATACTCATATTCTTGTCCATTAATGTTGTGAATGTTGTTTATATTACATTGGGTTGCATTTACTTATAATATCATGGACCATTGCTATTGATGATGTTAATGCCATTTATATATTATATGTGTTTGTTGTATATTGGCTGTCAAGACTAATTTGCAGGTTCAAGTGCACGGATTGAAAGCTCCAACGGGGATCTACATCAAACGTTTGGATCGAGGTTTGCTATATTCTTCATTATCTTAGCATTGTCATTTATATAGCAGAGTATTGAGAATTGAGTTAATTTCTGGTAGTCAATTGTCTGTTGTGGTTCACCCCAAGCCAAAGGAAGTTTTCTCCAACACACTGGTTGGTAGTGTGCATCCATGATTTGTACGCCTTAGAAGACAAATACAGTTGGAAGATGATATGGGGTTTGGGTAATATTTCTATGCACACACTGAATAGGACCTGGAGCAAGGTGATGCATGAGGGATTGTTGAGTAGTGAAGGAATACCTCTTAGTTTTGTGTGGGGAAAGTAATGTTGAGCCCAAGTTGGCTAAGTCCACGCAAGGTGTTTGCAATTCTGGAGGTAAACCAAATATGACTGTTTGTCTTTACTTGTTTTTTTGTAACTATGAGATGTTGACAGAGTGGTATTGAGTACCGAAGTGGGTTGGAATCCCAAAGTGGTATGGAGCATGGAAATGGATAATGATACTATTGAAGGTAGAGACCTCCTGGCAGATAATCAGGTTTGCATGGTATTTCTATGCACACATTCAATAGCACCTGGAGGAAGGTGATTCCTAAGGGACTCTTGAGTAGTGAAAGGGTACCTTCTTGGTCTTGTGTCAAGTGGGTATCGTGGACCCCAAACTCGTTGAGTATGATAGAGGTGCTTGTAACTCAGAGGTGAGTTTACTAGTTATAATTTCCCTCCATTACATTTGCATCCTATTAACCCAACTATGTGCTGGCTTGTCTTGAGATTAAATCTAGATGTGACCATAGAAATCTTGTTAACCAAGTTGTGCATTATCTTGGATTGAGAATGAATTTATGTGACTGTGGACTTCCTATTAACTCAATAGAGGATGGATTGAGGATGGAATGGCTGTTGCCTTCTACCGATTTGGCTATGAGTAAGGTATACATAGTTCCCCTTTCCTAAAGGAAATCATTCCCAGCATGGGGTTGGCCTCTTAGCAGAAATATCATATCCTAGATAGAGTGCCTATGGTTGTGTGGAACATTTATCTTGCATAGCCAGTTGCTTGGAGTAGCCACATTCAAGATAAGTTTCTATTTTTTATATCTTATTTTATTTCATTTCCATGGTATGAATCCTGATGAGAAATGATGAATATGCATGCTATAATTAGTGGCCATGATTATGAATTATGGTAGTTAGTAGTAAGCATGATTCTTGATATCTAAGTGTTATATATATGATATTTTACTTCATGAAATTCTCGCATAAAGATGTATGCTTGATAGATGAAAGTAAATTATACATACAACTCTAACTCTACATGAATTCAATGATTTTCATTAGAGTTAAAGTTGTCAAGAGTGGTTGTGGCACATGATGGTTGTCGTGCAATGGTTAAAGGTTTTCGCGCAGTGGATTGTCCAATGGTTAGCTCAACGCATGTAGTATATTTGTGTGATAGGGAAATTGTTAAGTGCAAGAGTGCACGAGACTAAAGTTTAGTCAATGCGGTATCTTGCTTAGAGTAAGTCCAATGTGTACATCACACTGAATAAAACAAGTAAACTTTATGCGCTGACTGCTACATAGTAATAAACTTAATAAAGAGACATAGAATTGTCTTGGTATCTGAAAGAAAAGGTCCCTCGTGGTCACGATAGACCACTGAGGTCATTGGGGATGTGACAATGGTATCAGTGCAATGCTTTAACACTTGGAATTTGAGTGCAAAAATAACTCAATGTGTTAATGTTAAAGTAACTAGCAATATTTATTAATGTGTTATCTAATGAAACTTTTCTTTTTGCACAGCTCTAGCAGAAACAGTTTTAGAAAAATAGGATCGTAGAACAATAATATAAAATAAGATGCAAAAATAAAACACATAAATACAATACAAGAGAGACACTAATATATGTGGTTCACCTAATATGGGTTACATTCATAGAGAAATTTCTTGTCTTTTTATTATACCATCCAACAAATGAAGGGATACAACCCACAACACATCAGCTACAATTTCCTCTTCACTCTCTCACACAATCACATAGATATTTTTCACAATACTAAAAAATACAATAAAAACCCGTATTACAATGCCTTCCTTTTAAAGAGGGATTACCATAGGCAAATACCACGGGCTACCCAATCCCAAGGTCCTTTAAACTTGTCATGTCTCCTCTTTACTATTTTTTTTTTGTTGCACGGGTCTAGTGACCAAATATTACTGCTTAAATACTACGCCACAAGATGTGAACTTCACTTAAAAATAGGTCCTATGCATAACCTTATGAAAGTATGCATATTAAAAATCCCTATGGAATGACCATCATGACTTTTACTAAAGTGCTATAGTCTTACAGACTATACGCACCATAAAGACTCACATCTTATATAATAGACTTCACTTGAATAAGTATGTGTGCAATAGAGTCCCCTTACATAAACATTATGAAACATCCTAGCCTCTCTGTGAAATGCAAAAAGGATTCAATACTATTAAATATGAACCATATATATATCTATACATTTACACATATATCCATATGCACTTAATACTTAATTTAGAATAGTTTGTACTTGTGAATGCACTATCTCAACCAATATTAAAGATCTTGGTTTTAATATATATATATATATATATATATATATATATATTACCAAGTAATGAGTTTGAAATAAATTGCAATACATTAATAATCTAATATGTCATTTATTAATACTAACACATGCCATCTATTAATACTAGGCATTATATATATACAACTATATACATATTAATCAAAACATGTGAGCTTGATTATTTAAACCCACATATAAAATGATTATATATATATATATATATGTAATTATATTTGTACATATATATAAACCAACATTATGGGCCTTGGCTTGTGTAGCCAACATAACAATGTATTAAAGGTTGGGCACTAGTGATATCTCGACCCCATATCTAAATAAAGGGCTAACCCTAACATTTTAATGATATAACACTTAGAGTAATGAAATTCGACTTTCTAAGCGACTAAACCAAAGGTGGCCATAAGCCTCGAATTAGTGGACCGGGGCTACGTAAAACATACAATATAAACTAAAGTATAAGCATGGGTTATATTAACGTTATGTTGGTTGGTCCAAGGTTGACTCGTTCCAATTGTGTCTTGAGTGGGGATGTGGATTGTGCCACGCAGGCTTGACCAACCCAAACCTTACGTTTTAAATCCTGCTCGGGTTGCCATGATGGCAGGTATGCACAAAATTTCGCCCGCGTGGAATGGTTTAACACTTGCTATGTTATGGTGTTCGTCGACGTTGTAAGAGGTGGGTAAACTACATTAATGAAGCTCCTTCAAACAACTATGCCCTGACATAGTACCACCACGTTCAAGACGTACCAAGTACTCTCAACAGACTCCATTAAAGCCTCCAACTGCTTTGGTTCGTTGATTTCGACCCTACCCATTTTATGGGCATTTGGGAAACGATCCATGCCATTGATATGGATTTGATGAACTTTGCGCCCAACAACTCTACGTTTTTACATTAAATTCCTGAGTCACCGGTTGCAGTGGTTACCAAACCTTCTCTTCCCGGTGCACCAATGTTTGATATAGGTCGAGCTTCGACAGTCTTCACTATGTTTGTGTTGAGGCTCCTCACAGAGAGAGCTTCTGCTCTGCGCAGAAGGTGGAAACAATGCTCCAAACTGTATTAATGGAAACTACAACATTTTTCTTAAGCCTTGACTATTTATGCATGTTTATTAATTAAATTTATAAAGGTTTGAAGATATGAAGCCCGACTTGACATGCGTTTAACCATGTGTTTCGCCGAGATCTGTTTGGTCACTCCATACTGTTTTATGATGTGGAAAATGCATAACGTGGTTATTTACTTTGCTGCGATTAATGTTTATTAAAATGTGTATGGTTCTCTAATGCTATTCGAGCATATAGGTAAGCATGAAAATACATAGTTACAGTAGTATGGTACTTCATTAATTACTGAAAAGGGTTTTCATGTTAAACGCATCTTTAAGGTTTAAATGGTGTTGTGTGAATCGTGAACATGCAATGGTATTGTTTATCCAGTTAATAATTAAAGATTGGGTTGAGGGCGATATGCATTCCAAACTTGTGTGCGAAATGGTTTGATTATGTGAATTGGAATACTATTTATCTTTCAACATTGGTAGTCAAATAATTTCATCTATTAATGCTCCCTAAGCACAAACGTCATGCTTAGCCTAAGAAATATATATATATATATATATATATATATATAATATCAATATGAAATCGCGATGCAACAAAGAACTGTTAACACATATACACTAGTTATGACTTACAGAAACATAGGTGAAACCCTTACCTACATATAGTGTTTTCATTATGAATTAATGCATCCATACAATATTGCAAATGCCAACGGTTATGGAAATCACATTAATATAAAAACGTTGAAGCCTAAAATGCATTCCGGAATTAAATGATAGATGTTTAACCCAGAAATGGGATTCAAAACGAGAATCCAACCCGAAATAAAACATTAAGTAGCTCATTTAATTTTCGTAAATAATTAACTTAGATATGCCATATTGAGGTAAAAAAAATCATTCATGACCAATTTCATTATGGGTATACCAGCGTAGATCCATCTTAAACCCATATCTATCAAGCACCCAGAGGGATCCAATTTCTTGAGGTGTATTTCTTTTTTTAAATTCAAACTCAAGAAATTTAATCTCTCTTGATTGATAGATCCGGGTTTAAGTTTTAATTTTTTAGTTTATAAACGAACATCTATTTTTTAATTACTTTTCATAATATTTTATCTTATGAGCCGACATGGATTTTTTTAAAATATTTTTCATAATTTTATTTTTTTTTACATTTTAATTAATGACCGACAATACATTTTACTTTTTTACTTTTCATTAAAAACTTTCCATTACATTTTACTTTTTTTTACATTTTAATTAATGGCCGACAATACATTTTACTTTTTTTTAATTTTTCATTACATTTTACCTTTTTTACTTTTCATTAAATACTTTCCATTACATTTTACTTTTTTTACATTTTAATTAATGGCTGACAATAATAAAGACAAACGTTTATAGCCTAGGATTTAATTCAAACGAAAATACATGTTCATGTATTATATATCCTAGGATTTAATTCAAACAAAAATACACATCCTTTTATTAATCACAGACATAATATTAATTTATTATTATTATTATGTTAAAGACAAACTTTATTTATTATGGCTGACTATAAGGACAAACGGGGACAAACGTTACAGGATCTCCCCCATACTGGGCTGTAGAGCACCTCGTTTCACTCAGTGCAAAAACTCTGTCGATCTGCTAACTTGAATTATTGTATATCTAAATCTTAGCATTCATAGGGTTTCTGCTTAAATGTAAAAGAAACATAAATAATTACATTAAGCCCTTTTTGGGTTTTGAAGTAAACACTAGCATAAAATATTTAGGAAAATATAAGGGCTAGACATGTAAACCTCACGGTTTACATGCCTTCCCATTCCTACCATTAAAATAAAAGCATGAAATCTATCAAGTACTGGATATGTAAAATACCAGGACATGCATTATATGAAATATATTCAATAAAACCCTAGGTTAGCACACAAACCATATTCAGTTTGTCTTAATTGCTGCAGACACATAAAAAATTATATGGACCACGATTCTGTCTATCTACTGTAAACATAATGTAATCATTCTCACATCAATTCTCAAACCATAAATATTTTAGGTCTTTCAATCTGATCGTTAACTGAAAACATATTACCGAGATCTAAATAGTCTAGGTGAGATTCATGCTCATGATATCCATAATACACTGTACATCTGATCAGATCTGATAAATAGGCCATTCACTGTAAATCAGAGATATTCAGAAACACATATTAATACTGTCTCAAAAAATGTTAATATGCAAGAACAACATATAGATACTTATCTGAAATCTGATGACCAGTGGAACCAAGCACAAACCTCCCAGCCTTTGACCAACAAGTTTCCCTTGTTTTTAGGTCACCCCTGAGCTGATTTCACAGTCCCCCAGGTCAGAGTGTATATTTTAAATTACCCTTAACTGGTTCCCCAAGTTATTTAGGATATTTTTGTGGCAGTAGGAAACCCAACATCCAACTCAGTACTCTCGAGCTCCAGGGGATTTGAAGACTCAGCCATTAAGAGAATCATTCAATCACAGCCTAGTCAGAGTAAAATGTAGTGCTCCTACAAGCTTGGGGTAGTTCTCCTACCTGCACACAATTAAGTGGCCAAGCCAATATCCAGCTGTATGATTCCTCTTAATCTGGACCAGTTTGGTTCTCCCAAATATGCCCTCCTTCACTTGTCTTCATTTGTCTCAGGTTATTTTTTTCCTAGCACCCATTGCTCTTGTGTGTTGAGGATCATGAGAATGTGAATAATGAAATGTTTTCAATGAGTTTCACTTTTTATTCTCTTAGGTGTGAAATTCCATATTTTATGAATTCTTTTAATTCATTAGTCTCTCGAATCTTTTCTTTAGGGTTTGCCATTTTCTCCAATAATAATTTCTCATTTTACTTTAATTGGAATTTTCCCGCCAACCCTTAGGGGACTGTGACTCCCATCTCATTAGTCTGCTAGTCCACATGGTCATTAGAAATCAATTTATCAGATTTTAAAAATCACCTAAGTAAAATGAAATAATACTTAGCAAAATATAATAGGGGTTCAAAGTCCAAAATTGGGGTATTACCAAACCATTGGCCAAAATACAACCGAAAAATTTCTTTTGGGAGCCCACTATCCCCCACACCCCCCTGTTGGGACAAGTGTACACTCCACCCGCACAACATATAAAACTGGGGTACAAACACAGCTCAACAACAAGATCTATGAATCAGGAAGATAATCAGGCTCCACAACCAACAAACAATGAAGTCATTGTAGTAGAAGAACCGAGAAGTTAGCTAATTGGATGATCATCATGGATGATGCACACAATTACTATGATCATAACATTCTATCCATAACTAGCACGTATCCTATTTCATTAGGAATAATGCCAAAATATGCTTTCTTTGTAAAAATATTATTTTTTTGATTGGTTAAAATTCACCAAATGGTTGAGGAAATAATATTTTTTATTGTGAAGATGGTGAGTGTGTCAACTAATCACAAAAGTATGTGGAAAATATTTTTTTTAATGGGGACCATTTCTCGGCAAATCGAGACATTTTTCGGCAAAAAGAAGAGTTAACGCAGTTTCAACATGAGTTAGGCAGCTACGAATATGGGTTTAAGAGTCTTGAAACTCTAAATCGCATTCAATAACCAGCGTATTCCATGAGTGAAACCTGTAAGTAAAATAGTTTTTAATTTCTACATATCTAAGAAAACAGTGGCGCAATTATGTGATAGGAGTGGTGGAGCATCCATTCCCGAGCATGATCTGACTAGTAACAAACTCATAAACTTATCCTAAATTGAAATTGGTTGAGCAATCAAACTTGATCATGCATTTGGCGTGCAACGAAAAAAAATTTCAAGGAAGAAATTAAACTGATAATGATTTTCAAAAATCAAAGTGTTTGAATCACAAATTTGGCAGGAAACTTAAAAAATTTCATGGAAGAAATAATACCGAGAATGTTTTTCGAAAATCCTTTTTTTGGCGGTGATATTTGGCATGGTGATGAAAGAACGAAAACATTCCTCTATATCTGTCCTTATACCTTTGGCCATCAAGACGACTCACAACAAAGACAATTCCTAAAAATTCATCGAAGCAAAGAATTCTTTTGAAAACTTCATTGTGTTGAAGGTATGTCGTGCAGGCTAGAAAATTCATCTGAATTTTGAATTTAATAGTGATTATATAAAATGATTGGTTGACTCTCTAAATTTCTGGAAAAGATGTTTTTATGAAATGCAATGACAATGGTCAAGTGTGTAAATCATCCACATGCAAGCAGATTCTTTCATAAATTCTTTATCCCTCAGAGGAGAGATTTTTTTTATCCCAAGTCTACTTAAGCCTTGTTTTTCAACACTTAAACCATTTTTGCCAATGGCTAGCATTTTTCTGGGAAGGTGCAAAATAGGCCAAATTTATGTTTTGGCAGGAAAATATCTTCATTACCAGAGACTCTATTCCCAAAAGGAGTCAATGGTCAAGTGAATAAATCATCCACCTACAAACTTATGCTCCCAAAAATTTTGTATCCCTCAAATATGAGAAATGGTGGGAATTTTCCTAAGGCCATTTAGGTCAGTTTTAGATTCAAAACAGGCTGAGTGGTTTGTTACACCCAAACTATACTCATAGCCAGATTCAGTGTATACACCCCTAAAGATACTTGGACTAAATAATCATCCTGGGAGGATTTGTGCTCAGTTGTGCTAGGTCTTGAAGGGTCGTCGCAGGTTGCACACTAGCAACATGCGACGTCGCATCTTGCTCCACTAAAGGGTGTGACAAGGTTAGTTAATGGGAAAAAATAGCTTATTCGAGATCCTTCTTGAAACTTGCTCATTTAGGGTCTTATCCCTGACCTCTAGGGGAGCTGGTACTCGACTCCTAACTCTTTGGGAGGATCCCCTATCTCTCTCCTACCATTTCTCAACCTTTCCTATCCATACCCTATCCACTTAGTCCTATATAAGTAAAGCTCATTCCCATCCCAAGGGGAGGAAGCCTATGGTATCTACATGCTGGTGAAATCACTCTTAGAACACCTCCATTCACCTATTGGAGAACTCATACTTCCTTGGAAGGATGTGGCAATTGGCTTGGTCTGAGAAGGGCTACTACGTTAAGTCTTGGTTGTAGTTCTATATCTCTATAATGTACTCCTCTATTTACAGTAATACAAATGCTTTCCACCAATATTGTTCATGTGTGTAATGATATTGAGTAGTTTACCTGCTTAACTGTTTACTTAGATCTCTTATTGTATAGATGTCTTTTACTAGTTTCTCTTGTTTCTTTGTCTTGACAGGTCTTGCAGCTTGGATCTGATGACCGTGAGACGTGGAGCAACATTCAGGCGAAAGGATTGCGAAGTAAAAGGTAAGACATCTAGTACTCGATCCTTAAGTAGATCTAGGAGATGTATTTGTAGTCTGTTCTATTTGTTCTAGACTCACATTGAGCTAGGGAGATCTTGCTCACGTCTGCTCTAGTGGATTGTCCGATAACATGGTTGTTTTGAAAGGCCAATATTTTCTTGACCATAAACTTGTTTTAAAACCCGAGCCAATGGTCAAGTTAATAAATCATCCACCTGCAAGATGATACTTTCCTAAAAAATTTATCCCTCACAGCTGAGAAATGGTGGGCACTTAACCAAGGCTACTTAAGCCCTTTTTCTTGACACTTTTAACCAATTTTGCCAGTGGCGAGCATTTTTTTGGGAGGGTGAAAAACAAGCGGAATGACTGTTTGGCAGGAAAATATCTCCATGACCAGATTTTTTTTTTAAATGAGTCAATTGTCAAGCGAATAACTCCTCCACCTACAAATGTATTCTCTCAGAATTTTTTTATCCAACACAAGTGAGAAATGGCGGTCATTTCCCTAAGGCCATTTAGGCCAGTTTTAGGTGCAAAATAGGCCGATGTCTGTTTTGGCAAGCAATATATTCTTGACCATAGACGTTTTTTAAAACCTAAGCCAATGGTCAAGTGTATAAATCATCCACCTGCAAGTTGATGTTTTCCCAAAAAAATTATCCTTAATAGGTTACAAACAATGGGAATTTACCCAAGGCTACTTAAGCCCCCTTTTTCAACACTAAACCAATTTTTCCATTGGTGAGCATTTTTATGGGAGGGTGCAAAACAGGCTAAATGGTTGTTTTGGAAGGAAAATATCTCCATGACCAAAGACTTTTTTTACAAAATGAGTCAATTTTAAATTGAATAAATAATCCACCTACAAACTTATGCTCTAAAAAATTTTTTATCCCTCAAATATGAGAAATGGCGGTCATTTTTCTAAGGCCATTTAGGCCACTTTTAGGTGCAAAATAGGCTGTGGCTGTTTTGGAAGTCCAATATTTTCTTGACCATAGACTTTGTTTCAATTGTGATCTAGTGGTCAAGTGCATAAATCATCCACCTACAAGATGATGCTTTCCTAAAAAAAATTCCCCTTACAAATGAGAAATGGTAGGAATTTTCCCAATGCTAATTAATCCCTTTTTTTCATTATTTAACCAATTTTGCCAATGGAGAGCATTTTTCTTTGAGGGTGCAAAACAAGATGAATGACCGTTTTGGCAGGAAAATATCTCCTTGACTAGAGACTTTGTTTCAAAACTCAGCCAATGATAAAATAAATAAATCATCCACCTACAAACTTATGCTCTCATAAAAAAATTATCCCTCAAAGGATAAAAATGGTGGGAATTTTCGTAAATCCATTTAGGCCAGTTTTAGGTGCAAAATAGGCTGAGTGGCTATTTTGGCAAGCCAATATTTTCTTGACCATAGACCTTTTTTCAAAACTAATCTAGTAGTAAACCACATAAATCGTCCACCTGCAAGATGATTCTTTCCTAAAACCAATTTTCCTCACAAATGAGAAATGGTGGCAATTTTCCCAATGCTACTTAAGCCATTTTTTTTCAATACTTAACCAATTTTTCCAATGGCGAGCATTTTTCTTTGAGGGTGCAAAACAAGATGAATGGCCGTTTTGGCTGGAAAATATCTCTTTGACCAGAGGCTTCATTTCAAAACTCATCCAATGGTAAAGTGAATAAATCATCCACCTAGGAACTTATGCTCTCATAAAAAAATTATCCCTCAAAGGTGAAAAATGGAGGGCATTTTCCTAAGGCCATTTAGGCCAGTTTTAGGTGCAAAACAGGCTGAGTGGTTGTTTTGTCAAGCCACTATTTTCTTGACCATAGACTTGTTTTCGAAATTGATCTAGTGGTAAACTGCATAAATCATCCACCTGCAAGATGATGCCACTAGTAGATTTGAACCCAAAATCCGACGAGCAAATCCGACGACCTCCGACGAAATGGACTGTGTCGTCGGATTTTTCTTTGAAATTTTCTTTTTATTTATTTATTTTTTAAAATCTCTAGAAATATCCGTCAGATATCCGACATCTGTTTGAATATCCGACGAGGCTGGCAGGCTATCCAACGGATATTCAGATATCCGACGCTTTGGTTGTCGGATAACGGACTTCATTTTGAACCCGAAGAGGTCGGATATCCGACGGATGTTTTCCCAATGGTCACAATATTAGTGTCGTCAGATATCCAACGTAGGTTTGACTTTTTGACTTTTACGATTTATAAATATCAAACCATTCTGACATGTTTTCCATACCAGTGACGGTTTGCGGATGTTTTTTTGTTCGACGGACTGTTTTTCATTTTTTTTGTTATTCAAGTGAGAAAAGTACTCTGGAGCTTCATTTTCTAAGATCGATAATCTTCATTTAAGCTCTTTACGAGAAAATGTCAACTATGAATATTCCCGATCCAGATGAACAAAATCGACAATTGCTTGCTAGATTGTGGGAAGGAGTTGAAAGAAGGGGTGATGGTAAATGCTATTGTCCATGTAATCAATGCAGAGGCTTTAAGAGGAGAAGAATTTTGATTACAACAGCCACAAAACATTGTAGGGAGCATGGGCACGCCGAGGGGGACATGAATACCATCCATTTGTAAGTTTGCATTATATATGTTTTTATTTTGATTGCTTTTGTAAATTTATGTATTATTATAATATTTCTTATTTTTAACCAACAGTACAATTGGTCGTTGTTCTTTGTAACTTTTATCTATTGATTGTTTCATGTAATTATAAAGGAAAGACATCCTACGGCATATCGTCTGGATCAGCAAGTGCTTCCAGAACAAGTACAGGAGGAACATGGAGCTATGAATATTAATGGAGAACAAGTTAATGATCACATTGAAGAAGATGATCATACTGATAACATAGTTGAAGATGATGTTACAAATACTTTGATCCATGATTCATTTAATGTTGGAATGGATGATGATGATGATCATGAAAATGATGAACATTTTGATGATATTCATGATATACCTCTTCTTGACAAGGCATACGAACCCCTTTATGACGGCTCCAAGACAAATCTTCTCTCTGCTATATTGTTGGTAATGAACTTGAAGGTTATGAATGGTCTTTCAAACATATCAGTCACACGGATGTTAAGGTATGTAATATATTCCATCAGAGTATATATATGATTGTCATGTATTTTATTGTTAATTCATATATAAGTCAAATTACTACGGATGAAATTTGTTTCATTAATATTATTTCTATATTATATTAACCATATTTTTATTTTAATTTGTTGTAGCATGATAGGTGAATATTTGTTACCACCTTCAAATATTTTACCTCGCACATATCGAGATTTATTTGCCATCATGAAAGAAATTGGAATGCAGTATGAAGCAATTCATGCATGCCCCGATGATCATGTTCTTTATTACAACCAGCATGAATTTGCAACAAAATGTCCTGAATGTCATATCAGTAGATATCGCACAAATGAAGTAACTAAAAAGGTGCCTTGCAAGGATCTACATTATATTCCCATTATTCCCTGTTTGCAACGACTGTTCAGGTGCAAAAAAATAGCGTAGTTTATGGATTACCATGCATGGAACAGAAGTCAAGACGACATTATTTGGATGCCTGTAGATGGGTCTGCATTTAGAGATATGGAGGAAAAATGGCCTCACTTTAAAGACGAACCTCGTAATCTTAGGATTTCTTTGGCAGCAGATGGTGTCAATCCTGTTACAGAGATGAGATCTTTTTACTCGGTGTGGCCTATTTTTGTTATCAACAACAACATTCCTCCATGGTTGACAATAAAGAGGGAGCACATAATGTTGTCGATGATTATTCCAGGTACAAACACTGTAGTTTTTTTTATTACAGTGGTATATTCTCATTTGTCATTTTTTGTCTCATAATGTTATATATATATTTAAAGTTTTTCTATTGTGAAATATGGTTTATATATCTAAACGGCACGTCTCATAATCAGAATATTTATTTTATATGTTCAAATCAATCAGGTAAGTACCAATTCAAAGATATGAATGTACATATCGAACCTCTTATTGATAAGATACTGAAGTTATGGAATGGAATCACTATGTATGACTTATCTAGACCAATACGACAAAGGAAATTCCAATTCCATGCAATGCTTGTATGGAAAATACATGATGTCCCAGGGTTAACCCATTTCCGTGGTATGTAATTATAAGTTCCACTTTAGTTGCATTTAATTTTACAAACTACTAGTTAATATAATACGCATGCATGTTTTTCTAAATAATCCAGTCATTTTTTATATAATTATAACAAACATTAATATTGATATTCCATCTTTTTATTTAGGTCTTCAGACAAAGGGGAAATTTGCATGTCCAGTTTGTGGTCCTAAGATCAAATCTCGTTGTTCAAAAAGCTTAGGAAAGGAGGTGTTTGATGAGAATAGGCACTTCCTCTCCAAGAATCACAGGTATCGAACTACCGAAAAACATCTTTTCAATGGCAAGCAAGAGACTGCATTAAAACCAAAGAGAATGACACCTCAGCTATGGAAGTTGAAATATAATAGAAATCGTCAAGGTATGTATAATCAATCATTGTATATGATCATATTGTATTTTATTATATTGTGTGTTGTTTAGTGTAATTGACATTGATTTAATATTTAATTTCATCATTGTCGTTCATGTGATCATCATGAAGGCATTAATGGGCTTCCACGAGGAATGAAAAGTTATCCTAGACAATTTAATAGGTTGCCCTATTATGAGCACCTACAAATTTCTCATCTACAATGCATATCGGAAAGAATGTGACTGAAACATTATGGCGAATATTGGATGGAAGGAGTGACAAAGAAAAAATTGTCAAAATTTGAAAAGACATTCAAGATAACAACCATGCAATGAAAGACGTCATTCAATTTCATAGCAACAGAGAGAAAATTAATATAAACTCACTTCCATGGATGTTAACGGACCAGCAAAGTAATGTTGTAAAAGAAGTCATTCAAAAAATTAAATTTCCCAGCGGATGTTGTGCGAACATGAAGAATATCATAACAAAGAAAGGTGATTTTGCGGGGGTGAAAATGCACGATTGGCATGTCTTCATGAAGGTAATAATTAATATGGTATGCATTTAATAATTTTTTTTTTCTTTTTCTAGTACTCTTTTTCGATATACTGAAACTATTTGGATATTATTGTTACAGTATGTTCTACCTCTCTCTATCCCAGACAACTTTGACAACAATGTCAAGCAAATAATATATAGTCTCAGGAAATACATGAGGTAAGTGGTGATTTTTCCATGTGCTTACTGTTTGTTTAATTCAACATAGAACTTATTCTTAATTTGATTTTCATTCTCTACTTCATGTTACGTAATATAATGATTTTTTTCTTTAATCTCTTGATTGGCCGGTTGTCATGTCACTTGTAGATGGTTGTCATCTAAAGAATTCCATAAAGAAGACATAAAGTATTGGAGGAGAGAAATTCCTCGTCTCATGTGTGAAATGCAGAAGCATCTACCTTCAGCATTTTTCAATGCACAAGAACACTACCTCATACACCAAGTTGAGGAGATTGAACTGTGTGGACCTGTGCACTCAAGGTCCATGTGGATGGTTGAGAGGCACTTGAAATTTATGAAGGGTTTGGTCAGACAACGAGCATATGCTAAGGGTTCTATGATGGAGGGATATATGGTATACCAAAACATGTTGTACATTAGTGAATATCTTCCTATATTGACGTCAAAGCTCAATTTACGTCGCATTTGTGATCCAGAATCCAAAAACGATTTCGAAGGGGAGTACCCAAAGGGGAAAGGTAGATCGAGGAAGGAGAAAGGTAGATCGAGGAAGGTGAAAGATAATATAACACATTTCACTAGTGATTTTAATGTTTATATATCATACATATATATTCTATTTTTTTATTTAGTATTTTGCATCATTTTATATTGTAATTATATACATTTTTAAGTGACTAATATACATTTTCATTGAATTTTAATTTTATTGTCATCAAACAGTTGGTCGAGAGTGGGATGCGATTCATTTATACATCGCAAACAATCTTTACTGGATGAAGGTATGGATCAAAAAATGTGAACAATCTGGTCATGGAATATCATGGGAAGGTGTGGCTTCATTGGTTAAAGCTGCACATTGCAATGGAGACACCAATGTAACACAAAGGGAAATCGATTTAGCAAGAGGTTTAAAAGATAAGCAGGTAAGCATATTAATCAATGACACTATTTATTTATGTCTTTAAATATTGTCGTTGTACGTCACACTGGTTATTTTCCTTTTATGGCATTATAATAAACATGCACTACTTTATCATAAATATGGTGTTATCATTATGTAATCTTTTCCTGTATGCCTTGTTGTAAGAGGTAAAACACCATAAGGCTATGTGGTGCAATGGATGTAGATATTGCATCAAAAAATTGGATGAAACAAAGAAAACATATGATTGTGGGATATCTACAGTCTTTGAGGTGACCAGTGTTTCTTCTAGAAGTGACAGACATCAAGAACTATCTGAAAATTGATACTATGGGTATCTGGAAGACATTCTTCAGTGTGACTTTAACTCCTTCAAGGTATTTCTGTTCGTTGTCAAATGGTACAGGTGTAGATTGAATCAATGTGATCCCGATAGAACAATTATTGAACATGATAATGGTTTTACCATGGTAAATACAAGGTTGTTTGAGCCAGGAATGGAGCCCTATGTTCTTCCAACCCAATGTGAATAGGTATTTTACTCTGAGGTTCTAGGTAGAGCAGGATGGTCATTCGCTGTGAGACACAATCCAAGGGGAAGGCCAGTAAAGTATAACGTTGATGAAGGTAATGAAGACGTTCTCGAAGAAGAAGACGTTCTCGAAGAAGAAGACGCCGCAGAAGATGATCATGATCAACATGAGTTAGATGATCATGGTCCAGAAGAAGATGTCGAAGAACTCATTGAATCAGATGATGTACTATCAAACAATGTCCATGAAGATGATATCGACGATGACATGTTGATCGTAATTGACATCGATGACGAGGATGATATGGCCAATCCTTACAATGTTGAATCTGGATCATCGGATGATAGTACAGACAATGACCCAGATGAAGAAGATGATGAAGACCTTGAAGTTTACGATGTATGCAGTAATAATAAATTAATTGTTTCGTAGTGAGTTTCCATTTTCCTATATGATATAATTAGAAACATTGCTTGTTTTAGAGTATGTCAAAAAACACATTTAAAGTTTCTAGTGTACATAGATATTTTTGTCGGGTTATGGTGAATTGAGAGTGATGTGAGGGGGGGTAGGGGCCATAAGAGCTTCCACCTTCATGTGGTTGGCCCTGTTTAGTAGAGAATATTAAATTATTCTTGAAACAGAGAGAAGATTCGTAAGGAAATGCACAATTATCAATACTCAAACATCATCAACATCATCAGCATTGTCATTGTCATCGTGATCATCTTCATCATCATCGTCATCATCATCGTCATCATCATCGTCTTCATCATCATTGTCATCATCATCATCTTCATCATCATCTTCATCATCATCGTCATCGTCATCATCATCGTCTTCATCATCATCGTCTTCATCATCTTCATCATCATTGTCATCATCATCGTCATCATCGATCGTCTTCATCGTCATCATCGATCATCATCATCATCATCATCGTCGTCATCATCATCATCATCATCGATCGTCTTCATCATCATCGTCATCATCATCGTCATCATCGATCGTCTTCATCATCGTCATCATCGATCGTCTTCATCATCATCGTCATCTTCATCATCGTCATCATCATCATGATCTTCATCATGATCATCATCATTATATGATATACGACGCATCTATTACCTAGAAAAACCAACGGTGTTTGTCGTCGGTGATTTAGCGATCTCGTCGGATTCTTTTGAAGTCAGAATTCTGATATTAGATGCATGCATTGACGGTGTGGGAGGGTTTCAAGACTCGAATGAATGACACTCACCATTGTAGCATCAGAAACCATACCTATAAATTAAATAATGTGATACATGGGGCCAACATTGAAATTTTTTAAATATGTGTTGGCTTGGCCTGAAATTTGGCATGGTTAGACTAGATGCATGCATTTACGGTGTGGGAGGGTTTCTAGACTCAAAAATGACTGACACCAACCATTAATGGAGCATTAAAAACCATGTAATGATACTCAACAAGGAGTAATTTGATCGTCATGGTTTCACTCTGAAATAACTTATTCTTTCGTGGACTCACTATTACCATTGCTTATGGACCCTCACAAGGAAATCCTCTTAGGTTGTTGATTGTGTTGGGATAAATCATCACTAACTTGTTTAATGGACCTAATGGTCCCATGATAAACACTCATAACATGTAAACTATAGAGGACATACAAAAAATGGTTGATTCTCTCACCCAATTAGTTAGCAAAATGGAAACCAAGAATCACTTCTCATTTTCCGACCCTTCCAAGAGTATGACGCCTCATTTTTCTGAAGTAATTCTGAACAAGTTTGGCGGCTCAAATCCGATTGGTTGGTTCGATTGATCAAATGAAGCAATAACTTTCCCTTAATGTAATATTTTATTACCTAATGAAATTCATTATAGGAGTCATCAAAGTTCATTTGCTTTTTCATAAAAATTAATTGATTATTTTTTAAGCAATTCCTTATTAGTGGTCTTAAAGAGGAAATTAAATCCCACTTAGAGGTGAACCACCCTACTACTTGGTTGGAGGACAATAATATTTATTGTCATGCCTGTTTTATATCCTATGCTCAGTCCAAAATCCCCAACTTTATTTCATTTCCTTTCCCCAACTATGGTGGCTCTTCAACAACCTCTTCCACCTTTAAAGGTCCATAAGTTAGCATAGGACAAAATGGAGGAACATCAACTTAAGGTTCTATGTTGAAATTGTAATAAGAAATATTCTCTTGAGCATAGATGTAAGGAACATCAATTATTTGTGGACATATTTGAGGACATTTATGATGATGAACTTGACGGAAGAACTCAAAAGGAATCCCCTCCCATCATTGAGGAAGTTTTTCTTCCTAATCATGTGAAGAACCCTATATCTCCCTTAATTATTTGACTTGTGTTTATTTCTCCTCATTAATGTTCAAATGGGTGATTACTTCCGGAAAACTAACATGTTTTCCATTGAAACGGGTGGGCGTGATATTGTTCTCGGTGTGAATGGATAATAAGATGATGTCATATCACCATGGATTTATTGGAATTACAAATGAGAGAGCATGATCATAGCATCTCATTGCTTCCTCCCATCCAATGTGTGATCATATTGTCATACTTTTGAACAAAATAATATATGATATTAAAAATATAGTATCGTTGTTTTTAAGCCCCTTATATATAACAATTAAAAAAAAACATTATATATATAAAAAAACCAATTAAAATTAAAAAAATGAATATATAATAAGTAGAATTAAAACATTAATAAAAAAAATTACAAAATAAATATATAACAATGGTTTTTTAATTTGTTATTAATTAAATATATATATAACATTGTATATAACAATTAAATTTTAATTGTTATATATAATGTTATATATATATTTAATTAAAAACAAATTAAAAAAACCAAAACAGAAACATTACATAACATATTATATATTGAACAAATATAAAAGCTAGCGGCCATATGCATTTCACAAACCTGCGATTTGGATTTGGAGTGACCTCGACTGGACTGACCTCTATTTGGAGTGACCTCGATTTGGTGTGACCATCGACTTGGAGCTGTGCCTCTGCGATTTGGACTCGCGCCTCTGCGATTTGGACCCGCGTCTTTATGATTTGGACCTGCTATTGATTGGCCACATGCATTTCACAAACCTGCGATTTGGATTTGGAGTGACCTCAATTGGATTGACCTTGATTTGGAGTGACTTGCGATTTGGAGTGACCCTCGAGTCGGAGCTGCGCCTCTGCGATTTGGACCCACGCCTCTACGATTTGGACTTGCTATCGATTTGGATTGGACTATTCGATTGTGGCCGAAGAGGCGGTTTGTGAATGTGGCAGGGGAGAGGGAGTGGCCCAACGACCAAGCAGTGGGAGTGACCCAACGAGCAAGCATTGGGAGAGGCGGTTTGGAGCCCAAGCAAATAAACTATAAGAGCTGGAAATGCGTCCCATGTCCGTGAGTACCAAGCCCTAAATTGTTTTGATTTGACAAATTTATAAATTTGGTAGCAAATCACTGTGGTTTCATTGCTAATTCAATCTTCTAAGAGGGTTTTATTGCTAATTCAATCTACATTGGGGTATTTTTATCTTATTGCATCTACTATTTTTTTTTAGTTTGATGGGTGAATGGGGGGGGCGGGGGATATTACTAATGACCCCGATAAAGAAGAGTTACCAAGCTCATCAATTTCATTTGCATGCGCATCCAAATTAGTTGTGACACTGCTAGAAACATTGCCATCATCTTTCTTTAGCAGTGCCTTTGAATCCTCAGTTATACATTTATGATCCACACCTACACTAGTTCTACACATGGATAACTCTATCTCAATATTGGCAGCGATACGAACAATGATTAGTACAACAATTTCTGGAATACAATAAATGACGCTCTATTTGTTGGTGGCTTCTATTAGTAGTTTGATTCTTCTTCCATGCGTATTCTTAGTAGTTACAGCTCCAAAACACTGGTGCTATTCAAACTAGTTCTTATAGAGAGCTAAGTGCTATTTGCAGATTTGGAAGAAAAATAATACCAAAAATAAGATTCCCATCATTTTTAGACATAGCTTCAATCCTTAATTGTCCCAATCATCACTAAGATAAAACCTAGAGGTGAATTGAATGCATCCTTGATTACTTCTGCCCTAGTTTACAATTGTTGATGTTGTTGCACTTATAGCAATATGGAAAGTATCATGTTGAAGCACCTTTGATGAAGTACCCAACCATTCTGCAAGAATCCTATAGAGAGTTTTCGATTGGAAGTATTGTTCAAAGGAGATATTCAAAGTTGTCAATAAATGTCTAATAAAAGCACCATTGCAATGAATCCTCCATATGATAAAACAAGGCAATTAATGACTCCTTCAATCTTGAAAATGTGCTTCTCAATAATGTTATTTCCAACCATGCTCCCATTTAATATTAGTGTGCTCATATATAAATAATGCAAGAAGTGCAGTTTGTTTACACCTTCAATCCAATTTTTGTTCTAAGATATGGAAGCACAATGATTGAATAAACCTTTAACAGAGCTAAGGATGGATTTTTTCTAGCTATTAGAAACATCGCCAAATATCCTTTTGAATATTTGTTTTAAATGATATCTCATTGAATACCAGTGGAAAGAATTGTCATAAGACCAAAACTATAATGAGGTCAATTATGATTTCAAGGCTTCCATTGATGTGGATGGCGTTAACAAAAAGATCAAAGTACACTGCTGCTTATAATGAAAAAAATTCCAATCAAGGATTGTGATTTGTTAGGTCTGGACTAATTTTAAATATTCTCAAATTTTGTATTTGAATCACTTCAAACTATTTCTTATCTATAAGAGTTATACATTTTTGCTCCAAACCCTAACCTAACCCAATTTTCAACTCATATAACAAGCTGTAGCCTCTCCTGAGCAGACCTCGGTCCCAAAACAGTCCCCAAGCAGTAATTTTTGTAAACTAAAATCACCATGCTTTGAAATTTCCTCAAGTCTCGGCATGGAAGCAGCCTCCATCTCCAATTTTGAAATGAATGCCTCAGCCTCCACCAAATTAAATGAATGCCACAAAAATTTGTTGTGAATTGGAGGGATGTTAAGTCAACCCACCAAACCATGAATGCAAAAAGCAAGACTTAAGGCCACCCACATTGTAGTTTTGAAGGTTCCCTGTGTTATTAGTGAAGTAGCAGTGAATCCAGATATGACTTGGAGTTTTTTTCATGGGGCCTGTCAAGGCTCCATAGAGTAGTGCAAGATCAGGTTTTCTCTATATATCTCCGATAGCCATTTCTTCTTAGATAAATCCTACTTGGGGGCTAGGAAAAACAATATGGGTGAGTTCAATTTGCTCTTCTATCTTTTGAAATTTGTTGCAAAATTGGGTCTCACCCAGATTCAAGTCATACGGTCTGCGTGTTAAATAACTCAGCAACAAATTAAAGATCAATCTGGTATGGATGTCAACCAAATCATCATCCTCTTTAAATTGCCCTGTCTCTATAAATTAGATTGCCCTGATATGCGAAGGATTAGGTTGATAACTATACTACGACTAAAAATTGTCATGTCTATAAATTAAATTGCCCTATATATAAATTGACATATCCTTCCATGTAGATTATAAAAATTGCAATTACGTCAAGTTCTCCTTACATGGTTTGGATAAAATTGAAAGCTTCAATTTTCATACAATTAGAAAAGTTTGGGCAGTGTAGAATGTGAGGAATGAGAATGTATCAATCATTGCCACCATATGAGTTTTGAAAGTAAGATTAATTGGCCCCATCCCATTATGAAGTAGAACCATGTGAGATAGATCCTATAACACCATTAGCATCATGATATACGCAAAATCGAAGTTCCATTTTCCGTCGAGGCTACTTGTAGATGATAATTTCCAGAAAGTGGCCCTAGGGTACAAAGTAACGAAACATTTGACGGATTGGAAACGTATATATATATATAAGGAACAGAATTATATAGGCCTAAAATTGCGGTTGGTGCCATTGCGGTCAAATTTAAATCAATTTGTAAGCCACCTCGACGGAAAACGGAACTTCGATTTTGCTTACCCATTTTTGCTGTTCTGGTTTAGGAAGTATTTCAGGCTATTATAGTTTGTTTCAAAGTCTTCATCTTATTAAAATTGGCTTTCATAGTATCATTGATCAGGGTTAGTAAATTCATAAAAGGTAAGCATGCATCATCATACTTCAAACTTCAATCAAACCATCATGACTTGGATTGTGGCAATTTTAGTCTTCGACTAGGGTAGTACTGTAGCAACTTTAACACTTAGAATATAGTAGCTTGGGGGAATTCATGTCAAGGTACTCAATGCAAGTTAAAGGGGAAATGATTAGTAAAGGGGAAATGATTAGTATTGCTCATGATGTAAAAGTAAAGGATGTATTCCTCATGATTAGGTTACTCTTGTATTTATAGTCATAAAAAAACAAGTTGTGGTATAGCTTCCCCAGTTGTGGTTACTGTTTTTTTATTAAGCTCATGAAGATTTATATGCAGTTTATTGTTTCTACTATCCCTGTGTTTTTGTGAAGAATGATTGAAGAATGTTATAAGTGTTCCTAGAGAATTATGAACATGGATATGTACAATTCCTTATATTTATTATCACCTTTTTTATGTGATGAATTCATTTGCATGACTTGAATATATCTGAAGCTCTCCTTGAGGTCCCATGAATGAACTTGAACACTTGTTGCATTCATTTAATTTGAAAGAGTAGTTATAGTTTGAAAGAACTCTCTCCTTTCCTTAGCTAGCATTCATTGAAAGGAAAGGCTTATTTTATCATATGCATTTGCATGGTTTGAGTCAGTCATCACACCACGAGTTTCACTTCCATCACCCGATTGAGTAATACAACTACTAAAATTTACACCCCCTAACTAAACACACAATAACCTCACTTGAGGAAATCAAAAGAATTTGGTAGTTAGGTAGGACACTGGGGATAGGCATCCAAATAATTCCCCCTTGTCATTATCATCTGAGACAGAGTTGTTGTCCTCTAGGGAACCAAAATCCTCTAGTATTTGTTGACATGGTCATACACCAGTTTGTGGAGGGGCCTCCTATTGTTTCAAGGGTTAAACCGTGACGAGATCGAGAACCGGACGGACTATGTGGAATGCCGCACTCCACTTATCCCTAAGGCAACATCGATCATTGTCTTCCTTGTATTCTCCGGCCACCATACTGGTGATACAAGGGTGATAAGGCAAAAGTGCCGAAAGCCTTTTCCGACGTGTCATGAACGAGGTAGCTTAGTGACTTTTCTACTAGGGATCTTTTACCTAGGATCCCTTTCGGTAGAGGGATATCCTTCAAATTCGGTCTCTCACTTCGTATTGTTTGACTTGGATTTCATCACCTTGCGAAGGATACGATTTGTCGAGGTCTCCAGTTCCTAGTTAGGAAGTTTGCTTGCATTTTCACCTTTTTAGAGGGTCTTTTTCTTTTTAGTGCTACTTGTTGGCATTCTGGCCACTTTTGTTTCAGCTCGCTTACTATGACATCGGTCCCAGTATAGTTTTTTGAGCTTGTTTTTTTGGCCTGCGAACCTTGTCTTTTCATAGCTCCCCTTCTGCACGCTCGGTTGCTTTAGGGTTTTTGAGTTCATACACGGTAGTTACCAAAACTTATTTGATGATGTGTGATGTCCTCTTCTCCTAGGTCTTTGAGATGGTTGAGTTAGATGGTCTTCTGAAGGGACTGAACACCCCTTCATGGAGCCACTAACGCTTGACCGTAGGAGTAGTCTAGAGGACCACGTGATCACATCACCCGTGTGGACTTTTCCATTTACTGTGATGATGGTATTTAAAGTTATATGGAACAATGGTACATTTGAGAGAGAGATGAATGGTTGTACCCCACCTTGGTCGATTGTCTTATGGTCCTTTCATTTTTTCGATAATATTTTTGTGGTACCTTGCCTTTTACCTTTTGGTGGTACTATTTGAGTTTCAAGAGGTAGTTACAAGGAGCTATTGCATATATGAGGTAGTTACAAGGAGATATTGCATATATTGATTTGGACCGCCTTTTATGTTTTTGGTCTTGTGGTTATAACTATGGTAGTTTGTCCACGTTTGAGGTAGTGTACAACCCCTTATTCCAAGGGTTGTGAGTCTTTATACCCATTCTTTTTTTTTTTTACTTGTACCTTACTAGATACCACCCTCTTGACCTTAGTTTGGAAGATTGCATGCTATCATACCTTTTGGTAGTACTATTTGAGTTTCAAGAGGTAGTTACAAGGAGATATTGCATATATGAGGTAGTTACAAGAAGATATTGCATATATTGATTTGGAATGCCTTTTATGTTTTTGGTCTTGTGGTTATAACTATGGTAGTTTGTCCACGTTTGAGGTAGTGTACACCCCCTTAATCCCAAGGGTTGTGAGTCTTTATACCCATTCTTTTTTTTTTACTTGTACCTTACTGGTTGGTCTTTGTACTGAGACTTTTTACTGTCACTGAATTTCTTTGATTGACCATACCATAGCTCAGTCATCTCTCTCTCTCTGGTTTGTACTAGCCCTATCATAGGGTCACTTGCTTCCTAGAGTTTACTGGCCTCTAAGAGGCGTAGCCATTTCTGAAAGTAACTCTTCTGAGTATATTACAGGAAACGTCTACACTAAGGTAATCAAATATGTGGTAAATAGTTTTCATTAAGTAGCTAGGACTTTTAGCATTAGAGGAGATCCTGTAATGTGTATGTGTAGTGTTTCATGTGTGCTACATGTGTGTTACATGTGTCATGTAGCGTTAAATCAAATAGTAAAAAAAAACTCATAAATATTGCATGACTTTCTACTCTTAAGAAAGATAAATTGGTCGTCTTCCGATCATCACTTGAATGCTTACATGTTGACAAAGGGAATGAGGATCAAGTAAAATTATAAAAGGCGATACACGTCAACTTTTAAGAGGCGCTATGCCTTGCGGTCGAATCTAAACTTTTTTCCAATGGTGCAGGTAGAACCAAACAGGTATTTATTTGATCTGTCTTCCTCGAGCGAGGGGAGTTTAGGAAGGCTAGAGGAAAGTGAGATATCCAGTAGGTCTAGAAGAATTGTATCAACTAGATGTCAAAAAACCATAAGAAGATTCCATAGACGCAATGAATTTTTTCATGGTCAAGGGGGGGCATGTTCCTATGGTGATGAGACAAAAGACGACGAAGATGTGCCCTTAAGGTACAAAAATTTAGTGAAACAATGGGTACCGAAGGATCTTCCTCCATCGAACATTGATTTTTGTGTGAACGAGAGGAGATATTGAATTGCAATGTTGTCGATACATGGTTTCGGGTTGTTTTCCATGGATTGCATCTTGGTCAGTTATGGGACATGTACAGAATTGATGGAGTATGTTGGACCCATATACAACTACAACGATTGGATGCACCTTGTCCGATATACAAAAAGTATGCGTAGCTATGGATTGTCAACAAACTATTTACAATTGAAAGACAAAAATCAAAATAAAGGAGGAACGTTGTACATGGACGGAAGGCCAAAGGCCACAGGGAATATTGCGGGGTTTATAAACAGTACACAACCAGGGTCTACAATTAAGCAACCAAACTGTGAATTTGAGGGGCGTGAAGGAAACCATGTTTTTGTAGTTGCTATTAAAACAATATGTGCAGGGGACGAGTTGCTGATTAATTACCCTATCAACTGAGTAGATACAAACAAGGTTACTATATAACATTTTACCCAACCTCTTAGTAATAAATTAAACATCATAAGGATTTTTTGTTAGTTTATTTCGTTTAAATTTTCCATATTTACTTTGCAGGCCAGTGATCGGGATAAATCCCTGCCAACAAATGGTCGGAGGAGAACTTCTTCCTCGACGGAGCAGGTATACATCTTTCTAATAGTACAAATATAATAAGAGAAAAGAGTTTTATTTGCTTTGTTTTTCCATTATTAATAACTTGGTTTGTTTTATATAATGAAATTTATATTTGATGCAGAACGTTGATCGGGAAATACACTCGTCGAATGTTGATCAGACGACAACACCCTCAGGGCAACAGGTAGACCTGATTTGAGTTGTAGAATTAAAATATGTCAAAATGTTTTAACATTATATTAATGTTTCAATGAATATTTTGGTTTCGTTTACGTAATTTTCTAGTCTATGTTTTTGATGCAGGTCAGTTCTGTAAGGTCGGCCACACCAGGGTCCGCGCAACGGGTATACATCTTTGTAATATTAAAAATATAATATGAATAATAATTTTTTTGATGTGTTTTCTCATGAATAGTTTTGGAATCGTTTAGGTGACTTTCACTATATTTTTTTATTAGGGTGTTGTTAGGGGGAGCTCCCAGATATTAGCAGATTGGGGCAAGTCGCCTATGACCATTGATCCAATGAGTGGATCACGATCCTCGAGGTCACAGGTATAATTCATTTCAATTGTACCAATATAATACATAGCATAATGTTAATTTTGTTATGCATTTTTCATGTGATATACTGGTTTCGTTATGATAATGTAAACCATGTTGTAATTTTACGAATCTATCATGATAGATGTGTTATATACGTTAATATAAAATTTGGAATCTATCAGTAGAGAACTCAGTAGTGCTTTATATATGTTTGTTGCAGCCCACTAGTGAATCGCAGTATGAATCAGCATCGCAAGATTTTCTGTTAGACCCTGAAGTGGCAGATGTGCTTCACGATTGCGAAAAAATTGGTGAAGCCACACACCCGCTAAAGATGGCAGAGAAATTGTTGAATAGATATACTGCAGAAATCCTTTCTCTAGTAATCCAGGTTCCGCAGACAAGCACAATTAAAGAAAGGATTGCATTGTTGGAACATAAATCTAATAACTTGCGAGTAAGTTGAGGAATCTTGAAACATAGAATAATGCATTTAAATCTTTATAATGTTCTCTTTTATATGATAGTATTGAACATATAAGACATGGTGTGTATTTACAGAATTATAAGGGACCACACAATATTGGTCAAGGTGGTGTTGGCCCCAGCGAGGCTCGTGGAGAGACTTCGCATCACGACCAAACGACTCCACGTAGTTCGAATCCTTTGCCATTGTTGTTGAATGAACAGTTAGCAACACATTTCGAAACACCATGGACCCCTGCTGTGAGCACAACAGCCGCTACTGACCAACACGCAACGGATCCTCCACAAGAAGGGGTTGACACTGAGTCCCCTATCAATTTTGATGTCGAACAAGCTACATTTCCAGGATCTTCCCGTGTCAAAAGCACGGGAACACTGGAGACAACCTTTTTGGTGGACGAAGATCTCATCCCAATAAAGATACCAATGATCCCAGGTAATTAGTCATAGTTGATCAGGTTAATTAGTGTTTATAATTTCATTGTAATATACCGATAAAACATTTTTTTATCAACTAATTATGATCATGGCATGATCGTTGTGCAGGAAACAATGTTTTCTATAAACACATGAATGACTTTTGCTTGGAGATCTTCGGGCCCACCATCTGATCAAGGTGGGATAGACAACCGAAACATTTAAAAAATGAACTCACTAATCGGTTGGTTGGCCTATTTGGGGAGAAAACCTTCAGTCATGCCAATGTCTTGAAAAAGGTTTGTCAACATGTGAAGGTTGTCCGAGACCAATATAGGACACACCTCGAAAGAAACCATAGGTATGAGCACCCACCAATGATTCTAGCAATGGAGTGGAGAGCTCTAGTGGAAGATGGAAAGGAGAAGGCTCTGAGAAGAGAAGGCAAGCTAACACCAGGAACAGGGAGGTATGCAATACTTTCCGCAATGTAATTCTAAACCTTATTATCCTTGATTTCTATATCGAACTTGGAACATCTAACATATTTCAACACTTGCATAGGCTACCAGACACATCAAAGGCCACAAAGGCAAGACTAGAAAAAGTAGGTCAGCACAAGCTTGGCCCTGGTGGTTATTCAAATTTGGCGGCATGGTTTGTAAGTTTCGAGAAACCAACAATGAATACAAATAATAAATTGAAAATTATTTTTTGTTTTATTGCACCGTAAAATGTTAATTAATGATGATAAGAAAATATGCAGGCCAATCGATTCAATGAAGTACCCACAGAGGAAGACATGAAGCTTGGCTTCCAGGAAGGCTTTGGAGCTATTGTTGAACATAGAAGAAGCTTATCTGGGCAAACACTGTCTTGTGGTACCAATCCATCTAGTGCACAGGTATATAGAATCTATATAGTTTAATGAATATTTGTCGCTTGTGGAATATTTTCGTTCCAAATACTTGATGTAAAATATTGACTCTGTTTTTAACAGGAAATTAATGATCCCATTAGTGTCGAGGAGGGACAACAACAAATCCATGATCAAGCTTCAAATATCGGTAATGAATTTATTCACATGCTACAATTTTATGTATAGCATTGCAAATGGTGACCATTAATTGTAGTTCACCATATTTCAACTGCAGAGCATGTAGAGGGTGAAACTGTACGGGTTGAGACTGGACAAGAACATCAACAACATGATTCGGTCACACTTGGTAAAAAAACACCTTCGTAATGAATTTTTTTAAATGAAAAACTTGTCATTAGAATAGAAAAATATAATGATGTAACATTTTCACATCGTTGCAGCAAATCCGAACCCCTTGCCGCAAAATCCAGGTCTAGAACAACAATCAGCTAGGATCTTGCAAACATCACCAAAAGCGCCTGCTAAAGAACCAAGAATTGGAAGAGAAAGTCTAGATGATGTAGATGGTCCTCTGATAGATTATATACTATTGATCAAGAGAAGAAAAACTTATAAAAAGAAGGACGGGAAAAACAATGTCTAAATATTTTTTATAACAATATATCATCCACTATTTTTGGTCTAATGAATGAATGAATGGTTTAATGAATGTTCTAATGTTTTAGTGATTCAGTGTAGTAAATTGTTACCTTCATTGAATTTCAAATTTTATTGAATGAATGTGTTGACTGAATGATTAATGAATGGTGTATTGAATGTTATCTTTTATTGAATGAATGTGTTGATCGACTAAAATGATGTTTTAGTGAATGTTAGCATTTATTGAATGAATAATGGATGAAAGTTCATGATGAAATATGGAATTTGGACATATTTGTTTTTTTCAAGTACATGCATTGGGTATGGGGAATTGAGAGTGATGTGAGGGGGGGGGGCATAAGAGCTTCCACCTTCACGTGGTTGGCCCTGTTCAGTAGAGAATATGAAATTATTCTCTAAACAGAGAGGAGCTCAATGAATGGCTATGGTGCTGTCTTTCTACAACCCACTCGCGTGTTGTCTAAATTTTGACAATTTTTTGGAGCTTGTTGTGATTTTTGGTTGCTCCTCATAACCAATTTTCAGTTTCCACAACATCGAAGGTTGAGTAAATGATGCACTGGATTCAATATCCTTAACCTTCTCTTTAATTTCCTTGGAATCAATATCCTTAACCTCACATTAAACCCTTCCAAATTGGTATATTTACCATTCAAGGATGGCTTCTTCTGAAGCATGATATTTGCAACTAAGCTAGCATACACCGAAATCAATTAGAGACATGTTGCTTGTTGTGAATGTTCATCTTTCTTTTAGGAATGCAACTTGACCATAATGGCTCCTCCTACGCTAGGGAATTAAAGTCAACAACAAATTAAAGAAAACATATAGTTTGCATCGAAAAAATAACAGGGTACGAACTGAACTGAGGAGATCCGAACCTGCGACCTATGTCTAGTCCCAAGGCTACCACCTTCAAGCTTGAAGTGCAGCTGGCAAGGGAAACCACCTTCAAGCTCGATTCATTCTGCATGCATTTCACAATGGGAGATGGCGGGCTAACACATTCAACCTTGATTCATTGTGTATGCATTTCACTATGCCATCGTCTCAGATTCTCGTTGCGTTTTCCCTCTATTAGTTTATCAATTCGGTATGACCCACGCCTGCCGTCCGAGGAGTGTTTCCATGGTCTTGAGTTCCAGCCTGACAATGGTGACAATTCATTCTATATTTACATTTCCCTTAAGCTGCAATATGGAAAAATCATAGTTCACTATCAAGATTTCTTTGACCGTTAGCTTTGTCAGAGAAACCTTAATAGTGAACTATGAGTTTGTCATTTGCAGTCAAAGGGAAATGTAATACCATGAATCGTCAACCATTTCCAGGATGAAACTGAAGACCGTGGAAACACTCATTGGACAACGAACATGGTTCATACTGAATTGATCAACTAATCAATGGAAAACACAATGGGAATTTGAGACGGTTGCATAGTGAAATGCATGCAGAATAAATGAAGAGTGGGTCTCGAGAGAAATGGTTTTGGGACGTCGTATGAGAGGAAATGGCAATGGGAATTTATTGATAAGGTCAAGCTTGAAGGTGGTATCCTTGGGACTAGACATAGGTTGCAGGTTCAAATCTCGTCTAAATATTTTTGATAACAATATATCGTCCACGATTTTTGGCCTAATTAATGAATGAATGGTTTAATGATTTAGTGTAGTAAACTGTTACCTTTATTGAATTTTAGCTTTTATTGAATGAATGATTAATGAATGGTTTATTGAATGTTATCTTTTATTGAATGAATGTGTGTATCGACAGAAACAATGGTTTAGTGAATGTTAGCATTTATTGAATGAATAATGGATGAAAGTTCATGATAAAATATGGATGAATTTGGACATATTTGTTTTTTTCGATTGCATGCATTGGGTATGGGGAATTGAGAGTGATGTGAGGGGGGGGAGGGGCCATAAGAGCTTCCACCTTCACGTGGTTGGCCCTGTTCAGTAGAGAATATGAAATTATTCTCGAAACAGAGAGGAGCTCAATGAATGGCTACGATGTTGGCTTTCTACAACTCACATGCGTGTCATTTAAATTTTGACAATTTCTTGGAGCTTGTTGTGATTTTTGGTTGCTCCTGATAACCAATTTCGAGTTTCCATAACTTAAAAGGTTGAGTAAATGATGCACTGGAATCAATATCCTTAACCTTCTCTTTAATTTCCTTGGAATCAATATCCAGCTTAACCTCAAATAAATATAAGTGAACAAAAGAAAATGCAAGAAAGAGATTAAACTTGCAAAATATAACACTTGTATTAATAAATTCAAAAAGAGAGAGTAATGTTCATGGGCCTCTTGGAGAGGATGAGCTCCTTTGAGCAAAGCTTCAATACAATACCAATCTTTGACAAAACAATATACATCCTTCTAGTGCTATAAATAGTTTCTTAATAACTACCAAAACCCTAACTACATGCAATCTCAAAATCAATGACTGCCAACCACCTACTGCTTCTTATTTAATAAAAATGAGCCTTTTACATTAAGTAACTACCCATTAACTATCTAATGAGCCTTATTCAAAGACTATGATCTCATACATGAATGTACAGACTCCTCAGTATACCAAATTAGAGAAGTTAGGTAAGAGTACCTTAACACAATGGAAGCACACTACCATCTCTTTGTGACGAATATGCCACAATGTTACATAACTTCCCAGTCCTTTTATTCTGCTACGTGGAAAGCCTGTAGTCCATAAAGTAAGTTCCATAGACACTAGCACTTGAGACTAAGAGTGCAATATTTTGTGCCACATTAATAGGCATCCACTAGCCTGTAGGTCCACTTGAATAATGATTGACTCCGCCGCTTAATACAATGACTCTAATACAATGGCTTTATTACAACGACTCTATTCCCTTAGTCTACTCTGTGGCTAATATAATGGGAAGAGCATAATGGGGTTCTCAGTTATATATATATGTAATTATTCTACATATTTCCATAATAGAGATAGAATATATTGATTTCCTGTATTATTTAAAAAAAAAATGTATTGGGTAGTCGGTTAATCGACGACATAATAACGACGACCATAGGGTAATATCCGACGGTGTTGCAATACTACCGACGGCTCGGAACATCGGTTTCATTTCTTTTTGCTATGTTTTCCACGTCGCTTAACCGATGACCTTTCCGATGATTGCATGTTGATATCCTACGATTGTGCTATACTTCCGACGGCTCGGAATGTCGGAATTATGTTTTTTTTTTTGGCAAACACGTCGCTTAACCGACGCCTTTTCCGACGCATAATCAACAGGGAAAGGATGGCATCCGACAAATATTGCAAGTTGCGCTGTCGCTTATCTGACTTCCTGTGAAGCTGGAGGAAGTTAGTTAACCGACATGTTTTCTAGTAGAATATCCAATGTCTTGAACTATGTTGGATTTTAGCCGAAATCCCACCGACGATAAAAAAAGACTGGAATTGTCGGATAGTCGACCATAGGTTGTAGCAAATTCAAATTTTTTGCCATCGGATTTTGGGTAAAAAAAACTTAGTGTGCTTTCCTAAAAAACATTTCCCTCATAGATGAGAAATGGTGGGCATTTTACCAATGCTACTTAAGCCATTTTTTTCAATACTTAACCAATTTTGCCAATGGGGATCATTTTTCGTTGAGGGTGCAAAACAAGATGAATGACCGTTTTGGAAGGAAAATATCTCCTTTACCAGAGACTTTGTTTCAAAACAAAACCAATGGTAAAGTGAATAAATCATCCACCTACAAACTTATGCTCTCATAAAAAATTTATCCCTCAAAGTTGAAAAATTGCGGGCATTTTCCTAAGGCCATTTAGGCCAGTTTTAGGTGCAAAACAGGCTGAGTGGCTGCTTTTGTAGGCCAATAATTTATTGACCATAGACTTGTTTTCAAAACTGATCTAGTGGTCAACTGCACAAATCATCCACCTGCAAGCTGATGCTTTCCTAAAAAAAAATTCCCTCTCAAATGAGAAATGGTGGGCATTTTCCCAATGCTACTTAAGCCATTTTTTTCAATACTTAACCAATTTTTCCAATGGCGAGCATTTTTCTTTGAGGGTGCAAAAAAAGATAAATGGCCATTTTGGTAGGAAAATATCTCTTTGAATAGAGAATTTGTTTCAAAACTCAACCAATGGTAAAGTGAATAAATCATCCACCTACAAAATTATGCTCCCATAAAAAAATTATCCCTCAAGGGTGAGAAATGGAGGGCATTTTCCTAAGGCCATTTAGGCTAGTTTTTGCTGCAAAACAGACTGAGTGGCTGCTTTGGCATACCAATATTTTCTTGACCATAGAGTTTCTTTCAAAATTGATCCAGTGGTCAAGTGCATAAAGTATCCACTTGCAAGCTTATGCTTTCCTAAAAAAAAATTCCCTCACTTATGAGAAATGGTGGGCATTTTCCCAATGCTACTTAAGCCATTTTTTTCAATACTTAACCAATTTTTCCAATGGTGAGCATTTTTCTTTGAAGGTGCAAAACAAGATGAATTTTTTTTTGGAAGGAACATATCTCCTTTAACGGAGACTTTGTTTCCAAAAATCAGTCAATTGTAAAGTGAATAAATCATCTAACTACAAAGTTATGCTCTCATAAAAAAATATTCGTTAAGGGTGAGAAATGGATGGAATTTTCCTTAGGCCATTTAGGCCAGTTTTAGGTGCAAAACAGGCCGAGTGGTTGTTTTGGCAGCTCAATATTTTCTTGACTAGAGACCTTTTTTCAAAACTAAATAACTGGTCATGTTCATAAGTCATCCACCTAAAAGCCTACTCTTTCCTAAAAAATTTATCCCTCACAGATGAGAAATGATGGGCATTTTACCAAGGCTTCTTAATCCCTTTGTGTCATTATTTAATCAATTTTGCCAATGGTGAGCAATTTTCTGGGAGGGTGCAAAACAATCTGAATGACTATTTTGGCAGGAACATATCTCCTTTACCAGAGTCTTTGTTTCACAAAGGAGTAAATTTTCTAGTGAATAAATCATCCACCTAGAAACTTATGCTCTCAGAAATTTTTTATCCCTCAAATATGAGAAATGGCGGGCATTTTCCTAAGGCCATTTAGGCCATTTTTAGGTGCAAAATAGGCTAAGTGGCTGTTTTGGACGACCAATAATTTCTTGACCATAGAATTGTTTTCAAAAGTGAGCTAGCTTTAAAGTGCATAAATCATCCCCCTGAAAGATGATGCTTTCCTAAAAAAAATTACCCTCATAGATGAGAAATGGTGGGCATTTTCCCAATGCTACTTAATCCCTTTTTTTCAATACTTAACAATTTTGCCAATGGTGAGCATTGTTCTTTTAGGGTGAAAAACCAGATGAATGGTTGTTTTGGTAGGAAATTATCTCCTTGACAAGAGACTTTGTTTAAAAAATAAGTCAATTTTCAGGGGAATAAATCATCCACCTACCAACTTATTCTCTCAGAAATTTTTAATCCATCAAAGGTGAGAAATGGCGGGCATTTTCCTAAGGCCATTTAGGCCAGTTTTAGATGGAAAACAGGCTTAGTGGCTATTTTGGCAGGCCAATATTTTCTTTACTAGAGACCCTTTTTAAAAAATGATCCAGTGGTCATGTTCATAAGTCATCCACCTGCAAGCTGATGCTTTCCTAAAAAAATTATCCCTCACAGGTGGGAAATGGTGGGAATTTTCCACGGCCTACTTAAGCCCTTTTTTTCAGTACTTAATCAATTTTGCCAATGGCAATCATTTTTCTGGGAGGTTGCAAAACATGCTGAATGGCTATTTTGGAAGGAAAATATCTCCTTGACCAGAGACTTTATTTCAAAAAGTAGTCAATGGTAGAGTGAACTGATTTTCTGGCAGGGTACAAAATGACATAAATTTGAATTTTTATTGCACAACATTACGTTACTTAGAGTGTAAAATTACAAGTAAAATTTGAGTGTAAAATTACATTTATGATATATTTATTTATTTTTTTAATTAGAGAAATTATGTCTGAAATCTAATGCCAATATTGATTGTTTTTGTTTATTTTGCAGAGTATCTCATCAATGTATCATTCAAATGAGCCATCTCAACACAATATTCCTCAAAAAAGAGGTCAACGTAAGGGTCTAGATTACTCAAAACTTCCAACTTTGGAACCATGTGACATTGTACTTCAATTCACTTGTGGTAGAGGTAAAAATATTACGCAATCTGTTGCTCATGGACAATGTCAAGGATTTGAAGATCAGAACTCCATACCACAAAACAAGTCCAGAAGTTTCACTCAAACAACAAGCAATCATCCAACCATTATTCAAACTCAATGTCCTCAATGTAAGCAACAGATGACAGACAACAATGTTGCTGGAAAATAGAGGCAACCTTTGTCTCCAATTGCAGTTCAAGGGAAAGTTATTGCACAAAGTGGAAATATTTATGAAAGAATGAACTCTGTTCTAGAGAATGTGAGGGTCCCATTACATGCTACCATTACATTGAACGTTGAGTTGCAAACTAAAAATATGTACCAAAGAATGAACCCAGTTTTGCAGAATGAGGCCCTACTTTTCCCTCAAAGATCAGTGATTGATGCTAGTGTTGTTACAAATCATCCAAGCAAAGTGAAGGTTGTGTTTCTCAACAACCTATGGAGCCTTTGACTGCATTTACTGATGAAGGGAATCAAAGTGTAGATCCCAATGGGCAGCACTTGGAACATGAACCTCTTATGAACTTGGATTCAACTGGTGTTGATGTATATGTAACTTCGGAATGTATTTCATCTATATATTTCATATATATTTATTGTACCCTTATTAGAGATGTGTTATTCCTCTATAAGGAAGTGTCGTCATGTGGATTGACAAGTGTCGCAAGTGTGTGTACTTGCCGATGGGTTATTATACCACCATGTGGGGTTGGCCCTGAATTATATATATTATAATGTGGATGTACCTAGCTATACAAGTCGGCCCCATAAGGTCAATGGGCAAACAGATTAGTATAAATAGAGATCAGGTGATCTCTATTTAGATCACTCGGAAAAGTATCTCACTCTCACTCAGAAAGTGGCGCACTAGTGAGAAGGAGGATCATCTGCTACTAGGAGACTATCTCAGTGTATTTTGGTTGTACTTTGGTTGAGCCATTGCTCTCTCTATCTCTGAGGAAGTTGTGGGGTTTTCACCTTAGGCTTTTCCCCATGGAAACTCTGTGTCTCTTGTCTCTCATGCTTTTGATTCTTGTGATGCTTGTCATGCTTATTGTGATTGTCATGCATTGATATATTGTATATGTTATTCTCTAAGCAAAGATCCTAGAGTATTGTGAATTAATGCTCAAAATTTAACATGGTATCAGAGCTAACCTGAGAAGAAGACATTTTGCAGTGACAAAAAATTGAGTTTCTTGTTTACTGGGTTTCTCTCCACAGATTTTGGAAAAATAGTATAGTAGATTGACTCTAATCATCAAGGAGAATCTATCTGTCCAATCAAAATTCAATTCCGAGCATTTTCAGATTTGGCCCTAAAAATTAGGGTTTCCACAAAAATAGGAATTTTTGGAATATGAAAACACAGCTGGAAGCTCCTTGCAAAAATCGAAGTTTAGAGCTTTGGGTCGATATTTTTGGCTGGGTAGATCTCCGGGAAACTCAAACCCTAATTCGGGGCTCTCCCTAATGAACCCGGGAGGACAAAAAGTCAAATATGAAGGGTAAAACTTTGTTGATCTCAAATTCTGAATGCACCAGGCTGATCAGCTCATCAAAGCGCATCTTTCTATCCTTTCAGAAATTTGAAATTCATATTTTGAATTTTTAGGGTTTTTCCGACAAACCCTAATCCGGGACCAGATCCATTTTTCATCATTTCAAGTGGTAAGACCTAAATCTTTTCTATTTCAATTTGAAGTACTCTTTAAGATGTCTCTCCACACCAAGCTTGAGGATAAGCTTGAAGGGGATGATAACTTCCGAGCCTGGAAGTATAGGATTGGGTTAATCCTGGAAGAGAATGAGTTGGACTCATATATAAAAGAAGACATCCCTATCCTAGAGGATGAAGAGGCCAAGGTATTGCATACGAAGAACTTGGTCAAGGAAAAGAGAATCATTGTTGATTCTATCAAAGACCATCTCATACCCCTTGTGTCTTCTCTTAAGACACCCAAGGAGATGTTTGACTCTTTGACCAAGCTATTTGAAGGGAAGAACATAAATCGGAAGATGACCCTGCGGAACCAATTGAAAGGAGTAAAGTTTCAGAATGGAGAAACCATTAAATCTTATTTTTCAAGGGTCTCCCAGATCAAGGAACAATTAGAAGCATTGGATGAAATGGTGGAGAATGGTGAAGTGGTGATGACCACTCTAAATGGCCTAACCAGGTCATGGGATTCCTTTATTCAAGGAATTTGTGCAAGGAAGAAGTTGATCTCCTTCAACAGATTGCGGGAAGAATTATCTCAACAAGAAGCTAGACTTATAGCTCGTGAGGAAAAGATGGGAGGTGAAGATCAAGCTCTTGCAGCTCACACCAAAAGAAGCAAGCCCAAGAAGGAGCACTCTCGCCACAAGAGATCCTATCAAAAGAATAAGAAGGATCTAAGATGCTTCACATGCAATGAGAAGGGTCACTTTGCTTCAGATTGTCCCAAGAACAAAAGGGATAATAACAACAACTCCAGCAAGAAGAAGAAGGGAAGCAAAAGAAAGTTTCATGCTCATGCTTCCGAGGATGATAAACCTCCAAAGAAGAAGGCTAGGGCAGAAAGTGATGATAGTGATGTTGACTCATCAAGTGAAGAAGAGTATGTTCTAATCTCTACTCTCACAGGTACCATATCCCATGGTTTTACTGATTGGTTGATTGATAGTGGAGCTTCCAAACACATGACTGGGTTTAAGGAATATTTTGTGAATCTATATGAACATGAATCACCCCATAAGGTGAAACTTGGGGATGATTATCAATACCCAATCAAAGGAAGTGGTGAAGCCTCCTACAACCTAGATTCTAGAAAATCTTTGAAGATGAAAGAAGTCCTTTATGTACCTAGGCTCAAGAAGAACTTACTCTCCATCTCTGCATTGGATGCAAAAGGTATGAGGGTTGCATTTGTGGATGGCCAAGTCCTAATGTGGCCAAAGGGTAAAACAATCAATGATGCAGTAGTGATTGGAGAGCAAGAGGGAGGTTTGTATAAATTGAAGGGTCAACCTGAACATGCCATGATCCATGAATCCATGGAACCAAGTGATCTTTGGCATAGAAGACTTGCTCATATGCACTATAGAGAACTTCCAATTGCAAGCAAGGCTGTAGAGGGTCTTCATGAAATCAAGACTAAACATGAAGGTGTTTGCAAAGGATGTGCAAAAGGTAATAACATTAAGAAGGCTTTCCCAAGCAGTGAAAGCAAGGCAAAAGACATCCTGGAAATCATCCACTTAGATGTATGTGGTCCTATGTCATCCAGTTCTCTGAGTGGGTATGTTTACTATGTCTCATTTATTGATGACTTCTCCAGGAAGACTTGGGTATACTTCTTGAAGAACAAAGATGAGGTGTTTGATAAATTCAAGGAATTCAAAACCTTGATGGAGAATCAAACTGACAAGAAGATCAAAACATTCAGATCCGACAATGGTGGAGAATTCACCTCAGGTGACTTCAAGAAGCTTTGTATTGATTCAGGGATTAAGAGGGAGTTGACCGCTCCTTATAATCCTCAACAGAATGGAGTTGCAGAAAGGAAGAACAGAACTATCATGGAAGCAGCAAGGGCAATGCTGCATGAACAGGATCTACCTATGCATCTATGGGCAGAAGCAGCTAGAACAGCTATATATGTGCAGAACAAAACACCCCACAAGATATTGGACAACAAGACACCAGAAGAGGTCTTTTATGGTAAGAAACCTGAAGTCAGTCATCTCAGAATATTTAGTTGTCTAGTATACACTCATGTTCCAAAGGAAAAGAGGACTAAACTAGATCCTTTAGGAAAGAAGGGTATCTTTGTGGGTTACAGTGAAAGCTCGAAGGCTTACAGAATATACTTTCTAGGGTTCAAGAAGATTGATGTCAGCAGGGATGTAACATTTGATGAAAACTCAGCATTCATCAAATCAAGGAAGGCACCTATCGAAGTTTATGAAGAACCTAAGGAAACTAGATTTCAAGACACTACCATGATTGAAGCAGTTCCAGAAGTTGTTCGTGAGTTTGAAGATCCGCAAGAATCTGCAGATCCACCCCGTGAGGATAACTCTCACAAGAGGAAACCTGCATGGGCTAGAGAGCTCATTCAAGATGCAGAAAGATTTGGCATTCCAGAAGAAGAACATAGAGCAGAGAAGAGAACCAGATCACATACCAACTATGTTGCTTTACTCTGTGACATTATGAACAAAGAGCCTTCCAGTTATAAAGAAGCAACGAAAAAGAAAGAATGGAAGGATGCCATGGTTGAGGAATACCAATCAATAATGAAGAATGATGTTTGGGATGTTGTCCCACGACCTAAAGAGAAGTCTGTTGTGACTTCCAAATGGATTTACAAAATCAAGCATGCTGCAGATGGCAGTGTAGAGAAATACAAGTCAAGATTCGTATCTCATGGCTTCTCTCAGAAAGAGGGAATAGAATATGAAGAAACTTTTGCACCTGTAGCCAGGTATACTTCCATCAGAACAGTACTTTCCCTAGCTGCAGCTATGAAATGGAAAATACACCAGATGGATGTCAAGACTGCTTTCTTGAATGGTGTAGTTGAAGAGGAAGTATATGTGGAGCAGCCACTTGGTTTTGAAATACATGACAGGGAGTCATATGTATGCAGATTGAAGAAAGCCTTGTATGGCTTGAAACAAGCTCCCAGAACTTGGTATGGTAGGATGGACAGTTTCCTATCTAGTTTGTGTTTTACCAAGAGTAAAACAGATTCCAACCTTTACTACAAGGTTGAGGAAGGGAATCCTATGATTCTACTCCTGTATGTGGATGACTTATTTGTAACAGGAGATGATAGAATGATTGCAGATACTAAGAGGAAGCTTGCTGCTGAATTCGATATGAAAGATTTGCGAATGATGCACTATTTCCTAGGTATGGAGGTGTGGCAGAGTGCAGGTGGGATCTTCCTTGGTCAAGGGAAGTACACAGTAGATATATTGAAGAGATTTGGGATGATGGATTGCAAGGCCATGGCCACACCTATGGCATCGAATCTGAAGCTTCTATGTGATGCTTCATCTGAGCCGGTTGATGTCTCTATGTATCGTCAGATGATTGGGTCCTTGATGTACCTGACGAACACGAGACCAGACATTTGCTTTGTTGTGAACACATTGAGTCAGTTCCTGACAAATCTGAGGAGTGTTCACCTGGTTGCTGTAAAGCATGTTCTAAGGTACCTGAAGGGTACAGTGGATTATGGGCTCAAGTATGAAGCGAATCAAAAGTTTAACCTGCAGGGTTATGTTGATTCAGATTGGGCTGGCAGTGCTGCGGATAGGAAGAGCACATCTGGATGCTGCTTCAGTATGGGATCGGGTGTGATCTCTTGGTTTAGCAGGAAGCAGTCCTGCGTAGCATTGAGTATAGCTGAGGCAGAGTATGTTGGAGCCTGTTCAGCTAGTTGTGAGGCAGTATGGCTACGGAAGCTACTGTCTGAGTTATTTGATCTCCCGTTGGATGCTACTGGCATCTATTGTGATAACCAAAGTTGTGTGAAGCTGTCCGAGAACCCAGTGTTTCATGACAGGTCAAAACACATAGAGATCAAATATCACTATATCAAGGATATGGTGCAGAGAGGAGCTGTGAAGCTCCTATATGTTGTGACGGACGAGCAGATTACAGATGTGCTGACAAAGCCACTAGCCAGGGTGAAGTTCGAGTACTTCAGGGAGAGGCTTGGTGTTCTTCAGATCGAGGACACTTCGAGGAAGAAGTGATGGACACATTTGTTGAAGCCATTCCAATCATGTTGGAAGGAGGATCCTTCACATGGCTGTGGATGTAAGCACTGGATGATGAACATCAGGATGATGTTCTGGTTTTTGCTTTGTATGATCAGTTGGATCATTTTTATATGTATGCATCATGTTGGATGCTGGATATGATCAGTTGGATCATTTATATGTATATGTATGTACGCATCATGTTGGATGCTGGATATGATCAGTTGGATCATTTATATGTATATGTATGTACGCATCATGTTGGATGCTGGATATGATCAGTAGGATCATTTATATGTATTTTGTATGCATCATGTTGAATGCTTGGACCATGTATCTGTATATGTATCAGGTGGATCATGTATGATGATATGTATCAGGTAGATACTTGGTATGCATCAGGTAGATGCATTATATGATCAGGCTGATCGTGGATGACGAGCTTCAGGATGTTGCTCCAGATGACATGCAGCAGGATGTTGCAGTGTTGATGATCAGGATAATCATGTGTACATCAGGATGATGTATGGTGAGTATCAGGTTAATACTCTATGGCCGTGGATCAGGTTGTGCAGATGAGCATATAATTTGGCCCTGGGAGATTTGCAGATAGTCTTTCAATTTTTTGCCTATGGCATGTAATTCATGCCCTGGGATATCTGGCAAATGCTCTTTCGAGGTTTTGCTCTGGGAGGACATATAATTTGGACCTGGGAGATCTGCAGATAGTCTTTCGAGGTTTTTCCTATGGCATGTAATTCGTTCCTTGGGATATCTGGCATATGCTCTTTCGAGGTGTTGTCCTATGGCATATAATCTGTCCCTGGGAGATCCGATAGGTTGGGTTGTGTGCCCGTAATAAGTCCTGGGATGCTCTTGCAAGGTTTTGCCATGACCACATATAATCTGTCCCTGGGAGATCCTATAGGTAGAGCTATGTGCTCGTAACATCCTGGGATGCTCTTGCGAGGTTTTGTGGTGACCACATATAATCTGTCCCTGGGAGATCCTATAGGTAGAGCTGCGTGCTCGTAACAACTTGGGATGCTCTTGCAAGGTTTTGTGGTGAGATCACATATAATATGGCCCTGGGAGATCCTATAGGTAGAGCCGTGTGCTCGTAACAGCCTGGGATGCTCTTTCGAGGTTTTGTGACGCACGTAATAAGTCCTGAGGATTCCACAGTATGGCCAGTGATGACGAAGACCTGCAGGTAGTGGGCCTACATCTAGAATGAAAAAGGACTGGCTCTGTAGAACTTCCTATGACGAGTAGAGTCAGAGATTGGTTGAGATAGCAGCAGCAGTGACAATGACGATGACAATGCATCGATGATGATGATCCCGAGAAGAAGAATTGTCTAGCAGATCTGTGTCAAGAAATACCTTCCTAGTTAAGAGGGAGTGTTGATGTATATGTAACTTCGGAATGTATTTCATCTATGTATTTCATATATATTTATTGTACCCTTATTAGAGATGTGTTATTCCTCTATAAGGAAGTGTCGTCATGTGGATTGACAAGTGTCGCAATTGTGTGTACTTGCCGATGGGTTATTAGACCACCATGTGGGGTCAGCCCTGAATTATATATATTATAATGTGGATGTACCTAGCTAGACAAGTCGGCCCCATAAGGTCACTGGGCAAACAGATTAATATAAATAGAGATCAGGTGATCTCTATTTAGATCACTAGGAAGAGTATCTCACTTTCACTTAGAAAGTGGCGCACTAGTGAGGAGGAGGATCATCTACTACTAGGAGACTATCTCAGTGTATTTTGGTTGTACTTTGGTTGAGCCATTGCTCTCTCTATCTCTGAGGAAGTTGTGGGGTTTTTCACCTTAGGGTTTTCCACACGGAAACTCTGTGTCTCTTGTCTCTCATGCTTTTGATTCTTGTGATGCTTGTCATGCTTATTGTGATTTTCATGCATTGATATACTGTATATGTTATTCTCTCAGCAAAGATCCTAGAGTATTGTGAATTAATGCTCAAAATTTAACAATTGGAAGACATGAAACAACTGAAATAATTTCATTTCATGAACAAATGGGAAGAAATGAAACTACAGAAAATCAAAATTCTACAATTGGTCAAGCCGTAGCAGAAATGCCATAAGATTTTTCAACAAATGAAACTATTCATGCTAAGAGAAGGTCACTAGGAAACTGCTTAAGGACATAGTTATTTCATCTTAAGAAGCGGTTGGGATGGTACAACCAAAGACTAAATGAGGGGAAGACAAAATTTAAATAAATTGGGAGATGGTTTTTTGGAAAATCACTTGAATATGTAGATGAGAATGATAGTATTGCTGGAATCGGGTACTTCATTAGAAAAAACTATAATGAAGAATCTAAAATTGAGAATGTTCTTGAACATCTAGATGGATTCCTTGATAAAATTCGATCAATTGCTGTGGCAGAGATTCGTAAGGATTTTATGCAGAGGAACATGGATTTAGTATTTATCGAATCAAGCATGACTCATAAGGATTTGGAATGTCTTAAGAGAATTGATGCTCATGGTGTACTAAAGGGGGTGAATCCAACATCAGTTTGTACCGAAATGGAAAAGTGGAGCACAGAAGTTGAGGATATTGATATGGGTTGGGATAGAATTGATGGTTTCACATATGGAGTAACTTAGGTTCAAGCAAGTTTCAAGTGCACAAAAGGATCAGTGGATGTTATGGCAGGCCAATATATTCTTTAACAGAGACATTTTTCCAAGACTAAGACTATATTCAAGTGCATTAGTGATCCACCTACAGGATGGTTCCCTCACAATAATTTTCTCTCCCTTTGTGAGGAAATGGAATTCATTTTCCCAAAGCCACTTGAGCCATATTTTCAGTACTTAGCCATTTTTTCCAAAGGGGGGCATAATATGGGAGGGTGCAAAAAAAATGTTGATTGGCTGTTTTGGAAGGCCATTATCTTCTTGGCCGTAGACCTTTTATCGTGAATGATTCAATGGTCAAGCATGTGAATAATCCACTTGAAAGCTTATGTTGTCAGAATAATTTAATACCTCACTAGTGAGAACTGGTGGGCATTTTCCTAAGGCCATTTAGGCCAGTTTTAAGTGCAAAAAAAGGCTAAGTGGATGTTTTGGCAGGACAATATATTCTTGAACAGAGACACTTTTCCAAGAATGAGACTATATTCAAGTGCATTAGTCATCCACCAACATGATGGTTCCCTTAGAATAATTTTATCTCTCTCTGTAATAAAATGGAGGTCATTTTCCCAGAGCCACTTGAGCCATATTTGGCGTACTTAGCCATTTTTTCCAAAGGGGGGCATAATATGGGAGGGTGAAAATAAAGGTTGATTAGTTTTTTTGGCAGGCCATTATCTTCTTGTCCATATACCTTTTATCGTGAATGAGTCAATGGTCAAGTGTGTAAATCCTCCACCTGAAAGCTTATGTTGTCATAATAATTTAAACCCTCACTAGTGAGAACTGGTGGGAATTTCCCGAAGGCCATTTATGCAAGTTTTAAGTGCAGAAAAGGCTGAGTGGATGTTTTGGAAGGTCAATATATTCTTTACCAGATATGTTTTTCCAATATTGAGACTATATTCAGGTGAATTAGTCATCTACCAACATGATGGTTCCCTAAGAATAATTTTATCTCTCTCTGTGAGGAAATGGCGGTCATTTTCTCAAAGCCACTTGAGCCATATTTTCAGTACATGGCCATTTTTTCCAAAGGGGTGCATAATATGGGAGGGTGCAAAAAAATATTGATTGGCTATTTTGGAAGGCCATTATCTTCTTGGCAATAGACCTTTTATCGCGAATGATTCAATGTTCAAGTGTGTAAATCCTCCACCTGAAAGCTTATGTTATCATAATAATTTAATCCTGCACTACTGAGAACTGGAGGGCATTTCCCTAAGGCCATTTATGCTAGTTTTAAGTGCACAAAAGGTTGAGTGGATGTTTTGGCAGGCCAATATATTCTTTACCAGAAACGTTTTTCCAAGATTGAGAGTATATTCAGGTGCATTAGTCATCCACCTACAGGATGGTTCCCTCAAAATAATTTGAGTACTTGGCCCTTTTTTCCAATGGCGAGCATTTTATGGAATGGTGCAAAAGAGGTTGATGGTATGTTTTGGCAGGCCATTATCTTCTTGGCCATATACCTTTTATTGCGAATGAGTCAAAGGTAAAGTGCGTAAATCCTCCACTTGAAATATTTTGTTGTCAGAATAATATAAGCCCTCATTGGTGAGAACTGGTGGGCATTTTCCTAAGGCCATTTAGGCCAGTTTTAAGTGCAAAAAAGGCTAAGTGGATGTTTTGGTAGGCCAATATATTCTTGACCAGAGATGTTTTTCCAAGACCGAGACGATATTTAGGTGCATTAGTCATCCACCTACAAGATGGTGCCCATCAGAATAATTTTCTCTCTCTCTGTGAGGAAATGGTGATCATTTTACCAAATCCACTTGAGCCATATTTTCAGTACTTATCCATTTTTTCCAAAGGGGGGCATAATATGGGAGTGTGCAAAAAAATGTTGATTAGCTGTTTTGGTAGGCCATTATCTTCTTGGCCATAAACCTTTTATCACGAATGAGTCAATGGTCAAGTATGTAAATCCTCCACCTAAAAGCTTATGTTGTCAGAATAATTTAATCCCTCACCGGTGAGAACTGGTGGGAATTTCCTTAAGTTCATTTATGCCAGTTTTAAGTGCAAAAAAGGTTGAGTGGATGTTTTGGAAGACCAATATATTCTTTAACAGAGAATTTTTTCCAAGACTGAGACTATATTCAAGTGCATTAGTCATCCACCTACAGGATGGTTCCCTTAGAATAATTTGCTCTCTCTCTGTGAGGAAATGGCGGTCATTTTCCCAAATCCACTTGAGCCATATTTTCAGTACTTAGCCATTTTTTCCAAAGGGGCGCATGATATGGGATGGTGCAAAAAAAGCTTGATTAGTTGTTTTGGCAAGACATTATCTTCTTGTCCATAGACATTTTATCGCGAATGAGTCAATGATCAAGGGTTTAAATCCTCCACCTGAAAGCTTATGTTGTCAGAATAATTTAATCCCTCATAGGTGAGAACTGGTGGGAATTTCCCTAAGGCCACTTATGCCAGCTTTAAGTGCACAAAAGGTTGAGTGGATGTTTTGGAAGGCCAATATATTCTTTGCCAAAGTCTTTTTTCCAATACTGAGACTATATTAAGGTGCATTAGTCATCCACCTACATGATGGTTCCCTAACAATAATTTTCTCTTTCTGTGTGAGGAAATGGCAATCACTTTCCCAAATCTAATTGATCCATATTTTGAGTACTTAGCCATTTTTGCTAATGGCGAGCATTTTATGGAATGGTGCAAAAGAGGTCGATTGGAATTTTTGGCAGGCCATTATCTTCTTGTCCATAGACCTTTTATCGAGAAGGAGTAAATTATCAAGTGTGTAAATACTCTACCTGAAATATTATGTTGTCAGAATAATTTAATCACTCACTATGTTAGGAACCCATGTCAACCCTTCTATTTACTTTGTTAGTATATTGTTGTTGGACGCATATGCTTTGTAAGTTGTCTCATAGTATTTGTTAATCCATAGTTTGTATTATTGTTGTTGGACGCATATGCTTTGTAAGTCGCCCCGTAGTAATTGTTGATCCATATTTTGTATTGGCCCATGGTTTGTATTGACACATGGTATTGACCCATGGTATTGGTGCCTAGACTTAGTATATAAGTGTGTGTTGAGACCAATGAAGGTACCGTGAAGTTATTTGTATTGAGCTTGCTCAAAGGAGGTTGCCCCCTCGAAGTGGCCTGCGATCAATATAAAAGTGATTCTGAGTTCTGTTATTTCTTCTATTTCGTGTGTTTTCATTAATTAATTATTGTAGGTTCTTCTCATCTAGTATCAGAGTACTTTCTTGGGCTCGTTGGGTAGAATTTCTGCCAAAAATATTTTTTTGCATCTGTTGCAAGTTCGGATCTGGGAATAATCCCTATCCACTTAACTATGGGAAGTACTAGGGAATAAGCCCTAAAACTCATTGTGAGGAGTACCACAGGAACCCCAAAGTAGCTGGCCCATTGAGAGGACCTGCCAGCGAAAAGGGCAACGACCCCTACCCGATTGACTAGTTCCCACCTGTGAGGTAAACTAAGAGTTGTCGTTTGTGGCAAAGCGGTTATCAGTTTTACCTGAGCCGTGGAGTGAGGGGTACTGCCCCAATACGCAAGTCGTCAGACAGCATTGGTGGCCAAGTGAAACCCCTGAACTATTAGGAAGCTGAACATACCAGGGGTCGATATCTATTTTTAGCTGAACTGTTGCCGATCACTTCCGCGCCATTTCAGATCCATTCCAAGCCGTTCCAAATACATCCGTTTCATATCCATCCATTTCAGATCTCTTCTGAAAGCCATTTCAGATCCAACCATTTTTGCTCCCTTCCGCACTATTTCAGATCCAATTGTTTTAACTCCGTTTCCCTTGAAACTTTCCAGACACCCACGCAATCCCATTCTGCATATTTCATTCTTGGGGGCCCTATCCCAAATTCTACTTCCCAAAGCCAGAAATCTCACATTTGTCTATTTTTAGGGTTTTCCATAACTTCTTCAATTTTCAGCCACTCGCCTCCAAATTTTGCCACCATGTTCATTCCCTATTTATGCTTCTTTGTCCCTCTTTGACAAATTTTCTCATTCTTTCACCCCGCTTCTGAAATCCCCATTTTTTGCTTCCCCATCCATCAGAAAGTGTCCAAAACCTAGTCAAACCCCAATTACCCATTCGAGTTTTTCCCAAATCCAAATTTCCCTTTACTAAATAGCCTTTTGTTTGTGTTTTTCTATCCATTCCCCCACCCAAAAAAACTCCAGGTTATGGTTGTCACCCGCGCATGAGCAAAAACCATGGAGGAAGCACTTGCAGCCATCTAAATCAAACTCCAAGATCTGGATGAAAAATTTCACAGCCTCCATCTTCAACATTCAGCCATGAACATTAACCGACAACAAGAATTAGAATCTGCAGCCAATGGGTTCTCTTCTTCCAGCAATTTCTGTGGTCCGAAGCTTGAATTTCCTCACTTCAATGGTACTGATCCGACTGGATGGATCTATTGTGCAGAACAGTATTTCAGTCTGCATAATACTTTTGATTTCCAAAAAGTTCCACTTGCATCCTTTCATTTGGAACAGGAAGACCTTCAATGGTACCGTTGGTACATCAAGGCTCATGACGAGCCAAAATGGACCAATTTTTGCCAACTCCTTTTGCAACAATTTGGTCCTAGTGCTTTTGATGACTTCACCGGCACACTCACTAAACTTTGTCAAATTGGTACCGTGAGAGAGTATTAGACAGAATTTTAGAAACTAGCCAATCACACAGAAGGATTGTCTGATGAATTCTACAGGATTTGTTTTATCAGTGGTCTTAAGGATGAAATCCGGTCAGAGGTTAAAATGTTCTATCCCAACACAATGATGGAAGTCCTAGGGTTGGCTAAGTTGGCATAAGACAAGATTGCAGCCCAACAGTGCTCCAAACCCACTTATGTTCCCTTCCGAAATATGGGTTCTCAATGACCTCCCATCCCGCCAGCTCTTCAATGAACTTCTATCAAGCATTTGTTTGAAACAGAGATGCAGACACGCAGAAAAAGGGCTTTGTTATAATTGTGATGAGAAATTCACTCGGGGACATAGATGTGTTCAACAAAATCTCTATCTCTTGGACATGGATTCTCCACCTGCCTCTAAAATTGGTGAAGAAGCTCCAGATACAATGGATGATCAAGTCGACATTCAGGAGTTTCCTATTGACCCCCCCATCTCAGGATGAACAACCAGAGATATCTCTCCATGATTTATCTAGCGTCACCACCCCCCAAACAATGCAGGTCAGGGGTTACTTCAAGAAGCTTCCTCTTACAATACTCATTCATTCTGGTAGCACTCATAACTTCATTGACCCTTGGATCGCTAAACAGGATGATTGTTTTGTCTATCCTTGCTCCAACTTTGAAATCATGGTTGCCAATGGGGGCACCTTACCTTGCAAGGGGAAGTGTCACAATGTGCGTATCTCTCTGGAATATTATAACCTACGCTCTGACATGTTTTCCTTGTCCCTGGGCGGATGTGATGTGGTTTTGGGCATTCACTGGTTATGCACACTTGGCCCCATCCTATGGGATTTTGCTGAACTTTGGATGCAATTTTTAGTCACTGGGAAACAACACAAATTTAAGGGCTTACAACAGGGGTCTCTCCGCATCATTAGTTCACATCGCCTAGAAAAGATCCTTAAGAAGAATTCACATGGTGTCATCGCTCAAATCCATTCCATTCAGATGCACCCATTAATGGTCTCCCCTACTTCCTTTTATAGATATGCAGGTGTCTTTGCTGAACCAGTGGGCTTGTCGCCTTCAAGGGACCTTTCCGGTAATAATTTAGTTGCATCTACATCTCAGCAGGACATGATGGCTATTTTGCATGCACTATAGAAGTGGCAGCCATTTCTACTAGGAAATTATTTTTGCATGAAGACTGATCTCCAGAGTCCGAAACATTTTCTGGAACAATAGGTCTCCTCACCAGCACACTAGAAATGGGTTATCTAACTCATGGGTTATGACTATGCGATCACTTACAAGAAGGGTAAGGATAATATGGTGGCAGATGCTCCTTCTCGCCAATTTGATGACCCAGTTTCTCTTACATCTATTTCTCTGCTTGTTCCGAATTGGTTGCAATCTGTTCAACAGGGCTATCTCTTCTATGAACTCCATGCTTCTTCATCGCCAGGGCACTCTGGGTTCCTCAAAACCTATGACCGGGAACAATGTAACTTCTTTTGGCAGGGACTAAAAATGAAAATTCACTAGATGGTGGTTGAGTGTGATAGTTTCCAGGTCAACAACGGTGAAATGACACTCCTTTCGGAACTGCTCGAACCCTTGCCCATCCCTACTCAGATGTGGACAACTATTTCTATGGTACAATACCACATCTAAAAGGACACCATATGAAGCAGTTTATGGACAGGAACCGCCAGTTCTTCTTCCATACACACTCAACAACTCCCCAGTTCAGGAAATTGACTCCGTTCTTCAAAACCGCGATCAAATTCTTCTCATTCTGCAGGACAATCTTTACATGGAAATAATTCGACTGAAACAACAAGCCGATCAACACCGTTCTGAGCACACTTTTCATGCAGCTGATATGCTCCTTCTTCATCTAGAGCCTTCCAAGCAATCCTCCCTGAAATTCAAAAGGCATCAATGGGCCGGAATGCAACCCGAGGATGCTACAGGGAACCACTCCTTCAGATTCTGCATCAATTTCCACATCTAAAGCTTTGAGGACAAAGCTTTTTCTAAGGGAGAGGGGATGTTAGGAACCCATCTCAACCCTTCTATTTACTTTGTTAGTATATTGTTGTTAGACGCATATGCTTTGTAAGTCGTCCCGTAGTATTTGTTGATCCATAGTTTGTATTATTGTTGTTCGATGCATATGCTTTGTAAATCGTCCTGTAGTAATTGTTGATCCATATTTTGTATTGGCCCATGGTTTTTATTGACACATGGTATTGACCCATGGTATTGGTGCCTAGACTTAGTATATAAGTTTGTGTTGAGACCAATGAAGGTACCGTGAAGTTATTTGTATTGAGCTTGCTCAAAGGAGGTTTCCCCCTCGAAGTGGCCTGCGATCAATATAAAAGTGATTCTGAGTTCTATTATTTCTTCTATTTCGTGTGTTTTCATTAATTAATTCTTGCAGGTTCTTCTCACATTGGTGAGAACTGGTGGTCATTTTCCTAAGGCCATTTAGTCCAGTTTTAAGTGCAAAAAGGATGAGTGGATGTTTTGGAAGGCCAATATAATATTGACCAGACACTCTTTTCCAAGAATGAGACTATATTCAGGTGCAATAGTCATCCACCTACAGGATGGTGCCCTCAGAATAATTTTCTCTCTTTCTGTGAGGAAATGGCGGTCATTTTCCCAAAGCCACTTGAGCCATATTTTCAGTACTTAGCCATTTTTTCCAAAGGGGAGGATAATATGGCAGGGTGAAAAAAAAGGTTGATTGGTTGTTTTGGAAGGCCATTATCTTCTTGGACATAGACCTTTTATCAAGAATGAGTCAATGTTCAAGTGTGTAAATCCTCCACTTGAAATATTATGTTGTTAGAAAAATTTAATCCCTCACTGGAAAGAACTGGTGGGCATTTTCCTAGGGCCATTTAGGCCAATTTTAAGTGGAAAAAAGGATGAGTGGAGGTTTTGGAAGGCCAATATATTATTGACCAGAGACGTTTTTCCAATACTGAGACTATATTCAGGTGCATTAGTCATCCACCTACGATGGTGCCCTTAGAATAATTATCTCTCTCTTTGTGAGAAAATGGCGTTCATTTTCCCAAATCCACTTGAGCCATATTTTCAGTACTTAACCATGTTTTCTAAAGGGGAGCATAATATGGTAGGGTGCAAAAAAGTTTGATTGGATGTTTTGGCAAGCCATTATCTTCTTGTCCATAGACCTTTTATCAAGAATGAGTCAATGGTCAAGTGTGTAAATCCTCCACCTGAAAGCTTATGTTGTGAGAATAATTTTATCCCTCACTTGTGAGAACTGGTGGGCATTTTTCTAAGTCCATTTAGGCCAGTTTTAAGTGGAAAAAGGGCTGAGTGGATGTTTTGGAAGGCCAATATATTCTTGACCAGATAATTTTTTTTCCAAGACTGAGACTATATTCAAGTGCATTATTCATCCACGTACAGGATGGTGCCCTCCAAATAGTCATCTCTCTCTCTTTGTGAGGAAATGGCGGTCATTTTCCCAAATCCACTTGAGCCATATTTTCAGTACTTAGCCATTGTTTTCAATGACAATAACTAAGCCAAATTCCCTGGTATTTGCAAATATGAAATGAAAATATGAAAATGTAAAAAACAAGTATAATAAAACTCACATTTTCCAATTTGAATCACTCAAACATGCCAAAAATTGAACCCTATTTTAAGGGTTGATTTTCAGTATTTTTACACAATAGTAATTTTTAGGATAAAATTGAAAATATTGAATAGTGGAGTATTGGTGAATTTTAATCCACATCATGTTCAACTCATATCATTCAATTTAAATATGTAACGTTTTTACTAGCACATGAAGAATGTTTTTATTTCCGTGTTAGATTAAATAATATGAATTTAGTCCTTGGATAAAAAGGGTAAAACACCACTAATTTTTTCCTTAGAAATAAGTCTATTATGTTTCAAGCTGAAATATAGTACATTCTTCAACAATCTGTAAATTTTTCTATCAACACGTCTAGGCATAAGTACTAGTGCATACTGAAAGTCCAAAATGATCAACACGTTTAATCCCAGAGCAACTACTATAGAACCAAAGTGCATGTACATATAAATTGAACTTCATGTAACTGTCATAAATAAATATTAACTACATAACTAAATGATAAGAAGGGAGAAAAATGATTTAGACCAGTCCAGAGTTAATTTTAGATGGTTTTCCCCACAAACATGAAGAAAATTCCACTTTTGTAAGGTTTTTGTTTTTGAAAAGTTCTACTCTATGTTTTTGGTAAGTGCAGATCCTCACAGGGCATGTTTTGATGATTATGTGAGACTGAGATAAGTAGCTTTTAGTATAGAAAAATGACAGTCTAACAAAACCATCTTCTCAATAGCCCACAGGCTACAAAATGTGTATTATCTATTCAAACATTCAAATTTCGTATATAAAGAAAAATTTCATGGAAAATAAAAACCATTTATAACATAATAGTAAAATACCAAAAACAATTTAATGCAAGAAATAAATAATTCATATATACTAAATAATATAATTCAGCATACATATTACACCAAACAGTATAAAAATTTATTAATGAAAGGAAAAATGTTTACAAATCGAAATGGGGTAGACCAGTCCTCATCCCTAATCCATAACAATGATGGACAAGGTCCCATTGGTGTGAATCCCATGAAAAGTGTACTTGTACACAAGGTTGTAGGCTATTATACAAATAGCGAAAACTAAATTTTGGTCCCACTCTCCATTTACCAAGAGGTTGAGTCTGATCACTTGAGCCTGAAGTTGGCTGATATCTATCAGGAAAGGTTGGCCATGTATAGAAAAATGCCTCCTTAAGATTCTCATAGCCTTCTATGTTGAACTCTAGTGAATTATTCTTCTTTACAATCCCGAGAGGTACAAAATGCATTGTAATTAGTTCAAAAGTAACCATGAAACTTTCATCTGAACAAGGAATTTCCACATAAGATTCACTGCGTATAATGTGTTGAGACCTTATGTGATTGAATACTTTGTAGGAAATAAGATGAATATTGTGACGATGTACTCGATTGGGCTGTAATACTCCAATATATGATGGAAATGCATTGTGTGTTCCATATTTTGTAGATGCAGCTAATCTAGCAGTCACAACTTCATTGTCACCTTTTGTTGCAAGAAGTTGAAAACTCTTGTGCTTATCATCATTCGTAGCAATAAACCAAAAAAAACAGATTCTCCTTTTCGACTGCTAGTGCCCCACCTTTTAATAGAGCTCACAGTAAAGAAAACATCAACAATTTCTATAACACATCATTATATACTATAAATAAATTTTCCATATATGAGTTGAAGAATATATATTAAAAGATACACATGTATACTCACCATCAATTATTTCAGTTGGTATCAACCAAGCTTGTTTTGTGTAAAACACCCCACGTGGATGCAAATTCACACCTTCAGGAATATAGTGGCCTCTACCAAAAACATCTACATGATTTTCAAATATTCTTACCCAACAAAATGTTCCACCAGTTGAAACATCTACTGCACAATCCAACACTTCTATAAGATATGGAATTTTCAGTGACTCATCTTCAGGCATTCCAGGCAATTTTTCATAATAAATACGGACATACATGCCTTTCTTTATGGTAAAATCAAATGGATTTGTGTTGCACACCAATAGCCCATCCATTTGAATGAATTTATTCTACCAATATTCACAAAACGACCATTTTGAGTCAATAGGGGAGTCACATCTGAACAAGATCCCATATAAAACCCTCGCTTGATGACTGCAGTGGAATGTTTTTTATGATTTTTAACTGGCCCACTTGAAGATAGTTGTGATTTTATTTCAAAAATTGAAGGATGTTGCAACATAAGCTTGCCACTTTCATCTGCATACACCATTTGAACAGGCAGAACATCATCCATATCATGTTTCCATGTGTCATTGGTACTATCGGTGTAAAGAATTGGATCATCACCACAAGGATCCAACATTTTCAACTCTACATTTCTTGTATGTGACTCATCTATAACTTTGCAAATAATGATTTCTTCTAAACCATTTTCTCCTTTAAGAACAACAACTGTATCAAAGTTTGAATCCTTTCCTTTAACATACTGCAGAGTTGAATGACATCGGAGTTGATAAGGTATATCCCTATCATTAGGTTGGTTCTCAACATGATTACCGCTGTATACATCATCGTCTCTCCAAAAATCAATTTTTGCAAGTCTATATAATTTTTGTGAATTTTGTCGATGTATAGACAATTGTTGCTTCATTTTTCGTCTCTTTTCTCGTTCAACATCTTCTTCAGCAAGTATTCGAAAATCTTCTTCCACAACCTCTGGAGGCAATGAATTTCGTTCTTTATGTGGCAACGGATAAGGGTCTATATTGAACATGATCAAATTTATAAGAAGTAAAATTCTGCAATCACGATAGGAAGCCAAAATGTCCTACACAGGTTACACATGATCTCTTAATTGGAAAGCAAGGGTGAAAAACAAAGTATTTATAAAGGCATAATATTAATACTACATAAATTCTAACCTTTGGTAGAAAACTTCGATTTCTTTTCCCCTTCCAACAAAGATTTTAGATTCGTATCTAAATTTTCCAAACTAATATCTGCATTGAATAATAAAGGGTGAATTTAATTACTCTACATATACAATATCTGATAAATCATTTTATAGATTGCTTAATTGCAAAAATTGCATGGTAAGAATTTAAATTATTTTAAGCACAAAAAACTGAAAAAACAATTATTACCAGCCGTATCACTACACCATCGATTTTTCTCAGAGTATTTCAACTTGGTCCGATTTGGTTTGATCTAAGAGCTGATGGGTTTAATCAATTGGACAATAAGCAATCCATCACTACACCAATCGATCAACATAAAAAGTAAAAAAAAAGTATTGTCAGTCGGTCAGTAAACCATCAATTTTTTCATCAGATTTCAATGCAATCAAATTTGGTTTGATCACAAACCTATTGATGGGTTCATTTATTTTGTTCAACCATGGTAAGAATGTAAATTTTTTTAAGAACAAAAAAATTGAAAAAAAATAGTTACCAGTCGTATCACCACACAATCGATTTTTCTCAGAGGATATCAATGCAGTACAATTTGGTTTGATCAGAGAGCTGGTGCGTTGATAGTTCGAGCAGGGTTAGATCTAAAACAAGGTAGGAGTTCGAATATTTTGTTCAGGGTAAGATATAAAACAAAATAAGTAATTTATGTAAGCAATAAAGGGTTCCTCTGCAATGCATATTTTGTAAGCAAATAGAATGTTCCTCTTTACTTACAATCGGCTCTAAAAAAAAAAAACATCTTCGAAAATATACAACCTAGGGCACAGAAAACTGGAAAAAACATACTCTTACCTATCGATCACAATATCATCCCTTTTATTTAGAGTATTTCAACACGATCCGGTTTGGTTTGATCATATACTGAGTGTGTTGACATGCGCATAGATTTTGTTCAACCAGGGTAGATTCAATATAGACGCAGATTTGGTGTCAGAACATATTTTGGGTACGGGTAGTAAGCCAGATATTTTGGGGCAAATCGAAAAATATGAAATTGGAGGGATTTTTCCATTGGTACCCAGTTTCAAAAATTTTGAATTAACCCCACATCGTATCGTGTACCAAAATCCACATCATTTCTTGTGCAACCAGAAAAAAATTCAGGGGAAATAGGGGTTTGACTAAATACTTGATTTGTGATGTTAATTAAATTTTAATTAACTTTTAATCCATTTCTTATTTAGGATACATTTTGCGGGTGGTAATATCTTATGAACATGAAGAATATGTTATGGGAGAATGTGTGCAAGGTGGTAATGTAGAAACAAAATCGAATGGAAGGAGGGCACAAATCACACCTCTGGATATGGTTGAGACTATGAGAAGTTTCAATGAAAGGACGACTAAGGCGCATGAAGAGAATCATTAGATGGCATGTCCCCACCCATCAAACTGACCAGTGATGGGAACATGAATGATATATGGGGGATTATAAATTTTTCCCCACGACCATGTTACCAAAATTTTACACATTTAAATGCGTGTGCAGAACCATACATATAAACATAGTGGAAATTAATTGATTACACACAGAACATGCAAATACCAACACACTCATCACATGCATAATAATAATGAATATCCAGGCACATTCATCACAACACTAAATTAACAAATAAACACTTATATTTTAATTAAATACGTCCAAGCAAATGGCTGTGGAAGAACAATGTTCCACCCATCCATATGCACTCTGTCCAGCACTTTATCTCTCTACTGAGAGGCCACCCCCAAGCTGGGCAATGTATCAACTAAGGAGGAACTACATGGGCTCGCTCATAGCCATAGAAACATACTCTCATGATAAACCAACACACAGTTGGGTTTATCAAGCATGCAGAGAGACAAGGAAGGTGAATGCTAAGCTAGTGAGATCAACCATAGAGTTGCAGGAATCTCAATTGGTCGCATTCAACCTTGGAACCCACAATAGCTACCATAGTGAACACAAGGAAGGTCCCCTTCTTTGCTACACAGTCCCTCAGGCGCCCCTTCCTTTCAATGTTATTCAGAGTGGGAATAGAAAGGTCCAAGATTCTAAATCTTTACATATTTTTTCCTTCACTAGGTTTACCAGCCATTTGAACCTCTGGTTTCTCTCTAATCTCAATTTCCTCTTTGATTTTCTGATTTCTGGCAAAACAAATTTGTAGCCACGAAATTAAAATTCCGAGCTTCCAAATCTAGGTTCTCCCATGGAATTTTGGGCTTTATACACTCCCAAATTCACCCCAGGGTTCAGGTCCATGGATTCCCTACTCGATTTCACATCCCACACAAATTTTTGGGTGTTTTTGATAGTTGAAAACAAAGCTCTTTCTCACGTTGTGATTTATGCAATTTCTCTTGCTGGGAATGCATAACATACTCATATTTGGTCCATAGTTGCCCAATAATGGAATTGCAGTGTGTTGTGGAAAAAATTGCACAAGTGCACTCTTCTACTTGGTAAGGGGCTAGGCCTTGTAGGCTGCAGTAAGGTATCAATCCTTGGAGCCCCTATGGGGTTGTGGTTGGTATTCCTCCAAGTGATACTGCAACAGATTGTTAGTGTAATTCACATGCAAACAAATAAATATGGAAAAATATAAAATAAAGGAGATGGGTGAAGAATGCAAACTCCAATAACAATCCAAGATATGATAAACCACTTTTGTATTTCCCAATGGTATAGCTGTACAACATTTAGGGGGTGTGGGATTCAATGGAAGCCAACAATATCCCTTAGGGAGGCCTTTTTTGTCCAAACTGAATGTTAAATCAATGGTGGAACAATGGACATAAACTCTTTCCCCTTGATGGAAGGTGGCAAGGGATCTTGGGAATTCTCACAATGGTAGCAAGTGGTGGGCTATGAGGAAGATCCAACTCAAATATAGCAACATAAACTTTCTCTTGATTTCTCTCTACAAAATGCATGCCAATGGCTACCTTTTATAGGCCAAGAGGTGGCCAACAAACAAGTGGATCGAAATGTGAACACATCTTCTCCATGAACTAGTTCCAAGGTACACAAGGGGGTTTGGTTAATGCCACCAAGTGTGCGGGGAGATTAATTTGGATCATTGGAGAGGATTGAGCCTTTAATTAGTTGTCCCACCATTTTGACAATAGCGTGACTATTGAAGGAATAGCCACATGGGTGTCGTGCAGGGATTGTTCAGGTAACGTGCGCTATAGTGCGGGTTAATAGTGTATTACCAACGCTACCCTTTATTTTGACTTTTTTTGGCACTTATGGACTCATGCTGTATTTTGGATATGTTAAGGATTCCTATGGTGAGATGCATTATTTATGTTGATGATGCGTTATTGGAAGAATCACTGAAATGTGGCATGTGTGCGCTTTTTAGGAATTAATAGATTCCCCTAAAGTAAGAGGTTCATAGGGTAATATAGAAGCTATTAGTTTTTCAGCATTTAATTCAATCTGATGTAGGATCTAGGGATAAATTTAAGGACCCATACTTATTTAAAAGTGTATAAACCTTGGCGAATCTTACCAAATCTTAAAATGTCAACTATAAAATATTTGGCGATATTTTTCTAAAATTATTTCAAATTCTAACAATTTTATATAGTTTATATACTAATTTGGCGATTTTTAGAGTGAAAAAAGTTTACCCCATCAAAATTGGGCAAAATGGGGCTTCAAAAAATGCAAATTGGCGAATATTTTTTTGGAAAAAAACATGGAAAAATAGCCCATGGGATCAATTTTGCCCCTAAAATTATCCTTGCTAGGATCTTAACTGAAGCAACAACATGTACAGCATATCAAGCATAAGAGACAAGAGACAAGAGACACAAAACATTTCACCGGGGAAAACCAAGAAGGTGAAAAACACCGCAAATTCCTTAGAGATAGAATAAGCATCAATACAAGGATCACCATGATCAAACCCAAGACATCGATAGCAACAGCATACTCCTCCTCCACTTGTGCGCACTCCTCCTCTCTCTCACTAATGCAAAGTGAGTGAATAAGAGAATGTGTAAAATGAGAGAGACACACTCTCTATTTATACACTTACTTTCACTTGACCTTTACTCAAATAGGTCGGCCCCGACTTAACCACATAACATAATGTTGACTGGGACGACCCCCAATAGGGTGGTCTAATAACCCTTTAAGCCACATGACTCATACAGGGCCAACCCCATCAAGGTGGTCTAATAACCCATCAAGTATAAGTTATGACACTTACAATATAACTTTCGACACATGCAAGTACAACTGATGACACTTCCAATCAAAGGAATAATACATCTCCGTTGGGAATATAATAAAGTACAAATACAATATACAAGTGAATATCTTTCGAAGTTACAAATACATACACACTCCCTCTTAACTAGGAAGGTATTCTATTGACACAAGTCATCAATAAATATATGCACAAGTCTTCAATTCTGGATCTGGATCATTGTCATTGGTTTACGGAGCATCATCATCACTGTTGTTGCTATCTCAATCAATCTCTAATCTACTCGTCATAGGAAGTTCTATAGAGCCAACCCTTTTTCATGCTAGATGTAGGCCTAGCCTCCATGTAGGTCTTAATCATCTTTACAAGCAAGCCATCAAGTAGGTACACCTCAGGACTGATTACACTGCCTCTGCAAAACCTGCAATATCTCTCAGGAATGATCATATGCCACCGCAAAACCTGCAAGAGCATCTCAGGACTGATTATATGCCTCTGCAAAACCTGTGTACCCTACTATCACATCATCATCTTCAGATCACCTCATAGTCCATGGAGCACAACCCAAATTCACATCACACAACACTTACACTCACCGGCATGGTAAGACACACTTCAACCATCCGTGAAAGGCTCAGCACTTATATCTACGCCATGGCAAGACAAAATTCAACCATGTGAGAATGGCTCAACACTTATATCTACGCCATGGAAAGACAAACTTCAACCATGCGAGAATGGCACCAGCACTTATATCGCAGCCATGGAAAAACAAACTTAAACCATGCTCGAATGGACCCAACACTTATATCGCAGCCATGGAAAGACAAACTCAAACCATGCTCGAATGGCCCAAAAACTTATATCGCAGCCATGGAAAGACAAACTTAAACCATGCTCGAATGGCCCCAACACTTATATCGCAGCCATGGAAGGACAAACTTAAACCATGCTCGAATGGATCTAACAATTATATCGCAGCCATGGCAAGACAAACTTCAACCATGTTGGAATGGCTCCAACCCTTACATCAATGACCATGGAAATACAAAATTCAACCATGTCGGAATCGTTGATGTGCATATGTGTCTCCGGACTCATAATTCCCCTTGGAAGGAATCTCGATCTGAAGTACACCAACCCTCTCTTTGAAGTACTCAAACTTCACTCTAGCTAGTGGCTTGGTCAACACATCGGCTATCTGCTCATCCGTCGCAACATACAGGAGCTCCACTTCTCCTCTCTGCACCATATCCTTGATATAGTGATACTTGATCTCAATGTGCTTCGACTTGTCATGGAACACTGGGTTATCCAATATCTTCACACAACTCTGCTTGTCACAATATATACAAGTAACACTCAATTGGAGATCAAACAAATCAGACAGTAGCTTCCTAAATCATACTTCCTCACAACTAGCTGAACAGGCTATGACATACTCTGCTTCGGCTATACTCAGTGCCACACAGGACTGCTTCCTGCTAAACCAAGAGATCATAATGGATCCCATACTGAAGAAGCACCCCAAAGTTCTTTTTTGATCAATGGCACTGCCTTCCCAATCCGAATCAACATAACCCTCCGGGTTAAACCTTTGATTCGCCTCATACTTGATCCCATAGTCAACTGTACCCTTCAGGTACCTTAGAATATGCTTTGCAGCTATCAGGTGAACATGTCTCGGATCTGTCAGGTACTGCAAAGCAGATATCTGGTCTTGTATTCATCAGGTACATCAAGGACCCAATCATCTAACGATACATCGTGGCATCAATCGCCTCAAATGAAGCATCACATAGACACTTCAGGTTCGATGCCATAGGTGTGGCCATGGCCTTGCAGTCCATCATCCCGAACTGCTTCAGGATCTCTACTGCATACTTCCATTGTCCAAGGAAGATTCCATCTGCACTCTGCCACACCTCCATACCTAGAATGTAATGCATCATACCCAAGTCCTTCATCTCAAACTCGAAGGCAAGCTTCCTCTTCGTGTCGGCAATCAATCTATCCTCACCTGTAACAAACAGGTCATCCACATACAATAGTAGTATCACAAGATTGCCTTCCTCGACCTTGTAGAAAAGGTTGGAATCTGCTTTACTCTTGGTAAATCCCAAACTAGACAAGAAGCTGTCTATCCTGTCGTACCAAAACCATACAAGGCTTTCTTCAATCTGCACACATATGACTCCATGTCATGTGTCTCAAAACCGAGTGGCTGCTCCACATACACTTCCTCTTCGACTACACCATTCAAGAAAGCTGTCTTGACATCTATCTGATGTATCTTCCACTTCATCACTGCAGCCAGAGCAAGTATTGTTCTAATGGAAGTGTATCTGGCTACAGGAGCAAAAGTCTCTTCATAATCTATCCCCTATTTTTGTGAGAAGCCACGAGCCACAAACCTCGCCTTGTATTTCTCTATGCTACCATCTACAGCATGCTTGATTTTATAGATCCACTTGGAAGTCACAACAGAATTCTCTTTAGGTATTGGGTTCACATCCCAAACATCATTCTTCTTGATCGACTGGTATTTCTCGATCATGGCATTCTTTCATTACCGCATTCCGAATCTTAGGAACTTCAGATTCTTCATTATCTTCAATAGATAGTTTTCTTTGAACTTCATTGCTAGAACACATGTTGTAGTCCTTCTTTTGTAGGTGATTGTACACGATCTTAACTACAAGTCAAATTCAATTGCATGATTAGAAACTTCTCATAGTTTTTCAAAAGCACATTCTTATGCATAAAGACATATGTCATACAGTCATGCAATTATCTTAGCCAATGTTTCAATACAATATCTATCCATATTCCGTAACTTTCTAGATGCCTTCCATCTCTACCCGAACATTGTTAAGAGTGCACACAACTCACAACATGTCAGTAAAGAGGTTTCATTCGAGAAAAGTAGCATTGGAATGTTGTATAGTACCATAGGCCACTTACCCATTACTATATTAGTAGTATCTTGTTCATTAATGCAACTTTTCTAAAATGCATAATGTACATCCTAAGTCTACGAACATAAGTATGTACATGAATGAACAATATTATTTAAGTAATCATATATACAAGAAATGACAATTCAAATACTTATCTTTGTTTGCTTGTCGGGTGGACTCCCTCTCAATCTTTGCTTCCTTGCAGGAGCTTTTGGAGTGTGCTCCCTCTTGATCTTTGCTTCCTGGATTACCTGTCCTTGAACTTATATGCATCCTGGACCACTATGCATGCTTAAGTGTGCACTAGTGTTATCATTGTGTTATCCTCAAAATCTCATACATAACCATACATACATTAGTATAAAACATTATGATCCTAAATAATCTTAACATGTATGGTCATGATCATTTCACACACAGGTAATTTATCACAAGCATTAGTATTCAAGGTTTCAGGGAGGACTTCTATTACTCATGCATATTCTTATTTGACCATAGGACTCTTCTGGTTAGTCATATCATTAATCAAACATAATATTCATAATCCCATGATTACTCAAACTTCTAGCTTCAAGACTAATCATTCATACAAAAGTATAAGATCCTAACATAAGGTTGGATTCTAACTTGATATAGGAAAAACATACCTAGTTATCATGTTTTCTAGTTATGTCTAACATACCCAAACAATGTCTTCTTGTTCTCTTCAATGACTTGTGCTTCGTAACCTGCATAAATCATAAGTTAACCATTGTAGAACCAAAAATATACATACCTCGTACATAGAGTTTCTATAATGGATATGGATGATTCTTTGTCTTCATGTCACCATGGTCATATGTTCTTGAATTAGAACTTGATTTGTCTTTCTTGATGTACCTTTCATGTTAGCGGACAACCTCATACAACACCACAGTGCATTAGTACAATCATAAGTGTCATAAACCTGATCAATGAACGTATTCTATCATACACATGCATTCATACTTTTACTAGGGTGATAAGACAAGTCTAAGATTAATCAAGATTGTACTAACCTCAATAATATGAAGACAAACATATCATAACTTAATTATGAACAAATTTCAAAACATACTTGTATCTCCTCAAGTCATACCTGTCGATATTGCTTTGTAATCTTCTTTATGTAAGGCCTTAGCCTTATCTCCCTCTGGAAATGGAATCTCTTCACTTATGCAGGTGACCAAATCATCCTCTTCTAGGATTAACCGAATCCACTTTGATTTGCTAAGACTCGATCTCGAGCTGGATTAGGGTTTGTCAGAGAAACCCTAAAAATTCAAACTTTGAATTTCAAACTTCTAAATGGATGGAAAGATGTGGCTTGCTGAGCTGATCAAGATGGTATACTTCAATTTTGAAAACTGCAAAATTTGACCCTGTTACAATGTAATCTTCCACCCTGTGAGCATCAGCATTCTTTGGACTGGAGGATCCATTTCACTAACTCATATTCACTTTATATATCCTTCAGAGACACTATTTTTCCCTATTTTTATTCCTGCCCGCATGTTGCATCATTATAGCATGCGTACCCGCGAGTTGCATCACTATAGCCCGCGGGTATCAAGTAAAATGGTAAAAATCACTAGTTTATTACTTTTTACTCCCCAAAAGCGGTCACTGGGTGACCTTTGGTTCTCCATCTGCCCGAGTGACTCCTCGATGTGTCATTTCACCTATCTTTGAGAGGACTATATATTGAGCACATATGGCTTATGGACAAGAGGAAAAAAGAAGAGCAAGAGAACTCTAGTGGATTTTTTCCCTATCTCGAGTCTACACTCATTGATCCTTGTAGTTGTGAACCCTTTATGTTCACCTTCCAAAATCCTATCTAGTTTGAGTTTGCCATTCATGGAGGATTGAAGTGGTGGAGGCACAAGTCGATTGATCTAGATCTTGGTTCAGATTGGTTGATGGAAAGAGGTCGTATCACTTTGTACTTCTTCTTGTTTATTAATAGAAATACTCATATTCTTGTCCATTAATGTTGTAAATGTTGTTTATCTTACATTGGGTTGCATTTACTTGTTATATCATGGGCCATTGCTATTTATGTTGTTAATGTCGTTTATATATTATATGTACTTGTTGTATATTGGCTGTCAAGACTAATTTCCAGATTCAAGTGCATGGATTGAAAAGCTCCAACGGGGATCTACATCAAATGTTTGGATCGAGGTTGGTTATCTTCTTCCTTATCTTAGCATTGCCATTTATATAGCATAGTTATGGGAATTGAGTTGATTTTTGGTAGTCATCTGTCTGTTGTGGTACACCCCAAGCCATCGACAGTTTTGGGAATATATTAATGTCCCCTGATCGATGGATTCATCCTAGTGTTCGACTTCAACCCATTTATTCATACTCCGATGATTGCACTCTGTGACTTGATGCCCATTTTCATTATTGGTGGGTTATCTCGCGTCCATTAACGGTATACATCATTGATCAGTAATCAGATAATGTCTCATCAGGTTCGACCCTAGCTCCTTTTATTCACTTGATGGGACTTGCACCATCGAAGACTTGTGTAGAAGATGCCATGCGATAGTGGCATTCAGTATGCTATTTATGACTTTGACTTTACATCTGAGATATCACCTCTCAGATATCAGTAGTTTGTACCTCCAGTTTGTACCAGTTGTTTCCTTTTCAGCAGGAGACCATATATTACTGTAGAGGGATCATGGATATGATCACTTATGACATGTATTCACTATGTACTGCCTATTCATGGACATTATATCAGATTGTTGTATTACCGACATGTATTCAGGGATACTATTGTATTATGACGAGTGAGCTGCTCTTTCCACTTGTGTCTCCATCACTCCACTTCTGAGTTTTATAATGTATTTCGGCCATCGTATCATCAGTCTCTGGCCTCACACATTAGGGGGCATCTGTTACAACGTAATCTTCCACCCTGTGAGCATCAGCATTCTTTGGCATGTAGGATCCATTTCATTGACTCAGATTCACTTTATATATCCTTTAGAGACACTATTTGGCCTATTTTTATTCCTACCCGCATGTTACATCATTATAGCATGGGTACCCGCGAGTTGCATCACTATAGCCCGCGGGTATCAAGTAAAATGGTAAAAATCAGTAGTTTATTACTTTTTACTCCCAAAAAGTGGTCATAGGGTGACCTTTGGCTCTCTATCTGCCCGAGTAACACCTAGATGTGTCCTTTCACCTACCTTTGAGAGGACTATATATTGAGCACATATGGATTATGGATGGGAGGAAAAAAGAAGAGCAAGAGAACTCTAGTGGATTTTTTCCCTATCTTGAGTCTACACTCATTGATCCTTGTAGTTGTGAACCCTTTATGTTCACCTTCCAAACTTCTATCTAGTTTGAGTTTGCCATTCATGGAGGATTGAAGTGGTGGAGGCACAAGTGGATTGATCCAGATCTTGGTTCAGATTGGTTGCCGGCAAGAGGTCGTATCACTTTGTACTTCTTCTTGTTTGTTAATAGAAATACTCATATTCTCGTCCATTAATGTTGTAAATGTTGTTTATCTTACATTGGGTTGCATTTACTTGTTATATCGTGGGCCATTGCTATTGATGATGTTAATGCCATTTATATATTATATGTACTTGTTGTATATTGGCTGTCAAGACTAATTTGCAGATGGTAAATAGATGGTAAACAGTGCCTATATGTCAGTTTCAGAATGATACGTGTGGTAGGGACTTTTGTGCCGTTTGATGAAGCATGGATCCTTGTTATTACAAAAACAAGGGTTGTGAACTTGTCTTAGTTGAGATCCTGCACATACGGTGCACATAACCAAGTGTAGTAAAGAACATGACCAAGGTATTGACAAAGCAGAAATCATATGACGAAAACAAGGCATACCTATGGGGTACCTGAATATTAAGGATAGAACCGTTTGAGGTACAATCAATTAACCGAGTGGTTGAGGGTGATACCTTCATGGTTGATTAAGATATAGGATCCCTTTGGGAGACAATTCTTAAGGACATAAAGGCCTATCCATTTAGATACAAATTTACCGGGTCCTGTTTTACTGTCTTTCTTAGCATTGAATAAAATAAAGAAGTCGCCTTCGTTGAAGGTGTGTGATTGGACCTGTCAATCGTAGTGTTCCTTGGAGCGGAATTTCATGGATTCATTTTGTTGAAGAGAGTCACACCGTTCTTCATTGAGTTGTTTGAAGGTGAATAGGCATTGCTCCAGTGTAGGGTTATTAGGTAGCAACTCGACTGTTAGGAACCCATGTCTTTACTTTGTTAGTATATTGTTGTTGGACGCATATGCTTTGTAAGTCATCCCGTAGTATTTGTTGATCCATAGTTTGTGTTATTGTTGTTGGCGCATATGATTTGTAAGTCACCCATAGTTTTGTTGATCCATAGTTTGTATTGGACCATGGTTTTGACCCGTAATAATTGTTGATCTATATTTTGTATTGGCCCATGGTTTGTATTGACACATGGTATTGAACCATGGGATTGGCACCTAGACTTAGTATATAAGTGTGTGTTGAGGCCTATGAAGGCACCGCGAAGTTAATTGTATTGAGCTTGCTCAAAGGAGGTTTCCCCCTCGAAGTGGCCTATGATCAATATAAAAGTGATTTTGAGTTCTGTTATTTCTGATATCTCGTGTATTTGCATTAATTAATTATTGCAGGTTCATCACATCTGGTATCAGAGCACTTTCTTGGGCTCATTGGGTGGAATTTCTACCAAATTTTTTTTCGCATTTGTTGCAGCTTCGGATTTGGGAATAATCCTTATCTGCTTAACTGTGGGAAGTACTTGGGCATAAGCCCTAAAAATCATTGTGAGGAGTACCACAGGAACCCCAAAGTAGCTGGCCCATTGAGAGGACCTGCCAGCGAAAAGGGTAATGACCCCTACTTGATCGACTAGTTCCCACCCGTGAGGTAAACCAAGAGTTGTCGTTTGTGGCAAAGCGGTTATTAGTTTTACCTGAGACGTGGAGTGAGGGGTACTGCCCCAATATGTAAGCCGTTAGACAGCATTGGTGGTCGAGTGAAACACCTGAACTGTTAGGAAGCCATACATACCTGCGGTCCATATCTATTTTTAGCTGAACTTTTGTCGATCACTTCCACTCTAGATCCAGCTATTTCAGATCTATTCTGAAATTCGTTCTAGATCCAGCCATTTTCGATCCCTTCCGCGCCGTTGCAGATCCATCTGTTGCGGATCCCTTTCGCGCCGTTGCAGATCCATCTGTTGCGGATCCCTTCCGCGCCATTGCAGATCCATCTGTTGCGGATCCCTTCCGCGCCATTGCAGATCCATCTGTTACAGATCCCTTCCATGCTGTTGTTGTCGATCCATTTCTGAAAAAAATAAAAAATAAAATAAAAAAATAAATAAAGATTATAAAATTCTGTTTTTCGGCCATATCTCCCTTCTTTCAACTTTGTTTTCCCTGCAACTTCACTGACATACCTGCAATCCCATTCTACATATTTCATTCCTGAAAACCCTATCCCAAATTCCACTTCCCAAGACCAGAAATCCCACATTTGTCTATTTTTAGGGTTTGCCATAACTTCTTCAATTTTCACCCGATTAAAAAAAATTATAAAATTCTGTTTTTCAGCCATATATCCCTTCTTTCAACTCTGTTTTCCCTGCAACTTCACTGACATCCCTGCAATCCCATTCTGCATATTTCATTCCTGAAGACCCTATCCCAAATTCCACTTCCCAAGACCAGAAATCCCACATTTGTCTATTTTTAGGGTTTGCCATAACTTCTTCAATTTTCACCCGATTGCCTTCAAATTTTACAATAGAGTTCCCGCTTCTGAAATCCCCATTTTTTGCTTCCCTGTCCCTCAGAAAGTGTTGAAAACCTAGTCAAACCCCAATTACCCCTCTGACTTTTTCCCAAATCCAAATTTCCCTTTACTAAATAAGCTTGTGTTTGTGTTTTTCTATCCATTCCCCCCCCCCACAAAAAAAAAAAAATTCCTGGTTATGGTTGTCACTCGCACAGAAGCAAAAACCATGGAGGAAGCACTTGTAGCCATCCAAACCAAACTCCAAGATCTACATGAAAAATTTCTCATCCTCCATCTTTAGCATTCAGCCATGAACAATAACCGACAACCAGAATCTTCCGCAGCCACTGGGTTCTCTTCTTCCAGCAATTTGCATGGGCCAAAGCTTGATTTTCCTTGCTTCAATGGTACTGATCCGACTGGATGGATATACCGAGCACAACAATATTTCAGTCTGCATAATACTTTTGATGTCCAGAAAGTTCCACTTGCATCCTTTCATTTGGAACAGGAAGCCCTTCAATGGTACTGTTGGTACATCAAAGCTCATCCCGATCCAAACTGGACAGATTTTTGCCAACTCCTTTTGCCATGATTTGGTCCTAGTGCTTTTGATGAATTCACACGAGCACTCACTAAACTTCACCAAATTGGCACAGTGAGAGAGTATCAGATAGAATTTGAGAAACTGGCCAATCACACAGAAGGATTGTCTGATGAATTCTACAGGAGTTGTTTTATCAATGGTCTCAAGGATGAAATCCGCTCAGAAGTCAAAATTTTTTGTCCCAACACAATGATGGAAGTCCTAGGGTTGGCTAAGTTGGAAGAGGACAAGATCGCAACTCAACAACGCTCCAAACCCACCTTTGTTCCCTTCAGAAATATGGGTTCCCAACGACCTCCCATCACGCCTGCTCCTCGAACAACTCCTATCAAGCATTTGTCTGAAACAGAGATGCAGGCACGCCGAGAAAAAGGGCTTTGTTATAATTGTGATGAGAAATTCACTCTGGGACATAGATGTGTTCAACAAAAGCTCTATCTCTTGGATGTGGATTCTCCGCCTGCCTCAGAACTTCGTGAAGAAGCTCCAGATACAGTAGAAGTTCAGGTCGACATTCAACACCCGCCTGTTGACACCCCATCTCAAGACGACCCACCCGAGATCTCTCTCCATGTTGCAACTAGCGTCACCACCCCACAAACAATGCGGGTCGGGGGATACTTCAAGAAGCTCCCTCTTACCATACTCATTGATTCTGGTAGCACTCATAACTTCATTGACCCTCGAATTGCCAAACAAGCTGATTGTTTTGTCCATCCTTATTCCAACTTTGAAGTCATGGTTGCCAATGGGGGCACCTTACCTTGCAAGGGGAAGTGTCATAATGTGCGTATCTCTATGGAAGATTATAACCTGCGCTTTGACATGTTTTCCTTGTCCTTAGGTGGATGTGATGTAGTTTTGGGCGTTCAATGGTTACGCACACTTGGCCCCATCTTATGGGATTTTGATGAACTTTGGATGCAGTTTTCAGTCAATGGGACACAACACAAATTTATGGGCTTACAACCAGGGTCTCTCTACATCATCAGTTCACATCGCTTGGAAAAGATCCTTAAGAAGAATTCACATGGTGTCATTGCTCAGATCCATTCCCTTCAGATGCACCCACCAACGGTCTCCACTACTTCCTTAGATAGATATGCAGGTGTCTTTGTTGCACCAGTGGGCTTGCCGCCTTCATGAGACCTTTCCGGTAAGCATTTTGCCGCATCTACATCTCAGCAGGACATGATGGCTATTTTGCATGCAATACAAAAGTGGCAGCCATCCCTATTGGATAATTATTTCTGCATCAAGACTGATCTCCAGAGTCTGGAAACTTTCCTGGAATAACGGGTCTCCTCCCCAACACACCTGAAATGGGTTCTCCAACGCATGGGTTATGACTATGCAACCACTTACCAGAAGGGTAAGGACAATATGGTGGCAGATGCTCCTTCTCTCACATTTGATGACCCAGTTTCTCTTACATCTATTTCTCTACTTGTTCCAAATTGGTTGCAATCTGTTCAACGAGGCTATCTCTTCTATGAACTCCATGCTTCTTCATCAATAGGGCACTCTGGGTTCCTCAAAACGTATGACCAAGAACAATGTAACTTCTTTTGGCAGGGATTGAAAATGACAATTCAACGGATGGTGGTTGACTGTGATACTTTCCAAGTCAACAAGGGTGAAACAACCCTCCTTCCGGGACTGCTCGAACCCTTTCCCATCCCCACATAGATTTGGACAACTATTTCTATGGATTTCCTGGAAGCGCTCCAGTGGTATAGTACCACATCTAAAAGGACACCATATGAAGCAGTCTCTAGACAGGCATCACCAGTTCTTCTTCCATACACCTTCAGCAGCTCCCCAGTTCAGGCAATTGACTCAATTCTTCGAAACTGCAATCAACTTCTTCTCATTATGCAGGATAATCTTCACATGGCAAGAATTCGACTAAAACAACAAGCCGATCAACACCATTCTGCGCGCACTTTTCATGTCACTGATATGGTTCTTCTTCGTCTACAGCCTTCCATGCAATCCTCCCTGAAACTCAAAAGGCGCTAGTGGCCCGAAATGCAACCCGAGGATGCTACAGGGGACCCACTCCTTCAGATTCTGCATCAATTTCCACATCTAAAGCTTTGAGGACAAAGATTTTTCTAAGGGAGATGGGATGTTAAGAACCCATGTCTTTACTTTGTTAGTATATTGTTGTTGGATGCATATGCTTTGTAAGTCGTCCCATAGTATTTGTTGATCCATAGTTTGTGTTACTGTTGTTGGCGCATATGCTTTGTAAGTTGCTGATAGTTTTGTTGATCCATAGTTTGTACTAGACCATGGTTTTGACCCGTAATAATTGTTGATCTATATTTTGTATTGACCCATGGTTTGTATTGACACATGGTATTGATCCATGGTATTGGAACCTAGACTTAGCATATAAGTGTGTGTTGAGGTCTATGAAGGCACCATGAAGTTAATTGTATTGAGCTTGTTCAAAGGAGGTTTCCCCCTCGAAGTGGCCTGTGATCAATATAAAAGTGATTCTGAGTTCTGTTATTTTTGATATCTCATGTATTTGCATTAATTAATTATTGCAGGTTCATCACATCAACGATGGATTAGAGGGTCAGGATTTGACACTCGATTTAGAGGACAACTTCTACACCAAGGACAAGGTGGAATGGAGTAAAAAATGTGACAGTCTTGACCAAAGTGTGGTAATCCCAAAGGGAGTTAAAGAGAATGTGGTGCGAGTTAGTTTTGTTTTTATCCATTGTGTGTTGGAGCATGGTTTTGAGGATTTTGTTAACAGCTTCAACATGGCCTTTTCCTGAGGGTAGTAAGCAGTTGAAAATTCATGTTTAAATCCTAATAGCCGTGACATTTCTTCAAACGTTTTGTCATGGAAGTGTCTTGCATTGTAAGAGACAAGTTGTTTGGGAATGCCAAAGTGGGAGATGATGTGGTTGAAGAAGAACCGTGCGGCGGTCACTGCTTTGATACCAAATGTGGGAATCGCTTCGACCCATTTGGTGAAGTAGTCTACAGTGACGATTATATGGTGGTGACCTTGGGATGAATCCAGACAGAATCCCATAAAACCAATTGCCCATTTTCAAAATGGGATAGAAGTCATGACTTGATGGAGCGGTGCAGGGTGCAATCGTGTTTTGCAGGAAAATACCTAACAATTCGTGCACTGTTTGATAGCGTAGACACAATATTTGAATACTGAAGGCCAAAAATACCTAGCTCGAAGGATTTTTTTGATAGTGGCAAGTCCAAAGAGGTGGAGTACACATGCGCCGCTATGGAAATCATTGAGAACTTGCTCGACCTCTTCATGTGTTAGAAATCATTGTAGGATAGTTTCAATACCATGACTATATAGGACATCTCTGATGAGGGGGTATCTCGGTGCCCGATGCATATTTTGCGGTGATCGTCACGGGATAAGTGGGGAGAAAAAGTATGGGTGCGGAGATAAAGGAGAATATCATCATACCAAGGATTGTCGACCATGATAAAAAAGAGGTGCTCATCGGGTAGCAGGTCCTGGAAAAAATCACTTGGGTTTGTAGATGGAAGGTGTGCGATGAGTTTGGCTAAGGCCATGGATCTCTTGCTTTTGGGAATAAAAAATTCGAGGTCAAATTCTTGTAAGATAACGATCCAATGTGAGGATTTACTATTGATAAGCCTACGACTAAGTATGTATTGCATAGGGTTGGAATCAATGACCACGGTCATTTTCTGGAGCAAAATATAGTGGTGAATGTTCTGCACAGAGAGGATTACTGCGAGGACGAGTTTCTCAACATGAGTGCAGTTGAGTGGAGGTGCGCCAAGGGTTTTGCTAACATAATAGTTGACATGTTCTTGGTGGTCCTCGGTAGGTCGACTAGTAAGCTGGCCACTGCGAAAGTTGATGCATATATATATATATATATATATATATATATATATATATATATATATATATATATATATATATATATATATAAGATGAAATATTTGTCAAATTCCAGAGGAGAGATGAGGGGGGCCGATGGTAATGCTTGTTTGAGGGCATCAAAGGCAGTTTGGGCATAGTCATCCCACTTAAATGGGAGATATTTTCCGAGAAGTTGTAAAAATCCATGGGCCTGAGTGGCATAGTCGGGAACAAAATGATGAATAAAGTTGGCCTTCCATTGGACACTTTGCAACTGGCATCGTGTTTGTGGCGGGGGGTAATTCCAAGATGGCTGGAACCTTGAACGGGTCGATGGTGATGTCGTATTTGGATACAATGAATCCTAAGAGGCGACTGACAGTGACACAAAATACACACTTTAGGGGGTTTATGCATATATTGTACTTGCGGAATCTTGTGAAGATGGTATGAAGTTCTTGAAGGTGGTCACATCGCTTTCTAGATTTGGATGTAAGGTCCTCTAAAAAGGCGAGGATGATGTGTGCAAATTCATTAAAAACATATGCCATTGCTTGCTGGAAAGTGGCTCCGCCATTCTTTAAACTGAAGGGAATAAATTTGTAGGAAAAGGTGTCCCATGGTGTGGTAAATGCGGTTTGTAATGATGTTGGGGACATATGCGTATTTGGTTGTATTCGGAGAACCCATCCATGAAGGACAACATTTCTCTACTGACACACGAGTCCACAATTTGGTCGATGAATGGTGTGGGAAATTTTTCCTTGGGGTAGGCTAAATTGAGGTCTTGGAAATAAATAAATACATGAATATTTCCTTGCTTTTTGTTAACCATGACGAGGTTAGACACCCATGATCTGTAGGAAATGGGAAAAATAAATCCGTCTTGCAAGAGTTTTTCGATGTTGGATTTGTTTGTGAGGGCCTTAGAAGGGTGAACTAGGCGATGTTTTTGTTGGATGGAGATGGCATCGGGCCAAGTGTTAATATGATGTTTGACAATTGCGGGGTCAATACCTAGAATTTCTTCGTAGGAGAATCCAAGGACATTGCACAATTGTTTGAAGAGAGTAGTAAAATCAATAATTTATTTTGGTGAGCAGGAAGCCCCAATGGTGATGTTTTCAACGACTCTTGGTGTGGTGGATATATCAACTTGGATGGTAGGAGAGATATTGGCGAGGTTTCCATCTTCGAATGCATCAGGGGAAGGGATAAGATTCTTGAACCAATTGATTTGAATAGGGGGTAGAAAATCTTTTGACTCAATCATATATTGTTGTTTCATGGGTAATGTGTGTGGATCCTGTCTACTAGCTGCTGAGGACCTATGATGGAAAGTGTCCCATGGAGGTTTAGTGGTGTTCATATCTTTATTATCTCTTCACTTGTTGCAAACACATAGTTCTAGAATTTATTCATTTTAGGAGCAAGGGTCTTTGTTCTTGGTCGGAAGAGGGTCCGAATTGAGGTGCAAGATGTCGCGATATGGAGAGATAATTGGGGTGGGTGCTAGAATCTCGTCTTGAGTAAATATTATGGGATCCAGTGCTTCACGGGAAATTGTTGATGGGGGATCAAGATCTATCGAATTATTTAAGGGGTGCGAGGTGATGTTGTCAACATTATGCTCTATTGGTTTGGTATCCTCCTCGATTACCGTAGGAAGGATGGTCTTGAAAGGGGTGAGTTTATCGACTAATTGAATTTAGGTTGCATGCAAAGTAAGAAATGTGGCGATGAGAGGACATTGGAATGAATGATGAGACATTAAGTTGCATGAGAGACATGGTCAAGTGGCGTTAGTATGATTTAAGACAATGGATAGGTTTTGTGGACGATGTAGCAACTATTGATCAAGTATGGAATCAACCCACTGTGGGGAGGGACTGGGCAGGGTTACCGTAGTACCCATATTGATAGGAGCCTCCTGTGGTGATGAGGGAGGTGAGATATCCTCCAAGGGTTGGGTGAGGCAGATCGTTGCCAATGCCTCCCTATATTGAGGGATATCTGGGAAATGGTGTGTGTAGTGCCCATACTGAGAACATACGGCACAAGTGTGATTCATATGTAGTGTTTTGGACTTAGATGTGGGTGAGGGATATGTGCCCCTTTTTACCATTGGTGGAGCATGTGTTATACTCACTAGTGTGTTGAGAAAATTCCTTAGCTTCGTCAAAGTAGGACATAGGTTGGTTGCAAGGCCTTGCTTCCCACAAAGAGAACACAAGGGTGTGATGCTTTGAATGGAAGTATTGATCATAACTGGGGATTTTGACTTCTGCTGGTTGATGCCCCTTGCTTTAGGCTTACGATTTCCATTGAATTGGGTGTCAATTTGGGTAGTAGGGGACCTTTCCAGTTTGGTTGTTTGGTGCCCCATTGGTGGTCTTAGCAATGAACGATTTTGGTTTAGTTGCATATGTCATAGATTGGGCTGTCGTGATTGAATGCATTACGGGCCTTATGGTCGTAGCATCCGAACCAGTGACAAACTGGTAATGGGCGACTAGTTTGGAAGCCATCTCTGGGTAGGGTGGTGTAAGATACCACCGAGGGATTCCCAAAGTGAGCCCAGGTAGAGTTAACTGAGCCATAACCGGTGTCCCTTGTACACCCGTGGGAGGGTACAAGAATGCGATTTGAAAAATTGGCTGTACTAATGGACTCAACATTTGTTTAATGCCATGAATCAGTGGTGGTGTTGATGATGGTGTTGAGGTGGAGGTGATGCCATTTTCAGTGGTGAAAATCGTGCACATTAGGCCATTGGTTGCTGTGGGGATTGTTGGTGGTGGTCTCGAATATACGCCTAACAAATTGGAGTCCTTCTACATGCCGAGGGCAATGTCAACATACGGTTGATTATCACCTACTATAGCTGGTAGGACATTGTCAGGATTTGTCTTGGTGTTGGGATCATAGTAGTTGAGCTGGTAGAGGGTAAATACCTTCCCATTTAAGGGAAACATCATGATATAGAAGACCGAGGAGGCCACCACCTTCATGACATACATATAACTATGCCCCAAGAGGATGTTGTAATCGATTTAAGATTCAACAACTTCGATATCGATCATAACCATCTTGCCCCCCAGCGCTATGGGGACATTTTGGTACAATCCTCTTGGTTGGGATGGTCTCCCATCATATGCGTGAAGAGCGATAGACAAGGGGACCAACTTAGGATACCCTAATCGTTTCCAAACTTTTGCAAACATAACGCAAGTGGATGCTCCTTCGTCGATGATATAGTGATGAATCATGACATTCTTTAAAGTGTTTGGAACTTGGAATGCAACTGATGACGGTAGTCGCAGATCACCTTTGTCGAGATCAAAGGTCATGAGGTGCAAGTCGAAAGGATCGAAGACACCTAGTGCATTGAGTAATGTCTTTATCTGTGTTTTGAAATACTGTAACACTTCTAACGTGGACATGGATGCAAGGGATTGAGCCAAGTCATCCACAATACTGTAATTGTGGGCATCTTTCATGTGAGCGTTATTAGGGCAACGCTGAAGTGAAAGTTTTGGAATATGTGGGATTTGTTTGATATTCGGTCGAGGAATTTGTAGAGCCCCCCCCACGAGGGGATAGAAACATATTCCACTTGGGGGGTGGAAGGCCCATCATAACCCTTAGCTCATGTCTGAATATTTATATCCAATCTGTAGATATTTTGGAAAGAACTATCACCAGGTGGGCGAGGATCTTGCTATTGTGTAACTAGCCTTTGATTCACAGAGGGTTTTTGTAATACAACAGTTTGCAGTTGGGGAGGGTTCGCAGCCTGAGGAGGGTTCGTCATTGTATTCTTTTTTGATTCCACTAACTGTTGGAAGTCAGGGATAAGAGGAAAAAGATGTGTGTAGTGACCATAATCACCACAAATGGAGCAATATTAATTGGTCCTCAGGTTGGGAGTCTTCCCTTCATGTTTGGGAGGATTATTAGTCCCCATGTTTTGGTTACTCGTATTCAGGTTTTGATGGGGAGGGGGATTTCCCCCTTGCCCTAGCTGCTGTTTTTGTTTGTTTTTCCCTTTCTTCCTCCCCCGAGTCTACGGATTCTAGGGGTTTTCAATATTCAATTGCTCAAATTGTTCAACTTGTTGAGTGTAAGAAGGTTGGACCAAGTTTACCCCAATGTGGGGAGCATGTTGCTGGCCAATTGGGCATGGGAAAGGATAATATGGATTATACCCTAGGGGAGGGATAAATGCCGTTTTCATTCCATAAGAGGTGGACATAGGAACGGATTATGCCATTGGCGGTGTAGGAACAGTCGTTGCTTGGATAATGTTTGGGTAAGTAGGACTATATGGTCCATACTGTAATTGACAAATTAGTGGGGTTGGTACTGGTGTAGGGATTACCGATGCAGGTGGCATGGATGGGTAATGTGGAACTATATTGAATTGCACCAACATGGTAGGAGGAGCCTTTCCTAAATGGGAAATGGACCCAATAAGCCCATCCGCTGAATGTGACGAACATGAAGGTGTAGGATCCAACGACCGATGTCCAGGGACACTAGGGAAGATAGTGTATAGGTATATGGATTATGCATATATGAGATTGAAATGTTGTTTTTCATAATGAACTATTCCTCGCTTTGCGGAATGGATGTGGTGACATATTTAGCTATGGCGTGTTGGAGAGATTTGATGAACCAATCCAACAAAAAGGGTGGTTGTATTTTGATTTTACATAATGTGCAGTGCCTACACCACTCATGGATGTGGTTTGCGATGTGGGTAGAAGTATTTTGATGAAAATTAGTGAGAATTTAGAGACCCAAGTCATGTCGAATCGGAAGCTAATAGTAAGTGAGAAATGTAGTCTCCAATGTTGTGAATGTGGCATGGGTTGTGCTTGCTAAATTTACATACCATTTGGCTGCTATGCCAGTGAGAGTATGATAGAAGAGGCAAAGTATCATTGGATTATCTACTATGATGTTTGATGAACACCATAAGTGGAAAGACATGACATGGTTTGTGGGATAGTCCCCTTGCTTTCCTTCGAATTTGGGGATATCAAAGGGAATTTTATCTGGCATTGCTGGCCATGTCGGATCATGAGCGATGGGATCATTAATCATCTTGTCCAAATCAGGGATATTTAAAATATCCATGAATGGTAAAGTAGGGGCAGTTGGTCTTTCCATTGTGTGTGGGATGTGGTTTCCATGAGGGGGAGACTCGGGTGGTGTTGTAAATAACGGTTGACCTCCTATGAGAGAGGAGGGGTAAAAGGGAATTGAGGGATCTCCAAGGGGAGAATCCAGTGGGGTACCTCTTCCAATGGGGGAAGACTCGGTGGTGTAATTAATAGTTTCTCCAAAAGGATAAAATATGCCTAGCAAGGCTTGGCTTCGACCAAATGGTCCTATCAATGTGGCCTAGGAATGAACTCGGCTAGAGTACCTTCCTTGTGAACCACGAGAAGAAGGTGTAAAAACACCCCTTGAGAGAGGGGATAGGCCTTGCAGTCTACGATACTATCTCAGGATGTTGTTTATTTCCTCAATGGTGAAGGATTTGTGTCAAATAAGAATGATAGTGGAATTAAACACAATTGAACAAATGCAAAAATATGCCAACCACAACAGATGCACATATGGTGCAAGAAGTGAGATGTGATATGTGCAAAGTTGGTTTTAGTGCAAGAGTTCCCACATGTAAGTTCTTTTTACTTACGAGTTAATGAAATTGTAGTTAAAAATAAAATAAATGTAAATTCCCTAACAAGGCCTAACGTCATTCCTCTCAAATGTAACTGGGCCTCCCGAAAGCACACGTGATGGTGATAATGGTATCCACGCACCAACCGACTATTGGAGGTAAAAAAGAAATAGTTATATAGGCAATGGGGCCAATGTTCCAACCAAGAAGACTTGGAAACACCTTCCAAAGGAAATAGCTAACTTCAGGAGTCCATTGCACTCACAATTGCTCCTTGGTGATATCCTAAGTTGGGCCACTAAGATACCTTCCATCAAGTGTGGATCAATGGTGTGGCCTACATGGTACAGTGTCGTCTCCCTACAACAAGCCAAGTGGCTTGTAGGGGAGAGCAGGGAAGTTATACCTTGGCTTTCACCTCCTTGGTCACGGTGCACTTCTGATTTGGGTTTTCTTTTAACACTTTCTTATAGCAGGATTTTCTAAGTACCCTATGAGACAACAATGTTGTTTCAAAATATGGCTAATGAAACTAGATTGGTGGGAATTAATCGATTCCTAGCCCAATCAATCCTACCTAACTAAAATGTTATTTTGTGACCTCTTGTGCAGGATTTTAGTTGGTTTAGACAATTACAAAGTTGATTTTAAGGGTTATGAGTTTTCACTTATGGAATGTGAGAGAGGTATTTCATAATCCCTACCTTTCTGATTCACCAAGCTTGCATGAAGTGTGAGGTGAAGAGAATACTAGGATGGGGAGAGTATTTAGGTCTCTTAGTGTGTGCTAGTGGTGCAAAAACATGTGATGAAATCAAATCAATTTTCAGAAAATTAAATAGAATATTATATCAAGTAATACGTACTTTTAACTCTAAGAGATGCTCATGGTGCTTTGAAAATAAAAAAATGCTAACTAATAGATAAGTGTTCAATGGAGGTATTTCACACTTCTCACCCTTTTATTATTCATCAAGCTTACATGAAGTGCTAGGTGAAGAGCATAATTCAGAAGGAAAGAGTCTTTAGGTCCTTGCTTGTGTGCAAAAAATGTATTCTACACCAGCATAGATACTAAAAACATGTCAACTGTGTATAAACAAGAAATGGTATTGAATAATAGTGACAACAATGAGGCTTGTTGAAAGCCTCAAGGTTAGTTACCTTGGTAAGTTTCAAGAGAGATGAACTCTTTACTTCCTAATCATGGTTTAGGTGAAATAATTACTAAAAAATTAAGTAATTATGCGAATTAGCCTTAATTTAAGTTCACTAGTAAGCAATAATTGGACTGCAATGTTGATGTATATGTAACTTCGGAATGTATTTCATATATGTATATTGTATTCCTATGGAGATGGTATTATTCCTCGATAAGGAAGTGTCGTCATTTATATTGTAAGTGTCGTAACTTATACTTGATGGGTTATTAGACCACCTTGTTTGGGGTCGGCCCTGTATAAGTCATGTGGGTCAAAGGGTTATTAGACCACCCTATTGGGGGTCGGCCATGTGGGTCAAAGGGTTATTAGACTACCCTATTGGGGGTCGGCCCACTCAGCATTATGTTATGTGGTTAATTTCGAGCCTACATGAGTTAGGTAAAAAGGCAAGTCAAGTCAAGTATAAATAGAGTGCGGGAGGCACTCTATTTACTCACTCACTTCTCACACATGCACTCAAGGAGGAGTGGCACACTTATGGAGGAGGAGGATCTGCTGCTAGGTTATGGCTATCTCTCTTGGTTGGTTGTATCATTGCTCTATCTATCTCTGAGGAAGTTATTGGGGTTTTTCACCTTTATGGTTTTCCCCAAGTAAATCTTTGTGTCTCTTGTGTGCTTGCATTATTGTCTCCATGATTGATATGCTGTAGATATGCTGTACATGTTGTTCTCTCAGTTAAGATCCTAGATCATATTGAAGTAAATTCAGAAAATTTAACATGCAAAACTAAACTATGCAGATAAAAAGGAAATACACTAGGGTAGCATGGATAAACCACACTCTGCCATGCGGACCGTGTGAGTAAATTCAAAATAGGTGGCTGAACAACACGGGTGGTACACTAACCAGCCATGCAAGTCACCTTAATGGGGTAGCACAGGTCGAACACTGATTCCTTGCATTTTCTGTGTGATTGTCAGAGTCGTTTCAGCACTGGCAGCGCAACCGAGAGGCCGAGATCCGTGCTACTATGTAAAAATAAATTGGGGCCGAATCAGGGCTAAATTCTGGAGCAAGGGTGGAATAGCTGATCTCCTGCAAGTGACAAATACCCATAATTAATTACTTAGCATAAAACAACCTAGTTAAATGAGAAATGAACAAAAATAAGTATGGTCGACATTAGAACTATTGTGGAAAAAATTGCACAAGTGCACTCTTCCACTTGGTAAGGGATAGGCCTTGTAGGATGCAGCAATGCTTCAATCCTTGGATCCGCTATATTGTTAGTGTATTCCTCCAAGTGATCATGCAAGATATTGCTAGTGTAATTCACGTGCAAACAAAGAAATATGGAAAAATACAAAATAAAAGAGACGGGGGAAGAATGCAAACTCCAATAACAATCCAAGATATGCTAAGCCACTTTTGTATTTCCCAATGTTATAGTTGTACAACACCTAGGAGGTGTGGTGTTCAAGGTAATCCAACAATCTCTCTTATGGAGGCCTTTTTTGTCCAAACTGAATGCTAAGTCAATGGTGGAAAAATGGACATAAAATATTGCCCCTTGATGGAAGGTGGCAAGGGATATTGGGAATGCTCAAAATGGAAGGAAGTGGTGGGCTATGAGGAATCTCCAAATAAAATCTAACATCATAACCTTGCTCTTGATTTCTCTCTACAAAATGCATGCCAATGGATTCCTTTTATAGGCCAAGAGGTGGCCAACAAACAACTGGATCCAAATGTGAACTCATGTTCTCCATGAACTAGTTCCAAGCTACACAATGGGGGTTGGTTAATGCCACCAAGTGTGTGAGGAGAATAGATTGGATCCTTGGAGAGGATTGAGCCTTTAATGCATGGTTGGGGGTTATTGGACCCACTGTTTTAACAGTAGCGCGACTATCAAAGGAATAGTTGCGCGGGTGTAGCGCGAGCATTGTTCAAGTAACCTGCGCTATAGCGTGGGTTAACAATGTATTACCCATGCTTCCCTTTCTTTTGACTATTTTTTGGCACTTATGGACTCATGCTGTATTTTGGATCTATTGAGGATGCCTATGGTGAGATGCATTATTTATGTTGATGATGTGTTACTAGAAGAATCACTGAAATTTCGCATGTGTGCGCTTTTTAGGCGTTAACATAGTGAAAAGAAAAGGAATTCCCATGAGAAAGATTGAATTCTGGGTACCAAAAACCAATCCCATACTCAACCATATGAATTCTGCATTCATCCCATGCTCCATTAAATTCATGAGTTGATTTCTTAGTTGCCTTCTTACAACAGAAATAAATATTAGCATGGAATTCCACTTAGGTAGTTGCTTACCATTTATGGCTCATGGGTTCTCAAGATGACACTTGGAAACAAAGTAGTGGGTTCCCACACACCCCTCACCTCTCCCTAGTGGATAAACACAACCCCCTTATTTTAGTTGCTTCAATAGTCATCTCTTCGATATTTTATTTATTTATATTATAAATATTTACATGTTGTTACATTTTTCCATGACCGACTGACACATTCCCATAATACATAAAATACTTTCCTTCGTAAGCCGAGCATTCACTAACAGGGCCTTGGCCTTGAGCTCCACGCTAGGAATAATAGACCACATATTTACAGTATTTACAATATTTACATATAAGCCAATAATTCCAAGGGTCAAAATGGGGACATTACATTCCCCTCCCCCTTAAAACAACACCGTCCTCGGTGTTCTAAAAAATGAACAAAAATGGGTATGCCTCTCTCATGACATCCTCTAGCTCCCATGTAGCCTTAGCAGGACCAATTTTATTCCATTGCACCTTTACCTATCTAATGGCTCGGTTCCATAGCAATGTTACCTTCTTATCGATGATGCACATAGTTTCTACTTGGAACTCTCCCTTGGGCTCCACCTGAATCACATTCCAATCAATTACGTGATTAGGATCATGTATATAATTCTTAAGCAAAGAAATATGAAAAACATTATGATCTCTCATGTTAGTAGGAAATGCAATCCTATATGCAACTAGTCCTATCCTATCAAGGACTTCGAATGGCCCACAATATATTGGTGCCAACTTGGCACAAATTCCCAAATTTAGAGAACTTTTCCTTGACTTTACTCTCAAATAGACATGATCCCCAACTTTAAATTCCTTATGCACTCTTTTCAAATCTATGTAGCTCTTTTTCCTATCCTGAGCTACCTTTAAATTCTACTCGATCTTAACAATTTCCTATTCTATTTCCTTGAGCATTTTTGGACCAAGTACTGTTTTTTTACCGGATTATCCCAAGTCAGTGGATTTATGCATCCTTTTCCATACAATGCTTCAAAGAGACTCATTCCCAATGATGCTTGATGTCCATTATTGTAAGAAAATTCTACCAAGTGTAGGCAATCCTCCCACTTAGATGGCTTACCCATCACATACATCCTCAACATATCCTCAAGAACTTGATTCAACCTCTCGGTTTGACCATATGTTTGAGGATGATATGTTGTATTGAAATTCAAATGAGTTCCCAACTCCTAAAATAAACTTTTCCAAAAATTGGATGTGAAGTTTACATCTCAGTCTAAGATTATTGCTTTGGGTAACCCATGCAATCTGAAGATGTCCTTCATGAAGATATTTTCTATGTCACTTGTTTTATGAGTGGAATTGACTGGAATAAAATGAGCTCCTTTTGATAGCTTGTCCAACACAACCATGATTGAATCATGCTGCCTCCTTTTCATTGGTAAACCTATTATAAAATCCATAGAAATTATTTCCCACTTCCATTTTGGAATATGCAAAGGCTGCAACAGTCCTGTTGGATGTTGATGTGCTTCCTTGGCTTGTTGGCATTTTTGACACTGGGAAATGTATTCCGCTACATCCTTTTTCATCCCATGCCAAAAGTATTGTTTTATTACGGCTGTTATTGTCTTTTGATATCCTGGATGTCTAGAATATGACATTTGATGAATTTCATCCATTACCATCTTCTTTAAATCTGCACAATTTTGGAATGTACAGTTTTCATTTATAAACAATAAGATCATCTTCTCCAAGTTGATATCCTTAACACTTTTCATCTAAATTTCCTTGCTGCAATTTCTGTTTCACTTGAAGGTAAGTATCATCACTATTTTTGTCTTCAAGAACTCTTGTTCTCAAATCTTATTTACATATACTTAAGGCTGCTATATGAAATTTTCCGCTAAGAGCGTCTACAACAGTTGTTCTATTTTCCTTTCACATGTTTGATTTCAAAATCAAACTCGGACAAAAATTCCAGCAATCTAGATTGTCTTGCATTTAAGTTTGGTTGCTTAAACAAATACTTCAATATCATGTGATCCATCCTATGCTTGAATCTTTTTCCGAACAAATAATATCTCCAATCTTGAGGGCGCATACTATGGATGCTAGTTCTAAATCATGAGTTGCATAGTTCTTTTGATGATCTTTTAAGTTTTTGGACTCATAAAAAATCACAAATCCTTCTTGCATAAGCACTCCACCTAACACTTCAATGCAAACATCTGTGCATACACCAATATCTTTATTTGGATCTACAATCTTCAAAACAGGGGCACTATTAAGTAACTTTTTCAATTGATGAAAGATTTCTTCACATTTTTCAGACCATACAAACTTCACATTCTTTCTTTGCAGCGACGTAATTATATGAGTGATATTGGAGAATCCCTCAATGAACCTTCTGTAATATCTTGAAAGACCCATAAAATATCTAACATACGAAGCGTTCATTGGAGTAGACCAATTCATTACAGATCTAATATTTTCTGGATCCACTACAATTCCTTATTCTAAAATAATATGACCCAAATACTGTACCCTTGTTTGATAGAATTCACACTTGCTAAGCTTGGCATACAATTTATGCTCTCTAAGAACTTGCAACACCATTCTTAGGTTTCCTGCATGCTCTTCTTCACTCTTTGAGTAAACAAGAATGTTGTCCAAAAATACTAACACAAATTACCCAAATACTTGTTGAAGACACTATTCATGAGACACATGAACGTGGCGGGTGCATTGGTAAGTCCAAATGACACCACCGTGAACTCATAATGGCCATATATTGTCTGGAAAGTTGTCTTGTGAATGTCTTATTCTTTTATTCTCACTTGATGATAACCAGATATCAAGTCAATCTTTGAAAACACTTTGGATTCCTTCATTTGATCAAACAAATCATCAATTCTGGGAAATGGGTACCTATTCTTGAATGTGACTTTATTTAACTGCATGTAATCAATACACAGTCTTAAAGTCCCATCTTTCTTCTTGAAAAATAACACCGGTGCTGTAATGTCCAAAATTTGGCATTGGGTCACAATGGCCTAATCACATTGTCGCTATTCAGTAGAGTTTGTCAAATTGATGCTAAAGTTCAAATAATTGCCAAGGAGGAAGATTACTAGTTTCATAGGTTTGGGGTGGAAGCTTTGGGATTTGGAATAATGGGGATATTAAATGATGTTTGAACATTAGAGTGTCATAAATATCTAATTAAGGATCTAAATAAATATATACAAGTGAAAATCAAAGTGGCATTTGATCATGAAGACACATGGAGGAAGTGGGACCCACATATGGCTAGATTTCCCCACTACACTTGGCATCATTCTCTGACCAATTCGAATTCAAGGTGAATGGTAACATACTTGGGGGATTCTAAAAGGTATTATTCATGGCATGACTCATCCAAGGTCGAAATATAGAGGAAGAGTAACTCCCATGGAAGAGGAAGAGGCAATTTGGAGCTAGTGAGACACTTGGGCTAGATTCCCTAGATCTATGACAACAATGATGAAGATGCTATGACACCTATGACACAAATCAGAGGTGAAGGATGACATATGACATATATGACATGTCAGGGCTAAAAATAGACTCCAAGGGGGCACTCAAGGGTGTTAGGGCAGATAATATGCTTCCACATGTGATTTGGTGGAAGTGGGAGACTAGGAATTGTTGTACAAGTGGCGTTCTTTGGAATCTCTTCCCAACTTGAGTTGGCATGAGTCTCTTGGAAGGAATTCAAACCATGGAGGACATTAGAATGTTATAAATGTCAATAAAAAAGAATGAAACCATCTTTTGATCATTTGTAGAATTTGCAATTGCATTTGTGAAGAGGGAGAGCTAGTGGATGACTAGTTTCTTGCCTTAGCCAATTTCGAGGGTGAAAGATTCCCATCCAAGTTGGTAATTGGAAAGGCCATTCAGAACTTTCATTTGGAGCTTTAATGGAGTCTTTATTTTCAGGTCTAAGCTACAGGGCAGCTCATGGTTTCTTCTATTGCATCTCACTCAGTCAACCATTTCCAGTTTTGATGGCATATTCTTGATCCTTGAGGGAGGGCATTTTTGGTGACCTATTGTACTCTTTGGGGAATATTTTAATGCCCCATTTCTTTTGTAATATGAATTAAATACTATTTTCTTCATCTCCAAAAATTTTCAGGTCGAAATTCCAAGTAGAAATGTATAAATCTCAATTTTAATGAAAGAACAGTGCCATTTCCCCACTACCTTGTTGTGAATCAATGTAATGATGATGATTTCAAATGAATGGATGATTATCTGATATATTTGTGATCAATATACTACCATGGATGTCTTCTACAATTTTAATGTACTGTACTTGAGCATTTGAAGCATTTTTACTCAGTTTAGTTGTATTGGGAGGTGAAATAGTGCCATTTCCCCAAGGGCCGAATTGGGGATTTTTGCAGTTGAATGGGAGAGGGTGAGAACAGTTGTAATAATCCATTAATGGTGCATATGATACTTTAATAACATAATTAACACATTACATACCTCTGTTCATAAATTTGAGAGGGTTTGGAGGCATTTGGAAAGCCATTTTCAGTACTTACCCCAAGGGGATTTGAACCCCAAATTACTAGTAAAATTGCATAATTGGTCCAGAATCTTAAGAGAGTTTTCAAAGGTCTTTTGGTGGCAATATGTCATACATAAATATCATATTCAAGTTCTAATATCATTCATACACCTTCCTTGAATATTTGAAGGCATTTGGAGTCAATTTGAGACCTAGAGACCAATACTAGTCAAAGGAAAATCACTAGTAAAGTTACCTACATTGATAAGAATTGAAAGAGAATTTGAAGAAGTATTTTAAAGGTCCAAAGGCATCCCTGAAACACATATTTATCTTCTAATATCATTCATATACCTTCTCAGAATATTTGGGATCATTTGGGGCAAATTTGGGACCTAGAAATCAAAACTAGTCAAAGGTCGAACTAGGGAAAAAAAGTGGAAAATTGCAATTTTAATAAAATTCCTAATAAGAGACATTACAGTGGTATCAAAGCATGGTCCTTGCACCTGTAAATTAGGTACATAAATTCAAGAAGAATTGGCAGCCATGTCTTACTATTATGATGAATCCTATGAGTACAATTCTTATGAAGAATATGCAGCTGCTTATGAGCAATATGAAGCAGAATGTGAATGGTACAAGGAAGAGGTGCCATCATGCAACACTTATCACAATTTCAAGAGAAATGAAGATTATTCTTATGAATTTAGATCTGATGAATATGAGTGTGTCACACCAACCAAGGATAATTCTATAATCAAGTTCCAAAGATGGAGAGAAAAATATAAAACCTTGCCCCAACAATATAAAAAATATCAAGAATATCTTGCTTCAAGCAAAAATACACAAAATGCCATGTCTTTTGAGTACTATGCTGAACATGTTTTTGAAAATAGGCCCAAAAATGAATATGTGGAGTTAGTGAAGAAAGGTTTATGCCCTTTTTGTAAAAACCCTTGGAGCGAGTATCATATATGTGTGCATGAAATGATGTCCTCCTTGAGGAAAGCTTTTGAGATTTATTCAAGAAGAGATTCCAAATATACTGATCCTAAGGAAAACAAGGGGAAAAATGCATCAGCTTTCTTTAAGGAGCAAAAGGAAGAGACATCACAAGAGCATGAAGAAGATTCTATTGAAAATATGGAAGATCATTTCGAGACACCTTCTAGCTTAGACATGAACCAAAGAGCATCTACTGATGGATGCTTAAACTATGAAGGAGTACCTACTAATGGGTGCTCACACCTCTATGTTGGTGACACAGAGATCACTTTTGAAAGTGTTTCTACAAGTACAAGTTTCATTAAGTATGATAATGAAGACCTTGTAGCAGTTGAAGAAGAACCAAGATCAACTTCCCCATCACCACTTGAGCTTCATGACGTTGGTCCAAGCAAAATTGAAGAAGATGAGGAGGTTCATTTGCAAGAGCCTCATTTTCTTGAAGGGTCCTTAAAGATGAATGAAAATAAGATCCAAGAGTCCCTCATCATTCTCCATGACACTCAAGCATTGGTGTCAAATTCTTGTTGGAGAGCTACTTCATTGGAGAAAACATCCTTCCTTGAAGACATGGAAAAGATTCAAAGAGCAATGTGCCACATCAAAGGTAATTTCATGTCTTTTCTTTTTGATAGAAACCATTTGTTTGAGCTTAATGAATTGTTACATTATGCATACTTGAAGAATAATGAGGATATTCATAAGCTCATAATTCAAAATGAACAACTTCTTGAAAAGTTGCAACATACTTGTTTTTCCTCCTATGTTTCAGATTGTCAAATGGTAGATTGTTTGGAGGATTCTCATGACATGGTGGATCATGAGAAATGTGGAAATTTGAATGTGCTTAATGTGTTTGAAGATGAACTTGAAGAGATCCAAACACTTGATGTGGTAGAAGAGGAACTTGAATTGTCTCTTGATGAAGGTTATGCAATTTTTAAAGAAGAGCATGATTCCTCTACATTGGAACCAATCTATGACAAAGGTTTCCCACTTTTGAAGGAGTTGCATGATACTACCCACATGGATCCTTCCCATGATGAAACTTCTGCACTTTTTGATCATTTGGGTGAGTTAGTTCGTTCTCCTACATCCTACAATTCCATGTTTTGCAGTATTAGTCTCAATGAAGTATGGGTGAAAGGGTTCTTTTTGATGGTGCCACATGAGGAGTATGGAACTCCTAGATTTACGTTTTATGATGACATGGTTGGAGAACATTCTTATTCACATTTGCAGCAACATTATTTGTCATTTTATGATGATGAAAATCTACATGGATGCACCTATGATATGCATTTGAGTCACTTGAAGACTCATGGTTTTTCTTGCTCAACACTTGATTCATTTGATATTGGAGGAACTTCATCCAACACTTGGGAGAATAGATTTATGATTGGAGAACATTTTTGTTGGCAGCCACATACTTTGCTATATTTTTATGATTCTCACATTCATGGATGTATTGGCGAGATTTCTTTGAGTCATTTGAAGTCTCCTTTTTTCTGCTCATTATTTGGTTCAGATTTTAGTGGAGATTCTTCATTCACTTCTTGGATGAAAGAATAAATGGCCGAATATTTTGATGCATATTACACCCTTTTGGAGCAGCATTATAGGACATGGGATCCTCACCTATGTCATTGGAGCAGATTTGATTGGTCACTTGAAGCTTGTATGCACTTGGAAAATGGTGGTCTACTTGCTTGGAGGTATAAGCACTTTCTTGACTCTTTGATGAAGCATATCCTTGATGTACATTTTCATTATGTTTTTATGTACTTTGATGATATATATTTGGTACTCATGATGTTTGGAACAATGCATACAAGAAAATGGGATCCAAGAATCCTCTTATCTAATGGTGTCGGTTGGAGAGCACTCTTAATTCTTGGGGTGCAATACAAGCAATGGGACCCTGGAATAATTTTTGTCTCATTGGTTTCATTTTTGGGGGGGAAGCAAGCAATATGGGAGATGGATTCCCCACTTAATAAAGTTATTTTAATAAGATTAGTGCAGCAGCAAGCATGGTGGTTCCTCTCTAAAATCTTCATGGAAAATCAAAGACTCAAGGTTGGGCAATTCAATGGCAACTTCAAAGAATTATACAGAAAGCAGGTTCTTCAACACCCATGTTTAACATTGCTTGAGGACAAGCAATATTGGGAAGGGAGGATTTGTAATGTCCAAAATTTGGCATTGGGTCACAATGGCCTAATCACATTGTCGCTATTCAGTAAAGTTTGTCAAATTGATGCTAAAGTTCAAATAATTGCCAAGGAGGAAGATTATTAGTTTCCTAGGTTTGGGGTGGAAGCTTTGGGATTTGGAATAATGGGGATAATAAATGATGTTTGAACATTAGAGTGGCATAAATATTTAATAAAGGAGCTAAATAAATATATACAAGTGAAAATAAAAGTGGCATTTGATCATGAAGACACATGGAGGAAGTGGGACCCACATATGGCTAGATTTCTCCACTACACTTGGCATCATTCTCTCACCAATTCGAATTCAAGGTGAATGGTAACATACTTGGGGGAGTCTAAAAGGTATTATTCATGGCATGACTCATCCAAGGTCGAAATATAGAGGAAGAGTAACTCCCATGGAAGAGGAAGAGGCAATTTGGAGCTAGTGAGACACTTGGGCTAGATTCCCTAGCTCTACGACAACAATGATGAAGATGCTATGACACCTATGACACAAATCAGACCTGAAGGATGACATATGACATATATGACATGTCAGGGCTAAAAATAGACTCCAAGAGGGCGCTCAAGGGTGTTAGGGAAGCTAATATGCTTCCACATGTGATTTGGTGGAAGTGGGAGACTAGGAATTGTTGTACAAGTGGCGTTCTTTGGAATCTCTTCCCAACTTGAGTTGGCATGAGTCTCTTGGAAGGAATTCGTCCCATGGAGGAAATTAGAACTTTATAAATGTCAATAACAAAGAATGAAACCAGATTTTGATCATTTGTATAATTTGCAATTGCATTTGTGAAGAGGGAGAGCTAGTGGATGACTAGTTTCTTGCCTTAGCCAATTTCGAGGGTGAAAGATTCCCATCCAAGTTGGTAATTGGAAAGGCCATTCAGACCTTTCATTTGGAGATTTAATGAAGTATTTATTTGTAGGTGTAAGCTACAGGGTAGCTCATGGTTTCTTCTATTGCAGCTCACTCCTTCAGCCATTTCCAGCGTTGATGGCATATTCTTGATCCTTGAGGGAGGGCGTTTTTGGTGAGCTATTGTACTATTTGGGGAAGCTTTGAATTCACCATTTCTTTTGTAATATGAATTAAATACTCTGTTCTTCATCTCCATAAATTTTCAGGTCGAAATTCCAAGTAGAAATGTATAAATCTCAATTTTAATGAAAGAACAGTGCCATTTCCCCACTACCTTGTTGTGAATCAATGTAATGTTGATGATTTCGAATGAATGGATGATTCTATGATATATTTGTGATCAATATAATGCCATTGATTTATTCTACAAGTTTCATGTACTGTAATTGAGTATTTGAAGCATTTTTACTCAGTTTAGTTGTATTGGGAAGTGAAATAGTGCCATTTCCCCAAGGGTCGAATTGGGGATTTTTGCAGTTGAATGGGAGAGGGTGAGAACAGTTGTAATAATCCATTAATGGTGAATATGAGAATTTAATAATATACTTAAAACATTACATACCTCTGTTCATAAATTTGAGTGGGTTTGGAGGCATTTGGGAAGCCATTTTCAGTACTTACCCCAAGGGGATTTGAACCCCAAATTACTAGTAAAATTGCATAATTGGTCCAGAATCTTAAGAGAGTTTTCAAAGGTCTTTTGGTGGCCACATGTCATAAATAAACATCATATTCAAGTTCTAATATCATTCATACACCTTCCTTGAATATTTGAAGGCATTTGGAGTCAATTTGAGACCTAGAGACCAATACTAGTCAAAGGAAAATCACTAGTAAAGTTACCTACATTGATCAGAATTGAAAGAGGATTTGCAGAAGTATTTTAAAGGTCCAAAGGAATCCCTGAAACACATATTTATGTTCTAATATCATTCATATACCTTATCAGAATATTTGGGATCATTTGGGGCAAATTTGGGACCTAGAGATCAAAACTAGTCAAAGGTCGAACTAGGGAAAAAAAGTGGAAAATTGCAATTTTAATAAAATTCCTAATAAGGGACATTACAGGTGCTACCCAAGGAGACAAACTTGGTATTGTATACTTCTTGTCCATTAATTGTTGTAGCTGCATTTTTAAATCTACCAATTCCGACGTGCTCATTTTATAAGGAGCTTTGCAAATCAGGGTTGTCCATGGAACTAGATTGATTGTAAAATCAATGTCCCTTTTTGGTGGAACTCCTGGCACTTCATCTGGGAACACATATTTAAACTCTTGCAACAACTGATAATACTCTATATTTGGGCCTTTTCCCTCTAATGAGTCTGATATATGGACTACATATAGGTGGAAACCTTTCTTGTAGAACTTTCCCAATTGCACGGTTGAAATCTACCTTACTAAAACTTGCTTAGGAATCCATTTCACCACTCTCGGGCTTCCTTCTTCATCAATGCATTCAAGGACCTTTTCATAGCAGTCTATCTTGGCTCTATGCTTTTCTAGCCAATACATACCAATAAGAGAATCCTATGATCCTAATGGTAGGACAATCAAATTTACTTGCGTGAGGAGTCCATTCAACTCTATGTGGCACTCCATCACTACTTCACTCACTTTTATTTTTGTACCGGTGGCTAACTGAACTAGCCATGACTTATGATGCTCTTCATTTTTATAAGATAACAACTTTCAACCACTTTTGGAGTAATATAGCTATGATTAGATCATGGGTCAATCAAACAGAAATAGATTGCTTAGAAATCTTACCTTCAACTTCCACTACTACTGATTGATGGTTTGCTTGATGGTTATCCAATGCTTCATAAAGTCGGGGAGTTTCTCTTTCCATATCCTCTACTATAACTTCTTCTTCTAAGTTATTCAAGCTTCGAGAGTTCTCTCCTCTATGTGGACAATATTTAAGCATGTGGTTTTATCCACATCTCTAACACTGAAGTGGTCCTTTTGGTCCTTTTTCTGCTGCTACTGCTGGCTTGGTTCCACTTTGTGCTTGCTAGCCTTGTTGGAAATTTCCTGGCTGATTTTTAAATGGAAGTTTGAATCCGCTTCTCCTTTGGTCAAATATTCCCTTTGGATTTCCTTTCCACGTTGGGTGTATTTCTTATTTTCCTTTGCTTTGTTTGTAACAATGCATCACCATTCTAATGGCTTCATCAAGGGTCAGTGGATCAACAAAATTAGTCCTATCTTTGAAATTTTGGGGCAGACTTCCAAGGAAGCTTTGAATTTTTACTCTTTCATATTTGATGTAATCTACATACCTCATCAATTCCAAAAAATTATGGACATGTTCTTCCATAGACTTCTATCCCAATTTTAGTTCATTGAACTCCTTTCTCTTGTTATCATAATAACTAGTAGAAAGGTATTTTTCCTTGAAATGTGTTTTAAATCACTCCCAGATGATCCTTATTTATTTGATTCTTTTTACTTGCATGAGATGATCCCACCAAATTGAAGCTCGTCCAGTGATATTGTAAATAGAAATTCTAGCCTTTTTATTTCCTGAGTAATCATGAATTCGAACATATTTCTTCCTGACTTGTCTTACTTTCTCCATCAAATGTGGGTGGTCTCGCCTTCCTGAATTCTCCTTGTGGAATCCTTCTAAAATTTATTCTTCTTCTAAATATGTTATAAGTATGCTTTGGGCTACTTCTAGAATCCTTAGAATCACATGACTTGATAGAAGAAGATGTTGACAAAGATACGTTACATGCCCTACTCAAAGAGCCATTTCTTGGACTTGGAGTCCTCTTTCTAGTGTAACTTCTAGAGCGACTTTAGACACATCTTCTTTTTTGACCAACATTGATTGTATTAGATCCAAGATGATCCCTATGTTGAATATCAATGAGGCTTTGAAGGATAGTTGCATTAATTTGGTTCTTCTCTTCTTGAGCTTTGATCAACCTATCATTGAAACTCGTCATCGTTTCAACCAAATTTTCGGCAGTGATTTTCTCTCTCCTCCCATTGGATTCCATCTCAACATTTTCCTCTTGCATATTTTCTACTAATACATACTCATCATGTTCATACAGGGCTTGAGCATCATTCATAGTTACCATTTTATTTTGGATGCCCCTTCCATTCTACTTCATGCCCTTTGTGATAATTGTTCAAATATTGTCAACTGCAAGCATTGTGCATCATAGATACATTTATTAGACACATTAGTGATATATGCAATGACACATTCAAATTTTTTTCTTTAACATAATTAGTCTCATGGAATAATTTGCAGTGTTCTTGAGTCATCATTTTTTTTGTTCCATTTATGCATTTCTGGAAACTACCATTTATTGACAAATTTTGTCAAATTAAGGTTATGGGCACTTTTCCGTTCTAATCTCTGAGACAACTGAATTCCTCATCCAAATTATGACTGTGAAAATTTGATCCCCGATGAATAATATTTAAAACTCCTATTCTCATGCTTCATTATGATCTCAGAGCTGAAAGTTACACTTTCCCAAAAATGCTAATTTTTCCCAATTATCCATCGTCTTTACAGGTGCAATTAGCTTCAGAGACCAACTTCAGCCATCTGCAGAAGAGAATCTAGTAAAAAATAGAAAGAATTTTATATCAGGAAATGTTATTAAATATAACGAGGATCACTTAGAAACTTTCATATATTTGATCCGATGCCCTAGTCAACCTATACAAAATTATGGGTTTGACTACTTTAAACTTTTGCACTTATTCCTAGACTTAGAATTTTCACCAAAACTGGCTATCTCATAAACTAAGCATTTTTGGAAAAAACAATTGGAACAAAATTTGTCTGTCTTAATGAGTAGATAAAATGTCAAGTTCAGTAAATTTTTTGGTTCCGACATCTCGGGTCACTTTTTCCTCCTGCAAGCTTTCCAAAATCTCCAAAAAGTGCTCCGTAATAGTGGATTTTGGCCTTATTTTGCACCCCGCCTCACACCTTTTGGAATTTGGATCCAATTTTCTGGATTTAATTATGTTCCTAGTCGAAGGCCGCACCATATCAATTTCGGCCCAAATCAAGCATCCATCGGGTCTTTAGACACTAATCTCTGAAAGTCAATATTTTGAAATTTCGGCCAAATCAGAGTAGAATGGGCTCAAGTCTTTCACTAGATTTTCTGTGAAATTCTTCAATGGCATCTGAATTCCTTAGGCCTCATCAAATTAAAAGCTAAAATGATCATGTTATGGCCACTGCGAAGTTCTCCCTATGGCATATTACTTGGGTAGCTATTTGGGAACCCCGCGGACATGCATCGACGACCGTAGACAACGATCCCCGTGGACCCATACTTCGATACACTCATGGAATTAGTTCCATGGCCTATTCTTCAAGGCACATTTTGAGAACCCCGTAGATATGCACCACCGACCATCGACCAATGATCGATGTTTGACTATCGCAGATCGATGACCGATGCCCAACTATCCCTGGTCGGAAACCCCTGCGAACCTATAATTTGCTACGTCCGCATAACTTTCTCCATGCCCTATTCCTTGTGACACCTTTTGGAAACCTCGCGGACGTGCACTGATGACCGACGACCGTCGACTTCCGCGCCTACGGACCTTTCTCCTTGGTACTACCACGAACTCCTCCCTGCGGACTTCCGCAGACTCTTCGCTGTTAGACCCACATAATTTTCTCTATGGATTCCCATAGCTTCTCTTCATGGTACCCCCATGGATGCATGTCCTCAACCAACGACCAATTCCGATAGATGACCGTTATAGATCTATACTCCACATTTCCTACAAATTGTGGACATTGTCCACCCGCATTCCTTCCAATGTGGTTGGTCCACATGATACCCCTCTTGCACACACAGATGATGTGCACCTCAAATTTTCCCAACTTGTAAGTTTCAAAGTGGTAACGACTCACTATGAAAGTAGTTTTGTAAAGGTTGATATTGGAGCCGCTTCGAGTCAAAATCAAACACATGGATAGATGGTATCTTCCCAATGGATTTCCCACTCTCCATTATCTAGTGTGCAACTTGCAGATGCGTTGTGAACCATACTCATGTATCATGATTCATTCTCTATGCTAATAAACCATGTACATTTTTAAACCCACAATTTTAACCAAAATGTGATCATCAATTCCTATGCAACTTTTGTGTTTTGGCTGTGAGTGTGACTTCTAGCCCAAACAACCCCAGTGCTGCAACCATTCGCTCTGATACCACTCTATCATGTCTCCACCCATCAAACCAGGCCAGCTATGGGGACATGAATGATCTGTGGGGGATTCTAAATTTCTCCCCATAGCCATGTTACTAAAATTATAAATATTTAAATGTGTGTGTAGATGCATAAATATAAACAAAGCAGAAATAAATTGATTACACACACAACATGCAAATACTAACATATTCATCACATGCATAATAATAATGAATATCTAGACACATTCAACACAATAGTAAATTAACAAATAAACATTTATGTTTTAATTGAATTCTTCCAATCAACTGTCTATGGAAGAGCAATGTTCCACCCAACAATAGGCACTATGTCTAGTGCTTTATCTCTCTGCTGAGAGGCCACCACCGAGCTGGGCTATGTATCCAATAAGGAGGAACTGCATGGGATCACTCACGGCCATACAAACATACTCTCATGCTAATGCAGCACACAACTGGGTTTATCAATCATGTAGAGAGACAAGAAAGGCGAATGTTAATCCAGTGAGCTCAACCATAGAGCTACAGGCATCTCAAATGGTCTCAGTGATCCTTGGCACCCACAATACCTACCACACTCAACACAAGGAAGGTCCCCTTCTCTGCTACATAGTCCCTCAAGCGCCCCTTCCCTATTGTGCTAATTAGAGTGGGAATAGAAAGTTACAAGCTACTAAACATTTAGATATTTTTTCCTTCACTGGGTTTATCAGCCATTTGAACCTATGGTCTCTCTCTAATCTCAATTTCCTCTTTGATTTTCTAATTTCTGGAAAAACAGATTTGCAGCCATGAAATTAATTTTTTGAGCTTCCAAATATGGGTTTTCCCATGGAATTTTGGGCTTTAGAAACTCCCAAATTCACATCAGGGTTCGGCTCTATGGATTGCCCACTCGATTTCACACCCCACACGAATTTGTGGTTATTTTTGACAATTGAAAACAAGGCTCTTTCTCAAGTTGCAATTTCTACAATTTATGTTGCTAAGAATGCATATCATACTCAAATTTGGTCCTTGGTTTCCCAATAATGGAATTGGAGTGAAAAGAAAATGAATTCCCATGACGAAGGTTGACTTATGGGTACCAAAAACTGAGCCCATACTCATCCAAACGAATTCTGCAGTCATCCCATGCTCCATTAAATTCATGAGTTGATTTCTCAACTACCTTCTTACAACAGAAATAAATATCACCATGGAAGTTCACTTAGGTAGTTGCTTACCATTTATGGCTCATGGGTTCTCAAATGACACTTGGAAACAAATGATTGGGTTCCCACACACCCCTCACCTCTCCCTAGTGGATAAACACAACCCCCTCATCATGGATAATTTTAAGGACCCATACTTATTTAAAAGTGTATAAACCTTAGAGAATCTTACCAATTCTTAAAATGTCAACTATAAAATATTTGGCGATATTTTTCTAAAATTATCTCAATTTCTAAGGATTTTATATAGTTTATATAATAATTTGGTGATTTTTAGACTGAAAAAAAATTTACCCCATCAAAATTGGGCGAAATGGGGCTTCAAAAAATGCAAATTGGAGAATCATTTTTTGGAAAAAACATGGAAAAATAGCCCTTGGGCTAAATTTCACCCCTAAAATTATCCTTGCCCCTCATTTTAGTTGCTTCCATATCTAGCTCTTAGACATTTTATTTATATTATAAATATTTAAATGTTGTTACATTTTTCCATGGTTGACTAGAACATTCCTACAATACATAAAATACTTGAGATTCATAAGCCGGGAATTCATTAGAGGGGCCTTGGCCTTGAGCCCCACGCTAGGAATCATAGACCGCATATTTACAATATTTACATATTAATCCAATAATTCCAAGGGTCAAAATGGGGACATTACATTAGATAAACGCTACAATACTACATAGAATAATAGACCTTCATTAGAAAGCTAATATGGGATTAAATCAGAATAATGGCAATAAGGACATGAAGAGTATGAGTAGTCACTCTAGAGGAAGATCTTGACTCCAAGAAAGAGCTTCATGTAGGAGGAGAATAAGCACATATCCATCAAACACCTCATGCAACATATTGAGTAGATCGGGAATCTCATCAAGCATTTTAGAGCATTCAACTCAAATATCTAAGAGAAGGAATCCTCGTAAAGGGAATTCCTTTGGAGAATTCCGAAAGGTTAAGCCACCTAAATTCAACGGAGAATGTAAGACTTGATAGGAGGATGAAGCATGGCTTCTTGGAATGAAGAAGTACTTCAGGATCCATGAGTTCTCCAAGAATGAGAAGGATAGGATTGCCATATTTAATCTGAATGGAAGAACTTTAATTTGGTGCGATCACCTTCGATAAGTGAAGGGCCTCAAGGAAAGGAAGATTGTCTAGAAGATGTTTGAAAAGTATTTCAAATAGAAATACATTTTTGAAAGGTACTACGATAATAAGAGGAAGGAGCTTCATGAGCTAAATCTAGGACATATGACAATGGAGGCATATGTGAGCAAGTTCCTAGAGTTACTCCAGTATGTGGACTACCTCACAAATGAGAAGGTGGAGATTCATAGGTTCTTAAGTGGAATAGCCTAGAATTACAGAGACAAAATTGAATTCCTAGAGCCTAAGACCTTAGAGGATGCTATCCGGAAGGATATGCATTTCTATGAGAAAAAAAAGATAAGATTTGAAGAACATCAAGTAGGAAGAGAAAATCGCAAGGGAAGGTTTGATTCCAAAAGGAAATAACTCAGACTTGTTACCTACATGAATCAGTTGAGGAATGTTCGACTGGAGAAACAAGCTCAAGGTAGGTTATAGTGCACTATGCCAAGCGAAGGAAGACCCAAGGAATCAATTCAATGCTGGGGATGTGGAGAGAAACATAATCCGTATGATTTCCCCCATAGGAAGGAGAAGCCTTGAAGTATTCATAACACTGAAGAAGTTGTTACTCTGGAATACATGGACAGATCAAATCCTATAATCTATGCAGCTTTGGATGATCATCAGGACTATCATAAAGCTGTACTCAGCAAGGATAATTTTAGGGGTGAAATTTAGCCCATGGGCTATTTTTGCATGTTTTTTTCCAAAAAACGATTCGCCAATTTGCATTTTTTGAAGCCTAATTTCACCCAATTTTGATGGGGTAAACTTTTTTCACTCTAAAAATCGCCAAATTCTTATATAAACTATATAAAATCCTTATAAATTGAAATACTTTTAGAAAAATATCACCAAATATTTATAGTTGGAATTTTAAGAATTAGTAAGATTCGCCAAGGTTTATACACTTTTAAATAAGTAGGGGTCCTTAAAATTATCCGTAAGCCATAGTGGTTGAAGTCGGAGGTAAGATTGTCATGTAGTCAATTTCTATTTTAATAGACTCATGATCTAGTCATAGTTACATTCATCCTAATATTGTTGAAGGTTGCGCACTTAAGAAAAGTAAGCATGGAAAGTTGTGGCTAGTTCAATTAGTCACAAGGACAAAGAGGAAAGTAAGTGAAGTGGAACTAGTATAAAAAGTGAGAGATATGAATAAAAAAGCTACTAAAAATTGTAGATAAATGACTGACTTTAGTCACGTTACTATTAGTAGTTAATTTCTAGTCATCTAACTCATGACAAAATACGTGACTAAAATATTTTAGTCATTTATTGGTTGTGATTGGTCAGTTTAGTAGTATATTCAATCATTGATTTATTCATTTTTTTGTTCATTGATTACTATCAATTGGTCATTTATTTAGTCATAGAGTGTTGTAAACTAGTCATTTAATTAGTCACGCTAGTCATTTATTGTCGCCAATTTGTAGTATATTTAGTCATTTTAGTCTTTAATTTTCGCCAACTGGTAGCATATTTAGTCATTTGTATTCACTAATTTCCGTCCATTGGTAGTACATTTAGGAACTAGTCTATTTATTCTACGTTTTCGACTTTACGATGGGTTTTGGTTGGAATCCGATAATGTTTTTTTTAGTAAAATCCAAATTTGGAAGTGTTTAAATTGTGTTTTTGAATTGATAAGTAAATTCAGCACCCTTGAATACCCCCATTGAATCCAAATTATGCAATTTCCATAGCTAATATATGTGATTCTAATATTTTTTAAGTATTTCCAATCATACTATAAACAAAATAAGACGGAAAATATGCTGACAAAAGGTTTGAAACGTAGAATATGTAGACTACACCGTACATTTAGTAGTTTTTTTAGTCATTGATTATTGTTAATTTGTCATATATTTAGTCATGATAGTCATTTATTGTCGTCATTTGGTCATACATTTAGTCATGATAGTCATTTATTGCTGCCAATTGGTAGTATATTTAGTCATTTGTATACATTGGTTTCTGTCAATTGTCGTCAATTGGTGATATATTGAAATATTATTTATTAGTTGTTGGATCATTCTATTTACTACTATAAGTTCAGTACTAAATACTCATTTATATGCCATGAATAATTTATTAAATATCATACACTTTGTAATGCAGAAATAAGCATTCTATTAAACTTGAATTAAATAGAAAATCACATCATATACTTTGTAATGCAGAAATAAACATACTAATAAACTTGAGTTAAAAAAAATCATATTAAAGCATATAATGCAATATAGATGAACTACAAGATGATCATATATATTTATAAAATGAAAAAAATCAAAGTACTACAACAATTTTAGTCAAAGTTTCCAAGTCTAATGCAATTGCACCATAATATGATAAACTAGTATAGCTAGTACAACTGATGGGCCAAGTTGTCTAACAACTAGTACAATTTGATAAACATCAACTATGCCATCTTTTGCAAATATTTCAATGGCCACCATCTAAATCTTCCTTTCTTCTCTTTCAGATGAGCACATCCATCTATTTTGTCTTCATAAGGAATGGGTACCTTACTTTTGACCATTAAAATATTTACATTTGCATCTCCTGATCCTTTCAAATTGACTCCATGTATAATAGATAGTGAGTGAATCTGCCCAATTCCCACATCAGCATTGTCAAACGGATCGAGCACCTTTACTTTATTGCCTACTTGGATTTTATCAATACATTTCTACAAAAACAAAAAGAACACGCATTGTATTGATCTTTGAAAAATGTTGTTATAGCAACAATTATAATCCAATATTTAACATAAAGTAATTGTATTGAGATATGTAACATGTTACAACATTTATATTCTAATATTTAGCATATTATTGCACTCTCTTTGAGTTTGGAACCACTATGAGAGTCCTGCGCAGTTTCATCAAGTTCATCATCATCGCAATCGATATTGACATCAGGTTCATGTGCAACATAATTGAGATTTCTATTGAAAATGCCTTTTTTCTTTTCTTGCTGCTTGTATATAATTGCTCTGCATGTATTTCATCATGCAAAAAAGTGTACAAATTTAATTAGAAGTATGAACAATGCCATATTAAACATTCAATTGTCAATTATAGAATGTTGAAAGTTATGAATGGTGATGAATCTTGAAACATGATTTTTTCTAATCTGGTTGATGTTTTTCTTCAGTGAAATGTATATATGCATATGTGTGTGTTGCTAACCTCTTTCTGGATCCTAACTTTTCATATTGTCCCATGGATTGGTATCTACTTAACTTTAAAACAAAATGATATACATTTAGTTTAAAAACAAGACTGTTACCAACTACATTTGGGAAGAAGTTGCGAACAATAGTTAGATTGATAGTTGGTAATTGATAATTCCACATAAATGTATGTAATATATATATATATATATATAGTAGGTGGAAATATCCAGGTATTATAGATCGACAAGAGAAAACATGATATTTCGTTAGGCAATTGGCTTCTAAACTTAATGAAGCAATATGATTGATCCCAATCATGTGGTTTCATTTAACCAATCTGTGTGATTGCAATCTTTGTGTGTTTTTTAGTTCTTTTACTATTATGCAACAAGGCACTTGTAGCAGTAAACACCGACATGATTTAATGATAGTTTTTTTTCAATTAGATACAATAGGAACAAATGCATGAGGCAAGATAAATCAACAAAGTAATCCTAGTCATAAACTAGAATTCATTATTTTCAATGTATCATGAGAACAATGCTAATTGCCATGTAATATACGATCTCTAAGAGTTGAAGGAAAAACATCATACAAGGACTTTTCATCCACAACTTGTAACCCAATCAAATTGCCTCCATTACCAGAGGAATAAAAAAGCTATACAATTTTATCCAAAAGAACATTATAAGCATTAAGAATGTCAAACCATTATGACATATTAACTATTACAACAACAATAATATCCTAATATTTATAAATTACTTTTTTTACATTTAGAATATCATCGCTTATACCCATCATTGTCTCCACAACATCAAGTGATGTCCACACTACAGCTTCCATAGTAGTGATTTGATGATCACTAATGCTATGTCTATCATCCTATCTACCTTGGTTTTCAACATCAAATTTGATAACTACTACACCTTTAAATGGTGGAGATTTGATTTTGTTCTCCATGTGGTTTCATCATGCAGAAAATTTTAAGATACTAATATTGTTAAACAACATTTAAAAGAACATAGAAAGAGCATATAGAAAGATCCATATAGAAAGATAAAAAAACAACATACTCCCGCTACTTTGATATGAGGGTCTTTTCCCTTTCCCACTGCTTTGATATTAAATCACCATACATGTGCTTTAATCATCATGCATAAAAATGTATTAATTATCTTCAATTCATATTATAGAAAGATCTAAACAAAGAGGATCAAGAGGATATCTACAAATCTTGTCACACCACTGCCATTATGGATAACCAAATTCTGATCTATAGTACAAGGGAGAGGTTCCAAATCAACAAGAAGAAGAGGTTTGCAGGGAATACTGTAGTAGCTTATGCTTGACAAGTTAAATTTTCACCTGATGGGAGATTTTTTATGTCTGGAGATGGTGAGGGAAGGTGATGGTTCTAGGATTGGAAACTTGTAAAGTGTTCAGAACTTTAAAATTCCATGACAACATTTGCATAGGTTGTGAGTGACATCCTTTCGAACAGAGCAAGGTTGCTACATGTGGCTGGGACTGAATGATTAAGTATTGGTTTATACCATTTTTTAACCGATGAAAATTATTAGTCTATACATGGGTAGATTAGTCATGGGCATCAGTTCGATGGATTCATTGACAATGGTTCTAAATTTTTAGTATTTAAAAAGTTGTATTCTCTGCTGGAATTGAAATTATATACCATTGGATATAGGTTTACATTTGGATTTTCTGGTTAAAATGGAAACTAGTTAATTACATGTTTATGTGTGTTTTGTAGGGATTGAAGTCAGTTCAATATATCCAATCTCTCTAAGTCAGCATGTCAGTGTGTATAGAGGTGTTGTATTAAAAGAATTGCACTTCCTTTCGGAAACAAAAGAATATAAGCATGGTTTAATAATAAATTGTGTAATATCCCTGACCTGATATTAGATGATATTATCTCAATCTCAAACATCAAAATCAGAAAATTGCATAACAAAAATTAGTCTTCAAAACTAGTTAAGATGAAACTAGTCTTGGTCAGTGATTAATCCACCCAAAGCTTGACTAAAAGACACTTTTGGATCTACCAAATATATTTGGGAGTGTGCATCAGATATTACAACAACATCAATCCCAACTTCTTATTTCTAAGAACAATGTATTGGGGCCATTTATGTTTCGAACATCAGCCAGGATGAAGTCTACTCCAAGGTTGCCCGGGCACACCAGCATATGCCTACTAAACTATTTCACTTACACTTTAAATAAAATAGAGGTGGATAACAGGTCATAACCCCCTAATATGCTACTAGACAAGTTTTACAGAGGTTTTGGGAGGTTCTTGTAGTGTTTGGAGTCAAGGGGACAAAGAGCGCTAGGATGGACTACTCAACTAGATTGTTTCCAAGCTATTCCAAACAGGATGAGAGGGATACAAATTATTAGGGAGAGGATTTTAGGGTATTAATAAATTTATCAATAATCTCATATGACTGATAAAACTGAAATTGCACAATCAAAGATCTCTTAATTAAAACCACTGCAAAACTAGTCAATTAAAAGGGTTCAATGAGCTAGTCTTCAGAAATGGGAATACAAGAAGTTATAAAGGGTCATGAAGATATGGTTTTGGAATTGGGATGTATCATTCAAGAAAATGGAAACCTATATAATTTTTAATAAAGTGGAATGGTTTCATAGAACTCTATAAAATTCAATTTCTTGAAAATAGTTAAGTAATAGATACACAAAGAGATAGTCTTGTTAAAGATGATCATAATCAGCATATACGGATCTTCAAATTCATTCTCTCATAATTTATGTGGATAATAAATGAAATTAAAAGCATAAAAAAACATTCACTGATCTGTATAATCAATAAACATAAATCTTATGTCTCGAACTTCACAGGAATCCATCAATCTTGGATTATTACATTGATTGAAGGAGAATACTATAGAGAAGAGTAAGAAGAAGGATTTTAATCACTCAATATTCTATGATGATGGATATTGAGCATATTTATACTCATGAAAGGCACATTGAGATCAGATAATTATGCTGGGGGAACACTCAAGCAACTGGATCTCCTCCTCTTATCAAAAATTCCTTAGGATATCTCTTTGTGATCAACATTGCAGTTAGCATTATTTTCGGATGCCAACTTCGACACCTCTTTGACAAGTCATCAACACTGACACAACTTCAACAAGTTTTGACTTCGAAAAATTCGCGACTTTGACATGTTCCGCGACCTCACAGTTTCACGACATCGACATGCATCGTCGATCTGCGACTTGCGACTGTCGACAGACTGTCTCTTTGTCTTCTAGTCGACTATAATGGTTGAACTACCGAACCGTTCTAACTTATTTTGTAACTAAACGTAACAGGAAAGAACCCAAGCGTCTCATCACATTCTATATAAGCATGTATAATATTGTAACATACATCAATTCATGAACTTATATACAGTAATAAAAATATGTTCGCATTACTGCATATTGTCTGTGTGTAATTGTGTTTTGTCTGTGTAGTGTATTCCTTCTTTGCGCATTATGTTTCTTAAGCTTCCACCATAACAGAGCCGACTCCTTCAGTCAAACAATTTTCCCCGTTGTGCTTCCTGGCCACGTGCAGATCATTGGTATTAGAGCATCCAGAAGCAAGCACAGGAAATGTTGCAAGGAGCAAATGAGAAAGCTAAGGCCCGAAAGGAAAAGTATCGTATTCCTCATTCACTTCAAATCGGGGGTAAGGTATGGTTACATCACAATAAGGAGGGATTCACTGGTCCATTCAAGAAGTTCAAACATTTGCGATATGGTCCATACAGTATTCTTCAACATATTGGAGAAAACGCTTTCTAGTTTGACATTCCTGCATGCCTTGGTATGCATCAAGTATTCAATGTGGATCTACTTAGACCATACCATGCACCATTGTTGGAACATAAGAACTTACAAACAACAAAACTTGAAGACATCCATCCAGATGTTCAGGAGCCTCTTCCTTGCGACACCATTGTGGGACGACGAGTCCACCATACAAGGATGAACACAATTCCCTTGTTTCAGGTTGCTAAAGCCAGATAGATCTCAACACAAGGAAAGTGGTACTCTTCTACTAAACTGACCGATAAGTTTCCTCACCTTCATGAGAAAAAAATGGGGACCATTGTTTCTTAAGGAAGGAGGTATGATCCACATCGCAGTTGGAATTATTGTCGGATGTAGAATTTGACACCTTTTCAACAATTCATCAATGTCGACACAACTTTGACAAGTTTCTACTTCGACAACTTCGTGACTTTGACATCTTTCGTAACCTCACAGTTTCATGACATCGACATGCAGCGTCGATCTACGAATTGCGACTGTCAAACTTCGACAGACTGTCTCTCTGTCTTCCAGTCGATTGTAACAGTTGAACTGCCGAACCGTTCTAACTTATTTTGTAACTGGACATAACTGGAAATCACCCAATAATCTCAGCACCTTCAATATAATCATGTATAACACTGTAACATACATCAAGTCATGAACTTATATCCAGTAATAGAAATCAATTCGCATTCCTTCATATTGTCTATGTGTAATTGTGTTCTGTCTGTGTAGTGTATTCTTGCTTTGAGCATTATATTTCTTAAGCTTCCTCCATAATAGAGCCGACTCCTTCAGTCGAACTGTTGTCCCCCTCGTGCTTCCTGGCCACATGCAGATCACTTTGATAGGATTGATACTAGGAACACTTCTGAATTGATTGAATTATTCAATGATAGTTGATACTACATGTAGACAGTCTTCAAGATATGAAATAGAATCAATGATGAATATTGGATGTCATCATTCTTTTAGTAGAATCATGGGGCACATCTCCCAGCTCGGACTAGGGGCACATGTCCTAGGTCAAAGAGGATAAATTGCACTCAATTCAAATCACAAATGATCAAAAGATGTGAAATGGAGTTGTAATCCTTATTTTATATATTTATGTGACTGGTTGAGAAATTAATATAGGCTAAGGTGCCCTGATAGAGTGGACAAGGTTGCTTTGTTTTCTTCTTTATATTTTGCCTTTCTTTCTACTTTGCTTTGCTTTCCGCTTTAGATTTTGCCTTGCTTTCTGTTTTTCTTTGCTTTCTGCTTTTGATTTTTCTTTTTGGTTTTGCTATCGCTTTCTTATTTTTCTTTTTGATTTTGCTTTTTATTTTGATTTTCCTACTTTTTCTTTTCTATCCCGCTTCTCTACCTTGTCTTTCTTTTTTGCTTTGTCCTGCTTTTTTCTGCTTTTCTTCCTTATCCTGTTTTTTTGCTTTGTCCTGCTTTTTCTTGCTTTTTTGCTTTATCCTGCTTTTCTTCTTTTGTCTTGCTTTTTTCCTTCTTTTCTACTTTGTCTTGATTTTGTCCTACTTTTCTACTTTATTCTGCTTTCTTCTCATTTTCTTACTTTCCTTGCTTTGAATGCTTTATCTTTTCTTGTCTTGTAAGTTACCTCTTAGTCAACCTTATATTCTAAGGCACACTTATGGAGAATTATCCACTTTATTCCAAAATAAAAATATCTAATTAATTAAAATTACTTCTACTGAGTGCATTTCAAACTTAGGATAAAAATAAAATTAAACTTCCTCACTAATTAATGCCTTTACTTCGGAATTAACCCCAAGTGCATGAAATTTCCACCTCAAGCCAAGGGATTGGTTGGGATAGGAACTCCTTCCACTAATCATCAATGAGGGTACATGACAGACCTCCCTCCCCAAGATTTCTTGTCCTCAAGCAATAATCAAATCCAACTCAACTAAGCATCATGAGCCATCATGCTTCTGCTGCACCACTCTTATTATAAACTGCTCATGAACTTTCCCAAAATATTGTTCTATTATGATCCAACCATGCACTTAGTGTGGAGACCAATAAAAACTAATACCAAGATCCCAATTGATCCTGAAGAATACAAAGCGCAATATATATTCTCCTATGCAATGCATAAGAATCACATGGAAGTCATCATAACACCCTGCAATAAAACACAAGTCCATCCAAAAATATGTTTCCCGTGTAGGAAACCATCACCATCTACTACAAAGATGAACGCATGGGGAAGAGAATAGGATTTCCTTCTCAAACCAACCAACCAAAATGTGCTCCTAATGAGCTGCACATGATAAAAAATGCCTGGGTCCCACTATTTGTGGACCCTCCTAGTGCACAATATCATCAAGAACTAATCTAGCAAGTATGGGATGCCAGGGTCCCAAGACTTTTGCACCCCAAAAATACATAGTGTGAAAACATATAAATCAGAATGTGGGATTCCCATGTCCCAATGCTTGTGCATTTCTATCATGCACAAGGTATCCCAAAACAATACCTCAAAGTTGGAGGTGTACAATATCCTCCAAATTATTTCAACCAAGTGTGGAATGCCAGGATCCCATAACTGGTGCATCCCATCAATGATAAAAGTAGCAAAAAATTTTACATCAAGGTGGGGGATGCCAGGATCCCACTACCTAATGAGAATCCCCCCCAAACATCATAAGTACAAAATATAGATCGTTAAAGTACATATTAACATCATACAAATGTACATCAAGAAGGTGCCTCATCAAAGGATCATGAAAGTGCTTGTCCATCCAAGCATGTCGACAACCATTTTCCAAGTGCACACAAGCATCAAGTGACCAATCAAATCTTCTCCAATGGAATATGTGAGGATCTCATGCCCTATAATGCTGCTCCAAAAGAATGCAAGATGCTTCAAAATAATCATCCATGTGTTCTTTCATCCAAAAAGTGAATGAAGAACCTCCACCAAAATTTGAACCAAGTAAGGACGAAAGAAATCAAGGAGACTTCAAGTGCATCAAAGAAGTCTCATAAGTACATCCATGAATATGTATATCATCAAGAAATAACAAAGGATGTTGCTTCCAATAAGCATGTGCTCCAACCATATATCTCTTCACCCAAGTATTGGATGAAGTTCCTCCAACATCAAATGAACTAATCAAGGATCAAGGAAAAGTATGACTCTTCAAGTGACTCAAGTGAACACCATAGTTTCATCCATGTATGTGAGAGTCATCAAATGGGAGAAATGGATACTAATGTTGCAAAAGAGAATGTAGTGTACTCATCATAGAATCATCATGTAGTGTAGGGGTCTCTCACTCCTCATATGGCACCGATAAAAATAAACTTTTCACCCATACTTCATTAGGATGAATGCTGCAAAATGTGGAAGTGTAGGATGTAGGAGAATGAACCAACTCACCCAAATGATAAAAAAGTGTGAAAGTTTCATCATGTGAAGGCTCCATAGGGGTAGGATCATGCACCTCCCTCAAAATTGCATAACTTTCCTCATAGGATGGTTCCAAGGTAATGGAATCATGCACTTCTTCAAAACATGTGTAACCATCATCAAGAGGAAACCTAAGTTCCTATTCCACCATAACAAGTTCTTGGATCTAATCAAGCTCATCTTCAAACACATAAAGAACATACAAATTGCCATGTTTCTCATGATCCATCATGTCATGAGAATCCTCCAAGCAATATACCATATGACAATTTGAAACATAGGAGGAAGAACAAGTATATTGAAGCCTCTCAATAAGTTGCTCATTTTGAATTTTGAGCTTATGAATATCCTCATTATTCTTCAAGTATGCATCATGTAACCAATCATTAAGCTCAACCAAATTGTTTCTATCAAAAGCCAAAGAATTCAAATTACCTTTGATGTTGCACATTGCTCTTTGATTCTTCTCCATGTATTCAAGGAAGGATGGATCCTCCAATGAAGAAAATCTCCAACAAGAATTTGATACCAATGCTTGAGTGCCATGGAGTATGATAAGGGCCTCATATATATTCCTTTAACTCATCTTCAAAGACCCTTCAATGAAGGATGGTTCATGAGAGCGAACCTCCTCTTCTTCTTTTTTCTTGGGATCAACTTCACATGGAAGCTCAAGTGGTGACTGGGAACATGATCTTGGTTCATATTTTTCTGCTACAAGGTCTTCTTCTTCGTGCTCCATGGAGTTGGTACTTGCAGCAACCTCATCAAGGCTGACCTCTATGTCACAATATAGAGATGAGGGCATCCATCAGTATATTTATCCTCAAAACTTAGGCACCCATCAGTAGGTACCTATTCATAGCATCCATCAGTAGATGCTTCTTTAGAACCTGAAAAACCAACAGTAGATGCCTCTTCTTGGCACCCTCCAGCAATGACGTTCCGATCAAGAACTAGATGATCCTTAATAAAATCAGTGGTGGCTTCTTCATGCTTACAACCCTCCTCGGTAAGGATTGTACCTTCATATTATTCAGATGGTTGATTTGTACTTTGTGTTTGCTCTTTAGTTTCCTTAGGATCAAGATCTTTGCAGACTCTTCTTGAAGTAGATTAAAAAATTCTCATCAAGTATGAAGCACATGCATCCAATGAAGCTTCAGATGTTTTTCTACTCTTTTCAGAAGTAGGTTGATCTTTGAATGTGGAACATGAAACTTTTCCATACATATGGCTATAATAATAACCATATTTTCTCCTTCCAAATATGATCTGATGGGAGATACTTGTAGAAGGTATCTCTTGTACATTTTCTTCCTCATACTTTCTGTAGTACTCTTCATATTGCTCATCATAGTCATCATCATACTGCTCATAAAAATCATCATCAGAGTAAGAATATTCTCCACTGAACATGGAAATGGATGCAAATTCATCGAATTGAGAGTCTTATTTCCACAAGAATAGAGGAAAGAGCTTTGATACCACTGTACTATCCCTAAACTGATATCATGTGATATTATCTCAATCTTAAACTTTGAAATCAGAAAATTGCATACAGAAACTACTCTTCAAAATTTGTTAAGATGAAACTAGTCTTGGTGAGTGATTAACCCACCCAAAGATTGACTGATGGACACTTTTGGATATGCCAAATGTACTGGGGAGTGTGTAGTAGAAAGGAAATTAGAATCAATTACATCTTCTGATTTCTAAGCACAATGTATTGGGGCCATTTATGTTTCGAACATCAGTCGGGATGAAGTCTACTCCAAGGCTGCCTAAGCACACCAGCATATGCATACTAAACGCTTTCAATTACACTTGAAATAAACTGGAGGTGGATAAAAGGTAATAACCCCCTAATATACTTATGTCCAAGTTTTATAGAGGTTTTGGGAGGTTGTGGTAGTGTTTGTTGGCAAGGGGAGAAAGAGCGCTAGGATGGACTACTCAACTAGATTGTTTCCAAGTTATTCCAAATAGGATGAGAGGGATACAAATTATTAGGGAGAGGATTGTAGGGTATTAATAAAGTTATCAAGAATATCTTATGACTGATAAAACTAAAATTGCACAACCAAATATCTCTTAATTAAAACTACTGCAAAACTATTCAATTAAAAGGGCTCAATGAGCTAGTCTTCAGAAATATGAATACAATAAGTTATAAATGGTCATAAATATATGATTTTGGACTTTGGATGCATTCTTCAGGAAAATTAAAACCTACATAATATCTCATATAGTGGAATGGTTTCATATAACTCTATATAATTCAATTTCCTGAAAACTAGTCAAGTAATAGATACACAAAGAGCTAGTCTTGTTAAGGATGAGCATCATCATCCTCTAAGGATATTCAAATTAATTCTATGATAATTGATGTGTCTCATAAATGAAATTAAAATAAGCAACAGACATTCACTGAGATGGATAATCAATAAACATAAATCTCATGGCTCGAACTTCATAGGAAGCCATCAATCTTGGATTATTACATTGATTGAAGGAGAATATTGTCGAGAAGAGTAATAAGAAGGCGTTTAATCAATGTATCTGATATGATGATGTAGATTTATTAGATAGATACTCATGAAAGTTGCACTGAGCGCAGAGAATTCTCTTGGGGGCGCACTCAAGCAACTGGATCTCCTCCTCTTATCAAAACTTCCTCAGGATCTCTCTTTGATAGGATTGATACTAGGAACACTTCTGATTGGATTGAATTATTCAATGATAGATGATACTGAATGTAGACAGGTTTAAGGATCTGCAATAGGCTCAGTGATGAAGATTGGATGCCATCATCCTTTCAGTAGAAGCATGGGGCACATCTCCTAGCTAGGACTAGGGGCACATCGCCCATGTCAAAGAGGAAAAATTGCACTCAATTCAAATCACAAATGATCAGAATATGTGAAATGGAGTTGTAATCCTTATTTTATAGATTTTGGTGACTTGTTGAGCAAGTAAGATAGGATACAAAACCCTCATGGAGTGGTTAAGGTTTCTTTTATTTATGCTCTAGATTTTGCCTTGCTTTCTGCTTTGCTTTGATTTCTTCTTTTGCTTTCTCTTTCTTCTTTTGCTTTCGATTTTCCTTCTTTTACTTTTCTATCCTTCTTTTTCCTGGTTTTCTACCTTGTCCTTCTTTTTTGCCTTATCCTTCTTTTTTCTGCTTTTCTTCCTTATCCTAGCTTTCTTCTTTGTCCATCTTTTTCTTGTTTTTCTTCTTTATCCTGCTTTTTTGCTTTTGTCCTGCTTTTTTGCTTTGTCTTGATTTTTTCTTGCTTTTGTCCTAATTTTTTGCTTTATTCTACTTTCTTCTCCTTTTCCTACTTTCCTTGCTTTGACTACTTTATCTTTATTGTCTTGCAAGTTACCTCTTAGTCAACCTTATCCTCTAAGGCACACTTGTGGATCATTATCCACTTTATTCCAAAATAAAAATATCTAATTAATGAAAATTACTTCTATCGAGTGCATTTCAAACTTAGGATAAAAATAAAAATAAACCTCCTAACTAATTAATTCCTTTACTTCATAATTAACCCCAAGTGCATGAAATTTTCTCCTGAACCCAAGGGATTGGTTGGGATAGGAACTCCTTCCACTAATCATCAATGAGGGGACATGAAAAATTGACTTGAGGAAAATGAAACGACTTACTCAATGTAATGATATAGAGGTATAATTTAGTCCCTAGTTGTCTAACAGACCGTACAATCTATCCTACTTTTTGAAGTTTGAGCAACTACTGTCAATATTTTCTTGTATTTGATCTCCAAGTGATAAATGATTGATTGTTGTCACTTAATAGATGCAAAACCACTACCTTACCAATGCCATTTCACCAATTAAATTTTTATTGATGGGATTGATTTGCTAAGGAAGCGATGTTCTAGGCTCAGGGTTCGTTTAGGCTCAAGAAAATGGGGCTATTTATTATCTGGAAACATGCCCAAAATGAAGGTTTAAAGGAATTTCTGGACAATTTTATGTACATTATCCTGCAAGGGGAGCACCCACCTCTAATTTTACCAGAATCCAAGCAATTGTTAGAACTAAGTTCTTATACTAAGTGGGGGACTGTTACCTTTTTGAAAATCATACCATCCTTGGAATCTATGGATTTGAGCTTAATCCCTAATTACTACTAGTTTGAATTAACCATAGGGTAAAGGGTATAATCTTGTGAAAATGGTGGTTGGAGAATATGTAAGGTTGGACTAGGTGTTGGAGTACAATGGTAAAGCTATCACGAGGAAATTTTATGGGAGGAATGTTATCGAACGAACCCTAAATTACTGGTTATAGAAGGTCTGGTAGGCCAGCACAAATGTTAAATTTATTCACAAGGAACTGAAATAGCTCAGACCAAGGCATAATTTAATGTACACGAACACAAATGTTAAATTTATTCACAAAGAACCAAAATAGTGAAAATAATGTAAGTTGGGTTCAAACATAAAATAAATTGCTCTTGACAACATGTACCAAGTTTCCTGAAACACATGGTGAATGAATATTTTCAAATAGTAAATTATGACTAAGAAAAGAGAATAAGCTTCATATATCCATGCAATGTTCAGAATTACCAACAACAAAAAATGATCCCTTTTCTAGCAAGACAACATTCTTCTTACAAACAGGTGTAGAATATACACATGCTTTCATGTAAAATTGGTGTAGACAGTTCTTTAGTAGCATCATGTTGGATATGGTTTAGATGGTTCTGCATCAAATGCATATAGTGGACTTGCATAGTGTAGGTACTTATTTTCAAACAAAAATTATGAGTTTTAAACACTAGGAACCATTCTTCATAACGTGTCTCCTGTAGCTTCAACTCTACAACCAGGAATTATTATGGATGTGGAAATATAAACAATTGAACTCTATTACACAGTTTGTTTATAGTTAAAGTATAAAGGAGGATTTAGGTGCAGACAGAGGTTCTACAAGGATAGAAAAAAATTAACATATATTTTTATGCAACTATGGTGTAGAATGGAGCTTCATGTTTAGGATTTTTCTAACAAAGCCTGGTCATACTCTAGTTGTGGGTAGTTGCAGGTACCACAAGATATATACCTTCTCTCTTTCATTCATTCATTATTTCTTTTCTTGTTTTTCATAATTTGTAAAATTTAATAGCATACCAACAAAAAAATCATGGCCACCAACTAAAGGGTTTTGGTGTCTTGGAGGGGTCAAAGTCAATTTTTCCTACTACATTATGTAGAGGTTTAAATCAGACTACATGCTTTGGATCAAGGAATCAAAAATTAACATTTAATGTCCTTAATGAAGTATTTTCCTTAATTGTGAAGAATAGACCAGCCATAATCTTTGCAGAAATAATGTTCTCTTCTTTAAAGCTAAAATAAACAAAGATTTGGAGATATGACCCACACCATGTAATATCTAATATGATGATTTCATATAAATCCAATCCTTACCTACTTGAAGATGATTTGGAGATTTAAAGAGTTGATAATAAGGAAAATTGGATTGAAGTACAAGATATTTTGCAAGGTCATTACATATAATCATAAAAACATGGTTAGGTCAAATATGAGCCACTTGAGTAGAAAACAAGAACTCCATCAGTGATAATGGTAGACCTAGAAAATCCCTGAAAATAAGTAGAGGATATAGCCATTGAATTGGATACAATGGAAGTTAACCTTGATAAACAAACAAAAAATATGTTTTTCACTGTTGAAACACCACAAAAGAAGGATTTTATTAATAAAAAATTGAGTCATAAAAATTAAGTGATGTGGTAGAAATGGGATTTGAACAAGATCAGTTGGTTGAGCCACACAATAAGAGATTTAGGCTAAAAGGGTAGGGAAGTGGCAAATATAATGTTTCATAGATATTATATTAAGAGAGGCCCAAGGATAAAACCCTTGAAGGCTCGATTGTAACTTTCACCTATCCCACAACAGCTGGAGAATATTAAGCAGTGAAAAAACAAGGAAAACTCATATGGACTCATTACTGGAGAATAGCCAAGAGAGATGGAAATTGATTTTTTCTCATAAATATCCCAAATAAAGAAGGAGTCTACCAAGTAAAAAAATGAATTGTATCCCAAAGTATTCAACTAAGGGCTAGATGTTCCCATAATGCTTAGTTTTGTATATCATGACAAAGTAATTTTTGATTTAGCTATCCTTCAGTCAAAAAGAGATAAGAGTTGTTGATGCCCAATTTTGTCGTCATTTTTGGTCATTAAACGTGCTCTGTTCGCATTACTTTTGTCATTTTTGGCGTATTAATTCATACTTCTTGCCATTTAGACCACCAATCAAACCCAGGTATGAACTTATTTGAATATCACATGAACCTTGATTAATTATCATTATTTTGTGGTTTATTAACATTAATCTAGCATTTATCGACTTGTTTGGAAAATAGATTTCGTTCTGCAGGCTATGGTCTTCAAATGGACTCTCATTCAGACGCGCGTTCATGCTGAAGATGCCCAGCCACATTCGGACCATCGTTCAACCCTTCATTCACACCTATGGATTCATTGGTTCGAATATTCTTGGGCACTTAAAGCAAAAATCGTGACATGGGTTATGTTGGTGGAGTGTCCCTCATTGTTCGTGAGCCTTCATTCTAGAATATCTGCATTCCTATTCGCTCAGCCTGAAAATGCATCAGCTTCCCATTTCAAAGGGAATGGACGCACCAAATTCTCGCGTGAAGAGAACCAATGCCCAAGGAATCAGGCAGACGGCCTATGCGCTGTCATGAACCGTTCTGTAGCTATTTTCTTTAGTAATTAAGACCTCCTATTTTTAGAGAGGTTGACCACTGAAAGGTTAGACCTTCTCTCCCATTGTAAGATTATATAAAGATGCCTCTTGTTGAGAAATGAAGTTAGCTAGTTAGCCAGTAGAGAGAATGGACACAAAGCTAGATAACGTTGTGTAACTTTTTCAGTTAATTGAAGTCTCTAATTTTAGTTATTGATGATCAAATCTATGTTCTGTTGGTGATTAATCTGAGTTAGACAATCCCTGATTGCTGAGAAGGGCCCCTAAACAACCAGAGGTTTTTGTTGTGTATATTTTGTTATTCCTCTTCTGCAGATAAGTAGTTTACATTTTTCAGTATATGTATTTAACTTTGTTTTCCTGTAGATGTTGTTTTATTTCCTGTAATTTAGTTCTTGCTGCTAATATAATTTACATTTTCAGAATTTAAAGTGACCAGTCATGTACAGCTTCCTTTAGTTTTCCTTTTAGTCTTTCCATTGCAATTAGATAGAGTTTAGTTAGTTTAGTGGTTCAAGTTCAGTTCATAATTAGATTCAGTTCTATTAATTTCCATGTAGTTGTAGATTAGCTTCACTTACCTTTTAGCTTTGCTTTATTATGCAATAGGAAATGATTTCCCTTTCCTTAGATATAGATTAGTGTAGTTGCTTCTTCTTATTTCATCTTTAAACAGTTTATTTACTGCTTTGCTTGTAATGTAGATTAAAATGCATAAACTAGCTAACATTAGAATCATTTAGTCTGCTCATTTTCATAGTTTATATCGTTTCCTGTCATCTGGACTGTCATTTGGACTGTCATCTGGACTATCATACGGAATTTAATATTTTTCTGTCTTGTTTTTATGCTTGTTTAAAGTTCATTTTTTCAGTTTTTTGAATTGTATCATTTCCTGTAGTTAACCAGTAGTTGTGTATGTAATTAGGACCTTGTTTTGAACTACATAGAGTTTCAATTAAGCTTTAGAGCTATTCTTAGTTCTTATTCATTTCTTTCACTTTTCTTTAGTTTACCTTTTATATTATGTTTTTTTATAATTGATCTTTTATGTCTTATTCCTTAACTTGTTACTGTTCTAGAACTCGTTAATTTCATTCCTAGTTTAGTTTACTTCATTTTTATTAAGGTCAATTTTGGATTAAGCTTGGTAATTTCACTTTCAAAAGTACATTAGTTTTTATGGTTTCTTAATTCAAACATAGCATTTTCTCTTCTCATTTACATAGTTAATGAAGATGTTCAAAGGATAGGATTTGATTCAGAAATAAGATATCTTTATTAAGTTTTCTACTAATGCTTCTAGATTACATTTATTTCCAAGTCATTTGCATATGCTTAGATTTCCTTAAACTTGTGTTGACAATTATATTTCATGCTTCACCTTTGTAGGATAACATAGTTATTTGCATGCCTTCGATTTCAAAGTAGTCATTAGAAATACATGTTCTTGGTTTCTTGTTAATAGATCAATTGTTAATAACATCTCATTTTCAAATCAGTCTTATGTAGCATAACTAGAGTCATTTTATTATGGATAAAGAATAGATTACAATGTTTAAAGTTAGTTGTAATTGGTCACTTTTTAGCTTGCATCTCTTTGTAGAAGTTGAACTAGATTTACTTCCATTATGTTTCCTTGTCACATTTGAAAGTCATTTTGATACATTTTCTCCCGTTCCTATTACATTTGACACATTTCCTCAGAATCCTCAAGGAGAATGGAATTAGGTAGCTTAGCTTAGTTTTGCGTATTTGCTAAATGCATGAATAGTTTATCTGTTGAATTTCTTAGTTTTATTAAGTAGTTTATAATCTTGCTGTAAGATAACATAGTTTCTTGTTTCCATAGTTAGTTGTAAACTGAATCATTTCATAGATAGGTTTCTGAACTTATTCATAGTTATTACTTTCTAATTCCTAGATTAGAGTTTGAATCATTGATCAATAGTTTCGATTTTTCATAAGAGTAGTTTGCTTTTGATCAAGTCTTGTTTTTAGAATAGTATTGTTGTTTTTATCTTTTCAGTTATTGTTCATAGAGTAGAGTAGTATAGATTGATACTATTCTGATCTATTAGTTTAGTTAGGTCTGATCAGTTTAGTAGTTGTATTTCTGAAGTTTGACTCGGTTTTTCATTTTGAAAGATCTTTCGATCTTTTCATTATTAAACATTTCTAAGGCAGGCCAAGCCGATGTCTTAGGTACCATTCTACCTCAGCATATACTGTGCCACAACTCTAATATTACCAAACCTGGTCGATAATTAAATATTTGGTGATTCATTAAGACAGTAAATACACCCAACAAGAGTGAGGCTTAAATGAATTACTCTAAGTATGATGCTACTAAGGTCAAGCTATAATTGAACATAATGCATGTGGTAGACATAATGTAATTGCAATATGGGAAGAAAGGGGATATGGTCTCTAGGGACCTAATCCAAGCTACTACAAGCACAAATAAATTACATATAATGGTATAGAATCTCAAAAGAGAACAGAAACAGGAAAAGAGACAAGGATGTGCATAGGACTATTCAAACATGAAGAATTTAACCTTGAACAATTTAACTATTTTCTCGAGTTCTTAACCCTTTACTAGATCTATTAAGTGAAATGATGTTCTATAAATATGAATGTCACCATACAATTTAGCATATATTCAAAATGATTTGAACATATTTGAGCCTACATACTACACTAAGAATTGGAAACATACCACTTGGTTTATCACCTGTGTGCTTCTTTTGAGTGTTAATTTCTATTAAGTTATTATACAAATCAGAGTTAGGTAGCATAATTTTCCATTACATTTTATTATATGAATTTCATTCATCCTCTTCAAATCTGGCATAGAGACCAAACTAATTGTTCAAATGAAACACAGGGACTAAACTAATTGTAAGATTCAGGGAGGGAGTACACCTTAGTTTGGAAATGAAAACAGATCATCCTCAATTTGGAAATGAAAACAAGCTTCAACATTTCATCAATACAACAAACTAGGCCAAGACAATGACATATGGACCTTGGGATACACATGGTCAAACAAGAAGAAATGAGATCAATAGAGCCTCTTACCTCATCTGAATCTGACATAGAATGATGCTCATTCCATGCATAAACTACGGGCTTAACGGAGGATACCAATTGCGAATGTGTATCATTGATCCCGTGTATGCAATTAATTACATGTTTGTACCCCTCATTCAGGTTTACCTCATTTAAACTAGTTGTTACCATGCTTTTTTCAACTCCAACAGATGGTTATGAAATATCTGAAAACGATCTAGATTTTTGCTTGATCTTATTGTCATATTTAGCATCTAGACCTAACGCTGCCATGTGATTGAAAATATCTTCTGCACTTGGTTCTTTGTTACTAGTTTACACCTACAAGACAATGTCAATTTTCATCACAATTGGTTCAATAAACAAATACAAGTAAATAACACAACATAAATTCAACCAAAAAGACATACACTTACTGCAATTTTTTCTTGTTTGGCCTCCAACCCGCCTCAAACAAATGTATATTTATCCCTCACACTATCTCTTGCTTTCATGCTTCTATTACTCTTTGCCAAATATTCTTCAGAAAGCATACTTTCCTTCAATGCCTCCCATTATTTGGGAGATAGAGAGGGATCTATCCTATCTTTTCCATTCATGATTATTTTTTTGCAATTGTATCTATATTTGTTAATCAGAAGTCTTATATTTTTCTTGTAATGTTTTCTAGATATTTTTCCACCAATAGTCTCAAAATCATTTTCCATTTTGTGTATAACATTTTCCACACTTCTTGGATCTTTCTCTACAAAATTTGATTTGCAAACATCCAAATGAGCCCTGCATCTTGTACCCAACTCGATGGCCCACCTTGCAGCATTTTTCCCAATGGGCTCACCATATTTCGACACCTCCAACAAAAATGGCTTCTTACCTTCTAGTTTTCTTTCTTTTGCTTTCTTCTCTGTAGATCTATACCAATATTGACTAATTCGTTTTCTTTTAAGAAAAAAGGACAAACCTTCTGAACCACTACCAATATTTCTAATTGATCTCGTTTCAGCAAAATTTGTATATGTAGGTATGTTTTGAGGCACACTAGGTGTTATTGGTGTCTCTTATTGACTTGCATGAACCATAACTGCATGCTCCTTGGCCACGTCAAGTGTGGAAGTAGGTAGCTCAGTACTGGTATGCATAGATGTGCCTTCAAAGAGCTCTTTTAATTTTAAGAAAATCATCTATAGACTTGATTTTCCTATTTCGTCTTCTTTATTAAAAATATATTTGAAATTTTCTTAAAATAGATCATTAGGCTACAAATTAGCATGTGCTACATTAGGCTGCACATCACCATGTGCTATATCAAGTTGCACATCACCATGTGCTATATTAGGTTGCACATCACCGCAGCTCTTCTTTTCATCAACTACACAATTTCCTATATCAAGTTGCACATCACAACAAATCTTCTTTTCATCAACTACATTTATTGAGTCACAAATGCATTGGATTCTACGAGTTGGGGACCCTATATCTTTACTTTCCCTTGATTTTTTCTTCAATTTTTCAGTGCAATCTTTTTAATTCCTATAAAATAAAAAATATCATATTAATATTTATATACATAAAGTTCTTTCCTATTAAACATTAAAAACTATTAAACAAATAATATACTAAAGTGGATTAAAGAACTTGCTTGTTTGTCAAACCATGAGACGATGAATATTCGTCATTCCTTGTCACATGTTCTCTATGTAGGCACTCATATTCTATCAAGGTTTCATCTTTATCGCTATCATCTAATTTGCGCCTCGAGCACTTTTTATTCATATCCTGAAGTCCAACATTTCACATAAACAATAATGTATAAATCAACCACTTGAATAAGTAGAATATCAATGGAAGAACCATCGCATTTCTATATCATACATTTGTACAATTAATAAGAAACATTTTAAAATAGAAAATAGAAAAGAATAACAAACAGTAAATGCAGTTAAGTTAGCCTTCTAGACAGATGAAGGAACATCATATGAATGGTTGTGTAACTTCAAATGCTAAAAATATGGTTATAAGGGGATAAATCCAGCGAAAAAATGCTCCAAAGACAAATTATCAAAGTGTCACTCAACCAGAAGTAACTAATAGCCAAGAGGATCTATCATATTTCTATCCATAAAAAACTAGCAGCTTACCTCTATTGACAACAACTTTGGATCAACACCATTTTAAAGGTCTTCCCAACACAATTCAGCCCTAATTTAGCATGGATAAAGTGGATGGTTGTTCCAAGCAAATTGAACATTAAAACCTAGAATTCCAAAAGAGTGGTGAAGCAATCTATGAAATCTAATATTATATTCAATAATAAATTACATCGTACATATAACCAGATTTTAGAATCCACCAGGATCAGATTCCCCATCACTGCTGTATGCATGTGCCTAATTTTCATCCTCATCCTCATATGTGACGGGAAATGTTGCATTCTCTCTCACAATCTCTTCATTAAGAATCAAAGTCTCTCTTCTTCAAATACTTTATCATCATCTTCAACCACTTCTTCCAATGTTTCTTTTAAATTATCATATTGTCCATCATCCATTATATCAACAGCTCCCATGAATTTTCATTTTGAACGAGACTTTGTTTGAATGACATACAACCATCCTAGGATTCTTACATCATCAATTAGAAATGACTGATTAATTTGAATAGGGGAAACATATGGCTCATCAATCTTTGATAATAAAAAATGTTGTGTATTTGCTTGTACAAATCCGTACTCATCATGTTATAATTGTCGATCTTGGCCCCTTTCCAAACTTGATATGTTGACCACAATAGGTAAAATATTCTTGATTTTGACATGATAGGCATGGGTATTAAGGCCTCTTAAGTTGTTGATGTTGGTTTGGCTTCTAATACTACCACTTACATATCCAGTGGGAAAATGACTCTTAGACATCAACTTCAAGAATTCTGCATGTTGTTCCTTTTTCCAAACATAAGGAGCACTAGGTTTTCTATATCTTTCGTCATCATATTTTTCAACCCAAAGATTTCGACGAATCTTTAATTCTTTAAAGTCTTCACGAGATGAAACAATATCAAAAGCACCAAAAAGAGTTTCTATAATAATAAAGCCTATATTTTTCTCAGTATGCATAAAGTAAATAGTATTACTAATGGATATATCCTTAAAGTATGCAAACTTATACAATATGCACAATCGTTTTACATTGATTTCATTACATGAATAATCTCTACTACCACAAATCCCACCACTTTCAATAAACAACATTATTTTTTATCCATTCTCAACAATGTATTCACTCATTATTGGAAATGGTGCTTCACGATTCTCTTCCTTACCATTGAAATGTGTTTTTGTCAATGATATGGATGATCCATTTTAAGGTAAGAATGATGTACACAATAAATACACTTATGCAAACGTTTTGAGCGCCTCACAAAATCCTTAATTTTGTAGGTAGGACATCCATTGTATCCATGAATATTGATACTAGTCAATGTGTCATACGCAAGAAGATCGTGAATCGTCAACAATAAGGAAGCTCTTAAAGTGAATTTGATTGAATGACCATCCCTTAAAAATTGAGTTTCTTCAATTCCGTTCCACAATTCCATTAGATCCTAATATAATGGCTCTAAATAAACATCGATTGTATCTGAAGTCAAACCTTTTTTTCTTGGTATAATCAATGATAACATTAAGAAATATATTTTAGTTTCTAACCATGGAGGAAAGTTATAATTTATTAAAAACACTAGCCAAGTTGACCATTTAGTACTTTGATTTGAGAATGGGTTCACCCCATCTAGAGCCAAACCCAACCTTATATTACAAGGATCTTGGGAAAACTCGAGCCATATACTATCAAATCCCATCCACATATTAGAATCAGGCACATGTCATTGCTTTCCATCGGTGCTCTTATTTTGGGCATGTCATTGCATAAGTTCAACAATGTCTCCACATACATTCAGAGTAATCGTGGGATTAGCGGAAAGTGGTGAAGAACCTTTCTAGGAATCACAACTGATTTCAACTCTGCTCTATACCTTCCCTCTAGAATTTTCGGACATTCAATCTCACTTGCAATATTTTTGCAAAATAATACGCAAGTGTGGATATTTTCATACCCTAAGCCTAACGTAGTGATTTTATTTTTACATTGAATTCATTTTGTTGGCAATGTGGAGTCACTTGGTAACAACTTACTTAATAATCCCAATAAATCATCTACACTCTCATTTGACCAACCATGCACCACATGCAGGTTAATAATTTGAAGGATTGTTTTCAAATGACTTAACTTACAATTCACATACACAGGTTTTAGAGCATCCTCCATCAACTCGTCCCAATAATTGTTAGAGCCTCATTCAACATTCTATCAAAATAAAACCCTTAGTCTAACATTGTTGCCTCTTCATCTATGTTTGGTGCCACTTCATCTATGTTTGGTGCCTCTTCATCTTTCATGCTATGCAATTCTATCATATCTTCATAATAATTGATATCCCAAGGGCTTATACCACTATGCCCATGTCTTATTATATGTCGCTCAATCATATTTCTTCTTCTCACCTTCCCACCATGAGAATTAGTACATGGACACAGATATCTTCCCACCTGCTTCTCATTGTCTATTCTATCATCATATGCATGGTATTGACTCATTTCCAACCTTCAATGTTGATCCATCTATGATGTTCTGCATTCCAATATTAATCTTATATGTTAATTAATAAATCTCAAATAATTTAGATAGTACAAGGGCACACAATCAGCTACACTATAGGACCCCGGTCCTAGGTAATCTCAATTCATCAATAAACTAATCATTTATTTATGTTTCTGTTCTGTGTCAATTTCAGGTCTGTAAAAACGATAACATCTATTCTTACAGTTTGCTTATATATATATATAATTTTTGTTACACCTATTTCCAACTATCTATTTTTAACCATTTCTATTTGTGCAGGTGTAACAGCATATCAGAGTTAGAAATGGATTATATACCTGACTGAAAATTACCTGTAGATAGCTAGTAGATCCACCCTTGTTTCTGTCCTCATTGTTGAATTCCTTGTTGATTCCCTTTGATTTCCCCTGCAACCAAACCTTCCCAAAACTCTAAAACTCAACCAGCCCAAAAAAAATTTGCCACCCTGCCAACTGGCGAGGTCTCACTGACCACCTAGCTCCAAAGGTACCCCTTTGGACTCCCGAGCCCAAACCGAGTCCAAGCCAACCTTGTATACCCCTTCAGAAAAATCTCCAGCAAAAACCCCCTTTCATCTCCTTTCAGCTCTGCTCTCAAATTTCTATCTCTACTCTCCAAAATTTCTCCCAAAAAATATCTCAGGTCAAAAGTCCCATTCTTCCTCCTTCCTTCTCCATCTTATCCCCTATTTTTCGACTCTATCCTCCTCATTAATACCCCTATCCCTTCATTAATGGGGTCCCAACCCATTCATGCCTACTCATTCAGGCTCCCTCGAACCAATCCATGGAAATATTATTAATTTAATAATCCATCATTTTAGTATTTACCCCTCTTTATGAGGTTTACCGACACAACTTACAATAATCATTTTTTAACATTTGTTTCTTATTCAAAGTACAATTTTAATTAATAGTAAATGTTATATTATTTTTATAATAAAGTTTGGGGGTAAGAGTTTTAAACTTGCACGTTTCACCAATTCAATTAATTAACAATAATTGTCAATTGATTAATTACTATTAACCTAATCATTTAATTAATGATTTCTAATATTTATAATATGCTAATTCCCTCTAATTATAAATTCAACTAATTCAATTTATCAATTATGAACAATAATCCTATCAACGTAAATCATATCATTATCAATGTGTAATTATATTAATAAAATAAAATTAACTAAGATTTAATCGACTCATTTACCTGGTTCCATTTTAATTACACCTTAGTTTGTAATTAAACTAATTAACAATCATTACTAAAGATAAGCATAGTCTTATTAAAATTAATTAACATCATTAACACATAATTGATTTAAGTGATCAAGTTACTATTAACTTATTTAACATTATAATTACATTTTAACATTTCAACCCTTAGTCCTGGCTAATTAAACTCATTAACAATCAATCAAGCATTCTAATCAATTGCATTAGTCACTACCTAGGTTAACCATAGCTTTGTTTATTAATCAACAATAATTAACATTGTTATTCAGCAATATTTCACGCAAATTCATAAATATGTAGGCGAGTTATGTAAGCGTAGCTACTACTTACATACCTTGTGTAAGTACACTAATCGTAATAGTTCACACACACATCCATCATAATCATGAAACCCGTTGTTCACTGACACAAGTTTTAAACATAGTTTGCAAGGTACAATCTCTTAACTAACTAAAATCTTATTAAGTTACGACAATTCATACATTACTGAGTTACGACACATACTCAATCAAGGGTTTTACACACATACAGTTAGATCTTATTTTCACCCCTACTTCAAGCTACACCTATCTACCTACATCATCACTAACTTCCACATCCTATCCTTTCCTCTGCTAGACTACCCTGAAATGTCAATCCATGACCGGTTCCAACTAGAACCCGTAAGCGGAAGTGTTGACTACATCGACCAAGCTTCCCCAGCAGGAAACCACCAGTCATGATCACACACCTTGGGGAGCGCGCTGTAGCACAACCCTCCCATGACTCTGGATTTCGGGGATAAATGGTGGGTAATGCATCCACCCCCCTAATGGAACAAGGGACTATGTCTACTCGACATAACAACAGCGTTGCACTTGTACTCGGTTTGTCATCGTATAACCAATATGGGTGGTTGAGTTTCCTGAACCCTACCCCACCCATGTCATAATATACATCATAATAATAATCATGCAAAAGTAAATAATGCATCACTCACATACCATTTATCTTTCTAAGTCCATGTCCCCGAGGCTCTCCCACCTCGTAGGATCCAGCAATCACTTAGCCATTTCAACCTGTAAGTCAGTCCTAGACATACAATATAGAGTATCATGCATAAATCCTCAACATATACACATACATTTTAGAACAACATAACAATATTAAACTCATTTATTCGCCATGCACCTGGCATAACATTCATTTATTCAACATATAACTGTAATGGTATCCACGTACCCATCATTCAATAATTTGCATATAAAATTAACACATGATACATATCTAAACATGACTACCGATCATAATACTAACATCACACACACACACACACATATATATATCGGCAAAATAATAAAGCCATATGTCCACAGTGTCGTCAAACCGACGAAGTCTCACAATCAAACAAATACAACATATAATAGTATTTCATGTAGTAATATCAAAACAAGGCGTTACATACACTGGTGTTAACAATAGTAGCATTGTCAAGGAACTAAGCTAGTCTAGAACAATATAGGTGAAGGTAAAGTTTGCAAAAAAAGGAAGGGTTACAAATATTTTACTATGGAAATCCAGGGCACAACATACAGTTGTAGAGATAGAGCTAATACTAGATTAGTATATAAGAGAGAAAGGAGATAAAGGGAAAAAGAGCTTACTAACAACTAGTTGAAGAAAGACTACTACTTGCTCAGAGAAACGAACTCAAAGATCAGACTTTTCAGATATTGAGACTAGAAAAAGAGAAACTCAAACTAACTTTGATCCACTATTAGTACCGGAACTGGAACAAAGACTTCTACTAAAAAAATAGAAGAAAGAGTATGTTTTTGGTAACAAGTTAGACTTCTGAAGCTAATAGAAATAAGTACTAATTACTAAGTAGAAATAACTCAAAATGATGCATCTAATAGAAATACCTTAGAATAATGCAGCTAATAGAAATAACTCAAGCTGATGCAACTAACAATTGCTACATCCTTACCATGAGGTGCTTTGTTGGGGGAATGCATATGGCCCTACAAAGAATGGATTAGATTCAAACACCATTTAAAGACACTAAATGATTAAGTAAAAATCCTAAGTAAGGGACATATCAATCTAAGTCATTTGCGAAAAAGGAAACAAAACCCATTACATTGATTCGTTTGTGAAAGGCCGTTGAATGAGGAATTAAAACACAACCACATTTTTTAGTAAAAGAAAATTTCTAAACTGAAAATGCAATATGAGTTGCTAATATTACAAAGCCACTATCCTAGGAGAGATCCAACTCCCTAAAAAATCTAAGGTTTCATAAAAGATTTGAAGAATTTAACTTGAAGTTATAACTCCTCATAGGTGAGCCATAGGCCATTTCCCCTTTATGACTTACTATCATGCATAATTTATCTGTTGGTGGGAAGTTGGTCCTTCAATTTTGAACTCAGTGCTCACTGCAGTAATCTCAACAACCATAATTTGTTTTCTAGTGGGAAGTTGCTCCATTTTTCTTAATGGAGTCAAGTTAAGCACTATAATAACTTCTTAGGCTTGAATGTTGGTCATGAATATTTTATTTGTTAAGAGAGAGTTAGTTATAGTGCCAATTTTTCAAGACTCTAATGCAAGCATTATAATAAACATTGATACTTATACCCTAGTCATGCAAACTCTTGCAATAATTTTTTTACATATATGTTATCATATTGTAATCTATCGGAAATAACAATAGTTTCTTTGTATGATCCATTCATATTAGTTTTTCTATAAGATACATTTCCTATTATTGCTTATTCTTCCTCTTACTGAAACTAGATTTATTTATATATAGCAATGATTCTTTATGGGGCTACCTAAATTGCTAATCACATTCAAGTTTTGTTCATTCTTAATAGGATAAAATGCCAAGTCTTAGGAGATTTACTTAACACTTGGTTTTTTTTGTTGACCATAATCTAAATAGAAAATGATCATATTAATTCCCATGTATTGATATTATCATGGATGTAAAAAATATATATTATTTTACCAAAGTCATCACTAGATCTTTTCAACTACAAATGATAGATACTTTAACATTACATACAATAACCTGGCAAATTTTTTTGCATTGTCCAATTATCCTTGATTACTAATTAGGTCAACCTGACTTGACAAAAATATTTGCATTGTCCACTTATCCGTGTTTACTAATTCTTTAATTGTACTTATGTTTACCATTTTTTAGGTCAACATATGACAACCATCTAGGCATGTTTTTTCTAGCAATAAAAACCAACACATGCATGCACCTCTGTTAATAACTCTTCATTGAATGCCTTGTATGGGATGGTCATGTCGAACCACAAACATTGAGCATCCATTATGTAAAATTCCAAGACAATCACTTGCATGGAAGGTAAAACTTATTATAACGTTGTTTCCATGTGCATATGTTTTCCATGGGTTACCTTCTATATTTCAACCTTGTGCACATATATACCAAGGCTTCAGTATGGTAAAGACCTAACTTTGAACGTGTGTGTGTGTGTATAGGCATTGTTGTAACTACAAGTCCAAGCACAAGAAATGCCTGAATTAGACCTTGATTCTCCTTCCATGTAATCATATTGGGTTTATGAATTAATGATGCTAGCATCATCATGCTTGTTTTGGTTGTAGGTGACTAGTTTAACTCAAGACAATAGCAAAAAGAAGGCATATTAACCATGTAAAAAACACTTGTAATTGAATTCATCATTGAGTATGTTGTCTTCAAATAACCTATAATCAAACGTAACAAGGCCACAAACAGTATGTAACGATTCCTAAACACATAATTGTTAGAAAAATAGGAACGCAGAGAAATAACAATAAATAAGATGAAAATATAAATCACATAAACACAATACAAGAGAGACACCAATATAACATGGTTCACCCAAGATGGGCTACGTCCACACAGAAATTTCCAGTCCTTATTAATATACCATCCAACAAATGAAGGGATACAACCTACAACACATCTATTGTAACTTCCTCTTCACTCTCTCACAGTCTCTCTTACACAATCATAGAGATATTTACAATGCTACAATACTCATCCATATTACAATGCCTTCCTTTTAAAGAGGTATTACCATGGGAAAATACTATGGAACACTCAATACCATGGGCCCGTAAATCACCCATTATTGACCAAGTCATGACTATTTTACAAGGCATTTTTTCTAAAATTTCCGTTATTGGGGTGCTTCCCACGAACCCTCGCCAGGGGGGAAAGCGGCTATATTGGGGGGTAAATACCCCACAAACCCCCCTATCATGGGATGGGATACAGACACAGTTGAAAATGACCCCTGAATAAGGAATATCAGGCTCCACAACCAACAATATCCCTCTTGGAGACTGATCACAACAACTCCACCACTACTGCACTTTCCTAGACTATGATATGAACCTTGGACCTAGAAAATTTCTCACATTCACCTTCATGCTTGAAGGCCAACTGAAACCGAGTAGGAACTTGGTTTCTCTCTGGTTACTACCTTTGTCAACATGTCTGCAGGATTCTGGCTAGTCTGTATCTTTTCCAGCTTCAACAGTTCATCTTTGAGAAAAGACAGTATGATAAGGTGCTTGAGCTATATATGTTTAGTCTTAGAATGGAAATTTGAGTTCTTCACAATATGAATGACAATCTGGCTATCACTATACAACTTGCTATTCTCCTGCTTCTTACACAATTCCTCCATGAACCTTTGTAACCAAATCATCTCTTTACTAGCCTCTATAGAAGCAACATACTCTGCTTCCATTGTTGAAAGTGCAACAACCTTTTGCAGTTTTGAAATCAAATTATTGTTGTTCCACCTACAGTAAATAAATACCCTGTGGTGATCCTCCTACTATCTTTATCACCCACCATATCTACATCAACATATCCCTATAGAACAGTGTCTAAACCTCCAAAACATAATGCATGAGTATTAGTACCTCTCAAATACATGAGAATCCATTGTACTTCTTTCCAATTTTCTTTACCTGGATTGTTCATATACCTGGTCACAAATCCCACTGCAAGTGAAATATATGGTCTTGTGCACAGCATGGAATACATCAAGCTACCAACTGTTGGTGAATAGGGAACCTTGGACATGTAGTCTATCTCTTCCTATGGCTTGGGACACATCTCCTTAGTTTTAAATGGCTAGCCAAAGGTGTACTAATTGGTTTTTCATTTTTCATTCTAAACCTCTCCAACACCTTTTGTATGTACTCACCCTGAGATAATGTCAATTTGTGATTTTTCCCGTCTCTTGTTATTCTCATACCAAGGATTTTCTTTGTAGCACCCAAATCCTTCATTGCAAATGAATTAGCTAAATTCCTTTTGAGCACATTTATTTCATGCATGTTAGACCCTAAAACAAGAATTTCATCCACATACAATAAAAAGATACGATATCTTCCATTATATAGCCTCTTGAAATAAACACAATGGTCAGAATGACATCTACTATAACCTTGTTTTGTGATAAACCTGTCAAATTTTAAATACCACTTCCTTGGAGCTTTCTTCATGCCATACAAGCTCTTCTTCAATAAGCACACGAAATTCTTCTTCCCTTTGATCTCATACCCCTATGGCTGCTACATATAAATATCGTCCTCCAAATCCCCATGGAGAAGGGTTGTTTTTACTTCTAACTATTCAAGATGAAAATATTCTATTGCCACTAGACTTAAAATAACTCTAATTGAAGTCATTTTAATAGTAGAATAAATATTTCATCAAAACCTATGCCTTTCTTCTGTGAAAACCCATTTACAAAAATTATGGCTTTGTACCGCTTCTATCCTCCATCTTCTTCCTTCAACTTGTAAACCCATTTATTCTGCAATGCTCTTTTACCTACAGGAAACTAAACCAAATCCCAAGTCCGGTTTCTTACCAATGAGTCCATCTCCTCATTCATACCTTTCTCCCACTTTTTTCTAGTTTCCACCTGCATTGCTTCTTCATAACATTATGGTTCACGAGAGTGAGTCATCAATAAATGATATGTTGAAGGAGAGTATCGTTCAGGGGGTCTACTTGACTAGGTAGATATTCTAACACTTGCAGGATTTTCAGGTACCTGTTGTTGTTCTTGACATTCTGACACCTTTGGAACTTCATTTTCTTTGATTTCATCAAAAACTATGTACTCCGTGTTTTCCTTTTCCCGTTTCTTTCCTTGCAACTGATTTTTATACATGAAATTTTCATTGAATACCACATCTTTGCTCCTAATGTTTTTTTTTATTTTGATAATCCCATAAGCGATAACCAGAATCATCAACCTCGTATCCAATAAAGGTAAATTTCTTGGATTTAGCCTCAAGCTTTTTTCTATTTTCTTTATCAATATGGAAAAATGTGTCATAACCAAAATTTCTCAGAAATGAGTAGTTTACCTTTTTACCTGTCCATGCCTCCTCTACAATACCACCATCCAAAGCACTTGAAGGCCCTATGTTTATTAAGTAAAAAACAGTATTTAGATCATCTTCCCAAAACTGTAAGGGCAACCCTGCATGCAATCTCATACAACTTGCACTCTCCATAATCATTCTATTCACCCTTTCTGACACACTATTTTCTTGTGGTGTTCCTGGGACTGTCTTCTCTCTATGAATCCCATGGTATGAATAATAACTATCAAACTCCTTGTCACAGTATTCACCTCCATAATCATATCAGAGATACTTCAACCTTTTTCCTATCTCATTCTCAACCAAATATTTCCATTTCTTAAACGTGGCAAACATATCATATTTTTGTCTAATGCAATAAACCCAAGTTTTTCTAGTTGCATCATCAATAAAAGTAAAATAATAATGAGAGCCACTAAGATAGCGTGCATGTGATAGTCCCCATACATCTGTATGCACAAGCTCTAAATTTTCAATCTTCTTATGTTTCCCAACCCTTAGAAATATGACTCTCTTATGTTTTCCATAAACACATTTCTCACAGAATTCTAAACTTACCTACTTCAGAGGTAGTAGAAACTTCTTTGAGTGGAGAATATGCTTCCCCTTCTAACTCATGTGGCCAAGCCTATGATGCCACAATGTTGTAGCTGTTCATGTGGAAGCTAAAGAGATAGAACGGTCAGTATTATGAGGACATAAATACAACGTACCTATCATGTCTCATTTTGCTATAACCATCGATCATTTAGTGATCTTCCACCGCGTTTCTCCAAACGTAGATAAATAGCCACCATCTCGCAACTTCCCTATTGAGATCATATTTCTTTTCATAGCAGGAATATGCCTTACATATTTCAACAACCGTTCACTATTCTTTAACTTTATCCGTACCTTACCCATTACAACAATTTTATATAGTTCATCATCACCCAATAAAACATGTCCAAAATCGCCTGGAACATAATCATGAAAGAATTTTCTATGGGGTGTAGCATGACATGAAGCCCCTGAATCTACTACCCAATAATCACTAGTACTATCTAATGCAAGAATCAAATCATTTTGTAACACATCATCTGCTACATTTGCTTCGTGAGTAGTCTCCTACTTTCCATCTCCTTTGTTCTTTAGAGATCCGTAGTGTTTCTTCATATGTCCTTTATTTCCACAGTTCCAACATTCTATCTTTCCTAGTATGGACTTGGACCTACCCTTCCTGGACTTGCTGCGATTACCTGGGCTCTTTCCTCTCTCCCTTTGTCTTCCACTGCTCTCCATGGTCAATGCATTACCTGATGTCTCACCTTCGCATTTCCTCGCTAAGAATAACACCAACAACATCATCAAATTTCAAAGTGTTTGAACCAGAGACAGAGTTACTTACAACCATGACCAAGCCATTCCAGGTTTCCAGCAATGAGCAAAATATTAGAAGAGCCCTAACCTCATCATCAAAGTTCACATTTACAGAACTTAGTTGATTTGTAATCGTATTAAATTCATTTAAATGATCAGCAACAGATCCACCTTCTAACATCTTCATATTAAATAAACGCTTCATTACAAATACCTTGTTGGAGGCCAAGGGTTTTTCATAAAGTTTACCCAATTTACTCATCATACCCTATGTTGTCTTTTATTTTGAGATATTGAAATCCACCGATGAAGCCAAGCAAAGCCGTATGGTTCCCAGTTCCTTTTTGTCAAGAACATCCCATTTTTTGTCCTTCATAGCCACTGAATTTTTTTCTTTTCCTCCCAACGGTAGGAATAGATCCTTCCTATACAGATAGTCCTCCATTTGCATCTTCCATAACTGGTAGTTTTGGCCGTTAAATTTATGTCCTTAAAATTACCTTCTTCCGCCATTTCTCCCACTCGAACCAAGAACCCTTCTTTCTTGCGAGTATATCTACCAAATAGACTTTGGGATCTGATACCAATTGTTAGAAAAATAGGATCACAGAGCAATAAAAATAAACAAACTTAAAATATAAATCACATAAATGCAATACAAGAGAGACACCAATATAACGTGGTTCACCCAATACGGGTTACGTCTACACATAAATTGCCAATCCTTATTATTATACCATCCAACAAATGAAGGCATACAACCTACAACACATTCTCTGCAACTTCCTCTTAACTCTCTCACAATCTCTCTTACACAATCATAGATATATTTACAATGCTACAATACTCAGCCGTATTACAATGCCTTCCTTTTAAATAGGTATTACCATGGGAATATACTATGGAACACCCAATATCGTGGGCCTGTAAATCACCCATTATTGACCAAGTCATGAGTATTTTACAAGGCATTTTTTCTGAAATTTTCGCTACGGGGGCACTGCCCTTGAATCCCCGCTAGGGGGCATGGAAACTATATTGGGGGGGGAATCCCCCCCAAACCCCCTCATCATGGAATGGGATACAGAAACAGCTGAAACACGACCTCTGAATAAGGAAGATCAGTCTCCACAACCAACAATAATGGCACTGAGCCTATGTACAACATGTCATTATTTCGAAAAATTTGTAGCAATCATGGACCCGATTAGAAGTATGTGGTATCTCTAGTGATCATACTACAGCCAAAGCATACATCAAAATAGTTGGAATGCAAGAGGTTTCAGATCCTTTGGTTGTTACTAATGAGAATCTTCACAAGCAAGAATTTGGGGTTTTACAAGAAAACCATCTAGATGAAGTGCAATTACTAGGCAATGACAATGAATAGATAGTACTAGCTAGTTCCAAAGCTACATTTACTATCCCTAGATTATAATCTCACCTCGGATTATGATTATGATCTTCTCCCCTTGATTTCCCATTTCAAGTTAAGGTTCAATTCTAGGTTTTTGTATCCTGCTAAATATCATTAAAGTCATGAAGAATTAAACACATGCCCAAATGCTAGAATCTTGTTCAACCTGTTAATTTGTTGTGCTATTAGATCTTTATCATCCCATTAATGGAAGTTATATTCAAATGTTTCCAAACCCATTTTTACTAGTCAACTAGAGGAATCTCCATGCAAAAACGAGTGACTAGCATAAGTCTTAGGATATTTAATTAACAATTGGTTGTTTGTTGTTGACCATAATCTAAATAGAAAGTGATCATATTAATGCCCATGTCTTCACATTATCATGGCAGTAAGAAAAATATATTAGTTTACCAATGCCATCACTAGAACTTTTCAACTACAAATGAGATAAAATTTAACATTACATACAATAACCTGACAAAAATATTTGCATTGTCCAGTTATCACTGATTGCTAATTAGGTCAACTTGACCTCACAAAAATGTTTTCATTGTTGACTTATCCTTGATACTAATTCTTTAATCGTACTTATGTTTACCATTTTTTTGGTCAACATCTGACAACCAAGTAGGAATGGGAAGAAAAAGTCACCTCTTGCTCAGCTCACCTAGTTCAATGCCTACTGAACTACCATAAGATACATCTGAGCCCAACCAAAATAGGTACCTTGCAGTACCTGATCCACTAGAATCAACTTCCCGCCCGAGATATTGTGTGTACCATTAGATCTCAGCACCCACACTAAAGTGGCCAGAACCGCCCATGTCTTGAGGATCTCAATGTCACATATTGGGATGTAGGAACCATGGACCCACGCAGTCCCATATCAGTGATTCTCTAGTATTTCCTGCATTGAAATGTACCATGGACATCTCGGCTGCATGTCCCCTATCACCCCCATCCTAGGGATTCCAGTCATAAAGAACACGTCATCGAGGGTAAGCTCTAGTCGCTCACCCTATACTATAACATCTCGACCTCTCTATCCTAGAACTCTACCAGTTTGTTAAGTATTAGCTTTGCACTACACATCAAAGGGTTCCCTACAACCTTCACCTGGCCATATTGTGCCAACCTATCTTTTAAAGATTGGTTTCCCTCGATCTCCCCATGGATATTGCTCATATCCCTCTCTCGTTGGTTCAGTCGTGGAATCTTGCATGTACAAAACATCACAGTTAGTTTCTGAGTCAAAAAGCACCTTCTTTGCCTTGGGTCACACTTTTCTTGAGGAAAAGAGCACCCTAGTCGCACCTGCTTGGCCAAAATATGTGACCTAGGGTCACTCTTATCCCTTATATAGGTGCAACCTAGGTCTCACCTGTCTCCTGGACAAGTGTGACCTAGGTTGGTCTTGTCCTCTCGTAAGTGCGACCTAATCGCCCTTAGATACTCGAAAGGTGAGAAATGACCTTGGAACCCTCGCGAGGTTCGTGGAGGTCCCAATTAATCCAAAAATGATCAAATCAATGACAAGGAAATGCAAGATAAGTTACATGGAATTCACAGAATTCAAATCCGTAAGTCTAGTCGAAAGAAATCAACAATCCTTTTCTAGGTCCCTCTACACAACCTCAACACTCAATGATGAAAATGACACATGGTAGATGGGATCCCACCTATTTCATGGGCCTTTTTGGGCCCTTTTCTTCCTTTGACTATTGAGGATTCATACAACATCCATTTATTGTGCCATTTGCACCATCGAAACATGCATTCCATTCTTTTACTGATTATTGGTACCATTTCTCTTGATCACTGAGCTTTTCTCATGCCATTTTTGGGCTTGTCTCGATTTGTGTGCCATCATGTAAGTCAGCTCGCATATGTATTTGCATGTTGTATTCAAGTTCCAAATGCACATTTATGCATGGGTATCCTTGTTTGTGTACAAATAGAGGTTATGATGGCACTCCTCCTCTTTGGTGACGTACGCCCCTTCAAGTATAACCTCTTAAATAACATATAGGTCATTTTATCACTTCGAGTATTTTATGCATTGATTTAGTTTCTCCTCTACGCCTGTAGTTAGCCCCCCCCTTATGTGAGTAAGTGGCCCAACCCAACCATCTTTTCATTTTCCCTTGCTCGACAATAGAGCCTACCTTACATGGGTGTTCATTTTAGCATCCCTTGCATTTGGTGCCCATGCCTTTCGTATGCCCTTAGAATCAGGAGTCTTAGTATTTTTAAATCCAAAAATGAATTTGTATGCATTCCATTCACATTGTCACTCATTGGCCAGTCCCTATGAATAGACTCCCGGTATGGATTTTCCTTTAATCCCTTTTCTAACTCCTTAAAGAATGAAAAGATTGTCGAGCACATTTTCTTCCTTTCATGCTCGTTAAAGTATTTGAAACAAAATTCATTTGTTATTCCTTTTACCCCTTTTTCTGACCAAATGGACTAATTACGAAAAAGGAATACTCTAGTCCCTTTGGCTAGAATAGTTCTCCCCTGTATACATTTTTGCTTTTTCGGGCATCAAAGACCAAATTTACAAAAAATACCACTAATGGAGTTTTCTATTTGTTTTAAGACTCCCTAAAATTGAAAACACCAATGAGCATTTACGATCTCGAGCACAACACAAATCGACAAGACAATATCATATTGAGCACACTTCTATCCCTTATTTAGGTTACTTAAACAATGAATAATTCTCGTCCGGTTCCTTTTGGAACCCCTGCAGATCGCATATGGTCCCTTATTACAGTAACATCCCCATTATGGTTTCCTTTTTTCATAGTATTCTATGATTAGGCCTCCTTGGAGTCCCCTTGATGTCATGTATTAACCCTTCCTCTTCGATCATCAACCATTGAAGTCATCCCCACCAAGTCACCCAAGTTATGGTCCACTCCCCTAAAATCAGTTTCATATGCTTCCAGGTCAACCCTCCTTTCATACTCTGAACAAAGGAAGTTTAAGTCCCATTACTCATTGTCCCTTGTATCCCCCAGCAATGTCTTAGTCTCATGTCCAGTTCTATCACATCTTGGTTGTATCCCTCATGCTCCTATCAAGGAAACATCATTGCCTTAGCAATTGTAGGTCCCCCTTTGTCAATGTCAACACATCTATTCCATAGGATAGACCAAGAGGTCCTTGTACCTTGGCCTCATCACCATCATTCATGAGTTCCTACTAACCACTCGAGGGGAGTCCTTAGTAGCCCTTAGAAAGATTGTTTCTCACGTGCTCGACATCAACTACCTCATTGCACCATTGAGATTCATACAAGGAATTAGTTACTTCATCTCTTGGTCGAAGACCTTGAATGTCCTTTGACTCTAGCACATTGGTCACTCTCTTTGGAACCCTTCCATTATTATGTTCCCTAGGATATTCGGGTTGCATGGCGATAGTGATAGGAATCCTTTTTAGTCATATGATTCCTAGTATATACAATTTCAGATGCAGTTCAATGTACCTATGATATTCAAACTATCACTTGTTTGAGACCTTACAGTTGTTGGATCCCTCATGATCCAGCAGAGCATCAATTATTGTGATCTTGCATTCTCGGTGAATGCGATTGCTTCAAGTCTCAATTCTTTAGATCAGCCATGGTTGTACCATGCATACATTCTAGTTTTGACTTCATATTGGACACATATGATGTACATAGTAGTGATTCATGCATTGATTAGGTCCCCTTTGGGCCTAATTCAGTTTTTGTATATTGATACATTGATACATTGATACGAGCATGGGTATGCCTGCCTCGTCTATATTTTTGAGATTATATGTCCCTCATCCATTTCAAGTGTTGTATCTACAAATTCGGCCCTTGTAGTCCAGACAAAGAGTTTGTTCTACCCTCTAAAGAAGTATCAATTCTTCATACTACCTTCACACCCACACTTTGGAAAAGAAATATCCTATTATTTCCATCGACCCGTACGATGAGATCCTGCCCTCACACATCAAAGGGTAATCTGTTAACACCAAAATGTTACACGCCATGCTCATCCCCTAGTCACATAATCTTAGTCTTCATTTTTCCCACATTAAACCTTCACTTATCCAAAATCCTAAAGTTGAAGACCCAAATTGGCTCATAATTATTTAATTTCTATATATTCCCCTCTCCATAAAATAGGGAAATGTGGTATATTCCCCCCCAAAAGAAGGAAAATCCCGCAAAATAGGGATAATTCCCCCAAAAAATGAAAAAGAAAATAAAAAAGGGGAAAACATTCAAAAATTAAAAAAAGCAGGAAACCACTAAATGCCACCCAATACCATGGGCTAATACATAGGGCCATTTTCCTATATATTAGTGATGAAGGTCTCTCAGTTTACACACATTTTCTTGATACATTTTCTTACTATCATTCTACTGAAACCCTTGAAGCCCCTTTCTGAGCCTTCTTGTTCCACCTTTAGAGATTTTCCTACCTTGTGACGTGTGGTTGGAGAGCACCAGACTGCTTGGAGACCAAGGAACTTCTACTTCATACAATTGCAAGAGCCCTTATCATAACTATTTCGAGGTATTCTTTGGTCTACTATAAAACTATTTTTTACATAATAAAAATGAAAATGATTCTTTCCCTTACCCTTTGTTTCTGAAAGAATGTTGAAAAATATTAGCTTAGATTTATTTTCCATGCATATGCTTCACGTAGTTTAGATTTTGTTTTACTATTATTTACTGGGATTAGATATTTTATTTTCCTTTCTATTTGAACTACTACTAAGATTTCCCTATGTCTTAGTAGGCACGTTTCAACACATGATGGTGTGAAAACACTAGCAATAGGTAGAACATACCAGGTTGGTCAACTCCGATTTTTTCGATGAAGACCTGTACCCTGATCTGCGCCCCAACCATTATATGAAATTTGTGTTGTGTGATAATGGGGACGTCGTTCCAACACAGAATCCAACTTTCACACCTCTTAAGTAATCTACATTGATAATATGAAGGAGTTACTAGTGTTTGACACCACTTGGTAAATACTCAAATGCACCACGTTCTTGATTTAGTTGGGAACATGGCCATTCCCTATGGCTCTACCATGAATACCAAATTCATGTTGACGATATTCACCACCTAGCAGGATTATCGATGACTAAATAGGATGTATATTCAACATTTCAAGGGGGCCACAAGCGAGGTATAAATATGAGTCCATATGACCGATATGGCGCCAAGCTCCAGTGAAAGGGTACCATGATTGCAAATATCAATGACCCCCTGGTAAAAGATGGTTGTTAGAGAATTGTTGGTCGACTGATGTGGAAATACACCAAGAGATAATGTACCTTGGACACTATCTTAGTTATGTGATTTTGTGGCCAGGTGTATAGCTAAATTTTTTCAAGTATTTGATCGATAAATTGTTTCAAGCATGCATAGATGCACAAAAATTTAGGGGATACTTCATTTTGTCTATCTATTCGTAGCATTTACAATGTGGAAATGGAAGCCACCAAAGGGATAGGAATTTCCAGTACCTACAGATAGACATCAGCGTTACACTTTTCTCCATGAAAAACCTGTTGGGACACCAACAACATAGCATTCAATGATAATGCATTCGACCAATCATACCAGGACTTTCTATCTGCAACAACTGATAGGATTCTGCAAACATTGTTGACTAATAATACCGTCAAGATCTAGTTTGGCATGGATTGATACAATACTTTTGTATGACCATAAGGTGTTGAACCAAATGACTTCAAATCTAGAGCACTTCCATTTTTATTGATCCCCAATGCTTTTTGCAAAGAAGTAATGAGTTGGTTTGGTGTGACCACTATGACAATGGACAAAGTTACAACATATATTTTTCCGTGATCGTTATTTTCAGTTGGTTAGAAGAGGAAGGTGGATACCTCACTCATGGAAGCCGCACCCTCCTCAACCATGTCCCCCTCCCATATCCACATTTATTCCCCTCCCTAAAATTATCAAATCCTTCAATGATACTAACATGATCCCATCAAATATCATGAAAGAATCCCTCACCTCCATGGCTGGACCAAGGAATCCCTGCATTACCAAAACTCCTATTGCAAAACCTCTTCCCATTGTTCCCACTCCCTGTTATGAACTCCTACCCCATGTTGTGTAAATGTACTCCACCCCTTCATCAACATACCTCCTCATCCCTATACAGAAACCCCTTGGATTTGTACAAGAAACTATGGACTCCTTCCAAGAACTTGAAAATAAAACCCTATCATTAACATCCCATATGATCCACTAGCCTTTATTCATAATGCACTATGATTTATACTATCACAAGAAATTGAAACACAACTACAGCAGAATATTGAAGAAGTATCCCAATAACAACCAAGTTTGAATTTATCCACCGAATTTCAAGAAACCATAGAAGATATGGTCCTACAAGATATGAAACTGAATAGGAAGTCAGTTTCTCTCTGGTTACTACCTTTGTCAACATGTCTGCAGGATTCTGGCTAATGTGTATCTTTTCCAGCTTCAACAATTCATCTTCCAGAACAGACCGTATGAAATGGTACTTGAGATATATATGTTTAGTCTTAGAATGGAAATTTGAGTTCTTCACAAGATGAATGACACTCTAGATATCACTATACAACCTGCTATTCTCCTGATTCTTACCTAATTCCTCCATGAACCTTTGTAACCAAATCCTCTCTTTACTAGCCTATGTAGAAGCAACATACTCTGCTTCCATTGTTGAAAGTGCAACAACCTTTTTCACTTTTGAAATCAACTTATTGGTGTTACACCTACACTAAATAAATACTCTTTCGTGCTCCACCTACTATCTTTATCACCATCCATATCTACATCAACATATCCCTATAGAACAGTGTCTGAACCTCCAAAACATAATGCATGAGTAGTAGTACCTCTCAAATACATGAGAATCCACTGTACTACCTTCCAATTTTCTTTACCTAGATTGTTCATATACCTTCTCACAAATCCCACTGCAAGTGAAATATCCAGTCTTGTGCACACCATGGAATACACCAAGCTACCAACTGTTGGTGAATAGGGAACCTTGGACATGTAGTCTATCTCTTCCTATGTCTTGGGACACATCTCCTTACTTAGTTTGAAATGGCTGGTCAAAGGTGTACTAACTGGTTTTGTATTCTACATTCTAAACCTCTCCAACACCTTTTGTATGTACTCACCCTGAGCTAATGTCAATTTGTGATTTTTCCTGTCTCTTGTTATTCTCATACCAAGGATTTTCTTTGTAGCACCCAAATCCTTCATTGCAAATGAATTAGATAAATTCATTTTGAGCACATTTATATCATGCATGTTAGACCCTAAAACAAGCATTTCATCCACATAAAATAAAAATATAAGATATCTTCCATTATGTAGCCTCTTGAAATAAACACAATGGTCAGAATGACATCTACTATAACCTTGTTTTGTCATAAACCTGTCAAATTTTAAATACCACTTCCTTGGGGCTTGCTTCATGCCATACAAGCTCTTCTTCAATACGCATACCAAATTCTCCTTCCCTTTGACCTCATACCCCTGTGGTTGCTGCATATAAATATCTTCCTCCAAATCCCCATGGAGAAGGGTTGTTTTTACATCTAGCTGTTCAAGATGAAAATATTCTATTGCCACTAGACTTAAAATAGCTCTAATTGAAGTCATTTTAATAGAAGGAGGAAATATTTAATAAAAACCTATACCTTTCTTATGTGCAAACCCATTTACAAAAATTATGGCCTTGTACCACTTCTTTCCTCCATCTTCTTCCTTCAACCTGTAAACCCATTTATTCTGCAATGCTCTTTTACCTGCAGGCAACTGAACCAAATCCCAAGTCTGGTTTCTTACCAATGAGTCCATCTCCTTATTCATGCCTTGCTCCCACTTCTTTCTAGTTTCCACCTGCATTGCTTATTCATAACATTCTGGTTCACTAGAGCGAGTCATCAATAAATAATACATTGAGGGAGAGTATCATTCAGGGGGTCTACTTGACTAGGTAGATATTCTAACACTTGCAGGATTTTGAGGTACTTGCTGTTGTTCTTGACTTTTTGGCACCTTTGGAACTTCATTTTCTTTGATTTCATAAAAAAAGTGTACTCTGTGTTTTCCTTTTCTCGTTTCTTTCCCTGCAACTAATCTTTATACATGAACGTTTCATTGAATACCACATCTCTGCTCCTAATGATTTTTTTTTATTTTCATAATCCCATAAGCGATAACCAAAATCATCAACCCCATATCCAATAAAGGTACATTTATAGGATTTAGCCTCAAGCTTTATTCTTTTTTCATTATCAATAGGGAAAAACGCTTCACAACCAAAATTTCTCAGAAATGAATAGTTTACCTTTTTACCTATCCATGACTCATCTAGAATAGCACCATCCAAAGCACTTGAAGGCCCTTTGTTTATTAAGTAAACAACAATATCTAGAGCATTTTCCCAAAACTGTAAGGGAAACCCTGCATGCAATCTCATACACCTTGCACGCTCCATGATCATTCTATTCATCCTTTGTGACACACCATTTTCTTGTGGTGTTCCTGGCACTGTCTTCTCTCCATGAATCCCATGGTATGAATAAAAACTATCAAACTCCTTGTCGCAGTATTCACCTCCATTATCATATCAGAGACACTTCAACCTTTTTCCTCTCTCATTCTCAACCAAATTTTCCATTTCTTAAATGTGGCAAACATATCTTATTTTAGTCTAATGCAATAAACCCAAGTTTTTCTAGTTGCATCATCAATAAAATTAAAATAATAATGAGAACCACCAAGATATAGTGCCTGAGACGGTCCCCATACATCTGTATGCACAAGCTCTAAATTTTCACTCTTCTTTTGTTTCCCAACCCTTAGAAATATGACTCTTATGTTTTCCATAAACACAGTTCTCACAGAATTCTAAACTTACTTACTTCAGAGCTGGCAGCAACTTCCTTGAGTGGAGAATCTGCTTCCCTTTCTAACTCATGTGGCCAAGCCTATGATGCCACAATGTTGTGTATGTTGATGTGGATGCTAAAGAGATAGAACAATCAGTATTATGAGGACATAAATACAATGTACCTATCATGTCTCCTTTTGCTATAACCATCAATCATTTAGTGATCTTCCACCGCATTTCTCCAAACATAGATAAATAGCCACCATCTCGCAACTTCCCTATTGAGATCATATTTCTTTTCATAGCGAGAATATTCCTTGCATCTTTCAACAACCATTCACCATTCTTTAACTTTATCCATACCTTACCCATTATAACAATTTTACATTGTTCATCATCACCCAATAAAACATGTCGAAAATCGCCTGGAACATAATCATGAAAGAATTTCTTATGGGGTGTAGCATGACATGAAGCCCCTGAATCTACTACCCAATAATCACTAGTATTATCTAATGCAAGAATCAAATCATTTTATAACACATCACCTGCTACATTTGCTTCGTGAATAGTCTCCTGCTTTCCATCTCCTTCCTTTAGAGATCCGTGGTCTTACTTCATATGTCCTTTATTTCAACAGTTCCAACATTCTATCTTTCCTAGTATGGACTTGGATCTACCCTTCCTGGACTTGTTGCGATTACCGGGGCTCTTTCCTCTCTCCCTTCTTCTTCCACTCCTATCCATGGTCAATGCATTACCTGATGTCTCACCTTCGCATTTCCTCGCTAAGAATAACACCAACAACATCATCAAATTTCAAAGTGTTTGAACCAGAGACAGAGTTACTTACAACCATGACCAAGCCATTCGAGCTTTCCAGTAATGAGCACAACATTAGAAAATCCCTAACCTCATCATCAAAGTTCACATTTATAGAACTTAGCTAATTTGTAATCGTATTAAATTCATTTAAATGATCAGCAATAGATCCACCTTCTGACATCTTCATATTAAATAAATGCTTCATTAGAAATACCTTGTTGGAGGTCGAGGGTTTTTCATAAATTTTACCCAATTCATTCATCATACCCTCGGTTGTATTTTCTTTTGAGGTATAGAAAGCCATCGATGAAACCAATCAAAGGCGTATTGTTCCCAGTTCCTTTTTTCAAGAACATCCCATTCTTTGTCCTTCATAACCGCCGAATTTTTTTCTTTTCCTCCCAATGGTAGGAATAGATCCTTCCTATACAGATAGTCCTCCATTTGCATCTTCCATAACTGGTAGTTTTGGAAGTTAAATTTTTTACCTTAAAATGACCTTCTTTCGCCATTTCTCCCACTCGAACCAGGAAGCCTTCTTTCTTGTGAGTTTATCTACCAATAGACCTTTGGATCTGATACCAATTGTTAGAAAAACTGGATCGCAGAGCAATAACAATAAACAAAATGAAAATATAAATCACATAAACGCAATACAAGAGAGACATCAATATAACGTGGTTCACCCAATATGGGCTACGTCTACACAGAAATTGCCAGTCCTTATTATTATACCATCCAACAAATGAAGGGATACAACCTACAACACATTCTCTACAACTTCCTCTTAACTCTCTCACAGTCTCTCTTACAAAATCATAGATATATTTACAATGCTACAATACTCAACCATATTAAAATGCCTTCCTTTTAAATAGGTATTACCATGGGAAAATACTATGGAACACCCAATACCATGGTCCTGTAAATCACCCATTATTGACCAATTCATGAGTATTTTACAAGGCATTTTTTCTGAAATTTTCTCTACGGGGGAACTTCCCTTGAACCCCCACCATGGGGCATGGAAGCTATATTGGGGGGGGAATCTCCCCCAAACCCCCTCGCCATGGGATGGGATCCAGACACGGCTGAATCATGACCTCTGAATAAGGAAGATCAGTCTCCACAACCAACAATAATTTGTAGCAATCATAGACGCGATTAGAAGTATGTGGTATCTCTAGTGATCATACTACCACCAAATCGTACATCAAAATGGTTGGAATGCAAGAGGTTTCAAATCCTTTGGTTGATATTAATGAGAATCTTCCTAAGCAAGAATTTGGGGTTTTACAAGAAAACCATCTAGATGAAGTGCAATTACTAGGCAATGACAATGAATAGATAGTACTAGCTAGTTCCAAAGCTACATTTACTAGCCCTAGATTATAATCTCACCTCATATTAAGATTATGATCTTCTCCCCTTGATTTCCCATTTCAAGTTAAGGATCAATTCTAGGTTGTTGTATCCTGCTAACCATCATTAAAGACATGAAGAATTAAACACATGCCCACATGCTAGAATCTTGTTCAGCATGTTAATCTGTTGTGCTATTAGAACTTTATTATCCCATTTCTGGAACTTATATTCAAATGTTTCCAAACCCATTTTTACTAGTCAACTAGAGGAATCTCCATGCAAAAATGAATGACTAGCATAAGTCTTAGGATATTTACTTAACAATCGGTTGTTTTTGTTGACCATAGTCTAAATAGAAAGTGATCATTTAATGCCCATGTCTTGATATTATCATGTTAGTAAGAAAAAATATTAGTTTACCAAATCCATCACTAGACCTTTTCAACTACAAACGATGTATACTTTAACATTACATACAATAACCTGACAAAAATGTTTGCATTGTCCATTTATCATTGATTACCAATTAGGTCAACTTGACCTGACAAAACTGTTTGCATCGTCCACTTATCCTTGATACTAATTCTTTAATCGTACTTATGTTTACCATTTTTTCGGTCAACATCTGGCAACCAAGCAGGAATGGGAAGAAAAAGTCGCCTCTTGCTCAACTCACCTAGATGTTCAATGCTTGCCGAACTACCATAAGATACATCTGAGCTCAACCAAAATAGGTACCTTGTAGTACTTGATCCACTAGAATCAGCTTCCCACTCGAGATATTGTGTGTACCACTAGATCCCAACACCCACACTATAGTGGCCAAAACTGCCCGTGTTTTGAGGATCTCAATGTCACATATTGGGATGTAAGAGTCATGGACTCGCGGAGTCCCACATCAGTGATTACCTAGTATTTCCTACATTGAAATGTCCCCTATACATCTCGGCTACATGTTTCCTATCACCCCCATCCTCGGGATTCCATTCATGAAGTACATGCCATTGAGGGTAAGCTCTAGTCGCTCACCCTATACTATAAACATCTCGAACTCTCTATCCTAGAACTCTACTAGTTTGTTCAGTATTACCTTTGCACTGCACATCAAAGGGTTCCCTACAACCTTCACTTGGGACATATCATGCCAACCTATCCTTTGCATCTTGGTTTCACTCGATCTCCCCATGGATATCTCTCATATCCCTCTCTCGTTGGTTCACTCGTGGAATCTTGCATGTACAAAACATCACAGTCAGTTTCTAAGTCAAAAAGCACCTTCTTGGCCTTGGGTCATACTTTTCTTGAGGAAAAGAGAACCCTAGCCGCACCTTCTTGGCCAAAATATGTGACCTAGGGTCACTCTTATCCTTATATAGGAGTGGCCTAGGTCGCACCTATCTCCTGGACAAGTGTGACCTAGGTTGGTCTTGTCCTCTCGTAAGTGCGACCTAGTCTCCTTTAGATCCTCAAAATGTGAGACATGACCTTAGAACCCTCACGAGGTTCATGGAGGTCCCAATAAATCCCAAAATTATCAAATCAATGACAAGGAAATGCAAGAGAAGTTACATGGAATTCACAGAAGTCAATTCTGTCATTATAGTTGGAAGAAATCAATAATCCTTTTCTAGGTCCCTCCACACAACCTCAACACTCAATGATGAAAATGACACATGGTAGATGGGATCCCCCTTATTTCATAGGCCTTTTTGGGCCCTTTTCTTCCTTTGACTATTGAGGATTCATATGGCATCACTTTACTGCACCATTCGCACCATCGAAACATGCATTCCATTCTTTTACTGATTATTGGTACCATTTCTCTTTATCATTGAGCTTTTCTCATTCCATTTTTGGGCTTGTATCGATTTGTGTGCCATCATGTAAGTCACCTTGCATATGTATTTGCATGTTGTATTCAAGTTCCAAATGCACATTTATGCATGGGTATCCTTGTTTTTGTACAGATAGAGGTTATGATGGCACTCCTCCTCTTTGGTGACGTCCACCCCTGCAAGTATAACCTCTTAAATAACATATAGGTCATATTATCCCTTTGAGTATTTTATGCATTGATTTAGTTTCTCCTTTATGCCTATAGGAATCCCCCCCTTATGTGAGTAAGTGGCCCAACCCAACTGTCTTTGCATTTCCCCTTGCTCGACAATAGAGCCTACCTTACATGGGTGTTCATTTTAGCATCCCTTGCATTTGGTGCCCATGCCATTCGTATCCCCTTAGAATCAGGTGTGCTAGTAGTTTTAAATCTAGAAATGAAGTTGTATGCATTCCATTCACATTGTCACTCATTGGCCAGTCCCTATAAATAGACTCCTGGCATGGAGTTTCCTTTAATCCCTTTTCTAACTCCTTAAAGAATGAAAATATTGCCGAGCAAATTTGCTTCCTTTCATGCTCATTAAAGTATTTGAAACAGAATTCGTTCGTGATTCCTTTTACCCCTTTTTCTGACCAAATGGACTAATTATGAAAAAGGAATACTCTAGTCCCTTTGGCTGGAATAGTTCTCCCCTGTATACGTTTTTTCTTTTTCAGGCATTAGAGACTAAATTTACAAAAAATACCACTAATGGAGTTTTCTATTTGTTTTAAGACTCCCTAAAATTGAAAACACCAATGAGCATTTACCATCTCAGGCTCGACACAAATCCACGAGACAGTATCATATTGAGCACACTTCTCTCTGTTATTTAAGTTGATTAAACAATGAATAATTCCCAACCGGTTCCTTTTGGAACCCCTGCAAATCGCATATGTCCCTTATTACAGTAACATCCCCATTATCGTTTCCTTTATTCAGAGTATTCTATGATTAGTCTTCCTTGGAGTCCCCTTGATGTCAGGTATAAGTCCCCCCTCTTCGAGTATCAACCATTTCAGTCATCCCCACCAAGTCACCCCATCTATGGTCCACTCCCCTAAAATCAGTTTCATATGCTTCAAGGTCAACCCTTCTTTCATACTCTAAACAAAGGAAGTTTGAGTCCCATTACCCATTGGCCCTTGTATCCCCCAGCAATGTCTTAGTCCCATGTCCAGTTCTATCACATCTTGGTTGTATCCCTCGTGCTCCTGTCAAGGAAACATCATTGCCTTAGCAGTTGTAGGTATCCCTTTTCCAATGTCAACACATCTATTCCAGAGGATAGACCAAGAGGTCCTTGTACCTTGGCCTCATCACCATCATTGATGAGTTCCTATGGACCACTCGAGGGAAGACCTTAGTGCCCCTTAGAACTGTTGTTTCTCATGTGCTCGACATCAACTACCTCATTGCACCATTGAGATTCATACAAGGAATTGGTTATTTCATATCTTGGTCGAAGACCCTAGATTTCCTTTGACTCTAGCACATTGGTGACTCTCTTTGGAACCCTTCCATTATTATGTTCCCGAGGATATTTGGGTTGTGTGGAGACAGTTATAGGAAGCCTTTTTAGTCATATGATTCCTAGTATATACAATTTCAGATGCAGTTCAATGTACCTATGATATTCAAACTCTCACTTGTTTGAGCCCTTACAGTTGTTGGATCCCTCATGATCCAAAAGAGCATCAATTATTGTGATCTTGCATTCTCGGTGAATGCGATTGCTTCTAGTCTCAGTTCTTTAGATCAGCCATGGTTGTACCATGCTTACATTCTAGTTTTGACTTCATATTGGACACATAGGATGTACACATTAGTGATTCATGTATTGATTATGTCCCCTTTGGTCCCAATTCTATTTTTGTATATTGATACATTGATACAAGCATGGGTATGCCTGCCTTGTCTATATTTTTTAGATTATATGTACCTCATCTATTTTGAGTGTTGTATCTACAAATTCGGGCCTTGTAGTCCTGACAAAGAGTTTGTTCTACACTCTAAAGAAGTATCAGTTCTTCATACTACCTTCACACCCACATTTTGGAAAAGAAATGTCCTATTATGTCCATTGACCATATGATGAGATCCTATCCTCACACATCAGGGGGCAATCTGTTAACACCAAAACGTTACACGCCATGCTCATCCCCTAGTCACATAATCTCATTCTTCATTTTTCCCACATTAAACCTTCACTTACCCAAAATCCTAAAGTTGAAGACCCAAATTGGCTCATAATTATTATTTCTAGATATTCCCCTCTCCATAAAATAGGGAAATGTGGTATATCCCCGCCCAAAAGAAGGAAAATCCCACAAAACAGGGATAATTCCCCGAAAATTTGAAAAGAAAATAAAAAATGGGAAAACATTCCAAAAAAAAAAAAAAAGTGGGAAACCACTAAATTTCACCCAATACCACGAGCTAATACATAGGGCCATTTTCCTATATATTAATGATGAAGGTCTCTTAGTTTACACACATTCTCTCCATACATTTTCTTACTATCATTCTGCTGAAATTTCTACTGAAACCCTTGAAGCCCCTTTCTGAGCCTTCTTGTTTCACCTTTAGAGATTTTCCTACCTTGTAACGTGTGGTTGGAGAGCACCAGACTGCTTGGAGAGCAAGGACCTTCTACTTCATACAACTGCAAGCGCCCTTATCATAACTATTTCGAGGTACTCTTTGGTCTACTATAAAAACTATTTTTTACATAATAAAAATGAAAATGATTCTTTCCCTTACCCTTTGTTTCTGAAAGAATGTTGAAAAAGATTAGCTTAGATTTATTTTCCATGCATATGCTTCACCTAGTTTAGATTTTGTTTTACTATTATTTACTGGGTTTAGATAGTTTATTTTCCTTTCTATTTGAACTGCTACTAAGATTTCCCTATGTATTAGTAGGTGCTTTTCAACACATGATGGTGTGAAAACACTAGCAACGGGTAGTAGAACAGACTAGGTTGGTCAACTCCAATTTTTTTGATGGAGACCTGTACCCTAATCTGCGCCCCAACCATTATATGAAATTTGTACCATGTGATAATGGGGATGTCGTTCCAACATGGAAGCCAAATTTCACACCTCTTAAGGACTCTACATTGATGATATGAAGGAGTTACTAGTGTTTGACACCACTGGGTAAATACCCAAATGCACCATGTTCTTGATTAGTTGGGAACATGGCCATTCCCTATGGCTCTACCATCAATACCAAATTCATGTTGACGATATTCACCACCTAGCAGGATTATTGATGACTAAAGAGGATGTATCTACAACATTTCAAGGGGGCCACAAGTGAGGTATAAATATGAGTCCATATGACCGATATGGCGCCAAGTTCCAGTGAAAGGTTGCCATGATTGCAAATATCAATGACCCCCTGGTAAAAGATGATTGTTAGATAATTGTTGGTCAACTGATGTGGAAATACACCAAGAGATAATGTACCTTGGACACTATCTTAGTTGCATGATTTTGTGGCCAGGGTGTATAGCTAAATTGTTGCAAGTATTTGATGGACAAATTGTTTCAAGCATGCATAGATGCATAAAAATTTGGGGGATACTTCATTTTGTCTATCTATTCGTACCATTTACAATGTGGAAATGGTAGACACCAAAGGGATAGGAATTTCCAGTACCTACAGATAGACATCAGCGTTACACTTTTCTCCATGAAAAACCTGTTGGGACACCAACAACATAGCATTCAATGATAATGCATTCAACCAATGGTACCAGTACTTTCTATTTGCAACAACTGATTGGATTCTGTGAGCATTATTGACTAATAATACCATCAAGATCTAGTTTGGCATGGATCGAGACAATACTTTTGTATGACCAAAAGGTGTCGAACCAAATGACTTCATGTTAGGAACCCATGTCAACCCTTCTATTTACTTTGTTAGTATATTGTTGGTGGATGCATATGATTTGTAAGTCGTCCCGTAGTATTTGTTGATCCATAGTTTGTATTATTGTTGTTGGATGCATATGCTTTGTAAGTCGTCCCGCAGTAATTGTTGATCCATATTTTGTATTAGCCCATGGTTTGTATTGGAACATGGTATTGACCCATGGTATTGGCGCCTAGACTTAGTATGTAAGTTTGTATTGAGACCAATGAAGGTACCGTGAAGTTATTTGTATTGAGCTTGCTCAAAGGAGGTTGCCCCCTCGAAGTGGCTTGTGATCAATATAAAAGTGATTCTAAGTTCTATTATTTATGTTATCTCGTGTATTCTCATTAATTAATTGTTGCAGGTTCTTCGCATCTGGTATCAGAGCACTTTCTTGGGCTCGTTGGGTGAAATTTCTGCCAAATTTTTTTTCCGCATCTGTTGCAGCTTTGGATCTGGGAATAATCCCTATCCGCTTAACTGTGGGAAGTACTTGAGAATAAGCCCTTCAACTCATTATGAGGAGTACCACGGGAACCCCAAAGTAGCTGGCCCATTGAGAGGACTTGCCAGCGAGAAGGGCAACAACCCCTACCTGATTGACTAGTTTCCCCCCGTGAGGTAAACCAAAAGATGTCGTTTGTGGCCAAGAGGTTATCAATTTTACCTGAGCCGTGGAGTGAGCGGTACTACCCCAATATGCAAGCCGTCAAACAGCATTGGTGGCCGAGTGAAACCCCTGAACTATTAGGAAACTGCACATACTTGGGGTCCATATCTCTTTTCAGCTGAACTATTGCCGATCACTTCCACGCCATTTCAAATCCATTCTGAGCCGTTTCAGCTCCAGCCATTTTAGATCCATTCTAACAGTCGTTCCAGATCCAGCCGTTTCATATCTATTCTAAAAGCCATTTCAGTTCAATTTGGCTCCGTTTCCGATCCACCTATTGTCGATCCCTTCCGTTTCATTGTAGATCCAATTGTTTTGATCCCTTCCATGCCATTGCAAATCCATTTCTGAAAAAAATTAAAAAAAAATTAAAAAAAAAAATCCGTTTTTTTGCCATATCTCCCTTGTTTTAACTCTATTTTCCCTGAAATTTCACTGACACCCCTACAATCCCATTTTGCATATTTCATTCCTGAGGACCCTATCCCAAATTCCACTTCCTAGAGCCAGAAATCCTACATTTGTCTATTTTTAGGGTTTGCCATAACTCCTTCGATTTTCATCCAATCGCCTCCAAATTTTGCCACCGTGTTCATTCCCTATTTCTGCTTCTTTGTCCCTATTTGACCAATTTTCTCATTCTTTCACCCTGCTTCTGAAATCCCCATTTTTTGCTTCCCTATCCATTTGAAAGTGTCCAAAACCTTGTCAAACCCCAATTAACCATCCGAGTTTTTCCCAAATCAAAATTTCCCTTTACTAAATAAGCTTTTGTTTGTGTTTTTCTATCCATTCCCCCCCCCCGCCCCCCCCCCCCCGAAAAAAAAAAAAAAAAACTCTTGTTTATGGTTGTCACCTACGCAGGAGCAAAAACCATGGAAGAAGCACTTGCCGCCATCCAAACCAAACTCCAAGATCTAGATGAAAAATTTCTCAGCCTCCATCTTCATCATTCAGCCATGAACAATAACCGACAGCAAGAATCTTCTACAGCCAATGGGTTCTCTTCTTCCAACAATTTTCATGGTCTGAAGCTTGAATTTCCTTGCTTCAATGGTACTAATCCGACTGGATGGATCTATCATGCAGAACAATATTTCAGTCTGCATAATACTTTTGATGTCCAAAAAGTTCCACTTGCATCCTTTCATTTGGAACGGGAAACCCTTCAATGGTACCGTTGGTACATCAAGGCTCATGACGAGCCAAAATGGACCGATTTTTGCCAACTCCTTTCGCAACGATTTGGTCCTAGTGCTTTTGATGACTTCACTAGCGCTCTCACTAAACTTTGTCAAATTGGCACTATGAGAGAGTATCAGACAGAATTTGAGAAACTAGCCAATCACACAGAAGGATTGTCTGATGAATTCTACAGGAGTTGTTTTATCAGTGGTCTTAAGGATGAAATCCAGTCAGAGGTTAAAATGTTCTGTCCCAACACAATGATGGAAGTCCTAGGGTTGGCTAAGTTGGAAAAGACAATATTGCAGCCCAACAACGCTCTAAACCCACTTTTGTTCCCTTCCGAAATATGGGTTCTCAATGACCTCCCATCCTGCCAGCTCCTCAACCAACTTCTATCAAGCATTTGTCTGAAACAAAGATGCAGACATGCAGAGAAAAAGGGCTTTGTTATAATTGTGATGAGAAATTCATTGGGGACATAGATGTGTTCAACAAAAGCTCTATCTCTTGGATATGGATTCTTTGCCTGCCTCTAAAATTAGTGAAGAAGCTCCAGATACAATGGATGATCAGGTCAACATTCAAGAGTCACCTATTGACCCCCCATCTTAGGATGAACAACCAAAGATATCTCTCCATGCTTTATCCGGCATCACCACCCCCCAAACAATGCGGGTCGGGGGTTACTTCAAGAAGCTTCCTCTTACAATACTCATTGATTCTGATAGCACTCATAACTTCATTGACCCTCGGATCGCTAAACAGGATGATTGTTTTGGTTATCCTTGCTCCAACTTTGAAGTCATGGTTGCCAATGGGGGCACCTTACCTTGCAAGGGGAAGTGTCACAATGTGCGTATCTCTCTGGAATATTATAACCTGCGCTCTGACATGTTTTCCTTGTCCCTAGGCGGATGTGATGTGGTTTTGGGTGTTCAATGGTTACGCACACTTGGCCCCATCTTATGGGATTTTGTTGAACTTTGGATGCAGTTTTCAGTCAATGGGAAACAATACAAATTTAAGGGCTTACAACAAGGGTCTCTCCGCATCATTAGTTCACATCGCCTGGAAAAGATCCTTAAGAAGAATTCACATGGTGTCATCGCTCAACTCCACTCCATTCAGATGCACCCATCATCGGTCTCCCCTACTTCCTTGGATCGATATGCAGGTGTCTTTGCTGAACCAGTGGGCTTGTCGCCTTCAAGAGACCTTTCCAGTAAGAATTTTGCCACATCTACATCTCAGCAGGACATGATGGATATTTTGCATGCAGTACAGAAGTAGCAGCCATCCCTACTAGGAAATTATTTATGCATCAAGACTGATCCCAAGAGTCTGGAACATTTTCTGGAACAACGGGTCTCCTCACCAACACACCGAAAATGGGTTATCCAACTCATGGGTTATGACTATGCAATCACTTACAAGAAGGGTAAGGATAATATGGTGGCAGATGCTCCTTCTCACCAATTTGATGACCCAGTTTCTCTTACAGCTATTTCTCTGCTTGTTCCAAATTGGTTGCAATCTGTTCAACAGGGCTATCTCTTCTATGAACTCCATGCTTCTTCATTGATAGGGCACTCTGGGTTCCTCAAAACCTATGACCGGGAACAATGTAACTTCTTTTGGCAGGGACTGAAAATGAAAATTCACCAGATGGTGGTTGAGTGTGATACTTTCTAGGTCAACAAGGGCGAAACGACACTCCTTTTGGGACTGCTCGAACCCTTGCCCATCCCTACTCAGATGTGGACAACTATTTCTATGGATTTCCTAGAAGCGCTCTAGTGGTACAATATCACATATAAAAGGAGACCATATGAAGCATTTTATGGACAGGCACCACCAGTTCTTCTTCCATACACGCTTAGCAACTCCCTAGTTTAGGCAATTGACTCGATTCTTCGAAACCGCGATCAGATTATTCTCATTCTGCAGGACAATCTTAACATGGCAAGAATTTGACTGAAACAACAAGCCGATCAACACCGTTCTGAGCACATTTTTCACGTAGCTGATATGGTCCTTCTTTGTCTACAGTCTTCCATGCAATCCTCCCTGAAACTCAAAAGGCGTCCGTGGGCTGGAATGCAACCCGAGGATGCTACAGGGGAACCACTCCTTCAGATTCTGCATTAATTTCCACATCTAAAGCTTTGAGGACAAAGCTTTTTCTAAGGAAGAGGGGATGTTAGGAACCCATGTCAACCCTTCTATTTACTTTGTCAGTATATTGTTGTTGGACACATATGCTTTGTAAGTCGTCCCGTAGTATTTGTTGATCCATAGTTTGTATTATTGTTGTTGGACGCATATGCTTTGTAAGTCATCCTGTAGTAATTGTTGATCCATATTTTGTATTGGACCATGGTTTGTATTGACACATGGTATTGACCCATGGTATTTGCACCTAGAATTAGTATATAAGTTTTAGTTGAGACCAATGAAGGTACCGTGAAGTTATTTGTATTGAGTTTTCTCAAAGGAGGTTGCCCCCTTGAAGTGGCCTGCGATCAATATAAAAGTGATTCTGAGTTCTATTATTTCTGCTATCTCGTGTATTCTCATTAATTAATTGTTGCAGGTTCTTCACACTTCAAATCTAGATCACTTCCATTTTTCTTTCTCCCCAATGCTTTCCAAATAGAAGTAATGAGTTGGTTGGGTGTGACCACTATGACAATGGAAAAAGGTACAACATATATTTTTCCGCGATCATTATTTTTAGTTGGTTAGAAGAGGAAGGTGGATACCTCACTCATGGAAGCGACACCCTCCTCAACCATGCCCCCATCCCCTATCCACATTTATTCCCCTCCCTAAAATTATCAAATCCCTCAAATATACTAACATGATCCCATCAAATATCATGAAAGAATCCCTCACCTCCTTGGCTGGAACAAAGCATCCCTGCGTTACCAAGCCTCCCATTGCAAAACCTCTTCCCATTGTTCCCACTCCCTGTTATGAACTCCTAACCCATGTTGTGTAAATGTACTCCACCCCTTCATCAACATCCCTCCTCATACCTATACTACAACCCCTTGGATTCGTACAAGAAACCATGGAATCCTTCCAAGACCTCGAAAAGAAAACCGTATCATTGACATCCCAGATGATCTGCTAGCCTTTATTCATAATGCACTATGATTTATACTATCACAAGAAATTGAAACACAACTACAATAGAATATTCAAGAAGTATCCCAACAACAACAAAGTTTGAATTTATCCACCAAATTTGAAGAAACCATAGAAGATGTAGTCCTGCAAGATATGAAACAAGAAGTTGGCCTTACCAGAGGATAAGAAACAATGGTTAGAACAGTCACAAGAGTCCGAGGATGACCATGAGACACCACCAATGCAATATGTTCCATTGGAATAAGTGAAAAATGAACATATGGGGGAGGCATAGAAAACCCCCCATCATTGTCTGTAGTTGATGAAATTTCTCTTCAAGCCCAAGTTGCACAGTTTTGAAGAACCCCTAAAATTGTCAAACCATTTTGTAGATATGTTAGGAGCACACAAATTATATTCCCTTCTTGATTGATGAAACTCAACAAAATATAATTAAGAAAATAAAATACCAGTAGTAAGTAGAGCCACAAGATGCTGATTATTCTACGTAATCTATCACCAACGGATTTCCTTTATGTTTGCTACCTCTAGGTGCTACAATTCCATATTTGCCAACATATTTAGCGCAACAATTATTCAAACAAATTTAGAGCACTACTATAGACTTTGAACATAGATTAGTTTGATATGAGACCGAGCACCATACCCTCTAGCAGGAATACGAAGAAGCTCAGATCCAATTAGCAGATGCATTAGAGGCCAAGCACCTAGAGCACCAAGCTCGCATTGTTATAGAAACTATAGTCCCAAACCTCTATAACCATATCCTAGAATGCATACACCAACTTGCAGCAATTGGATTAGTTCCTAGATACAAAGTGACAACAATTGCAGAACCAGAAGACTAATAGACCAGACATGGAGAAGGCCCAAGATTTCATAGCCGGTGAAGAGATTCGATGGGTAAATGGAATACCAAAATAGAAGAAATTGATGCGCTCAAAATTTGTGCAACTACAAAAGTACGAGAGTTGGATCCTTCTTTTGAAGAGTCGGAACCAAAAGATGCACAGGCTTCAGGAACACAATAGAGTTGACTCAGGGGTGATTTAATGCTTGTGGTTAGGGCTTGTTGGCTCCTTTGATTTTAGAAAGTATAGTAAGCATGGAATATTGCGTGCGAAGGTTGCAGTAAACAGTTAATGACCGCAGCTGTTTTGGGTCCACTCACATGGCTATACCATAAGAACACAAGTCAAACGAATGAGGAAGATGTGAGAAGAAAGAATAGCAAGTCGAATAAGAACCAATAGATCATATCTCTAGCTAAGGGAATTCTCTTAGTTGATTTTATTTTTGGGTTATCTGTTTGGTTCATGGGATTGTGGGTTTTGATAATGTGTTTAGATCCACTGTAGGTCATTCCGTGGACTATTAATTGAGGTAGTAGAACCATATGAATGCAATGTATTAGAGATCTATCATTGAATATGTATGACGATTATTCGGACCCTTAAATTTTCTATGTATATGATGCATGATGTTGTTGTACTTTGCTTCATAGCTGTCACATAACTTTGTTATGTGTATGGTTAAGGATGTGTGATGAATACATGTTGCAGTGTTGTGAATGAATGGAACAATCCATAGTTTATCCCTGCAGTTAACCTTCCTCATTATATAGGGTCTAGGTTGTGCTTCAGGTGAGACCTTTTCCTCTAGGGAATTGAAAATGTCATCACACTAGACTATAGCAACCCCCTTTATTGGCCCCTATGCAAGAACCTTGGTCTCCATTTTGTGCCAAGATTAACTAACTTGGAATGATGAAGGAAAATATTTGCTTCTTGAGGAAAGCAAAGTGAGCTTGGAATTCCAATGAAGGGTGAGAATGACAATGAAAGATATGTCTCTCGAATTGATTGTTGCATCATAAATTTTCTCTTTAATTCTCCTTATGATATGCATTCTCATGGCTTCATTTTATATGCCAATTAGAGGGATTCAAATAACTAGTTCATCATGTGAATGCTCCTTCTCATGAAGTGACCTCAAGGTACAAGTATGGGGGTATTTAATGTTGAAACAAGTAATGGATGTCAATTTGAATTCCTTGGAGCCAAAATGTGGTTGCAAATATTTGAATACACCATGAAAGTTAATTGTCTGTGTGGTGGTAAATCAGTGTGACTTTCAAAGGATTTTCCATGCAATGTCACATGGATTTCTTTACATAAATCCACACACGTGGACCGAAGTTTCAGTTTTTGATTCATTACTTTATTTCACATGTTGATTTGACTTAAGAATAATCTTGATGAACTACGTCAATTATGAATTTCTATAAGGAGCATTGAAATGTCGTAGGTGTGCATAATTTAAGTGATAAGTTGAAATGTCACTGATGTGTAAAATTAAAGTGATAACAATGTACAAGGTCATCTATAAGAAAACAAATGCTCATCCATATTTTACTAATTTTACTAAATGTATCCAACTCTATTTTTTTGTTCGTTCCTTCTATTAAATGCACCCAAAAAAATCCATTTTGTTTGTTTGTTCCCTCTATTAAATGCACCCCAAGAAACCCATCAAGGTGCTTAGTGATGGTAAATCATTTAAATGGAAAAAAAAACTTTAAAAAATATTATACTGTGAGTATCCTTATCACTAATGATGTGATGTATATCTACAAAGCTTATTTTAAACATGTGTAGGAAATAAATCAACAATGATTCGCATGAAGTTCATACATATTTTCATTGATACATATTTCTAATAATAACTAGGACTTTAACTAATCCTTATTTTCAAGAGTTTGTCCATAAGATTTTCCATTTTAAATAAGAATTTTATTTGTAAAATCTAATTAGTGTGAAGTTTTTATTAAAGTCAGTATAGATAATATGTTCTATATCCATATTAAGCGAAAGTTTTATAAGCAATACATGCTCCAGATCCATATTAAACAAAAGTTTTATAAACATTTCATAAAAGATCATAGTTTATATTTCTACTATAAACACCTAGAATTTATAAGCAATACATGCTCCAAATCTATATTAAGCAAAAGTTTTATAAACATTTCATAAAAGATCACAATTTATATTTTTACTATAAACACCTAGAAGATAAGTTATATGAGAAGACTCTACCTCTACATAGTACAACTAGAAAAGCGAATAATAATAATGGGATAAATATAAATTATTGTGTAGTATAAATCAACAATGATTCGCATGAAGTTCATACATATTTTCATTGATACATATTTCTAATAATAACTAGGACTTTAACTAATCCTTATTTTCAAGAGTTTGTTCATAAGATTTTCCATCTTAAATAAGAATTTTATTTGTAAAATCTAATTAGTGTGAAGCTTTTATTAAAGTCAGTATAAATAATATGTTCTATATCCATATTAAGCGAAAGTTTTATAAGCAATACATGCTCCAGACCCATATTAAACAAAAGTTTTATAAACATTTCATAAAAGATCACAGTTTATATTTCTACTATAAACACCTAGAATTTATAAGCAATACATGCTCCAGATCCATATTAAGCAAAAGTTTTATAAACATTTCATAAAAGATCACAATTTATATTTTTACTATAAACACCTAGAAGATAAGTTATATGACAAGACTTTACCTCTACATAGTACAACTAGAAAAGCGAATAATAATAATGGGTTAAATATAAATTATTGTGTAGTTTAAAATTTTTATGATTTTAAATGGAAAAAATTGTTTTTTTATAGTAAGATTTTGTAAAAATTTGACATAAATTTTTAAAATTCTAATTCTAATAGTTAAATTATGAAATTTCGGGTGCTCTAGGGATTTTTTTATGGTGTTAAATTTGTTTCTATCATAAAAATCGTTATTAAAACACAGTTAAATTCAAATTTTGCAAAATAAAAAATTGGATTTCAATAAAAAAACTTTGTACAAACCAAATCGTCAAAGTTTTAGAGAACTCCATAAATTATTACAATAAAGAAATCAAACACATATACATATATATATTGAATAATTATATACAAATAATTACATCACATTAAAAAATGACATTCATTTATGATTTGATTTACACATTAAAAAAATTAACAAATAAATGGAAATGGTTAAATCACACTCAAAGAAAGGTCGACATTAATTTTTTAGTTGATGATTAATACATGAGAGGAGGTTATGTCTTATTATACTCTTAAAATTGAGAATGAGAGGTCGACATTAATTTTTTAGTTGATGATTAATACATGAGAGGAGGTTATGTCTTATTATAATCTTAAAAATTTGATTCTCATTATAAAAGAAAAGCGAATCGTTATTTATTATTATAATATAATTATATTTGGCATTAATTTTTGTCAACTATAAACCTTTTAAAACCTTATAAGCTTCATCGTTATGAAAAAAATGAAGCAACTCGTAATGATTATGACGAGTTTATAGGTGACGTTTTTTTATTTGACAATTAATTTCTGAAATAAAATTTTAGAAGTTTCATTGTTATGAAATTATATATATATATATATATATAACATGATTATTTTAGTGGATATTGTGTGGATAGATCATGATGGCTAAATAGTTTGTATTTTTTTATTAATTATTTGATATCGAAAGTAGAAAATGATGTAGATAAATGGATGGGAATTATATGGAGTTTGATTGGTTGATTAAGAAGAGATGGTGATTTTCCCATACCTGTAAGGACTTGGAATGAGTTCCTATTTATTTATTTCATTTCAAAAAATTATATTTATTGTTTCTTTAAGTAATAAGAAGTTCTATCCATTGTTTTTCTTAGTAATAATGAATTTTATCCACTATTTCTTTTCGTAATAAGAAAATTGTGTACTCATTTTAGTATTTCTATAGGAAAGTATCGCATATGGAATCATCAATTAAAATATATATAGTTTCAAAAAATTTCATGGTAACGAAATGCTCAATTTAATAACCTAAATGAATTCAACAAGAGGAATACTTGTTTATCCCGTTGGAGAAGTCCCATGTCTTTTATTAAGTCTTGAAATTTGCAACAAGCTCAGTAGTAACCTAAACTAATTTAACCTCCTTGTTTACCAGGAACAGTTTATCCAACTCCCTGACCCATATAACTTTGATAGTTTCTCAGGCCCCTGTTCCCAAAGCTCCCAGACAGAATAATAACACTCTTTCATCAAAATCCACTTCAAGTCCTTCCCACATAAAATTACCAAAAAGAAAAGTCAACCCCCTCAACAATCGAGGAATCCTCCTCATATCTACATCCTCCACCAACTCTCCCTTCCCATCTCCCCATAAGAATTTAATTCCTCCATATTCCCCCACATGGCTCTCCATTAAAGAGCCATTAATTATAATCAAATATCCTACCTAAACTTATCTGCTCAAATCACGAAGCAATGACTCTTTACGAAATATAAAATAAAATAAATGAATAAATAAAAATAAAAAAGATCAAATCAATGAACTAATTTCTCAACTTTAAATGTCTCATTTGCAATAATTTATTATTCGTAATAATTTCCCCCACAGCGAGTGCACCATGGCATTTCCACGTCCACAGCCACCACTGCAAAGAGCTCCACATGCAGTAGCCACCCCACAACTAGCTCGACGATGGGAACTGCCCCTAGCACCAACCCCGACCACACGCCCTTTACCAGCCCTGGCCACGCGCCTACCAGCATGCATGCCCAGTCTGTAGTCCATGCACCTTCACACGTGCCCACCCAAACGCCTGGCAACACCACCTCTAGGCCTGACCACATGACGCCCTTAGCCATCCACGTGCCCCATGATCTTTTATAACTCCTCCATTACTTCACCTGTCCGGAGCCTTCTTTTGCTTCTGCTGCATGACCTTTCCTGCATGCGCAAGGTCCCGTCCTCTGCTCCATATCTGCTTTGGGCTCTAACATTGATGACTCCCATGCCACAAATTGATTGGGGCCGTCCTTCTCTGCTTATGATTTTTAATGTCTCTCCAGTTGATAATTACTCCCCCAGACCCTCAGATGCTTTCCTGAGAGCTTTGCTACGTAAGGGATCCACTGCAAGTATCGGGAGGGGGTCTGTTTTCTCAGTGAGATCATTTCCTACAACTGCTCCGTGTCCTATCCTCTCGACTCTCAGCCTCTCTTGCTCCCTAGTTCGCAGTTTTTTTGGCTTCGTGGGTTGTGTGGGTTCCAGAGTCCTGCTCAGTCGCCTAGCTCATTTGCTGCCCTCTCAGTATAGATAATATGTTCTATATCCATATTAAGCGAAAGTTTTATAAGCAATACATGCTCCAGATCCATATTAAGCAAAAGTTTTATAAACAGTTCATAAAAGATCACAATTTATATTTCTACTATAAACACCTAGAATTTATAAGCAATACATGCTCCAGATCCATATTAAGCAAAAGTTTTATAAGCATTTCATAAAAGATCACAATTTATATTTCTACTATAAACACCTAGAAGATAAGTTATATGAGAAGACTCTACCTCTACATAGTACAACTGGAAAAGTGAATAATAATAATGGGCTAAATATAAATTATTGTGTAGTTTAAAATTTTTATGATTTTAAATGGAAAAAATTGTTTTTTCTAGTAAGATTTTGTAAAAATTTGACATAAATTTTTAAAATTCTAGTTATAATAGTTAAATTATGAAATTTCGGGTGCTCTAGGGTTTTTGATGGTGTTAAATCTGTTTCTATCATAAAAACCGTTATTAAAACACGGTTAAATTCAAATTTTGCAAAATAAAAAATTGGATTTCAATAAAAAAACTTTGTACAAACCAAATCGTCAAATTTTTAGAGAACTCCATAAATTATTACAATAAAGAAATCAAACACATATACATATATATTGAATAATTATATACAAATAATTACATCACATTAAAAAATGACATTCATTTATGATTTGATTTACACATTAAAAAAAATTAACAAATAAATGGAAATGGTTAAATCACACTCAAAGAAAGGTCGACATTAATTTTTTAGTTGATGATTAATACATGAGAGCAGGTTATGTCTTATTATACTCTTAAAATTGAGAATGAAAGGTCGACATTAATTTTTTAGTTGATGATTAATACATGAGAGGAGGTTATGTCTTATTATAAACTTAAAAATTTGATTCTCATATTATTATTATAACATAATTATATTTGATATTAATTTTTGTCAACTATAAATCTTTTAAAACCTTATAAGCTTCATCGTTATGAAAAAAATGAAGCAACTCGTAATGATTATGATGAGTTTATAGGTGACGTTTTTTTATTTGACAATTAATTTCTGAAATAAAATTTTAGAAGTTTCATTGTTATGAAATTATATATATATATATAACATGATTATTTTAGTGAACATTGTGTGGATAGATCATGATGGCCAAATAGCTTGTATTTTTTTATTAATTATTTGATATCGAAAGTAGAAAATGATGTAGATAAATGGATGAGAATTATATGGAGTTTGATTGGTTGATTAAGAAGAGATGGTGATTTTCCCATACCTATAAGGACTCGGAATGAGTTCCTATCTATTTATTTCATTTCAAAAAATTATATTTACTGTTTCTTTAAGCAATAAGAAGTTCTATCCATTGTTTCTCTTAGTAATAAGGAATTTTATCCACTATTTCTTTTCGTAATAAGAAAATTGTGTACTCATTTTAGTATTTCTATAGGAAAGTATCCCATATGGAATCATCAATTAAAATATATATAGTTTCAAAAAATTTCATGGTAACGAAATGCTCAATTTAATAACCTAAATGAATTCAACAGGTGGAATACTTGTTTATCCCATTGGAGAAGTCCCATGTCTTTTATTAAGTCTTGAAATTTTCAACAAGCTCAGCAGTAACCTAAACTAATTTAACCTCCTTGTCTACCAGGAACAGTTTATCCAACTCCCTGACCCATATAACTTTGATAGTTTCTCAGGCCCCTGTTCCCAAAGCTCCCAGACAAAATAATAACACTCTTTCACCAAAATCCACTTCAAGTCCTTCCCACATAAAATTACCAAAAAGAAAAATCAACCCCCTCAAAAATCGAGGAATCCTCCTCATATCTACATCCTCCACCAACTCTCCCTTCCCATCTCCCCATAAGAATTTAATTCCTCCATATTCCCCCACATGGCTCTCCATTAAAGGGCCATTAATTATAATCAAATATCCTACCTAAACTTATCTGCTCAAATCACGAAGCAATGACTCTTTACGAAATATAAAATAAAATAAATGAATAAATAAAAATAAAAAAGATAAAATCAATGAACTAATTTCTCAACTTTAAATGTCTCATTTGCAATCATTTATTATTCGTAATAATTCCCCCCACAGCGAGTGCACCATGGCATTGCCACGTCCACAGCCACCACTGCAAAGAGCTCCGCATGCAGTAGCCACCCCATAACTAGCTCGACGACGGGAACTGCTCCCAGCACCAACCCCTACCACATGCCCTTCACCAGCCCTGGCCACGCGCCTACCAGCATGCATGCCCAGTCTGTAGTCCATGCACCTTTACACGTGCCCACCCAAACGCCTGCCAACGCCACCTCTAGGCTTGACCACGTGACGCCCTTAGCCAGCCACGTGCCCCATGATCTTTTATAACTCCTCCATTACTTCCCCTGTCCGGAGCCTTCTTTCGCTCCTGCTGCATGACCTTTCCTGCATGCGCAAGGTCCCGTCCTCTGCTCCATATCTGCTTTGGGCTCTAACATTGATGAATCCCATGTCGCAGATTGATTGGGGCCGTCCTTCTCTGCTTATGATTTTTAATGGCTCTCTAGTTGATAATTACTCCCCCAGACCCTCAGATGCTTGCCTGAGAGATTTGCTACGTAAGGGATCCACTTCAAATATCGGGAGGGGGTCTGTTTTCTCAGTGAGATCATTTCCTACAACTACTCCATTTCCTATCCTCTCGAATCTCAGCCTCTCTTACTCCCTAGTTCGCAGTTTATTTGGCTTCGTGGGTTGTGTGGGTTCCAGAGTCCTGCTCGGTCACCTAGCTCATTTGCTGCCCTCTCAGTTTTAGTCTCTCTGCAACTATGCCGCCTAGGAAACAGGCCCGCACCCGCTAGGCCACCCAACAAGCCAACGCTCAGCCACAAAGCTCCTCATCCTCTCCGCCCAGTAGACTCATGCGGGGGTTGGTGGACAAGGCTTATAAAAAACATTCAGAGATCCCTTCTCAGGCTCAAGCTGAGATCACCAATGTTGAAGATGATGCCAGAGTTTCTCGACACTGCTTGACTAATGATGAAATCCGGGAAGAATTTGAGGCCCTCATCCCGAACCCTGGCAATACTAGGGGTCATGCCACTCTCTACCAGAAAAACCTAGACCTGCACTAGACTCATAAGCAGGTTCTGGGTAAGTCGCTCACTGACCGGAATGAGGCACAGGCAGAGATCCTGATGCAGCTTGACGAGATGCAAGACATGATGAAGCAGCTCCCGTACAATCAGCGATAGTTTGCGCATCGATTCGGGAGTACGCTTGCCAACGATCCGACCACTCAACCTGACTTGAAGAACTGCACCAGTAGTTAAGTCACGCCGGCTATCCTAGTTTTTTTGGGGTTTCGACAATCTTATCTTGCTGTTCTGTTCTTTCGTTTTCTAGTTATGTTAGCTCTAATGATTGTTTTAAAGATTACTGCATTAAGAGACATATCCATTATTTTTTTGAGGTCTGTTTTCTCTACCATGAGAGGACCTGGGAATTCTGAAACTCTGTATATTTTGATTCTGATAATATAAGGACCTACTACTAGCTTATCAAATAAAATAAAATTATTCGTAATAATTTAATCATCATTATTAAACTTAACATCAATTACCTAACTCAATTATAAACGATATAATTAATCATCCATATAATCTTTATAACATATGTTATAATTAGTAAGCATACTAGTGCATATGTTTGAGGGTTGAGCATGTAGATAACATGCACATTCTTACCTATGCTAATAATTTAAATTATCAAAGTATTAACTACCTTAATTTGTTGTAAATCGAAATAATGTGCTACATATAATTGGAATCACAATGTAAGGTATTACGCCAATAAAATAAAATTAGTTTCATTCATAATGTGCAGTATGTACTATTACTTATTTATATAAAATAAATTGCAATATTTATAAATAATAATCAAGCTAAGACTAGAGAAAGTCCAAATTCATGTAAGCATAGCAATGATGTATATATTTAAATTTGTATATAAGGTTTATAAAAATCAAGTAGAGGAAGGTAAAACACTTACTACAACACTTGGGGAGTTTAGTTATACACATGAAATTCATGCACGGGTTGGATCCTTTGTTTTTCCGTGGAAAAAATTTCGCACTTTCTTTAATTAAGAAAAGACATTTTACATAACCCATGTATAGGATTCTTCAAAAGTAGTGACTTGTGATTCTTCCATTTTGTTCTTTTATGTTACCTTTACTTACTATTGTGTTATATCTTTTTTTATCAAAACTAGGCGACAATCATATATTTTTACAATGATAATGAGTTGATTCAGCCTCTCAATATATACAGGGGTTTGATCCTGAATATATACATGAACTATTATTATTTCTAAAAAATATTCATAGTATTTATATATGTTTTTCTTACCTTTTTATATGGACTAATTAATTTTTTTTTTATGTTGTTTTGGTTATATTTTTATTCAACCATTAAAAAAATGTTTTGTTATTTAAACAAAAACAAATTGTTAAAACTATATAAACATAAAAAATAATAAAAAATAACTCTTATATCCAAGATTTTATCCAACATTAATATTAAAAACTATTATGTTTAAGGTTAGTTTAGTTGGTGTTTTTTAAAATCTCATTCTATATTATATAAATTTAGAATCATTTCCGGAATTTAATTGAATAGTTAATGAAACAAACTAATGTAAAAAATTAATAAATCTAATTTGTATTTTTTTTCATCATTTCATATGCAAGATTTTATCACATTATAAAATTGAAGGAACAATTATATTGTTATAATTAACTATAATAATTATTAGGAGATCTACTAGTGTTCACCCTATAGATTTCAAAGAAGAGTGCGTGGCTAGTGTTTCCATAGTCATCGCTTTTACATCTTCGCCTGGAATTCCCTGAACCAATCCTTGATTTTATTAAATATGTGTCTAGAATAGGATTGTTTACACATGTCATCACTGTATTAGTGTAATTTCTCGAGCTTCTAGTGGACATGATTTGTATTCTCATGGTATCTTGATTTTTAGGGTGTTCCATTAATTTAGAGGTAGATTAATATTGTCATTTATAGATTATGATGTAGTTAATTTAAGAAGCTAGTTATCTCTTTGAATCATTCTAAAATACCTAATTCAATTTAGAGCATATTTATTAAGCCGTTAGAGGTCATTCCTCAGTTGGAGTTATATTCCTTAGATCCCAGGCAAAGATTACTCTTTTTGCATGATAACACTTTGGTTGAAATTTTTTACTAAGATGTGGCCAAGTGCGATCTATTGTGTAATGGGTATTAGAGAATTAGAACTCCAATACTAAAGGTTAGGTTACTTCCTTTTCCTTTGGGAGGGGTCTATTCACTTTCATCTTTTCTTGTAGAACACATTCAAGATATTAAATAATAAGCATAGGGAAATATGCACTAAGGAGTCACAAGGAGATGTAATAACATATTTGAATCCCTTGAATCTTTAAAAATTTTAGAGGTTGAAAATGAGGAGATTAAGAAACCAACTAAGTTTGTCGAATTTTGAATGGAGGAAGAACTTCAAAGAAATATTGATGCATCTAAAACTTTTCTAGACCCTGACGGGATAATGTTTCAAAGTAGGAGAAAGAGACACTTCAAAATTTTCCCACATCGAGAGAGACTTCGTTGACATATTCAAATCTGCCTTCTTATGATGGAGGTTTGAAGACAATTTCACATCCCTCTCCTCCTCTCACCAAGAGAAGGAAATCAAATCAGGATCACACTGAAAAATAAATAGACTCAAATATGTTATCGGGTCATCATCTCACCTCGGATTCACCCCTATTCAATGAGAGGAAACCTTTTCATCCCATTCAGTCGTCATGTACTTTTTCTACATTCTTATTTGAAGGAAATTAGTAATAACTTACTCTTGTACTCAAGAAACTAAAGGAAAGAGAAAATTTAGGAGAATATGTTGGCTCCTTTCCTCCTAGCTCTTTGATTGACAAGGAAATTCTTAAAAGACCCAAAAACTTTGTCAAATTTTGTATCTTTATGTGATTTGGTTTAACTGCAACCTTTTTAATGCAACATTCTACGTGTTCTTGTTAAAAATTAAAAGATATATCTATAATAGTTTTAATTTAAAATCAAATTTAATGAAACATTTATTAACATTATTTAAGAATATATTTAAAAAATATAATCTTGATTTAAAATATTCGTTTAATGAAGATATCATTTAATTGAATTTTTTAATATGTTTAATTAATAGACTGTATTTTCTTGCACGATAAGAAATGCACTTTGAAAAATGGTTAAATGTTATATAATAGAATTAAATACTTATAACCTATTAAAATCATAATTCAAATTAAATGATCTCATATAACTATAGTTAAACATCATATGGCATTTTAAATTTAGTTTAAAAATATAGAAATTATAATGTTAATCATTAAAATACACAATACAATTTATAAATTAAACAACATCAACATCAACAAAGTACATAACATGCATGAATACGAATATCAAAATCAATATATATGTAGATATGCATCTCAAATTTAAATAAGTAATATAGCTCAATTTTAATTTAAAAATGGAGAAATCATTAATAATTAATATAAATCATTAAAATACAAATAATACATTTTATAAATAAAACAACATCAACATCAACACAATATGAAAACACACAATATATATGAACAATAATATCAAAATCAATACATATGCCAAATATAAATTGCAACATTCAAATATATGCATGTCAACAATTGTTATAAGCTACATATACCACCAGAGGTAGATCTATAAATACCTCCACCATATAACAAGAGCCACGTGGTGGTAATGTCCCTGACATTGCCATTGCCATGTGTTGTTTCAATTTTGATATGAGCAAACTACTTTGGTAAATGCTTTGCTATTTTGATATGAATTTGTCTTCATTTTTTGTCAACAACGTGCTATTCAAAATAAATTTTAATTTAATTGCTCATTTCAACATCTAGGATTCAACTAGTACTCATATTCACCCATACCACTAGATGTAAATGGCTACACTATTATTCACAAGTTTTGGAGATTCAAGATACTCCACAGTTAGAAATATTGCCAGCATCACTAAGAACAAAAAGGCTTAAAAACAAATTCAAGGATTTTAATATCAAACAATCCCAATAATTAACAAAAGGAAAAAAATCCCAATCAAAATATTTGTTAAATAACAACCATGGAAAAATATGCTTGAAAAGGGCAATCACAAATAGTGTTATTTTTCAAGATGATAAGAAGGAGGTGATAAATTGCATCCATATTTCGTCCATCTGGAGGGATTCCCTTCTTGATTTATTAAACTTGGCAGAATATAATTAAGAAAAGAAAATGTCAGCAGGAAGTAGAGCCACAAGATGCTGATTATTCTGCGTAATCTATCACCAACGGATTTCCTTTATGTTTGCTACCTCTAGGTGCTACAATTCCATATTTTCCAACATATTTAGCGAAACAATTATTCAAACAAATTTAGAGTACTGCCGTAGAATTTGAACATAGATTAGTTTGATATGAGACCGAGTGTTGGCATGGGGTTAGTCCACATGAAGTGCAGAAGCCGACAACAACGAAGAAGGACCATCCGTGAAAGAAAGGACCATTCGCGGAGAACAAGGAGCCAACAAAAGAGCAAGATTGGTTTCGTTAGTTAGAAAGGGTCATTTGGACAATTTTGTAACCGCCATAGTTGGTTATAAATAGGACTATGAATGTAAGCCTAAGGGAATCCTAGTATGGGATCATAAGTGATCGATAGATGTGCGGATGAACTCTGTAATGTTTTGCTCTGTTTTCAATAGTTTTCTATAGATCCACGATAAGGTGTTTTGAACTGTCCCTACGAAGGTTATCTCGCAGGTTTTTGATGAGTTAATGCATGAAGATGTTCGGATCTGCCTTTTTTTCTCTCTGTTTATGTCGAATGATGAATACTGTGTCATATTTGAATGTTGTTGTTCTGTAATTTCCGATTGATGTGATCGCCAATTTTAACATGTTAATGCGAATGTTGATTACCTAGCGAATATGCAAATGATGAATGTATGTTTGAATTTCAAAGCATGATGCGAATGTGAATCTCTGGTTTCTGTTGCAATAGAATCAGAATAGATGCATATCCTTTCCCCACTGCGGAAACCTGGTTCCTGCAACCCCCTTAATCATCTCGGGTGAGACTTCACTCGCTTTGCGGGTGTTGCTGGAAAGGGTAAAACCTTTCTGGGCTGGTGCTTAAGGGTGTTTGGTTGGTGTTTGTTGACGACAGTGCGAAGTGAACCCTTGTCAATAGAACTATGTCAAAAATTGGTTCCGTTGTCGGGAACCTGAAGAAGAAAGAAGAGGACATGTTGTGGCGCCCGACGAAACCAGAGATTCAAGATTGGTTTGACAAGAAAGCAAAAGAATTCGCGGAAGGAGAAAATCGAAACCTCGAGAAGATAACAAGAAGTTGGTTGGAAAATCATATCTATTCCGATATCCATGAGGTATTCTTCTGTGAATTCCTGATATTGCTGCACGAGTGGTTGGCATAGCTGACGTTTTAGAAGAACCATTGCCAAGGAGGTGAATCTAACCACTGGACTCCAGAATTGATCCAACAGCTGAAACGAGTCAACAATAGGGTATCATGGGCTGCTGACTTCTGGGTAGATAGTATCCTAGAGGGATACATCATTGAGTTTGTCATTGATACAATCAAATCATATAGTGATGTAGAAAGGAAATGTTTCAAAGGACCTAGAGGGAGATTCCTGTTATCGTTGAAGTTGTGGATTAAGATGCTCATCTACAAAAAGGGTATACTGAGGATGAAGGATGACGAGTAGAATATCAATGTGCGAGAGTTGTTGGTACTACATGAATGCAAGTCCAATAGAAAGATGTGGGGTAGATGGACATGAGAGTCAACGGATTTCTAAGGGAGGTTGAAGAAGATTGTGGTACCTTGAGGAGTGGGGCGATATTTTGGTGACCAGAGAAGAAGAGGAGGACTGAGAGAGAGTCTCTTGAGGGGACCAGAACGAAAGACTGCGAAATTGGACCAAAACAGATGAAGCGACCTTATTACGACGAAGAAGAAAGTGAACAGGCTACCCCAGAAGCTGAAGAAGGAAGGACCCTTAGCTACAACGTACCTTCAACTCCGTGCACTAATCAGAACTTGATAAGAAGAAATAAAGTTATTCGTAGAGCTATCCTACGTGCTAGAACAATAGTAAGAGTAGCAGATCAGTAAATAATAATAGTAGAAGAGCAAGAATGGCGGGTGACGACGAAAAGATTCCAACCTTCCAGGGTAATGGGACCGAGGATCATGAACAATATTGGTTTTTGTGTGAGGAAGTATGGACTGTGAAACGGGTTCAAGACAAAAAAATAAAAAAGGGACAGCTGGCGACGACCCTCAGGGGCTGTGCGCTAGACTGGTATATGAATTTTATTAAGGTTTCGACGGGGGATCCATATAAAAAATTGCCACAGATCAAGGGGGGGATGATCAATGAATTTAGAAAAACAAAATCCAAGTCGCAGTACATTACCGAGATTAAGGAAATCAAGCAGTTTCCAAACGAATTAGTGCGGGAATTTGACCAGCGGTACAAAATGCTAATGGGAAAAATGAGTTTCGGGATGAACGATATGCAACATAAAGAGTGGTTTATCGCTGGGTTGGTACCACACATTCATGGATCGCTGATGGAACAGAAGGTAGCGACTCAGGAAGAAGCACTGGAAATCGCAATGAAGCTGGAGGCTTCACGGATCAATGAAACAAGTGTAGGCATGGATCGAATACAAGCGCAGTTGGAAAATTTGACGATCCAGTTATGGGATATGAAGAAGGGAAAAGAGGCCTGTGAAGACATATGGTGCACTAGATGTAAGACAGAAGGACATCACAAGGATCAGTGCCCAGAATTTTGAGAATATTTGCAAACGGGCTCACCAAATCCCCTTAGTCAGGGAGGGATGCCTTTGTGTTGCATCTGTCAGACGAGAGGACATCGACCAAAAGAGTGTGTGTACCTGTAGAAGATGGTGTCGAAGCCGGTGAATTTGTATTGCAAATTCTGTCGATCGGTTGGCCATGATGAAAATAATTGCAGGGCTTACGACCTACTCCAAGAAAGTACTGTGGATACATTCTTCATGAAAGTAGAGGAACAACCATTGGTAAAGCAACAACAACAGTATAATCAACATCAGCCTCAATATAATCCGCAACCGTAGTATGATGAGTCGCAGTATGGTCCATCGCATTATGGTCAACCACAATATCCACAACCGCAATTTCAACCACCGCAATACGGTCAATCGTAATATCCATAGCCGCAGTATGGTCAACCACAGTAACCGCCATACGGGTCACTGCGAGGAGGGTTCAGAGGGGGGTTCCGTAGAGACCGAGGTGTCGGTGCCGACTAAGGAGGAATTGTTGGATGAGGTCGAGGACCAATCATATGTTACAATTGTGTTCAGTAGGGGCATTACCATATGGAATTCCTGAATCCAACCCCACAGTGCACTTACTGTAGCACTGTGGACCATGGTGTCAAATATTGTCGTCGGCTCATTGTGAAGTGGCAAACTAAGAACCTACCCCCACCTTTGCCAAATCAGAATCAGAACTAGAATCCGCCACCAGTGGTACATAAGATATCAGCAGAGGTCAGAAGTCAAATTACGACTGTCGGAATGGTGACCCGAGGAGGAGCACTAGCTTTTTTGCACACAAAATCTGAAGGCCAAAAGGTAATATTTTCTACATCTTGTGGTCGACTATCCGACAACCTCCATGTTTTCTTAACATTGGTCCAAATTCGGCTGCAATCTGACAACTTTGGACGTCGTCGGTTATTCGACACCCACAGGAAGTCAGATCTTCAACTTGGGTCACTTCACATAAAGTTGGATATTCTCTTTGTGGATGTCGGAAATCCGACTTCCCTTACAAATCCGACGCACTAAAATCCGACGTCAAATGCCGTCGGAACTATGGCAAAGCCATCGGATTTCTTCGGAAATCCGACTTCCCTTACAAATCCGACTCACTAAAATCCGACGTCAAATGCCGTCGGAACTATGGCAAAGCCATCGGATTTCTTCAGTGTGTGGGTCTGAAATTCGACGCCAATGCTGTCAGAGCTATGGCAAGAACGTCGAATTTCTACGGTGTGGTGGTCGGATATCCAACGACCATTTGGTATTTTTTTTTAAAAATCACTATTAATTGGAAATAATTGCATAATTTTTCAACAGTGGTTTAGAGACTTTATTGGATACACTACTTTTTTACCACAACATAAACTAGTGTTTCCATATTTGATTCTTCAATGACAGTCTAGAGATGAATAGTGGCATGAATTTTTTGTGACTACAATATGGTGACATTGCCTTCTTGTAGAGGGCCACGGGATTTCAAATTTGTATTTTTTTATAGATCATCTAAGGATTTTTGGCTATGCAGGGTTTCATAGATCATTTCTTACTTACCATTTGATCCTAGGATTTCAACCCAGGGTTTCATAGATAATTTATTACTTACCATTTGATCCTAGGATTTCAACCCATCTTCAAGGATTTACACAATGCACGAGGAACCTGTCACAAGTACCAAGTGTCTAAGTTAATGTTTTGAAGCTAGTACATCTGAATTGAAAGACATGTGAACATATTTCAATCCTGCAAAAAAAAAAAAAAAATGCATCAATTCTATCAGAATAATATATTCATAATAATAGAATAAAACATCGTAAAACGTTTTAGTATCTAACCTTATACGTAGATGATGAATCTCACCCATCGTTTGCTCGACTTTTCTGACCAATAACAGCTCTTGGATAATTCTCGCTTTCAATGGAGATGTAGAACAAAAGCATCAGTTAGTGATGTCATGAAAAAGATTCTCACTTTTTCCTGCTTATCTCGAAGGACATCAATTAGCACTGATATTATTCCAGTACTAGCCACTTCATCTTCATTAAGAGTTTCATGTCGAATCAACAAACCCATTACAAACAAGATCTCACTCTACTCCAAAAATAGTTACTCAAGTGATCTTTCATCATCTGGAAACCTGAAATTGGTTATGAGGAGCAACCAAACATCACAACAAGCTCCAAGAAATTATCAAAATTTAGATGACACACAAGTGGGATGTAGAAAGACAGCATCGTAGCCATTCATTGAGCTCCTCTATGTTTCAAGAATAATTTAATATTCTCTATTGAACAGGGCCAACCATGTGAGGTGGAAGCTCTTATGGCCCCTCCCCCCCCTCACATCACTCTCAATTCCCCATACCCAATGCATGTACTTGACAAAAAAAAGTGCAAATTCATCCATATTTCATCATGAACTTTCATCTACCATTCATTCAATAAAGGGTAACATTTATTAAACCATTGTTTCATTCAGTTAACACATTCATTCAATAAAAGATAGCATTCAATAAACCATTCATTCAGTCAGTCAACACATTCATTCAATAAAAGCTGACACTCAATAAAGGTCACAATTTACTACAGCCTTAAACCATTGTTTCATTCATTCATTCATTCAGTGAACACATTCATTCAATAAAAGCTAACATGCAATAAAGGTAACAGTTTACTACACTGAATCATTAAACCATTTCTTGCCTTGATTTCAAGAGGCGGCTGTGAAGACGAACAATCATAAAGCATTGTTTCATATATCTCTGATTTTCTCAAAACTCGAGAATGAATATAAAGAGTATTTCCATGGTAATCTGTTCCATCCAAACCTATCAAGTGTACTTTTAGGTCAACAGTATTCTTTTCTCTGAACTGTAGCAGCTGTTTGGCCATTTTCACCCTGTAAATCCTTCAATTTACAAGGTGAAAATGGCCAAACAGTTGCTACAGTTCGGAGTCAAGAATACTATTGACCTAAAAGTACACTTGATAGGTTTGGATGGAAACCATTTTCAATGTTGATGCCACTACCCTCCTTATTGTCTTACAAAAAGGCATGAGAATGAGGAAAAAGACTTAAAATTGTGGACTTCACCTTCAAAGAGTGCCTTACAATCACATTGATAAGGAGTAATAAGAAGATCATGACAATCCAACGTGTCAAATCTTAGTTTATAGTGTCAATTAAATACTTATATGGTAAATTTAATATAAGACTTACTTATAGTTGTCTCTTACTCTTTGCATCTTGACACATTTGATATTTTATGGTTGTCTCTGCGTCCTGACAAAGGAAATTAAAGAAAACATATAATTTGCATCGAAAAAAAAACAGGGTATGAACTAAACTGAGGAAATTCGAACCTACGACCTATGTCTAGTCCCAAGGCTACCACCTTCAAGCTTTAAGTGCAGCTGACAATGGAATACACAAGTGTAGTTTATTACCACCGTGCAAAGTTAATTTGACCTTTCAATTCCCATCGCCATTTCCTCTCATACGACGTCCCACAACCATTTTTCTTGACACCCACTCTTCATTCATTCTGTATGCATTTCACTATGCAACCGTCTCAGATTCTCACTGCATTTTCCCTCAATTAGTTTATCAATTTAGTATGACCCACGCGCGCCGTCCGAGGAGTGTTTCCAGCAGTCTTGAGTCTCATCCTGGCAACAGTGACGATTCATGGTATTATGTTTAATCCCTTCGACTACAATATGGAAAACTCATAGTTCACTACAAAGGTTTGTCTAACAAATGTGATGGTTTGGGTTCCATGCCCCAGGAGCAATTCCTCAAAGTGTCCATGAATGGCATCGGGGTTACGGAACCCAAACCATCAAATTTGTCAGACAAACCTTCATAGTGAACTTTGAGTTTGCCATATTGTAGCTGAAGGGAAACATAATACCATGAATCGTCACCGCTGCCAGGATGAAACTCAAGACCGCTGGCAACACTCCTCGGACGACGGGTGTGGGTCATACTGAATTGATAAACTAATTGAGGAAAACGCAATGATAATCTGAGACGGTTGCATAGTGAAATGCATATAGAATGAATCAAGCTTGAAGGTGGTATCCCAATGTCTCCCATTGTGAAATGCATACAGAATGAATCAAGCTTGAAGGTGGTATCCCATTGTCAGTTGCACTTCAAGCTTGAAGGTGGTAGCCTTGGGACTAGACATAGGTCACAGGTTCGAATCTTATCTTACTTAAAATCCAAAGAAATGCAAATCCTACAAAAGCACCTTTCTTAAACACCACAATACATTGTTTCTTAATAGTGGTGATATTGTACTTTTGTACATATCTAAGTGTTTAATTAAAAATAATTATATCATATAATATGAAAGTCTAACAATGAGTGAAGAGTGGATTCATCAATTAGTGATTGCTTTGTTTTATTGGTATGTGATTGATGATGTATAAAAATGAAAAAAAAAACATCTCTAACTTCATATATTTTAAGCAATGGCAAGAAATAAGCCTCAAATCATACCAATCGCACTAAATAGCATGTGCATTGCATGTGTGAATTAATAAAGATTCAAAACCTGGAAGCTGAGAATGTATGAGAAAACTGATAGATACTCTAGTCTTGTAGCTACTCATTTAGCAATCTTATTATAACATGAAAGATTGAGTTTGAAGGTTGATGTTATGGTAGAGTAGTTGAATGGAGTGGAAAGTTTGCAAATAATTCATGTATTTGTCTTCAGTCCTGGAGTAGAGCACCTTTAGACCATTTCCTTCTAGTAAAAAATAAGTCATTTTCTAAGAACATAATAATCATAAAATGGTTATAACCAAGAAATGCTATCCTCCTTACTTGCAACAAGTATGTGTATAAGTTAGTTGGTGACTTTGGTTGGTATGTCTCTATTCTAAATGAATATGGAGGCGCCCCTCATTGTCTACATGGTAAAGATGTGGAAAGGCATTTTGGAAAAGACTAAAAATTTGGTTCTGTAAATATTCGTGGAGAGAGTCGAGAAAGCATCAAAACCCAATTTATGGGAAAGGTGGAATTGCTAGCAAACAAGAAAGAGGATTTTAATCTTGTATTTGATCATAAGCCTTGTACAATCATGTATGTTCTTTCCCAAGGTGAACAATGACTAATTATGACAACTTGAAAAGTGCAATCTGAAGAGTTGAATTAGCATAAATTTATGGAAACATATTGTGGCATGTACAACAATCCTGTAGCAGCAAGGCATGACAACAAATAGTCTCAGATCTGGAAGAAATTTTGAAGCTTTCCTTATATAGCACATTCACATGAATGAATATCCTACACAAGCAAATATTAAAATTCCAACCAAGGTGTCACATGAAAGAGAAATATGTGCCAGTCATTGAATATTCTCTCCAAGCTAATAAAATACTTGCCAAGCTAAGGAGTATTACCACCAAGCTAAATGTCCACCAAGAAAATGCCTACATGCCATGAGAAAATGCCAGTAGGCCATGAGAAAATGCCCACAAGCAATGGGAAATTCCTTCCATGCATAAGAAATGCTTTCCAGAAAAGAGGAAATTCCCACCAGGAAGGTAGAAATGCTCACTACTCATGAAGGAAATGTACACAATAGCCACCATTGGTGAGGAAATGTCCTCCAAGTATGAGGAAATGTATACTAGGTAATGAAGAAATGACCACCACTATTGAAGGGAAATCGAATTACAAAGAATGTATGCAAACATAAATCAAATTTGAAGTTAAATGTTGATGGGGTTCAACATTTTCCTAAGAGACTTGAATTTGTCTAGCATCATCATGCCCAAGTGGATTTCCAGTCTCATATATATGCTAATAAGAGAACTGCAAATCCTGAAATTGTTACACATAAATGGGAAATGACATATGATGCAACAATTACTAAAATAAAAAGGGAAGATACACCATTTCATCACAGTACTAGACATTGACACCCATTGGCACACTTTCAAGGGAACTTGTGGACTAGCTTATGATAGAATTGGATTAGTTCTCAAGGGTAGATTGAAAATAGACCAGCGCAACCTAGGTACATAAATGGGTTGCACCATTGAGAACATAATGGGAACAATACTAAATATCAAGAAGCAAGGAGAACAATCTCATTGGTAAAATTGGAAATTTTTTATCTAGACCTGCTAGAACCCAAGATTCTTATGGCGACAGAGATCTTCAAGAGCCCTTGAAGGGACTGAGTTCTTGCTTAAATGATGTTAAGGGTAAGTTGGTTGTATCTTATTGATCACACATAAATTAGTTGAATTCAAGAATCCTAAGCCTACACTTGAAAGATTTAATGATGGTGATATTAGCAGTCAAGATAATAAACAAGAATTTTATGTACACATGGACACTCTGAAATAGGAAGAATATTTTAGGAGATTAGATCATGTGCTATAAAGTGATCTGCTACCCACTGCAAAGAATAAAATCCATGTAATCAAGGAAATTTCATATTGTAATAGTCTGAGGAGAACATATCACATTACATAAATGGAGACAGAGGAATCAATGGAGTTAGCCCTATGTTGTAACTCAATTGCTCTAGGATCTAGAAATCATTTAGAGACAACTGGCTATAGTAAAATGTCTTATGTAGCTAGGGAGTGTTCTGCTGTAGGTTTACGGGAAGATGGAGAGAAACAAGAGAAAGGAATGCTTTTCACGTTGGATTCTATCTATTTCAATGATGATAGGTCGCATTGGGATTTGAATACCCCTATGGATTCTTGGTAAAAGAAACTAGAATTTGTAAATATTGATCTTAAACCTGAATTTTTACCTTCAAATACTGCAAACAATAAGAACTAGGAACATTTGTATGGGATTCAGGTACACATATTAGCTTCAGAAGCTAAGCATGATAGTGGAAAATTTGAACATGATATGCTGAGCAAGGTTTTACAGACAGACCAAGAAAAATTTCTCAGAAATCCTATCTTTTGGAAAGGATTTAGAACTTCTCTCAGACTTCAGCATGATGCCTTCTCAACTAGTGTAAGATGAACCATGCATATATCTGTAAGAGTGTTTCACTATCAGAGGAATCATTAGCTGAAAGGAAACTAAACCTCTCCATGGCACCTTCAGGAGGAGCTTGTGAATTAGTTATTAATTTTTCTTGTGTTGATGCCTAAGATGATAAACATTTCATAGAGAAACCTTCAGATTGCCTTTTGGAAGTAGACCCTTCCTTGCAAAGTGACAGTTAGTTAGATAATACTCCGATTGATGACAATGTAGATATGTTTGATAAAATTGAGTCTTCTGCTGATTGTAAGCAAGATAAGGAACCTGCAGAAGATAATTTTGAAGCAACTGATGGTACTAGTTACAAGGGCAACTTGAGTGGTCCTGAAACAACTTATGAAAATCCTGATCTTGTGCCAAAATAGTTCCCCATCTTCTCCAGCCAGGGATCTACATCTTATTAAAACTGTCAATGAGGACAACATTGTTGATGATGCAAATGTTGTGACTACCTGTGTCGTTGATGCTTGTGTGGAGGATATTAACACCATGAGGGAAAATCCTAGAAGCCCCAAGCTTGGATTGGACAAGCAATCTGCGGAGGATGCCACAAAAGTTGTCTTTAGCGATGACTGTGAGTTTGATGTTTATGATGATGAATATGAAATTGTTTCGAATACTGACAATATTTCGGATACTGAAAAGAAGATTGTTGAACAGAATGAAAATGAGCATTAAGTTGAAGAAGGAGAATACAGAGAAATAAGGCTTCATAATTGTGTTAAAGAAGATATAGGAGAAGAACTGGAAGATGAACATGTTGATTATGATGATTGCAATGGTAGAGATGCTGATGATCTTGGCTTGGATCTGGATGACAGAGGGAAATATGTGGAACATGAAAAAAACTGGGATGATGACCAACAGTCTGAAATGGAAGAAAAATATTACAGTGATAGTCATCATGAGGAACATGATTCACAATTTGACGGAGTTGTTCAAATCAGTCAAGCTGGGGCACAAGAAGGCACCAAATGTGAATCAGTGGAAGCTAAAATAGATATTCAACATACTACTAAGAAGCATGAATATAAAGGTGATAGCAGTGTATCTCAAACAACTGAAGTATTAGGAAAAGAAATAAATTTGGAGGTTGAACTGAAATGCCACCAAGATCAAAATAAAGGCGTTGCTGCAAAGTCAAGGGAAGGGAGGTTCTTTATACCATGGAAAAAATCATCTAGATGGGATCAATTGCCTCCATCTTGGAAGATTTCCCACACCAAGATGGAGTTGGGTAATGGCCAAAGTGTGTAATGCCCGTCAATGTTAATGCGCTTCGATGTTAATGTGATTTGAGGTTTGAGAGAGCAAAATTGGGAGATGGGAGAAGTGTGTAAGACCCGTCGACTTTGCAAACTCAATCATGTAAATTCTTCAAACACAATCAAACTTGCAGAGGTGTGAGAATTTTACCAAATACATTGTAGGGTTTAGGGTATCTCCTCTGCTCCTTTGCTCCTGTCGATTGCCCACGCCAAAAGAGGATTTCTCACTTGCCCACGCCAGAAGAGGATTGCACATGGAGGAATTCCCATGCCAAGATTTTGGGATGGAGAATGTTGGTGTTTTTGGGAAGGAGAATGCTATCAAGCTTTAGATGAAAGTGGAGGGTCGCAATGGTCCAAACTTACCATGACCATTCAACATCTTCAAAACCCTTGCAGACAATAACCACCCACACCCCAACTCACTGATCCAAATATAACCACTCACCCTGCCATAAAACAGAACAGGGTTAACACCATTCCATCATGAATACAAATGAATAAACGAATCAAAACAAAATTTATGGACAGATCAGCTAGATTGAAAAAACCACTTACTAGGTTGTTGTTCCATTAGTGACACGCGTTCCTTATAACCACCATAACCATCAGGGCACACCTGAGCTATGCTCATGGAACAGGCCCCATGACCAATAGTGTTAAACCACTACAGGAGATCTGCCTCCTCCCAAAACTCAAAACAAGTACGAAATGACAAATGAACAAGCCTGCAAGCAACGAAATCATGGAGTTTTTCCACACTAGAGCCTATAACCACCATAACGATCAGGGCAAGCTTGAGCTATGCTCATGGCACGGGCCCCATGACCACGGCCAACGTTAAACCACTATAGGAGTTCTGCCTCCTCCCAAAACTCAAAACAATGAAATGACAAATGAACAAGTGCCCAAGCAACCAAATTGTGGAGTTTCGATGGCCTAGCTGGGTACATCTCGATTTTAGGTTTTAGTCCAATTTTTCCAAGTGTTTAAATTTTTGCACCCACCTCATATAGTGACCACGTCTTTTTTCACTTATATCCACAGGCCATTGGATATCCGACTGCCCATTATATCAATTTACTTTTTCATCAAATTTCATAACTGTGAAGGTGAATTCCGATGGCACAAACCTTTTTCGTCGGATGTTGTCGTTGGATTTTGGCCTCAAATGTTTTAGTGAGATGTGATAGGGGCCGACAGGTCACAGGCTAGCGTCCGATTGAAAGAAATAAAACATGTCACATTCGATGCAGAAGTAGAAAGGGATATTTTCTTGAAAGCACATGAGGCAATGAGGAAGCTGAGACAACCACCTCTTCACTAGAAAGAATTTACTTATTACATGCTGCTATCATTCGACACGATGAATTCCTAGAAAAAGGATAACAACTTAAGAGCCTTCCTAGAGAGTTTCCTGGAGCTGGAAAAAGATCAGGATGCATTGGCAAAGATATCTAACCTACTGTATCGATGGGAGGGTGCACGATAGGAGCAAACAGTCAATCGAATACATAAGAGAAATACAGGAAGAGAAATGCGGATGTTTGGGCATGTCAGAGCATTCGATGTCAACTCCATTATCTTGGATTTGGGGTCAGATGTAAACATCCTGACAAAACAGACCTGGGAAACGATGGGGAAACCATAGTTGGATTGGTCCATGGTACAACTGCGACTAGCAAACCAAAGTAAGGTCACCCTGATCGGTCGACTATGCAGGTCCCCATTGTTGAAATATTGTAACTTCAAAGAATATTATATTTGTATATTATTTATTCCGGAGATGTTCCATACCTCCGATGTGATTATACTATAAATCCGGAGATGTTTATTCCTCCGAGTTGGGTGTGGTAACTAGGGTTATTAGACCCACCATGTGGGGGTCGGCCCAGTCAGTTATAATGGGGTATTTAACCTAATGGTTAAATACGAGCCTACATGTACTTGTGTAAAATACATATCAGAGTAGTGTATAAATAGAGGAGGTGTGTTCCTCATTTGATACACTCACACACTTGAGGATAGCGCACTTGTGGAGGAGAGGTCTGCTATTGTGGAGGAGGAGATCATGTCTCAGGGTTTCATCTTTGTATATTTCTGGTCATCTATATTGAGGAAGCTTTGCTGGGTTTTCTACCCCATGAGGGTTTCCCAGGATAAATATCTGTCTCTTGTGTTTATGCTGTGCTTGTTGTTTCTTCAGTGATCCTGTATATGCTATTATTGTGAAATGGAATGTAATGCTGCTATTTTCTGTCTTAGCATATTGAATTTTAACATGGTATCAGAGCTAACCTGAAGGAAGACAAGGTATGGCACTAAAGACACTTGCTTTACTTACGACAATTTGAAGGTTAGGGTTTTACATAGCAAAAACCAGTCATCGTATCACTTTCGCTATAAATCCGTTTTGGCGAAGTTTTCGGATCTGAAATTGTTACAGGACGAATATTAAATCTCCAGGTACCTTGTTTCCAAAGGACAACCTCTAATTCGTTGTACTTTGTGATTTATGATCTGTACAATATAGGGTTTCTGCCTCTTCCAGATCTGAGCCAAAATCAGGTGACCTTGGGAAAAAGGTCATATCTTGGGCTAGGAAGCTCCAAATGAAATTTCGTAAAAATTTACAGGTAGTACACAGTCTGTACTATCTCAGAAAACGTTTTCAGAGGCCGAAGTTGAACCAGTGACACGTGGCACTCCATACAAGTTCGCCCTCCTGTATTATCCCATAAACAGGTCATGTTGCGACACTTGGAATAAATCTCTCTCAGAGAGTCCAATTGAGGTCAGAACTGTCAGGATGGAAATATAACAGGCGGAGCTACCTCAGAAAAGTTTTTCAGAGGCCGAAGTTCAAACAGTGACACGTGGCACGCCGTACAAGTTCTCTCTTATGTTTTATCCCAAAACAGGTCACGTTGCGACATTTGACATAACTCTCTCTCAGAGAATCGAATTGAGGTCAGACCTTTCAGTATGGAAAGATAACAGGTCAGGCTATCTCAAAAAACTTTTTCAGACCCTGTGGATTGAAAAGTTTGGAGTTACACCAGAAACAATCAGGTACATATTTCTGTCAAAACATAATTATTTTTGAATACCTTCATTCATGGCTTCCGGAATTTAGGGCTTTGAAGAAAGTTGGAATTTTTGTAAACGGAGACCACGGCTGAATGCTACTCATCAAAATAGAAATTTAGAGACCAAGATCAGATTTTTTGGTTGGGTAGAAGGCCGGGCTTGATCAAACCCTAGTTCGGGACTTTGATAAGAAAAGTGGAAAATTAGGGCTTCTGTAAAAATGGGAATTTTTGAAATCTGTGACCATGGCTGGAAGCTCCTCAAAAAAATAGAAGCTTAGAGCTTTGGATCAAACATTTTGATTGGGCAGAAGAGTGGGATTCACCAAACCCCAGTTCAGGGTCACGTCCAGTGAATCCGGAAGTTTCAAAGGCAAAATTGAGGAGTGAAACTTTGCAGTTTTCAAATTCTGAATATATCAGTTTGATCAGCTCATCAAGGCGCATATTTCTATCCTTTCGAAAGTTTGAAATTCAAAGTTTGAATTTTTGGGGTTTCTCTGACAAACCCATATCTAGCTCCAGGTCCAGTTCTTGCAAATCAAGTGGATAGGGTTAATCCTAGAAGAAGATGGATTGGTCACCTGCATAAGTGAAGGAGTTATTGTTTCAGAGGGAGATGAGGCTAAGGCTTTACATAAGGAGATTACAAGCGATCTCGACAGGTATGACTCATCGAGGTATGTTTTGAGATTTTTTCATGATTAAGTCTATGGTATGTTTGTCTTCATGTTATTACGGTTAGTACAATCTTGATTTTAGATTTGTTGTATCACCTTAACAAAATTATGAATGCATGATAGAAGATATTCATTGGTTAGGGTGTTGACACTTATGATTGTACTAATGCATTATGATGTTGTGTGAGGTTGATGTTGTCTACTAACAAGATACAGGTACATCACAAAAGACAAATCAGGCTCCATGACCATGAAAACATGAAGACAAAGACTCATCCATAATCTTTGTTCTACTTACGAGGTATGTATGACTTTGTTATATTATGCTTAACCTATGAGACATGCAGGTTCTAGCTCAGGATCTCTAAATCATTGAAGAGATTGTTTAGGTATGTTGTACATAACCAAGTAGGTATACTAATCCAGGTATGTTTCCCATGAATCTTACCTTGTGTTAGGATCCCTTATATAAGTATACTTGGAATGATTGGTTATGCTTATTCATAAAGTTAGTAATCAAGGGATTATGCATATTATATCTTTTATCTTGATTGATGATATGCATGAGTAAAAGAAGACTTCCCTGAAATCTTGAATACTAATGTTTATTAACTATAATCATGACTATACATTTTCAAGATTATTTAGTACTATAATGTTTTGATAGCATTTAGAATATACTAATGAGTGTATGTTTGTGTATGAGATCATGAGGATGACTCTTGAGCATGCACAGTGGTACAAAATGAATAGAAGTTCAAAAGACATACAGAAGATCAAGCGGGAGGCAGCCACACAAACATAAAAGATAAGTATTTGAGTTGTTATCTGAAATAGTAATGATATTGCCTGTAATAGGTTGTATGCATATTTGTATTCCTATAATATATCATGCTGAGTGTAAATATTCATAGAACATTGAACAGTATACTACTAATATGCATATGATTGGTAAGTTGGACAAACATTCCATTGTTGCTTGTCTAGAATGAAACCTCTTTGCTGACATGCTGAGAGTTGTGCACACTCTCGATAGTATGTTCTGGTAGAGATGGAAGGCATCTAGATAGCCACTGTATGCATACAGGATATGGGAAAGTGTTGTGCCAAAGTATTGGTCAAAATAGTTGCATCACTATGTAAATGATATCTGTATGCATAATAGGTTATCATGTCAATATGATTTGATGATTATGAAGTATTACTAATCATGTACTTAATTTTGATTTGTAGGAAAGGTCATGAAGAATGATGGACATCGTACAAGTGGTGGATGTTCAAACAAGAAGATTTACAAATCAAACAAAATATAGAAGGCTCATGGCTAGAAGATTCTCTTAAAAAGGGGAAGAGAATCACAACAAGATGTTTGCTCCAAGTATGGTGTAATTAAAGAAGAAGTGTGAATCAGGTTCTGTATAGGTACCTAGGATCAATAATAAATTGATAAGCTTAATGATCACCATGGGTGATGTGGATCTCAACCTTTGCTACAAGGTTGAATATGATTTCTATACACAAATGACATGGATGCAAGAAGGAACTCACCACAAAGTTCGAATGATATTAAGGCTCATATTAGTAGACCCATCTAACAAGAGATGGCACAGATAGATATGCAGAAGATCATTCAATGCAGAAATGAAAATGAAAGATCTCAAATTGAAGCTTTACTTCCTAGGTCTGGAAGTATAGCAAGGCTCAGAAGGAATATTTCTCAACCAGAGAAAGTATGCTGAGAAATCTTGAGAAGACTTGATATGTTGGAATGGCCACTCTTATGGATTCCAACTTGAAGCTGTTAGGAGATGACTCATCAGAGTTAGTGGATATAACTCTGTACAGTCAAATTATTGGGTCATTGATGTATCTAACGTATACTAGGTTAGATATATGCTTTGTTGTGAACACCTTGAGTCAGTATCTAGTGGAAACTAGATGTGTTCACCCGATAATTGCAAAGCATGTGATGAGGTACATAAAGGATACGATAGACTTTGATCTATGCTATCTTGGAGATCATAACTTTAGATGGCTAATCAGATGCTGGTTGGGAAGAAAGTGTATCAGACAGGAAGAACACATAAAGAGGATGTTATTGTCTGGGATTAACCATGATCTCGTGGTTTAGCTGGAAGCAGTCTAGTGTGGCTCTCAGCACAAGCAGAATATATGGCTGCTTAGAAGCTTGGCTTCAGGATTGGTTTGAATTAGAGATAGAACCAACTGTGATCCTATGTGACAAATAGAGTTGTATGAAGATGACAAAGAATCTAGTGTTCCATGATAAGTCAAAGAACATAGGGATCTAATAAGATATGATGCAGAAGGAACTAAAGTTTGAATTTGTAACAGGTTACCGATGTACTAACCAAATCTCTACCTCAAGTGAAGAAGTTACCAACATACTAACCAAACCTCTGTCTCAGGTGAAATTTGAATACTTCCGAGACAAGCTTGGTATAGCTCAAAAGGACCCTCCTCGAAAGGGGAAGTAGTATAGTCACTGATGATGAGATTGTCTCATCGAACAACAAGGTCGATGATGAGGTAACCTGTTCTCTACACCTAGATACTTAGAAATATTTAGATTTAGGACTCTTATGCTTAGAATACTTTGTTTTACATGCTTTTGATGTTATATGTATTAGTAAGAATACATGCTTTTGATGATAGATGTATTGGTGAGAATACATGCTTTTGATGATAAGATGTATTGGTAAGAATACATACTTTTGATAACACATGTATTGATTAATGTACATGTATGGTTGAGGATACTTGTACTTGTATTGATGAGAATACATGTGGGGATTGTATCATCCTTGGACTTCGGTCCCTGAATAGATCCGTAGACGTATGGTCTCCGAAAATTAAGTCCTTAGTGGACAGGTAGGGATTGTATCATCCCTGGACTTTGGTCCCTGAATAGATCTGTAGACATATGGTCTCCGAAAATGAATTCCTTAGTGGACAGGTAGGGATTGTATCATCCCTGGACTTCGGTCCCTGAATAGATCCGTAGACGTATGGTCTCCGAAAATGAAGTCCTTAGTGGACAGGTAGGGATTGTATCATCCCTGGACTTCGGTCCCTGAATAGATCCGTAGACATATGGTCTCCGAAAATGAAGTCCTTAGTGGACAGGTAGGGGATTGGATCATCCCTGGACTTTCAGTCCTAAAGAGAGCCGTAGACGTGAGGTCTCCGAGAATGAAGTCCTTAGTGGACAGTTGAGGGGATTGGATCATCCCTGGACTTTCAGTCCTAAAGAGAGCCGTAGACGTGAGGTCTCCGAGAATGAAGTCCTTAGTGGACAGTTGAGGGGATTGGATCATCCCTGGACTTTCAGTCCTAAAGAGAGCCGTAGACGTGAGCTCTCCGAGAATGAAGTCCTTAGTGGACAGTTGAGGGGATTGGATCATCCCTGGACTTTCAGTCCTAAAGAGAGCCGTAGACGTGAGGTCTCCGAGAATGAAGTCCTTAGTGGATAGTTGAGGGGATTGGATCATCCCTGGACTTTCAGTCCTAAAGAGAGCCGTAGACGTATGGTCTCCGAGAAGTGGGGATTGTATCATCCCCGGACTTAGGTCCCTGAATTGATCCGTAGACGTGAGGTCTCCGAGAAGTGGGGATTGTATCATCCCCGGACTTAGGTCCCTGAATTGATCCGTAGACGTGAGGTCTCCGAGAAGTGGGGATTGTATCATCCCTGGACTTAGGTCCCTGAATTGATCCGTAGACGTGAGGTCTCCGAGAAGTGGGGATTGTATCATCCTCGGACTTAGGTCCCTGAATTGATCCGTAGACGTGAGGTCTCCGAGAAGTGGGGATTGTATCATCCCCGGACTGCGGTCCCTGAATTGATCCATAGACGTATGGTCTCCGAGAAGTGGGGATTGTATCATCCCCGGACTTCGGTCCCTGAATTGATCCGTAGACGCATGGTCTCCGAGAAAGTGATTTTTGATGTGGTTACTTGTATCGGTAGGATACTTGTATTGATGATGTGGTTACTTGTATCGGTAGGATACTTGTATTGATGATGTGGTTACTTGTATCGGTAGGATACTTGTATTGATGATGTGGTTACTTGTATCAGTAGGATACTTGTATTGATGATGTGGTTACTTGTATCGGTAGGATACTTGTATTGATGATGTGGTTACTTGTATCGGTAGGATACTAGTATTGATGACGTGGTTACTTGTATCGGTATGGATACTTGTATTGATGATGTGGTTACTTGTATCGGTAGGATACATGTATTGATGACATGATTACTTGTATCAGTATGGATACTTGTATTGATGATATGTATACTTGTATTGGCATGAATACTTGTACTAATGATGTGGATACTTGTATTGTTATGGATACCTGTGTTGATGACGATGCTGATGATCGTGTGATGACGATGCTGATGATCGTGTGATGACGATGCTAATGATCGTGAGATGACGATACTGATGATCGTGAGGATCCAGATGTTGATGTTGTTGTAGTTGTTCGAGTGCTGCAGAAGATAAAGACTCAGTACTGAAGATGTTGATGTTCCAGTATTGAAGATGTTCCAGTAACTGCTTGAGTTACTGATGATGTTGAGAAAGCTTCCAATGATTTATAGATGTATCATGTATGATGTTGATGACTCCTTTCTCGTGTAGATACTGTTATAATATCCTTCTCGTTAAGGGGGAGTGTTGAAATATTGTAACTTCAAAGAATATTATATTTGTATATTATTTATTCTGGAGATGTTCCATACCTCCGATGTGATTATACTATAAATCCGGAGATGTTTATTCCTCCGAGTTGGGTGTGGTAACTAGGGTTATTAGACCCACCATGTGGGGGTCGGCCCAGTCAGTTATAATGGGGTATTTAACCTAATGGTTAAATACGAGCCTACATGTACTTGTGTAAAATACATATCAGAGTAGTGTATAAATAGAGGAGGTGTGTTCCTCATTTGATACATTCACACACTTGAGGATAGCGCACTTGTGGAGGAGAGGTCTGCTATTGTGGAGGAGGAGATCATGTCTCAGGGTTTCATCTTTGTATATTGCTGGTCATCTATATTGAGGAAGCTTTGCTGGGTTTTCTACCCCATGAGGGTTTCCCAGGATAAATCTCTGTCTCTTGTGTTTATGCTGTGCTTGTTGTTTCTTCAGTGATCCTGTATATGCTATTATTGTGAAATGGAATGTAATGCTGCTATTTTCTGTCTTAGCATATTGAATTTTAACACCCATTGAGATCGAGGGACTCAAAACATACACAGACTTTAATGTGATCGATATTGTTGACAACACAATCCCCTATCTAGTGCTGCTAGGGATAGACTGGGCGATGGAGAATTAGGCTATTATCAACTTCAAGAAAAGAACTATCTCGTTCAAGAACCCTGAGATAAGGGTAGTCACACTCCTTGACCCCACGGAAGGGCAGAGATATGTTGAGCCAACAAGGGATGAATTCACTAAGGGATGGGACAATCTTTACAACATCTCCGAAGGCTACAACAACCCTACTGTAGATGGAGAGTTAGGGTGGCGCAGTAGTAGTTCGGCGTCGTCAGATTCAGAGGAAGCACTTGAAAATTGGTAGAATCAGCTGCATGAAGTATCGTTTAGGAGGTGTGCATGGATCACTCAGTCACTACGATGGGCATCTACAGAAGAGTGCGAGATACCAATGTATGAGGGATTTCCCAACTTGGCTACATTTATCACTGAATTTGAAGAAAAAGTGGTAGAACCACGGCGACTATTGGCCTTGGAGGAAGCCCTGAAGGCTACACCAGCGCGATGGTGGGCGGCGCACAAGTCCACAATAACTAACTAGCCACTATTTCGACACCCAATGAGGGTTAGGTTTGGAAACACTGAAGGATACTGCGGAGATCTGAAGGAACATTTGAATGAATGTGAAACCAAATGGGTACCATGAGCGAAACATTAATGGTCCCACGGATTTATTCACACACTGGATGAAGTACCGTAGAGTTGGTATATTGCAGCAGAACTGTGACATGAAACAAACTCATGGGAACAGCTAACAATTGGCTTTATCCAAACGTTTAGTTTCTTCGACGAAAACCCCTTCATCCACAGCACACTACAAGTGGTCCGGGAGAAAGAATTCAATGCAGTTCCGATGGAGAAACCTATGGGACTTCAATGGACTGCGACACCCCAAATGCTGATGGAATGCCACAACATAACATGAGAACCAGATGATGAGGATGACCCAAGGGATATGTACATCCAAGATTCAGAAGGAATTTGCAAAGTCGAGGCACCAGATATGCCTTCCGACAAATTTTAGCAACCATTGCGAATCAAGAAAGTGAACATTGGGTCAGAAGAGAATCCCAAGTTCGCGAGCATCAAAGAATATTGGGATGACTCGACTATTGCAAAGATGACTGACCTATTGCTCGAGTTTCAGGACTTGTTTCCGACAAAATTCTCGGATATGAAACGAATTTCAAGGGACCTAGGCGAGATGAAAATCCCACTAAAACCTGATGCGAAGCCAGTAAAGCACAACCTTATAGGTTGAATCCGAGGTATAAGGAGTGGGTGAAGGCTGAGATTGAGAGAATGCTGGAAGCAGGAATTATAGAACCGATGGAGGAATCAGAGTGGATCAGCTCGATGGTGGTCCAAGATAAAAAAAATCGGTGAAGTCAGAATCTGTGTCGATTTAAGAAAGTTGTGATGCATGCCTACACGATCCATTCCCTACACCGTTTACAGATGAAGTATTAGAAGAAGTGGGAGGTCAGGAAATATACTCCTTCACAGAAAGATTCTCAGGCTACCACCAGATAAATATTGCAAAATAGGATCGGTACAAAACAATGTTCATCACTGAATGGGAATATTTTCAATATACGGTAATGCCATTTGGCCTGAAGAATGCACTGGCAATTTTTTCAAGACTAGTAGTTGCGTTCAAGGATTATATCCAAAAATTTCTCACAGTTTACATGGATGATTGGATAGTGTACGGGTTGATCGAGGATCACGTCGCAAATCTGAGGTTGATGCTAGAACGATGTCAACAACACTAGATTTCGTTGAACCTAAAGAAGTGCATTTTCTGCGCTCCGTTTGGGATTTTGCTAGGGCACATAGTTTGCAGGGAAGGAATGTTGGTCGACCCTGCAAAAATCGCAATTATTGTTGACCTACCAACGCCAACAAAATTCAAGCAATTAAGAGCGACGTTGGGACACATCGGATACTACAAGAATTTTATTAGAGGGTATGCAACAATCATGGCACCGATGGAAAAGTTGTTGAAGAAAGACACCAAGTTTGAATGGAATGAAGAGTGCCAGAAGAGTCTGGATATATTGAAGCAAAGATGGTTGTAGCACCCATACTAGAAATTCCATATTGGATGAAGGATTTCCACGTTTATGTCGATGCATCATCAGTCGCACTGGGATTCATATTGGCCCAGCCAGGAGAAGGAGCGATAGACCACCCGATTGCATTTGCAAGTAGAAAGTTGTCTACTGTGGAGAAGAATTATACAACCACAGAAAGGGAAGGTTTGGCGATGGTCTATTCCTTACAGAAGTTTCGACACTATCTCTTAGGGGGGAATTTCAAAATGTTCACCAATCTTCAGCACTCAAATACCCAGTGAACAAGCCTGTGTTGGGGGGGGAATCTGTTGATGGTTGTTACTCTTCCAAGAATTTGACTTCGAGATAATTGTAAATCCTAGACGAATGAATGCAGCACCACACCATCTGTCACGGATAGAGTCCGTAGAAGAGCCAAGGAACATTGACGAAGGATTTCCTGATGCTCAGTTGTTCAGGGTCAGAATGGTCAACAAGGAAGGCATCGGAGGAATTCAATACCAACCAGAAGAAGAAATTAGTCATCATAGTTGCATATTTCCAACTGATTGCAAGGAAACTATATAATATGGGACTAGATGAGATACTTCGACGATACATCCCTCTGCATGAACAAGAAAGGATTTTAGCAGAAGCTCACGATGGAATCACAGGAGGACACTATGGAGGACGTGCTACTGCTAGGAAGATCCTTCAAGCGGGACTATGGTGGCCAACAATGCATGGAGATGCTGTGGACTACGCAAAAAGATGCGACGTATGTCAAAGGATAGGGAAGCTGTCACGAAGGGATGAAATTCCATTAGTACCTCAATTGACACTATAGGCTTTCGACAAGTGGGTAGTTGAATTTGTGGGACCCATCAACCGACCAGGAAAAAGAACAGGGTCGCGCTACATAATTACTGCGATAGATTATTTAACGTGCTAGGAGGAAGTTTCATCGGTAAAGGACTGTACAGCTGCGACTGCAGCAAGATTCCTCTTCGATAATGTGGTCACCAGGTTTGGGTTCCCAAAGATACTAATGAGTGACTAGGGTACTCATTTTGTTAATCAGACCATCGCAGCAATGACGGAGGAATTTCAAATTCAACACAGGAAGAGCACCCCATATCATCCACAAGCTAATGAGACATTTGAGGCATTCAACAAAATCTTGGAGCATGCACTCACGAAGATGTGCAACACAAACCGTGACGATTGTGATTTAAAGATCCCCACGATACTCTAGGTGTATCGCACAACTTGCAAATGAATGACAGGACATACCCCATTCAAGTTAGTCTACGGACATGAAGCAGTAATTCCAATGGAATATATCATCCCAAGTCTGCACATCGCATCAGCTACAAATATGAGCGACGATGGAGCGATTGAAGAACGATTGGCACACTTGGTACAACTTGATGAGGATCGATTCTTCGCAGGATTCCATCAAAAGGTAGAAAAATATTGACAGAAGGCATGGCACAACTGCCACGTCAAAACAAAGCATTTCCAGCAGGGTGATATGGTCCTACTATACTACAGTAAGTTTGCAAAGTATCCACGTAAGCTGTATATGCATTGGTTGGGTCCTTATGTCATAAATTTTGTTACCGATGGAGGAGCAGTGCAGTTACAAAGATTAGATGGGAAATTATTGACCAATATAGTAAATTGGAATCGGTTGAAACCCTATAGCCATGATCAGGTGCATAGCAATTGAGAAATAGGTAAAAAAAAAAACAATTATGACAAAAAGTGGGAGACATGGCCATACGGGTCGCTCGTCGATGATTAGCACGCAAGAGTCCAATCAGCGCATGACTACTGCAGCTAAGCATCACCGAAATATGACTGAGTTGGATGATGACACACTTGAGGATAGAATCTTATCGCTATGGGAAATATTTCATGAATGATTCGATAATCAGGCATCAAGGACACCAGGAGCAAGCATAAATACAGGCACAGATATTGAAGGATGTAAGTCAAATGAAGAGAGTCAATAAGTCGGATGAAGAGAGTTAATAAGTCGAATAAGAAAGTCCAAGGAAGCCGTCGAAAAAGGAAGTGGGATAGTTGCAATGGTACATTTCGTTTCCAGTGGAAGCACCCAAGGTGCGCTAAGGGAAAGAACAACAAGTGTTCATGAGCAACCATTAGATGGAGAGGCACCAGGTATCAGGGAAAACAAAGATGAGGTCATACCCGATATGTCTAAGCAAGTTTTGAGCATTAGAAGAGCAGTGGTCCCTCTGACCTCAGAAGTACAAAGATAAAATGAACGCCGACACCAGCAAAGGATGATCAAATGTGTGAAACAGATGTGCCGAACCACTACGTCCACTCCACAAGTTGGCACTGTCAAGAAATTTATGTCCATTCGCAAGCCAGGGTCAAAGGAAATAGATTACCGCAAAGGAATAGATGATGAAGGTTCCAAGAGACTGGAGGATGAGTTCAAGAAGTACATGATAGTGACCAAGAGACTAAAGGATGAGTTCGAGAAGTACATGACAACGAGCCTCAGATGGAAATAACAGCCTCAGAAGTATAGAATAGCAAAGGATGAGAACAGTTCCAGTAGAGCCAGCCAAGGTGGCTCGAGGGTGAGCCACAAGTTTGTGTTGGGGGATTATTAGAACGGGGTTAGTACGCATGAAGTGCGGAAGCTGACAGCAACGAAAACGGACCATCCCCGAAAGAAAGGACCATTCGCGGAAAACAAGGAGCCGATGAAAGCGCAAGATTGGTTTAGTTAGTTAGAAAGGGTCATTTGGACAATTTTGTAACCGCCATAGTTGGCTATAAATAGGACTATGAATGTAAGCCTAAGGGAATCCTAGTATGAGATCATAAGTGATCGATAGATGTGTGGATGAACTTTGTAATGTTTTGCTCTGTTTTTGGCAGTTTTGTATGGATCCGCAATAATTTGTTTTGAACTATCCCTGTGAAGCTTATCTTGCAGGTTTTTGATGAATTAATGCATTCATATGTTTGGATTTGTCTTTTTTATCTCTGTTTATGTCCAATGATGAATACTGTGTCATATTTGAATGTTGTTGTTCTGTAATTTCCGATTGATGCAATCGCCAATTTTAACCTATTAATGCGAATGTTGAATACCTAGCGAATATGCGAATGATGAATGTATGTTTGAATTTCAAAGCATGATGCGAATGTGAATCTCTGGTTTCTGTTGCAATAGAATCAGAATACATGCATGTCCTTTCCCCACTGCAAAAACCTGGTTTCTGCTGGAAAGGGTAAAACCTTTCTGGTTCAGTGCTTAAGGGTGTTTGGTTGGTGTTTGTTGACGATAGTGCGAAGTGAACCCCTGACGACAGAACTGTGTCAACATCGAGCACCATACCCTCTAGCAGGAATATGAAGAATCTAAAATCCAATTAGAGGATGCATTAGAGGCCAAACACCAGGAGCACCAAGCTAACATTGTTACAGAACATATAGTCGCAAACCTCTATGACCCGATGAGAGAAATGTGGCTCAAAGTTCAACACTACCTTTCCACTACATTTGAAGAAATTTCAGTTCTTACACCACAAGAAATCCTTCATCTCCTTTGTGTGAAATCTATATCAAAGTAGGCTCTAGTATCTAAATATTACCTCACAATCAAGAATTTATGCTCACTATGCAAGAAATAAGTGCAAAAATAATTCTGAAAAACAAATGATAAAAAACCAGTCACAAATGATAAAAAACTAGTAATATAAATGATAAAAAACCAGAGATAAAAATGATCAAATTATAGGTTTATTAACTGTACAACTGAAAAATGAGTTGTGATCATCCTTATATAAAATTTGGAAGAATTTGATTACCTTGGGAGGCATCTAAAAGTGGCTAGATTAGATTGAACCTCAATCCCCCCTAGGTTGAAAAATAGGCTCCCAAATCACCCCAAATTGGTATGAATTGTCCATGTGAACGTTGGGTGAGCATGGGAGGACATAAATGTGTCTCACACATGTGGTGGATAGGATTGGGTGGAAGTTAGGTAGGAAAGGGCAGGCCAAAATAGCCAAGAAAGGGACAAAATGTCCACATACAATGCATGGGAACCCTAAGTCAAAGTCAGATCCATAAAACAGGGGATAAGGGATCCTTTTCTCAATGAGTGGCAATAAATGCTATAGGTGGACATAAATAGGGTGCCCAATAGCTATATTTGACCATATTTTGGCCCATAAGTGGTGGAATGGTCATAATTAGCCCATAACTAACTTCTAACAACATGGGATTGTAATTATTAACCTATTTTGGACCAATTAATCAACAAAATGATGTATGAATAGGGTCCTAAGGTGTAATAATGTTCTAACACCCCCCCATAAGCTAGACTTTGGTATTCAAACAAAATCAAGGCCTTGGAAATTAAGGCTCAAGTCACCTTTTACAACATCAATTTTTATTTGTCCATGTAACTAAGGTAAGGAGGAAAAAAACATGGAAAATAAAACCTCCCCTCTAAAATGGACATAAAAAATATTTGGAAAATGTAACCAGTATTCACCATGCATCACTCATGTAATGTCCCCCATTTTGACCCTTGTAATATTTTGGGCTATAATGTAAATAATGTATGCATATTATGTATGATTCCTAGCGTGGAGCTCAAGGCCAAGGCCCCGCTAGTGAATGCTCAATCTAGAAGAGGCAAGTATTTGATATTATGCTACCCATGTGCTAGTGAACCATGGGAATTGTAAATATGAATTTTAATATAAAATCCCACAACTAGCTATGCAATGCAACAAGAGATGGGGGCATGATGTTACAAGGAAATTGGGAGGGGAATATTCAAACCCTTGATCCAATCAAGTCAAGCCAAGTGTCAATAAGAGAACCCTCAACTACCCATGCTGACTTTTGTACCCAATCATTTAATCTCCCAAGAGTTGGTTGAGGTAGTTAATGCCTTGGGGAATGGAGAGGTATGGCGATCCAAAATCGGGTATGGGCAAGCCACCCTGCATGGAAATTCATGTTTGGCTTCTTAGGAAAGAAAAGAGCCATGAATTGCTCCCCAGGCCATTTCCCATCAACCAGCTTTGCACTCCCACGAGCTAAGAGCTACTTGGGTGTTTTTCTCCATGGTTTTTGCTGTGTTTCCTTCATTATCCTAGCTGGGAAGGGCGTTTTTGTGTGGTATAACAGTGGGGAATAAAGGGAAATCGATTTGGGGACCATAGAGGTTGTTTTGGCTCACAGATTGTTGGTATATCTGTGGGAGAAATCGTCTTCTTCCCTATGGTCGATTTTCCCTCTCACAAAACCGTTTTTGGTGTGCCTACGTTTTTGGGAAAACGCCTATCCATCTAGTTCCTAAGTCCCACTGCTGAAAGTGTGTTCCAGACCCCATATCTGATTTTGGTGTGCAAGAGAATGCTGGGGTTGAGTTGGGTATCCATTGCTTTGGGCTGTGCTATGCTTAAGGGTTCCCTTTTTCTTGTAGATATCATGCCCAGCTTGGGGGTGGTCTCTGAGTGCTAAAAGAATACAGGTTGGGCAGAGACCTATGGTTGGGAGGAATGTTGCAGCGACATATCTAGTGGTTTGGGGCAGCATTACACCAAGATGAGTATTTTGTTGTGTTTTACTTCTACAATGTTTAAATTGATGGTTATTTTGATATGCTGGATGAGTATGAAATGTGTGTGGATGATGTTTAATTCGTTGTGTATATTCAATTGATTTGCATCTGCACCCATAGGCATTTTATTGTAATGCCATAACCTTTATTCATGATGAATTTGGCTAAGTTATTTTAAAAGCACGGATCTTAGTGCCATGTTCCCTCCCTTGCATGGGATAGATAGGTGGGTACATTACAACTCACCCCAAGGAGTGATCTAAGGTAAGTGAAGTTCATCTTAGTGAAACTCTTGGTGAAGATATCAACAATTTTCTCAGCAGAAAGGAAATACTTCAATGCAATAATCTGGTAATGCACCAAGCCTCGAATTTAGTGCATGTGGATCTCTATGCGCTTGGTTCTCTACCTCTGTAATGGATCAGTGGATATTTTTATTGTACTTTGATTATCACACCAAATGACTGTGGGTGAATCAAACACAAATCCAAATTCTCCAAGAATGCCTTGCAACCACACACATTGTGTAGTTGCATTCACCACTCCCCTGTTTTCGGCCTCAGCTGAAGATAAGGAGATGGTGTGATGCTTCTTAATAGACCAGAAAATGGGACCATGTGAAAGAATAAACACATAATCATAAGTAGACTTTCGATCAAAACTATCTCCATCCCAATTAGAATCAGTAAATCCAACTAGTTCAAGTGATGAACCAACTGCATAGTGTATGCCAAACTGCTTGGTACCTTGCACATAATGCAAGATCCTTTTGGAAGCATTCCAATGGAGCTCATGATGCTCTTTCATGTTCCTTGCAACATCCCCAACAACATACGACAAATCTAGTCGAGAGTGTGTGAGATACAACAAGCTGCCAACTAGTTGTCTATACATGAACTGTCAACCAATGGTGAAGAACCCCAATCAAGAAGCTTAACTCCATAAATGAATGGGAATTTTTCATACTTACATTCAACCATTTTAAAATTCTGTAGCAGATATGAATCATATATTGATTGAGAGATGGTGATCCCATCAACAGTTTTCTCAATCTCCAAACCCAAAAAATGTTTCAACAATCCTAGATCTGTCATGGAAAAAACACTGTGCAATGCATCTTTAACTGAGCCTAGTTATTTGGTGTAGCTACCAGTGATCAATAGATCATCAACATACAGTACAATAACCAAAATAATATCACTAACATGATGCATGTAAAAATTTGGATCATACTTACATCTCTCAAACCTCAATGATAGCAAAAAATTGTCCATCTTGGCATACCAAGGTCTAGGAGCTTGCTTGAGACCATAGAGGAACTTATTCAACCTGCAAACAAGTGTATAATATTAAATTAATCCTTCAGGTTTCTGTATATATATCTCCTCATCAATATCCCCATGAATAAATTCATTCTTCACATCCATGTCATGAACCTCCCATCGCTTGGAAGCTGCAATGGCTAAAACTAGCCCGATTGAGTCCATATTTTCCACAGGTGAAAATATATTTGTATAGTCCACTCCATGGACTTGAGAGAATCCTTTGGCCACCAAACTGCGCTTATAATTCATATCAAAACCATCAGATGCCATTTTGGTCCTATAAACCCATTTACATTGCACTAGTTTCCTCTTGGGAGGAAGAGGGACCAAATCCCAAGTTTCATTGTCATGGAGCGAGTTCATCTCTTCTTGCATGGTTGTTTGGAATATTGGGTACTTTTATGCTTCTGCATATGATCGAGTATCAGATCCAACCATAAGGAAACACCTCCCATGAATATCTGTATCACAAGATGCAAAGGCATTGTGAAACTGTGATTTAGTCTTCCTAGGATCTTGAGGATCACCTGCAAGCTCACCAGCAACTTGTATGGTTTTCTTAGCCCACTTGGGCATTGTAGGAGGGTATTGATATGCATACATATCATCATCTTCATCCTCCATATAAGAATCAGAAAAATTATAGAAATAATCATCACTTACATCCTCTTCATGCAGGGGGTTTGAGCATTCCCCATCACCTTGTTTTGCTGCATGCATGAGCTCTCCTTCGAACTGGACACTCCTCTCAATGAAATTTTTATGAGTGGATAAGTCAAATAGATTGTATCCATTTGCATATTATGCATATCCAACCATGATGGGCTCTTTTCTTTGGGGTTGCAGGGCCTTTCTCTTTTCTGGAGGAATTCTATCCCATGCGCTTGATCCCAACAACCTGAAATGTGACACATTTGGCTTGTGTCCATTCCAAGCATCAAATGGAGTCATTCATTCTAAGTATTTTTGTGGTTCTATATTATGAACATATGCAGCAAAATTCATGGCTTCAACTCATAGTTTAGGAGATAAAGACTTAGCCTCCATCATGCATGTGGCCATCTCCTTCAGTGCTCTATTCTTGCACTCTGCAACACCATTTTGATGAGGTGTGTAGGGCACAGAATGTTGCATCTGGATTCCATTTGATTCACAGAGCTTCTGAAGGTCCTTATTATTGGTTGTGAACCTCGTTCCTTAACTTTCTCTTACTGACCCAGGTTCTGTGCAGTTGGGGTCCAACAAAACCCTTCTTCGTCATCCCTTTCGGCAATAGTCTGTGAATAGACTAAGGTCTCACCCAAGGCGAAGTTATAGGGGATTAAAAAATTAGGTTTCTGTAATTAGGTGATGCGCGGTTAATAGACTAGTGGATTGCACGAAGTTACACCTACTTCACGTCTACCTCTTATACTATAGCGCACATTGGGATTGCGCACTTTAAACGACGATTGAACAATATGACATCGCAACACTGGACTATGCTTCTCAACAAATACCCACTCTATAGACTTCGGTGACCTAGTTTTTCTTATGTGATTATGCATTCAAAATACTCAGAACTACTTACACATTCAAGCATATGTGTTCGACACTTAACATATTATTCTCATCACTCACTTATGTGGAAAATACATATAAAAGCGAAGACACATACAACTATAAACATTAACTTAACCATAAACATAAGCAAACACACAGATTCAATCACACAACATGGTATTTATGTGGTTCACCCCCCAGATGGGAGCTACATCCACGAGAAATTATGTTTATATTATGAGAAGGGTTCAATAGTTCCATTCTGTGCACTCAGCTGCAGACTCTTTTCTCTACAATAGGTCTCTGCGCACACAACTGCAGAGCCTCTTTCTCTCTTCAGTGGGTCTCTGTGCACACAGCTGCAAAGCCTCTTTACAATACTTATTCTTTCAAAATACCTAATAGAGATCAACAAAAATCAACCCTTCCCTTAAAAAAAATTCTCCTTTTTTTATAAATCGTGCCCGCAAGTCACATCTTTACAATGAACATGGGCCAAAAACCCTATGGTACCAAAAATCCCCCAAAGTGGTGCAGTTACCCCGCTAACCCAGCCTGTCGTAGTCGACAGCTGCTCCACTTGCCTTTGGTCTCCTTTATGTGCCACTCCTGGATCTGACTCCCTTCTGAGAGTCGCAGTTCCCACGGAACGACTCTAACTACATAGTGGCCTATCCCTTTCTGCCACTTTTACCCTCTTGTTGTTGTTGAACCATCATTTTGCCTCTAACGGTTTCCACCACTCTGGCTGATAGGTCACTTTCATCTTCTTCCACATTTCTCCTTACCCAAATCTCAGGAATCATGGAGTTGCTTACCCAAAATAGGTCATTGTTGGACCTCACTTTACTTATATTCTTTTCCAAAAATAGCTGTTGCACTGGAACTACGCATCATCAAAACTGCGGCATGCTTAGACTTCGCATTCCCAACTGTGCTTTCTTGCCAAAAAATGTTCCAACTTGGGCCACGCCCAACACTTATTCACATACTCCCTTCCATTATCAGTCCTCAAGACCTTCATCTTTCTCCCACATAAGTTTTCCATAGAAGCTTTGAAAACTTTGAAAGATTGGAAGGCTTCATATTTTTGTTTGAGAAAGAACAACCAGCAATATCTTGAGAAGTCATCAATGAAAGTTAAGACATACTTTGATATTCCATAGTAGGGTTTAGGGAGAGGACCTATCATATCTGAATGGACCAAACCAAGTGGTTGATCATCCCTTCTTTCCTTCCCCTTCTCATACTTTCCCTCAACATGCTTCCCAACAATGCACCCTTCACAAGTGCCTTTGGAAAATCTGATTTGTGGAAGGCCTTCAACCATCTCTTATTTGCTCAATGCTTGAAGATATACGTATTTGAGGTGTCCAAACCTATCATGAAAAATCTTGATGACTTTATTATCATGTGACAAAATTGCATTTGGAGAAGAGTACTCAAGAAAATGAGAGAACTTGTACATTCTAGAATCATGGTCTACAATACCAACTACAACAACTTTTCTAGTAGAAATTTATGATATTTCCACACCATCTTGAGTGAATATCACTCTCTTGGAAGAACCAGTGTGGGTCATTTGGTATACAAAGATTAAGTTTGCTGCAATATCTGGTACATACAGTACATTACTGATGTACCCATTTTCTAAAGTGATTTTCCCAATGCCTCTAGCTAGGATTTCTGAGTCATCTCCCATGAGAATGGATGGACCATTGTAAGGAGAAAGAGAATAGAAAGAATATTTTGTAGAATCCATGTGCCTTGAGGCACCTGAATATATGATGAAGGAAGAAGATTATGAGGTACTAGCCATCAATGCATGGCACCTCTCTTTGTCTTCAGAAACACCCTATTTCTTCTTTGAACTTTTTGGAAGAGGAATGTTATTATTTTGTAGGAGATGGGTGATCATATCAATAGTTTTCTTCATGCATGCACTCTCAGGGTTCCAACCCTTTTGACAGTAGGTGCATTTGGTATTTTATTTCTTCTTTCCTTTGTCTTTGACAGGATTCGAACCCCCATCATAATATTTGGGCCTCTCCCTATCTTTCTTCTTCTCTTATGGTTTCGAACCCTTGATATTTTTCTTTCCTCTTGCTTTTCTCGAATCTCCAGCACCAAGAAATTGGTCCTTTTGATTAATGGAACCCATTAGAACCAACTTATCTTGATCTTGAGTTAGCATCTCCATGAAATCAGCCAAATATGGCTTATTCCAATTGCGAAATGTAAGTTTGGTGGAGTAAAATGTAAAGACAAAGACTGAGTTCTCAGGACCCAACTTCGAAAGGATGGACAGAACCAACTGTTCTTCTTTCTTATCAATGCCACACTGTTTGATTTTCAAAACCAAGATCTTGAACTTGGTGAAGAAATCCTTGATGGATTCGAAGTTTCTTAGACTCAGTGAGATCAACTCATTTTCAAGTTGATGGCCCCTAATATTACCAGTCTTCCCAAAAAAAGACACAAGCTTGAGCCATGCTTCACTTGTTGTAGTAAGACTATCAATATGAAACAAGAGGTATCTTGAAATACTGAGACAAAGCATTCCAAATACTTCATCCATTCTGTTAAAAAAATTGGACTTCTCTACTCCAGAGTTTGGATGAAACTCAGTCCCCATGGTGATTCTGAAGAGACCCTTGGATCTCATCTAGCTAACCATTTCGGCCTTCCGTTCAAAATAGTTGAATGGAGTGAGCAAATTTACATGAGATTGCTCCATCTTATGTAGCTTGCGCACTTGGTGACAATGTACACTTTGAACCTGCAATGCAAAACTCTCAACACTCAAGAGGGGATCTAAACTAACCGATTCGAACCCTGCTTGATAGAAGGAACATTCGGGAGAGCATCACACACTGGGTAGAATCCAAAGGATTTATCCAATGGGCTCAAGGAAATGGCCCCCAGGACTTCTTTGGTTTCTGCACTGCTTCTGGTGCACTTCTAAAATAGTCTTGGTTCGAATAGAAGCTCCAAGAGATATGATACCATGTGAAATCTATATCATAGTAGGATCTAGTGGCTAAATACCTGATAATAAATCATTTATTCTCACTGTGCAAGAAATAAGTGCAAAAAGAATTCTGGAAAACAAATGATCAAAAACTAGTCACAAATGATAACAACCCAATAATATAAATGATCAAAAGTAGAGATACAAATGATCAAATAACAGGTTTATTAACTGTCCAAACCATAAATGAGTTGTGATCATCCTTATATAACATTTGGAATAATTTGATTTCCTTGTGAGGAATCTACAAGTGGCTAGCTTAGATTGGATCTCAATCCCCCCTAGGTTGACCAATAGGCTCCCAAATCACCCCAAAATGGTACGAATTGTCCATGTGAACATTGGGTGAGCATGGGAAGACATAAATGAGGCTCACACATGTGGTGGATAGGATTGGGTGGAATTTAGGTAATGAAGGGTAGGGAAAAACAACCAAGAAAGGGCTAAAATGTTCACATACAATGCATGGGTGCCCTAATTCAAAGACATATCCATAAAATAGGGGATAAGGGTTCCTTTGATCAAGGAGTGGCAATAAATGTTGGAGGTGGACATAAATAGGGTGCCTAAGAGCTATATTTGACCATATTTTGTCCCAGAAGTGGTGGAATAGTCATAATTAACCCCTAACTAACTTCTAACAACCTGGGATTGTAATAATTAACCTATTTTGGACCAATTAATCAACAAAATGATGTATGAATAAGGTGCTAAGGTGTAATAATGTTCTAACAGTTTACATATCCTGGTAATAGTTAGAAGTAGAACGAGCAGGACTATGTCAATAAGTACTCACAATATGAATCCAGAAAAATGAGAAACAATTGCAATGGATAGCACAAGTACCTAAAGTTACCTAGAAAGTATCTACCACTCGCACTCACTTGTGAAGGATAACCCAACAGAGCCATGAAAAAATTTCTTCACTAAACAATTGGGTTGGGATCTTAGCCAAGAAGCATTGCCTAGTAGAAAATTTGCATGGCAAGATATGGTAGCTCAACACAGAAGATAAAGAAACCACAAATCTGCTAAAATGAGAGCGCAAGTACCAGGAATCCCAATAGGTTGATGATGAATTGGATTACCTCCATGACCAAGTGCTTGCTACAAAGAAGAATCTACGAGAGTTAAAGTCCACATCCTAGAACACATACACCAACTCGTAGCAATTGGATTAGTTCCTAGATACAAAGTGGCAACAATTGCAGAACCAATAGCCTAATACACTAGACATGGATAAGGCCCAAGATTTCATAGCCAGTGAAGAGATTTGATGGGTGAATGGAAGACCAAACTAGAATAAATCGATGTGGTTAGGGCTTGTTGGCTCCTTTGTTTTTAGAAAGGATAGTAAGCGTGGAATAATGCGTGCGAAGTTTGCAGTAAACAATTAACGACCGCAAATGTTTTGGGTCCACTCACATGGCTATACCATAAGAACACAAGGCAAGTGAATGAGGAAGAGGTGAGAAGAAATAATAGCGAGTTGAATAAGAACCAATATATCATATCTCTAGCCAAGGACATTTTATTAGTTTATTTTGAGTTTTGTCTTATGTATTTGGTTCTTGGGCTTGTGGGTTTTGATAATGTGTTTAGATCCATTGTAGGTCATTCCATGGACTAATAATTGAGGTATTAGAACCATATCGATTCATTGTATTAGAGATTTATCATTGAATATGAATGACAATTATTGGGACCCTTAAATTTTCTATTTATATGATGCATGATCTTCTTCTTCTTTGCTTCATACCTATCACATAACTTTGTTATATGTGTGGTTAAGGATGTGTGATGAATATATCTTGCAGTGTTGTGAATGAATGGAACAATCCCTAGTTTATCCCTGCAGTTAACCGTCCTCATTATACATGGTCTAGGTTGTGCTTCAGGTGAGACCTTCTCCTTTGAGGGATTGAAAATTCCATCACACTAGACTATAGGAACCCCATTTATTCCCCCCTACGCAAGAACCCTGGTCTCCATTTTGTGCCAACATTAAGTAACTTGGAATGATGAAGGAAAATATTTGCTTCTTGAGGAAAGCAAAGTGAGCTTGGAATTCCAATGAATGGTGAGAATGACAATGAAAGATATGTCTCTCGAATTGATTGTTGCATCATAACTTTTCTCTTTAATTCTCCTTATGAAATGCATTCTCATGGCTTCCTTTTATATGCCAATTGGAGGGCCTCAAATAACTAGTTCATCATGTAAATGCTCCTTCTTATGAAGTGACCTCAAGGTACAAGTATGGGGGGTATTTAATGCCGACACAAATAATGGATATCAATTTGAATTCCTTCGAGCCAAAATGTGGTTGCAAATATTTGAATGCACCATGGAAGTTAATGGTCTACGTGGTGGTAAATCAGTGTAACTTTCAAAGTATTTTCCAAGCAATGTCACATGGGTTTCTTTTCATAAATCCACACACGTGGACCAAAGGTTGAGTTTTTGATTCATTGCTTTATTTCACATGTTGATTTTACTTAAGAAGAATCTTTGTGAGCTACATGGTATACATCCAAGGAAATTTTTAGTGGCGAAATTTCGCCAATTGGCTATTTTTTGGGTTTTTTTCGAAAAATAAATTCGCTATTTGGTCATTTTTAGTCTCTAACATTGCCTATATTTATATAAAATATGTTTTTTTTATCATAATATTTGCCAAATTTTACAATTTTCAGTAGTAAATTGTATGTTTCATATTTAATATTCTCCTACCAATCTATATATATGTTTTCTTCAATCCAAAATAATCACCTAGAATACTATACTTAAGTATACTATTATAATCCTTAAAAAATACCATGTATACGTAAATTATGACTTTCTATATTAAGCATTGAAATGTCGTAGGTGTACATAATTTAAGTGATAAGTTAAGATATCACTGATGTGTGAAATTTAAGTGATAACAGTGTGCAAGGCCACCTATAAGAAAAACAAATTCTCATATGTATTTTACTAAATGTATCCAACTCTATGTTGTTTGTTTGTTCCCTTTATTAAATGCACCCCCAAATATCCCATCAAAGTGCTGAGTGATGGTAAATCATATAAATGGGAAAAAAACTTAAAAAAAATTATAATATGAGTATCTTCTCACTAATTATGTGATGTATGTATACAAAGCTTATATTAAACATGTGTAGAAAATAAATCAACAATGATTCGCATGAAGTTCATTGATATATATTTCTAATAATAACTAGGACTTTAACTAATCCTTATTTTCAAGAGTTTGTCCATAAGAATTTCCATCTTAAATAAGAATTTTATTTGTAAAATCTAGTTAGTGTGAAGCTTTTATTAAAGTCAGTATAAATAACATGTTCTATATCCATATTAAGCGAAAGTTTTATAAGCCATACATGCTCCATATCTATATTAAGCAAAAGTTTTATAAGCATTTCGTAAAAGATCACAATTTATGTCTACTATAAATACCTAGAAGAAAAGTTTTATGAGAAGACTTTACCTCGACATGGTACAGTACACGTGGAAAAGGAATAATAATGATGGGTTAAATATAAATTATCGCGTAGTTTAAATTTTTTATGATTTTAAATGAAAAAAAAAAGATTTTTTGGTATAGTACAGTACACGTGGAAAAGGAATAATAATGATGGGTTAAATATAAATTATCGCGTAGTTTAAAGTTTTTATGATGTTAAATGAAAAATAAAATAAAATTTTGGTATGATTTTGTAAAAGTTTGATATAAATTTTTAAAATCCTAATTATACTAGTTAAATTATGAAATTTTGGGTGCTCTAAAGGTTTTTATGGTGTTAAATATGTTTTTGTCATCAAAATCGTTTTAGATTTTGCAAAATAAAAAATTGAATTCCAATAAAAAACCTCATCCAAACCAAATCGTTAAATTTTTAGACAACTCCATAAATTATTACAATAAAGAAATCAAACAAATATACATATATATTGAATAATTACATCACATTAAAAAATGACATTCATTTATGATTTGATTTACACATTAAAAAAATTTAAACAAATAAATGGAAATGGTTAAATCATAGTCAAAGAAAGGTCGACATTAAGTTTTTAGTTGATGATTAATACATGAGAGGAGGTTATGTCTTATTATAGTCTTAAAAATGTGATTGTTATTGTGATATAATTATATTTGACATTAATTTTTGTCAACTATAAACCTTTTAAAACCTTATAAGCTTCGTCATTATGAAAAAAATTTAGCAACTCGTAATGATTATGATGAGTTTATAGGTGACCTTTTCTTATTTTGACAATTAATTTGTGAAAGAAAATTTTAGAAGTTTCATTGTTATGAAATTATATATATATATATATATATATAACATAATTATTTTAGTGAACATTGTGTGGATAGATCATTATTGCCAACTATTTAATGGTTATTGTTTTTTAGCTGGTATTCTTTTTATTAATGCTTTGATATCGAATGTAAAAAATGTGGTAGCAAGGATAATTTTAGGGGCGAAATTTATCCCATGGGTTATTTTTCCATGTTTTTTCCAAATAAAGATTCGCTAATTTGCTTTTTTTGAAGCCCCATTTTGCGCATTTTTTATGGGGTAAACTTTTTTCACTCTTAAAATCGCCAAATTAGTATATAAACTATATAAAATCCTTAGAAATTGAAATAGTTTTATAAAAATATCGTGAAATATTTTATAGTTGACATTTTAAGAATTGGTATGATTCGCCAAGGTTTATGCATTTTTAAATAAGTATAGGTCCTTAAAATTATACCTGTGTGGTAGATAAATGGATGAGAATTATATGGAGTTTGATTGGTTGGTTGAAAGGGAATGGTGATTTTTCCCTAGTTGTAAGGACTCAGAATGAGTTCCTATCTATTTATTTCATTTCAAAAAACATCTATATATATACAAAATTCTATTTACTGTTTCTTTAAGCAATAAGTAGTTCTATCCATTGTTTCTTTTATTCTTTTAGTAATAAGGAATTCCATCCATCCTCCTCATATTTACATTCTCCACCAACTCTCCCTTCCCATCTCCCCGTAAGCATTCAATTCCTCCATATTCCCCCACATGGCTCTCCATTAAAGGGCCATTAATTATAATCAAATATCCTACCTGAACTTATGTGTTCAAATCACAAAGCAATAACTCTTTAGGAAATATAGAATAAAATAAATGAATAAATAAAAATAAAAAAGATCAAATCAATGAACTAATTTCTCAACTTTAAATGTCTCATTTGCAATCATTTATTATTCGTAATAATCTAATTATCATTATTAAACTTAACATCAATTACCTAACTCATTTATAAACCATATAATTAATCATCCATATAAACTTTATAACATATGTTATAATTAGTAAGCATACGGACTACTAATTCCATCTAGCAGATCGGGGTTTTTTTATTGAAGCTATTGGTTTGTTGGCTAACCCACACCTGTCCATTTTCTGTTCCCCACACATGATTGTTCTCGTTTCTGTTGTCTAACACCTGGCGGGTCCCTTTTCAGAGTTGGGTGACGTATGGTTAGGGTTTTATTGTTTTATCCTTCATTATGTCTCATCATTCGAGTTTTCACAACTTTCGAATAACTGGGGATGGCAGCAGTCACCCGGGGTCGGTTCCGGACTGTTCAGAGGCTATTCATACTACTTTGTTGGTGGAGGACTTGAAGGACAAAGTGCCATATGATACTGATCCTTCTGCGGTTTTGCCGGGGTTTTATACACGACGGTCGGGTCTACGAGGGGATCGAGCATGAAACAAACACAGGAACAAAGCCATCAAGGCATGGGATGGGCTCCATCAGTTTTTAATTGAGGAAACTACAAATCTAGACAGAGTCAAAATTCTCTCAGGGCGTGCATTGGTGGGGTGCCTGAAATTTACATCTGGTTCAAAGGCGGAGATTTTGGAATGGGTTCACTGTAATTGGACTCCTCTACTAGGTCTTATGCCACGGGGAAACATTTTTCCCAATCGCTGGATTTTGTTCATACTTCCTAAGGCTGAGCATAAAGGGTACTATTCTTGGCCGTAAGTGGTGTTTTAAAGATGGTTCAATTTTCCTAAAGTGCTGGCACATAGAATTTGACCCCTTGCGTGAAGAGCAGTTGTGGAGACACTTCTGGCTACTGCTTCCTGGGTTACCCATTGCCCTATGGACTGAGAATATCCTCATTGGGCTTGCTAATCAATTTGGTACATTTGTTCACACAGATAAGCATTCATTGCACAGGGTCGATAGATTGGTGGCTAGGGTTATGGTTGAACTCAACCTAAGTAGAGGACTTCCGGTCGAAGTTTAGATCATTTGGGGAAAATTCAAATTTTGGCAAAAATTGGACTACTATCGGATGTCGTTCAGATGTTTCAAGTGTAGGGAGACTGGCCATGTAATGGCTCGTTGTTCCTCTTTACTAGTGTAGGAACCTGGGGGTTTTGATTCTATGGTGAAGGACATGTCTCCTGTGGTTGAGCAGAGCTTTATGGCGGATGACACTACTCCTGTTAAGGAATCTATGAGTAATTTTACAAATCAAACTCATACTCCTTATAAAGATGTATCATTAGATGAACTAAAATTCATTATTAATGAGGAAAAATCCCTAGATAGGCGAATTTCTGAGGGTAGGGTGAAATTATGTTTGGGTTCAATTAATAAATTCTCTAGGGTTTATAGAATTGATGCTTGTTCTCATGGTGTTGAGGTCAATTCTCGTGAAATCTTCCGTTTTTCAATTAACAATTCTATCAATTTACCCTATGACCTTGTTAATGGCTCCTCTGATACCCTTCCCTATACTGTTTCGGTCTCTTCAATGTCTGTTGATCCTCCAAGTTCAAACCTTGTCTTGGCTCCTATTGAGGGTGGGAATCACTTGTTCCCTATTATTTTGGATTCGCCTATATGTACTTTGGGTTATGGGGATTCTTTGGAAGGGAATATGGATATCACAGGCACTTTTACCCCACTAACTATTTACTCAAAAAACCCTTCTAATAAACCCTTCATTAAACCTATCTCAGCCAATAGGTTTAGCAATGTTACGATCCGGAAAAGTCGAAAGAAGCCTGCGATAAAAGATGTGGCGGAGGGGGATACCTTCATACCTCTATCAGTCAGGATTGATAAGGGTGAGGTGATCAGGGATGATGTTACAACTGATAGCTTTGATGAGGCCCTTAGAGCAGGTTTGCCTCAGGAAGAGGGTTCTTAATGTCCTTTCTCTCACTCAATATTCGGGGAATGGGAAATGTCTCTCGGACTAGGGCCTTAACCCATCTTATTAAAGATACTAGTCCCTCTTTGATTCTAATTCAGGAGACCATGTGTCTTGATCATGTGGCGATCAAGAAGCTGTCATATATTCTTCTTGGTTGGGAATTTGCTGCGACTAATGCTCGGGGTATGTCGGGAGGCTTATTGGTGGGGTGGAATCCTAAGTATTATGAATTTCAGGCATTTAATACTAAGTGGGGCATCTTTCTGGAGGGTTTTTACACTATCACAAACCATCCTATTTCGATTTTGAACTTGTATGGACCTTATCGAGATCGAGTTCCCTTTTGGGCTACACTGTGCAACTCTGGTATCTTGAATAATTCACATCTTATCATAGCTGGAGATATAAATTTCACTAGAGGTGCTGGGGAAATATGGGAAGCACATGCTAGAATGGATGTTTTGGCAAGTTTTTTCAATTCACTTTTGGATACTTATGACTTGGTGGATATTGTTCCAAGTACACTCATGCCAAGTTTGACCAATGGCCGAGATGGTAGTGAGGGTATACATAAAAGACTGGATTGTTTTTTATTTAAAGTTGATCTTTTAAACCTATGGGGAAGGCACAGGTCTTGGGTTGGAGATTCTAAGTTTTCAGACCACTGGCCTATTTTCTTTCAGTTTGATGACACTGTTTGCAAAATTAAATATCCTTTTAAATTTAATTGTTCATGGCTGAAGAATGAAGACTTCTGCAAGACAGTTAGAGATTTATGGGTAAATGATGATAGGGATCCTGATTTGAATCATATGGACTCATTTGTAGAAAGACTCCGTAGACTCAAGGGTATAGTAATGCAATGGATCAAAAGAAAACAAGTAGAACGGTGTGATATCAGGCTCTGGAAATTCAGCTTCAGGAGTTGACTTAGTTAAACATTGTGGGGGACTGTGATGTTGAGATTGGCAAGAAAATAAAGGAACTTGAAAAAAAAAGGATGAACTGCTTACAAAGGAAGAATTGGAGTGGAGACTGAAGAGTAGGGATTTATGGATTGAAGTGGGGGATAGAAATTCGAAATTCTTTCATGCCTTTGCCACTCACCGGAAAAATATTAACAATATATGGGAACTGCATGATTCTTCAGGGAATACTATAACTGGTATGGATGAACTTCTATTTGCTGCTAAAGATCATTTCAACAGGGCCTATAGTGTTACTGGAAATATCAGTCTTATCAACCAGTTAAGGGTGGCCAGACATTATCCATTTATGGTTGATGAGAACACTACTGCAGATTTGTGCAATGAAGTCACTCTTCAGGAGATCGAGATGATTTTGAAAGGGTTTGCTAAGGACAAAAGTCTCAGCCCAGATGGGTGGACAGTTGAGCTTTTCCTGGAGTTTTTTAATGTCATGGGGCATGATATTATGGAAATGGTTGAATTCTCACGCTTGGAGGGATATATAACAAACAACCTTAACTCTACCTTCTTAACATCAATTCCCAAAGTTGGTAATCAAAACTCATTTGGTGAATTTAGGCCTATAGCTCTGTGTAATTTGGCATATAAAATAATTTCAAATATTATTGGTGTCAATCTTAAACCCATATTGTCACAACACATTTGTAGGGAGCAATTTGAGTTTCTTTAGATTTTGGATGCCATTGGCATTACCTAGGAGGTTATTCATACTGTGAAATCAAGGAAGATGGCTGCATTAATGTTGAAAATTTATCTGGAGAAGGCATATGACAAAATTGATTGGGACTTCTTGCGTTTGATTCTCATTCAAATTGGTATCCCCCCACTTTTTCAGCACTGGATTATGGCTTGTGTTACAAACAGCTAACATTTCTGTTTTGGTCAATGGTGCACCCTCAGAATTTTTCAAAATTTCTAGAGGTGTGAGATAGGGTTGTCCTTTGTCACCATTAATATTTCTCCTGATCATTGAGGATCTCAGCAGGTTGATTGGGGCAGCTAAAACTTCTGGAACTATCAAAGGTATTACTTTATTTGAAGGTTTGTCACATACTCACTCCCTTTTTGTTGATGATGTGCTACTAGTTGGGTTAGATTCGGAGATGGAATGGCAATAATATAGCTCTATCATCAATGATTTCTGTGAAGCATCAGGTATGTTAGTAAATCAAAGGAAATCCAATATATATCATTATGGAATTGATGAACATAAACTGGGTATATATAAAAGATTGTTGCCTTATCAATTCTGCAACTTGGAGGCAGGTTTTAAATACCTTGGTTTTTTTCTTAAGCCCTGCACATACAAAAGGAATGATTGGTTGTGGCTTGTTGAGAAGGTGGAAATAAATATTAACCATTGGACTTATAGACTTCTGTCAATTGGTGAGAGGCCTAGTCTGATAAAATATGTCCTTACAGGTATACTTGTTTATTGGTTTTCACTTCTACAGATCCCTTGCTATATCATAAACTACATTAGGAAGCTATTTTTCAACTTTCTTTGGTTAGGGGGGATGAAAAATAGTAGCATGGTCATGGTTCGATGGGAACAAATTTCCCGTCCTGAAAGCAATGGAGGATGGGTCATTAGGAACCTGTCTTTATTCAACTGTGCCCTGAGGATGAAAAGCTTATGGAGAGGGCTTTTTGGTCCTACTCTGTGGATTGAATTGCTCAAGGTTAAATATATCAATATGGATGTGTATAAGTGGATCCGGTATCCATTTAAAAAAATCAGGGGTGCATCACCTATTTGGGATGGATTTATAAAGTTTATAATATGATGGCAAATGACTTATTCTGGAAGGTAGGGAATGGAAAAAACATATTGGTGGGGATTGACCCAATTTTGGGCATCGATGAAGATTACATTCTATCAGATGAAATCATTAAAACCTTGCATCGATTTGATTATGACACGCTCAGTAAGATCAAAAGAGTTAATTATAGATATTTCCATACATACTGGATTACAGCTATGGAACTGGGACGGGATGGAAATGAGGCTATTGAATGGCACCAATACATTGGCAAACTCAACTCTGTAAAATGCAGACTTACAGATGAGAATGACAACATTATCTGGACAAAAAATAAGGCAACAGGCATGGTTACTGCAAATTTTGCTTACTAAGCAATTATCACCCATGGTGGTATGTATCCTGCAAACTGGTGGTTTAAGGCTACCTGGAAGTGGAAAATTCCAGTGAAGGTACAGTGCTTTATGTGGCATGCCTTATAGGGCAGTTTGAAGACTTGGGAAAATATTTTCAAGAGAGGATGGGTTGGCCCAGGTATTTGTTATCTTTGTAGGAATAACATTGAAACCAATCAACATATTTTGGTGGAGTGTGAGTTTACAAGAAATCTGTGGCATTTGATCATTACACACCTATAGCTGGATCAGACTTGGGAATTGGAAAATTTTGTGGACAATGTTTATAAATGGCAGAAACATTGCAGAAGCATACCACATCTTCTAGCTCTGCTTTCTTGGCATATCTGGTGGGTAAGGAACAATGCATTATTTGAAGATAATACGCTCAATATATATTCCTGTTTCAACAAGTCACAGGCTATAATAAAGGACTACAACCATAGCACAGGACAGAAAAACACTAGACATCTTGGATCTTTCATTTTTCCTTTCCATAAACCGGTGGGTTTCTTTGATGGGTCGGCATTAGATGGTTCTTGTACTTTTGGTGGTGTGATATATCTCAACAAAGAACACTATTTTACACTTATGATGAATTGTGGAAAAGGAACAAACACTAAAATTGAATTACTTGGGTTATGGTGTGTAATTACAATAGCTGTAATCATGGGCCTACAGGTGATGATGGTATTTGGCAATTCCAGGGTAACGGTAAAGTGGGCTCTTAAAGAATATCAATTAAATATCATTTCTTTACATCAGTGGTGCTGCAGAGTTCATGAAAAAATTCAACTTTTCAAAGACATTACTTTTGAAGATATCTTCTGGCAATTCAACATGACTGCAAATGCTCTCTCGAAGGAAGCACATGGAGGAGTAGAAGGCTTCTTCTATTGGGAAGAATTCATGGAAAATCAAAGCTATGACAGGGGAATGGTCAATTTGTTTGACCAATATTAGTTGTGATGAATATCATCTTTCCATGGTTTTTTGTTTTTTGCTGTATTGGATGAACACTCATAGAACATTGGCGGATGTTGCTGAACTCTGGCATATTTTTGCACGAAAATCTGTTTAAGATTTATGTTATATTGTACTATTTGAATTGTTTTTAATGAATATCAGTAGTACAACTCTTTTCCACTGAAAAATTAGTAAGCATACTAGCCCATATTTTTGAGGGGTGGGCATGTAGTTAACATGCACATTCTTACCTATGCTAATAATTTAAATTATCAAAGTATTAACTACCTTAATTTGTTGTAAATAAAAATAATTTGCTACATATAATTGGAATCACAATGTAAGACGTTACACCAATAAAATAAAATTAGGTCCATTCATAATGTGCAATATGTACTATTACCTATTTATACAAAATAAATTGCAATATTTCTAAATAATAATGGAGCAAAGACTAGAGAAAGTCCAAATTCATGTAAGCATAGCGATGATGTAAATAATTAAATTTGTATATAAGCTTTATAAAAACAAGTAGAGGAAGGTAGAACACTTCGTACAACACTTGGGGAGTTTAGTTATACACATTAAATTCATGCATGGGTTGGATCCTTTTTTTTTCCCTGAATTTTTTTTGCATTTTCTTTGATTAAGAAAACACATTTTACATAGCCCGTGTATAGGATTCTTCAAATATAGTGACTTGTGATTCTTCCATTTTGTTCTTTTATGCTACCTTTACTTACTATTATATTATATCTTTTTTTATCAAAACTAGGCGACAATCATATATTTTTACAATGATAAAGAGCTGATTGTGCCTCAATATATATAGTGGTTTGATCTGGAATATATACATGAACTATTATTATTCCTAAAGAATATTCATAGTGTTTATATATGTTTTTCTTACCTTTTCATATGGGCTAATTATTTAATTTTTTTTATGTTGTTTTGGTTATATTTTTATTCAACCATTAAAAAAAATGTTTTGTTATTTAAACATAAAATTGTTAAAAATATTTAAACATAAAAAATAATAAAAAATAACTCTTATATCCCATATGTTATCAAACATTATTATTAAAAACTTTTAGGTTTAAGGTCATTTAGTTGGTGTTTTTTTAAATCTCATTATATATTATAGAAATTTAGAATCATTTATGGAGTTTAATTTAATAGTTAATGAAACAAACTCATGTACAAAATTAATAAATCTAATTTTTTTTTTTTTCATCATTTCATATGCATGATTTTATCACTTTATAAAATTGAAGGAACAATTATTTTGTTATAATTAACTATAATAATTATTAGGAGATCTACTAGTGTTCACCCTATAGATTTCGAAGAAGAGTATGTGGTTAGTGTTTCCATAGTCATCGCTTTTACATCTTCGCGTGGAATTCCCTGAACCAAGCCTCGATTTTATTAGATGTGTGTCTAGAATAGGAATTTTTACTCATGTCATCACTGTATTAGTGGAATTTCTTGAGCTTCTAGTGGACATGGTTTTTCTTCTCATGGTATCTTGATTTTCAGGGTGTTCCATTAATTTAGAGGTAGATTAATATTGTCATTTATAGATTATGAGGTAGTTAATTTAAGAAGCTAGTTATCTTTTTGAATCATTCTAAAATACTCAATTCAATTTAGATCATATTTATTAATTATTAAGCACTTAGAAGTCATTCCTCGGTTGGAGTTATATTTCTTAGATCCCCGGTAAAGATCACTCTTTTTGTATGATAACACTTTGGTTGAAATTTTTTACTGGGATGTGGCCAAGTGCACGATCTATTGTGTAATGAGTATTAGAGAATTAGAACTCCAATACTAAAAGTTAAGTTACTTCCTTTTCCTATGGGAGGGGTTTATTCGCTTTCATCTTTTCTTGTAGAACTCATTTAAGATAGTAAAGAATACGCATATGGAATGTGCACTAAGGAGTCACAAGAAGATGCAATAACATAGTTGAACCCTCGAATCTTTAAAAAATTCAGAGGTTGAAAATGAGGAGATTAAGAAACCAACTAAGTATGTCGAATTTGGAATGTAGGAAGAAATTCAAGGAAATATTGATGCATCTAAAACTTTTCTGAATGTTTCAAAATAGGAGAAAGAGACACTTCAAAATTTTCCCACATCGGGAGAGAATCCTTTGACATATTCAAATCCACCTTCTTATGATGGAGGTTTGAAGGCAATTTCACATCTCTCTCCTCATCTCACTAAGAGAAGGAAATCAAATCGGGGTCACACTAAAAAATAAATAGACTCAAATATGTTAGCGGGTCATCATCTCACCTTGGATTCACCCCTATTCAAGGGGATGAAACCTTTTCATCCCATTCAGTAGTCATGTACTTTTTCTACATTCTTATTTGAAGGAAATTAGTAATAACTTACTCTTGTACTCAAGAAACTAAAGGAAAGGGAAAATTTAGGAGAATATGTTGGCTCCTTTCCTCCTAGCTCTTTGCTGGACAAGAAAATTCTTAAAATATTAGTTTAATCAAGAAATCATTTAATTGAATTTTTTAATATGTTTAATTAATAGACTGTATTTTCTTGCACGATAAGAAATGCACTTTAAAAAATGGTTAAATGTTATATAATAGAATTAAATACTTATAACCTATTACATTCATAATTCGAATTAAATGATCTCATATAGTTATAGTTAAACATCATATGACAGTTTAAATTTAGTTTAAAAATATAGAAATTATGATGTTAATCATTAAAATACACAATACAATTTATAAATTAAACAACATCAATATCAACAAAATACATAACATGAATGAATATGAATATCAAAATTAATATATATATGAAGATATGCATCTCAAATATGTCAAATATGACTTCTCAAATTTAAATAAGTAATATAGCTCAATTTTAATTTAAAAATGGAGAAATCATTAATAATTAATATAAATAATTAAAATACAAACAATACATTTTATAAATAAAACAACATCAACGCAATATATATGAACAAAAATATCAAAATCAATACATATGTCAAATATACATCTTAAATCAAATATAAATGTCTAACATACATTGCAACATTCAAATATATGCATATCAACCGTGTTTATAAGCTACATATACCACTAGAGGTAGATGTATAAATATCTGCACTATACAACAAGAGCCACGCGGTGGTAATGTCCCCAATATTGCCATTGTCACGTGTTGTTGAAATTTTGATATGAACAAATTACTTTGGTAAATGCTTTGCTATTTTGATATGAATTTGTCTTCAATTAAAATAAATTTTAATTTAATTGCTTATTTCAACAATCAGGACTCAACTAGTACTCATATTCAACATCACTAAGAACAAAAAGACTTAAAAACAAATTCAAGGATTTTAAAATCAAACCATCCCAATAATTAACAAAAGGAAAAAAATCCCAATCAAAATATTTGGTAAATAACAACGATGGAAAAATATGCTTAAAAAGGGCAATCACAAATAGTGTTAATTTTCAAGACGATAAGAAGGAGGTGATAAATTGCATCCATATTCCATCCATCTAGAGGGGTAATTTGTTCTGTTAGTTTTATAAATTGGAATTCAGAGAGACCATGGACAACCATATGTGCAATTGAATTATATATTCTTCCTCCTTTTCTTAGAAGAAGTTATTCAATTTCTCCAACTCCTAATTGAAAAGATTAATAAAATATTCCTCGTCAAACATCCATGTTCATTTAGTTTCCCTTTCTGCATGGGTATAGGTGTTATATTGACCTGACACTTCATCACCGTTTCATGCACCAATTTCTGAAGCAGGTTTCGAACTCGTTGCTTCAGCTACACTCTCATTTGGTGGTTTGTCTACACTCTCACCAAGGGTAGCACTACCATTTCTGAGCTCATCAAGGGAAGGAATACCTTTTCTCAAATCTTGGAATAATGAACTTCCATCATGTGGAGGACTAGCTGCACAAAATACAACAGCTGTAAAAAAATTATGGGGCCGAGAGTTGTTTTAGTCTCTTTTTGAGAAGTTTGTATGACATAAATTTATCACGCCACTCAGGGAGTGTTTCTTCCATATGGATTTGAAGACACTTCCTAAACTTCATGATTTCTCTTGTTTATCTTTTATAATTCTCAACTTTTATTGAATGAACTAAAATATTGTTGTGATTCACTAGGAACACCCTGATGTATAAGTTTTCCTTCAAGATTTAAGAGTAAGTTTTCAGGTAGAGAAGCAAAAATACCCAGTTTTTAGGTAGAGAAACAAAAATACACACAATTCAAGTTATTTAGTCAAATGGTTGAAACCAGAAATACATGATCATAAAAAAAACTTACAATAACTCCACACTTCTACACGAGTACAGTAATTTGAAACACATTCCCTAATTCCTTCTTATGATGAGTCCAATATTTGTACATACAAAATATAGACAGGAATAAGACAAAATTCAGTCATGAAGTGACTACAGGTAAGTTAGGCCAAAAGACTATTCTTGCTTGTATTGTGACACTTATTGCAACACAACATTTCAATAAGCAAGCCACTAACTCATTTCTTTGTGTAACAACATCAAGTGATTCGTACAAGGGAAGCAAATATGGTTGAAGTAAACATGGGTAAGGTAGGGTGGATTACAGGGTTCAAGAAAGATGCATAATAACATCTTAATGTTCAAAAGGGAAGTCAAACTTGCAAACTTATAGACTGATATCTGACAGCAGTGCTTATGCCATAAATCCATGGGTTAGGGAAATATAAAAAATCGAGTAGAAATCTTGAATTCTTGGAAGGACAAACAACAAATTAGTTGAATTCTAAATAGATTGAGCTCATGGACCAATTTCTTTGGATCTCAACTTCATTTTCTTCAATAAACAATAGTGAAGAAGACTTAACTTCTTTAATAACAACTCAATTTTGTGCCTTTTTATTGTAATCACCATAAAGCATCTAGAGGTTGTTGTTTATTTATGAAAAATCATAAAATCGCACCTTACAAGGCAAATCCAAAAAAAGCAGGCAAAGTGGGGTAAAAATCCCAATTTTAAGAAGATAAAACAATGAAATCCATTTCAAATTAAATTCCAGCAAAACATTAAAATGCTACAGAAACCATGCACGGTGAAAAGCAAAAAAAATGGTAACTATTTCCATAACGCGGCTCGAGTTTTAAAAGAATCTAAAATCTAACGTGCATCAAGACAAGTTTGCACAAGTGGCTCCAATTTTTATGAATTGTTACGTTGAAAATTTGTCTTCCCCTTGGCGAGCGAATGACGGCTAACAAACCAAATGCTCACAAATTTACAAATCGCTTAAAGCATAATTTGGAATGGCGTGGTATAGGTAAGTGAAAGGCCTAATGAAGTATTGTGAGGTGACTCCAACAACGTTTTATTATAGGTGTAGGCTAAACGATGGATGATTTGTATTAATTTTTTGGTGATTTTTTTGGTTGAAATTGTTGAAATTGCAGTTTTAGATTGTTGGAATTGGATACTTAAGGTGCCTCATGGGTAATCAAAAGCTATGAATCCATTTTTACAATCAAAATTGCAATATGAACAATTAAAATTGCGATTTCAATAAAAATTGCATTGCGAGATTCTAGTAAAAATTGTCAAAAAAGTACAAATTATCTATAGTTTAGCTTACTCCTATATTATATGCAGGTAAATAAAAGGACTAATAATACATTGGTGGGTGACTCCAATCAACTTTTCTTTTAATTTTTAAGTGTTAGAAACTTTTAAATGCTATGATTGATGATATGACCAAAATAAGAAAATATGCTCTCTAGACATTAACTATGCATGTCATTGAAAGGATTGATGTTGCATTGGTGGATGATTACAACTAGCCTTGTGAAACTCTGCATTAAAAATATGGTTCTCATACATAAATTATGCAAGTCAGTGAAAATATTGATGATGCATTGGTAGATGACTACAACCATCCTTGTGAAGTTGTGTAGATCAGTGAAAGGATCAATGCATTGGCGAATGACTACAACCAGCCCTCACAAAATGTGCAGATCAGTCAAAGGACTGATGATGCATTGGTGGATGACAATAACCAAACTTCTGAGAATCACAATTACAGTGCATAAATAGTTAGCAGGTCCTGCAGTTCCAACTGAGAAGGGGTTTAGCAAGGTATTTCTAGCACTTTTGTTGTCCAAAGATACTTATGCAATTAGATGATCAATATGTATCTTGTCCTCTTACCTCCTTGCATTGGATGATTTTTTTTAAATATATATAATTTATGATAGAAATTGCATTTCTTGTGAGCATGTGCACTTATTCACTCATTTATAATGTGTGGAACATTTTTTTTAATGGAGCTCATGGGTAACAACTTATGTGTGTTACTTCTATTACTCTTTGACAATCTTAGTTTTCAAATATTTTACCCAAACAAATGGCTTATTATTGTGGTTCTTTGTTGTAATTTAGGTTTTCATTATTGTTGTTGTTTTCTAATGGATTCTTTTGGTCAACAACATGCACATGGACTTCACGTGAATGCAAGCCTTTGGTATTAGTGAACAACGAACGAACATGAGTACAAGTAAAAGCATGTCTTTGGTGAGACTTCAACATTAATTCTTTTGATTAACAACATGCACATGGACTTCATGTGAATGCAAGCCTTTGGTATTAGTGAACAACGAACGAACATGAGTACAAGTAAAAGCATGTCTTTGGTGAGAGTTCAACATTAATGGAGAATTTAAAAACACTCGTAATTACCATCATACAAAAAAAACTATTGACAATGAGTTAGGGCTCTTGGCTTTGTTCTCTATTTGTTATGTCCTTAAACCTTAGGGGCATGTTCTTCCCCTCTCAGCCTATTGACATGTGGAGGATTTTTTTCTAGGTTATATTCCCCACATCATGTTGCTCCCTTACATGGGTGTTTAATTATGTTAAGGGAAGAATATATGTTTGTAGTGGTCTAGTGTTTACCTAATTTGGTACTTAATAGTTTTTTTTTGTAGATGGATAAATTTGGAGTTTGTTTATAAAAATTTATTTAGTTTTTGTTAATGATTGTGGAGACAACATGTATGGTTTGCCTTTTTTTTATAAAAACTTTGTATACAATATTTTATTATTATTCAAAATATTTAGTTTTTGTTAATGATTGCAGAGACAGCATGTATGGTGTGCCCTTTATCAAATACACTAGAGACTCGTAAAAGAAGAACAAAAAAACTAAGGTACAATAGCTGAAAATTTCTTGATAAAAAAAATCAAATACACTAGAGACCTGTAGAGGAAAAACAAACAACAAGATTTCAACTCTCACCGTGTCAAATTACGTCTTACGCTGGGCCATTAAACGAAGGAAGTGGCCAAATATAACACAATTCTAGAATCAAAAGCTGAAAAGCATTATTATTACCCATTTAAACCCTCCTCGGGGGATTTTGCTCGTCTACTCTCGTCTTTGCATTCGAGCCATATGTTTTCCGTTTTTTTGCTATTATCCGAGGATCACTAGCATTTCTCGATGCGCTCCTTTGGCTTGAATCCATATTACACAAACAACAAAACAAGTCACGTAAATTAATAACCTTAATAAGAGAACAAAAGAAAGAAAACCCAATAACAGTTTTATGTGTCAGTAACCTCAAAACCACTCTCAAGAAATAATAGTTTCCTTGCCAACATTAGCATTTCAAACTCCAGTAATTTAAATCTAGGAAGTGCACTCAGGTAGACACAGAAGGAAGCACAAAAATCATAAGCAAAAAGCTACAAAATTTGTTATTTTTCTAATCCTTTAAGAATGTAAAATTCCATGCTTGAACACATTTTCCCATATCTTTTTCATTGATCTAGTCAATTTCTCAACCAGACTTTGAAAAGATCAATACGGAACACGCAAAAAATTCAAATTTTCCTTCCTAGAAAACACCTCAATTTTTTTTCTGATATCAATATCCCAGGTAAGTTGTATACGCTCCTGTCTGTCATAAGTAAGCACTGGTAGTCTATGAATTATGCAGCTAAAAACGAAAGGTACCATACCTACATTTTATGAAAATATTTTGAAAGAAAAAATAGATGCATCTCCAGCATATATCTATATTTGTAGTTGGGAATCCGATATATGTAAGGTATAGAGCCCGCCAAAATTCAGGGCATGCTCATATTTGAAAGTTTTAAAACTATCTTTTCTTGATCCAAACAGGGGCAAGAACATGGGTTGTGCTTAATATGCAACAGATTTATTATTCAGCTTAAAGATCATTTCTAAATCAAAATATATCCATTATTTGATTCAACCTATATTATATCCCAAGGTTGGTGGTCAAAGTTCCAAGCTTTCTCCTGTTATAGTGGGTTACTGTGCCATGTTAATGCAGAATTGGAGTCTCCATGTTACCCATATTAATAGAGTTGGGGATGCCTGTTAAAATGGGTTACTGTATTGTATTAATGCTGATTTGATGGCCATACTAAAATCGATTATTGTAATGCGGAGTTGGGATTTGAAACTCATCACACATCAAACAAAAAATTGTCTAGCAAACAAAAGAAGAACAAGCTTCAACCTATTATATATGTTAGTAGCAACTTTTCCCAACAATCTACAGAGGAAAATGCCACTGTGAGAACATATACTCCCATAGCACACAATTTGTGTATGACCTAGATATCATCAATCATAAAATCCATGAAGAGATGACACAACTCCTACTGAAAATTAAAAATGCACTGCCGATAAGCACATTTTTAAAAAATTCTTTTCATGTCTCCGTGATTAATTCTGAAAATCAAGCAATGTCTCCATAAAATCACACATAAGATACAATATTGCATTAGGAACAATACCGTATAGCTCAATATATAGTTGAAATTCAAAAGATGGAGCAGTAATCATGATCTAAGCACTCGTGTGCACAGTTGCTTTGTATTCTCCCTTCGAAATATCCTCATGAATAACACTCAAAATCCAATAACGCAGCTAAATGGTGATTCATCAACTGAAAATGGAAATTGGAATTTGGTCTTTTGTAAACCCAAAAACGAAAAAAGAAAAGAAAAAGTTCAGCTTTACAGAATAACTGAATTTAAGAACAGTTCAGCTTTACAGAATAACTGAATGTAAGAACAGTTCAGTTGATCACCAGCCTTGCAACATTTATGAGTAATTGTCCTTGATCCAACGAAAACTATTAAGGAGGCCTTCACTCTGCTCTCCACCGCCCACACCTCGTAGCTGCAACCTTCTTCCTTTGCTTCACTTCTGAGTCACTTAAGCCCCAAGACTTTGGCAGATTTGCTTTTCAAATTCTTCAGACCATTAAAATTGATTGCATTGCTGGCACTCCGATTTGGATTGGCAATTTTATTTGTAGCAGGCTCAGAGTATGACTGACAGTGATTAAAAGAAGAAAATTAAGGTTGTCTCTTTTGTCCCGTTGTGGCATGGCGGATATCCTGGTCTCTGGGCGGCTCGCTACGCTCATCGTAATCTCTCCCTGTATACCTTGCCTCACCTCCCTTCTCACTTATGATGTCTCCTCCTCCCAGTGCTGATGGTATCACTTCATGCTTACCTCCTCTATATAGGAGGTTACTTGGAGTAGTACCTTAAAAGGGGGATTGGATCGTTATAAATGGCCACCGACTGAAGCAACGACGAGGCCTCTTAAAACCAGCAAAAACCTTGTGCAATAAATCTGTGTAGGCAATATCCTCCGATAAGCATAGAGCTGGGTAAGAGTACGTGGGATCCTGACTCTGAGTCGTTTATTAAAAACATAGGAATTTTCCAAGTGGTAACACTATGTATAGAGTTTGACACCTTCCAGGTGGCAGAAGGTTGGAAGGAGAAGTGTTATAACCTTTGAATGGAGCCCCGACAAACGGCCTTGGCTCCAGGAATGGATATAGGATTGATTGGTGTCCTTGAAAGGGTTTATGCCAAGCTTGGGACGCATAAGAGAGGATCAACAAAGCTCTTAGACTTCAAGTCTGCCATGACAGACTTGAAAATATAACAAAAATGCACACAGCAACCAAATACCCTTTACAACACCGGCATCATTATGCCCTAGCCTCAAAGAACTAAGAGCTTTAGGGTGTGCACGATGCATGTCTTCTCTGCAGGACCTCGTCAGCTTGCATCCTCGGCACCAAAAAACGAGGACTACATCAAAGTTATGCAACTAATAATTTGTTTTTAAAAATCATTTTAATAATTTTATTCACTATAATAAATATTTCAAACAATAGTTAAACTATAGTAAGAACACAAATTTAGAATATCTAAGCCCAAATTAATAGGGGTTGAGCAATCCATATATATCCCCTCTCGAGGACATAATAATATAGAAAGTAACATCTAAGGACGAGAATGATTGATATAATGCTAGAGTATATCATGGTGAGTATACTACTAAAGGAGATGGTGGTTAGTTTGTTGCTAGAAGAGATGGTGGGAAATCTATTACTCGAGGAGATGGTGGTTGATATGTTTCTCGATGACGATATGGTGGTTAGTTTACTACTAAAGAGGAGATGATGGTCAATATGCTAGTGGAGGTGGATAAAGATAAAGAGGTAGTTATTGTCCTTAGTAGATAAATTTAAAGAAGAAGAGTGATGGCCTACCCTCAACCTTTCAAGTAGGTTATGGGCACCAAAAACATGACACATCAATAACATCATATAATGGGTATGGATTGACCATATAAGTGCAATGTTAAGGTCTTACATGATCTATTGATATTGTATAGGGACTACTATGTGGCAAGCCATCAATGCACATATATAATGATAGGGGATTCACCTTGTTTAGCAATATCTTATCACATTCATTCATAAAGGGGGTTTTTTAATTGTGAAAAATAAGGTCAATATATTGTTGGTATTGGGGGGTGTGGAGTAGGGTATGGAGGATTTATATGTATTGGGGGGTATAAAAGGGGTATCTAGTAAAAATAAGGAATATATCATAAAAATAAGGTTTTTATTATTATTGTAAATATGTATTGGTAGGGTGGCTCAACAAAAGGATTTTGGAAGGCATTTATCAATATATAGTGAAATTAGGGGTATTATGTAATATCCAATGAACGAAGGTGCTATGGCATAGTTTCACTAAGTGAGAACCCATGCATATGATATACTATATATTGACAAAATATGTTATGTGGAATGCATGGAACATCTAGTATTTGTAGCTAAGGTGGTTCATCTACCTTAGACATATATTCATCATGGTGGGGAGGAAACTCCCCAACACATGTTCCATCATCTACAAAATAATATACAACAATAATTAGATAATTTAAACAAAGGATTACAATAAATTACATTTCATTAAATAAGACAAAAAATATGCATCTAAATTAATCAAAAGAAAATGATAAAATTAGCTCTTGTATTTGGTGTCTTAGGATAAATAATGGGTCCTTCACACATCCTCACTAAATCATCCATGTGTATCAGTATTGTACAAGATCAAAGACATGTTTTTCCTTCCTAGCTAATAAATCCAATAACCCTAAACTAACTTTCCTATATGACCACTCTGACTAGTGCCTCTTAAGAAACATTTTCTCCCGCATGTACATACACACATTAGTAATTGAACTACGAGGAAGGTAGTTGAATGTAGGTCAATTCACCATAAATAGATCAAAAATAAAGTAAATGCATTCAAATAAAAATGGAAGCTAATCCTCCCATAAAAAACAACACATCGATGATTAAAACAAATTGTTGCAAAAAAATGGTAGACCACCTGATTAGTCTTGGACTTCGAACTAAAATATCTACAGAGTGTCACATAGGAAAATTAATTAAATACCCATCATAAGTATAGTGAACTAGTATCATGACCATGAGTGACATGCAGCTAACCTTCTCTACAAATAAATGTAAACAAAACTAGCACCGAACAACTTAGAAGGAACTAGGATTGGTGATGACCACACTAACATATCTCTTCACACTTGAAAATTGAATCTCTCCTATAATGATAGGAAATAGATAAGGGAAATGGGGAGAATCCGATGCCCACCCCCCTCCCCTAGCCCCTTATACAATGTTGTGATGAAACAAATATCCTCCTTTGTGGGTTGGTACCATATATCGAGATTGACCTTGAATTCCTTCCTAGAATGATCCCAATGATGGAATAATCACATCACAAGTCCTTGTTCCCCTTGAGGGATCTATCCTCCTCATAAATCTTGAGGTGGACAACTTTGGAGATGAACTTTCATTTAGGATGCGGGTACATATCATTATTCCTTTTCCGAGCTTTGCACTCATTTAGGCAGTTGTATGATCAACCTACTACTATTGTTTTTTCTACTAATATCTTTGATTAAGTCTCTCGTTTAAATGCATATTTCATTAGCTACACACGTGCATGCACATGTGCACACACACATAACATAAAATGTTTATACTAAATTACCAATTTTAAAATTTATTAAATATTTAATTATATTTTTTTGAAAAAACCTATGCAAAACTCATTAGTGCACCTTATTTATCTATACACGTTGTCAATGGTGCACATTTATTTCAATCAAACCATTGGTGCTCTTGATTAAATATTAATGCATTGGTAAAGTATAAATCTTTTTTAATATTATTGGTAAGCAATATACCATTTGTATAAGAGCATTGACACCAATTTAGTGTTCCTTGTATGAAAAAACATGTCACTGATGGTACATTATTAGTCCCTGCCTTCGACTGCAGGGACTCTAGTACATGGAGTGCAACCTTTTGTATTAATCTTCACACAACCCTATGCATTTGTCCTTCCTTTAAGATAAAGTTTTTATGAATATTTCATGAAAACGTTTTTATGGGCCAATCACATACTTGGAGTTATTGTTTGACCTCATATCAAGGCTAGGGATGATTAAAATTAGGATTTACAGGTCTTATTATCAATGAAAAAAATTGAATTGAGGTAATGTTATATATTAATCTAGAATTACTTTGGACTTTAAATGTTGGCTAATGTTAGCCAATATATTATTATCCGCTTGCATACATCAAACCCACCTATCATTTTCTTGCATGCACCACACCAACCTATCAATTGCATACAACAACATGTGGCAATCATTTTCATACATAAGCATCTGGAATTCATTTGCATACTTAAGCATACATCTACCATCTTCATGTAGAAATAGCTAAGAAAGCACAAGTACAAGAAATCCACACTTAGGAGCACTTGTTGGTCCAGCTCTCAATGAAGCTTTCATGCATAGCTTAGCGTACCTTCACGTGCCTCTCATCGAGAAAGGGATGAGTCCCATTCAAAGACTCAATTGCTTGTTATTCCTCCAGGTCAGGGTTCAAGAGAAAATCCACTCAACTGATTGTAATTCCTTGAGGGTAGGGTTCAATAGAAAATCCACTCAACCACTTGTAATTCCTCTAGTGCAGGGTTCAAGGAAAAATACTACACAAATAATTCAAGTCATAATATCAATAATTTTTATAATTCTATTATATTATAGTAAAGGAAATTTAAACATGGATTCTACTGAATGAATCTTATCAATTTAAGGAAACCACATGCTTTTAGGCATATCTTTCTCTCACATAATTTTGAACTACTTCTAGACTATTGATAGGGGCCTTTAGTTTCCATGATTCAACTGAGTAAACTATTTTTATAGTGGAGAGGAGGTATTGCATATCTATGTACTACAAAGTAGAGCAGAAGAGAGAACCATGTGTGTGTGTGTGTGTACACTACTACATTTGGGGGGAAATTCGATGTTTAGAATAACACTAGAACTCAAAAACCATTTTTTAACATTGGATAGATGTCAGGTTTGAGGGTTTCTTAAGGAAAAACCAAAGTAGCATCGCTTAAGTGATGTCTAGTATTTAACACCATTAAGCGATGTCTCTAGGTGTCTCTTATGCGATGTTCCTTCTTGTCTCTTAAGTAACTTTAAGGGATGTCTCTTAAGCGACATTTGTTCTCTGTTGTCGCTTAAGAGACGTGATGCCAAAATTATTTTACATTTTTTTGATTAATTGGGCGAAATGGTAAACATATTTGTATGGAAAAAGTATTTATGTAGTCTGGTTAAATTCGACAAGACTAATTCATCAAAGGACTTTGGAGGGAGGAGAACTCTTATTATAGGTAGATTTTTTTTTTGATCAACGATACCCACTTTTGAAATATTTTTTTCTGATTAGGGTAACGATTTGAAATCTTTCTTTCTTCTTTCAGTGGCTTCATAATGTATTTTGTTGAAACATATCACAATGTTAGACAATCTTGCTCCCTCATCTGCTACCATATTTGAACGACTCGCTACTATGCAGGCATCCATTGATTCTATATACAGTGATAGAAGCAATGATGTTCTGGAAAATGATCAGAATCAACCCTTTAGTGTTGAATCTATAATTGGTGATGGAAAATTTTATTTCACTTGTATGAAATGTAGAGGAATAAAAAAAAGGAGAGTTGTCAGGGAAATAGCCAGGAAACATTGCTTAGAGTATGGGAACTTGGAAGGGGGAAGCCAATATCATCCCCTGGTAAGTTATTAATTTTTTTTCTCATTTTTCAATACTCTTATTATTGATCGATATTACAATACTAATTGGTTATATTTTTTGACAACTACTACATAGACAAGTTCACTAACGCTTGCAAACCTACTTGCTACAATTCATGGTACTGCAGATGCCGAGGGTGGTGATATTGAGGTTGATACATTAATGGAATAAAATGACCACAATATTATTGAGAATGAAGGGACAAATAGGTTTATCCATGACACATTTGTCGCCACGGATGAGAATGTACCTATAGACGAGGTGTATGAAAACATTCACGATGTGCCTCTTATTGAAAAAGCAAAACAATCCTTATACAAAGACTCAAAGGCAAGTCTTCTCTTATCTCTTTTGTTACTAGTCAACTTGAAGGTCATGAATGGTATTTCAAACACAACAATGACATAATTGGTAAGGTATGCAAGATTTTGATTTTTGTATTTGCAATTGCTAGTTTCTTTTATATATCTATGTCATTTATTAGTCAATAATTATGATTTTTTTACTAATTTATATATACTTTTAGTTTTTTAGGTCACACCCTTATACCACCGTCAAATACTTTACCTCGCACATACAAAGAAATGTGTGAAATTTTGAAATATCTAGGAATGGAGTGTTACTTAATTTATGCATGTCCAATGATCATATTGTATATTATGGACAACTTGCATAAAAGAGTGAGTTCCTCGAATGTGGAATTAGTATATATCATACTGATCATGTAACAAATAAGGTGTCCCACAAATTTCTTCACCATATCCCAATAATTCCACATTTTTAGCGATTGTTCAGGCGTAAAAACATTGCAGAATTTATGGATTACCATGCATGACATAGAAGTGCAGATGGTTTCATGTGAATTCCCGAAGATGGTTATGCATTTAGAGACATTGATGAAAGATGGCCAATTTTTAAAGAAGAACCCTGTAATGTTAGAATTTCATTGGCAGCTGATGGTGTCAACCCATTTGCAGAGCTCATAACCATTTACTCAGTGTGGCCAGTCTTTGATATAAACAATAACCTTCCTCCATGGATGGAAATGAAAAGGGAGCATGTCATGTTGGCATTAATGGTTCGAGGTACTTATTTTTATGAATGTTAAAATAATATAAGAAATCATCTTTTTGTATTATTACATGTACGAGAACTTATTAACCATGTATGTTTCTTTTCAAATGACTACTAGGTAAGCACCAAGTTAAAGATATGGATGTATATATTGAGCCTCTTATAGATTAAATTTTAAAATCATGGTCTGGTATCAGTATGTATGACATCTCCAAACCTATAGGCCAAAACAAATTTTAGTTCCATGGAATACTTACAAGGACATGATACGAACCGTTACACCAAAACCCCAAGGTGTTAGTGAAGGCCTCCCACTAGGATCTTAATATCCCACCATGCTCCGCAGTCCAGACTCTGGGCTCGATGTGCGCCTGTACGGTGGTGTCCCCTTTGAGCCGTACAAGCCCTGGATGAAAACTGCAATGCCGACATTTCCACCTGCTCTGTGACTTGAACCTGGGTGGAGGCTCTAATACCAAATGATATGAACCATTACACCAAAACCCCTAGGTGTTAGTGAAGGTCGCCCACTAGGATCTTAACATGACAATTCATGATGCACCCGGTCTTACACATTTATGTGGTATGTAAAGTTCCCATGTATCTCTATGCATCATTTATCATGCAATTATTTTTATAATATAAGAAATTATATATGTTAAAATTATTCCATAAATTGCAAGGATTCAAACAAAGGGAAAATATGCATGTCAAATATGTGGCCCAAGAATAGTATGTAGATGTTCAAGAAGTTTAGGAAAGGAGGTATACAACGAGTTTAGACATTTTCTCCATAAGGAACACATGTATTGGATTACTAAAAAAAATGAATTCAATGGAAAGGAAGAGACTAGAAGAAAGCCACGAAGAATGATGCCTCAACTATGGAAAAAAATATTTCAAAATATCCATGGTAAGCAATATTTGTTTGTAGCTAATTACTTCATTCTTGGTCACTTGTTTTTATTTATATATTTTCATGATACTTATAATCATGATTAGTATAAAATATTAATATGTCATTTATACTTCTCAAATTTCATGTCCCCTCATTGATGTTTAGTGAAAGGAGTTCTTATCCAAACCAATCCATTGGGTTGAGGAGGAAATTTCATGCACTTGGGGTTAATTCTGAATTTAAGGAATTAATTAGTTAGGAATTTTATTTTTATTTTTATCCTAAGTTTGAAATGCACTTGGTAGAAGTAATTTTTACTAATTAGATTTATTTATTTATTTTGGAATAAAGTGGATAATGCTCCACAAGTGTTCCTTAGAGGATAAGGTTTACTAAGAGGGAACTTGCAAGACAAGAAAAGATAAAGAAGTCAAAGCAAGGAAAGTAGGAAAAGGAGAAGAAAATGGAATAAAGCAACAAAGCTCAGGAAAAACACAATAAAGAAGACAAGCAGGACAAAAGCAGAACAAAGAAGAAAAATAGGACAAATCAGAAAAGCAGGATAGAGGTAGAAAAGCAGAAAAGAAGGGTTAGGTAGACAAGCAGGAAAAAAGTAGAACAAAGCAAAAAAGAAGGATAAGGTGGAAAATAAGGATAGAAAGGAATAGGATAAATCAAAATCAAAAGAAATAGAAAAAGCAGAAACCAAAGTAAAGAATAAATCAAGGAAAAAGCTAAAGCATAAAGCAAAGCAAAGCAAACAACAAGGAAAAAGATAAAGAAGAAAGAAAATCAACCTTATCCACTCCATGACGGAACCTTAGCCTATTTTACTTGCTCAACAAGTCACCTCAATCTATAAAAGAAGGATTACAACTCCATTTCACATCTTTTGACCATTTGTGATTTGAATTGAGTGCAATTTTGCCTCATTGACCTAGGATATGTGCCCCTAGTCCTAGTTGGGAGATGTGCCCCATGCTTCTACTGAAAGGATGATGACATCCAATATTCATCACTGAGTCTATTGCAAATACTGAAGCCTGTCTACATCCAGTATCAGCTATCATTGAGGAATTCAAGCCATTCAAAAGTGTTTCCTAGTATCAATCAAATCAAAGAGAGATCTCGGGGAAGTTTTTATTAGAGGAAGACATATCGTTGTTTGAGTACACCCCAAGGAGAATCCTATGAGCTTAGTGCGCCTTTCAGGAGCATACATATTCTCCATATTCATCATCATAGTATATCCAGCGCAAGATCCCTCTCTTCTTTCTGTTTAGAAGATATCCACCTTCATGTATTGTGAGATTTATTGTATTTGAGGTTCATTGAGAAAACTAAAGTTGTAAGGCTAATATGTTGATGTATAAAAATATTGAACCTGGTTATTATTTCTCCTATATTCCATATTAATTCATACTATTTTTCAAATGATAAATTCAAAAGCATTGGAGGTTGTTTTCATCTAGATCTCTCAAGACTATCTCATTGAGCCATTTTAATTGACTAGTTCTCTAGGAATTGTGATATTCAGAGATATGTGAACCAATTTTACATTATGAATGTTTTTGTAGGTTTTTAATTGTCTTTATAATCCATCCCATGTCCAAAACAAGATATTTGAGAGGCTTAGAGGCTGATTGTGTTTGTATATTTCAAGACTAGCTCGTTGGGCATGAATTCATGACTAGTTTTGCAACAACTTTAATGAAATAGCCTAGGTTATCTATTTTCTGTTCTGAAAGTTATTAAAGGTCCTTAAGACACTAATTAATCCAACCCAATACTCATACTAATTTTCTGTCACCCTCTCATCCTTTTTGGAAGAGCCTAGAAACAAACTAGTTGAGCAATCCATCCTAGCGCTCTTTCTCCCCTTGACTCCAAACAATGCTAGAAACTCCCAAAACCTCTATGAAACTTTTCCAGAAGTAAATTATGGGGTTATTACCTTTTATCCACCTATTTTTGATGTCAATTGTAAGTGAAATATTTTAGTAGGCATACGTTGATGTGCCCAGGACGACTTAAAGTAGACTTCATCCTAGATGATGTTCGAAACATAAATGGCCTTAGTACATTGTTCTTAGAACTCAAAAGCTGGAATTTATGATTTTTTCCTTGCTGCTTCACACTCCCCATTACATTTTGAAGATCCAAAAGTGTCCACCAGTCAAGCTTTGGATGGGTTAATCACTGACCGAGACTAGTTTCATCTTAAGTAGTTTTGAAGACTAGTTACTATGATACAATTTCCTAATTTTTAAAGATGAATTTGAGTTGATATTCTATGAGATCAGATCAGGGATATTAAATCAAAGGTCATCACCATGGTTAGCTTCCACGGGTTTTGAAATGATGCTCTTCCCAATTTAGTCGGTTGCCATACTATGAGCACCTACAAGTAGCTCATTTGTTTGACACAATGCATATTGGAAAGAATGTCATAGAGTGCTTGTGGAAAATTATAGATGGGAGGAATAACAAGGAAAAATTTGCAAAAATTATTAGTGACATTCAAGAATCCAACTCATTGCAACATTTGAATCAAAACTGGGGTAGTGGAAACTACACCAATCTACCATGGTTATTAACTGAGCAAGAGAGTGTTGTTGTAAAAGAGGTTGTATGAAAGATAAATTTCCCATTGGGTTTGCTTCAAGCATAAGTAATATATTGACAAAGCAAGGTGATTTTGGGTGGGATAAAACTCATGATTGTCATACATTTATCAAGGTTATACATTTTGAAACTTTGATTATTTATTTTATGCTATATACATTATTTTTTATATTCATGTTTATCTCCATTTAATTTATATGTAATTGTATATACATTATTTGATAGTAATATGCGTTGGATCCTTGTTGTAGTATGTTCTACCTCTAGCTCTGCCTAATAGCTTTGACAACAACATTAAGAAGGTTATTTGTGATCTTGGCAAGTACATGAGGTATGTATACATTTATAGTTGAATTAATATTGATTGTATAGAGGGTTAACACTTGCTTTTATTGTCTTATATATTTTAATGTCGACTCATTGATTTTCATTGCACTTGTAGGTGGTTGTCATCTAAAGAAAAACATAAAGAAGATATCAAGTATTGGAAAAGCCAAATTCCCCAACTTATGTGTGAGATGCAAAATTATCTGCCTCCATCCTTTTTCAATGCACAAGAACACTACCTAACACACCTAGTGGAAGAGATTGAAATATGTGGATTCGTGCACACAAGGTCAATGTGGTTGGTGGAGAGGCACTTGAAAGAATTGAATTCCTTTGTTAGAAAACAATCATGTCTAGAAGGATCCATGGTTGAATGGTATATGCTATATCAATCCATTGTATATTTTAGTGAGTAATTACCCCAAGTAGTGGGTGATATGGATGTGTTGCTCCTTTAGGATGCCAATTCTACTGCCAAATTTAAAGCTGAGGTGTTGTTAGGGAATGGTAGATGGAGAAACATTAAAGGTAAAATGTTGTAATTTATTTAATTAATCCATACATGTTTTTGGTACACTGGTTTGTAGCTTGGTTTTTTAAATAACATTTTTTTTTCATTGTTCTAGGTAATACAGAGTGGGATGCAATTCATGTATACATTGAAAATAATCTTGATTTTATGAAGAGATGGACAGTATGATGTCAAGAATTTTATGGTGAATTAAGATGGAATGACTTGGCATAGATGATCAGAAAGGCTTATTTGGATCATGACACAAGTTTAAGCCAAGAAAAAATTGATTTAGCATATGGTGCAAAAGATAGAAAGGTAAGCCATGCCTACCATTCGTATTCATATTTCAAATCATATTATTGTCTTTTTATTGAAATTATCTTATACATATACTTACCATTTCCTAACAATCCATTTCTAACATATTGAGAATATAGGTGAAACATCATAAGGCTATGTGGTGCAATGGCAAAAATTTTCGCATCAAAGAGTTGGATGACAGGAGAAAAACATGTGATAGTGGTATAATGCAATTTTCTAGGTTACTAATATTTCCCACAGGGGTGATAGACATCTAGTCACATCGGATTTGAGGTACTACGGATATTTGGAAGAAATATTGGATATAGACTTTAAATCCTTCAAAGTGTCTCTCTTCAAGGTGAGGTGGTACAAATTGTTGCTGCAAGGTAATGAAAGGACAATTATTGATCATGACAATGGATTTACCATGATTAATACAAATATGTATGAGCCAAATACAGTCTAGCCATATGTAGTTCCAAGACAATGTGAGCAGGAATTTTTTTCAGAGGTACCAGGTAGAGAAGGTTGGTCTTTTGTTGTTAGATTTGATCCAAGAGGGAAACCCATAAAGTATACTTTGCCTGAAGATGAAGATTTTCAAGGAGAAGAAGACGTGGATGGAGCGTTTGAGGAAAGGGTGGAATTAGAATAAGGGGGGAACCGGGTTGAGAAAATAGCCTCTAAGTCACATATTGATGATGATGACTACATTGATGATGAATTAGCACTAGATGTTGCAGATGTTGTTTTAGACAATCCTTACAATGATTCCAAGGGGTTGGATACAAATTCAAATCTTCATGACTCAGATATCGACTTGGACAATGTTCAAGATCAATCTGATATGGAATTGAACAAATGTTGTTCAATGGATCTCTCTTTTTCAATTAATATTGGGATAAATAAATCTATGGGAATTCTTTGTTATTGTATATTTAAATAGATCATCAATATCATGGAACATTATTATTTGGAATGTGTTGTAAATTGTGTTTCATGCAATGCCAATTAAACTCTTTGTTTTCCTTGATTTTGCATTTGATCTTATTTTTGTACAGCAAACCAAATTGTGGATGCTATAAAAATTTTGAGTGCGTGTGTCCTGAGAAATTTGAGTGTGGTTGTAAAACTGGTTCAAAAAAGACACATTTATACACATTTGTTTCCATGCACTTTGAAAACAAATTTATTTTTAATAAATATGTAAAGAGCATCTAATGCATATTCAATTATGTGGGCGCTAAGTCACCAATCCCTCATTCTTTAATCCTTAAAATTATGAACATATCTCTTTCTTAGGTAGAAATTCAAGGCCCATGTGGTGGTCAAATGCTCTCATGGCTTCTTCAATAGAAAATAAGTCCGATCCATGTTTTCATGTAGTATTTAACATTTTTTGAAGACATAATCCATCATGGTAAATATTAATTATAATATATTTATTGTTGAGGTTCTCATTCATATGGTGGTTGGATTTCATTTTCCACCATTCACATTTAGTAATTGATGAGAATCAATTGTTATCCATGTGAGTTGTTTAGTGCGTTGGTGCAAAGACAACTTGCAATGTCAATGTTTAAGTTAACATGTCTCACTTGATCTCTTTATTATTATTTCTTCAATGGCTAAAATGTATTGTAGTTATAATTTATTTGGCTATACAAGTGTCATTTCATGTTAGTAGTGGTGACAAATAAGTTGATTGTTATTTTCCCCTAATGTTTAACTAATGTTGATTAATAGGGTGGCATACTTTCAAGTTTTCATTCTATATTCACTCAATAACATGTGAGTTGTAGTGTTTAACCATGCTAGTTTTCAAAAATAAATTTGTCAATAATTTTCAATACTTTATTCATTACTAGGGTATTGGAAAAAATCCACAACATTTCTACTTGATAGCACATGGTTGGTGTTATCACTCAAAATTTCTCCTTTGGTTGTGGAAGGATAGTTCCAAGGAAACCTTTTCAAAACAATCTTTAGGAGGGAAAGCGGATTTTTTTCCTACTAGAGAGGGATCTCTCAATAAATAAATGCAATGGCCATAAATATTTTAATAAGATAAATTAATGATGCAAATGGATGAAACAGGAGGATACCATTGGGCATGGAGTCAAAATCATGAATTTTTAAAGATAAACGGAGTCATAGCAATATATTTGTTTGCAAAGGTAGGAAAACTATTCTTTTATAGTCGGGTTCTTGCTTTCAGGTGGTAATAGAAGAAAAATGAACAGTTTATTAACATTGAGCACCAAATAAAGATGAATCCAATATCAACTTTAGAAGAAAGTTTTGTGAACACTTGAATCCTATGAATCAGAGCATAATAATATTAATTCTGACTCAATACAATTTGAATCAAGCATGAAAAGATAACCTAATGGAAATATATAACAAGAATAACATTCACATGAGAAAAGGAAATACAGATTTCAAAATAATAACACAAGAATCTCTGATGAGGAAAGTTCTGCTTGGAACTGCAATATTTCTATTAATATTGAAAATGATCTATACAAAATAGGTCTCGTTCTCATGGGTTTCAACCCTTATTACATTGCAAAAGTATGTATTTATACATAAAAATGTCATTGAGCTAAACCTAATTGCTTGATTTCTAAAAATAGAAATTTATAAATACTTATTACATCTTTAGATTATATTGTCGAAAACTGAATCTTCATAATATCCAAAAATGATGGAACATATTTTTGCTTCTTTGTTGGAATAAACTTTGACATAAATTTTCGCTTTACTATCTTTGACAGGTGTCTTCATTGATGCAAATTGTACTTCATTTTCCCAAATTTCTTGGTTGTCTTCCACTACTCCATGGAGGGAATTTCATAATTTTCCATTTCTTTAACTAGAACTTTCATCTCCATATGATCCACATAAGATATAAGATAATTTATATCATATCACGGCTAATTGATTTAATATATCAAAGTCCACTGCAAGCTTATCCATTATTACTTTCCCTATCAAAACTTGGGTCATGTTTTCAAATTTTTGATGATTCATTCGAATTTGGAACAATAAATTTTTATAATCAGTTTGAGAGACTACTTTATTCTCTCTATCCCAAAAGGAATGGAGTCCTTTCTGAAACAATTATGTAAATAAACCTTTGAAAGAGTTAACATGTTGCAACATCTGATTGGCCTTTGCTTGGACATTTTCAACATGGTGATGTTTTCCAATAATCCTCCTATCCCAAGTTATAACTACAATTCTATTCTTAATCATCAATTTCTTTAGTTCCTCTTATAATAAAGTATTGAGAAAATTAATAGTGTTCTAGGTTGTTTCTTTTGGATTCTTGTCCAAAGTTTCTTTCATGACTGTACAACTTTGCAATGTTGCATTCACCACTGCTTCCTTATATTTAATAAAATTCAGATATTATCTAAATTTTGTAGCTTCAGTTATTGTCAAATCCCAAATTAAATGTCTAGCACCTTGCAATGGGAGTTTCCCTATCACCTGTGAAATTAGTTTCTCATTCTTTTCCAACAATTCTCTATTTTTGTTTTCAAATTCCTTCTTTTCTTCTTCCCTTTTCTTAATTTCTTAATTTAGCTTTTGGTTTTCCATTTTCAATCCTTTGATTTCTTATTCTTTAAGAATAACCCGAGACATAGCTTGAATTATGTCCTCTGTGCTCATTTCCATATTTTCTTGGTTTGCCTCTTTCATTTCAGATTGTCTCTCTTTCTTTTATTTTTCTGTACCTCTATTCTTTTCTCTCAAAATGTCAATTTGGGTTGTGAGGTTAGTTCTTTCTTTCTCCCAATTTGTCTGTTGTTCTGTAAATTTAAGTAACTTTTCTTTACTATCATTCAATTCTTGAGAGAGAGTATCTATTTCCCATTCCAAAATTGTTAATTTGAATGCTTGAATTAACTGAATAGCTGGGATTTTTAATTTATTCTTACGCAATTGAATTGTACTTTCTTTTTCAACCAAAATATTTTTCAAGTGTTCTGTCCTTTATCAGGATCACTATCCATTTCTACAAGATCAATCTGTAATTTCTTTATTTGTTACTGGTGGGATTTATTTTTAGTGTTTTCTTGTTTCAATTGGGTTTCTAATCTACCCGGTGTAGATTGCAACTTTGATATCTTAGAGTGCCTTCATTAAATTAGTGTAAATTAAACTCCAACTTTTCTATGTAGATGGATTTTATCTGGGACCAGGATCTGCTGTAAATTAATTTTCAATTGTATGACCTTCTCATCAAAGGCACTTCCAAATTTAGAATATTCTTTGCATCGTCTGTAACCGTCATCAGTGAAACTCCCTTATTTGATATATCCCTAACTTTAAGAAAAATATTATGAACTTTTTCCGAAGAAGCTCTTTTGTCTTGGCCATATTTGGTATATAAATCAGTTCTTGATTGGTACATGTCACTCGAACCAGCCTCTTGTGCTTCAACGAATATGTACTCCTGTATTTGAATAGTTGGACTTTGAATTTTTTCTTTTTTCTTTTCCTTCTTACTTTCTAACTCAACCATTTATTTTCCCTAATCTAGATTAAATATTTTTGTTGTATCTTATTCTTCTACCTCCATATCAGTAGTTTCAGAAAGGCTCCTTTTATGAACAATCTCAACTTTACTAGGAGTGGGCACTAACATAGCTGGAAGTTTTACTAATGCAGAGGGATTTGATTGTAAATCTTCGGAAATTTTTGCATCTAATTTATATTCTAAGATATTAGCTTTCCTAGCCAATCCTTCCACTTCTTGATGGTCAAAGGATTTGTTCTTATTCTATTGTCTTCGCTGAGATATTATATGATGTGGATCATAGTTAACTCTTGAATCCTTTTTAAAATTCATTTATTGTAGAAGTACTTCTACAACTGGAAGAGCATCTTTATTTTTTATAATGAATGGAACAACTTTCAAAGGAAACTTGACATCATAATCTTTTCTAAAGCTTAAGAAATGCTCATTTTCCACAATAATATTTTGTCTGATAAATTCCAAAGCAAAAATTCTTGGGGTTAAGAAAGTAGGTAAAATATAAGGCTCATGGAAAAAACCATAGACTCTAATAATAGTATGTTCTTTCAAAAGGAACCAATCACCAAATTTCTTCTCTGGACTGAATTGTAGCATATCTTTCATCTCTCGCAAAACTCTAGGTAGTTTTACTGAAAAAATAAGTTTGTATACCTATGATATTATGAGATTCATATAATTAAATACATTGTTTTTTTATCTTAGATGTAAAAGTCCAGCTCAAGAAACTATAAATTTTCTTCATTGGAGTATAGAAACATCTTCATTAGGTAAGACTGAAATATGAAATGTTTGTTTGTGTGGAAACTGACTAGCTGAGCATGGATATTTTCAGTTAGGAATTAATCAAATTTAAGGCATGAATACTGACTGGAATTAGACTCAAATGGGTGCAAAATCAATCTAAACAACAAACTCAACATGACTCTGGGGACAACCTTGTAATTATCTAACTCTAAAAACTAACTCAGTAATGAAAAGAAAAATTGGGAATCTTCATTAAACATGGTAATGTCCAAAGGGAAACGTAAATTATCAACTAAGGTATCAGGTTTAAGGATTTTTGATAAGAAGGTTTGTTTTGTTTCAACTACAGAATTTCTATAGAGATTAATTAGGTTTTTTTTCTGCAAAATCTTTGGGGTTCTCAAAAAATGAGTGTGGTACCTATAATGACTCTCTAATGACTAAAGAATTGACCAGAAAAAGGATTTTTTATATTCTAGATTCTATAATGACCCTCTCGAATTGGGAATAATTCATCGCACACTAGGAAACAAAATATGGGAAGGTTAGGGTTTTCTCGGGACAAAAATGATAAAAAAAGGACTTGTGAACATTATATACATCTATCCCTTGCCTTTCTAAATTCTTCAGCTTGTTTTTACTTTCACTAACTGAACCAATGGATAAAAATGTGTCGAAAATAACTTCGTATCTATCTTCAATAATTTACTCTAACTTGTTAAATTATTTATTTTGAAACCCCAATTCACTTTATTCTTCCATTTCTAGAAAATACTTGGTCTTTTCTGTGACTTGGAGAAAATAATTCTACTTCTGCTTCTAGTTGCGCAAGAGATGTCTCTTTCATCAGGTGTGAAATTACAAATGGTTTGTCTTTCACGTTCCCTTTTCCTTTTATAATACCCCACATAAGCGGTTTCTGATATGTGGATGGTGGTTTTTCTTTATCGCTTATCATCCATCATAATGTTCCCTTTTTTGACTCATGGCGGGCGGTAAAAATTCCGCTATCGCTCACCACTTCCATCGTCGGTGCTAGTTTACAGATCGAAATCAACATCAACCGTTGATATTTCTGCCGTCGGTCATCAACCCTTGATTTTTTTCCATCTTTACCACATGCCAACGATTATTTCGCCAATTGCTTTCAACATTATATAACCTGCATCTTTGCCAAGCGGATCTCCTGTCTACCGTATATCTCACCTTTTATCCAATATAGGCCATTGATTTTTTATGAAACCATATGGAACTCTTTATTCTCCTATTTTATCCCATTTTGGTTTAACATTATGATCACATGGGATGTCTCCTATCAGAACTTGGTGCCTACTTTCTTTAGCACTCTTCTTCATTAACTTTTGTTCATGTGGAAACAAATTATAAAGGATATTCTCTCGCTCCTTTGCTTATTTCATTCGAAAGTCCCTCAATAAAACCAAAAAATTAGCTGTGCCAATAGTTGGGAAAAAAATCGACAAAATTTACACTATTGGTTGCAAAAATGCATGATTATGGTTCATAGATTCACCTTGTTGCATTGTGACACTCATTATTTTGTTTTCTTTATGTTTACTCTCAAGACATATCAATATACCACAATAGTACCAAAATACTTCCTTTTGCTAACCCAGAACTTCCTATTGATGTTGTCTCTTCCCTTTTTTATTTCTCTAACCAATTGTTATGACTAAGTTGAAATTTCCCTATGTAGGTATCACGTGGTGGATTATGGCCCTATGCATGACCCATAATCCCAAAATGAAAATTTTATGCCCTAATATATTGGAGTTTTACCTTAAATCAATATTATATCATGATAACCATCCTTAGTGTGCCATACCTTGAAATGTAACACCACATCCTTCTCACATATTAAATATTGCTTATGTGGGGCCTACATTGTGGTTCAAGGCCCAACATATGGAATTTCAAACCCACACATAGATGTTATCAAATAATATCATGGATTTTTCCACCATTCCATGCCCTTATCCTCAATACACATGCATAATGTGTCAAACCTTTAAATACCCATCATATCAAACTCATACACACCAAATATTCTATAGTAAAGGATGTGTGATGTTTGTATGCCTAAACATTCTTTATGAGCCTAGTGGAAATATTTTATGGCCTAATACCTTATATGTTATCCCTAGACCATGGAAAGGGCCCTTTTCCAATACAGTTTTTGGTATGCCTAAAACCTAGTGAAACAATTTCCGATACTAATGCATTTGGATTCAACCCAAGTGTGACATTGTTCCCACACAAGAGTTAAAAATTCTCCATATGTTGGTAAAAAAACAATGATTTAAAAATTAAATTTATTTCCTAGTTTAGAAAAGGAAATAGAAACTCTCCATGTCAGTTCCTTACAACATGATTCCTAGTTGTGATTCCCGAATACACCTTACCAATAGGACTACAAAGAAGGCTTTCATGGTTCTCATAAAACTTACAATATAGATAATAATAATAAGCTTCTTTATTTTGTTATTTAATATATTCTATATCCCTTTATATTATAATGCATCTAAAAAACATAAGGGGGAAATCGTTAACATTATTAAATATTTTACACACGTCTCTTTAGAGACGTGTATTCGACTCCGATGCAATGCTATCGACATTTGATAGGCGTCGATAGCATTGCATCGGAATCAAAGACACGTATCTAAAGTGACGTTTATTAAGCATACCTACTAAGCGACGTTTAGAAATGTTAATGATTATGGTGAAGAGGTTAGATAAGGGTTACAATGGTGATTAGTTACAGGGGTTAGTTGTTATGGGTTAAGGGTTATGATTTATATTATTAACACTATTTTATCATTTTACTGTGTTAGGGGTTAAGTGTTATAAGTCATGTTTGGGTTTATGTTGTTAATGTTACATGGGTTAAGGGTCATGATAAGTGTTAGGAATTATGATTATTTGGGGATAAGGGTTAGAGATATTTGTTTTAGTTTTGGTATATTAGGTTATAATAATTTTGGAGTTTAGGATGTAAGGGTCATTAATTAGGGTTTATAGAAGTAAAGGGTGTCAATTAAGGGTTTTTAGGTGTTAAGTGTTATTTGGTTAAGTGTTCATGGATTGTGATATAGGGGTCAATGTTATAGTGGTCAAGAATTATATGTATTAGGGGTTACTGTTTAGATGAGTTAAAGGGTTTTAGGTTAGAAGGAACAAGTACTACAAGGCTAAAGTGTTACTTATAATAGGGGTTATAGTGGTTAGGAATTTATTTTCCTATGAAAGTGGCATTTTTTTGCATACAAAGGTGGAAAACGAGATGGGTTAACATGTGAGAAGTGACCTTTGGTCATTCATATGGTGGTCGGATTTCATTTTCCACCATTCAAATTCAATAATTGATGAGATTCAAAAACTCTTTAATACCTAACTAATTCAAACTCGGAGATGTATTACCCCATAATCATAATTCCCTCACTAACAAACACATATTTCTCCTCCTACTTGGACCCTACACATTGTGTCCATGGAAACCACTCATATTAAACCCTTACCATTACAACCATGGACATGTTATTCCTCATAGAATCCATTACACCTATGACACACTCACCCCATTCCATGTATTTGGCCCATACTTATTATATCCATGAAATTACTACACCCAAATACACACATACCCATTTAGTCCCTTAAACACTAACACCCACTAACAACGCCAATTTCATTAAACTTGGACTTATTCCAGTCGAAGTCACTTTGAAGATGGGGCTAAAATCACCTTTCTAAACTCCAAAATCAAGCAAAATCTAGTTCCAAAACTGCCAAATACAGGTTCCAAAAGTGCCAAAACCGTACCAAAAGTGACAAAACCGGTTCCAAAAGTACCAAAACCGGTTCCAAAAGTGCCAAAATTGATTCCAAAATTGCCAAAACCTATTTCGAAAGTGCCAAATCAAGGTTCCAAATGTGACAAAACCAGTTCCTAAATAGCCAACAACTGGTTCCAAAAGTGCAAAATCCGGTTTGGAAAGTGACCAAACCGGCTCTGAAACTGCCAAATCTGTTTCCAAAAGTGCCAAAATCTAGGTTCCAAAACCATAATTTTTCTTTTGATATTTATGTCTGTATAATATGATGGTCATTTGAATTTGAATGTCATTAACCAACACTCCATTTTTTAATGAGGCTCAAGCTAAATGAATCAAGGGGCCGCCGACCCTTCTTCTGCCCATTATTATTTTCATTATAGTTCTAGACTGCAATAAGGGTGGTTCGATTCAACTTGTGTTCACCATTCTGGATATAGGTGAATTGTGGGATATTGGTGTTCACAATTATCTACTAAAAGAAGGGGTGGACGATCCTTCCTATCGGCATTCGGGATAAATAATGTTTACATGTTATAACATAGGCATTGTCCCTATCCCTGCCACATAATGAGGAAGTTGGTAGTGGGGAATCGTTGTCCCAACCTTCGTAGATTAATTGTTCTTCATTTCTCTTTTAAATGAAAGGTTGACCGACCCTTCTTGTGCTTAGTATTTTTTCGGTCTTTGATATTCAAGATATACATGAATTGGCATCCTATACTTCGTAGGTTGAATATTTGCACAATTCCCTCATAAATGAAGGGGCGGTCGACCCTTCTTCTGCCCAATATTATTTTCATACTAGTTCTAGATTGCCAAAAGGGTCGGCCAACCCTTCTTGTGATTTATATTTATCTAGTCTTGACTGTTAAATTTTGAGCATTAATTCACAATACTCTAGGATCTTTCCTGAGAGAATAACATATACAGTATATCAATGCATTACAATCACAATATCACAAGCATCACAAGAATCAAAAGCATAAGAGACAAGAGACACAGAGTTTCCGTGGGGAAAACCCTAAGGTGAAAAACCCCACAACTTCCTCAGAGATAGAGAGAGCAATGGCTCAACCAAAGTACAACCAAAATACACTGAGATAGTCTCCTAGTAGCAGATGATCCTCCTCCTCACTAGTGCGCCACTTTCTGAGTGAGAGTGAGTTACTTTTCCGAGTGAGTAAAATAGAGATCTTCGTTCTCTATTTATACTAACCTTTTTGCCCAGTGACCTTATGGGGCTGACTTGTCTAGCTAGGTACATCCACATTATAATATATATAATTCAGGGCCGACCCCACATGGTGGTCTAATAACCCATCGGCAAGCACACACACATGCGACACTTGTCAATCCACATGAAGACACTTCCTTATAGAGGAATAGCACATCTCTAATAAGGGTATAATAAATATATATAAAATACATAGATGAAATACATTTCGAAGTTACATATACATCAACACTCCCTCTTAACTAGGAAGGTATTTCTCGACACAGATCTCCTAGACAAGTCTTCTTCTCGGGATCATCATCATCGATGCGTCGTCATCGTCATCATCACTGCTGCTGCTATCTCAACCAATATCTGACTCTACTCGTCATAAGAAGTTCTACAGAGCCAGTCCTTTTTCATACTGGATGTAGGCCCACCACCTGTAGGTCTTCGTCATCACTGGCCATACTATGGAATTCTCGGGACTTATTACATGCATCACAAAACCTCGAAAGAGCATCCTAGGCTATTACGAGCACACGACTCTACCTATAGGATCTCCCAGGGCCATATTATATGTGACCTCACCATAAAACCTCGCAAGAGCATCCCAGGATGTTACGAGCACGCAACTCTACCTATAGGATCTCCCAGGGAACGAATTACATGTGGTCACCACAAAACCGCGCAAGAGCATCCCAGGCTGTTACAAGCACACAGCTCTACCTATAGGATCTCCCAGGGCACGAATTACATGTGGTCATGGAAAAACCTCGCAAGAGCATCCTAGGACTGATTACAGGCACACAGCCCAACCTATCGGATCTCCCAGGGACAGATTATATGCCATAGGACAAAACCTTGAAAGAGCATCTGCTAGATATCCAAGGGCAATGAATTACATGCCATAGGCAAAACCTTGAAAGACTATCTGGAGATCTCCCAGGGCCAAATTATATGTCCTCCCAGAGCAAAACCTCGAAAGAGCATTTGCCAGATATCCCAGGGCAACGAATTACATGCCATAGGAAAAAACCTCGAAAGACTATTTGCAAATCTCCTAGGGCCACATTATATGCTCATCTACACAACCTGATCCACAACCATAGAGTATCAACCTGATACTCACCATACATCATCCTGATGTACACATGATCATCTTGATCATCATCACTGCAACATCCTACTGCATGTAATCTGGAGCAACATCCTGAAGCTCATCATCCATGATCAACCTGATCATGTAATGCATCTTCCTGATGCAAACCAAGTATCTACCTGATACATATCATCATACATGATCCACCTGATCATACAATGTATCCACCTGATACAAATACAAATACATGATACATATCACCATACATGATCCACCTGATCATACAATGTATCCACCTGATACATACAATGTATCCACTTGATACATATACAGATACATGGTCCAAGCATCCAACATGATGCATATACAAAAATACATACACATGATCCAACCGATCATATCCATCATCCAACATGATGCATACATACATATAAATGATCCAACTGATCATATCCAGCATCCAACGTGATGTGTACATACATATAAATGATCCAACTAATCATATCCAGCATCCAACGTGATGCATACATACATATAAATTATCCAACTGATCATATCCAGCATCCAACATGATGCATACATACATACATAAAAATGATCCAACTGATCATATCCAGCATCCAACATGATACATACATATAAAAATGATCCAACTGATCATATCCAAGTAGAAACTAGAACATCATTCTGATGCTCATCATCCAGCGCTTACATCCACAGCCATGTGAAGGATCCTTCTTCCAACATGCTTGGAATGGCTTCGGCAAATGTGTCCATCACTTCTTCCTCGAAGTGTCCTCGATCTGAAGAACACCAAGCCTCTCTCTGAAGTACTCGAACTTCACCCTGGCTAGTGGATTCGTCAGCACATTTGCAATTTGCTCGTCCACCGTAACATACAGGAGCTTCACAGCTCCTCTCTGCACCATATCCCTGATATAGTGATATTTGATCTCTATGTGTTTCGACCTGTCATGAAACACTGGGTTCTTGGACAGCTTCACACAACTCTGGTTATCACAGAAGATACCAGTAGCCTCCAACGGGAGATTAAATAACTCAGACAGTAGCTTCTATAGCCATACTTCCTCACAACTAGCTGAATAGGCTGCAACATACTCTACCTCAGCTGTACTCAGTGATACGCAGGACTGCTTCCTGCTAAACCAAGAGATCACATTTGATCCCATACTGAAGCAACACCCAAATGTGCTCTTCCTATCTGCAGCACTGCTAGCCCAATCTGAATCAACATAACCCTGTAGGTTAAACTTTTGATTCGCCTCATTCTTGAGCCCATAATCCACTATACCCTTCAGGTACCTCAGAACATGCTTTACAGCAACCAGGTGAACACTCCTCGGATCTATCAGAAACTGACTCAATGTGTTCACAGCAAAGCAAATGTCTGGTCTCGTATTCGTCAGGTACATCAAGGACCCAATCATCTGACGATACATAGAGACATCAACCGGCTCAGATGAAACATCACATAGAAGATTCAGATTCGATGCCATAGGTGTGGCCATGGCATTTCTATCCATCATCCCGAATCTCTTCAGGATATCTACTGTGTACTTCCCTTGACCAAGGAAGATCCCACCTGCACTCTGCCACACCTCCATACCTAGGAAAGAGTGCATCATTCCCAAATCTTCCATATCGAATTTAGCAGCAAGCTTCCTCTTAGTATCTGTAATCAGTCTGTCATCTCCTGTTACAAATAAGTCATCCACATACAGGAGTAGAATCATAGGATTCCCTTCCTCAACCTTGTAGTAAAGGTTGGAATCCGCTTTACTCTTAGTAAAGCCCAAACTAGATAGGAAGCTATCCATCCTACCATACCAAGTTCTGGGGGCTTGTTTCAAGCCATACAAGGCTTTCTTCAATCTGCATACATATGACTCCCTGTCATGTATTTCAAAACCGAGTGGCTACTCCATATATACTTCCTCTTCAACTACACCATTCAAGAAAGTAGTCTTGACATCCATCTGGTGTATTTTCCATTTCATTGCTGCAGCCAGGGAAAGTACTGTTCTGATGGAAGTATACCTGGCTACAGGTGCAAAAGTTTCTTCATAATCTATTCCCTCTTTCTGAGAGAAGCCACTAGCTACGAATCTTGCCTTGTATTTCTCTACACTGCCATCTGCAGCATGCTTGATTTTGAAGATCCATTTAGAAGTCACAACAGACTTCTCTTTAGGTCTTGGGACAACATCGCAAACATCATTCTTCATTATTGATTGGTATTCCTCAACCATGGCATCCTTCCATTCTTTCTTTTCCGCTGCTTCTTCATAACTGGGAGGCTCTTTGTTCATAATGTCACAGAGTAAAGCAACATAGCTGGTATGAGATCTGGTTCTCTTCTTTGCTCTGTGTTCTTCTTCTGGAATGCCAAATATTTCTGCATCTTGAATGAGCTCTCTAGCCCATGCAGGTTTCCTATTGTGAGAGTTATCCTCACGGGGTGGATCTACATGTTCTTGCGGATCTTCAAACTCATGAACAACTTCTAGAACTACTTCAGTCATGGTAGTGTCTTGAAATTTAGTTTCCTTAGGTTCTTCATAAACTTCGATAGGTGCCTTCCTTGATTTGATGAATGCTGAGTTTTCATCAAATGTTACACCCCTATTGACATCAATCTTCTTGAACCCTGGAAAGTATATTCTATAGGCCTTCGAGCTTTCACTGTAACCCACAAAGATACCCTTCTTTCTTGAAGGATCTAGTTTAGTCCTCTTTTCCTTTGGGACATGAGTGTATACTGGACAACCAAATATTCTAAGATGGTTGACTTCAGGTTTCTTACCAGAAAAGACCTCTTCTGGTGTCTTGTTGTCCAATATCTTGTGGGGTGTTCTGTTCTGCACATATACAACTGTTGTAGCTGCTGCTGCCCATAGATGCATAGGTCGATCCTGGTCATGCAGCATTGCCCTTGCTGCTTCCATGATAGTTCTGTTCTTCCTTTCTGCAACTCCATTCTGTTGAGGATTATAAGGATCAGTCAACTCCCTCTTAATCCCTGAATCACTGCAAAGCTTCTTGAAGTCACCTGAGGTGAATTCTCCACCATTGTCGGATCTGAATGTTTTGATCTTCTTGTCAATTTGATTCTCCATCAAGGTTTTGAATTCCTTGAACTTATCAAACACCTCATCTTTATTCTTCAAGAAGTATACCCAAGTCTTCCTAGAGAAGTCATCAATAAATGAGACATAGTAAACATACCCACTAAGAGAACTAGATGACATAGGACCACATACATCTAAGTGGATGATTTCCAGGATATCTTTTGCCTTGCTTTCACTGCTTGGGAAAGCCTTCTTAATGTTCTTACCTTTTGCACATCCTTTGCAAACACCTTCATGTTTGGTCTTGATTTCAGGAAGACCCTCTACAACCTTTCTTTCAATTGGAAGTGCCCTATAGTGCATATGAGCAAGTCTTCTATGCCAAAGTTCACTTGGCTCCATGGATTTATGCACCATGGCATGTTCAGGTTGTCCCTTCAATTTATACAAACCTCCCTCTTACTCTCCAATCACTACTGCATCATCAATTGTTTTACCCTTTGGCAACATTAGGACTTGGCCATCAACAAATGCAACCCTCATACCTTTTGCATCCAATGCAGAGATGGAGAGTAAGTTCTTCTTGAGCCCAGGTACATAAAGGACTTCTTTCATCTTCAAAGATTTTCCAAAATCTAGGTTGTAGGAAGATTCACCACTTCCTTTGATTGGGTATTGATAATCATCCCCAAGTTTCACCTTATGGGGTGATTCATGTTTAGATAGATTCACAAAAGATTCCTTAAACCCAATCATGTGTTTGGAAGCCCCACTGTCAATCAACCAATCATTACAACCATGGGAGATAGTACCTATGAGAGCAGAGATTAGAACATACTCTTCTTCACTTGATGAGTCAACATCACTATCATCACTTTCTTCCCTAGCCTTCTTCTTTGGAGGTCTATCATCCTCGACAGCATGAGCATGAAACTTTCTTTTGCTGCCCTTCTTCTTCTTGCTGGAGTTGTTGTTATTATCCCTTTTGTTCTTGGGACAATCTGAAGCAAAGTGACCCTTCTCATTGCATGTGAAGCATCTTAGATCCTTCTTATTCTTTTGATAGGATCTCTTGTGGCGAGAGTGCTCCTTCTTGGGCTTGCTTCTTTTGGTGTGAGCTAGAAGATCTTGATCTTCACCTCCCACCTTTTTCTCATGAGCTATAAGTCTAGCTTCTTCTCGCGAGCATTCTTCCCGCAATCTGTTTAAGGAGATCAACTTCTTCCTTGCACAAATTCCTTGAATAAAGGAATCCCATGACCTGGGTAGGCCATTTAGAGTGGTCATCACCACTTCACCATTCTCCACCATTTCATCCACTGCTTCTAGTTGTTCCTTGATCTGGGAGACCCTTGAAAAATAAGATTGAATGGTTTTTCCATTCTGAAACTTTACTCCTTTCAATTGGTTCCGCAGGGTCATCTTCTGATTTATGTTCTTTCCTTCAAATAACTTGGTCAAAGATTCAAACATTTCCTTGGGTGTCTTAAGAGAAGACACATGGGGTATGAGATGGTATTTGATAGAATCAACAATGATTCTCTTTTCCTTGACCAAGTTCTTCTTATGCAATACCTTGGCCTCTTCATCCTCTGGGATAGGGATGTCTTCTTTCACATATGAGTCCAACTCATTCTCTTCCAAGATTAACCCAATCCTATACTTCCAAGCTCGGAAGTTATCAGCTCTTTCAAGCTTATCCTCAAGCTTGGTGTGGTGAGACATCTTAAAGAGTACTTCAAATGGAAATAGAAAATATTTAGATCTTATCACTTGAAATGCTAAAAACTGGATTTGGTCCCGGATTAGGGTTTGTCGAAAAAAAGCCCTAAAAATTCAAAATGTGAATTTCAAATTTCTGAAAGGATAGAAAGATGCGCTTTGATGAGCTGATCATCCTAGTGTATTCAGAATTTGAGATCAGCAAAGCTTTACCCTTCAGATTAGCTTTTTTTCCTCCCGGGTTCACTAGGGAGAGCCCTGAATTAGGGTTTGAGTTTCCTGGAGATCTACCCAGCCAAAAATCTCGATCCAAAGCTCTAAACTTCAATTTTTGCAAGGAGCTTCCAGCTGTGCCTTTAGATTCAAGAAATTCCTATTTTTGTGGAAACCCTAATTTTTAGGGCCAAATCTGAAAAATGCTCGAAATTGAATTATTATTGGATAGATAGATGCGCCTTGGTTAGTAGAGTCAATCTACAATACTGATTTTCAAAAATATGTGGAGAGAAACCCAATAAACAAGAAACTCAAGTTTTCGTCGCTGCAAAATGTCTTCTTCTCAGGTTAGCTCTGATACCATGTTAAATTTTAAGCATTAATTCACAATACTCTAGGATCTTTGTTGAGAGAATAACATATACAGTATATCAATGCATGACAATCACAATATGACAAGCATCACAAGAATAAAAAGCAGAAGAGACAAGAGACACAGAGTTTCCGTGGGGAAAACCCTAAGGTGAAAAACCCCACAACTTCCTTAGAGATAGAGAGAGCAATGGCTCAACCAAAGTACAACCAAAATACACTGAGATAGTCTCCTAGTAGCAAATGATCCTCCTCCTCACTGGTGCGCTACTTTCTAAGTGAGAGTGAGTTACTTTTCTGAGTGAGTAAAATAGAGATCTCCAATCTCTATTTATACTAACCTTTTTGCCCAGTGACCTTATGGGGCCGACTTGTCTAGCTAGGTACATCCACATTATAATATATATAATTCAGGGACGACCCCACATGGTGGTCTAATAACCCATCGGCAAGTACACACACTTTTGACACTTGTCAATCCACATGACGACACTTCCTTATAGAGGAATAACACATCTCTAATAAGGGTACAATAAATATATATAAAATACATAGATGAAATACATTCCGAAGTTACATATACATCAACATTGACCCTTATGGTTATACATGAATTGATCTCTATTTTGGAAGGTGAAAATCTCACACGTGTGAGCCTCAAAGAGAGAACTGACGCCATAGGAAGTGATGACATGGCATGTATGATGACATGGAATGTGTGATGATGAGATGACATGTATGATGACATGGCATGTATGATGTCATGGCATGGAAAGACACATGATGGTGTTTTGGTGTTATTATTAAGTCAGTGTTGCAATGTGACATAATTCTGGAAAAGTATGGCAAGTTTGTGAAACTTTGGAAATTGACAAAGTATGGAAAAGGTAGTCAAAACTACTCTGAGAGAATGCCCGCCATAATTCATGGTTTCTAAAAAAATGCACGCACCATCATATCATGCTATAGCTTGTTGAAGTGGCTATATAATTATACATGATTGTGGATTGCGGGAACTGTTTGTGTAATGGATTTGCGACATGCATTTCCGCAACCCGCAATTCGGATTGCGGATTGCGGAAACTTTGGTTTGTTTTTATTTTGAGTAGTAGTCCCGCAACCTACAATTGTGGATTGCGGGAACGTTGTATATATTTCAAAACAATTAAACCCCCCCAACTCATCTTCCGCATTCCCCAGATTAGATCTCAGCCGTCGACTTGTCTTAATCTTATGGCCCATGTCTTAATCTTATGGCCCAGAATTAAGCCGACAGAATTAGTAAATATGTTAATTTTGTTTTTGTTTCCTTTTATTATTTTTCATCTTCGAAAAATTACCTGCTGTGTGGATTTTATTTCCAAATCCGTTTCAAAAATTTCCAAATCCATGTTCCAAAACCATACTTTTTCTTTTGATATTGCCACTTTTGAAATTGGTTTTTGCGTTGTTTCAATATAACAATTATGACGGTCATTTGAAGTAGTAAAAAATATACAAATTATCAAATGAATCGGTGTCTGCATAATATGACAGTCATTTGAAGTTGAATTTTATTAACTGACACCCCATTTTGAATGAGGCTCGAGATAAATGAATGAAGGGTCAGCCGACCCTTCTTCTGCCCACTATTATTTTCATAATAGTTCTAGACTGCAAGAAGGGTGGTATAATCCTTCCTGTGTTCACTGGATACAAGTGAATTGTCGGATATTGGTGTTCACAATTATCTACTAAAAGAAGGGGCGGCCGATCATTCTCGTCAGCAGTCGGAAGTCCCAAGAAATATTCTTTAGATGTTATAACTTAGGCAATGTCCCAATCCCTACCATATACTGCAGAAGTCGGTTGTGGGGAATTGTCATGCCAACCTTTGTAGATTTAATATTTTTTCATTTCTCTTTTAAATGAAGGATCGACTGACCCTTCTTGTGACGTTGGTATTTTTGCAGTCTTCATGATTTAGGATATAGATGAATTGACAACCTATACTTCATAGGTTGAATATTTGGATAATTTCCTCATAAATGAAGGGGCGGTCGACCCTTCTTCTGCCCAATATTATCTTCATACTAGTTCTAGACTACAAGAATGGTCATCCGATCCTTCTTGTGTTCACCAGTCTTGATAAAGGTGAATTAATGGATATTCAAATTTCATTCTCGCAACCTGCATTTGCGGATTGCAGGAAGATTATTGTAAATGTTTGCGTTCTATGTTTCCTTAACCTGTAATGCGGATTGCAGGAGTAGTTCGAATAATTGATTTGTGATTCTCCTCTTAACATAGTTTGTCATTGTAGAGTCTTGATCAAATTCCTTGGTGGTATAGTGAAGAGGATCAATGGATTTCTACGCATTCCAGGTTTTGCGTGTACTAACCCATTATTATTAAGAAAACTTATTCATGTTCATGTCAGGTTCCTTTTATCTAACAAAGGGTGTAAAATGGTCTAGTAATCTATGGTGTTTGCTAAGGGTGATTGTGTAGGAACTCTATTCAATGTTGATGAATGTATTGTTCAGTGTAATAGTTATTCAATTTCTACAGTGAACAAACAATCACTAGGATCTACAACCTCACAATTAGAACATGTACATACCTCTAATGGTCATGAATTTTAGGTACCTAAACAATCCCTTGCTTAAAAAATGAAGTTACCTACAAAGTTGAAAAGTCCAATGTCTAAACTATTCACTCATTGTTTGAATAGCCAGTCAATCGGCTAAGTTATAACATATAAAAATGGTTTGTCCCGACTTCTATTTTCCGACAAGAAGGATCGGCCGCCCCTTCTTTTCGTAGTTGATTGTTAAAACATTTATCTAGCAATTCAGATACATCCATAATGGAGAACACAAGAAGGGTCGACCAACCCTTCTTGCAGTGTCGAACTATTATGAAACTAATATTAGGAATACGAAGTGTCGGCCAACCTTTCAATTACGAGGCAATTTTCAAAATAGAACACCTTGGATGTTTTAACATATAAAAATTGTTTCTCCCGACTTCTGTTTTCCAACAAGAAGGATAGGTTGCCCCTTCTTTTCGTAGTAAATTGTGAAAACCTTTATCCCACAATTCATCTATATCCATAATAGAGAACACACGAAGGATCGACCGACCCTTCTTGCGGTGTCAAATTATTATGAAAGGAATATTAGGAATAAGAAGGGTCAGCTGACCCTTCATTTATGAGGGAATTGTAACAATAGAAGACCTTGGAGAAAGTGCGGTCGCTCTTTCTCTGAGAATATTTCCACTTGCCAACCAAGCCTTTGAAGCAAAACGTCTATAAATTTTGTTGTTTAAATGTTGATATCTAGTATCCCAGGGTGACACGTGGAACAGTCATATTGTGACATGTGGCATACTTGATTTGGAAAATTGAGTATTAGAAATATAGTTTAATTATAGTATTGACTCGTATAGAATATTTTCTCCTCTGAGCACCACTGAATCCATGCTACGTTTTATTCTCTATTAAACACTGTTTTAAATATTCTTGGGCGAACTGCAAGAGGAAGTGAATAATTATAGTAGAATTTGTGGTCTCACAGTATCACTGCCTCTCTAGCTGCCGATACACCCTATTATCTTGGTCATTCGACAAGTTGAATCATCTAGATACTTGCAATTGTTGAGACCTATGGATTGGAAATATTGACACCTAAATCCTCCAAAAACAAAGGTATCAAAGGCAAGGACGGTGTTTTGAATATTTTGTGCCTATGTTTCATGTTCTAATCGGCCATCAAACTCAAATGGCTTCATGCGCCCAGCTTATTAGATATTGAAAAATATATATACCTAGCAATTGAAAAACTAGATTTATGGTTACAGATTTATGGTTTGAATAATATAAATACCTGGCAATTGAAATGTTCTGTTATAGATTTATTATTATGACATAAAAATCAATAGAAGTTAATATTCCTGGCAATTGAATTTACTTCGATCTTTCAACTTTTACAGAGCTTGGGCTCTTAATACATTTCACGACTAGTACGAGCTTGAGCTCACAAACACAGACTCTTCTACTACAGGATTTATATTAAAAAATTTCTTACTAAGAAATAAAAATCAGTAGAAGTTATTCCGGGTTAAAACAGTGCAACTTCGCCGCATTACACAGAGATGAAATTTACTTCGATCTTTCACCTTTTACAGATCTTGGGCTCTTGATACATTTCAAGACTACGAGATTGAGCTCACAAACACTGACTCTACTACAATAGACTCTACTATAGAAGAAATCTCTCTGATACAACTCCTATTATCTTGTTCAAATTTGAATAAATTTTTCATTTATTTCAATCCTTCTACCGTTTGATGATCAAAAGCCTTGTCTCCATTTAGATGTCTCCTTTGCGATATAATTTGATGAGGATCATAATTAATCCTTTCAGCCTCTTGGAAATCCATAATCTTTAGTAATTTTCTACTACAGAGAGGGCTGCCTTATTCTTAATGATGAATGGACCAACTTTAAGGGGGAATTTCACATCCGATGATTGTTTGAAAGCACATAAATGTTCTTCTGAATGCAACCTTTGTCTAATAAATTCCAAGGCTGGCAACAGAAATGGTGTTCCAGTAAAAAAAAAAATTCCAAGGCAAAAACCCTCGTTGCTAAAAAGGCTAGCAACAGATATGGTGCTCCAGTAAAACCATACACCCTAATTATAGTATGTTCTTTATACAAGAACCAATCACCTGTTTGGCCTTCTGGTGTAGGCTGCAAAGTTTCTTTCATTTCTTCTAACACTCGGGGCATTTCAGCATTAAAAATAATTATGTAAATTTCTGCCATGATTTTATGGGTGAACTCAAACATATTGACCTGTTTAGGAAGGTCATGAGAAAAGATGGTACCAAGAAACTTGGATTCCGAAATGTTTGAACACACGAACAACTTCAGGAGATATGACTGATACCTGAAATGCTTCAACTGGTTGAAATTCACCAACTGGACATGAATCGCTTCAGTTAGGAATTCATCAAAATTAAAACAACACACTGGACTCGACTATGACTCTGGGGAAATTACTTGGAGAATGAAACCTAACATAACTTCTGTGATTTGACTTATCACTATCTAGTCCTAAAATTTGACTCAAAAAGGAAAAAACTAAAAGACATCAATAATCAATGAGAATAATAGGTTTTCATGTGACTGACCATCTTTCAAGACTAGTAATAAAAACTTGTCTTTTTCAGCAGGACTGCTGTTTCTACAAACTTTGCCAAATTTTCTTCGTTAAACGAATCAGGGCTTTTGGAAAATGTTTCAGGTAAACTTAGAACCTCATGGACAGTCTGCGCATTTACTGGGCATAGAATTTTGGTTGTTTTTTCATTAATGATTACCCTTTCACCCTGTGAATAATTCGCCGCACACCAACAAACAAATTCGGGGAAGTGTAGGGTTTGTTAGACACAAAAATAGTACAAAAAAGAACCAAAAACATTAAATACATCCTTTCCCTGTGACTTAAAAATCCATTGATTTCTACACACAAATTGCGAAATACTACACACAGACAAAACAGGGTCAAAAATAGGGTCAAATACAAGCTTCTCGTTTTCATTTGAACTTTCATTGAAGGGAAGAAGGTCTTGGGTTTTCACCATTTGGGACACAAAATCTAAACACTAAGGGTTTCGAGCTACCTGCAAACTATGAAGTGAGCTTCTTGGATGTTGTTCAAGTTGCCGAAGACAATGACGTGTTTCTCGCAGACTGTTCTTTTCCTCTGGGTAATAAGCGACAAAAACAATTTTTAAAACTTCGAACAAACCTTTTATAGAACATATGCTTAGGTGGTTTCCGAACTCGCGATGAGCAGTTTAAATTTAACTTCTTTTCATAGCGGACTCCACCAACACTTGCCACATGGTAAGCGGCTTAATTTCGGCTCTACCTTTCCCAAGTTTAACCACCATGCACTTTCTAGCACGGGAACTTATTTCCACCATCGATTTGCTTCTTGGTGTGTTTGCGACGTTGCTACACGTTTGCAACTTTTGGTGTGAGTCATCCAATTTTTTAGCACCTTTTCCACCTCCACCCTTGGAGTGAGAGACCTTAGAATAGTGACAATATTTGCATTGTTCCTCTCTATAAACATTAATAACCCAAGAATCCATATAGAATAAATTTAAAAAACAAAAAGACAAAAGTGTTAACAATATGAAGAAATCACTTGTTTGATGAATAATACCAATTCTAGACATTGTTTGTAGATGGGTTTGTTGAAGATCTAGTGTAACATGGGAAGAAGTCGATGAATAAGAGGGAGAGATGACCATAAGAGATAAGAGAAATCTAAACAACAAGATCAATCTTCCAAGATGGCATTGATGGAATTGAGATGAAACATTAAATTAGGAAAAGAAGGAGAGATCACATGTCGTAGCAATAACATCTAAGGTTTTGTTGTTTTTTTAAACAACCCATTTCATATAATTTAGCTCCATAATTATATTGTTCATGTTTGATTATTAATAACTCGAATGCTTCCAAATGGCTCCAAATGCTTTTGATTTGGGTTTCAAGGTGTTTGAAAGGTATTAGGACATAAAAAGTGACAAAATTTGCATTGTTACTCTCTACGGATTTTAATAAGCAATGTCTAACAGAGATAACCCAAGAACCCATATAGAGGAAATTTTAGAAACATAAAAAATACCTAACAATTTGAAAAATATTCATAACCGTTGAGATTGAAATGACGAGTAGTCAAACTTCTAATAGAAAAACCAAGGTTGGCTGCAAATGGAATACAATCTATGCAATTTCCAATGAATACAGAGATCGATAAACAAAAAAGAGGGAGTGAATCTAAAAAATATGTTCATGAATACAAAAACTATTATCTTGAATCACTTCATTAACAAATGCCACTCCTTTGAATCCCTTGGGCAACATGAAAGCCTTACTTTCTTTTGTTTTTCAACTAGCCTTTAAGGTATTCTTTATGTTAAATTCTTGTGTAATGTCCCCAACTTGGAACTTTTCCTAATTCGGTCAATTTTCAAAACTTGGACTAGTGAAGCCTCAAAATGTCCCAAACGATCCCAAATGCTTTCGAACTATGTCTAGAGTGGATTGAGGTCTAATATCACACATTTATGCAGCTATTATAGACATGGAAACTCCCAATATACTTCAACCACTTGCATTTACAATTAGAGAATGAAAGGAAGAATCACTAGGAAAATCTATATTGAAGCCCCCAAGGGTAGATGGCTACAAAAGACTCTTTAAAGGATTTTGAATTGGGTCTGGAGGTATATGGAGGGTATTAATAAATAAAAAGGAACCTCATCGTTGATTATAGACTAATATCAAAATACTTCTGCAACATCCATTTAACTTCAGGAGAATTTGGGGAATTTTACTAGTCAAATCGAGGTTCAAAACCCCCAAGGGTAGAGGACGAACATGGATTGTGATAGTGACATCAATACAATGATACATGGATAATGAAATACAGTTACAAGGACAATCATAGATAAACATATAGGTTGATGGAAACCATGATACAATGGCAGTGGAGTATTATTCTTCTTATTCATATTAGGGTGGTAGGATCGAGCAAGGATAGGAGATTGAAGTCTCCTTTGGTTTGGTGCTTGTGATCTCAAGGAGTTGGGGATTCCATCCAGTTGGTGCTAGTAAAAATATTGAGTTGGACTTTACTGAGTTCTGGAGTCCTATCTATAGGTTGGAAATTATGAAAACCAAGGGGTTGTAGCCTCATTCTGTTAGCTTTTCATCATTTAATTCAATATGATCTAGGATCTTAACTGAGAGAACAACATGTACAACATGTCAAACACAAGAGACAAGAGACACAAGGCATTTCATTGGGGAAAACCATAAAGGTGAAAAACCCTGCAACTTCCTCAGAGATAGAATAAACACTAATACAAAGATCACAAAGATGAAACCCCAAAAGATAGATGTCTCCACTAGTTCTTCCTCCAGGTTCCTCCACTTGTGCGCACTCCTCTCTCTCACTTGTCCATACATTTACAACAACATTGAGAGATGCTATTCTATTGCCTTTCAATAAGGAGACCAAATTTCCCTTTATTCCTAAAAATGAAAAAGAAAGTGATCTTCCATCAGTAAATTTTTATATATTGGATGCGCAGCATACTATTTCTGTGCAGAAAATGATCATTACAGATGATCAATATAAACAACTCCATAAAAGGTATCGGCATCAAATAGCTTGTCTTCTACATAGAGACGTTCCTCAGGACATCATCGACAAATTATGCAAATAGCAAAATTTGTAAACAAGGAATTTGCAAACAATACATTCATTTCTTCAGTTGAAAAAGCAAGGGTAAGATGGTTTTTGTGTGGTTGTCCATCCCGCCTGGGAAAGGGAAATGCTTCCAGTGATGCTTGGACGGTATAGAATTTTTCTTCTTATCAATCAAATTCTTTAGATTGCTTCCTGTGTTATGAAATGAGGAAATTAACTGGAATATTCAATTTTATATGTTTGCAGTCTTTCGAAAATCAATGTATGGATATCTTTCTTGTTAACTGAGAGAGCCTTAAAGACCAGCTAAATCTTGTTTTGACATCGGAATGACTATGGAGCAAATGGCAGTCTATATTCGAGCTTTACAAAATTGGCGCCTTGGATTGCTCGTCGAAGAGCATCGTAATGATGATTTTTCTCTAAATAAAATAAAGAGTTATGGCTCTAATTTTTTCAGACCATTGTGTGATCTTGATGAAGATGAATTGACCGCTGTGGCGGAAAATATAAATAATGGATCAGTGTGGATGAGCACATCAGTCCATAAAAAGTTTTGGGCAGAAACTTTAGGTGAATATTGCAAACGAATAAAGGACGAGAGGTCAACCAGGCATTCAATCGTTGAATATTTCAAAGTTAATGATGTTCAAACTAATCTATCACACAATATCACTGACCATAACTTCATTGAAATATATAAAATTGCACCAAACCATCTCAAGCAACTGTGCACTATTTTATGCTCTAGAAAGCAACCAAAATCTCTGAGTAAAAAGAGAAAGAAGGAATCTGAAGTGGATATTGGTACCAAAATACCAATTGATGCTCAGAAAATATTGAATTTATATATCAATAAAGAGAGGATGTCCATTGAAGACGTCGAAAATAGTTCACAGTTTGTTTGTCAAAGTTGTTACCCTGATTCTTTGGTCACCACACTCAGAACAATTCTATTTTTTGGTGCGACAGTCAGCTATGAATTTGTTGTTGTGGATATGTGTAATTGTGCTATTCCATGGACAGAAGAAGACATGATAGCATTTTTGTACTATTTAGAAACAAATCAAGAGGAATGCACTTGTATTTTTGTAGCTAACATGGAGAACTCTTGTATGATTTCTAAAGCTTTCACAAGTTGGAGCAAGAAATCAAAAAAACATATTACGGCGATGAATCCTACAATGGGAGTATATAGAGAATTCTTCGGGGACCTATTTATAGGATTCTCTATTATACAATGTTGGCGCCTTGGAAATGATGAGGATATTTTATCTACCTCTAAAATTGCCATGGATTGGAAAGACGAGGGCCTACCGATGCTTGATTTGCCTCCACCCAATGTTAACACTAATAGTGCAAGGAGCCATGTGTTTCCAAATGAAAGGACACAGGAATTCTGGGATCACATTGTTTTTAGACAGGTCTCTTCTGAAAGCACAATTCTTTCGTTGTACGCAGGAGGTAGGCTTCTTCGTTTGTTGACTAGGTCTCTAGAAAGAATAATTATTTCTATTGTGGAGACGATATAACAAGAGCTGTTCATGAATTGGGTATAAAACAAGGTATTTCTATTAACATTTTCAGATGTCTTATTTTATTTTACTTTTGAATTTTATTTTACTTTTTTCTCAAACAAGGTATTTCTATTAACATTTTCAGATGTCTTTGATTTTATTTTACTTTCCTTGGCCAGTTATGTTCAATAACTTCTTTAAATTCCTATTCTACAACAGCTTCAAATAAAGAGCATGATACCCATGTATCCAGCAATCGAATTACAATATTGGATGACGAAGCTGAAGGTGATAGACAATCTACAAAGAACTACAAAATAGGACAAGAAGGTAAAAAATTATTTTTCACAAATCGTGGTTAAATTAAGTAAATTATGAAAGGGGATAGAGACTTGCAAAAAATTATATAAAATGTATACCTATACATTTCCAGGTCAACATGTGGATCATCCACAACCAGAGCAGGCATCGACGATGTCCCTCAAGATTGGCCAGCAAGTCACATTGGACAATAGGGGACGAGGTGGGAGCTTGGACAATAATGAACAAGGTGAGATCTTGAACAATGCAGCACAAGAAGAGGTCTGGCTAGTATTGAACCTGGAGAGGGCGCCTTGGTGTCAAAATGCGGTGTCTCCAGCGATGATACTCACCAGTCAAAAGTTGGCCTGCCATTGATAGGTAAAAGACAATAATTTCTACTTAAATTGATAAAACAAATTTATTCCGAAGTATATATAATGACAAACAATATTTCTGTGCAGCCCCCCATACAAAAATGTTTTTGATATTAGAAATGGAAGGTTTTCTATTTCGCAAGAAAGTCATAGAAAATGACTCCAAAAGAGATAAAAAGGGGGAAAGAGTAAAAAAGCAGGAAGAGACTTCTCTAATAAGTGGTGAATTTAAACATACAAAAACTTCATATGAGTCATGAGCAAATGCCATTCGATTTTGGATTTAGTTCGTTCCAAATTCAATATTGGGATTTGGTCATCTAAATGTGGTGTCAATGAGGCAAAGCAACTGTTTACAAAAATTTTGGTGGCATGTGGTAAAGATAAATCATATGAGCAAATTTTTTTATTTATTTGGTTTCAAGAGAGATGTACCTCCGATCAAGAAGGAAAGCCACAAAAAAATATGGAGAGTGTGTGGAAGGAGTTCCCAATGCAAACTTTTGAAATTAATACATCAATGATTGTTTTGGAGGGTGATGGTGAGAAAGCAGTTCCATTTCAAAACCATATTTTGTGTAAGCCCTTTAGTGGATCGTCCCTTCAGACAGATACTGAATTGGTACATGGACTTTGGCAGTGTTTGAGTAAAATTCAAGAAATCCAATCAGCTGATATCAGAAACTATCAAATGTAACCTGTCATAGCCTATTTCTAGATGTAATCTATCATTGCCTATTTTAAAACATTCAATGTGTTTTCTATTTTTTCCAAAGACGTTGCTATTATCGTCTGAATGTAACATATTGTTAGTTCAGTGTGATGCTTTTATTAAATCAATTGAATCTGTTGTGCTCATTAAATTCATGAATAAAGTGTTAATGTTGTTGTTATATATATAGTCACTGTTCTTATATGCAGTGAGGATATCACCGCAAAAGAAAATATTGGTCTTGGGAGTAGATGGATTGCTCTTTGGAGTTCGGATGTTATCCAACATTGAAGATTCTTCCAAACAACCTCATTTTGTCGATAAATGCTATCATTATTATACACGCATGTTCAACCGCAAAATTATTAGTGTTTCCAGAGAGCATTTCGACGTTGCTTTGTGGTTTTCCTGGCTCAACAACATGGAAATTAAAAATTTCCTATCTATATTTGAATGGTTGAAAAATGATGAATTTGTTTTTTATTTGGGGTCGAGAGCAATGCGAACCTAGTACTACTTATAATCACTCAATGTATGCATACTATAATGTTGGGGAAGTACCAAACATATACAAAAAGTCCTTCAAGGATGTACGTATCCAATATGGAGATATATATAAACAAACGGACATGTTGTTTATAGATGAAGGGCAATATCAATCAACAGATAATAGCAAGGAAAACTGCTTGAAAATGCCAACTAGTTGGAAATTTTATGGTTCACAAGAGAGAGATATAACTATAAAAACAATGTTGTGTGCTCTATTGAATTATCTCTGGCCTCGTTAAAAAATGGGGCATTGGTTAAACACATTGAATTTGAGATGACCGTCATATTGTACAAAACAAATTCATTAAGTGATTTGTATATATTTTTACAATTAGTACTCCTACATTTAATTGATGTAAGTTTTATTGCACAGTTCTCATCTTATTTATGGACATTGTACCATGTATCTAGTAATGTGTTTAAAATATTGTTGAACATGAAAGCAATACACTTAGAAACATTGAACCATAATATTTTATTGACTGCTTTGTGTGTGTGTGTGTTTTTTTTTTTATAGATATTACTAGGAGATTTGTTTCTAATAAACCATTGATCATTTTTTATTTCAATGGCGTTTTGTTACACTCAATACATAGAAAATAGAAACCCAGATTGCGACGACCATCGGACATCGAAACATCAACAAAGTATTATTTTATACGCCCAGGCTTAGAAGAATTTTTGAAAAAACGCTTTAGTATTTTTGAGGTTGGGGTATGGACATCTGCTCAACGAAAAAATGTTGACGAGTTTTTGCCTAGATTATTACAAAGAATAGGATTGAAAACGGAACAATTTATATTAATTTTAACACAGGAAAATTGTTCTTCCGTAGCCACAGAGGGTTTTCAGGGTGATGGAAATCCTTATGTATATCGCAAGCCTTTGAGTATAGTTTGGGAGACTTTGATCCATGGTTGGGATCAAACAAATACTGTGATTGTCGATGACTCCGGAGAAAAGCATGTTTCTAATGATGAAAAAAACTGTCTTATAAAAAAAATATTATAATTCTGACGATGTCAATGACACATTTTTATTACATCGATTATGGCCTTTCTTGCTACACCTGGATGGCGTGAGCGATGTGAGGCCAATTGTGAATAAAATAAAAAATGGAAGTATTTTGTTAAATAATACACTTGAATGTTTGTTTGTACTAGTATGTCCAATTTCACTGTGATTATAATTCTTGTAAAGTGTCGAGTTTGGTTTCTGAAAATGTAACTCTGTTTAAATTGTATTGTTAAATCATAAAACATATATTAATCTGTGTGGTTGATTTATCATTGATATGATTTATATGCAGGTTATGCACCACTAAATTTCTTTACTTGATTCATATTGTTTCACATTCTGCAATTACATAACAGTCATTAATATCATCATATTAAGTTAATTTTCCAAGTTCAGTTATTAAGCATCTAATTAACAGCTTCATAACTAGGCTTATGCCTATCATTCTAAGAACATACATGAGGCATCCATCCATCAATGAGGTTGTGACAACATAAGCATACATGTATTACATAAATGGAGTTTAGCAATTCATCATTCACATACAAAATTAATAAAGCAGATAGCTTATGCAATTGAAAGAAACCTCATTCATGAATATAACCTTCTAACAGGCTTAACATAGCATATTCATGGCTTACATTTATTTACACATAATTTCATTCCACAAATTGAACATATCAAGCATAATTAAACAGATGAACATTATAATCCATTTTTTTTTCAAAAGAAAAAATCATACTATTGTTATTCAAAACTAATTCAAATAGTACATGATGTTCCATGAGGTTACTTGACTCATTAGAGAGCTGAAGTGATAAAACCAAATATTGTCAAAAAGACTTCCTGGAAAATTACAATAATTTCTCAAAAACAGTCTGAGAATTTCATCCTTCTGCCAGAAAAATAAAAAACTATCAACTATTTAGAAACTTATCCCTTCTAGGTCAAAAATCAATCCAAAATATAGCTTAGTCAAATAACTTTACTAATCCCTTATCAAAACATAAGTGATCAATAATTTCCTCCCGAAACAAATAACCAACTTATTTTTTCATTGCATCTTTTGAAAGCTTATCTGCATCCATGTTGTGCTGCCTATATATATGCTCAAAGGAGATGGTTTTGAAAAATTGGATTTCTGAGCGGATCATTTGACACCAATGCTCAAGTTCAAGGATTTTTAGCATTATTGTTACCCTCTACCAAATTTTTTAAAAATTGCAATTAGGCTCCTAACTATGATTTTCACCTTCGACCAAATTTGAAGTCATAGTCATTGATCTGACAAATGGTTAACGAGCTTTTATATTAAAAAGAGAGAATAGATTACATAGCATAGGGGAGATTGGTCCCAAAAAACAAGAGCTGTCAAAACAGTCTCTTCATATTTTAGTCTGTGATCTTCAAAAAAGGCCTAATGCCTGCTATTATTGAAAATTTTAACAAACTAACCCAAACAGAGCTACTAAAACGCCGAGACGAGAACACAAAGAAGGAGTCAATTGCCACGATGGAGACGAGCGTTCTTATCCTTGCCTCCTGCTGTTGTACCTATATTTTCATCGTCAATGTTCAGGATGACGGATGGGCTATTTCTGCCACTGGTTCTGATACAATCAACTTTAGCTTCCATGATCCTGAGGAAGCTATGGAACGAGTCTAACTTGCCAAACAGCTTCTAGAATTAAACAATCTAAACTCATAACTCTCATTATATATTAACATAGACTTTGAAGTTGATGAATTCTAGTGATTCATTCTTTCAAATCTTATTCTAGTAAGTTGAATTGTAAATATTATACAGTAATGAATTCTACAATGTTGTTTATCCACTCATTAAATTATAAATAAAGCTAAGCAATACATTAATGAATTCTATAATGTTGTTTATTAGTCCATGTCGTAGGAAGAGACTATATGTTCCACATTTTATAATTAATTTGACATCAAACTATTGGAAAACATCATGTTTACTAAGGTTAAATAAAATAATGTTATTTTCCATTTTTTTTAATAGGTTTTTTCTAAATGTTGCTTGGACCAGAGCTATTGGTTAGACATTTTTTTATCATTGCGCGAAATGTAAAAAATTTAAAAACAAAACCATCCACATATTATTACTTACCAAATATATATAAATATTTATGAGCTAGTGGATTGTCAGAGACCTGTCATCCATCTGATAATAGGGTGTCATTTCGTATTTTCTTCCCTATGAAGTTATGTTAGAGCCGAACTCTCAAGAACACTGATGTTAACCGAAGGGCACACAAATGCTCTCTATGTTTATTGTTAATAAGGTGGGTATAGGTTGGAGAGGAAAGAAGGCTACGAGAGTCTCAAACTCATTTTTGAAACGAATATTGGATCGGTCACTCAATTAGATTTCGCAATCATAGGCATTTCATCTCTCTATGAAAAATGGTTCATGTGGCATAACTGTTAGTCAATGTTTATGATTTTCATTTCTAGAGGAGAGGCATAGAAAAAATGTTATTTGGTCTTATAGGAAATTCACAAGTATGCTTTAAAATCCCTTTCTACCTTTGAACTAGTGTTTTTTTTCAAAAAAATTATGTATGTTTCTTAAGCATTATAATCGATTGGTTGTTCGACCAATATACTATTAATTTCAGGCACTGTAGTTGAAAGCTTCCAATATTCTTTATCCTTTGACACTAAATTTTTATTTTTTTTCATCCTAAAATTTCTTTGCATGGCTAAAGATATATGTTTCTGGCGTTAAATTTGGGGATTTTCTGTTAAAACTTGTATTGTTGCCACTGATATTTTAAAACTATTTTCATTCAAAAGTGAGGTAAGAGGTGTGTGTGTTGTTTTGTTATTTTGTTATTTTGATGTTTAAGTTTAATTTTCTCTTGGTCTTGTTGTATTCTTGCTATTCTGTCTGAAATCTATTATTTGCTCTGAGTGTTATCTACATGACTTCCATAATTGGTATTTGGTATTTGTATCCATACTTGGTATTTGGTATTTGCATTTTAGTTGCAGAGGAGGCATTTTAAAGTATTTTAGATCCCAATATATGAGAGTTTTTAGTAAATCATGGGTCGTAGTGCGAGCAATGGAGGGGAGCAAAGTTCTTTGGGGTGTCTATTTGGCTAGGATGGGCCACCACCCACAATTCTTGTTGAGAGAGAGAGTCCCCCCCACCCTAGAGGTGGTAGTGGCTCCCAAGGTGGCTAAACATCTTCCTGCTATTGTTGCAACACATCTAGAAGGACAAGTGAGTAGAAACAAAAATAATTATCACGAGGCTAATAGGAAAAACAACGACAATTTCATTACTGTAAGTGGGATTTTATATTTTCTTTCTTATTTTCATATGATATTTTTCTACTACTCTTTCAATATTTTCTTTTGTTTTCATGGGTTTTTAAATAAGTTTCTGGAATCTCTAAGAGGCTATTGCTTTAATTGAGGACCGACACTCTATGAAGGTGCATTCTGCACTAGGGGGTGGATCTTTAACTTGGGTATCTCTTTGGAGGCCATAAATGCAAACCAAGTGGAGAAATGGAGGACACACATGTAGATCTGGATCTCACAGAGTGATCCATGTTTTATTTTTTTGTATGTGTTATTTTTTTTAATAAGTATGTAGTATATATGACCCAGGTATTGAATTCATTGATAGGAATGCGATGTGTCAGTGCCTGTTATTATTTAAGAACTTGGGTATCATTTCAAAGATGTATAAGTCTCTATTATTATATTATTATTATAGTACTCATCTCCCATCTTCTTCACAGCTCCAGATTCTATATTTGTCCTATCCCCCACCTCCTATCTATTTGCTTTTGATTTTTTTATATATGCCCATGAAATAAAAATATATCCCTCCCACCCGGGTCTTGTATCGATCATTGATGCTTATTCTCGCATCATGGGTAGAGAAAAATGTACCACATCTCCAAAATTATGGCTACGCAAATCGATAGTTATAGAATGGAGGTGATTGATATCCATTGCATGTACATGCAGCATGTGCAATATTTCATAATGGGGAGGGATAAAAGTTCATGGAGGTGAATGAGATTGTTGAGATTGAACACATCCCCAATGCTCCTCCTCCAAAGATGTCATCTTCCCAAGCAAGCAACTAATCTCCCAATGTGATCCACATAAGCATCATGTCAAGTAATAGCAATTCATGAGTAGATTCAGCATGAACAAGTCTAAACTCAACACTCACGAGGAAAGACCCCACTCATACATTAGGGAAGGACCCTACTAAAACATTATTTATTATAAGTACTATTACTATTTTAATTTCTATTAGTATTTGTAAAATATGTCTACTATAGTAATGATTACATACATTACTATTTATAGAGCATATTAAATTACTATTGGGATTGATACTTGCATGCCTTTCTAAAGGCCCTATCCACATACTCTATACTATTTCTATCGCCATGAAAGCTTCAAGTCTTCTTTGATGAATGAATTGAAGGCATTGTAGATCAACTGATATTATGAAAAGATTACTTAATAAGGATTTGGGATCTTTGTAGGGCTCATCGTTTTTTTCATATTCATATCATATTCAATCTTTAGCATAAGTTTCTAGGGTTGTGATCCACTGTAGTCTGAGATTGTATGTTGATGTAATGTTGGCATTGAGCCATCCATGTATTTCATGGGAATGAAATGAGAGAATGTATAGTATATCATTTTTTTTCATATTCTTTGTCACATAGTGAGAAGTTGGAAATTTCATTTAGACCTATCAATACTTTCCCTCGTAAACCTATCTGAATCATTAAAAACCTTTGTGTCTGGTGACTACCACTCTACCATATCATACATCTCCAAAAATGATTGCTTCACAAATAGTAAGGGATGCTAGCCATTTCCATCATTTAAGGAGTGGAAAACGTTGTTATGGGGATTATTGGTAATGATAAATAGGAAGTTATTATCCACATCATATGTTTTTCATTCATGGAAGAAGTATAGTTTTGGAGATTTGATGTACTATGTTTAGTTTCGACCAGGACAATCTATGTAAATATCTATTAGCATGATTAATTGGAGATATATTAACCATGCAAAACAAAGCATTATTTACCCAGACAATCCCATATGTAAATAAAAATTTTTGTCAATTTTTCTTCAAATCAAAGAAGCCAGATCCAAATGTTAGGTGATGGCCTTCTACTTGAAACTATTTTCTTTGCTATCACTCTCTCAGAATATGGAATGTGTTTGATTACTTGAATTTTTTTGTTGTATACAATATTAATGGATAATGCATAGTAGTCAATTGCAATATGTCTAAACATTTCTTTCCAAGGACTAATCATAGCTGCAAGCAGGAATAACATTAGTTCTGAGAGGAACTAGTGGTCTAAGGAAGGGATGTTATATTATTCAACATTGACCAAGGAAAATTCCAGTGGCTAATTGTAAATTGGTGATGATGGTACATGGAAAAATTCATTTTCTTTCAGAACTAGTGACATCAATACATAGTGTTGGTTGCAGGTAATAGTATTTTTATTGCGATAAATATTTATGCACTTTGAATAGGTAGCCCACACCTGCATTGATTTAAATGAAAACAAAAAATCTAATTCGATCTATGAAAATCATGGGGTAAAGGTGACCAACATTCTAGATCAAATGATAAGTATTTTGAACATAATTCCTTGCTAAGAACACCAAACAAAACTTCCGATTAAAGATGATGCACTCTTTGAAAGAGATGCCAACTTTGGGAGGATTCATGAGAACCTCAAACCTACCATTTTAAAAAATAGTTTTGTGTCTAGACTCCATATACAGACTTTATGTTTTCTAGTACTTTTTTTTTCTTGAGATGCATATATTTTGTCAACATCTTGTATGACCAAAGGATCAAGAAATTCAAACTTTGATCTGGATTTTCCCTAAGCTCCCCAATTAGTTTTCTTCTTTTTTTTGGACATGAAATAAATGAAAGACCCACATTCTCATTTCATTCTGAATTTTATTCATGAATCCCTTTTATTCGAGGCACCAAGAATTGTATTTTCTACATGTGCATATTTGGCAATTCTAACTTGTTTTGTTTTAAGAATTTGAATTTTGAAACAACACAATGTATAACCACTTTGAAACCATGCATACACTCTTTACTCTCTGAAAAATAAAACTCCAAATACAACTCAAATATAAAAACCCAAGAATGATACCTCTCTCACAAAAACAAAATCGAGAACACTTATATTCGTTGCATTCACATGTGCTCAAAATAGCAGGGCCGTAGAAAGTTCTCTTTTGATGAGAGGAGTACTCCAAAACTAATCTTGTCCATGTCATTCCCTTAGATACGATATGTTGAAACCTAGGATTTAAATTTACAATATGATTTAAATTTTAACTCTCCATCCCACTCCCTTAGTTACCATTTGATTTAAATTTTTTAGGTACTTAAAATATTTTTTGCAAATTTTTGAAGTGATGGAGATAAACCTCTTCACAAGAGCACATTTTGGACTTTGAAACCTGCAGCAAAAGTTCAAAAAGAAAATTCTTTAAGACCATATCGCTAGAATATGAATTTAGGGCCTTGAGAGGAATTGTAGAATTTATAACTTGATTTTAGGGTACTTCAAAATATATTTTTGAGAATTTTTCAAAATGACTAGGAAACCCTTCCCAAGAATTGACGCTTTGGGCTAGGGGGTCCATAAACCACTTGAAAACCCAACAAAAGTGAAGCAATTTAGATGAAGAAGGCTCCCAAGTGTTTTAAGATAATTATCAAAAATTTATTTTTGCTTTCAAAGGCTTAAAATTGTTTTCATAAAATTTTAAAATTGGTGAAGGTGGCTCTCTTCAAGGGGGGCGGTTTGGTTCAATGAAGCCTCCAAATTCGAGTTAAGAGAAAGGAAAATGCAATATTAAGCCTTCACTAAGGATATAAGACCATTATCAATAACATATAAATTATTTTGAAAGAAGATTAAGCTTATAGTAATGAAATTTCTAATAATGGTTATAGATCCTAGATCTATGAAACTTCAAAATATACTATTCATAGTAAACATGCAAATAATGCATATCAATATAGAAACCTTTTAAGGTTTAGTCCAATGGTGTGGCTATAAATGAATTTAAATTTATCAAATATACTGGACTTGAATCAGCACGGCAGAAGAGTAAGAGTTGAATAGGGCTCAGGAGTTGACTCAGTCAATAAATCTAAATAAATAGAAAGTACATCAGTATGAAAGTTTGTCTATATGATGCAAATTTTCAATAATAATCCATTTCAAAGTACACAAATGATATTACATACTACAGAAATCCATTGATTCTCTAATAGTTGATAGGTTTCTTATTTTGTCAACCATGAAATTGGGTCTGAAAAACAATTTATGTTTTTATCTTTTATAGATATTAGACTGAGTCAGATTCACAAGATAGACAGTTCAATCAATCTGACTAGTATTTGACTCGGTAGTGCAAGGTATGCTTCCAAGAAACCCATGCTAATTTCTCACTATTTTCTTTGCTATCACTCTCTCAGAATATGGAATGTGTTTCATTACTTGAATTTTTTTGTTTTATACAATATCAATGGTTACTACATAGTAGTCAGTTGTGCAATATGTCTAAACATTGCTTGCCAATGACTAATCATAGTTGCAAGTAGAAAAAGCATTAGTTCTGAGAGGGACTAGTGGTCTAAGGCCCAGGGATGTTATATTATTCAACATTGACCAAGGAAAATTCTAGTGGGTAATTGTAAGTTGGTGATGATGGTACATGGAAAAATTCATTTTCTTTCAGAACTAGTGACATCAATATGTAGTGTTGGTTGCAAGTAAACTGTTTTTTATTATGATAAATATTGATGCACTTTGAATAGGAATCCTGCAGCTGCATTGATTTAAATGAAAACAAAAAATCTAATTTGATCTATGAAAATCATGGGGTAAAGGTGAGCAACATTCTAGATCAAATGATAAGTATTTTGAACATAATTCATGTTGATGTATATGTAACTTCATAATGTATTTCATCCATGTATTTCATTTGTATATTATTGTACTCCTATAGAGATGTGTCATTCCTCTATACGGAAGTGTCGTCATGTGTATCGACAAGTGTCGCAAGTATGTTAACTTGCCAATGGGTTATTAGACCACCATGTTTGGGGTCGGCCCTGATTTATATATTATATGGTTGATGTACCCAACTAGACAAGTCGGCCCCATAAGGTTATTGGGCAAATAGGACAAGCGTAAATAGAGATTGGGAGATCTCTATTTGGATCATTCGTAAACTCATTCTTCCTTCACTTAGAAAGTGGCACACTAGTGAGGAGGAGGATCATCTGCTACTAGGAGAATATCTCTGTGTATTTTGGTTGAGCCATTGCTCTCTCTATCTTTGAGGAAGTTGTGGGGTTTTTCACCTTAGTATTTTCCCCATGGAAACTCTATGTCTCTTGTCTCTCATGCTTTTGCTTCTTGTGATGATTGACATGCTTGTTATGATTGATATGCATTGATATACTGTACATGTTATTCTCTCAGTAAAGATCCTAGAGTATTGTGAATTAATGCTCAAAATTTAACATGGTATCAGAGCTAACCTGAGAAGAAGACATTGTGTAGTGACAGAAATCAAGGGTTTCTTGTTTATTGGGTTTCTCTCCATGGATTCTGGAAAAGAAGTATAGTAGATTGACTCTACTCATCAAGGAGAATCTTTCTGTCCAATCAGAATTCAATTCTGAGCATTTTCATATTTGGCCCTAAAAATTAGGGTTTCCACAAAAATAGGATTTTTTGGAATATGAAGACATAGCTGGAAGTGCCTTGCAAAAATTGAAGTTTAGAGCTTTGGATCTAGATTTTTGGCTAGGTAGATGTCTGGGAAACTCAAACCCTAATTCAGGGTCCTCCTTAGTGAACTCGGGAAGACAAAAAGGCATTTCTAAAGGGTGAAGATTTGTAGATCTCAAATTCTGAATACACTAGGCTGATCAGCTCATCAAGGCACATCTTTCTACCCTTTTCAGAAATCTGAAAGTCATATTTTGAATTTTTAGGGTTTTTTTGACAAACCCTAATCCAGAACCAGATCCAGTTTTTCAGCTAGTCAAGTGGTAAGACCTAAATCTTTTCTATTTCCATTTGAAGTACTCTTTAAGATGTCTCACCACACCAAGCTTGAGGATAAGCTTGAAGGGGCTGATAACTTCCGAGCCTAGAAGTATAGGATTGGGTTAATCCTGGAAGAGAATGAGTTGGACTCATACATAAAAGAAGACATCCCTATCCCAGAGGATGAAGAGTCTAAGATATTGCATAAGAATAACTTGGTCAAGGCAAAGAGAATCATTGTTGATTCTATCAAGGACCATCTCATCCCACATGTGTCATCTCTAAAGACACCCAAAGAAATGTTTGATTCTCTGACCAAGCTATTTGAAGGGAAGAACATAAATCGGAAGATGACCCTGTAGAACCAATTGAAAGGAGTAAAGTTTCAGAATGGAGAAACCATTCAATCTTATTTTTCTAGGGTCTCTCAGATTAAGGAACAACTGGAAGCGGTGGATGAAATGGTGAAGTTGTCATGACCACTCTAAATGGCCTACCCAGGTCATGGGATTCCTTTATTCAAGGAATTTGTGTAAGAAAGAAGTTGATCTCCTTCAATAGACTACGGGAAGAATGTTCACAAGAAGAAGCAAGGCTTGTGGCCCGAGAAGAAAAGATGGGAAGTGAAGATGAAGCTCTCACAGTATACACCAAGAAAGGAAGCTCAAAGAGAGAGCACTCTCATGCCAAGAAATCTTCACACTATCATCAACATAAAGATAAGAAAGATCTCAGATGCTTCACATGTAATGAGAAGGGTCATTTTGCTTCAGAATGTCCCAAGAACAAAAGGAACAACAACATCAAGAAGAAGAAGGGCAGCAAGAAAAGATATCATGCTCATGCTGTTGAAGATGATGAACCACCCAAGAAGAAGGGTAGAGTAGAAAGTGACGATGATGACTCATCAAGCGAAGAAGAGTATGTTTTGATCTCTTCTCTCAGAGGTACTATCTCTCATGGTTGTAATGATTGGCTTATTGGCAGTGGGGTTTCTAAACACATGATTGGGTTTAAAAAATCTTTTGTAAATCTATCTAAACATCAATCACCCCATAAAGTGAAACTTGGGGATGACTATCAATACCCCATCAAAGGAAGTGGTGAAGCATCCTACAACCTAGATTCTGGAAAATCCTTGAAGATGAAAGAAGTTCTTTATGTACCTGGGCTCAAGAAGAATCTACTCTCCATCTTTGCATTAGATGCAAAAGGCATGAGGGTTGCATTTGTAGATGGCCAAGTCATAATGTGGCCAAAGGGTAAAACTATTGATGATTCAGTAGTGATTGGAGAGCAAGAGGGAGGTTTGTATAAATTGAAGGGACAACCTAAACATGCCATGGTGCATGATTCCATGGAGCCAAGTGAACTTTGGCATAGACGACTTGCACATATGCACTACAGAGCATTACCAATTGCAAGTAAGGCTGTAGAAGGTCTTCCTGAAATCAAGACCAAGCATGAAGGTGTTTGCAAAGGATGTGCAAAAGGAAAGAACATAAAGAAGGCATTTCCAAGCAGTGAAAGCAAGGCAAAAAGTATCTTGGAAATTATCCACTCCGATGTATGTGGTCCGATGTCATCCAGTTCTCTGAGTGCGTATGTTTACTATGTCTCTTTCATTGATGACTTCTCCAGGAAGACGTGGGTTTACTTCTTGAAGAACAAAGATGAAGTGTTGGATAAGTTCAAGGAATTCAAAACCTTGATGGAGGACCAAACTGATAAGAAGATCAAAACATTCAGATCCGACAATGGTGGAGAATTCACCTCAGGTGACTTCAAGAAGCTATGCAGTGATTCAGGGATTAATAGGGAGTTGACTGCTCCCTACAATCCACAATAGAATGGAGTTGCAGAAAGAAAGAATAGAACAATCATGGAGGCAGCACGGACAATGCGGCATGACCAGAATCTGCTTATGCATCTATGGGCAGAAGCAACTAAGACAGGAAGCAAAGATCAAGAGGGATCACACTCCAGCAGTTCATTCAAGGAAGAAAATATTGAGAGGGAGTCCACCCGACAACAAACAAACAAAGATAAGTATTTGAATTATCATTTCTTGTATATTTGATTGTTTAAATAATATTGTTCAATGATGTATATACTTATGTTCCTAGACTTAGGTTGTGTATTTTGCATATTTGCATTAATGAACAGTATACTACTAATATGCATATGATGGGTAAGTGGCCTATGGCACTGTACAACATTCCATTGCTACTTATCTAGAATGAAACCTCTTTGCTGACATGTTGGGAGCTGTGCACACTCTTAACAATGTTCTGGTAGAGATTGGAAGGCATCTAGAAATTTATAGGATATGGATAAATGTTGTATTGAAGCATTGGCTAAAAATAATTGCATGACTATATGACATATTTCTTTATGTGTAAGAATTTGTTTTGTAAACTATGAGATGTTTCTAATCATGCAATTTAACTTGTTTTGTAGGAAAGATCATATACCATCACCTACAAAAGATGGACTACAACATTTGTTCAACAACAAAGTTATCTATTGAAGTTCCCAAGATTCGGGAAGAATGCCATGATCAAGGAGTACAAGTCGATCATGAAGAATAATGTTTGGGATGCAATCCCAAGACCTGAAGGGAAGTCTATTGTTACTTCCAAATGGATCTACAAGATCAAGCATGCTGCAGATGGCAGCATAGAGAAATACAAAGCAAGATTCATAGCTCGTGGCTTCTCTCAGAAAGAGGGAATAGATTATGAAGAAACTTTTGCCCCTGTAGCTAGGTACACTTATATCAGATCAGTACTTTCCCTGGCTGCAGCGATGAAATGGAAGATACACCGGATGGATGTCAAGACTGCCTTCTTGAATGGTGTAGTTGAAGAGGAAGTGTATGTGGAGCAACCACTAGGTTTTGAAACACATGACAGGGAATCATATTTGTGCAAATTGAAGAAAGCCTTGTATGGCTTAAAACAAGCTCCTAAGAACTTGGTATGGTAGGATGGAAATTTTTCTATCTAGTTTGGGCTTTACCAAGAGTAAAGTGGATTCCAACCTTTACTACAAGGTTGAGGAAGGAAATCCTGTGATTCTACTCCTGTATGTGGATGACCTGTTTGTAACAGGAGATGACAGATTGATTGCCGATACAAAGAGGAAGCTTGCTGCCGAGTTCGATATGAAGGACTTGGGGATGATGCACTATTTTCTAGGTATGGAGGTGTGGCAGAGTGTAGATAGGATCTTCCTTGGACAAGGGAAGTATACAGTAGATATCCTGAAGAGGTTCGGGATGATGGATTGGAAGACCATGGCCACACATATGGCATTGAACCTAAAGCTTCTATGTGATGCTTCATCTGAGCTGGTTGATGTCTCTATGTATCGTCAGATGATTGGGTCCTTGATGTACCTAACGAACAAGAGACCAAATATTTGCTTTGTGGTGAACACATTGAGCCAGTTCCTAACGGATCCAAGGAGTGTTCACCTGGTTGTTGTAAAGCATATTCTGAGGTACTTGAAGGGTACAATTGATTATGGGCTCAGGTATGAAGCGAATCAAAAGTTTAACCTATAAGGTTATGTTGATTCAAATTGGGAAGGCAGTGCTGTAGATAGGAAGAGCACTTCTGGGTGTTGCTTCAGTATGGGATTAGGTGTGATCTCTTGGTTTAGCAGGAAGCAGTCCTGCGTAGCACTAAGTACAGTCGAGGTAGAGTATGTTGTAGCCTGTTCATCTAGTTGTGATGCAGTATGGCTTCGGAAGCTACTATCTGAGTTATTTGATCTCCCGTTGGATATTACTGGTATCTTCTGTGATAACCAGAGTTGTGTGAAGCTGTCTGAGAACCCAGTGTTTCATGACAGGTCAAAACACATAGAGATCAAATATCACTATATCAGGGATATGGTGTAGAGAGGAGCAGTGAATCTCCTGTATGTTGCGACAAACGAGCAGATTGCAGATGTGCTGATGAAACCACTAGCCAGAGTGAAGTTCGATTACTTTAGAGAGAGGCTTGGTGTTCTTCAGATTGGTGACACTTTGAGGAAGAAGTGATGGACACATTTGCAGAAGCCATTCCAAACATGTGGATGTAAGTGTTGGATGATGAGCATCAGGACGATGCTCCAGTTACTGCTCTGTATATGCATCAGGATGATGCTGGATATGATCAGTTGGATCATTTATATGTATATATGTACACATCATGTTGGATGTTGGATATGATCAGTTGGATCATTCATATGTATTTGTATATGCATCATGTTGGATGCTTGGACCATGTATCTATATATGTATCCGATGGCTACTCTGTATGATCAGGTAGATCATGTGTGTTGATATATATATCAGGTGGATACATTGTGTGGATCATGTATCTATGTATGTATCAGGAGGATACATTATATGATCAGGTGGATCATGTATGATGATATCTATAAGGTAGATACTTGGTATGCATCAGGTAGATGCATTGTATGATCAGGATGATCATGGATGATGAGCTTCAGGATGTTGCTCCAGATATGCATCAGGACAATGCAGTGATGAGTATCAGGATGATACTCTAGATGATATGCATCAGGATGATGCTATGATGATGATCAGGATGATCATATGTATCAGGTGGATACATTACATAATCAGTTGGATTATGTGTGATGAGTTCCGAAGACACAGATGCACAAAGCCTTTCCGACATGGTGGTAGATGTGTTCTCCCATGTGCGTTGACGTAAGTGCAGAGCCTTTTTGACATGGTGGTGGATGTGTTCTCCCATGTGCGTTGATGTAAGTGCAGATCCTTTTCGACATGGTGGTGGATGTGTTCTCCCATGTGCGTTGATGTAAGTGCAAAGCCTTTCTGACATGGTGGTAGATGTGTTCTCCCATGTGCATTGATGTAAGTGCAAAGCCTTTCCGACATGGTGGTAGATGTGTTCTCCCATGTGCGTTGATGTAAGTGGAGAGATTTTCCGACATGATGGTAGATGTGTTCTCCCATGTGCCTTGATGTAAGTGCAGAGCCTTTCCGACATGGTGGTATATGTGTTCTCCCATGTGCGTTGATGTAAGTGCAGAGCCTTTTCAACATGGTGGCAGATGTGTTCTCCCATGGTCGTTGATGTAAGTGCTGTGAGCCTTTCACGGATGGTGGTAGGTTGGTCCTCCCATGTCGGTGAGTGTAAGTGTTGTGTGTGTGCATCTAGGTTGTGCTCTGTGATACTATGTGGCCATGGATAGGTTATGCAGTAGCTTGTAAAAGGTCCTCGGAGATCCGATCGGTTGATCTGTGTGCTCATAATCAGTCCTGGGATGCTCTTTCGAGGTTTTGTTGACTCACGTAATAAGTCCTGAGGATTCCATAGTATGGCCAGTGAGGATGAAGACCTATAAGTGGTGGGCCTACATCCAGTATGAAAAAGGATTGGCTCTGTATAACTTCCTGTGACGAGTAGATCCAGAGATTGATTGAGATAGCAGCAGCTATGATGATGATGATGATTTGAGGACGATGCATCGATGATAATGATCCAGAGAAGAAGACTTGTGCTATCTGATCTGTGTCGAGAAATACCTTCCTAGTTAAGAGGGAGTGTTGATGTATATGTAACTCGAAATGTATTTCATTTATATATTATTGTACTCCTATAGAGATGTGTCATTCCTCTATACGGAAGTGTCGTCATGTGTATTGACAAGTGTCGCAAGTATGTTAACTTGCCGATGGTTTATTAGACCACCATGTGTGGGGTCGTCCCTGATTTATATATTATATGGTTGATGTACCTAGCTAGATAAGTTGGCCCCATAAGGTTATTGGGCAAATAGGACAAGTATAAATAGAGATCGGGAGATCTCTATTTGGATCATTTGGAAACTCATTCTTCCTTCACTCAGAAAGTGGCGCACTAGTGAGGAGGAGGATCATCTACTACTAGGAGACTATCTCTGTGTATTTTGGTTGTACTTTGGTTGAGCCATTGTTCTCTCTATCTCTGAGGAAGTTGTGGGGTTTTTTCAACTTAGGGTTTTCCCCACTGAAACTTCGTGTCTCTTGTCTCTCATGCTTTTGCTTCTTGTGATGATTGACATGCTTGTTATGATTGATATGAATTGATATACTGTACATGTTATTCTCTCAGTAAAGATCCTAGAGTATTGTGAATTAATGCTCAAAATTTAACAATTCCTTGCTAAGAGAAACAAAAATAACTTCTGATTAAAGATGATGCACTCTTTGAAACAAATGCCAACTTTGGGAGGCTTCATGAGAACCTCAAACCTACCATTTTAAAAAATAGTTTTGTGTCCAGACTCCATATACAGACTTTATGTTTTCCAGTACTTTTTTTTTCATGAGATGCATACATTTTGTTAGAATCTTGTATGACCAAAGGATCAAGAAATTCAAACTTTGATCTGGCTTTTCCCTAATCTCCCTAATTAGTTTTCTTCTTTTTTTGGACATGAAATAAATGAAATACCCACATTCTCATTTCATTCTGAATTTTATTCATGAATCCTTTTTATTCGAGGCACCAAGCACTGTATTTGCTACATGTACATATTTGTAAATTCTCACTTGTGTTGTTTTAAGCATTTAAATTTTGAAACACCACAATGTATAACCACTTTGAAACCATGCATGCACTCTTTACTCTTTGAACAATAAAACTCCAAATACAACTCAATTATAAAAACCCAAGAATCACACCTCTCTCAAAACAACAGAATCAAGAACACTTATATTCATTGCATTCACGTGTGCTCAAAATAGCAGGGCCGCAGAAAGTGCTCTTTTGATGAGAGGAGTACTCCAAAACTATTGTTTTCCATGTCATTCCCTTAGCTACCATATACTGAAACCTAGGATTTAAATTTACCATATGATTTAAATTTTAACTCTCCATCCCACTCCCTTAGTTACCATTTTATTTAAAATTTTGAGGCATTTAAAATATATTTTACAAATTTTTGAAGTGATGGAGATAAACCTCTTCACAAGAAGACATCTTGGACTTTGAAAACTGTAGCAAAAGTTCAGAAAGGAAATTCTTTAAGACATTATGGTTAGAATATGAAGTTAGGGACTTAAGATGAATTGCAGAATTTCTAACTTGATTTTAGGGTCCTTCAAAATATATTTTTGAGATTTTTTCAAAATGACTAGGAAACCCTTCCCAAGAATTGACGCTTTGGGTTAGAGGGTCCATAAACCACTTGAAAAACCAACAAAAGGGCATCGATTTGGATGAAAAAGGCTCCCAAGTGTTTTAATATAATTATCAAAAATTTATTTTTGTTTTCAAAGGATTAAAATTGCTTTCATAAAATTTAAAAAATGGTGAAGGTGGCTCTCTTCAAGGGGGGCAATTTGGTTCAATGAAGCCTCCAAATTCGAGTTAAGCGAAAGGAAAATGCAATATTAAGCCTTCAATAAGGATATAATACCATTAGAAATAACATATAAGTTATTTTCAAAGAATATTAAGCTTATAGTAATGAAATTGGTAATAATGGTTATAGATCCTAGATCTATGAAATTTCAAAATATACTATTCATAGTAAACATGCAAATAGTGCATATCAATATAGAAACCTTTTAACGTTTAGTCCAAATGTGTGGCTATAAATGAATTTAAATTTATCAAAGATACAGGACTTGAATCAACATGGCAGAAGAGTAAGAGTTGACTAGGGCTCAAGAGTTGACTCAGTCAATAAATCTAAATAAATAGAAAGTACATCAGTATGAAAGTTTGAAATTTCTATATGATGCAAATTTTCAATAATAATCCATTTCAAAGTACACAGATGATACTACATACTACAGAACTCCACTGATTTTCTAATAGTTGATAGGTTTCTTATTTTGTTAACCATGAAATTGGGTCTCAATTTTGTTTATGTTTTTATCTTTTATAGATAGTAGACTGAGTCAGACTCACAAGATAGACGGTTAAGTCAATCTGACTAGTATTTGACTCAGTAGTGCAAGGTGTACTAGCAAATATGAATCAAGGCTGATTCAAACTCATGAGAGTTAACTTAAATTTGTTTCCTCAAAGAGTAGAAACCATTTGTTGCAGGAATGCATACTGACTATGTTTGACAACTTAACTACAAATGTTGTTATTGATGAGTATAGTGTCAATTTGGGATTGTGGGATACTGCAAGAAACTTTTCTTAAATTTCCTAAGTCATAACAAGACATTTGGTGATTGCAATTCACACTTGCATCTTCAAGAACATAATTTGCATCTTTTGGTTTCAAGATTCTCCATGGCATCTTCCTTATTTTTTCAACCATGAAATTGGGTCTCAAAAACATTTTATGGTTTTTATGTTTTATAGATAGTAGACTATGTCAGACTCACAAGACATATTGTTATGTCAATCTGACTAGTATTTGACTCAGGAGTTCAAGCTATATTGGTAAATAAAACTAGAAAATATGAATTGAGGAGGAGTCAGACTAATGAGAGTAAAATTCAATCTATTTCCTCAAAGAGTAGAGTCCATTTCTTGTAGGATTAGATACCGACTTTGTTTGACAACTTATGTATAAATGTTGTTAGATGGGTAGTGTCAATTTGAGCTTGTGGGATACGATAGGTAAATTTTCTTAAATGTACTAACTCATAACAAGACGTTTGGTGACTGCAATTCATGCCTACATCTTCAAGAACATAATTTCAATATTTTGGTTTCAAGACTCTCTATGGCATCCTTTCATCCATTTTCATTTGCACACTTCCTTGCTTATTGTGATTAATGATGTATGTTTTTGGAGTAATTTTATATGACATATTTTTTAGGATAGTTTTTTTATATTTGGCTCCCTAGTTCAAGAGGATTACAACAAGAAGAGGCCACTTAGTTACATAGGAGCGGATATGTTTGTCTTAGCATTTTCATTGATTAGTTGGGCTAGTTATGAAATTTTTTCTAAGAAGGTATTGATATCAATTTTCTATACCATTTTAAAGTCTTGGTTATATAGCCTCGAGACCATTGAATAATTTGTTGTTTTGTTGGTATTATCCAATGCATGGAAATACTTTTTTTGAAATTTTTTTTGGTTCAATTGTTTTCCAATGGGTGCCCGAGTTAAGACATTATTGTCCTTGTGTGCCAGTTATTTTTTGTTGGAACCAATTTAGGTAAGTACACCCATGGTCACCTTTTTGGTTGCATAAATTGTATTGAATAGTACATTTTTTTAAAGTGAATGCACTTTATTGTATCTCAATATGCCTTGCTAGATCTAGAGGAATTGTTTGAAACAATTTATTTTATGTCGAATGTGCTCATTTCTTCATCCACTCCATGAATTTGTTGCATTTTGTCCAGATTCAAAACAATATACTTTCTGAAGTATATGCATGATAATTGAATTGCATATCTTCATGATAATAGGTATTACTTTACTATCCATCTTGCTTCAGTCCACGTAACAATTGTTGAAGTATTTTCTCTTCAACGATTATTGCTATTTTTTGAACTAATATTTTCTTGGTTTTTTGTGTGGTGAGTAAGCCATGTGGAGCTTTAGTTTATGTTATGCAATTTGAGCAATACTCCTTGTTGCTAAATGTTTATATGGCCATTTAAATAGGCCACAAGAAATGTGGATTTGACATTTGGTGATGCCCAACTTTTGCAATGGACAATGTGCATGGCAATGCTAATAATGAAGATAATGAAGAGTGGTTTTAAAACTGATGTAATTGATCATCATTTTGTATTTGGAAAAAAAAAATTGGCATATGCTTAGTTGTGTGATTAGTTGTCTTTGTATATAATATTCCATTAATTTCTATTTTAAAGAAAAAAATTTCCATCAATTTGTATTTTAAAGAAAATTTTTGACAACTTTGCTTAGTTAGCTTTGTCATTTGCATATTATTGTCCTTCAAACTAATATTAATTTTGCTAATTCAATATCATTTTTTATTTATTTTTAAATAAATAACTATTAAATGATATTTTATATTGATTATTTATTTTACATTACAACGCACAGACTAAGTTGCAGGCAGCCCTTGTTAATTCAATAAATCATAAATAAAGTGAAACAATACATATTTATTTTATAATATAACGATATGGGGTCTTTAATAGAAAACTTGTAATAGTTGTGAAGAGCATCTTATCCAGAAATGCTTAGAGCTAGGTCAATCATACAAACATTGTGCATACAACATACTTATTTAAAAATGATAATAGACAAACTATTTGTTCCCCAAAATCCCAAATGATCACAAAATCCCAAATGATCACAAAATGTGTAGGAACAGAGACAAGAACACTTAAAATGTGAGGTATTCCAAAGGTAATTGGCATTAAAGAGATTGGAAAATAAAAATCGAAACATCCTTGTAGGTATTACTAATGTTCAAAGAAAAGGGAAATACCTCTTTGATAGAAAGGGTTTAAAAACAAAGCCTCAACTATTATAGCTGTAAAACCCATGTATTTCCTTTGCGAAGGAATTTGAGAGGTCCCAAAAGAAATACGAAGAGTTAACAAGGTGAATGGTATTAATGTGCAAGATGAAGAATGAGAAAGAACACAAATTGGTATGTCATAATTGGAAGGAAAAGGAAAATGCATACCTTTTTATGTGCGAATTACAAAATCAATTCATGCTTAGAAATATTTCCATATATCCACGTTAAACCTAGTTTTTTTAAAATCCCTCCATGTGTTGTGCTAGTAAAAAATAGTCTCTCGTTTATTTCCATCATTGATTGCATGATTGTTGTTGCAACTCCTTTTTGGTTGTGCACTCTGCATCAACATTGCATTCCTCACAGTTTTGGGATCCTTCTCTACCTCTTATGACACACTACAAATATCTCCTTATTTTATGGGTTTGGATATTGTCTGCTCTTCCTTCCTCTGTGGCTTTTGTCTGCTCTTCCTTGATTTTCTTTCTCATTGTTTTCATTCAAATAGGAAATCCAATACTACCTCAAAATAATCATCCTCCATTGACGTTTTTTTTAGATATGAGTGAAGAAAGACCTTAGTAATGATCCTGTTATATGTTCCTTGATGATAAGATTTCTAAGGATATTTGATTAAAAAAATAGATGTGACCACATTCTACACGAGGAGAGATCATTATGTATGTGGTTTTGTATACAGAATGACATAATATGTTGTTGTTGCAGCAAAAAATGAGCCAGGTGGTGGTGGTGTACATGATCTCAAAGCTAGAAGTTGTGTCTAGATGTTACATCAATGTATTATGCTTTCCATGTGATCAAAGTCAAGAGTACAAAAACCATAATAAGGCTCTATTCTTAGTGTGGTGGAGGAGGAAGAGCAAGCATTGTTTCCTTCAAGAAGTGATTAAGAAATTTCTTCGTTAAGCCATTCCTCCATATAATCACTAGTATAATTTGACAAATTTATAACTACACAACCAAAAAAATAGTCACGATAGCTTTTTTAAGATAAATACTACCAAATTTTAGTAATTTTTAGTGATATGTAAAATGACTAATTTAGTCATGGGATAAAAAATACTACTAGATAGTAAGTGACACAACTAAAAATAACCAACTTAAATGGGTAATTTAGTCCATGGATTAAAAACTATGACTAAATAACAAATATAAGAATAATGACTAGGATTTTTAATGTTGAATTCAACTTTTTAGTATATATTAATTATATGCATAGACGTGACGTATGTCAAACAAGCTTTAGCATATTCCAACCCAACAACTCATGAGTATAATATCCTTTTCTCTTGAACCTCGCTATTGTTGTAAATTATGTGATATTAATATGTGTATGTACTAGTTCATGCTGAGGAGCTCAATGCCAAGGCCACACTAGTGAACATTGTGGCATTATATAGCATTGTGATTTTGTGGTAGAGCGATGTGCTAGCTAAGCAAGGTGATGTCATATGTATGTTGTAAATTGTAAAATGTAAACTAATGAAAGATAGACCTAGGGAGAAGAATGTCCAAGGAAACTTAACGAGGGGAAATAGTATCCACTAAGGGGAGAAGGTAGTGGCTAGTGAAGCCTTAAGATGCCAAGTGATGATGATTGAGTATCATCATGGTGTCGCTAAATTCCGAAAGGAAAACAAGTTATTATTGCTTGTTTACTAATGATGGTATATCCTATGCTCTAGGAATGGCTCTCCTAATTTTTATGCATATTAATAGTTATAATGGGCGGAAATATTTTGTGTGAATGTGCTCATATTGAGTGGAAGTAAATTTTTATTGTAGAAGATATTTATTATATAACCGAAAATAGAGCATATATATATATATATATTAAAAAAAAAAACAAGAAACTAATAGCTAGATTGAGAAAAGCCTTCGTGTGTAAAAGAGCACATGGTTATTCTTAAAAGAGTAATAAACAAAGTAAATAAATGACGGTTATTTAAAATATAAAAGAAAAAAATTAAAAGATTAGTTTATAAACCGTTAGGTTTCTACTTTTCTTTTTACCTTTTGTGCAAGTTAAGGAGGGTGGACTTAGATACTATGTTGATCACCTTTTTGGGGGAGGGGTGAAGATGGTGGTTACAAATAAAAGGAGGAATCTCATTAATGTGTTAACTCTGCGTTTGCGTTTTTGAAAGAGAGAACATACTTCTACATTGATTCCACTCGTGAAAGGATGGGAAACGATCTTTGGTATGTATCGAAGTTATTTCTGTGGTTTAATCTTTGAATTTTTTTCACCATCCCGCACATGAATGTGTAATCTATCGCCACGATTTAAGCCATGTGTATATTTGCAAATGAATCCAATATTACTTGTCTTATATTTTGTAATTGGACGAAAAACACTCTAATGTGGAAATTTCTGCAATGAATATAGTAGTCCATACATTAATTTAATATTACCCTTTGTCCCTTCGATGAGAGATATCGGTCTCTCTTCTTGAGAGAAGACTCTAAGTTTAATATATTTGTTTTTTGTTTATTCAATCTGCAATGGAAAGAGAAAGAAGGTCTCTCTCTTTGAGAAATCGACTCCCACCCCTCAAATAACATGTTAGTTCTTATGTTTTGCAATGATTATGGTCTTAGCACAGGATTTAGGAGCCTTAACAAAGGACAATAGGCAATACCAAAATAGATCACATAATGAAAAAAAACAATCCATCCATGTCTATCTCTCTGTTTTTAACTGGAGCAAGAGTTGGAAAAATTCTACTACAACAACACTTTATGATAACTTATTGCATTTCTATTACACAACTTCTTTATAAAATAGTTTGAAAGCTCCATGAAATTTTGCACACACCAACAATCCCATTTGGAAATTTGGATGTTATATTTTGTGGTTACTTCTATTAAGCACAGCCTGTACATGACTCTTGGATCTTGAGAAACCAAGGTTCCAACAACATAAAATCACATATAGCTTTTGGCCAAATAATGCCAAGTATTTTGAGTTGAAAAAAGAAATGAGACAAAAAGACAAGAAATTTGTATTGATATTAAATAGAATAAGAACATGTTCAAACAAAAGATGATATCAATTTCCTTAAAAAAAATTGTTATACAAACCGCCAAAAGACCCGGCATTTCCCAACCTCTTCTACAAGATAAAAAAATGTCCAAGAACATACTAAGAAAATTTCGATTATTGTTCAAACATAGGAATATATGCTAGTAGCTCATGCCAAAGGCTCCAATGAAATAGAGCTAAAAACGTACGAATAAAAGAAAGTGTTTTTTCCTTCTACAATTGAACTAAATAAATATAGGCTTGTTGAACTAGTCAGAGGAAACTATGCAATTGATGATGGTCTAGTCAATGGTGCAGAAGGAATTTTCAAACACTACACAAAACTACTAATTGATATCATATGGATTTATTTCCAAGATCTAGTTATTGGACTTGCTCAATGAGCCAAAATACAACAACTCTATGCACTTGGCATTCTGCATAATTGGATACCTATTACAAGAATATGTACTCAAATAGCAAATGAAACTAAGAAAATTGTCATTTGGAAACAATTCCCTTTGTGGTTAGTGTGTGTACGAAAAATTTATAGAGCAAAAGGCGTAACAATGGACGCAACTGCATATGACCCAAAAGGAATAAGACATCATGGAGTTGTGTATATTGAAATTTCCCATGTCAGGAACATTGAATCAACTTATCTTATAAACAAATTATAGGAAAAAAAATTGTCACTTTGTGAAAAAGTTGTAACTGAAATAAATAGATTACAGACAAATGCCCAGTTGCAATTTGAATATGGTATGGAATAAGAAAAAATAATGGTTTCCTCATATGCTCATTGAACACATGAATCTTATCGTTGCACATAGAAAATATCATAATGACAAAGAAATAATGCAATTAGACATTTTATGCTTCCAAGAAACCCATGCTAATTTCTCACTTTATGAAAAAGTTGCAATTGAAATAAATAGATTGGAGACAAATGCCCAGTTGCAATTTGAATATGGTATGGACTCAATAAGAAAAAATAATGGTTTCCTCATATGCTCATTGAACACATGAATCCTATAGTTGCACATAGAAAATACCATCAATGACAAAGAAATAATGCAATTAGATATTTTATGCTTCCAAGAAACCCATGCTAATAAAGTTCCTTAAAACACCACTTTGAAAAAATAATATAGCTATTTACCAATGTTTGGAATTCCTATAACTATTAGTTGTTTCAAAAACACATAACAATCAGGAATTCGGAAACCCATATGACAAAATATGCAAAAGCAATTGTAACTGGATTAAAAGCTCACAACAATTGTTTCAAATTAATAAATATTTACAGTAGGCTAGATGCTCCAATTGATAGTTTTCTTGCATTTTTAAGCTATGTTCTCCTCAACAATGTGAAAGGGAAACAAATAATAGTTGTTGGAGATTTTAACGTAGTATATGTTGCAAATCAACATATCTAAAAAAAATAGAGTCATTGATGAAAGTCAATGGGTTTACATTGCATACAGCTAGACCAACAATAGATAATTGTACCATGCTTGAATACTTCTGGTCAAACCTCGAGAATCTGTAGATGTCATGTTTTGAAAATTTGATGCATACTGTACTAAGCATTACACAAATTTCCTATCAATTACTACTATAACACCACAAGCACTTTGTTGATTCTATAAACCTGATAATAGAATCATAACATGCTCCTGTCCAAAATACATACATTTATGAAATAACTATAAAACTCTTCTATGCCAATTTGCAACAAAAATTGCTTTGGCACATTATTTATGTAATTATTGCTACATGATATCTTTAGATGAATTAAAATTTCCACATGATATTGTTCCTAAAATTCCTTAGTATATTAGACAAATTTCCATTAGCAATTGTGGCAATAGAATAAATAGCTTTGACTATTCAATATTCCCAATTTGGGCCAACAATTTCGATTTCCCTACTTGAATAAAAAAACTAGAACTGGTCTTGCATTTGTTTTAGTATATGAGAATTTGTTGCAAAATAGGGACATTGTTGTATGGAATTGATCCAAGATATGAATCTCCTCCAGTTTGGTCAAGTTATTTATTCAATTGGACAGTTCAACTCATCTAAAATTGGTTGAACCTGGAACTAATTTTGTTGTCATTTAGCAAACATGTGCCTTGCTATTGACAGTTCCAACACTTCTCCTATTGTTGGTTTTTACTAGTTAATTTCCTTTGATTGGGATATGGTTGAAAGTTCTGACAAGTACTAATTCCATAGATATGGCCCTATGCAATACTAGGCCCAATATGAAGAAAAAAAAACCATCAATTTCTCTAAAACCCTAATGATGTTTCACTATAATCAAACTATTTTGGTCCTCTATGGATAAAAAATATAGAATTTTTAACCTGTTCTTGAAAATGCAATTAAAATAAAATCTACATCCATCATGCTTTACTTATATCCATCTTCCCAAAACAAAGAATTAGATAAACAATAATCAATGTTTACCCTTGGAACTATAGGTCTACAAGTTCTACACACACACACACACACACACACACACACACATATATATATATATATATTTCAAGTTTTCCAATTTGAAATTGCAATAAAACATATTCCAAATCTATGTCAGCTATCTCCATTTAGTTAGCAAAAAGCAAAATAATAAAATCCCACTATTGCGAATTCAGAAAAGGAAATCAATGACAATGCATTTTTCTTACTTTGTAACTATTTTCTCATACTTATACCATATTATTAGTGTAAAATCGCTTTGCAACTAGCCCTTGAACTTAGCTAATTTCATATGGGGTTGCACTTGTGCATTCCCCCACCCTATCATTTTCCCCTCTGAAAATATTTTACATTTTCTAAGAAAGCAAGACGCTATCTAACTGTTTCTAGCAAAAATGCTATGTAGTGCACATGTCCTCCGCCTAATGGTAATGTGACTTGGATCATCTACAATGCTTTCATCTCAATGTATTTTGTTGTTACCACATTCATTATAAATTAACAGTTTTATAATATGCTCTTATCTGGATTTGTCCATATATACATTCGGAAATTGTATTCTTTCTTTTTTATCAAAGTTTATTGTATCCTCAAAAATACATTCTACTGGACAATTCTAGTCTAAAGGCTACAATGATTGTAAACATAAATTTGTATATTATTTATGTGTCATCTTCAAATAAAATCCTAGAGTAAACTATATGGAAAAGATTGTTATTGTTTGTTGTTGCTACTATGCTTAAATACATACATTATGTAAATCTAGTTCGTAAATGATACTTGTAAGAAGAAACCCACTAAAGAAAAGAAAAATAAAACGTTGCAAAGATTGTTCCAAAAAAGGAAGATTATTACCATACTGCTTTTGCACCAATCATACACGTGTTCACAAACTGCCAAATTGTTTTTTGCTGGAAGAAATATCAAACAGATGGAAACAGAAATGGAAAAGGCATTAAATAGGAAAATAGAGAGAAGGTAAAAAAAAAAACATTTCTACTTTCCCTTGCATTCTCCGAGGCCAACTAGCAAGGGAATTTAACATTTTACTAAGATACTATCTCTCGTGTATCCACACAAAATTTATGAAACTAGTAAACGATTTTTATCTAACATAAATACCAGGGAGCTAGAAACGAAAGCAGAGAAAACACCAAGTGATGAAATAGAAAGAAAGGTAAAGTGTCGTTCTTACTCTGGTTTGCATAATGATAAACTATCTAGAATTTGCGATAGTAAATTCAACTCGATGGCCTACATAGGAACAAACCTTTGTTTCAAGAATGTATGCCCACTCAATGTTATTTTTAATCTAGCTTCGATGTTATCTTGATGTATGCTAACAATGTACAATTACATTGTTAAATAGCGTTCACTTGAACCATCGACATTTAACAATACCAATGAAGATGATGTCATGGATATGTATGTCCCCGACCAAAGGAAGGGCCCAAATTCACGTACAAAGATGAAATTAGTACATGCTGACTTGGTAGACAAGTATCGGAAAATGACAATAACAATACATATTAACAATCATCTCATCCGTCATTTTCTAGATCATTTGCCTCCTTGAGCTAGTGTTAGGATTAGTGACTTTGGCACAAAGAAAAAATGACCATATATCATAAAGGCAATGCAAAATTTTACATTGTTGTTCTTGACGAGTTAAAAGTTGAGAATATTCAACAAGTTTGTGCATACCACAAACTTGCAGCAGACATGACTATAATTAAACTAGTGACATCGAATGAAGATGATTCGGTTGGCTCTGTTGTGGAAATCATTGATGGATTCCATCAAAACAATGGACAATATGAAGTAAGCATCAAATACAAGACAATAGCTTCTAACATTGCAGTTGTAAGTCTTCTTGTTCTTCTACAAAATCTATTTCCCTATTGGCCTAATTGCAAGTTCTTCCACCATTGTTCTTGCTTAAGTTTTATATAACTAAAATGTTGATAGGCCATTAGAATTATTATTTTAGCATTTCTCAACTTGTTTTAGTTAGAATTATTATTTTAGCATTCCTCAACTTGTTTTAGTTACAAGTGAATGAACATCATAAATACCTGGTAGAGCAACTACAATAGCAACTTCCATAAGACATTCCAACATTATATTTGTTCAAAAACATTGTAAGAAATGGTTTAAAATGAATCCAAGAAATATTCCTATGTGCATCAACATTCGCAGATGTTCTTAATGATGAATATTCAAAAGAAACTTTGCTTCGGTTTTTTTATTCCAAGACTTAGGTAACTACCTTTCTTTTTTTTACTTTAGAATTCAATGTTCCTTTGTGGGTTTTGCAATAAACTCTTCCGCTTTTATCTTTTTTATTTGTGTACCTCCTCCTCCTTCCGAAACAAAACATAGAAAAATAGTAAAAAAAAAATCCCTTGATGCATATAGAATGTTTGTTGAAAAATAAAAATTCTTTCACACCCTTGTTTGACCAAATTTGCACTAAATGTAATCTCACAATTCCAGGTAGCCTCTTGATTTGCACATCCTGCAAAGCAGCAACAAGAACTACATATGAGCATTGTGTTCAGTGCATTTTGGAAACAGATGATGGGACACTTGAATATGCCTTACACAATCCACAATCCACAATCCAACACTGTAACATTCCCTTTTTGCTGAAAAAACATTTTATGTTGGAAACATTATGTTAACTTTGATTGTAAAGTTTTATATTGGACAAGTGTCCAAGGATGACTGTAATTGCACAATATTTTATTATTTAATAAATTAAATAGGAGACAAACACCTGAGGGGACTGTTGAAAGAGTGTTTACTGACCCACTAGGTGGAATGGAATCTGGGGTAGAAGGCAATGGACAAGTGGCAGCATCATCATGCAACTAACTAGCCGTTGGTATGGGACAACTCCATTGAAATGTGGTCATAGTGCCCTAGAAGGTGGGACTGGAGCTTGAGGCTCATTTATTCAAAACTGACCACTAAAGGCCTAGGCAGTCTATATAAGAGCCATCGAATTATGAATTGAGGTTCATCACTTTTCTTGATGAGGAATTTTACCCTGGGGTTTTGGCTGTGCTTGCACCCAAGAGATTTGATGAGGGGATATGTTGAGTTTTTTATCATGGTGTAAGTCTTCCTATTATACCACTGAGTGCAGAAGTTACATTGCTGAGTGTAGAAGGCATATTTGAGTGCAGAAGTTATACTATTGAGTGCAGAAAGTTATATTACTGAGTGCCTTGCTTCTACACAGATTCCATCTACTTAGTGGTTCAGTAAGCAAGCTTGGGGGTCCAAAGGAAGCAAGTAGTTTGGTTGCTTCTTCTGGAAAGGTTGGGAGGAACATGACTCCTTGGGTGTTTGTTGGCCCTATCTTCATTTATAGGTTCTACTTGTCTTTTCTAATTCTAAGTAGTTAAAATTTCTATCTGCAATGATTGATTTAGTGTTTTCAAGGATATTATTAAACAAATGCATTTATTTTAGTTTCTGACCTAATTAGGATTCTGTATAGTAATGATTATGTAAGATGAATTGAATAAAATATTTATCTGCATTTTTCCCCATGCTAATGGTTCTGCATCGTACTCTAGTACACAGAAGAGATTAAGGTATATAAATTGATAGGCAGATTGCCAAATGAATGAGAAGATCAATACTATTGTATTTCATTAATTTTTCTTACCATTAATATTCTGTATTAAATAATATAATTCTATGTCTTTCTCTTATCATTCCTTTCATTAGTCAAATGTTTAAGGTTCATTGTATTTTTGTTTCACAAATTTTTATTGAAAAAATAGGTGCAAAATAATAATTTCCTAAGTACATAGTACTATTATCCAATACTGCTAGCAAGTAAATATAATCGCATAAACAAACAGAACTATTTCTATTACAAACAATGCATAATTATTTAGCACTAATCTTTATGCACAATATTCATTTTCTATTATATTATTTATTTATTTAAACTACAGTTAATCCCATTCACATTCAGCATAGGATTAGAAACCCTAGCTTGTGGCTTCATCATTTTCCATAGTTATCACAACTATTAAAACAAAGAACTATTATGTTATCGAAACAGAGTTTCGTTTACAAACTTAAAATTTATGACAGGATCGTAACCCTTCGTTGATCAAACCCTAGAAGTATCAACATCTATCTCTCAGATTTAGAGTTTAGTTAAGTTTCAAACACCATCAGTTAACAATAGAACAAGAATCCAGATACAATCTCATTACATAGTTGCAAACAGAAAACATTGGCTCTTGGCCAACACTTAAAACTGACAGACATGAACGACGAGTAACACTTTCAATACCATAAGCTTAGGCACAAAAATGATTATCATTTACATTCCTTAAGACTGAAAATAAGAACATCTCGGCATCAACATGAGACAATATTATCACATTTCAATTGAAAACTATTAAACAGTAAACCATACGATTTGCTCGATTTAGATATCTACTTTCATAAAACTCGACATTGTTATCATAACAACAAAACATTACCAAAAAATACACATTAGGGTTTGACCATTTTTAACACAGGGCTAAACGCTTAGCCCTCGAACTTTTCTTAAAACACAATAGTTGCAAAAATGATGAGCTTCATTTGCATACAAACTGGAGCACTACTCTCAAACTCAAACACATATACCATAACATAGAAAACACAGTTCTTTTATTATCAAAGACGGTAGAAGGCTAAAACCCTCTCCTCAGTTAAATTTATGTTACAGTTTCTACATTGAAAACTAAGCACCACAGGCCTAACACCAAATGGGTCGAGGGTTTCATCCTCCCCAATTTATCAAAACAACTCACAAATATTTCGACGAAGGTCACCCCTCAGAGCCCAAGAAAACACGAAGTCTCGACAAAGAACACAATGAAGGTCCACTAGTCATCTAACCGGAGTAACGAGTAACCACCGAAGCTTACTAGTCTATGTTGCAGCTCCTAGTTATCAAAACCTGAGTATGGGTGCCGTTTGACGAAGAAACTTGCCATTTAAAATAAGTAGTGGTCAAAACGAGTTTTAAAGAAGTCATTACATGCGAAATAACATTAACTGAACTCTCAAAATAGAATGGAAGACACAAGCTTCGAACCGAGAACATTACCTTTTAATTGATTCCCAGAGTAGAACGCCAAAGACATTGCAAACTATACCCATTACTCCATCACCAGATGCAAAGAAGGGTGGAAAAGCAACTCTGAAAACTATCACCTAACAGACAAGAAAATCCAAGTATCGAACCAACTTCCACGAAGAATCTATCGCTCATTCTGGAACTTTGATTTACAAGCTGTCACTATAAAACACCATAAGAGTATAGGCTCTTAAGCTATCAACGGGTCATGGTTTCGAACCATGGGCACTCCACAAACACCTGCTAATGAAACCCTGAAGGCTCTCGGCCTGTCGGCCTCTCCTCACAGCCACTACACCGAATGCCAAGGAAACAATAACTTAATAGAACATAGTGGTGGTTAGGGTTAGATCCCAAAGCCCAAAACCTTGCTAGATCAATGGTGGAGATCATTCAAAGGGTTTTCACGTAAACCCAAAACACTTATAGCTCGTCACGAGGTTTGAACCATCACCACACCATCACGTTCCTAGCACCACGACGATGTCCACGGAGACATTCCACTGTCTCGGCAGTTGGGAGTATTAAATGCCAAGGGAAGCCAAAGTGCCTGCCAGCATGAAACATTCATAGTGTTAATGTCACCCATTCATATAATGCATCGATTCGTTGATAAAACACACAACTCGGGTATGTAATAACACCTTGTGGTAAGTCAAGGTTATATTAGTTTCTTACTAGGAATTCAATATGTTAAAGGGTCACACAAGGCACACACGAATTGTATATAGTCCTAGTTCATAGGATTATGTATAAGATTCTACATTTATATATTCCAATATAGTATAAGAATTTGTATATAGTCTCTAGGCTAGAGATTGATCATGAATTTGTATATAGTTCCTAGGATAACATTTAATTTTAGTTTTCAAATAGTTCCTAGGCTAAAGTTTAAATGAAATCTTGCATGTAATTCTTAGGCTCTAGAGTATATAAAAGAATTGCATATAGATATTTCATTTTATTTGCACTTACCCATCACATATAGACATTGGTTATTCTCATAATTTGCATCAAATAGAAACTCACGATAACAATATATAGAGACTTAAATGATGATATATTGATCCTATTCATTTGTTTGAACAAATTTATAAAAGGTTAGTACAAGGATTATGAATATTACAACTAACATACTTATGTTTCACAAACTAGGCTAACTGAAGTTCTCACCAATAGCATTTTCGACTTTATGTCTCTTAAATCATTAAGACTTTGGAGACATGGAAACTAGTTAGAAACTCTTTGGTCACATGTCGTAAACACTAAAGCTCTTACCTGTAATCTGCAAAAAAAGGACGATTCAAATGCTGTAGCACGAATGCTAAGTAAGCCTCGGGGCATCCGTAGGACCCCTTCATCATCAAACAGAAGAACAATAGTTAACACATATAAACTTATATCATTGGATCAGCAACAAAATAATTGTGAAAGTACAGTTGAGTGAGTTTAACATCAAAATGAAGATATTAATTATCTTGTCGCAAACATTACACTTTTGACCAACACAACATTTAGTACAGTAAGATGACATTTAAACATTTATTATATTTTCGCACAGTTAGATTACACATTAAAAGCTATATCGAAAAATTTTAAATTTTTGTAAATTTCGGGATGTTACAAACACTATAGGAATGTTCTCTAGAAATTGATCTCTTTTACAGATTATTCAAAAATAATTTCTTCTACTATTCGCTACTTGCGAAAGTTTTGTTGGACAGGGATTTACACACTAGCAGTGGACAAAAAGATTACCAAAGTAGAGAAATTTTTATCATTGCATAGGAACTGTATGATGGTTAGACTATTATTAGGAAATAACTAATATGCCAAGGGGAAAAATTAGGCCTCATTTTTGGGAAATCGGTTGTTTACAACTAGTTTTGCATCGCTTTTAACTCCTTCCCTAATAGTTTTTCTATTGTTCATGTCGGAAAAACTGTTTTAATTTTAATGGGCCTATCCAACAAAAAATTCTTTATAGCCTATATAGTTTTTGCACTTTTATTAAAATGGAAGCTAGAAAAAGACATTACTACCTAGACTGCAATAATAACAATGGTTTGAATTCTTATCAATGGTAGAAAGAAAATAGTTTTGGTTATGAAAACCTTTGGCCTATAGATTGCAATAAATACATAGGCATATCTAACCTCCAGTCATGCATTTGTATGAAGGTAATTACCCTCCCCCCTCTCACTACATAAATTTTCTTGCATTTGTATGAAGGTAATTACCCTCCTCCCTCTCACTACATAAATTTTCTTGTTGTTTGATTTTTTTTACATATATTTGTCCAAATTCCTATAAAGCATAAATGATTTTTCAAAAACATGGTTAAAGTCTCTTGCCTATTGATCAATAGTTAAGAACTTAGATTCCACTCGCTTTATAAACTTCTTCTACGTAAAACTTATGGACATTTTGCATATCTATTTTGCTAGGATAAATTGAGTTCCCTTTGCAATATTCCAAGTGCTTTCAAGAGATCTGCAATCATGCCATTGTTCTTTAGTAACAATACCTTTACAACAACAAAAAAGGGACGTTTTGGTATTTATTCTAAAAAAAAGAGTCCATTGCAATGTTCCTTGTTATGGTTTTCTTTCGTATATTGCAAATAATTGTAAATAATATTTTTTTATTTGATTTTTACCATTTTTGAATTGATCTTTGACATATGAAAATAGGGTCTCTTTCACTCATTTCATTGCGCTTGTGTAAAATGACAGTTAAACCAAAAAGAGGAGCAAGATTTAAGTCTATGTTGTTCTAACTGCCATGGCCGCTATGTTGCACCGTAGCACTGATATCATCTTTACATTCTTCCAAGAGGTAAGTGTGGCAATTAATACTTGCCTTTGTTTACGCTTTAACATTTGAAGTAATGAAATTTACATGATTTCAATTTGTTTAACATATTATTCAAATTATGGATAAGATTTTGATATGTGAATAAGTTTGTATAAACATTTTTTCTAAAATAGCCATATATATCATTATCTGGGTATTTGGTACTAAAATCAATTTTTGTGGATGGAATTTTATGATTTAGATTTATCTCAGTTTGCAAAAAGCATTTACAAACTAATGATATACACTTTTAAGAGCCTTTTTTACATAGTATTAAATAGTAATGTATTAGTTGCAATTCAAACTTGGACTTGTGTTGTTGGACAAAAATCGCATTACTATTGTACTCGTTTTGCAAGGTTTTGGAGACAACTTCATCTCCTCTAATTGCAAAACTGGACAAAATTTGAGTTTGTTTATTGCACTCTGATCTACAATACCAAAACAATAAATAGCTCTAGTCTTAGAGCAATGTTTTTATAGCCTTGGCAAGAGCCACATTTCCTTTTAAAATATAAAAAGGAAAATTTATAAAGTTTAAAATTTTATAAATACTTAAATTTTATGTTCATATGCTTATGTTAAAAATTATATATACTCAACTATATACACAATTATATTAATGTGTTTTAATGTAGTCCAACATTTATATATGCAATGTGTTCCATATTGTTGCAATGCTTTATGCAAGTCATCCTTTCATAGTTATTTGAACAAGAATGTGTGCCACTATCCTATATGGAATTGAGTTGTTTGACTCATTAGTGCCAACAAATTTTTCCAAATCGTCACTTATTTTCTTTAAATTTCTCTTTATCCAAAAAATTGTATGAGAGACAATATAGGCTTCACCCATATCATTTTCTTCAGAGAAAATTCCAAACCTTGGTGAAAGAATGTAATCTCAAATTTATAGAGAGAGTTGAAGACCCCAAAACCAATGTCTTCCTACAATATTCTTTGAATCATCATCCATTCTTAAAATAAACAAACACCACCCCTTATTACTAGGTTAAATTCCAAGCCATAATATTTCACATCATTTCCAAATGGATTGACTTTCTCCTCAATATTTTTCTTTGGTGAGGGGTTTCCAAATAATTGTTTCCATGCTAGGAGAAAAATGCTATTTGGTTTCCTTTTCTCTTACCAAATGAATTGCCTTTTAAAGAGTTGGAATAAAGTTGGAATTAGTTTGGTACTTAGGATTCCCAACTAACCAGTAATATTTAATAAACTTGAAGACATAAGTTAACAAATAAACATTATTCAAAAAGTAATAAATGAATAGGTAATTAGACATAAAAGATTCATATCTGGACATATGTCATATGGATCCCACAACACTCGTAATATTTTGTGCATATATAATATATCATTGTGAAATGAATTCTTGATTCTTATTAAAATATGAATGAACCTTCCTTTTAACTTCCATGATATGGAAACACAATGTCGTTATCACTCCTAAATTGGTTATATGTATATTATTCTTGTTGAGAATGTGCAATACCATAATAACATAAACAAATAAGGTGTCTATGTTTTATGCATCAAAATACCTATTTAATATATATAAATGTTTGTAGATAGCATGAAGGATGGATAATAAAATTGCAATCTTAGAGTATCTAGGCTAAAAGATATGATGAGTTACTGCATTTTGAAAATAAATTGTTATTGAATAAAGCCAAATTAGAGTAAATTTCTATATTAAAGTTTAAATACTTCACACATTTCTATTTTCCATATTAATGTAGGGAACATGTTCTCATTCCAAGGTATATATAAGGGATTATCCAAACCCCTTTTGACATCCCACGAATTGCCAAAACCTTTATACTTGCTAACATAATCTTACCCATTTCTCTATAGGGGATCTCTAGAATAGCAATTTTTAAAACTCAAATATGTTATTATCTAGACAAGGAGAATATTAAAAAATGTGAGGGTCCAACTTACCTAATTGAGCCTCACAACATAGGTTCACTAGCTCCTTCTCATTTACCTCTCCCATGGGATGGTATTCACTATTCAAATAAGGACTCTGACTAGAATCTTTTGAATGAATCTTTCTCAATAGATATTTCGATGTAATATCCCAAATTTTAACTAACTATTTCTGATGTTATATATTGGGCTTAAAGCCCCAACACCGATGATTTGTTTTGATTATGGGGCATAATCCCTAGTGCACATGATTCATTTCTTTTATAGATTTACATATTGGAAGTGGACCCTCACTGATGCATTATTGTTATATATTGGGAAAGAAAGCCCTAACGGATTGATTATGTTTTGTTATGTGAATTGGGTACAAACCCTAATATACTGAGATGACCTTTTGTTACATAGTGTGCAGAGTTATGATTTACATGATTGACTTATATGGTGTGTTGAGCATGGACTCAGGAACACACTGAGGACCTACGTACTGGGCATAAGCTCCGATGTACCTAGAGGATTTTATTATGTACTCGGCGTAAGCCACGATGTACATTGAGTGTTGGGTAGGAGCCTTAGAGCACTCCAAGCTTGATAAATGAATACCGGATCCGAGCCCATTATACATTCTAGATGTGCTTCACAACCACATTCTAGTACTAGTGTTGATAAGGACACTCGGGTTACTTGATCTTAAAAGTGTTGAGTCGAGAAGACTCTGAATGGCACTTCTATTCATCACGATTATTTAAATTGGTTAAAAGAATCATATGTCTATCTATCATGAAGTACTGCGGAAACTACCATGTTAAACGATGTAATCCAACATGCAAGAGAGAGGCCTAGAGATACCTAACCAAGCCAAGTATCCAAGATTACCAAAAAGGACCGTCCAATGAGTTGGACCTTGTACTTAATGTTTTAAAAGAAGTATTATGGTATATACATAAATAAATCAAAGAAAAGTACCATAACTAAATTATTGAATAATTAAATATTCATATGTCAAATGACATGCATAAAGGCTATGCATAAGATAGCTCTCAAAGTTAATATTACTATTAATTTCTTAAAGGTAAAACGTTTCTCATATATATATATATATATATTGCATAAGGGTTATGCACAGAATGACTCTCACATTATCATACTATTAATATTATTAATAGTATTATTATTAATTGTATTGTTAATATTAGTAATAATATATATAATTATTATTATTAATATTTATGAGTTAACTTAAGTTACATCCACTTAAAACAAATAAAACTCCTAAATAAACTAGGAGTAAGATATTTAGTAAAATATCTTTTAAAAATAATACATTTCAAATTTAATTAAAATATTATTATTTTCAAACAGCTATAATCTGTCCAAAAAAGAATTCACCTATAGAAAGAGGGAAGATCCCAAAAGAATGGCATATTTCCTATTACCATTCTCTTATGGTAACAGAAGAGAAACTCTCTACAGAATTGTAGCAGCTTTCCCATAATTTTACAGATCTGATCAACAAGCTACCTTAGGACCTCTACTTCTTTTTGCATGTTGGAACCATCTCGGGGGGATCCAGATAGGACCAGGAATGGTCTAAGGGTCATGGTTGGGAGGAACATGGTAGTTCCAAATTTATCCAGTTAAGACTATCCTACAGGTCAACCAGATTTATCCATTTGTTTCCATTAATTTAGTGTTTGGGTGTGCAGGTCCTGCAAAGAAGGATTCAGCTACAAGAACCAGGTATGAACTAAGATTTCCCATATAGTTTAATTGAAATCTAGGAATTCAAGATAGGTTTTTATTACGTAGTAAATTATGTTTTATGAACTTTATAATTTCATTTTCTTTCTGTCATGGAGTAAGGACCAATTGGCATGGATGCCCAGGTTTTACATTCCCAAGCCAGCATTTAAATTATTATCTCTATAGTTATTTTAAAGCATTCTGCCCCAATATTCCAGAGGTCTAGCAGGGCTAGATTTGCTAGCCTGTGCTAGACAACATTCTTTTTCCAATTGAAGTAATTAGAACCCCAATCTTTTAACTGATTTATATCAAAGCCCTTAAACCCTATTAATTGAAATCGCTTTTATCCTTCTAAACTCAATGACTGCACTACAAAGTTATTTTCTTAATTTGTATTAATTAAGCTAGGAGTTAATTCTTTCCTTTTTATTCTTGGAACCCAACAAAACCAGTGATAGCAAAACGTAGAACCAAGCATCGAAACCCTCGGCCAACTTTTAAACAACAAGAAATCCCAGACTTAAGTTTGTACACTTTAAACAATCACACCATTGATTTTCTTTCCCGGTAAAACAAAACGCATTAAACAATATTAAATACAGTATCTTCATTTCAACATATTCCTTCTAGGATCATTACTATCATAAAAATAAAATTGACTACTACAAGATATAGTTACTGTAGACAAAAACGAATAGGAATTTATGAGTTCTCTATCTATGAGTTCCAGGATTTAAAATCTTCTCAACAACAATGCTATCTACACACGTACAAGATAGATTACATGAAACAAAATGAAAGGAAAACAACACAGGCCCAACTCCTTCCCATTTTAGCCACCAAACGTAGACATTAGGAGCACGGAGTATTTCCAAACCCTAGTGTAAACAATTTGACTGTACTTATTAAATTGTAGGCTTACGACTTTTGAAACCATAGTGGGCTCTATTATTCTCCAGCAGGAATCGAACACATGACTGAGCAAGACCTTATTGTATCATTTAGATTTGGAAGACATTCATTCACCAAGTAAAAACAAGCCATGATTTCCACGACTAGTTAAGAACCCTTACCCCTAGATTAAAGCCTCCATAGGAAAACATTTTGTATAGTAAAGAAACGCAGATGAAAGATGTATTCTCAATATTCCTTCATAATAATGCTAAAGATTCATTACAGAACTTCAACTTTAGACTATAACAGTAAAGAAGAGACCTTCAAAAGCAAATCCCTTAGCAACGAAGCAAACAAATCAAAACCCCATATCTATGGAGATCTTTAGTTTTCAAATCAAAAAAATAATGCATAGTCTACAGGCTAACCATACATGCTCAATAGAAAATACAGGCAAATTATCCAAGCGACATTTCTTTCAGTTCAAAACCCCAATATGCCCAACTTAGGTAGTATGTTCCCCATTAGAAAGATTTACGAGTTTTGGCAATGCCATTGAGTCAACTATTGCATCAAACATGAAACTCTCAAGAGCTATCCCCATTTCAACAAAATACAGCAGCGTCTTTCCCCCAAATTTCTTGGTCAAGACAAAGGCAACCCTATGGAGACTTCAATTAAAATACAATGAGCTGAGGGGCATCACAAAGTTCCATTCACAAAAGAAAGTAAAAAATACTCTTCCCCATAGATGCGATAGGAAGGGGCGGGGGTTGAAAGGACCTGGACCTACATGCTTGTATGCCAAAACCTAGTTCATCCGCTTAGCGATACCCAACGCTGAGCACCATCATTCACCATATTCCAGTAGAACCACATAAAATAAAACCATGAGTCAATGTTGAGGAGCAACGAAAGCATACAAGGTATATGAATGAAATCTTGAGCTACAGCCAAGATTTCACCTCTTGGTGAGCTGTCATAGTTTCCATTCCCTCACAACTAAGACCACTAGGGAACTGACCATGAGTGTAGCTCAGGTTAGATCCCTCCCAAAATTGACCCATCCAGGAGCCACACTTGGCCAGGAGACCACGAGAATGACCAAATGTGAAGGTGAAAGAGCAGGGTAAAACCCCTTTGCTAGCTGGCCACAGGTCCACGTGATGTTCACATGTGACATTTAATTTTCCAATGACCTTTTTATTATTCCAAATAACTTACCTCTGCGCTTTAATTCCATTCGTGAAAGTTATCAACACCCTCCATCATGTTATGACTTTTTATAACATACCAAGACCTTAGTCCATTTCATATACATAGCTTAAATTGTTTTGTTAGGGGTTTCAAGGTAGGTAGCCTAGGTAGAATGCCAGTGTCCTAATACCTACAAAAACATATTATACATAAAATGCATTAGCCATGTTTGCTAAGTAAGCCAGAAACCTCCATTTCTCACCCCTTACCTCTCGACAGCCTCGCCAGTGGTTGAATAGTAACATCAAGGTTTTAGAAGGACTCATCCTCCCCTCATCAAGTCCCTCAGACCTAGAATAGTGACGCAAACCAGTTTCAAAAAATAAACGAAAAACAATATGCATTTAGGACTCTTAAAGGAAAGGTACTTACAGATAAAGGCATTAAGACTGCCAAACTGGTCTATACTTATCACTTATCATTGCTTCCGCAAAATATATAAACTTTCAAGACAAATCATCTTAGAACCTAGTTCCCACAGCGTCACATAGAAATCATCAACTCAACACCTCGGTACTGAAGTTAATTTACCTTACTTTATCTGTTATTGGTATTATATTTAGTAAGATGAAATTTTTTTAATTTTTACTATTTTTTATGGACATTACAAGTGGTATCAGAGCCCACCCACAATACTAAGTGACCTATTCGTCTCATTACAAACATCCACTGCAAATGAATATAAATCAGAAATGTATATTTATAAATTTTATGCGCATATGAACTAACAGATTTTATATTCTTAACATTGTTATGACAACACAGGTACAATCACCGTCTGAATATGAATACAGAAAAATACAGTAGCATACATGGAAATTTTAACTCACCACCACAAGAGCAAGAAATCATGGTGGAACTAAACTCGGAATTAATGAAGTCTATACAACAGTTGCAAAATGAGTTGTAGAGTTTTAAGGATGACAATATGCAAGAGAGACGGGAATAGCAAGCTATAAATAAAGCACTAGTGCAGAGCTTAATAGGGGCAAGGTCCCATGGATAGTCCACTCAATCAGCCAACAAAACCAAGGAAAATAACTATCACCCAAAAAGGTCCAGCAGTCCTACAAGGGACATGCAGGAAGGACACATACCTGGTTACATGGAAGAAGACTGTAAAAACTCATCCAATGAGGATGACTCACCTTCCCCTTGCAAGAAAAGGAGGAAGAATGATGACAGTCTACAAGGAAAATTATGGAAAATCAAAGCCCCAACATATGATGGGGAGATAAATACCGGGGAAAAGGCTGAGGAGTGGCTATTAGGAATGAACAAGTATTTCAAAGTCCACAACTATTCTAGTGAGATGCAAGCCCAACTAGCCATTTACAATCTGAATGGTAAAGTGGCCAGATGGTGGAGAGATTTGAAACACACCAAAGGGCAAGAAATGAGGGACATAAAATGGGATGCTTTCAACAAAATATTTCAGGACAAATACATGTCTAAAAGATTCTTTGACAAGAAGATCAAATAATTCCATGAATTGAAATGGGATCCCTAACCATGGAAGCATTCATAAACAGATTCTTGGATCTGCTACATTATGTCCCATACATCAAGGATGAAAATGTCAAGATACAACAATTCTTGGGATGTCTACCCCCAAATTTTATAGAAAAGATTCAATTTGACATGCCCAAAACCTTAGACGTGACTTTACACAAAGCAAGACTTTGTTATGAGCATGGACAGCCGAGGAATAATAACATAAGCAAAAATAGAGATAGATTCAGAAACTTCTCGGACAACTGAAGACCAGGCTTTAGACCACCACCTTACCAGAAACAAAACAATAGTTTCCCACCCAAGAGAGGCTTCAACCGACCTCATGCATGGCCAAATGCACCCCCACGACATGCCAATAGGCTAGCTTTTCACAAAGGGGAAAAAGCTGCCCCACCAACCATTACTTGTTGGAAGTGCCAAGGGCCCCACTACTTCAGAGATTTCCCCAACAAATCGAACGGAGTGTTACACAATGTCCAAGCAAACCCTATAGTAAGGGACATGGCAAGAACACCCAAAAATTATGCTGCACTTGATGGCCGGCAAGCAGACCATCAAGCCACTATGGTTGAAATTGAGGGTAAGATCTCAAACAAAACCATTTCAGTTCTAATAGACCTCGGTTCATGCTGAAGTTACATCTCCCCTAAGGTTGTTGATACTTGTAAGTTAAACCGAGTGACACAGGAGAAACCATGGCTGGTACAACTAGCCATTGGTACCAAACGAAAAGTCTCCGAACTAGTTAAAGCTTGTGAGATAGATTTGAACGGTTTCGCAACTAGGGTGGATCTAAATATCTTACCACTAGGATCTTATGATGTACTAATAGTCATGGATTGGTTATAAGAGCATCATGTCTTACTTGACTGTTTAAACAAATCTATACTATGCACGGATAACCAAGGGAATCATAAAACCATTCAAGGTATCCCTAAGAAAGTTTTCGTACGATAGATATCTTCCTTACAAGCAAAGAAATGCATAAGGAAGGGTTTTAAACTCTTTGCAGTCAACATTCTTACTGTAGAAACTGATAGGGATCAGAAGATCGAAGACTTCCCAGTCCTTGTAGAATTCAAGGATGTATTTCCCAAGGAAATACCTGGGATACCGCGCAAACGAGACCTATATTTCTCCATAGAGTTAACACCTGGTTCCGTACTAGTGTCCAAAGCCCCTTACCGCATGTGTTCGCCTGAATTGGTGGAATTCAAGCTTCAATTACAAGAGTTGATCGAGAAGGGTTATATCCAACCTAGTGTGTCTCCCTGGGGAGCACCAATACTCTTTGTCAAGAAGAAGGACGGGACGATGCGGATGTGCATCAATTACCACCAACTCAACAAATTGACCATCAAGAACCATTACCCACTCCCTAGAATTGATGACTTGTTTGACCAAGTTAGAGGAGAAAAAATCTTCTCAAAGATCGACATACGATCCGGATATCACCAGGTGAGAATCCGTGATGAAGACATCAATAAGACCACATTCTGAACCTGATACGGCCATTACGAGTTTGTGGTCATTCCTTTCGGACTGACTAATGCACCTGCCAACTTTATGTGCATGATGAACAACATATTTAGTAAATATCTAGATAAGTTCGTTCTAGTCTTCATCGACGACATTCTGATCTACTCCAAGAATGAAGAACAAGAAGAACACCTCCGGATAGTATTACGAGTACTGCGAGAACATCAACTGTATGCTAAGCTTAGCAAGTGTGATTTCTACAAACCCCAGATACAGTACCTAGGACACATCATTTCGGAGAAAGGGACAGCAGTCGACCTCGAGAAGATTAAAGCCATAGAGGAATGGCCTACCCCCACATGCGTAACCGACATACGATCATTCCTAGGGTTGGCTGGGTACTATCGAAAGTTCATTGAGAACTTCTCCCGCATTTCTTGTCCTATGACAGCCTTGTAGAAAAAGACCACCAAATTTCTTTGGACGGAAAAATGCGAAGAAATTTTCCAAAAGTTAAAACAACTTTTGACTAGTGCACCCATCCTACGGATTGTTGATCCCGATGAGGGCTTCATGGTTTGCACAGATGCAAGCAAGGAAGGGCTCGGTGGACTCCTTATGCAAAATGACTTCGCTATCTATTACGAGTCAAGGAAGTTAAAGGAACATGAACAAAACTACCCCACACACGATCTTGAACTAGCGGCCATTATCCACGCCTTAAAGATGTGGAGGCACTATCTTATGGGAAAGAAGTTCCTATTAAAGATGGACAACATGAGTCTAAAGTACTTATTTGACCAAGCGGACCTAAACGCCAGACAGGCCAGGTGGCTAGCCTTCCTTAGTGAGTACCACTTCGAACTAAAACACACAAAGGGAAAGGAGAACAAGATCACTGACGCTTTAAGCCGATGGGCCCATATGATATATGAGGTGACCGTGAGTCAAACCGACTCAGATTTACACCACTGAATTAGAATGGCTTGTCAAAGTGACCGATTCTAGGTCGAGATCCTTAAGAAGATCCAAGAAGATAGGTTATTCCAACAACAAAAGGAGTATAAGATAGATGAATCAGGACTGTTGTGGTCAAAAGAAATACTTTATGTTCCAAAACATGGAGACATTAGATCTAACATCCTCACAGAGTTCCATCACAAACCCTATTCAGGGCATCCCGGATATCAAAAGATGATATCGGCAGTAAAGAAACACTTCTTTTGGCCTAAGTTGAAAGCTGACATCGCCTTGTTCATCACTAAATGTGAGGAGTGCCAACCGGTCAAGGCGGAACACCAACACCCCTCTGGTTTTCTACAACCTTTACCCATTCCAGAGTGGAAGTGGGAGGTCATCAACATGGACTTCATCACGGGTTTACCCAAAAGTAAGAGGCCTAATGACTCCATCTTTGTAGTAGTAGACAAGTTATCTAAGGAAGCACATTTTATACCAGTAAATTTTTCCTACAAAGCCGTTCACATCGCGGAGATCTTCCTGAAGGAGATTTTTCGATTGCATGGGATACCCAAGGAAATCATTTTCGATCGAGATACGAAGTTCACTAGCAACTTCTGGAGGGCATTGTTCTCCAGATTGGAGATCAACTACAATTTAGTACCCCGTACCATCCCCAAACCGATGGACAAATGGAACAAGTAAACCAAATCCTTGAGGATATGCTAAGGATGTATGCCATGAACAACCCCACAAATTGGGAAGATTATTTGCACCTCGCAGAGTTTTCGTACAACAACGGATACCAAACCTCTTCCAAGATGATCCCTTTCGAGGTACTTTACGGCAGGAAGGGTCGGACACCTGTGACTTGGGATAGTCCACTAGATAGACTTATGCTAGGCACCGATTTACTAAAATATTTGGTGCAACTAGTCTCCAAGGTACAACAAAACTTGAAGGAGGCACAAGACCGCCAAAAGAGTTACGCGGATAAGAAAAGAAAAGACAAAGACTACCAAGTCGACGAACATGTCTTCTTGAAGGTGAAATCAAAATGAAGCTCCTTTAGTCTAGGACGATGTGGGAAACTAGCCCCCAAGTTTTGCAGACCTTTTGAGATACTAGCCAGGAAGGGCCCAGTAGCATATGAGTTAGCTTTACCACCTCATGCCAAAGTTTATAATGTTTTTCATTTATCCTTATTAAATAAATATGTATACGATACTAAACATGTGATTGATTGGTCCTTGTTACAGGTGGAGCCCGAAGGGGAGTTCATGTCTGAACCGCTCCACATCCTAGACAAGATAGAGGTGCAACTTAGAAGAAGGACCATCACCCAATTGAAAGTGAAATGGAGGCACTTCGGACCAGAGGAGGCTACTTGGGAAAATGAGGCAACCATGAAAGAGGCATACCCTGCCTTATTTCATGACTTTATTTCTAGTCCTTAGAACATTGGGACGGTGTTGTTGTAAGTGGGGAGGGATGTAATATCCTAAATTTTGACTAACTATTTCTGATGTTATATATTGGGCTTAAAGCCCCAACACCTATGATTTGTTTTGATTATGGGGCATAATCCCTAGTGCACATGATTCATTTCTTTTATAGATTTACATATTGGGTGTGGACCCTGACTGATGCATTATTGTTATATATTGGGCAAGAAAGCCCTAACGGATTGATTATGTTTTGTTATGTGAATTGGGTACAAACCCTAGTATACTAAGATGACCTTTTGTTACATACTGTGAAGATATGTGATTTACATGATTGACTTATATGGTGTGTTGAGCATGGACTCAGGAACACATGGAGGACCTACATACTTGGCATAAGCCCCGATGTACTTAGAGGATTTTATTATCTACTGGGTGTAAGTTCCGATGTACATTGAGTGTTGAGCAGGAGCCCTGGAGCACTCCAAGCTTGATAAATGAATATCGGATTCGAGGCCATTATACATTCTAGATGTGCTTCGCAAACACATTCTAGTACTAGTGTTGAGCAGGATGCTCTGGAATTGCACTAGCGTAACGCCCATGTGAAGAGTGTTAAGTTAAAGCTATGAAGAGCACTCGGGGTTACTTGATCTTAAAAGTGTTGAGTCCAAAAGACTCTGAATGGCACTTCTATTCATCGTGATTATTTAAATTGGTTAAATGAATCATTTGTCTATCTATCATCAAGTACTGTGGAAACTACCATGTTAAACAAGAGAATTCAACATGCAAGAGAGAGGCCTAGAGGTACCTAACCGAGCCAACTATCCAAGCTTACCAAAAGGACCGTCCAATGAGTTGGACCTTGTACTTAATGTTTTAAAATAATTATTATGGTATATACATAAGTAAATCAAATAAAAGTATCATAACTAAATTATTGAATAATTAAATATTCATATGTCAAATGACATGCATAAAGGCTATGCATAAGATATCTCTCAAAGTTAATATTATTATTAATAGTATTAATAAAAATATTATTATTATTTTCTTAAAGGAAAAATGTTTCTCATATATATATATATATATATATAAATTGCATGAGGGTTATGCATGGAATGACTCTCACATTATCATACTATTAATATTATTAATAGTATTATTATTAATTGTATTGTTAATATTAGTAATAATATATATAATTATTATTATTAATATTTATGAGTTAACTTAAGTTACATCCACTTAAAACAAATAAAACTCCTAAATAATCTAGGAGATATTTAGTAAAATATCTTTTAAAGATAATATATTTCAAATTTAATTAAAATATTATTATTTTCAAACAACTATAATCTGTTCAAAACAGAGTTCACCTATAAAAAGAGGGTAGATCCCAAAAGAAGGGCATCTTTCCTATTATCATTCTCTTATGGTAACATAAGAGAAACTCTCTGCACAACTGTAGCAGCCTACCATAATTTTACAGATATGATCAACAAGCTGCCTTAGGACCTCTACTTCTCTTTGGATTTTGGAACCATCTCGGGGGGATCCAGATAGGACCAGGAATGGTCTAAGGGTCATGGTTGGGAGGAACATGGTAGTTCCAAAGTTATCCAGTTAAGACTATCCTACAGGTCAGCCAAATTTATCCAGTTGTTTCCATTAATTAGTGTTTGGGTGTGCAGGCCCCACAAAGAAGGATTCAGCTGCAAGAGCCAGGTATGAACTAAGATTTCCAATATAGTTTAATTCAAATATAGGAATTCAAGATAGGTTTTTATTATGCAGTAAATTATTTTTTCTGAACTTTATAATTTCATTTTCTTTTTGTAATGGAGTAAGGGCCAATTGGCATGGACTCCCAGGTTTTACATTCCCAGGCCAGCATTTAAATTATTATCTCTGTAGTTCTTTTAAAGCATTTTGCCCCAATATTCTATAGGTATAGCAGGGCTAGCTTTGCTAGCCTATGCTAGACAACATTCTTTTTCCAATTAAATTAATTAGAACCCTAAAATTTTAACTGATTTATATCAAAGCCCTTAAACCCTATTAATTGATATCACTTTTATCCTTCTAAACTCAATGACTGCACTACAAAGTTATTTTCTTAATTTGTATTAATTAAGCTAGGAGTTAATTCTTTCCTTTTTATTCTTGGACGCCAACAAAACCACTGATAACAAAATGTAGAACCAAGCATCGAAACCCTATGCCAACTTTTAAACAGCAAGAAATCGCAGACTTAAGTTTGTACACTTTAAACAATCACAACATTGATTTTCTTTCTTGGTCAAACCAAAACGCATTACACAGTATCGAATATAGTATCTTCATGTCAACATCTTCCTTCTAGGATCGTTACTATCATCCAAATAAAATAGACTACTACAGGAATTAGTTACTATAGACAAAAACGAATAGGAATTTACAAGTTCTCTATCTAAGAGTTCCAGGATTTAAAATCTTCTCAACGACAACGCTATCTACACACGTACAAGATAAATTACATGAAACAAAATGAAAGGAAAACAACACAGGCCCATCTCCTTCCCATTTTAGCCACCAAACGTAGACATTAGGAGCACGGAGTATTTCCAAACCCCAGTGTAAATAATTTGACTGTACTTATTAAATCTCAGGCTTACGACTTTTCAAACCATAGTGGGTTCTATTATTCTCCAGTAGGAATCGAACACATGACTGAGCAAGACCTTACTGTATCAGTTAGATTTGGGAGTTATTTATTCACCAAGTAAAAAAAAACCATGATTTCCATGGCTAGTTAAAAACCCTTACCCCCAAATTAAAGCCTCCATGGGAAAACATTTTGTACAGTAAAGAAATGCAGATGGAAGACCCATTCTCAGTATTCCTTCATAATAACACTAAAGATTCATTACATAACTTCAACTTTAGACTATAAGAGTAAGGAAGAGACCTTCAAAAGCAAATCCCTCAGCAACGAAGCAAACACATCGAAACCACGGATCTATGGAGATCTTCAGTTTTCAAATCAAAACAATAATGTAGATTCTACAGGCTAACCATACATGCTCAATAGAAAATACAGGAAAATTATCCAAGCAACATTTCTTTCAGTTCAAAACCCCAATATGCACAACTTAGGTAGTATGTTCCCCATTATAAATATTTACGAGTTTTGGAAATGCCATTGGGTAAACTACTACATCAAACTTGAAACTCTTAGGAGCTATCCCCATTTCAACAAAATTACAACGGCTTATTTCCCCCAAATTTCTTGTTCAAGCCAAAGGCGACCCTATGGAGAATTCAATTAAAATACAATGAGCCAAGGGGCATCACGAAGTTCCATTCACAAAAGAAACTAAATAGTACTCTTCCCCATAGCTGCGATAGGAAGGGACGAGGGTTGAAAGGACCTGCACTTACATGCTTGTATGCCAAAACCCAATTCAGTCACCTAGCAATACCCAACGCTAAGCACCATCATTCACCACCTTCCAGTAGAACCACATAAAAGTAAACCATGAGTCAATGCTGAGGAGCAACGAAAGCATACAAGTTAGATGAATGAAATCTTGAGCTCCAGCCAAGATTTTACTTATTGGTGAGCTGCCATAGTTTCCCTTCCCTCACAACTAAGACCACCAGGGAACTGACCATGAGTGTAGCTCAGGTGAGAACCCTCCCAAAACTGACGCAGCCAGGAGCCACACTCGGCCAGGTGACCATGAGAATGACCAAACGCGAAGGTGAAAGAGCAGGGTAAAACCCCTTTGCTAGCTGGCCACAGGGCCACACGATTTTCACATGTGACATTTAATTTTCCAACGACCTTTTTATTACTCCAAATAACTTACCTCTGCACTTTAATTCCATTCGTGAAAGTTATCAACACCCTCCATCATGTTATGACTTTTTATAACATACCAAGACCTTAGTCCATTTCATATTAATAGCTTTTGTTTTGTTAGGGGTTTCAAGGTAGGTAGCCTAGGTAGAATGCCAAGGTCCTAATACCTGCAAAAACATATTACACATAAAATGCATTAGCAATGTTTGCTAAGTAAGCCAGAAACCTCCATTACTCACCCCTTACCTCTCGACAGCCTCGTCGGTGGTTGAATAGTAACATCAAGGTTTCAGAAGGACTCATCCTCCACTCATCAAGTCCATCGGGCCTAGAATAGTGACGCAAACCAGTTTAAAACATAAACAGAAAACAATATGCATATAGGACTCTTAAAGGAAAGGTACTTAAAGATAAAGGCATTAAGACTGCCAAGCTGGTCTATACTTATCACTTATTATTGCTTTTGCACAATATATAAAATTTCAATATGAATCATCTTAGAACCTAGTTCCCATGACGTCACACAGAAATCATCAACTCAACTCCTTAATACTTAAGTTAATTTACCTTACTTTATCTGTTATTGGTAGTATATTTAGTAAGATGAAATTTTTTTAACTTTTACTATTTTTTAGGGACATTACATTCGAGTCCTCGCTGACCTCCATAAAATTAATTCCCAACCCAACATAAGTAGTTCCTTCTACTCGAATTAGAGATTCAATAGTTTGTGGGAGATATAAGGCACTTGATATATGCTCCTTTTCACCAAGCTCACTATCTTCCTATTGAACTATTTTTTCCTCCAAACTTCCATAGTGAAGGATTGCATACAATAATCCATGATATGTCCATAAATGTGACACTTGGATCATCTAAAAGTGGCATTGATGTAGTCCAACAATTGTGTATGCATTGTGTCCCCTATTGTTGCAATGCTTTATGTAAGTCATTCTTTAATAGTTATTTGAACAAGAATGTGTGGCACTCTCATATATGGGGTTGATTTGTATGACTCATTAGTGCCAACATTTTTTCTCCAAATTGTCATAAATTTTATTTAAAATTCCCTCCATCCAAAATTCGATGAAAGGCACCCATATCATTTTATTCAAAGAAGCTTCCAACCTTGGATGAAAGAATGTAGTCTAATTTTGTAGAAATAAAGATGAAGACTTCCTATAATCTTCTTTACATCATCATCCAATCTTGAAATAAACACAATCAATCCCCTTATTAGTAGGCTAAATTCCAAGCCATAAGATTTCACATCATTTCCAAATGGATTTACTTTCCCCTTAATGTTTTGATGATGGATTTCCAAAAAAATGTTTCCATGTTAAGAGAAAACAACGAAAAAAAGTTGTTCGGTGTCTCTTTCTCCTTCCAAATGAATTGTCTTTTATAAAGTTGGGATTAGTCTGATAGTTAGGGTTACCAATTAACTAATAATATTTATTAAATTTCATGATATAATTTTATTACTAAACTTAAAGATATAATTTGATAAATAGACCATGTTCAAAAAGTTATAAATGAATAAGTAATTAGAATATAAATGATTCATAGTTAGACTTATGTCATATATATCCCATAACACTTGTAAGACTTTGTGCATATATAATATATCATGGGAAATTAACTCTTTAGTCTTATTAAAATATTCATGAACCTTCTTGATAACTTCCATGATACGAAAACGTAATTTATTTATCACACCTAAATTGGTTATATGTACATTATACTTGTTCGGAATATGCAATATACCATCATAACATAAACATGCAAGGTTTCTATGTTTTATGCATCAAAATAACTATTTAAAATCGATACATGCTTGTAGATAGTATGAAGGATGGATATGCAATCTTAAAGTACCCATGCTAGAATACATGATTAGTTACTAGAATTTGAAAATGAATTGTTATTGAATATTTAAGATAACGTTTACAATGCATTAAATGAAGAAATTATTTTTACTTAATTGAATATACTTATCTTAATTTCTTGCACTGAATTTTTGATCTCCAATTATTGTTTGGAAATAGTTTTTGATGACGTGGTGTTTACAAATTAAATCTCGTGCAAATCCATCATCAATACATTCTAGTACCATCAACAAAATGATACCAACAAATACCATCACACATAGTGTACCTTCAATCCATTATTGAATTTTAGGGGTGTTCTATGAAGAGGATATGTCTCTTTCGGTCTTGATTTCTCTAGTATAATATTATTATAAAATCATATTATGAGTCCATTGTATGATCTAGTTTTGAACTTTGATCATATTAAAAAAAAACAATAAACATTACGTAAAATTTATACCCTAAATTATGTGGGAAACATAAATGGAAAGATTGAAATTGTAATTGTTTTACTTCTTCATGATTCCAACCTCCCTAACCATAATCCTAGGAAACAATTTGCATAGTCATGATAAATAATATTTTACATCATTTCTAAGGGTCCTCGCACAAAGATGGGGGCTGTTTCAGATGCAAATAATGTTTTGAAAACATGTTCTTGTTGTAGAATTCAACAACGCATACACATTTAATAAACATATGAATGGGAAAGACCAAGGAATCCAAGCGGGATGCCACAAAGGCTAGGAGAACAAAATGTGTATGTGTTTTGGTTCTGTAAAACACATATGCATTTTAGAAAACAAAAACGTGTATGCGTTTTAGAGAACGAAAATGCATACATGTTTTAGAAAACCAAAACGCGTACGCATTTTGCAAAGAATATTTTATTACATAAATCCAGCCCCTAACATCCCATAACACTCCTCCCAAACCCCCTAATAACCCCTCTCAAACTCCCTAACACCCCCTCCTTAACCCCCTAACACCCCCTCTCATACTCCCTAACACGCCCTCTAAAACTCCCTAACACCCCCTACCCCTAATCACCCACATCCCCTCTCATACTCACTAAAACCCCCCAACCCCTAACACCTCTTCTTTAATTTCCTAACACCCTAATACCCCTAATTACCCACACCCTCCACCTAACATTATATCTTCCCTAGGTCCATAACAACCCCGCTCCCTACTCTCTCTCTCTCTCTCTCTCTCTCTCTCACACACACACACACACACACACACACACACACACCCCTTTCCTCCTCTCCCTAACCCTTACTAACCCCTTCTCTCACTCTTTCTCTCCCTTTCTCCACTTACCCCCAATATCCTAACAACCCCCCATGTATCTACCTTTAACCCTTTAACTGTCCCCTCTCTCTATACATATAACCCCTTACCACCCCACAATTTATCTCTCTCTCTCTCTCTCTCTCAAAACCCGTCACCCACAGTCCTCACCTATGTTCCCCTTTTTCTCTAATCGCCCTACTCCTCCCCAACCCCACCCATCTCTCTCATTCCCCCTCTCTCCCCCACAAAATCTTACTAACTTCCTCTCTCACTCTATCACACTCCCCTACTCCTCCACCTCCACCTAACCCCCACCCCTCTCTTTCTCCCCCAACCCCCTAACACACCACTGCCCCATTATCTATCTCTCTCTGTCACACACACGCACGCACACACACAGATATCCATATGCCTCCCCCTACTACTAACCCCCCCCTCTCTCTCTCTTTCTCCAACCCTTACTAACCCCTTCTCTCACTCGCTTTCTCCCCTGCTCCACCCTCTACCACTACCTATAACCCCTTAACACCCCCCTCTCCCTCTACCTATAACCCCTTACACCCCCAAATGTCTCTCCATTTACCTCTCTCTATCTAACCCGGACACCCACACTCCTCATAGGTATCCCCCTTTTTCTCTAATATTCCTCTCCTCCCCAAACCCCTAACCTCCTTGATCTCTCTCTCTCTCTCTCTCTCCAACCCCAAGACCCACACTCCTCACCTACACCTGCCCTTCTCTCTAATCTCCCTATTCCTCCCAAAACCCCTAACCCCCCCCCTCTCTCTCTCTCTCCACGCTACCCTCTTTCTCTATTTCCCCCCTTCACCCTAACCCTTGCTAATATTTAGTGTCATTCAATATACCTAACCATCCAAATATTTTTCATGTTAAATAATCACCAAGCCAAGTCTAACACAACAAGTCATATTCGCTTTATTTATGAAAGATGTCCATTCTATATAACTATCCATCCAAATATTTAATGTTCTCATTTGTTATCATCACCAAGCCAACTCCCACCCTTATCCTCCATGCTCACTCTCTCTCCCCCATACTACTCTACCTACCCATAACTCCTAACACTATCTAGATCTCCCCCAATCCCCCAACATCTGCTTGATCTCTCCCACTCTCACCCCCTACTTCTCTCTCTCTCTCACTTTCACAACCTCTAACCCCCCTCCCACTCTCCCTAACCATAACCACCCCCTCCTCTCTCTCTCTCTCTCTCTCTCTCTCTCTCTCTCTTACTCTCCCTACCCCTAAACCCCTCTCCCTTTGTTTCTCCTAATCATGTTCCACATACCACTTACCTCTCTCTCTCTCTCTCTCTCTTGCTCTCTCTCTCTCTCTCTCTCTATATATATATATACCCCTTCTATCGAACTTCCCTAATCCTCTCTGAACCCATCCCCCCACCCCGATATCTATCTCTTTCTCTCCCCCAACCCCCCTCCCCCCCTCTACACCTCCCCCCACAACGATCTCTATCTCTTTCTCTCCCCCAACCCTCCTCCTCCCCTACCCCTAATCACCCACACGCTTTGCCTCTTTGCCCCTAGGATCTCTCTCTCTCTCTCTCTCTCTCTCTCTCTCTCTCTCTCTCTCTTCTACCTACACATCTCTCTCATCCCCCCCCCCCTCTCTCTTGTTCAATTGACCCCTCTCTCTCTCTCTCTCTCTCTCTCTCTCTCTCTCTCTCTCTCTCTCTCTCATCTCTGTAACCCTTAATAAACCCCTCTCTAAATCTCTCACCCCCCCAAATCCTCCTCCTACCTTTAACCCCCCTCCTCATGTTTGTCTCTCTCCCCCCTCTTCCCCCTAACCCTCACTAACCCGATCTCTCACTTTTCTCTCCCATAATCCTCCACCTACACCTTACCCCCACCCCTCTCTCTCTCCCCCGACACCCTAACACCCTCACCTCTCTCTCTTTCTCTCTCGCTCTCATTACCCCTAACCTCCGACCTTATCTCTCCCTAACCCCCGTCCTACTCTCTCTACCCATAACCACATCCTTCGTTGATCTCTTTATCCATCCTACTTCCCCTAACCCTACTCCTCCCCTCTCTCTCTCTATCTCTCCTACTCCCCCTAAATCTAACCCTCTCACTCTTTGTCTCTCCTAATATACCCCTCCCCACCACTTACCACCCTCCCATATCTCTCTCTCTACCCCAACCCCATACACCTTCTACCCTCTAACTACTATAATCCTCGCTAAACCCATACCACCCCAACCTCCCTCTGCCCCCTTACCCCTAAGGTAAATTTGATTTTTACCAAAAAGTGTACATGTTTTGTAAAGCTAAAACGCTCACGTGTTTTGGTTTTCATGGCACCTAGATATGTGGGAATGGAAATTTTGAATTTAAAAGAAACACAGTTGTGTTTCTTTGCACTAAGACCAAACCTTGTCACCTGTCGAGGTGTCATCACTCTTTATGTGTGCTTGCTTCATACCTAGCTTTAGGTTAACCAAACCTATGGTATGGAATCTGGTAAACCATAGCTAATTAGACATCTCACCTTTTTTCTCAATATGTTTGTGTTTCGACACTGGTTACAATATGCTACACACCGTAATTTTTTACAAAATTTTAAACACAGATATAATTTTTTCCGTAGATTCCAAATATGTAATTTTTAAAAATAATATATATATATTTATTTATTTTTCTTGTGTCATGGCTCCTTAACTCAAAAAACGCATTGTTAGTGGTTTGTCCATAACTCTTCCTGTTTCTCAACAATTTTGAAAAAAAAAATGTATGGTGCACTAAAGGACACTGACCTCTACATGCTATAAAAAAATTGTTTCATGATAATTGCATTAAGACCTTCAAAGGATGCACCCACACTTGGGATATTGTTTTCAAGGTTCAATCACTTAGACAATAAAAAATAATTAATTTTTTTGGGGAAAAATAGTGGTGCATTAGTGCTAGTGGTTCTCTATATCTATAACAATTTTCGTAAGTTGATTCCATCATTTAATCACTCAAAGGTTGCACCCAAAAAAACGTATACCTTATCATTCCCCCCAAAAAAGTGTCTATTAAAAAAGATCAAACTTTATATAGTTAAGAACAATTTCAATAGAAAGAAAAACATGTTTATAAACATCATTCAATTTCCTACATTTCATCCTTTTTACTCATCACAAGATTCATTGTGTATGTGTCTCAAAATATCCATGTAAGTTTATGGATGCATGTTTTTTGAGTTTTCTATTGCATCTAACTTGTCAAAAAAGACCCTCATTAGCTTGCACACACCCCTAAATGGATTGACTTCATCTTTAATTTTTGCTCAAGGGTTTCCCAATAAGTATTTCCATACTTGAAGAAAAAAGTTGTTGGGTGTCCCTTTCTCCTTCCAAATGAATTGTCTTTGAGTTGAAAGGTAATTTGGTAGTTAATGTTACCAACTAAGTAATAATATTTAATAAACTTTATGAAATATGTTCAAAAATATACAATGTTCAAAAAGTCATAAATGAATAGGTAATTAGAATATAAAATACTAATAGGTATACTTATGTCATATGGAGCCCACAACACTAGTAAGACTTTGTGCATATATATAATCTACCATGAGAAATGAAGTGTTGAAGTCTTGGAGCTTATTAAAATAGCTATGAATATTCCTAGTGCTATATGGAAAGATAATTCCTTTATTACTCATAAATTGGATATATGGACATTATCCTTATTAAGAATATGACATGCCATCATAACATAAACAAAGAGGGTGTCCATGTCTATGTTTTATATATCATAGATCAAAATGGCTATTTAAAATAGATAAATGTGTGTAGATAGTAAAATATAAATAATCAAATTACATTCTTAAACTCATGGTAAATTAAATGATTAATTACTAGAATTTGAAAATGGATTGTCATTGGATATATGGACATTATCCTTATTAAGAATATGACATGCCATCATAACATAAACAAAGAGGGTGTCCATGTCTATGTTTTATATATCATAGATCAAAATGGCTATTTAAAATAGATAAATGTGTGTAGATAGCATAAAATATAAATAATCAAATTACATTCTTAAACTCATGGTAAATTAAATGATTAATTACAAGAATTTGAAAATGGATTGTCATTAAAATTTAAGATAGCTTCACGACATCACATTATAATAATTTCTCTTAAAATAAGAGATAAATTATTTATCTCATGAATTATGGTATCTTTATCTTAATTTCATAATCTTTGATCTCCAATTGTTTTGTGCAAAGTGTCATTTTCATCAATACCACAGTTTCTCTTCAAACTTAGAAGTAATAATATTTTTGACATTATTGATCTTTTGCAAAGTGTCATTTTCATCAATACCCCATTGGTTTAACAAAGAGATGGTATATTTACACCAACTTGGCTTGACACGTAGTTGGTTTTGACTTGAGTTTAAAACAGTTTAGGAAGTCTCTAGTTTCCCATGTTATTTATCTTGTGCTTCTACATTCTCAATCTTCCTTCAAGATTCTCTAGAAATAATGCACCCTCATACTTCACATCTGCTGGGATAACAATAGTTTCAAAGATGAACTTATTTTTATCCCACATGGCCATATTGACTCAAAACCAAAATGAGATTTCCACCTTCCATTAATATAGAATAATAAAAAATTCACATTTACAATTGTTATTATTTTGATATTAGATTAAAAAATTACATTTCATCTTTTTAATATTTAATAAATCTGAAATAATGTGTCTATCTTTGTTTAAATGAATTTTACTAAATTTAAGTAATCTATTTTCATATTTTTATGTATTTAGTCCAATGAAATAATATAGATAAATTAATAAATTATATATTTACATACAAAACGATTCATGGTCTCGATCTTTGTCTAAATGAATTTTACTGAACTTACCTAATCTACCTTAATAGTTTTTAGAAAGATGTATAATCCAATGAAAAAAAATACTGATTGCAATAAATTTAAAAAAATAACATTATAAATAAATACTATAACATAAATCTATAACAATCTTCTAAAGAAATACATTAAAATAATAACCATTCTAATTTGGCAATTTGATAAAGGATTGAATTTCATTTATGAAAAATTATTGGGAAAACCGTGACAAAACTTTTATTAACCAATAACAAATGACGTTAATCCAGAAGGATTAAGCCTTGAGATCGAGACCCAATCCAAGTAGCATTAGTCACAATCTTTGAAGTCTGCCGATAAGATGGTGAGGGGTGTTGATTTCCCGACGTACCAAAACCTCCATTTTTCGTTGAAAGCAATACTGTAACTGGGTGGCTGGGCACATTTCTTCCCCATGGGAGTTTTCACTGGCGAGCAATCCACGACTATGTTATAAGCCAAGCAACGTTCGCAGTTGTTCGTCACTTCCGCCACCATGAAATCTGTTCTCACCATATATGAATCCAATCGCAGGTCATTCAGTGAGCACGGTGCTTCACTGTTTGCGCCTGAAAGCGGAACTGCATTCAAATGCCACAAAATTCATATTTGAACACAATAGAATAGCTGTTGACCTAATATTTCTGCTTGCTTATTAATACAGAGAAATTCTACTTCTGTTGCTTTGTTTCGTAGCCAAAGAGAAATGAAAAGAACTAAAACTTGAATCTGAATTTCATTGATGTAATTCTTACCCTTGCGGAGTTGAGCAGTTAAGGACGGAGCTCGGAATTTGATTTCCGGGCCGCCAATTGAAGCTGCTGAAGGTGTTTCTGCGTATTGAATATTGCCACCGACAGGGAAGAAGAGGCATGACAGTAATGAAAGACAACAGAAGCCGAAAATCACAGACGCTGATGATGCCATCGCCAGTTCAGACAAGAACGCTTCGGTCTTTCAATGAAAATAACGGGATTCTTGTCTTTCACAACCCCCATATATATATATAAAAACTTATCGGAATTGGTTGTCCTAATTGGGACATCGGAAATGGCTATCGTAGCTGGCGTCGAATTCTCTTTTGAGTTGGAATGACAACCCTCATTGCATGCGTCGCATCTGGCATAAAAAATGAGTCTAAACGTTTCACGATCCAGCATTTCAAGGGGGGAATCTTTTACCAGAATCTATGGAAAAGTTTTTTTGAAAATCTGATTTCTGTTCTGAAATGTTTAAATTAATTCGGTGCTTTCAAGTAACTCTTGAATAACTCCACGACAGTCAGATTAAGCAATTTTAAACGCTGTTCTTCGAGATCTGAGATTTTTTTATTGGATTCAGCAAAACCCTAAAAAACGGCTGTCCACAACGTGCCAAATCCTAAAACGTTGAAGGGTTACGAAGTCTTTCAGAGGACGTTTGGGTTGTTTCTCTGGAATTCTGAAGAAATTATTGTTCCCATAAATGGTTTACTTTTCGATGTAAGGTGAAACAATGGTGGTGATCTCGCTGAAGCAAGTGGTATTTAACAAAATATTGAAAGAAGTGAATATCTACCAATCGGAAAGAGGGAATATGCGAGAATAAGTGAATATCTCCCAATCAAAAAGAGGGCGTATGGGCACAGGCCATAGTGGTGATTCGGGGACATTCACTTCGTAATCACCACTATGGCCTGTGCCCATACGCCCTCTTTTTGATTGGGAGATACTCACTTATTCTCGCATATTCCCTCTTTCCGATTGGTAGATATTCACTTCTTTCAATATTTTGTTAAATACCACTTGCTTCAGCGAGATCACCACCATTGACGTTTAACCTTACATCGAAATGTAAACCATTTATCGGAACAATAATTTCTTCAGAATTCCAGATAAACAACGCAAATGTCCTCTGAAAGACTTCGTAACCCTTCAATTCATGATTTTTTTTAGCTATTGCCTAAACGTTTTAGGATTTGGCAGGTTCTAGACAGCCGTTTTTTTAGGGTTTTGCTGAATCCAATAAAAAAATTTCAGATCTCAAAGAATAGCGTTTAAAATTGCTTAATCTGAGACTCTTGGAGTTATTCAAGAGTTACTTGAAAGCACCGAAGTAATTAAAACATTCAGAACAGAAATCGAATTTTCAAAAAAACTTTTCCATATTCCGGTCAAAAAACTCACCCTTTGAAATGGTGGATCGTGAAACGTTTAGACTCATTTTTTTATGCCAGATGCGACACATGAAATGAGGGTTGTCATTCCAACAGAAAACAGAATTCAACGCCAGCTACGATAGCCATTTCCGATGTCCCAACTAGGACAACCAATTCCGATAACTTTTTACACATAGAAATATATATATGGGTTGTGAAAGACAAGAATCCCGTTCTGTTCATTGAAAGACCGAGGCGTTCTTGTCTCAACTGGCGATGGCATCATCAGCGTCTGTGATTTTCGGTTTCTGTTGTCTTTCATTACTGTCATGCCCCTTCTTCCATGTCGGTGCATCTTCGAGTGACAATATTCAGTACGCAGAAACACCTTCAGCAACTTCAATTGGCAGCCCGGAAATCAAAATCCGAGCTCCGTCCTTAACTGCTCAACTCCACAAGGGTAAGAATTAGATCAATGAACTTCAGATTCAAGTTTTAATTCTTTTCATTTCTCTTTGGCTACGAAACAGAGCAACAGATGTAGAATTTCTGTGTATTAATAAGCAAACAGAAATATTAGGTCAACAGCTATCCTATTGTGTTCAAATATGAATTTCGTGGCATTTGAATGCAGTTCCGCCCTCAGGCGCAAACAGTGAAGTACCGTGCTCAGTGAATGAGCTGCGATTAGATTCATATATGGTGAGAACAGATTTCATGGTGGCGGAAGTGACGAACAACTGCGAACGTTGCTTGGCTTATAACATAGTCGTGGATTGCTCGCCAGTGAAAACTCCCATGGGGAAGAAATGTGCCCAGCCACCGAATTACAGTATCGCTTTTAAGGAAAAATGGAGGTTTTGGTACGTCGGGAAATCAACACCCCTCACCATCTTATCGGCTGACTTCAAAGATTGTGACTAATGCTACGTGGATTGGATCTCGATCTCAAGGCTTAATCCATATGGATTAGCATCATTTGTTATTGGTTAATAAAAGTTTTGTCACGGTTTTCCCAGATAATTTTTCATAAGTTAAATTCAATTTTTTATCAAATTTCCAAATTGTATTGGACATTTATTTTATTAAAATTAAAATGAATGCGTATTATTTTAATGTATTTATTTGGAAGACGGTTATAGATTTATGTTATATTATCAATTTATAATGTTAGCTTTTCAAATTTACTACAAATAAGATGGTTTTGTATGTAAATATATAATTTATTAATTTATGTATATGTTTTTTTTATTATACATCTTATGAAGGTAGGTTAGTTAAGTTGAATAAAATTCATTTAGACAAAGATAGAGAACATGGATGGTTTTGTATGTAATAGTTAATTACTAATTTATGTATAGTTTTTCATTGGGTTATATATTTTTGTAAAAATATGAAGGTAGATTAGATTGGATTATAAAAGGTTTTTTGGCTACCCACATATCCCCTGAACAATTTGGGTTGAATAATTTATCAAAACTAAGTAGTCACCCTCCAAAGTCTTGAAGTTAGACCTAGCTAAGGCTTATGATAGAACAAGCTAGATGTATTTAAAGTTTCTCTTGCAGACCGGATTTTCGCTACAAGTGGTGAACTGGATATGGTCTTGCTTCTCGTGGTTGGTGTTTGCAATTTTGATTAATAGAGCATCTATGTCGTTCTTTAAACCTTAGAGAGGGATTCGCCAAGGATTCCCCTTATCCCCATCTATGTTTCTGTTGATAATGGAAGGACTTATTCGGTCTCTATCTGAAGCAAAGAGAAGCAACATAATAAAGGGATTAAGTATGGAATAAATATCAATAACTCACATCTTCTGTGTAGATGATGCTTTGTTGTTTCTAGGGGACTCAGATTAGGAAACTCAAGTTGTATTGGAGATAATGGAACTTTTTAATGAGGAAACAGGAATGCAAATAAATTTGAGCAAATCAGCATGTTATTTTAACAATTTGGATCACAATCAGCTGAAAACGTTTCAAAATTGTATGCCGATGCACCAATATCCTCTAGATTTAAAGAAGGTGGAGAGAAGAATTAATTTTTGGTGCAACAAGTTTTTATCCCACAGAGGTAAATATGTGCTGATTCAATCGGTTTTAAATGCCATTCCTGTCTATTGGATGATCTTAGCTTCTATCCCTAAAGGAGTTTCTCACAAGTTACGTAGGATGTTTTTCACATTTTTATGGAAAGGAACTACAGATGCATGCATATAATGGACAACATGGACTACCATAGCAAAACCAAAGGAAGAGGGAGGATGGGGATTGCAGGAACTCCACAGGTTTGGCAAATCTCTGACCACAAAATCCACTTGGCAGTTTATTACCAAGGAAGGTAAATGGAAGACCATTCTTAAAGCTAAATATCTGAAGAAATGGTCTATCCTGGAATGGATCAGGGCCCTTGTAAAGGAATGTAAAGCAGGGTCGATGTTCTGGAAATCTATGGTAGGCCTTTTTCCTGTCATAGGGGACTTACTGGCTTGGGCAGTGGGAGACAGTCATAAATACATAGTGCGGAAGGATAAAATGATGAGGGTTACCAAGCAGATAAATCTACCGGAAGGGATGATTAAATACATCAATGAAAGAGGCTTCACAACTTTATAGGATGTAGTTGGGAATAATAGTATAATCAACACTTCTCAACTTTGGAAAACGACAACTGAACTTGCATTATTGGACTGATGGATAGACATTTGGAACTCATGGATTTTGGGCTTGCTTAAAGGCTTCATCATGTTAAAGGAGGCTCGTGATTGTTTGATATGGACGGGAAACCAAGAGGGAGGGAAGTATGCAGTTAATATAGCATATAAGCTATTTTGGAGGAACAAAACTATTCCTGAAAGCTGGTGGTGGAAACCTATCCAACAAGTCCAGGTGCCCCAAAAGTATAAGGTTTTTATGTGGCTGATATTGAGAGGGAAGGTACTAACCTGGGACAATCTAAGGAAGAGAAATGTAGAAGGAGCTAGTTGGTGTTGTCTATGCAAGGGAGCAGAAGAAACAATCGAACACTTGTTTATGAAATGCCCCTTCTCGTATCAAGTATGGAAAGGACTCGAAGACAGTATTCAACAAGCACGACTTTGGGAAGTTGATTCTATTGAAGGTAACCTTAATCTCTGGTTCAAGCATCCCATTCTCAAATCCATACAATGTATCCCATGCTTAGTTATTTGGAGCATTTGGAAGGTTAGGAATGCAACTATCTTTGAGAATATTCACTTACCTAGTTTCTATGCTTTCTCAAATACAATAGCAACCTACAGGTTTCTCATTGACAAAGAAAGAACTATTAATTCCAGGATAATGAAGGAAATTGTTATAGAAGTAGAATGTACAAGTCATTTTGATGGGGCTTGTGAGGAACCAGACAGAGTCTATGGATTAGGGGGGATCTTACATCTACCAAACAGGGGAATGGTAGAGTTCAAAGTTAATGGAGGCTTAAGCTCAAATAATAAAGTTGAAGGCCTCACTCTACGAACACTGATGCAGATTGAAAGATAGGAGTCGGTACATTCACTGCATATCTTTGGGGATTTGAAAATATGGATCAAAGTAATGAAAAAGGAGTAGAATATCTCTAACTTGAATCTCATAAGTATAGGACAAAATCTGGAAATTATAGCACAGTTTTTCAAGGTCCTTAAATTCAGTCATGTATATAGAGAGTAGAACGAGACAACTGACGTACTATCCAAAGAAGGTCTTCTCCTTCCCTCAGGAGTTTGTGAGAGGATCAAAATTATGGGAGAACAATGGGTAATTACAAGAAAAACTTTGGACTTCATGGTCTGAAGACAACGAATGAAGAAACCTTAAGGGCTTTTTTTACTATGAAAAATTGTTGGTTATAGCTATGTTGTAATATTTTCTGAACACAAAGGATGCTTATGAATGTAGTTTTGCTTTGATTACTCAGCTAGATAAAGCATGTGATGTAAAATTTCCAGAATATATTGTTTTGATTACTTGGTTGGGTAAGTTCAAAATGTAAAATTTTCGGGATAGTGCAACTCCACCTGAAACATATAATCTATACTTCTTATGAATGAATACATTATGAGTTTTTTTTATGGAAAAAAGATTAGTTAAGTTTAGTAAAATTCATTTGGACAAAAATAGACAATATGACGGTTTTGTATGTAATATGTAATTTATTAATTTATGTATATTGTTTTCAGTAGATTATATATATTTGTAAAAACTATAAAAAATAGATTAATTAAGTTTAATAAAATTTATTTAGACAAAGAAAGAGACATAAATTTTGATTTATCAAATATTAAAAAAATATAATGTAATTTATTCTATATAATATGACAACAATAACCTATGCAAATGTGAATTTTTTATTACTTTATATTTATTTATGTTTATATTTTATTAAATTATATTATTATTATTTATTATAATAAATCTTACACTCATGCAATAATAATTCTTTTAAAACAAAATCATATATATTATATTAAAATTTCTCACATAAATATTTTCAATAATTATATCTACTTATAAATTATTAATAAAAAAATATTTAATATAATATTTTATTTAAAAAATAAAAATAAAATTATTTTATTATATAAATTTAATATAATACCATAAATAAACAAGTCATAATTATAAGCGACACATCTAATTCCAATTTCCTTAGATAGATGCAATAGATGCCGTCTTTCATTTTGGTTCGATAGATGCAATCGATGCCTTTCATTTTGGTTTGATTCACACCATACAATGTTGTTTGAATTTTGAGCAATTAATTGAGGAAGTGTCAATGTGGATGTCTTTGGTATAAAATGGGTTAAATTATGTAATAAATTGACCATTAAAAAAATAATTTTGCTCATATTGTAATTGATTAATTATAGCATGATTTTCTTAATAGTGAAGATTAAATATAATAATTGTTTTGATACAATGTGAATGTGTTTGAGACAAAGTGAATAAAAGTAAGTAGTTTTCAGCATAATTTAATAATTTTGGCGTGAAAAAAAATATTGTATTCAAGTAAAATGTATTGTAATATGATATATGCTATTTTTAATTAATGAAATAAGAAAAATAATATATTAGATAAATATTTTCTATTGAAATTATAATGTGTTTTGATTCTTTAAATATAATAAAAAAATAAACAATTAAATTTATCTATTTTTTATTAAAATTAAAGTTAATTAAAAAACAATAATAACAACTATTGAAATTTTAATTACGGGTTGAATTTTTACTTAAATATTATAATAACAATATGATAAATGAATAAGGGAAAAGTGCTAACAACAAATACTGGAATAATAATATAAACCACATAGATACATTTAAACTTTAATTGAATTTTAAGAAAGACATCTTTACGTAAATTTTAAGAGATTTGTAAAGAGATTGAAGATATTTCTCATCGCCGCCGATACCCTTATTATGATAAAGCCGATTCGACACAAAATGAAATCCACAGAACAAGAAATCAATAGCAAATCCGATTAGAATGAGCAACTAAAATTTAAGAAGCATTTTATTACCTCTAAAGGAGTGATAAAATTACAGACTGTCCATATAGGTTGTAGGCATATATTCTGATAAAAAAAAATTCCTTTTTAGGGCTCATTCAACCGACCAATTTCCACACACATATCGATCATAACCAGTAATTCAAATATATACTACTGTATCAACAAAGGCTCAATAAAAAGCGCTTTTATCATAATATATAGCAATGTCAAAAGCATGTAGAAAGAAGGAAGATATCAGTCCTCCCTATGGAGAGGATATTGAACCTGCTCATCTTGAAAAGGTCTATGCAAAAGCTAAAAGAAATAGTAATTTTCCATTTATGAAATATTAATCTACCCTTGAACAAGCTGTAAGCTCTCTTGAGAAAGGGAATATGCAACTTTGTTTTTTTCCATGTAAATGTGCGCACAAGGGAAATCATCAAATCTGGAAATAATATGAAAGAATTCATTCAAAAAAAAGTTCTAAGTGTGAGTTCTTGCATCTATGAACTCTTTTGATCCAATTAATAACAAGCAAAGTGTCACTTACCTTAATTGCTGAAAAACAATTTATGCTGAAAAAAAACTTTGTGTTAACTTTTATTATAAAGTTTTATATTTTGGACAAGTGTCCAAGGATGACTGTAATTTGCACAATATTTTATTATTTAATAAATAAAATAAGAGACAAACACCTAAGGGGACTGTTGAAAGAGTGGTTATTGATCCACTAGGTGGAATGGAATCTCGGGTAGAAGGAAATGGACAAGTGGCAGCGTTGTGATGCAACTAACTAGCTGTTGGTATGGGACAACTCCCTTAAAATGTGGTCTTAGTGCCTTGAAAGATGGGACTGGAGCTTGAGGCTCATTTATTCTAAACTGACTATTAAAAGACCTAGGCAGTCTATATATAATCCATCAGATTATGAACTGAGGTTCATCACTTTTCCTCACGAGGAAACTCAACTTGAGGTTTTGTTGTTTGCACTCAAGAGATTTGATGAGGGGATAGGCTAGGGTTGATCATGTTGTGAGTCTGCCAAAACTCTTAGTGTGTTCAAGAGGTTGTTATTGAGTGGAGAAGGCATTTTACAAGAGGTTGATACCGAGTGGAGAAGGTATTTTGAGTTCTTTGCTTCTACACAATTTTCCACCCACTTACTCGATCAGTAATCAGGCTCGGGGGCTCATTAGAAGTCATCAGCTGAGCTGCTACTTCTGAAGCAGGTTGGGAGGAACAGCCCTCCTTGGGTGTTTGTCGGTCCTATCATCAGTTACAGGTTCTAATGTTTTATCTTTTTTATTTTTAAGTTATGTTATCTAGTTATTTTTGTATTTTAAAGTACTGCTGATTATATAACTTTCATTGTTTATTTCATAAGTTATTTCGATTCCTGTGTAAACTAACAATTCTGTATAATTTGACTTGATTGAATAAAATTGTTTCTGTATTTTTCCCCATGCAAAAAGAAACAGCATCATACTCGAGTACAGAAACAAATTAAGTAGATGAGAGATGATAGGAAAAATGCCATGGTGATGAAAGTATTAATTCTTTTTAAATGCTTTGTACATTATCTACTAACGTTAAAATGTGTTTTTACTACTTTATTCACAGTACTATTCTTATCCCATTCTTAATATCAATAGAAAAGTAAATCAAAATTTATAGATATAACAGAAGATTACATTAGAAAAGGAATTCATTTCTCATTCTGTACATTCATGTTTTTCTAAATTTTTATTGCCAAAGAATATCTATAGTTTTTGTTGTATTCATCGTTTTACATATATGACAAATAGACAAACAAGAAACATCATATTATCAACTTAGGGTTTGAGACTTTACATTTAAAATCTTTTAAAAAGTCCACTCTCATTTTAGAGATTCTTTTATTGTATGTACAGAACCGATACAAAATTATTTATCTTAAAGCTAGGGTTCAATATTTTCTTTCACATATGCTTATAGCCTTAATTACAAATGTAAATTCTGTAAGAGAGTTCGAGCTAAATGAATAATCTCTATGTCATTCTTCTCTATTTTATTAATATAGACAGTAGAAGTATTTTCTTTTATATATATTAGAACCATTACTGTTGATCAAACTCATCTATTTCTTTTGTGAGTTCAAAGATTTCAAGTCTTCACAAATGCCTGGAGGAGCAGAGCTAGCATAATCACAACTATGGCGGTTGTTCAAACATTTCGACGAATACACCATTATCTATACACAGTCAAACCCTAAAAACCGGACAAGATTTCATTTCAGAAGCTTAATGTTACACACAAAACCAGTGACGAGGCTTTTGGTCAAAATTACCATTTAGTTTAAACATTGTTTATCAAACAGTAGTATCGGTTTCTCATACAGACTTTACATACGATTTCTTTTAACATTCAAGATCTTAAAGTCCTTAGAGTTTTACGATAGTACATTTATGCTTAGAACCCTAGGCTACACATAACATTACATTCAGAAACTTGTTATAACTCACCTAGATCCATTTCTTAAAACAATGAATGACAGGGTTTCATTCACGGGCCAAGCCCAAACACTGTAAACATAGAATAGTCACAGTCACATAGTTTCGCAAGAGATCTTTTATTATTTCTTCAACAGACCCCACTTAAAACAAGAAACGTTGCCAAGTTTCAAAAACCAGAATTTAGAACCCTATACAAGTCTTTTACTACATGACTCTACAACTAAGAAAACAACCCAAGGTTCTCTACTACGAAACCCAGTTTGACCTTACAACTGTTGCCACGACCACTTCCAGAAGAACCTACAAGGGTTTTCCACTGAGCTTACCATTGTTTTGCAGTCCTCTCCATTGCCATAACACTTCACCGTCACCAAGTGCAACACTATCAATTATGAACGATGGATTTAGCTGTCACAAAAGTCTGTAAGGAGTTAGCAACATATCATTGTTTATGGACCAAACGAAGAAGTGTTTTTAGAACTAAAAACCAGACAGGACTTACCTTGAAACCCACGGTCGATTCGAACGCTTCTGGTTTCCAAACCTTCAATCCACGTAGTGAAGTTGTATACATCCAAACTAAAACCTAACATGAAGTCAAACCTCACTGTTAAACTTTACTAGCCACCGGATAAAAGCCCCAGGGATTCAACACCGTCCTCTCAGCAAAAATATCAACACTTGTAAAGTATTTCTATAATGAAATATCATTGTTTGAAGGCACAATGCCATCCACAACCACCCAGGGTTGAGCGTTGTAAACCAGCGGCCTGTCGGCCTTCACCTCTAGACAGTAACCACCAAATGAGTGCACAAAAGAGAAATTAATGTTAAGACCCACATAAATAGGGTTTTGCACATCCCATCTACTGAGACCCGAGATCAACGTTCAGCATCAAGCCACCTAAACCACAGTGGTACCAAGGATTTATTATAACCAAAAACCAAGAAACGACTTCATTTATTACACAGAGCAAACAGATGCCATATGACCAAGTCGGAGCTTACAGCTCGGTGACACATCACAAAAAATCACCACTGTTATCACTTAGAGCTAGACATGTAAGTGCCAGCTTAGCACTTACCCTCACCATGTAGAAATGGATTTAATGCTGAGATCTTACGAAGATTGTACCAGAGTCTCGATTGTAACAACATCACCTACCTCATTAATGTGTTATCATTACGTTTTCCATGAAGAAGCCACGAGGAAGCCACGAAGGTGCCAGTTCATCAACCGATTGAATGCTTTGGTTTACACATCATCGTAAAGAAAATCCTTACCACCGTTAAGCACATGAACAAGACCAGCATTATCATCAAAGTTGGAATTCCACTATCCACCGTAGTGGTAGACATTCATTGCAGAAGTTACATTTTACACTTGCCAACCTGTACAGGAACATCCACCTCTTAACGTTATTGCATAATATTTTGCTATGGTAAGGTCGAACTATAACCCTGTTAAAATATTAAAGTTCGCACAGTTACGCGCTAAGGGTTTGCATATATTACATATATCACAATATTCATTTCACATACTATATGGTTTGCATATATTTCGTATAGCATTACATTATTTACCAATATTTCATATGGAATTATATATTTCACATAGTATTATATAATTCACATAGTATTACCTTGTTCGCATAAATATTTTATAAAAGTAACATATAGTTTGCATAGTGCCACTAATAGTATATATTCCTATTTGTATTGTATCGGATTCTGAACCTAATATCACATAAATGCATGGTACCACCTAGAATCACATAATGCACACAACACACATATCATATAGGAGATGAACAGGTACAGTATGAGTATGGACATTATTGTCATTTGTATCATAAGAATAGAGCATATATTTAACCCAAAAATTTAGACATTTGAATACAAACGAAGTTACAACTAACATAGACCTTCTCATAACTTTTGTTTAAACTGTACTGTCTATATAAATAGTCCTTTTCTAATAGTTAAAAACAAACTTGAACGACCTGAAGTTTCGAACCAGTTCTCTCACCAATAGAATGATCAAAACTTTTCTCTTCAGTTTTAATCAATAGATGTTTACTGAAAATGGGTGGTCACTTGTTGCAGTTTAAACCCTAACCTGAAATCTGTCACATTACGAAATTCATATGCTTTAGCACGAATGCTAAGTAAGCCTCGGGGCGTCCGAAGGACCCCTTCATCAATCAAACAAAAGAACATTAATCAAATGATGTTTCTTCATTCATAAACAACAACAATAGATTTTGTAGCAACATATCTAGATTTGGATAACATCAAGACTTAAGCTAACTTCTTTTAGTCACATTCAATAAACATGGTATTTTAGGACAACAAATAACATCCCATGTATCTTTTCCATTTCTGCATACACTAAATAAGCAATATTGTCATGCTAGAAAAAGTTTTAAATTTTTGTGATTTTTCTGGGGTGTTACATGTGGTATCAGAGGATTGTTAAAACACTAGGCCTGAATAGGATCACGCACGTAATACAGAAAATAAAATGTGAAAATCTATTTACTAACTTTTTAAAATTTAATTGTGTTGTACAGTTTGACAAATTGATTTACAGGTATGTCGTTACCGGAAGAATCGGCAGAGGAAAAATCACCTCATCGTGAACCTAGTATTAATGAAAATCCAGAAGGTTTCTATGTTGAGTTGAATAACAATTCTTTTGAATTTCTGTGTACCATAAAGGATTTGAAGTCTGATATAAAAACAATCAAAGAAGAAAATGAGCGCATTCTGAAGGCACAAGATACATTAAATCATATTTTAATGGATAAATATCAAAATGAGGAAAGGGGCAGAAAATCAGAGGTCAAATCTGATTCTGCCGTAATGACTCACAGACACAAGCATCAGAAATCAAGAAAGGATAAAAGTACTAGTTATTCATCCTTTGGTTCACATCAAAGTCATTATCACTCTAACGATGACAACAGTGATAGTGATTTCTGTTCAACAAGTAGAAAGCAAAAGCATCACGAATAGATCACTGGAGAATTTAAGAAGATTGAGTCACCCACCTTTAACGACGAAAATGAGAAGGGTGAGATAGCAGAAGCTTGGTTGTTTGGAATGAAGAAGTACTTTAATATATATGACTACTCTTCTCAATTGAAAGCCAAGATGGCTATTTATAATCTGATAGGAAAGGCAGATATATGGTGGTAGGATCTAAAAAGAATCAAAAGTTGAAAAGAAAAAGACGTAACATGGAGTATGTTCAAGAAGTTATTCAAGAATTTTTTTTTGTCAGAACAGTATTATGAGGATAAATCGAAGGAGTTTTATGATATGAAGTTTGGAGCAATGAGCATGAAAGAATTGTGCAGCAAATTCCTCACTCTACTGAGATATGTATCGTACATGGTTGAACAGAAGCCAAAGGTACAAAGGTTCCTCAGCTGTTTACCATTCCATATAAAAGACATAATAGAATATGACAATCCTACAACACTGGAGGAAGCTATGAGAAAGGCAAATTTATGTTTTGATCAAAACAGAAGAAAAGAAGGAACAACTAGCTGGAAGGGCAACAAAATAAATCAGTTTGATTATAAAAAGAAAAATTTTAACCAAAATTCTGGAAGTTTCAAAAAGAATTTTTATAACACAAACTTTCCACATAGTAAAGCTTATAAGGGTAATACACCTCAGAACTTTTCTACTGCAAGGAATGTACCCAACAACTATAATCACATCAACAATAATAATTGATATGCTGAGCAAAAAGGACCTATCAAATGTTATGAATGTGGTGGACCAAAGAAGAGATCAGATTGCCCATGCAACAGAAAAACTGTCAACAATATTCACATAGTACAAGCAGAGCCTACAATTGGAGATGTAGCGAGGGAGATGCCTAAAATTTATGCAGCATTGGAAAATCGTCAAGCAGACCATCAAACATCCATGGTGGAAGTTGAAGGTATTTTACAAACTCAGTATATTTCCATTTAATAGATCCGGGTGCGAATCTAAGTTATATCTCACCTGAATTAGTGAAAAATTGCAAGTTGAAGATAGAAAATTTTGATAACCCGTGGTTAGTTCAGCTTGAAACTGGTACAAAAAGAAAAGTTACAGATTTTGTTAAAGATTGTGAAGTTTTTTCTAAGTCAGCTGAAAACGCAAGTGAATTTGAATGTTTCACCATTAGGATCTTATGACTTGTTAATTGGTATGGATTGGCTTGAACAACATAGAGTTTTATTGAATTGTTATGAAAAATATTTTGTTTGTTTAAATAATGAAGGTGTAGCTGAAACTGTTAAAGGCATTTCTAGGAAGACTTCTATAAGGCAGATTTCTACCTTACAAATGAAAAGAGCTGCTAGAAAAGGTTGTAAATTTTTTGCTGTTAATGTTATTAATGATGAATGTACATCCAAAGAAGACAAGATAAAACTAGAGGATATTCCCATCCTTAGGGACTTTTCTGATGTATTCCTGGAAGAAATTCCAGGATCACCTCCGAAAAGAGAACTTGATTTCACTATTGAGTTAGTACCCGATGCGGTACCAAACTCAAAGGTCTCCTATAGGATGAATATTCTAGAATTAAATGAGTTAAAATCTCGGTTGAAATAATTAATAGATAAAAACTACATACGGCCCAGTGTGTCCCCTTGGGGAGCACCAGTAATATTTGTTAAAAAGAAGGACGATACTATGCATTTGTGCATTGACTACTATCAGCTTAATAAAATGATAATTAAAATCTGGTATCCCTTACCCCGCATAGATGATCTATTTGATCAAGTACGTGGAGCAGAGATATTCACTAAAATTGATCTAAGGTCAGGTTATCATCAAGTCCGGATAAAAGATGAGGACATATTCAAAACTGCATTCAAAACGCATTATGGACACTACGAGTTCATAGTTATGCCTTTTGGGCTAACTAATGCACCTACAGTGTTCATGTGTTTAATGAACAACGTTCTGCATAAATATTTGGATAAGTTCCTAGTGGTATTCATTGATGATATCCCGATTTACTCAAAGACTAAAGAAGAGCACGATGAACATCTAAAAATCATTTTACAAGTACTTAGAGATCACCAACTTTACGCTAATTTTAGTAAGTGTGATTTCTATAAAGATAACATTTAGTATTGGGGTCATATAATTTCAAAAGATGGTAATTCTATTGATCCTGATAAAATAAAAGCAATAAATGAATGGCCTGTCCCAAAAGATGTAACTGATGTACAGTCATTCATGGAAATAATGGGGTATTATAGAAATTTTATTGAAGGGTTCTCTAGAATTGCTAACCCTATCACTTCTTTGCAGAAGAAGGGGAATAAATTCATATAGGATCAAAAGTGTCAAGACAAATTTAATAAGTTAAAAGAATTATTAACTACTGCACCCATATTAAAAATTGCAAATCCTAGTAAGGATTTCGTTGTATGCACGAATGCATGCAACGAAGGACTTGGAGGGGTCTTAAGTCAAGAAGGTCATGCAATTGCTTTTGAGTCAAGGAAGTTAAAAATGCACGAAAAGAATTATGTTACGTATAATCTTGAGTTGGTAGCCATGATACATGCTTTAAAGATGTGGCATCATCACTTGATTGGTAGAAAATTCATTTTAATGACTAATAATAAGGGGTTAAAGTATTTACTGGATCAAACAAATCTGAACACAGGGCAAGCTAGGTGGTTAGCTTTCCTTAGCGAGTACGATTTTGATATCCATAACATTAATGGAAAGGAAAATAAGGTTTTTGATTCATTGAGCAGAAACACTAGATTAAGTTTTGTGGCAGCAATCAGTACTTTTAAAACTGATCTGGAAAATCAGATCGAAGAAGGAATTAAACAAGACGAAAATGACCAAAAATTACATGATAAAGTGGCTGAAAATTCATCTGAAAATGTTATAACAGATTACAGTATTAATGAAAAAGTCTTCTTAACTTACAAAAATAGAATTTATGTGCCTAATTTTTCAAAAGTTAAGTTGTTGATTTTAGATGAAATTCACAAGAATCCTTATTCAGGACATCCTGGTTATAAGAAAATGATAACCATGTTAAGAAAGGAGTACTTTTGGCCTAACATGAAGAGTGAAGTTGTTGAACATATAGCTAGATGCTTTGACTGTCAACTATTAAAGCCAGCTGGGCTGTTGCAGCCCCTACCAATTCAAGAATGGAAGTGGGAAATCATAACCATTGCCTTTATTACAGGTTTGCCTAAAAATCAGAAGTAGAATGATTCAATTATGGTGGTTGTTGATAAAATTAGCAAGGCTGCTCATTTTATTCCTATTAAAAATACTTTCAAGGCTTCTAACATTGCAGATATTTTCATGAAGCAAATTTTTCGCTTGCATGGAATTCCAAAGGTGATTATTTCAGATCGAGACTCTAAGTTTACTGGTAACTTTTGGACAGCACTGTTTAAAGGATTAAATACTAAGTTAAATTTCAGCACTTCTTTCCACCCAAAAACTGATGGTCAAACAGAAAGAGTAAATCAGATTTTGGAAAATATGTTAAGATTATATGTTTAAGATCAGCGATCTAAATGGGGGGATTACTTACATTTAGTAGAATTTGCCTACAATAATAATTATCAAGCATCTGCTAAGTTAAATCCATTTGAAATTTTGTATGGAAGAAAGTGTTGTACCCCAATTTCTTGGGATAATCCTGTAGATAGATTGATGTTAAGGCCATATCTATTGAAAGAAATGGAGCTAACTGTGAAACAGGTTCAAGGTAACTTAAAAGTTTCCCAAGATCGACAGAAAAGCTATGCTCACTTGAAACGAATAGAAAGAGAATTTCAGGTAGGAGAACATGTATTCATAAAGGTAAAGCCCAAGAAAAGTTCCTTGAAGCTTGGGAGCTATGCTAAATTAGCACCGAGGTATTGTGGACCATTTGAAATCCTATCAAGGATAGGAGCTGTTGCATATCAATTGGCATTGTCATACAATTTAAAAATCCACAATGTTTTTCATGTTTCTATTCTAAAGAAATATGTGCATGCTGCTACTCATGCGTTGAATTGGAATGACATACAGGTGGAAACCGAAGGATATTTTCAGGTGGAACCGGACTGTATTCTAGATCGGAGGGAAATTATGATTCAGAATCGCACCATAGGGCAGGTAAAGGTGCAATGGAAGCACCTTAGCCCTGATGAGGCTACTTAGGAACTGGAGGGTAAAATGCGAGAAGCATACCCAGTTCTGTTCCAAGAGGAACTTGATGATGAATAAGCAACATCGAGGACTATGTTGAGCTTAAGAGGGGGTTTTTGTCATGTACTCTAATTGCTGAAAAACAATTTATGCTGAAAAAAAAAATTGTATTAACTTTTATTATAAAGTTTTATATTTTGGACAAGTGTCCAAGGATGACTGTAATTTGCAGAATATTTTATTATTTAATAAATAAAATAGGAGACAAACACCTAAGGGGACTATTGAAAGAGTGGTTACTGATCCACTAGGTGGAATGGAATCTGGGGTAGAAGGCAATGGACAAGTGGCAGCATCATGATGCAACTAACTAGCTGTTGGTATGGGACAACTCCCTTAAAATGTGGTCTTAGTGCCCTGAAAAATAGGACTGGAGCTTGAGGCTCATTTATTCTAAATTGACCACTAAAAGACCTAGGTAGTCTATATATTATACATCAGATTATGAACTGAGGTTCATCACTTTTCATGACAAGGATACTTATCTTGAGGTTTTGTTGTTTGCACTCAAGAGATCTGATGAGGGGATAGGCAAGGGTTTATCATGTTGTAAGCCTGCCAAAACTCTTAGTGAGTTCAAGAGGTTGTTGCTGAGTGGAGAAGGCATTTTACAGAAGGTTGATACCGAGTGGAGAAGGTATTTTGAGTGCCTTGCTTCTACACAGTTTTCCACCCACTTACTGGATCAGTCATCAAGCTCGGGGGTTCATTAGAAATCAGCAACTGAGCTGCTTCTTCTGAAGTAGGTTGGGAGGAATAGGACTCCTTGCGTGTTTGCCGGTCCTATCATCAGTTACAGGTTCTAATGTTTTATCTGTTTTATTTTTAAGTTATGTTATCTAGTTATTTTTGTATGTTACAGTACTGCTGATTATATAACTTTCATTGTTTATTTCATAAGTTATTTCAATTCCTATGTAAACTAACAATTCTGTATAATTTGACTTGATTGAATAAAATAGTTTCTGTATTTTTCCCCATGCAAAAAGAAACAGCATCATACTCCAGTACAGAAACAAATTAAGTAGATGAGAGATGATAGGCAAAATGCCATGGTGATGAAAGTATTGATTCTTTTTAAATGCTCAGTACATTATCTACTAACGTTAAAGTGTGGTTTTACTACTTTACTCACATTACTATTCTTATCCCATTCTTAATATCAATAGAAAAGTAAATCAAAATTTATAGATATAACAGAAGATTACATTAGACAAGGAATTCATTTATGATTCTGTACATTCATGTTTTTCTAAATTTTTATTGCCAAAGAATATCTATAGTTGCTGTTGTATTCATCGTTTTACATATACGACAAATAGACAAACAAGAAACATCATATTATCAACTTAGGGTTTGAGACTTTACATTTAAAATCTTTTAAAAAGTCCACTGTCATTTCAGAGATTCTTTTATTGTATGTACAGAACCGATAAGCAAACAAAATTCCTTATCTTAAAGCTAGGGTTCACTATTTTCTTTCACATATGCTTATAGCCTTAATTACAAATGTAAATTTTGTAACAGAGTTCGAGCGAAATGAATAAGCTCTCTGTCGTTCTTCTCTATTTTATTAATATAGACAGTAGAAGTATTTTCTTTTATATATATCAGAACCATTACTGTTGATCAAACTCATCTATTTCTTTTGTCAGATCAAAGATTTCAAGTCTTCACAAATGCCTGTAGGAGTAGAGCTAGCATAATCACAACCCTGGAGGTTGTTCAAACATTTCAACGAATACATCATTATCTATACACAGTAAAACCCTAAAACTCAGATAAGATTTCATTTCAGAAGCTTAACGTTACACACAAAACCAATGACGAGGCTTTTGGTCAAAATTATCATTTAGTTTAAACATTGTTTATCAAACAGTAGTATCGGTTTCTCATACAGACTTTACATACGATTTATTTTAACATTCAAGATATTAAATTCCTTAGAGTTTTACGATAGTACATTTATGCTTAGAACCCTAGGCTACACATAACATTACATTCAGAAACTTGTTATAACACAACCAAATCCATTTCTTAAAACAATGAATGACAGGCTTTCATTCACGGGCCAAGACCAAACACTACAAACATAGTATAGTCACAGTCACGTAGTTTCACAAGAGATCTTTTATTATTTATTCAACAGAGTCTGAAAGCCCACTTAAAACAAGAAACGTTGCCAAGTTTCGAAAACTAGAATTTAGAACCCTGTACAAGTCTTTTACTACATGACTCTGCAACTAAGAAAACAACCCAAGGTTATCTACTACAAAACCCAGTTTGATGTTACAACTGTTACCACGACCACTGCCAGAAGAACCTACAAGGGTTTTCCATCGGGCTTACCATTGTTTTGTAGTGCTCTCCATTTCCATAAGACTTCACTGTCACCAAGTGCAGCACTATGAATTATGAACGATGGCCTTACCTGTCACAAAATTCTGTAAGGAGTTAGAAACATATCATTGATTATGGACCAAACGAAGAAGTATTTTTAGAACTAAAAACTAGAAGGGACTTACCTTTAAACCCACGGTCGATTCGAACGCTTCTGGTTTCCAAACCTTCAATCCACGCAGTGAAGTTGTATACATCCAAACTACAACTTAACACGAAGTCAAACCTCACTGTTAAACTTTACCAGCCACCGGATAAAAGCCCCAGGGATTCAACGCTGTCCTCTCAGGAAAAATCTCAACACTTGTACAGTATTTCTACAATGAAATATCATTGTTTGAAGGCACAATGCCATCCACAACCGCCCAGGGTCAAGCCCTGTAAACCAGCGGCCAGTCGGCCTTCACCTCTAGACAATAACCACCAAATGAGTGCACAAAAGAGAAATTAACGTTAAGACCCACATAGCTAGGGTTTTGCACATCCCATCTACCGAGACCCGAGATCAACGCTCAGGATCAAGCCAGGTAAACCACGGTGGTACCAAGGAGTTATTATAACCAAAAACCAAGAAATGACTTCATTTATTACATAGAGCAAACATATGCCATATCACCAAGTCGGAGCTTACAGCTCGGTGACACATCACAAAACATCACCACTGTTATCACTTAGAGCTAGACACGTAAGTTCCAGCTTAGCACTTACCATCACCACGTAGAAATGGATTTAATGCTGAGATCTTACGAAGATTGTACCAGAGTCTCGACTGTAACAACATCACCAACCTCATTAATGTGTTATCATTGAATTTGCCACGAAGAAGCCACGAGGAAGCCACGAAGGTGCCAGTTCATCAACTGATTGAATGCTTTGTTTTACGCATCATCGTAAGGAGAATCCTTACCACCGTTAAGCACGTGAATAAGACAAGCATTATCATCAAGTTGGAATTTCACTATCCACCGTAGTGGTAGACATTCATTGCAGAAGTTACATTTTACACTTGCCAACCTGTACAGGAACATCCACCTCTTAACGTTATCGCATAATATTTTGTTATGGTAAGGTCGAACTATAACCCTGTTAAAATATTAAAGTTTGCATAGTTAGGCACTAAGGGTTTGCATATATTACATATATCACAATATTCGTTTCACATACTATATGGTTTGCATATATTTCGTATAGCATTACATTGTTTACCAATGTTTCATATGGTATTATATATTTCACATAGTATTACCTTGTTCGCATAAATATTTTATAAAACTAACATATAGTCTGCATAGTGCCACTAATAGTATATATTCCTATTTGTATTGTATCGCATTGTGAACCCAATATCACATAAATGCATAGTGCCACCTAGAATCACATAATGCACACAACACACATTTCATATAGGAGATGAACAGGTACAGTTTGAGTATGGACATTATCGTCATTTGCATCATAAGTATAGAGCATATATTTAACCCAAAGATTTAGACATTTGAATACAAATGAAGTTACAACTGACATAGACCTTCTCATAACTTTTGTTTAAACTGTACTGTCTGCATAAATAGTCCTTTTCTAATAGTTAAAAACAAACTTGAATGACCTCAAGTTTCGAACCAATTCTCTCACCGATAGAATGATAGGAACTTTTCTCTTCAGTTTTAATCAATAGATGTTTACTGAAAATGTGTGGTCACTTGTCGCGGTTTAAACCCTAACCTGAAATCTGTCACATTACAAAATTCACATGCTTTAGCATGAATGCTAAGTAAGCCTCAGGGCGTCCAAAGGACCCCTTCATCAATCAAACAAAAGAACATTAATCAAATGATGTTTCTTCATTCATAAACAACAACAATAGATTTTGTAGCAGCATATCTAGATTTGGATAACATCAAGACTTAAGCTAAGTTCTTTTAGTCGCATTCAATAAACAGGTATGGTATTTTAGGACAGCAAATAACATCCCATGTATATTTTCCATTTCCGCATACACTAAATAAGAAATATTGTCATGCTAGAAAAAGTTTTAAATTTTTGTGATTTTTCTGGGGTGTTACATGTGGTATCAGAGCGCGGTTAAAACACTAGGCCTGAATAGGCTCACGAATGTAATACAGAAAATAAAATGTGAAAAGTTGTTTACTAACTTTTTAAAATTTAATTGTGTTGTACAATTTGACAAATTGATTTACAGGTATGTCGTTACCGGAAGAATTGACAGAGGAAAAATCACCTCGTCGTGAACCTAGTATTAATGAAAATCCGGAAGGTTTCTATGTTGAGTTGAATAACAATTCTTCTGAATTTCTGCGTACCATAAAGGATCTGAAGTCTGATATAAAAGCAATCAAAGAAGAAAATGAGTGCATTCTGAAGGTGCAGGATACATTAAATCATATTTTAATGGATAAATATCAAAATGAGGAAAGGGGCGGAAAATCAGAGGTCAAATCTGATTCTGCCGTAATGACTCAAAGACACAAGCACAAGAAATCAAGAAAGGATAAAAGTACTAGTTATTCATCCTCTAGTTCACATCAAATTCATTATCACTCTAATGACGATAGCAGTGATAGTGATTTCTGTTCAACACGGAGAAAGCAAAAGCATCAGGAACAGATACTAGAGAATTTAAGAAGATTGAGCCACTCACCTTTAACGGCGAAAATGAGAAGGTTGAGATAGCAGAAGCTTGGCTGTATGGAATGAAGAAGTACTTTAATATATATGACTACTCTTCTCAATTGAAAGCCAAGATGGCTATTTATAATCTGATAGGAAAGGCAAATATATGTTGGCAGGATCTAAAAAGAATCAAAAGTTGAAAAGAAAAAGACGTAACATGGAGTATGTTCAAGAAGTTATTCAAGAATTTTTTTTTGTCAGAACAGTATTATGAGGATAAATCGAAGGAGTTTTATGATCTGAAGTTGGGCGCAATGAGCATGAAAGAATTGTGCAGCAAATTCCTCAGTCTACTGAGATATGTACCGTACATGGTTGAAGAGAAGCTAAAGGTACAAAGATTCCTCAGCTGTTTACCATTCCATATAAAAGACATAATAGAATATGACAATCCTACAACACTGGAGGAAGCTATGAGAAAGGAAAATTTCTGTTTTAATCAAAACAGAAGAAAAGAAGGAACAACTGGCTGGAAGGGCAGCAAAACAAATCAGTTTGATTATAAAAAGAAAAATTTTAACCAAAATTTTGGAAGTTTGAAGAAGAATTTTTATAACACAAACTTTCCAAATAGTAATGCTTATAAGGGTAATACACCTCAAAACTTTTCTACTGCAAGGAATGTACCCAACAACTATAATCACAACAACAAAAATAACAGATATGCTGAGCAAAAAGGACCTATCAAATGTTATGAATGTGGTGGACCACACAAGAGATCAGATTTCCCATGCAACATAAAAACTGTCAACAATATTCACACAGTACAAGCAGAGCCTACAGTTGGAGATGTAGCAAGGGAGATGCCTAGAATTTATGTAGCATTGGAAAATCGTCAAGCAGAGCATCAAACATCCATGGTGAAAGTTGAAGGTATGTTACAAACTAAGTATATTTCCATTTTAATAGATCCGGGTGCGAATCTAAGTTATATCTCACCTGAAATAGTGAAAAATTGCAAGTTAAAGATAGAAAAATTTGATAACACGTGGTTAGTTCAGCTTGCAACTGGTACAAAAAGAAAAGTTACAGATTTTGTTAAAGATTGTGAAGTTTTTCTAAGTCAGCTGAAAACTCAAGTGAATTTGAATGTTTTACCATTAGGATCTTATGACTTGTTAATTGGTATGGATTGGCTTGAACAGCATAGAGTTTTATTGAATTGTTATGAAAAATCTTTTGTTTGTTTAAATAATGAAGATGTAGCTGAAACTGTTAAAGGCATTTCTAGGAAGACTTCTATAAGGAAGATTGCATCCTTACAAGTGAAAAGAGCTGGTAGAAAAGGTTGTAAATTGTTTGCTGTTAATGTTGTTAATGATGAATGTACATCCAAAGAAGACATGATAAAACTAGAGGATATTCTCATCCTTAGGGACTTTTCATATGTATTCCCGGAAGAAATTCTAGGATTAGCTCCAAAAAGAGAACTTGATTTCACCATTGAGTTAGTACCCGGTGCAGTACGAAACTCAAAGGCCTCCTATAGGATGAATATTCTAGAATTAAATGAGTTAAAATCTCAGTTGGAAGAATTAATAGATAAAAACTACATACGACCCAGTGTGTCCCCCTGGGGAGCACCAGTAATATTTGTTAAAAAGAAGGATGGTACTATGCGTTTGTGCATTGACTACCGTCAGCTTAATAAAATGACAATTAAAAACCGCTATCCCTTACCCCGCATAGATGATCTATTTGATCAAGTACGCGGAGCAGAGATATTCACTAAAATTTATCTAAGTTCAAGTTATCATCAAATCCGGATAAAATACAAGGACATATTTAAAACTGCATTCAGAACGCGTTATGGACACTACGAGTTGGTAGTTATGCCTTTTGGGCTAACTAACGCACCTGCAGTGTTCATGTGTTTAATGAACAACGTTCTGCATAAATATTTGGATAAGTTCGTAGTGGTATTCATTGATGATATCCTGATTTACTCAAAGACTAAAGAAGAGCATAATGAACATCTAAAAATCATTTTACAAGTACTTAGAGATCACCAACTTTACACTAAGTTTAGTAAGTGTGATTTCTATAAAGATAATATTCAGTATTGGGGTCATATAATTTCAAAAGATGGTATTTATGTTGATCCTGATAAAAAAAAAGCAATAAATGAATGGCCTGTCGCAAAAGATGTAACTGATGTACGGTCATTCATGGGAATAACAGGGTATTATAGAAAGTTTATTAAAGGGTTCTCTAGAATTGCTAACCCTATCACTTCTTTGCAGAAGAAGGGCAAGAAATTCATATAGGATCAAAAGTGTCAAGACAACTTTAATAAGTTAAAAGAATTATTAACTAGTGCACCCATATTAAAAATTGCAGATCCTAATAAGGATTTCGTTGTATGCACGGATGCATGCAACGAAGGACTTGGAGGGGTCTTAAGTCAAGAAGGTCATGCAATTGCTTTTGAGTCAAGGAAGTTAAAAATACACGAAAAGAATTACGCTACGTATGATCTTGAGTTGGCAGCCATGATACATGCTTTAAAGATGTGGCGTCATCACTTGATTGGTAGAAAATTCATTTTAATGATTGATAATAAGGGGTTAAAGTATTTACTTGATCAAACAAATCTGAACACAAGGCAAGCTAGGTGGTTAGCTTTCCTTAGCAAGTACAATTTTGATATCCATCACATTAATGGAAAAGAAAATAAGGTTGTTGATGTGTTGAGCAGAAACACTAGATTAAGTTTTGTGGCAGCAATCAGTACTTTTAAAACTGATCTCGAAAATCAGATCGAAGAAGGAATTAAACAAGACGAAAATTACCAAAAATTACATGATAAATTGGCTGAAAATTCATCTAAATATGTTATAACAGATTACAGTATTAATGAAAAAGGCTTCTTAACTTACAAAAATAGAATTTATGTGCCTAATTTTTTGAAATTTAAGTTGTTGATTTTAGATGAAATTCACAAGAGTCCTTATTCAGGACATCCTGGTTATCAGAAAATGATAACCATGTTAAGAAAGGAGTACTTTTGGACTAACATGAAGAGTGAAGTTGCTAAATAGATAGCTAGATGCTTTGACTGTCAGACTATTAAAGCTGAACATCAACATCCAGCTGGGCTATTGTAGCCCTTACCATTTCCAGAATGGAAGTGGGAAATCATAAGCATTGACTTTATTACAGGTTTGCCTAAAAACTAGAAGTAGAATGATTCAATTGTGGTTGTTGTTGATAAACTTAGCAAGGCTGCTCATTTTATTCCTGTTAAAACTACTTTCAAGGCTTCTAACATTGCAGATATTTTCATGAAGCAAATTTTTCGCTTGCATGGAATTCCAAAGGTGATTATTTCAGATCGAGACTCTAAGTATATTGGTAACTTTTGGACAGCACTGTTTAAAGGATTAAATACTAAGTTAAATTTCAGCACTTCTTTCCAGCCACAAACTGATGGTCAAACAGAAAGAGTAAATCATATTTTGGAAAATATGTTAAGATTATATGTTTAAGATGAATGATCTAAATTCGAGGATTACTTACACTTAGTAGAATTTGCCTACAATAATAATTGTCAAGCATCTGCTAAGTTAAGTCCATTTGAAATTTTCTATGGAAGAAAGTGTTGTACTCCAATTTCATGGGATAACCGTGTTGATAGATTGATGTTAGGTCCAGATCTATTGAAAGAAACGGAGCTAACTGTGAAATAGGTTCAAGGTAACTTAAAATTTGCCCAAGATCAGCAGAAAAGCTATGCTGATTTGAAACGAACAGAAAGAGAATTTCAGGTAGGAGACCATGTATTCATAAAGGTAAAGCCCAAGAAAAGTTCCTTGAAGCTTGGGAGATGTGTTGAATTAGCACCGAGGTATTGTGGACCATTTCAAATCCTATCAAGGATAGGAGCTATTGCATATCAATTGGCATTGCCATACAATTTAAAAATCCACAATGTTTTTCATGTTTATGTTTTAAAGAAATATGTGCATGATGCTACTCATGTGTTGAATTGGAATGACATACAAGTGGAACCCGAAGGATATTTTCAGGTGGAACCGGATTGTATTCTAGACCGGAGGGAAATTATGATTCGGAATCGCACCATAGGGTAGGTAAAGGTGCAATGGAAGCACCTTAGCCCTGATGAGGCTACTTGGGAACTGAAAGGTAAAATGCGAGAAGCATACCCAGTTCTATTCCAAGAGGAACTTGATGATGAATGAGCAACATCGAGGACTATGTTGAGCTTAAGAGGGGGTGTTTGTCATGTACTCTAATTGCTGAAAAACAATTTATGCTGAAAAAAACTTTGTGTTAACTTTTATTATAAAGTTTTATGTTTTGGACAAGTGTCCAAGGATGACTGTAATTTGCAGAATATTTTATTATTTAATAAATAAAATAGGATACAAACACCTAAAGGGACTATTGAAAGAGTGGTTACTGATCAACTAGGTGCAATGGAATATGGGGTAGAAAGCAATGGACAAGTGGTAGCATCATGATGCAACTAACTAGCTGTTGGTATGGGACAACTCCCTTAAAATGTGGTCTTAGTGCCTTGAAAGATGGGACTGGAGCTTGAGGCTCATTTATTCTAAACTGACCACTAAAAGACCTAGGCAGTCTATATATTATCCATTAGATTATGAACTGAGGTTCATCACTTTTCCTGATGAGGAAAGTTACCTTGAGGTTTTTCTCTTTACACTCAAGAGATCTGATGAGGGGATACGCTAGGGTTGATCATGTTGTGAGTCTGCCAAAACTCTTAGTGAGTTCAAGAGGTTGTTGCTAAGTGGAGAAGGCATTTTACAGGAGGTTGATACCAAGTGGAGAAGGTATTTTGAGTGCCTTTCTTCTACACAATTTTCCACCCACTTACTGGATCAGTAATCAGGCTCGGGGGTTCATTAGAAGTCAGCAACTGAGCTACTTCTTCGTAAGCAGGTTGGGAGGAATAGGACTCCTTGGGTGTTTGTCGCTCCTATCATCAGTTACAGGTTCTAATGTCTTATCTGTTTTATTTTTAAGTTGTGTTATCTAGTTATTTTTGTATGTTACAGTACTACTGATTATATAACTTTCATTGTTTATTTCATAAGTTATTTCGATTCCTGTGTAAACTAACAATTCTGTATAATTTGACTTGATTGAATAAAATAGTTTCTGTATTTTTCCCCATACAAAAAGAAACAGCATCGTACTCCAGTACAAAAACAAATTAAGTAGATGAGAGATGATAGGAAAAATGCCATGGTGATGAAAGTATCAATTCTTTTTAAATGTTCTGTACATTATCTACTAACGTTAAAATGTGTTTTTACTACTTTACTCACAGTACTATTCTTATCCCATTCTTAACATCAATAGTAAAGTAAATCAAAATTTATAGATATAACAGAAGATTACATTAGACAAGGAATTCATTTATGATTCTGTACATTCATGTTTTTCTAAATTTTTATTGCCAAAGAATATCTATAGTTGATGTTGTATTCATCGTTTTACATATAGGACAAATAGACAAACAAGAAACATCATATTATCAAGTTAGGGTTTGAGACTTTACATTTCAAATTTTTTAAAAAGTCCACTATCATTTCAAAGATTCTTTTATTGTATGTGCAGAACCGATAAGCAGACAAAAATCCTTATCTTAAAGCTAGGGTTCAATATTTTCTTTCACATATGCTTAGAGCCTTAATTACAAATGTAAATTCTGTAACAGAGTTCAAGCTAAATGAATAAGCTCTCTGTCGGGCTTCTCTATTTTATCAATATAGACAGTAGAAGTATTTTCTTTTATATATATCAGAACCATTACTGTTGATCAAACTCATCTATTTCTTTTGTCAGATCAAAGATTTCAAGTCTTCACAAATGCTTGTAGGAGTAGAGCTAGCATAATCACAACCCTGGAGGTTGTTCAAACATTTCAACGAATACATCATTATCTATACACAGTAAAACTGTAAAACTCGGACAAGATTTCATTTCAGAAGCTTAACGTTACACACAAAACCAGTGACGAGGCTTTTGGTCAAAATTATCATTTAGTTTAAGCATTGTTTATCAAACAGTAGTATCAGTTTCTCATACAGACTTTACATATGATTTCTTTTAACATTCAAGATCTTTAAGTCCTTAGAGTTTTATGATAGTACATTTATGCTTAGAACCCTAGGCTACACTATTAGGAACCCGTGTCAACCCTTCTCTTTACTATGTTAGTATATTGTTGTTGGACGCATATGCTTTGTAGGTCGTCCCGTAGTATTTGTTGATTCATAGTTTATATTAGCCCATAGTATTGGACGCATATTCTTTGTAAGTCGTCCCATAGTATTATATGTCCCATGGTTTTGACCCATAGTATTGGGCATAGACTTAGGATATAAGTGTGTGTTGAGGTCATTGAAGGCACGGTGAAGTTAATTGTATTGAGCTTGCTCAAAGGAGGTTGCCCCCTTGAAGTGGCTCGTGGTCAATATAAAAGTGATTCTGAGTTCTGTTATTTATGATATCTTGTGTATTTGCATTAATTAATTATTGCAGGTTCTTCACATCTGGTATTAGAGCACTTTCTTGGGCTCATTGGGTGGAATTTCTGCCAATTTTTTTTTCGCATCTGTTGCAGGTCCGGATTTGGGAATAATCCCTATCCGCTTAACTGTGGGAAGTACTTGGGCATAAGCCCTAAAACTCATTGTGAGGAGTACCACAGGAACCCCGAAGTAGCTGGCCCATTGAGAGGACCTGCCAGCGAAAAGGGCAACGACCCCTACCTGATTGACTAGTTCCCACCCGTGAGGTAAACCAAGAGCTATCGTTTGTGGCAAAGCGGTTATCAGTTTTAACTAAGCCGTGGAGTGAGGGGTACTGCCCCAATACGCAAGCCGTCAGACAACATTGGTGGCTGAGTGAAACCCGTGAACTATGAGGACGCCGCACATACCTGGGGTCCATATCTATTTTCAGCTGAACTGTTGTCGATCACTGTTGCGCCATTTCAGATCCATTCTGAAAGCCGTTCCAGATCCAGCCATTTTTAATCCATTCCACGTCGTTTCAGATCCATCTATTTCCGCTCACTTCTGGGCCGTTGCAGATTTATCTGTTCTAGATCCCTTCCGAGCCGTAGCCACTCCAGTCTGGAAAAAAAAAATCAGTTTTTTCTCTATATCTCCCTTGTTTTAACTCTGTTTTCCTTGAAATTTTCAGGGAGCCCCTGTCATCCCATTCTGTATATTTCATTCCTGAGGACCCTATCCCCAATTCCCCTTCCCAAAGCCTGAAATCCCACATTTGTCTATTTTTAGGGTTTTCCATAACTTCCTCAGATTTCACCCAAGCACCTTCAAATTTTACCACAGAGTTCCTTTCTAAATTCTGCTTCTTTGTCTCCCTTTGCCAAATTTTCCCATCCTTTCACCTCGCTTCTGAAATCCTCATTTTTTGCTTCCTTGTCTCTTCGATAGTGTCCAAAACCTAGTCAAACCCCAATTACCCTTCAGATTTTTTCCCAAATCCAGATTTTCCTTTACTGAAGCAGTTTCTGTTTTTGTTTTTCTACCGAGTCAACCAAAAAAAAAAAAAAAAACTCCTGGTTATGGTTGTCACCCGCGTAGGAGCAAACACCATGGAGGAAGCACTTGCAGCCATCCAAACCAAACTCCAAGATCTGGATGAAAAATTTCTCAGTCTCCATCTTCAACATTCAGCCATGAACAATAATCGACAGCCAGAATCTTTTGCAGCCACTGGGTTCTCTTCTTCTAGCAATTTTCGTGGGTCGAAGCTTGATTTTCCTCGCTTAAATGGTACTGATCCGACTGGATGGATATACCAAGTAGAACAATATTTCAGTCTGCATAACACTTTTGATATCCATAAAGTTCCACTTGCATCGTTTCATTTGGAACAAGAATCCCTTCAATGGTACCATTGGTACATCAAAGCTCATCCCTAACCAAACTGGACAGATTTTTGCCAACTCCTTTTGCAACGATTTGGTCCTAGTGATTTTGATGACTTCACAGGAGCACTCACTAAACTTCACCAAATTGGCACAGTGAGAGAGTATCAGACAGAATTTGAGAAACTGGCCAATCACACAGAAGGATTGTCTGATGAATTCTACAGGAGTTGTTTTAACAGTGGTCTCAAGGATGAAATCTGCTCAGAAGTCAAAATGTTCTGTCCCAACACAATGATGGAAGTCCTCGGGTTGGCTAAGTTGGTAGAGGAGAAGATCGCAGCTCAACAACGCTCCAAACCCACCTTTGTTCCCTTCAGAAATATGGGTTCCCAATGACCTCCCATCACGCCTGCTCCTCAACCAACTCCTATCAAGCATTTGTCTGAAACAGAGATGTAGGCACGTCGAGAAAAAGGGCTTTGTTATAATTGTGATGAGAAATTCACTCGGGGACATAGATGTGTTCAAAAAAAGCTCTATCTCTTAGATGTGGATTCTCCACTTGCCTCAGAAATTGATGAAGAAGCTCCAGATACAGTAGATGATCAGGTTGACATTCAACACCCGCCTGTTGACACCCCATCTCAGGACGACCCACCCGACATCTCTCTCCATCCTGTAACCGGCGTCACCACTCCACAAACAATGCAAGTTAGGAGATACTTCAAGAAGCTCCCTCTTACCATACTCATTGATTCTGGTAGCACTCATAACTTCATTGACCCTCGAATTGCCAAACATGCTGATTGTTTTGTCCATCCTTGCTCCAACTTTGAAGTCATGGTTTCCAATGGGGGCACCTTACCTTGCAAGGGGAAGTGTCACAATGTGTGTATCTCTATGGAATATTATAACCTGCACTCTGATATTTTTTCCTTGTCCTTAGGCAGATGTGATGTAGTTTTGGGTGTTCAATGGGTATGCACACTTGGCCCCATCTTATGGGATTTTGCGGAACTTTGGATGCAGTTTTCAGTCAATGGGGCACAACACAAATTAATGGGCTTACAACCAGGGTCTCTCAACATCATCATTTCACATCGTCTGGAAAAAATCCTTAAGAAGAATTCACATGGTGTCACCGCTCAGCTTTATTCCATTCAGATGCACCCATCAATGGTCTCCACTACTTCCTTGGATAGATATGCAGGTGTCTTTGCTGAACCAATGAGCTTGCCGCCTTCAATAGACCTTTCCGGTAAGAATTTAGTCGCATCTACCTCTCAGCAGGAACTAATGGCTATTTTGCATGCAGTACAGAAGTGGCAGCCATACTTATTAGGGAATTATTTCTACATCAAGACTGATCTCCCGAGTCTGGAAAATTTTCTGGAACAATGGATCTCCTACCCAACACACCTAAAATGGGTTATCCAACTCGTGGGTTATCCCTATGCGATCACTTACAAGAAGGGTAAGGACAATATAGTGGCAGATGCTCCTTCTCGCACAATTGATGACCCAGTTTCTCTTATAGCTCTTTCTCTACTTGTTCCAAATTGGTTGCAATATGTTCAACAGGGCTATCTCTTCTATGAACTCCATGCTTCTTCATCAGCATGGCACTCTGGGTTCTTCAAAATGTATGACCGGGAACAATGTAACTTCTTTTGGCAGGGACTAAAAATGACAATTCAACAGATGGTGGTTGACTGTGATACTTTCCAGGTCAACAAGGGTGAAACGACACTCCTTTCAGGATTGCTCAAACCCTTGCCCATCCCTACACAGCTTTGGCCAACTATTTTTATGGATTTCCTAGTAGCGCTCTAGTGGTACAATACCACATCTCAAAGGACACCATATGAAGCAGTCTATGGACAGACACCGCCAGTTCTTCTTCCATACACCCTTAGCAGCTTCACAGTTCAAGAAATTGACTCAGTTCTTCGCAAATGCGATCAGATTCTTCTCATTCTGCAGGACAATCTTCACATGGCCAAAATTTGCCTGAAACAACAAGCCAATCAACACCATTCTGAGCGCATTTTCCACGCAGCTGATAGGGTTCTTCTTCGTCTACAGCCTTCCAAGAAATCCTCCCTAACAATCCAAAGGCGTCAGTGGCCCACAATGCCACCCGAGGATGCTGTCGGGGAACCACTCCTTCAGATTTTGCATCAATTTCTTCAACCAAAGCTTTGAGGACAAAGATTTTTCTGAGGGAGAGGGGATGTTAGGAACCCGTGTCAACCCTTCTCTTTACTATGTTAGTATATTGTTGTTGGACGCATATGCTTTGTAAGTCGTCCCGTAGTATTTGTTGATTCATAGTTTATATTAGCCCATAGTATTGACCCATAGTATTGGATGCATATGCTTTGTAAGTCATCCCATAGTATTATATGTCCCATGGTTTTGACCCATAGTATTGGGCATAGGCTTAGTATATAAGTGTGTGTTGAGGTCATTGAAGGCACGGTGAAGTTAATTGTATTGAGCTTGCTCAAAGGAGGTTGCCCCCTCGAAGTGGCCTATGATCAATATAAAAGTGATTATGAGTTCTGTTATTTCTGATATCTTGTGTATTTGCATTAATTAATTATTGCAGGTTCTTCACATACACATAACATTACATTCAAAAACTTGTTATAACACAACCAGATCCATTTCTTAAAACAATGAATGATAGGTTTTCATTCATGGGCCAAGCCCAAACACTACAAACATAGAATAGTCACAGTCACGTAGTTTCACAAGAGATATTTTATTATTTTTTCAACAGAGTCTGAAACCCCACTTAAAACAAGAAACGTTGGCAAGTTTCGAAAACTAGAATTTAAAACCCTGTACAAGTCTTTTACTACATGACTCTACAACTAAGAAAACAACCCAAGGTTATCTACTACGAAACCCAGTTTGACGTTCCAACTGTTGCCACGACTACTGCTAGAAGAACCTACAAGGGTCTGCCACTGGGCTTACCATTGTTTTGCAGTGCTCTCCATTGCCATAAAACTTCACTGTCACCAAGTGTAGCACTATGAATTATGAACGATGGATTTACATGTCACAAAAGTCTGTGAGGACTTAGCTACATATCATTGATTATGGACCAAACGAAGAAGGATTTTTATAACTAAAAACCAAACGGGACTTACATTGAAACCCATGGTCGATTGGAATGCTTCTGGTTTCCAAACCTTCAATCCACCCAGTGAAGTTGTATACATCCAAACTACAACCTGACATGGAGTCAAACCTCACTGTTAAACTTTACCAGCCACCAATAAAGCCCCAAGGCTTCAACGCTGTCCTCTCAGCAAAAAACTCAACACTTGTACAGTATTTCTAAAATGAAATATTAGAGTTCGAAGGCACAATGCCATCCACAACCACCCAGGGTCGAGCCTTGTAAACCAGTGCCCTGCCGGCCTTCACCTCCAGACAGTAACCACCAAATGAGTGCACAAAAGATAAATTAATGTTAAGACGCATGTAGCTAGGGTTTTGCACATTGCATCTACCGAGACCCGAGATCAACATTCAGGATCAAGCCAGCTAAACCACAGTTGTACCAAGGAGTTATTATAACCAAAAACCAAGAAATGAATTCATTTATTACACAGAGCGAACAGATGCCATATCACCAAGTCGGAGCTTACAGCTCGGTGACACATCACAAAACATCACCACTGTTATCACTTAGAGATAGACACATAAGTGCCAGCTTAGCACTTACCCTCACCACGTAGAAATGGATTTAATGCTAAGATCTTACGGAGATTGTACCAGAGTCTCGACTGTAACAACATCACCTACCTCATTAATGTGTTATCATTACATTTTCCACGAAGAAGCCATGAGGAATCCACGAAGGTGCCAGTTCATCAACCGATTGAACGCTTTGGTTTACACATCATCGTAAGGAGAATCCTTACCACCATTAAGCACGTGAACAAGACCAGCATTGTAATCCAAGTTGGAATTCCACTATCCACTGTAGTGGTAGACATTCATTGTAGAAGTTACATTTTACACTTGCCAACCTGTACAGGAACATCCACCTCTTAACGTTATCACATAATATTTTGTTATGGTAAGTTCGAACTATAACCTTGTTAAAATATTAAAGTTTGCATAGTTAGGCGCTAAGGGTTTGCATATATTACACATATCACAATATTCATTTCACATAATATATGGTTTGCATATATTTCGTATAGCATTACATTGTTTACCCATATTTCATATGGTATTATATATTTCACATAGTATTACCTTGTTCGCATAAATATTTTATAAAAGTAACATATAGTTTGCATAGTACCACTAATAGTATATATTCCTATTTGTATTGTATCACATTGTGAACCTAATATCACATAAATGCATAGTGTCACCTAGAATCACATAATGCACACAACACACATATCATATAGAGGATGAAGAGGTACAGTTTGAGTATGGACATTATCGTCATTTGCATCATAATAATAGAGCATATATTTAACCCAAAGATTTAGACATTTGAATACAAATGAAGTTACAACTGATATAGACTTTTTCATAACTTTTGTTTAAACTGTACTGTTTGCATAAATAGTCCTTTTCTAATAGTTAAAGACAAACTTGAATGACCTGAAGTTTCGAACCAGTTTTCTCACCGATAGAATGATCAGAACTTTTCTCTTCAGTTTTAATCAATAGATGTTTACTGAAAATGGGTGGTCACTTGTCGTAGTTTAAACCCTTACCTAAAATCTGTCACATTACAAAATTCACATGCTTTATCACTAATGCTAAGTAAGCCTCAGGGCATTCAAAGGACCCCTTCATCAATCAAACAAAAGAACATTAATCAAACGATGTTTCTTCATTCATAAACAACAGCAGTAGATTTTGTAGCAGCATATCTAGATTTGGATAACATCAAGACTTAAGCTAACTTCTTTTAGTCGCATTCAAAAAACAAGTATGGAATTTGAGGACAGCAAATAACATCCCATGTATCTTTTCCATTTCCGCATACACTAAATAAGCAATATTGTCACGCTCGAAAAAGTTATAAATTTTTGTGATTTTTCTGGGGTGTTACACAAAGAGTCTCGCATATACTTGAATGGCCCGACAATTTTTTTCAACTACAAATCCAAAAAGGTTTTTTAACGCCAAGATCTTGGCATAGTTGTTAGTTCTAGAAATGAAACCCATAGTCAATTTTAAATAATGCGAATCAAAGAAGTAAAGAACCATTCGCCCACCACAATGAGTATAGTTGAGCTAGGAGGTTCCATTGAAGAAGGCCCATGGGATATCCTTGTTTACCTAAGGATCCTTGAAATCATAGATTGGATGGTTATCTTTCACCTGTGGGAAGAAAGAGAGAATGTTTATACTGTTAATGTCCATGTTAATGTCTATAATGTATGGAAAGAAATAGCATTCCTACAAAATGGCATTTTTTTGGGCAATCTAGAGGCTGCAAATTATCAACAAGAGAAGTGCAACGTAAGGCTTATTAAGTGGCGTAGCCACCCATCTCTGAAATGAATTCTCAAGAGAATCACCTTGCTGGGAGAAAGGAACACCCAATAATCTCATAGCCTCATCCCATACATTTTTAGGGAATAGACATAGAATAAATATATGAACCTAAGATTCAACGACGTTCTTGCACAAGACACATAAACCCAGACCATCAAAACATATACGTTGAAGTTTGTCCCATCTGACAGATTTATTTTCTAAAACACATGACATAAACAACCTAGACTTTGTTGGACACTTCATCTTCCTATTGACAGGAATAGTTAATCCATCCCTCCGTATAGTTATCAAATCAAGTTATTGTTTGACAGAAGCAAACTAGTCATTGTATTACTGGCATAAGTAAGCTTACTGATGTGCAGGCTTTTGACAGTAGATGTGATAGTCATAAATATATTTGCGTAGTTTAGTTAATGCCAAAAAATTCCCGAAATAGACTAAGACATGTTTGTATGTATGAAGTATGAGTAGCAGAGTATCTTATAGAGAGATTTTTTCTAGCTTAATAAAAGAAGATCATTTTTCTTATTTTTTTTGTGTGATAGAGTTGTAGCTCTGTATGTGTCATTTTTGTTTATTTGATTAATAGTTGTAGCTATGTGAAATTCCACAGGAGGAGATCACTTTATCTTGAACAAACCTCACAATTTCACTCAAAGAATTGTAGAGAAGAATAGACAGAATATGATCAAAATTCACACATGGAACTCAAAGAATGTGAGAAACTACTGTTGATACATTTATCAGCTGTAAGTTGGAAAGAATATGAAAATACAATAGAATGAATTCGATATCATTGAAGGTGATTCGAATTCTCCTCAAGGCATGGCTTGGACTGCATTGGAGACATCACCCAATCAATGGTAGTAGTCAGAGATAGTCAAAGATCAGTCAATATGAGTCTAACTGAGTCATATGAGCGCAAATATAGCAACGGAGACTCCATGGAGGGCACAATCCAGCTATTAGTGGTCAAGTAGAGCTACTCTAGTCTCTGTAGTAGTCCATCTAAGAGCTACAGTCAGTTAACTGAGCAATCAGTCCTCAAATCAAGGAATTGACACCCAATCATCGAATTGAATCCCAAATCATCGAATTGAATGATAGATCTCCTAAATTAGTGGAAGAGGGTGTAGTTGTACTCCAATGATGGAAAGAAGGGCACATAAGTGGCTAGGAGGGATAATAATGAACATAAACAGGCTCCTAGGGCCACAAAAATAAGCACTAGGTGCTGGGAGACTACCATACTAATGATTGGATCCATGAATGCATGAAAATGGAAATGATGATGGTGAGAATATTCCAACACCCCCCCATAAGCCGAACTATGAGGAAGCAGAATTGAAAAAAATAGATCCCTGGTAACTAAGACCAAAGGTCACTCCATACAACAATCTAAATCAAAATGTGAGGAAAGAGGGAAAACCCAGTGGGAAGAAAGCCTGCCCTCAAGATAGACTGTAGAAAGCTAATCAAGCATCTGCATCACTCACCCCAAGAGGAGGTAAGTGACCTTTTCTACTGAGAAAGCATATGTCGACAAGAAATGGATCTGTGTGAGAAAGTGCAAACATTCCATTCTGAAAATTAGATCTAGTTCTTCTTGGATCAAGTGGATCTCCAATAAGATCACCGACACATCTAAGAGTTGTGGCAGTCCATCTAGGAAGTGGATTTGGTTATTCAGGTGTTATATCTTCAAGTTCTTTTGGACCTGGATCTAGAATTCGCTCATCTTCACTTTCAGGTGCTAGATTTCCAGGTTCTTGTGGATCTGGATATAACATTCTCTCTTCATCACTTCCAGTTTGAGAATCTAAACTTTCATAAGAGGATGCTTCGCTATCTTGCTCAATAAGCATTGGTGGTGTGGTTGGTAAGCTGCTTTCATCAACAAGATGAGCATCATGCAGTGGCCATTCCTCAAACTGTATATTTCTCTCAAGAAATATATGCATAGTAGATAGATCTAGAAGTTTGTAGGATTTTGCCCTGAGTGCATAACCAAGAAGAATACACTCTCTACTCTGTGGATCCAAGGCTCTCCTTTTCTCTATTGGAATCCTATCCCAGGCTTTGGATCCAAATACTATTACATAAGATACACCAAGTTTGTATCCCATCCATGCTTCGAAAGGATTCTTACCTTGTATTCCTTTGTGAGGAACTCTATTTTGAAGGTAAGCAGCATAGTTAACAGCTTCTGCCCAAAGATTAGGATGCAATCCTTTGGACTCTAACATGCAGGTTTCCATTTCTTTTAAGATTCTATTCTTTCACTCTACAACACCATTTTGTTGTTGTGTGTAGGGAATAGTATGCTACATCTCTATACCTTCATCTGCACAAAAGGACTAGAACTCACTCTATTAGGATATATTCATCATCATTTTATGATTGCATGTTTTCATGCAATTGCATGCATCCTAGTCATCAGTTTGGTGTCCTCCAACACCTAGTTCTCAGTTTCCTAGCCTCGAGAGCTTCTTTCCTCTCAATTCCATCCCTCCTAGTCCATCATGCGCCCTATTTTCACCTACCACATGTGAAAGGCACCTTCACTCACCTACCACCAATGACACTTCAGTTAGTTAGCTTGATTTATGGATCTTTCCTTGATTTAAGGATTGATTGACTAGTTAGCTAACTGAAACACTCTGTTGGACCTCCAGTGAGACTAGATTTCCAGTTATGACTCCACTCAGCTCCTCATGCACCCTCCTTGGATTCTCCTTCACTCCATTAGTGATCCATGCACCAGTTACACCTACCTACATTCGGTTAGACTCAGTTTGACACCTGGTTGACCATTACTTGTGCATTGATGACACCACTGATTTGATGATGAGGACTCCTAGTGGAGCCAAGCTATTCCATGCAGGCTATTTGAATGACCTCCTTAGTTAATTCAAATTCATTCAGTCATAGTGACTCCACATTGTATTGTATTCTACTTCTGAGTTCAATAGAGCACTGATGCAATTCTCTTGCACAGTTTACACACATTATTTTTTATGCATCTCTTATAATTGATTATCTTGTTCAATAGATCTGTTGTGATTCAATTTCACATGGTATCAGAGCCATGACAGGGACAAGAATTATTTTTTGCAGGGATTATTCACGAATATTGAGCAAGTTTGCTCACATTACAGCCACATATTCTGCACTGCATGTCGATTCTGCACTGCATGTCGATTCTGCACTGCATGTCGATTCTTCACTGCATGCTGATTCTACAATAGTGATTATGCACTAGTGATTTAAGGACTCATTGACTAGTTAGCTAACTGAAACACTCAGTTGGACCTCCGGTGAGACTAGATTTCCAGTTATGACTCCAGTCAATGCCTCATGCACCCTACTTGGATTCTCCTTCACTCCATTAGTGCTCCATGCACCAGTTACACCTACCTACATTCAGTTAGACTTAGTTTGACACCTGGTTGTCCATTACTTGTGCATTGATGAAACAACTGATATGATGATGAGGACTCCTAGTGGAGCCAAGCTATACCATGTAGGCTATTCGAATGAGCTCCTTGGTTAATTCGAATTCATTCAGTCATTATGACTGCACATTGTATTGTATTCTACTTCTGAGTTCAACAGAGCACTGTTGCAATTCTCTTGCACAGTTTACAGACATTATTCTTTATGCATCTCTTGCAATTGATTATCTTGTTCAATAGATCTGTTGTGTTTCAATTTCACACACTCTTTACATACTCTCCTCCATTATTAGTGCGGAGGACCTTGATCTTCTTGTCAGAGAAATTTTCTATAGAAGCTTTGAAGAACTTGAAGTATCCAAAAAATTCTGATTTCAATTTAAGAAAATACACCGAACTGAATCTAGAATAGTCATCAATGAAAGTTAAGATATATCTTTCTTTGTTCAAAGACATATGAGGAAGTGGTCCTGAAATATCATTGTGAATCAATTCAAGAGGTTGAGAGGCTCTCCTCGCCTTCCCTTTCTCAAACTTATCCTCTGGATTCTTGCCAATCAAGCAACCTTTACAAGTTCCTTTAGAAAACTTGATGTTGGGTAGACCTTCAACCATTTCCTTATTGTGCATTTCTTGCAAGTACTTGTAGTTGAGGTTCCAAAATATTTCATGCCAAATTATACTCTCTTCATTTGCATGTGTGAGCAATGGATTCGGTTTTGAGTAAGGTAGGAAGTGAGAAAAATCATAGAGTTTCGAATGATGATCAACAATACCTTTTGCAATGATGTTTTCAGTTGATATTTGTTGAATCTCGACCTCATTAGGAGTGAAGATGACCTTCTTTGGTACTCTTGTATGAGTAATTTGGTAGACATATAGAAGATTTGCTGCAAGAGTAGGAACATAGAGTACATCATTGAAATACCCAGGCTCAATGTTGATCCTTCCAATCCCCTCAGAGGAGACTTCAGAATCATTTTCCATTAAGATTGAAGGGCCAAATGTGGATTCGGGATTAGAGAAGATATTCTTACAATCATACATGTTCCTTGATGCTCCAGAATCAACGATGAAGGAGGAGTCATTCGAAGTGCCTTCCATGAGTGCATGACACCTATCAGTTTCCTCATCTTTTGGATCAAATTTTCTTGTAACATTCGCTGGTACTGGAATATTTTTCTTCTCCAGTAGTTGTTCCATTAGATCTGTTGTCTTCTTCATACAATCACTCTGAGGATGGAAGCCCCTTTTACAATAGGGGAATTTGGACTTCTCCTTTTGAGTTTGCTTGCCTCTCTTAGAATTCGAAGCCCCTTCTAACTGATAGGGAGCCGCTCTTGGCTTATGCTCATTCGAATTATTTTCTTTTCCTTTTTTCTTCCCTCTTCCATTGGCATTCTTCCGTTTTGCAGCTGCAAGTACTAAATCCATCCTTGGTTTGATCACTCCCATTTGCACTAGTTTGTATTTCTCTTTTGAGAGAGACTGTATGAAGGCTTCAAGAGTGGGCAATTTTCCAATTTGAAATGGATATTTTCACTTATTGGAAGGTGGAGACAAAAACTGAGTAATCAGGACCCAATTTTGACAGAATGGCAAGGATAAGCTACTTGTCTTCTTTCTCTATTCCATATGACTTCAACTGAGAAACTAGATTTTTGAACTTGGTAAAGAATTCATTGATTGAGTCAAAACTACTAGAGCTCAGAGAGATAAGATCATTTTCAAATTGGTGACCTTTCAAATCATATTTCTTCCCGAACAGAGTTTCAAGCTTGGTCCAAACCTCCTTGGGAGTGTTGAGACCAATGACATGAAAGTGTAGTTCAACAAAAATACTAAGGAGTAGCAGTCCAACTGCTTCATCAAGTCTATATAGATACTTCGATTTCTTAGTAGAACCAGTGGGTTCAACTGTTGTATCATTCAACACTCTGGAAAGGATTTTAATCTTCGTGAAGATGTCTATTTTGGATTTCCATTCGAAATAGTTGAAGGAGGTGAGTTTGAGATCCATAATAGCTGTTGAATTTGAATCTGCTGAAGATGGAATAAACTGCAATACAACAAGGAAATTTGGATGGAGATTTGTTGCAGAATATAAACAACATCACTTTACGACAGTGGGAAATTTTATACGGGTCCTTCACACCTGTATAGACCTCACTAGATTTCTCTAGTGAATTCAATGCAGTGGCACCATGATTTGATGTGGAAATCTAGAGGCTTCTCGTGCTCTATTGAAAAACAGTTGTTCAATAAAATGTTGCAATTCAAATAGCTGTAACAAGTTCTGATACCATGTGAAATTCCATAGGAGGATATCACTTTATCTTGAACAAACCTCACAGTTTCACTCAAATAATTGCAAAGAAAAATAGAAATAATATGATCAAAATTCACGCATGAAACTCAAAGAATGTGATAAATTGTTGTTTATACATTCATCAGCTGTAAGCTGGAAAAAAAATGACAATACAATAGAATGAATTCCATATCAGTGAAAGTGATTCCAATTCTCCTCAATGCATGGCTTGGACTACATTGGAGACATCACCCAATCAGTGCTAGTAGTCACATATAGTCAAATATCAGTAAATGTGAGTCTAACTGAGTCATGTGAGCATAAATATAGGGAAGGAGACTCCAAGGAGGGAGCATTCCAGCTATTAGTGGTCAAGTAGAGCTACTCTAGTCTCTGTAGTAGTCCATCTAAGAGCTACAGTCAGTTAACTAAGCAATCAGTCCTCAAATAAAGGATCTGACCCCCGAATCATGGAACTGACTAATAGATATCCTACATAAGTGGAAGAGGGCACATTTGTACACCAGTGATGGAAACAAGGGTGCATCAGATGCTAGGAGGGGTAATACTAAGCATAAACAGGGACCTAGGGGCTAAACAATAAGCACTAGGTGCTGGGAGACTACCATACTAATGATTGGATGCATGCAGTATGCATGCATGTATGAAAAATGCATGCACATAGAAATGATGATGGTGAGAATATTTCAACATGCTGTCCCATTCCAACAAATTGGTATCAGAGTAGTGTTGTATCCTTCCTGTGAGAGGATTGATAGTTGAGCAAGTTATTTGTGTTGAGTGTTTTTCCACTAGTTAGAGCAAGTTGTAGGCTCAAGAGAAGGTCTGTAGAAGTTCATGCCCATGCATTGAAGTAAATACTGGAATCATGAGAGAGCTGAGAAGAATCAAGGAAGTCGAGCCTAGATCCCTATAGAAGATTGGGGACATTGTTGTGTAGCCATTGTTACCATTGTTTTTTTTCTCAAGGAGTCGAGATGCTCGTGAAAGAAGGAAAAGGTTCATTGGTGCATGCAAGAAGAAGGATAAGCGGAAACAAGGTAAGAGTCAAAACCTAATAATAATAATAATAAAATTTAATGGCCCATATTTACCATGGATATCAATGGTTAAAATCCATAACGCCCGCTTGAGGAGGTGACATCACCCAATGAGGGTTTGAACACATAATTTTTATAAAAAGGAGCTCAATTAAATTTCAAGTACGTAAAAAGTAACAATGCATCCATAAAAATATTTTTCCATCCAGACTTGATGAGCATGCATTGAGGTGGAGTTTAATCATTTTGGAGTCCATAAAAAGTGGTAAAATTCGTGCAAATTAAGTCCGTGCTATGTTATAATCCCATTAATTCTTGGGCATCTTGGTAAATCATTGTAAAAAGTGAAATTGTGAAGGCCAACTCCTCCATGAAGTAAAATTAAAACGCCAACATTTTTGAAGGGGTTGTGAGTAAATAAAAATAAAAAGTGTGCACGTTGGTAGGAGTTGTGGAAAAGTCAACCCACATAATTCCTCTGTGAAACAAAATTGAAATCCGTAAAAAAAGGGAAAGAAAACCCAGTAAAGTAAAGTAAATGGTGTGAACACTATAAAAGACAAAATCCCAAGATTTAGGAGTTCCTTTTTTTTAAATGCTTTATGTTAAAAATAATTGGGGTTAAGTGGTTAGAAAAGGAAAATTAAAAAAATGGGGAAGAAAGAACCATAGCTATTAGGAGAAAGCAGCAGTCGTTGAGATAAAAGGAAGTATCCTGTGGTTGTTGATGAGCCAATAGTGCTCCGGGGCATATGGTGTGCCCATAGTTTAGAAAAATAGCTAAGGAGAGAAGTCCTCCATTGAAATCAAACTTTGGGCAGAGAAAATTTCATTGAGTTGTAGCATTCCACTGATGTATATTTGAAAGTAAGCTTTAAGAAAGTTAACTTGAAAAAAAAGGATACCAAAAAAAATAAAGAAAGAAGAATGGGGAAAGAGTAGAAGGCTCAAGCAAATGAATAAGAAAATTTGTGAGCAAAGAAATTGGTCAATTTATTCTAAAAATACTTGGGATAGGTATTGAGGAATTTGTTGAAGTAGAGGGCATTGAAGAATAGTCACAAGATTACTTGAACGTATTTTATTGTCCTCCATATTTCTCAGGTAAGAATTATGATATTTGGTTAGTCAGAATGAAGACTAGGCTATGTGTTGATGATTTGTGGACGGTAGTATTGAATTGTTTTGAAGAACCAGATCAAGGATCCTATGAGGCTATAACAAAAAAACAGAAAGATAACTTGTTAGAAGATAAAAATAATGATGCAGTAGCATTGTGTCTCATTTAGCAAGCTATGGATGAGAGATTTTTTTCTAAAATTGTAGCAGCTAAAACAACCAAAGAGGCTTGGAATATTTTGAACATGGCTTTTGGTGAAAGGGGGAGCACTCATGATGGGATAGTGGTAGCTATAGAAGAATATGACGATAAAAAAATGTGAATCCCACAATCCAGATATGCATGTGGATGATGATAAGGTTGGAACTGTCATTGCAACAATAGAAATTCCAACCATAGAAGATGTTGGGAAATTTTGTGAACTCCACACAATTGTGGTTGGAATATGTTTAGTTGTGATCACGTTATGTAAAATAGCATGTTATTTCATCATGATGGATTAATTGGTAAATGTCAACTATTGAAAAGGAAAACAATTATGCTTGAGCATGCAAATGTTGAAATTCCACGTAGAAAGGTTTTTTTTAATAATGATGTGATAACATGTGCAACAAGGGGGGACATTATAAATATTATGTGATTAAAATAAAATTCTTGTGTGTTAGAGAAAGAAGAAGCAAATTGATGAAATTGTTTCTGAGAAAACAATAAGTTTAGCAATTGTTCACTAGTGTTAGTCTCAGAGACGTTCTAAGGCTGTCTTTAGAACTGTTCCTGGGCATCAATAATATCTTCTGAATTTTTCACTGAATTGAAACATTGCTGACAGAAAATAATGTAGAATTCCAATCTTTAAATCTTTAGTCGACACTAAGATTACAGGAGGCTCCCTCACAAGATTGTTGATCTAACACTTTCTGCTTATTGGGAAACAGAGGTTATTAGAACTTCAAGAAAATAATGGGGGGTTCACTCAATGGACTTGTTGCACAGCACGATTGTTCACACGATATTAAATAATATCCCTATTTTCACTAAATATTGGAAAATGCCTCCTAAAATTGTATTGTTGAACCCCATTGCCAATATGTCTTTCCAATTAAGAAAACCCCTAATTTCACCAGATATTATAGGTATCCATTTTTATCAACCTATTTTTAATACCCCTTTTATATCATATTATCAAGCTGTAACAAATAGAATCCCTAACAAATATTAGTATAAGCAAACAATATGCTAAATAAAATAATAGCATAATGCTAATAATGATCCCACCAAGATTGCAGGGGCGACTGATCAATCTGTAGCATTGGATAGTGGAAGACTCTATGAAATAGTACTAGGGAAGGCAAAATGTGTAAACAAAAACCCATTGAAGAGATCAACATAACAAAGAATGTAAAAGACTGATAGTCCACTAGTTAGTGCAATTCTTAGAAAATATGAGAATTGCAAATGTTTCACACTATAGCATGCCAATATACCAATTTTAGATTATATAAATACAATTATATCCATATATAGCTCATGTTTTCTATAAGCTTAATAAATTAAACTCCATAAAAATGTAAAATTGAAACCCTTTCATGGATGGACTCCATTACCTTCCTATCAAAACAAACATATTGGTTCCAGTGAGCCAAGAAAGATTGATCTCACTTTTCTTGGTTGTTGTGGAGCAAGGTTTGATTGAATCTCAATACCCACATAAACCCCAACCTAAAAAATGAATATTTAGATCTTTTACTCGAATGCCTACAAAAAATACAATACAATTGCTCAATTCTCAAACTCCCAATTAGCTACATATCTTAACTTAAAGATGAAAAACAATATAACATAAATTCAAACCAAGACTAAATAAGTTATTAAATGAGGATTTCTCAAGGCTAGTACTCCAAAGGGACTTCTATCGATATTATCATTGGTACATTATTATCATATTTATGCAAACCTTAGTATCATTATAAGCAATATCAAATAAAAATGGAGGGTCCATAATTTTTAGGTGGGTATGAATTGAGCCCATGATTTGGAGGTTATTCCTCATCCCACCCACATAAAATAACCCCAATACATAAAATAACCCCCAATATTTATATTATTATGTCAAATTAAAAACCCCCCCTTGACCCCTTAATACATAGCAATATATTTTTTATTTTTTTAAGAGTATTCAAACCCCCAATATGAATGGATGTGATATGATATTGCCCCACTAGTGAACCCCCCGTGAAGAAAATAAGCCATATTTGACAAGGAATTGATATGGAATTTGGTTGGAAGCGGTTACTAGTAGAGTTGGGGATGATATATGCAAACTCTCATCTCAGAGGCCTTTCCATTGGGCATGGAGTCATAAAGAAGAGATTTAAAAACCGAGTTGGACATAATATTAGTTACATAAGAATTTCATTGACTGGAATAGTATAACAACTTTAAGTGAGGATGGATTTAGAAGGTGAAAACAAGAAAACTAAAAGGAGTGTCTCTTGGACAAATTCCTGAAAGTCTAAAGGTGACAAGGATAAGACTAGAAGGAGTGCCTCTTGAACAAATTCCTGAAAGTCTTGAAAGTCTTGATGAAAGAATAAATGTGTTGAACCTCAATCATTTCAGAGTAGTCAGCAGTTTCTAACAGGCTGCAAAATCTCCATGAATCAACTTGTCAACAAAACAAAATGCATATATATTTAAACAAAGAGCCAACCAATATTGCAGTCCCTGCCCAAAACAGATGCATATGTATCATTCAACAGAATATTCAAAAAATCTAAATAATTGCTAAACTGTTGCTCAAATATTTTATTTCAAGAAATATCAGCAGAAAGGAAAAATTGTGGAAATACAAGAGAAATACAAGCTGCCACAGCCAATGATCTTAATCTCTGCAAAAAACACTATATGTGCTCCTCTATCAGGATTATGAATCCAATGATAGGTTTCTCATCACTGAAAAGAATTACAAGATGGCCTACTGGCCATGGTTGGCTCAACCCTCTCCCTTCATGAGAAAATTCGCTGCCTCTATGAATTTGAATTGTCCTTGCTTAAATAGAGAGCAAAGAGTTTGTAACAGAAAAACGGATTTGATAGCTGCATGTAACAAAAAATGGTTCTAGAAACATCAGTCTCAAAAGGTCCCTAATATCTCACAATATATGCATTGGTTAACCAGCTTGCGTGGAAAGGTAAATTGGCCCATTTTTGAAGTGGGTTTTCAACTGTTTGAGTTGATTCCTCACGGTTTTCCTAGGACAGCTCAGGAAAAAACACATCTCCTACAGGTGCACTAATTACCACATCTCTTAAAACAACTTTGTATCAAATGGTGGTTTCAGGGCCCTCAAAAAGTATTTTGGGAAAACCACTTTAAGGCCCCTGAATATCTCTTTGACTGCCACGTGTCCACAGTGGTTCTAGATCAGGCTCATGTTCCTTTGGTTATCTTTCATGCAACTTTCCAATCTTGAATTCATGAGAGTCGTAGATCTAGAAAAAGATTCTCATTAAAACAACTATTATCAATTGGTGGTTTTAGGGCCCTCAAAAAGTAGTGTGGGAAAATCACTTTAAGGCCCCTAAATAGCTCTATGACTGCCATGTGTCCACAGTGGTTTTAAATCAGTCTCACGTTCCTTTGGTTATCTTTCATGCAAATTTGCAAGCCTGGAATGATGAGAGCCATAGATCTAGGATGCTCATGATGTTGAGAGAGAGAAAGGATCATAACGGAAAGTGGATTTGACAGCTGGATGTAACGGAATTTTTTTTGGGAAAATGCATCTCAAAAGGCATCGAATATCTCACAACTGGTGCATTAGTTTTGAAAATGGCCTGCAATAAAAGGTGAATTGGCCCATTTGTGAAGTGGGTTTTTAACTGTTTGAGCTAATTCCTCACGGTTTTCCCAGAAAAACAGGCACGAAAACATGTCTCCTGCTGGTGTGCGATTCTTAAAACAACCTTTATCAAATGGTGGTTTCAAGGCCATAGAAAAGCAGTTTCCAATTACCACTTTTGGGACCCTGAATCGACAAGAACCTGCCACGTAATCATAGTGGTTTTGCATTCAGGACCATGTACCTTTGATTATCCTCCATGCAACTTTCCAATCCTGAATTTATGAGAGTCGTAGATCTAGGATGCTCATGACCTCATCTTTTACAAAAAGATTTTACATTATAATAAAAAAGAAAATTGACTTTTCTCTGATATTATTCTTAATTCACAAATGAAATATGTGAATTTAGACCATCCAAAACATCAATATAATTTTAGTATGTAGATAGGTGCCTGGTTTAAGGCTCAATTGCTCATAAAATGAAAGGGGTCAAAATTAGTACGAACATTGGCTCCAATGGGGACAACAGATCCTTGTGATCTGTTGAGAACAACAGTTCTAGTGCCTTCATCTGCAACAAATTTAAATTTTGGACTCATTAACACTCAATCTGTACCTTTTTATCAAAAAATTTATGCTTTTGACTGTAAAGAAATCTGAGCTTCTGAATGTACAACAAACTCAAAATACGTGCTTCTATGGGATCTTAAAAATGGAAAACATAAGAAACAAGGAGAGAAACGATCCTTAGAAACCTGCTTTGCAAGATCTGCTAGATCTTCTTTATTATGTTTTTTCTTGCTTGAGGCAACTGGCGTATCCGTTGAACCTGAGTATGATCCCCAATGGAATCACCAGAATGTGGAGTTTCCAAGGTGAATTGTTTGAACAGCCTATGTCTAACTCTTGTTCACCTTCAAGAGCCATATCTTTAACCTTTTTCGTTCTACCCAGGGAAACTTTCTTTCACTTTCGAGTCCTCGGCAACGATGCCAAAAAACATGTTAGTCCCACAGATGTTCTAAGGCTGTCTTTAGAACTGTGCTTGGGCATCAATAATATCTTATGAATTTTTTGTTGAATTGAAACATAGCTGACAGAAAATAATGTAGAATTCCAATCTTTAAATATTTAGCTAGCACTAAGATTAAAGGAGGCTCCCTCACAAGATTGCTGATCTAACACTTTCTGCTTATTGGGAAATAGAGGTTACTAGAACTACAAGACAATAAACCAGATTTAAGAAGGAATTAATATGGAATTTGGTTGGCAGCGGTTACTAGTAGAGTTGGGGATGAGATATGTAAACTCTCAGCTCAGAGGCCTTTCCATTGGGCATGGAGTCATAAAGAAGAGATTTAAAAACTGAGTTGGACATAATATCAGTTACATAGGAATTTCATTGACTAGAACAGTATAACAGCTTGAAGTGAGGATGGATTTAGAAGGTGAAAAGGAGAAAACTAAAAGGAGTGTCTCTTAGACAAATTCCTGAAATTCTAAAGGTGACAAGGAGAAGACTAGAAGGAGTGCCTCTTGAACAAATTCCTGAAAGTCTTGAAAGTCTTTATGAAAGAATAAACGTGTTGAGCCTCAATCATTTCAGAGTAGTCAGCAGTTTCTAACAAGCTACAAAATCTCCATGAATCAACTTGTCAACAAAACAAAATGTTTATATATTTAAACAAAGAGCTGACCAAGATTGCAGTCCCTTCCCAACACAAATGCATATGTATCATTCAACAAAATATTCAAAAAATATGAATAATTGCTAAATTGTTGCTCAAATCTTTTATTTCAAGAAAAATCAGCAAAGAGGAAAAATTGTGGAAATACGAGAGAAATACAAGATGCCACAGCCAATGATCTTAATCTCTACAAAAAACACTATATCTGCTCCTCTATTAGGATCATGAATCCAATGATAAGTTTCTCATCACTGAAAAGAACTACAAGATGGCCTGTTGGCCATGGCTGGCTCAACCCTCTCCCTTCCTAAGAAAATTCACTGCTTCTATGAATTCGAATTGTCGTTGCTTAAATAGAGAGAGAAGAGTTTGTAATAGAAAAACTGATTTGATAGCTGCATGTAAGAGAAAACGGTTCTGGAAAAATCCGTCTCAAAAGGTCCTCAATATCTCACAATATATGCATTGGTTTTGAAAACGGGCCATGATTAAAGGTAAATTGGCCCATTTCTGAACTGGGTTTTCAACCGTTTGGGATGATTCCTCACGTTTTTCCCATGATAGCTCATGCAAAAACACGTCTCCTATAGGTGCATGAATTACCACATGTCTTAAAACAACTTTTTATCAAATGGTGGTTTCAGGGCCCTCAAAAAGTATTTTGGGAAAAGCACTTTAAGGCCCTTGAATAGCTCTCTGACTGCCACGTGTCCACATTGGTTTTAAATTAGGCTCATGTTCCTTTGGTTATCTTTCATGCAACTTTTCAATCCTAAATTCATGAGAGCCGCAGATCTAGAAAAATATGCTCATGATTTATCCTTTTCCACAAAAAAGGTTTTACATTATAAAAATATAAAAGGCAATTTATCTCTTTAAACATCTATTATCAATTGGCGGTTTCAATGCCCTATAAAAGTAGTTTGGGAAAACCACTTTAAGACCCCTGAATAGATCTCTGACTACCACGTGTCCATAGTGGTTTTAAATATATCTCATGTGCCTTTGGTTATCTTTCATGCAACTTTCCAAGGCTGAAATGATGAGAGCCGTAGATCTAGGATGCTCATGATGCTAAGAGAGAGAAAGGATCGTAACAGAAAAATGGATCTGACAGCTAGATGTAACGGAATTTTTTTTGGGAAAATCCATCTCAAAAGGTCTCAAATATCTCACAGCTGGTGCATTAGTTTTTAAAACGGGCCATGGGGAAAGGTAAATTGGCCCATTTGTGAAGTGGGTTTTTATCCGTTTGAGCTAATTCCTCATGTTTTGCCCAGAACAACGCGTGCGAAAACATGTCTTGTGTAGGCGCACGATTCTTAAAAAAACCTTTATCAAATGGTGGTTGCAGGGCCATAGAAAAGTGGTTTCCAATTATGACTTTTGGGACCCTGAATCGACGAGAGCCTACCATGTCATCATAGTGTTTTTGCATTTAGGACCATGTACCTTTGATTATCCTCCATGCAACTTTCCAACCCTGAATTGATGAGAGCCGTAGATCTAGGATGCTCATGATCTAGTCTTTTCCAAAAAGATTTTACATTATAATAAAAAGGAAAATTGACTTTTCTATTGATATTATTCTTAATTCACAAATGAAATCTATAAATTTAGACCATCCAAAACATCAAGATAATTTTAGCAGGTAGATAGGTGCCTCGTTTAAGGCTCAATAGCTCATAAAATGAAAGGGGTAAAAATTAGTACTACAAACTAGGAATGTGAGAAACCCTATAAGGTGAGTGTTAGTCACGTAACCTTGGTGATATGATTGCTAAACCAAAAAGGTAATATGTTTACACTAAAAAAGGAAAGAAATTTCCTTTGTTTGATTGATAATTGGTTAATGTTTATTTTGAATATGTCCTCATGGCTATGAAAGTAGAGATTATACTATTTGTGCATGTGAATATGAGTTGATACCTAAATTTTTTCCCGATGGTTTTCATTTTGAATGTGTTGTTTATGAGGCCATGGTAAATTAGAGAGGCACATTGGAGCATTGCATAGGTACCCATATGTCTCCTTGTTGAAAGGGCATCTGAGAGCCTTTTTATCATCATTGAATACACCTAAAATGGAATGGACACATTCACGGTGTTGTGTCTAGGTAGAAAGGAAGGAAACTAGATAGCCAACCAAGTGTTGAGGAGAAGGTTAGGTAGTGTGTATTGGTGTTGGGTATAAATTTCAATTTATTTGGTGATGTATTGAGATGTATGCAAGTGTTGATGTACATTTTTGTAGATGATCATTGCTATATTATGTTTAAGTGCATATATCTAGATGTTGATGTACATGGTGTTCTGTTAAAAAAAGTATAGCTATGGGTGGAAACATGGAAAAAATGCTAAATAAGTGTACATGATAAACAAACTTTGAATAAAAGATCATAGTAATGAATGGATGATTTTGAATGGGTGAAATTATAAACTCAGTTGGCATAATGCACCAATTTCCTATGTATCATCAGAGATATTGATGACAATAATATAGGTATGAGTTGAAGTATACCTTACTATATTGTACTGGAGGGGTTAGGTACATATTTGTTGGGATATAATACCCATCCAAATATTAGGCATAAAACTCTTTTAGTTTTCCCTAGTGCACAGACCCTATTGTGAACTCGCTAGTGCATAGTCCTCATGATTGTGATTATCACCAGAATATTGACTTTTCATCTTTGGCCTCCTTATCCACTCATGCATGATTTTTGGGACATGATGAGTTAGTCTCCTAAATTTTAGGAACCTCCTTAAATTTAATAATCGTGAGCACCTTCCTGGATTTTATCACCAATGACCACCGATAGTCAACTAAACATCCTTATGAGCCCTTCTTTGGAAACATTTTCTATTTTTAGCCTAAAATACCTAATGCACCCTATTGGTATACCTATTGTTATTTAACTGACTAATTCACCCTCCAATCCACCTACCATTAGTTAACTGCCACCTACCATCAATTAAAATACCATTTGATCGGAGCTGCAACTGGATCTCATGTCTAGTGATGTGAATCTTCCAAAGTAATCCGACCACATGTATGGATTCCAAATTCCTTCTAAGACTCACGGATTTCTATATTTAGGATGTATTATAAATTTACACACAATGTTGAAAAATAGATGCATGGAAAGTATTCCTATTGAGTTCCAATCTTCTTGTGTTCTTGCAAATTTTCTCTTCCCAATTTTCATGTGCATCTCTGTGAAATTAAAAGAGGATTAATTTTGTCTCTGGATCAACTGTGCAAAATTTCACAATATTCCATTTAACAATGATTTGATATCATGTTTATGATATGTTATGTTATTGAATGCATTGAGTGAATGTTTCCTAGGAGGGTTATATAGAGGTAGTAAACCTTATGGTAATAATGAATGTGATCATGCATTCATGTTTATAACGAGTCGTTCTATATTATGTGGTTATTGTAAATTATGTTATGTTTTGTTAGATATGAAGCAATAACCAAATAATGATAAAATTGCAATGTTGTTAATATTGTAGATTCCATATGATTAGTATCATGTAATACTGAAGTATAGTTGATATGAAAAGAATGAAGTTCCATAAAATCATCCAATGGAATTCTTACTTGTGTTGACATTTGTATTGTAAAATTGTTGGAAACAATAAAGAGAACGAAGAAGAAATAAATGGAATAACCCAGTTGTTGTGTTGGGAAAAAGAGCAAGGTGTTCAGATGGACAATAAGTGAAGGAGATGGTTGAGAAAGATACGGATGCATGGCCACAACCAACTCAATATGGTTAAGTTAAGCATCATGATTCTATGGTTTCTTTTTTGATGAAGGAGTTGTAAATCAAAAAAATTGATCAATTAAATTAAATTAAATGAACCAATTACAAAAACAAAAATAATGAACTAAATGAATTAGTCAACTAATTAAACGTTCATCACATTAATAACTTAAGCGGGAGCGGGAGGGAGGTACCTTTCAAAACTAATGAACTAATTCACCTATAATAATAATAATAAATATAATTATTATAATTATAATAATAAATGTGATGTAAAGTATGCGTAAATGTATGCATACTAGCACATGTGTTTTATCGCATTAAGATCATGCATGTTGATGTGTTTTATGTTCAAACCACTTATACTATGAAACGAGAACTTGTACAAGTTCTCGTTTTTCTCTCTTCTAATTTTAGTAGCTATTTTTACCCCCGTTTCAAAAAGGGTTGATATTAGTATCACACTTTTTCATTTTGAGGCATTTTTTCAAGCCTTTGAATTATCTTTGTCGTAAAATATTTTTTAGTTCTATTTTCAACCGTGTTTTTAGAAATTTAACAAAATAACATACATTTATAAGCAATTTATAATGAAAAAGATATTCATTTTGCAATTTTTTCTATAAAATAGGACATTTTTATGGACAAAATAAGATATTGTTATTGACAAGATTGTAAAAATTTCTAGAAAATAAACACATTTAAAACTATTTTCAATGAATTTTTAGAGATTGTTTTGTATAAAAATGATACTATTTCATATTATTTTCAGAAAAGTGATGATTCACATAAATTCAAGAAAAATTATACCATATATTTGTAAAAAACATATTAAACACATTATTTATAGGATTTTTTTTCTAAAATAAATTATGAAAGTTAAAACATTACTAATATATCTGATAAAAAAATTGTCAAATTTAACATTTTATTCAAGACATGAAACTAATCAAGAATATCATGCAGGCCAAATTCTTCATCGAAATCATAATTTTTTGGAGCTTGCCTTTCCTCAGGGACATCAATGTCCTCTTACATTGGGTATTCTATGTCTGCAAGATGCCCAAAGTGCCCATTTCCAAACACCCCTCCTAATGGGGGTTGAGGCTCTTTTGACATATTTTCCACAAGTGTTTCACTAAACTCTCATTTTTTCAAACCAACTTGTTGTAGTTCATTTGGAAGAACTTGAATAGCATTAACTCTTTGCTTGATGTACTTGCATTGTAGTAGATCATTATCAATGGATATGCAATTTCTTCCTTTCTTTAAGGAGCATGCTATTGTTGTACCTAATCACCAAAAATAAAAATAAAGTTAAGTCAAATAAAATAAATAAACATACTTTAAAACAATAAAACTTGAAATATGTTTTCATATGTAATATGAGAAAGGTTACCTGAACCCGAGAAAAAATATAAGACCCAATCTCCTTCTCTTGAAAATATATCTATGAGATAATTAATCAACGCTTGTGGCTTTTTATAGATGTTTACAGTCACTCCTTTCAAATCCCTTTCCTCGTATGTTAATTTTTTTACCACGGCATTGTAACTCAACAATTGACTATATTTTCCTCCACTCTTTTCATTGATTAAAAGAGATTCATAATTCTCATCTTTTTTCCAAGTTGCAAGATGTATGTTTTCAATATCACTTAGAAATGGATCCCTGTTGGGGCTAAGAATATTAGGATTTTTCTTGTAACAAAAATATAAAAAAATTAATTACATTATCAATAAATATAATTGATTTATAAATTCAAAAACTTGATAATATAGTGCAAATATATTACCAATAAAGTTGCTTCCTTGTTTTTCCTTTACCCTTGAAGGATGTCAACAACCCCCATAATTGTGTGTCTAAATGGGAAACAACAAATCTCCATAGTGGTGATGTTGTGACATCTGCAAATCCCGAAACCACTTTATTGAATGGTTGATAAGTATAAGGCTCGCAATCATAAGTTGTGTTTCAGATATTGTATCCATGAGGGATATATGCAATCACTAGTGCGTACAAATTTTTAGAAACAAGATTTGAAATGTCTGCACAATCACCTAAAATGAATTTATATTGCACAGTTTCAAGCCCATTCCAAATATAATAATCAAGTGTATCATCATGTTCAACGTTTGCAAGACATTGTCTCCTTTTTCGTTCTATTTTGGCTCTTTGGATATGAATTTTGAAGGACTCTAGTATTGCATTTGTACCCCTCTTTGGCATCTTCAAATGAAAATGATCTCTATAAGTAATAAAATAGAAATGAATTGAATTAGAAAATAAATAAAATAGGATGTATCATAGATCAACATAACTTCTTGAATGCAACACAAAATTGTTTTAAGGTTTCTATCGAGCTTGAGTCTGGATAGTTTCATTTGACATCATCCCAACTCTTCTCATTCAACATTATAACCATCTCCTCTTGCATTTTCATGTAGACCTTATGACTATAAAATGAAACAATAAATGATGTTTACAATCGTATATAATAATATAAAAGAGTAATCAGAACATAACAAAAATGTTAAACTAAAGAACAAACATCGTACCATAAAAAAAACATCAACTTACTTGTCAAATTCATTGCACATTTCCTCCATGGATAATTCACCTAAATTTACCTGTGATAGTATTGTATCTATTAATGTTTCATCCTTCACACCTTGTATTGTTCTCTAAGGTGTAATAGTCATGCCTTCTGCCAGGTTCTTGACGTCAGGACCTGTCTTACCACTGCTCCATGCAACAACTTTACTTTTTTTCACTTTCTAATTTTTTATGCCAATATTCTCCCATAAGCTAAATATGTCATCAATCAAATCCCATTTTTTACCAACTCTGAATGCCAACTGGAAATAGGAATCTACAGCTCTGAACACATCACTTCCTTTGTCATTTTTTTGTTTCACATTATCCTCTTTAATAGGGATACCTATTTCCAGACAACATTGTCTCCAAAAACTTGCATCAACTCTAGATTTTTCCCCACCACATATTTGCACAAATTCACTGTGGATAAACCTCACCCTTTGAATAAATTTCATTGTCAACTTATATTCACTATTTGTGTTATGATCCCATGCCAACAAATTTGCTTCTACATCTGTTAAACCAACATAAATGATGCATTTAACTGTTTCAAAAATAGGGTTATTGGGATATTCTTGCATCATCTCTCTTCTTGCCTCTGCATAATGATTCCCCCCAAGAACATAATATTTGTAATGAAAGCATCTTGTTTGATCAAATTCATCTCTAGTAGGAACATCTTTCGGGTCAGCAAGGACTAGGTAGTCAACCACATGTGCATAGGGATTGTGCCTCATCAATTCTTTAAAGTTGTGAATATGCAAGTGCTGCAGTTTTCTAATTCTAAATTGATCTTTCCCTTCCGTGGGTATATAAATTTGATTCACATTCAACTCAAATGTATGTCCATTTTTAACCAATTTATCCCTCTAAAATCGACCTTGAATGGAATTTTGTGATGACTTGACAATGCCATCCTCTAGATCAGCACCTAGAGTAATGATTTCCCTACTACCCCTAGAATTTTCACTCTTAGATTCAGGAATAACATTGGCTTCAGTAACAACATATATCCTCTTTTTATGTTTTGATGGGGTTCCTTCTAAATCAACAATGCCTTCAACAGGAATCAAAACACCCCTTAACCATATTTCTTTTACGAGACTATTTGTTACTCTTACCAGTAGGAGTAGTAAGCTCATTTGCAACCATTTAAACATGTTTAGTTGGGAAAGATGAAGATTTAAATTAAACCCTTATAGGTACCTAATTTGATGTCATATGCCCTTTCCTCTTTCTGGTTGTACTTCTTCAGTTTGAACATTTGACACTTGTTTCTTCTTCCTTGCTTCTGGTCCCTTTTGAACAACAACATTAGTGACATCCATAGGATTGTCCTCTGTATAATAAATTCCATTCAACATTTTTGAATCAACATGGAAAAATCCCGCAAAATAAAAAAATTATCGTATTAAATCTATTACATTGTGATATCCAAGTTATAACAAAACCAATTTAAGAAAAATATTGTTATTCAAACTTACTCCCCTGCTCTTAATCTCATGCATGACCCCTTGAAAAAATTCTATGAAATTTTCTTGAACATTATATTTTGAAATCTTCAAACAATATCGGATTTTTGCAACGGTCCTACCTTGTTTCACTTGTGCATAAACAATTTCTGTACCACGCATCACAAATATATCTCTCAAAAGTCCCAATGGATGATAATCTGATTGAATATATGGAAATGTCGAAGAATATAAGTGAATACTTTCTGGTTTACCTTGATATTTTTCCTTCAGATGCCAATGATAGTCTAATCTGTCTTCTTCTGTTGCATGTTTCCATTCTCCAGCATTCTTCATTCTTAAATCATCAAAGTTAAAAACTTCGTCTTGAGTCTCAACATTATCAGATGCCTCAAGTATTTTTTTCGATGCAATCATCGCCGCTCTTGATCTAGAAACGTTTACAGATAGCTTTCTTGATGCCATTCTCCCTATATCAAAAAATATATAATTTTAAAATACAATCAACAAACATTCATAATCTAAACAAAATCAACATCAATATTCACTATAAATTGTATTTGAAAAACTTTTAAAAAAATTAAAAAATATTTTTACCCCTACCCTAGCTTGTCCCTCATCCCCTTCTGTCATAGATAAAACTAAATAGAAAACAATTAAATACCACCCTACCCCCTAAAACCGCCACACATAGAAAATAAAATATAAATTACACCCCAAACTTAGAAAACAATCAAAACAATCAAAACAAATTAAACCCCACCATCACCCAACCCCTCCAAAGTATATATATATATATATAATTAAAAAAAATGTAAACCTACCCCCTAAACCCCCCTAAAATCTATAATAATTAATTAAAAAAAATTAAGCCTACCCCCAGGGTTGGAATTTCACTAGAATCTTACCTGTCATACTATTTTTTTTTTACATTTTGAGCTTTGTCATTTCCCTTCATTGGACATTTTACTTAAATATATTCCTTCCAATAATAACGTTTTAATGTTGTAATTTACAAAAAATAAAATTAAACTACACCCTAACCCCCTTAACTATATAATAAAATTTTTTTAAAAAAAAACCTAAGACCCCTCCCTTTCCCCCTTCCCCATCCCTCCATTCCCCCCTTCCCCCTCCTCCTCGTGCCTATACTCCCCCCCTCCTCGTGCCTATACTCCCCCCCTCCTCGCGCCTTCTTCTCTCATCGCCCCATCCCTTCCCTCTCCTCCCTCCTCATGCCCCCTTCCCCCTCCTCCCCGCGCCCCCTTCCCTCTCCTCCACCCACCTCCCTCTCTCGTTGCCCCCTCCTTCCCCTTCCCCCTCCTCCCCCTACACCGCTCCCCTTCTCCCTCCCCCTTCCTTGCGCCCCCTCTCGAGCGAGCCTCTCACGTGGGTGCCAAAGAGTGCCCAAGGGACATCCCTCATGGGTTCCAAGGGACATCCCTCATGGGTTCCCTTTGGCGCCCAAGCTAGCAGAGATCTTCTCGCTTGGGCACCAAAGGGCCGCCCCTCATGAGCATGAGGGGCGGCCCTTTGGAGCCCAAGCGAGCGAAGATCTGCTCGCTTAGGTACCAAAGGGATGCCCCTCATGGGCGCCCTTTGGTGCCCAAGCGAGCGGAGATTTGCTTGATTGGGTGCCCTTTGGCCCCCAAGCGAGTGGAGATATGCTCTCTTGGGAACCAAAGGGCCACCCCTCACGAGCACCCTTTGGTGCTTAAGCTAGCAAAGATCTAGTTGTTTGGGCACCAAAGGGCCACCCCTCACGAACGTCCTTTGGCTCCAAAGCTAGCAAAGATCTGCTCGCTTGGGCACCAAAGGGCCGCCCCTCACGGGAGCCCAAGTGAGCGTAGATCCGCTCGCTTGGGTGTCAAAGGGCCTCCCCTCATGAGGGATGTGATGCCCAGCATTGCGCCGCCCATGAAGGGAAGCCCTTGGGCGCCCAAGCGAGGAGCCCGCTCATGAGGTGGGGAAAGGAAGGGGGAGGGAGAAGGGAGGAGGGTTAAGGGGGTGGAGGGGGCGACATAGTGGGAAGGGGGAGGCATAGGGGAGAAGGGGGAGGCGGAGGAGGGGGAAGGGGGAGGAGGGGGAAGGGGGAAGCGAAGGGGAGGAGGGGAGGCAGAGGAGGGGGAAGGGGGTGCGAGGAGGAGGAGGAAGGGGAATTGAGGGGGTGGTAGGAAGACAACGGGGAAGGAGGAGGGGGAAGGGAGGGGCGGACGAAGGGCGGGGAGGGAAGGGAGCTGGCGGGAGGGGGGTGAAGGGTTAGGGGGTATGTTAGGGGGGTAGTTTTAATTTTTTGTAAATGTAGGTAATTGTTTTTTTTTTAAATCAAAACCAATATACAAACATATATATATATTATAACCTCAAAAGTGGTAGAGCCTCCTCTCTTGAAAGTGCTAGAAGCTCCTCTCTGCAATCTTCTCGTTCTTTTTGAAAGCCTTCATGAATTTATCCAAAGTCTAAACAAAGTGTATTAATAAAATAGATTATGTTTAAGTTTACCACTCTCAAGAATGTGAAATAACCAAAATTGTAAAAGAATAAATCAATAAAGCCATAAAATAATCATTGCAAAATTAACAATAAAATCACTAACCTTGAAAGTGTTGCTAAATTGCTCCAAATTAAGTGATGAATAGTAGGAAATCAAAATCGTTTATATAGCCTGGATTAGGTTTAACATTACTTGTTTTACGAAATCTGAAATTACTTAATGCATTATTATTAAATTTCTATAAGATGCGTTTAAATGAAATATTACTAATGTTATGAATGTAGGAGTAAAAAAAATGTAAATAGCCATTACTTTATTACAAATTGTATATAAAAAATGTTACAATAAATTTTACTAGTCTTATATGTCTCGGATAGAAATATGTAATCAGTTAATACATTATTTCAAATTTTTTTATATCATAATTTCATTTTTTTTCCTAGTTTTTTGAATCTGCGCTTTAATTTTGTAGGGAAATTTTGGAGGGGAAATTTTGAACAACAATTTTGGACTGAAGTTTTGGAGGGAAACATTTGGAGGGAAGTTTTATAGGGGAACATTTGGAGGGATATTTTCATTTTCATACCTATAAGATTGTTGGTTGACAGTTGTGCCATTCTACTCTTTGGTGAGGACTGGGATAAAATTTCATTATCTTATCTATTAATATTTTTCTATAATTCTATCTTTTAGTGAGAAGTCATGGACTCATCTGACTTAAATTCCAGTGTCAATGAAGACCTGAATTGTTCATCTATCCAAGACACTGCTAGTGCGAACAATGTAACTAGGCATGTTCTTCAAGAAATTCCTAATTATGAAGACTTGGAAGACAATATAATGAAGGGAAAAAATGTGATAATGATGAAGAGCTTCCTCCAAGTGGGAACCCTAAAGACATTAATCAAGATGATGACAATTTTCCTCCCAACGAGGATTTTCAAGGCACCAATGATGATTTTCCTGAAAAGCAAGGATTTTGATGGGACTAATGATGCTTTTGTCGAGCATGCATGTACAAATAATGTTTATGGTTTTCTTCATAGCAAGGAATCTAATGGGACAAATGATGATTTTCCTCCAAGCAAGGATTTTAATGGGACCAATGATGATTTTCCTCCCAGTGAGGATTTTTATGGGACTGATGATGATTTTCCTCCAAGTGAGGATTTTAATGGGACATATGATGATGTTGGTGAGGAAGAAGATATCAATAATGATGAAGATGATTTTCCTCCAAGAGAGGATTTCAATGGAACTGATGACAAGTTTCCTCCAAGCGAGGATTTCTATGGCACCAATGATGAGGTACCTCCAAGCGAGGATTTCAATGGAATCAATGGTGACTTTACTCTAAGCGAGGATTTCAATGGCACCGATGGTTACTTTTCTCCAAGTGAGGATTTAAATGGCACAGATGATGACTTTCCTCCAAGCGAGGATTTCAATGGCAGCGATGATGACTTTCCTCCAAGTGAATATTTCAATGACACCGATGATGATTTTCCCCCGAGTGAGGATTTCAATGGCACAAATGATGATTTTCCTCCGAGTGAGGATTTCAATGGCACTGATGATGATTTTCCTCTGAGCAAGGATTTCAATGGCACCGTTGATCATTTCGTTGATGATGAAGCCACCAATGATGAAGACAATGATTCTCCTCCAAGTAAGGATGTTAAAGGCACCAATGATGAAGACAATGATTCTCCTCCAAGTAAAGATTTTACAGGAAACAATGATGTCAATGCTAAATCTCAAGAGTTCCCTTGCAGTGAAGAATTTAGTGGCACAAAAAGTGTTGATGGTCACATTGATATGTGAGCAAATGATCAACTTATTAGTGATCATGACAATAATTTTCAAATTGAATTTGGTGATGAGATTTTCAATGAGGGGGGTCATATGCATCACAATGAAAACATTCATTCTAATGATGATGTTGTTGCAGACATAATGGTCCAGGAAATGCAGCGACACAATCCAATAATGAGCAGGATTAAGTGTAGTACTAGACCTTTTTATGTCAATCCAAAGCATTCCAGCTATACAAGGTCTAGGAAAGAATTGCTCACAAGTCCAAAATCCGTTACTCATTTTATTTCGAGTGAGTGTTTCCACAAAAGTTTTTTGAAAGGTATAGGCTACAATTATTCCTTGGAGAAAAGAAAGAGGTATTTATCAGTGAACAAAAGTGACAGGTTATGATTATCGTGTTAGAAAATTTCCTCTTTGTAGAAAGTAATTCAAATGGATTCACTCAATTGGTAATCTTCGATTATCAAGAATACAAACAAGACTAGAAAAGGATCCTACATTTTATTCTGACAATTATTAGGGATGAACCACTGGGCCATTAACACACATTGAAATATCATGGATGCATGATTTATTTTCCAAGCATGGAGAAAGTATGAAAAATAGAGAAACAATCCACATTCCAGATAATTTCATAAGGCAGGAAATCTACAACTTATCCCGGATTATGTTCAAGGTCCTCAAGGAAATGACGACTTCATTGGATATGCATATTTCACAAGAGCATGGAAAAAGAAGTTCAACAACATTCGCATTCCAAAGAGGTCAAGGATGGGGGTCTGCAATACATGTGCTTCTCTTAAAGAAAGAAGCGATAGATCAGAAGGGATAGAAAGAGGTATGTTTACAAAATTGTTTTTAGATAAATGGCAATTATTAAAACTAGTTATCAATATTTTTTTGTTATGTTGTTTATAGATTCCATAATCAATGCACTGCAAGAACATCGCAATTAGCAATCAAATGAACAACAAAAGTTCTACAAACATCGCAAGAAGTGTTATGATGCTCCACATAAGTATATGGGTTTGATAATTGATGGCATGGATTAGAAAAAACACTCTTGCCACATTTTTTCCATGTGCCAAAGAATTTAAAGGAGGAAAATTTCATTCAATTTCACTTGGTTGGGTATATGGTTTTTAATGGTGCAATGTTTCCAAGGGTTTACTTTACAACTCCAAATATTCACAATGATGCAAATTTGACCATCACCATTATTCAACATGCCCTTACTCATGGAACTAGTGATCTTCCTGAAGTTCCATATCTACAATTGGACAACACAAGCTGAGAAAACAAAAATCATGTAGTGTTTGGTTATCTAAGCATGCTTGTTGAATTGGAAATTTTTTAAAAGGTAGATGTTGGGTTCCTTCTTGTTGGGCATACGCATGATCATATTGATCAAATGTTCAACCATTTTTCAAGGACATTGAGGAGGAAGAAAGCCAGGAGCATACCATTATTGATTGAAATTATAAGAAAAGAATACCATCCAGAGCCTATTGTATAGAAATTGGAAGAAATTGTTGACATGCAAATATTTATGTTTGGATCGCATGGTGAAGAAAGGTGCATTGAAAAAATTAATGACATTAAATTTCAACATCAATTTTGTATAAAAAATATTGATGGAAAAACACTACTGTGGGGCAAGAAGTACTCAACTAGCATAGCATGGGGGACTTCACCAAGTTTGATATTTCTAAATTTCGTCCCACATCGTCAAATGTATGCTTCAAATTTATTGTTATTGCAATCATCTACAAAGATTCATGATGCAAGGTGACATAATAGAGATGTTGATTCTTATCAATGCTTGGAAGAAATAAAAAAGTCTATCAAAGATACATATGAGTACTTTAATGTTGTTGATTCTACTTGGTGGGATTCGTTTTCATGGAGCAGAGTGACATAATTTCAAACTCTACAAATGGAGATATATATTTGGAGTCTCCATTTGCTTGGCCACAAATTTTATCAAATGAAAACAAGGTAACAAATGTTGAACCTCTAGGTGTTGATTTTTCTCAAATAGAGGAAACAGAAATGTATATTGGCTCTAGAATATCATCCGCAAAGCATCGAGAGATGGAAGACCTTTACAGGGGCTCAATACAAGATATCAAGGAGGGTTGCATGATTGCAGTTTTGGCTACAGAAGATGCATGTCATTATCCATTCTGGATTGCAAAAGCTATGAAGGTTAATAAAGGAAATGAAGAAGTACTATCAGTAGAAGTACATTAGTATGCAACAAATACACACCCATTTGATGGTGTGTACAAGGAAGAGATGGTGGTTGAGAAAAAGGTTTGCAGAAAGAGAAAAAGAAAGGGTCAGAAAAAAATCTTTGCTGCATTGACATCTTGAAATTAGAGGAAGTTTATATACATGTTTATGATTTCAAGTTGACAAAGAAAGACACTCTTCCCTCCAAGACTAGAGATATTATCAAGAGGTTGCTTCCAAAACAAGAAGTTGCAAGATGGGAGTCTTTTAAACCAAGCCGTAGATCTCGAAGGAATATGACATTTGAAATGATGAGCATAGATGTAGACTCAGATGGTGCACCCATTGATAATAGAAAATAATATCGGTCATCTACATATTCATCCAGTCCTTCATCTACATAAAATGTAGATTCGGATGGGGTGTGAGAATCCATGGATTAATTTGAATAATTTCACATGAACAATTTTAGGTGTTTCTTATTATTATGATGTTTGTAATTGAAACTTGGAAGGAATTTTTGAATATTTATATGAATCATTTTTTCTTGTATGGTCTAATATATTATTTCATTATGAATCACCTCAAAATTTATTTGTTTTAAATGGTTAGAGTGGTGAAATTATTTATGATTGTTTTTGTTTAATATGCAAGTTTCAAAAAAGTTGTAATTTATCTCTTGAAGAAAAAAAATTCCAATTTAGGGGTTGATTTTACGGTTTTTGTAAACAACAATATGGGATGTTTAGGCCATGGTTCTATTTTTTACCCTTAAAAAAACGTGTATACTATTATCAACATTTTTCTATATGGGGGGTGTTTTTCGTGTTTTTTTTGGCAAAATCATCATTTTTATGGCTAGAGTTCTCGTTCATAGTATAAAGTTCTCGTTTCATAGTATAAGTGGTTTTCACTGCAAATTATTTATTGAAGTGATCATGTTGCTAATAATTCTTTGCAAGATATTGTGAATGCATTGAAAATAATTATGCATGAGTAATCATGTGTACGTGACTACAAGAAAGCTATATCAAGAGAGAGAAAATATAAAGAATGAAGCCTTAAGTATGGCTGTAAAACTTGATGCTAAAATTTGGACGGTAAAAGGGAGGAATCCACTGCCTTGAAACTAGACCCATGATGTCTTGATCATGTGTAAACTTTATATTTTCTCTCTCTTGATATAGATTTCTTGTAGTCACGTACACATGATTACTCATGCATAAAGAATGAAGCCTTAAGTATGGTTGTAAAACTTGATGCTAAAATTTGGACAGTTAAAGGGAGGAATCCACTGCCTTGAAACTAGACCCATGATGTCTTGATCACCATGAGTTCACTATCTTCTATGTGAAATACCTTATCTAGGATGGATCACCTAAGGAACTGTATAGCATTTGAATACATTCCTAATTCTAGAGGGGCGAGTGTAGCAAAGAAAAGAGGAATTCTATAAATTTGAATAATGGAAAAGAGGATCAAATTGTAATGGGTGTGTCTAAAGAGGGAGATGAGATAAACCTTTCCTACGAATTCAAGTGAAGAAGTTAGATGTGTGTCTCTGAAGAAGGAAGTAAGCTCAAATTCATTCATGGAATCCATGTGAAATGGACAAATGAATAGACAGATAAGTAACTAAACTTATGTGTATTTTGTTTTCTTATTTTGATATGCATGTGTATATATTTTTCCAACTATGATTTTGAAAAATTCTATCGAGGAAACAATTTATCCATGAATGGTTATAATGTGTATATTAAGTTTTTTGTTCAATTTAAGAATTGTAGACATCCTGAGACTAATAATGGGAATATGGAATTTTGGATCATACAACAAGTGTAACTGAAGATAAAGCAAAGTACCATTGAGGGATATTGGAAAAAAATGCAATGAATCAGTAGTTTAGAGAAGCAATAAAATATTTTAGAGCTACGAAAATTAAAGTAACTCCAAGGATGGTGTTGGAATTAAGGGGACGAGGAATGTAACACACCCGTCGAATCCCCCATCTTGTAAGGTAATTGTAAATTTAAAATGGCCAAAGGATAAAACTTATGTATTACTACTTGAACAATTACTAATTATTAATTAGAATAAATAGATAGATATGGATGAGGAGAGAACGTTGAGAAGAGAAGGGGAACTATGAATCCATGAGAATGAGAGGTGCATGAGGGATAACTTAGGAATACATAAGAAACTTGGTGTTCATAACCTTTTTCTTATCCCATGTCTTGTCCCTTGAATATACTATTATATTTTACTTTTAAAATATGCCTAAGTTTTTTATCCTTGTGAATTAAAAACTCTCATCTTAAGACCCATGGGTTTTTATTATTTTATTTTATTTAATAATAAATATTATTTAATACCTATTCATACATCATTTTTTGGGGGGTCTATGGGGATATGGATTGCATCACTAGGCCCTTATCTAGTAATCTTATTTGATGTACAATGTTGAGCCAATGGTATAAATATTTCATCATTTCTTTAGATGTAAGGAAAGGAACGAGATTGATGGGAAACTATGGTTTGTTCTATGGAAGAATCTTAGAGTCATATACGAGATCATTTCCCTTATGGATTCATATTCCTATCTTGTGGGTATTATTTGTGTTAAGATAATTTTGAACACAAGTTTCTTATGGTTGGGTGGAGTGTTCATCATTCGCAACTAGTTGTTGTAATATTTACTAATGAGGGGACTAGGTGCATTACAAAACCAAATATCTAGTTCAACATTAGTATAACAAACACATTGATATATTGTTAAGCACTATATTGTGACATTATATTTCTTTTATCATATTATTAATATCTTTACTAATTGATTAGGACCCCAATTATGTAGGATATAGAATTATTGGGGTATACTTTGTTTTGATTCATTACTAGTGTGGATTTATACCCTATGGAAGTTAGGGTTTTTTACTAGCTCAAAAACTAGTCTCAAACAGGTGTTTTAAGAAAAACGGGTATATCTAAAGATTTAAAGATACAAACTGAGTGATACCTATTTCATCAAAAATAATATGGACAATATAATCTCTGGTATCAATTTCATAATCATATCCTAAAATTTGGACATGTGTTTAAGTTCGTACACTTTCGTTCTCCTAGAAGGGACAAAAATAACAAGTTTTGAGAAACTTACCATAACTTTTTATTGGAACATAGGATTTAGGTCAGACCTCTGGAAATGTAGAGAATACATACTATGATACTATAGGACTAATTTCCATACTTATAGGGGCCTAAATTGAAGATATACTTAAGTTGGAAGGTTGGCCAAAAAGCATATCCAAACTAGTGTTTCTAAATGCATGTTAACTTGAAACATGCATAACTTTTGATTGAAATATATGTCTTGGGAGATTCAAAAGGTGTGATAAATAGTAAATAGAGAAAAAATATAGTAAATATAATTGATAACAAATATAAATGTATCAAATAATTCCACACCATTAAAATTCATGAAATCTCAACCATGACTCATGGCGAAAATGAAGAAATAAAATACAAGCTATCCAAATTGAATGAATATTCAGTGATACATTTTCAATTTATAAACCAAAAAAGTGATATATAAAAAGGATTTGAAAAATATATTGAAAAGATGGAAAACAAAGAGGATGTCAATGTGATGGCCAACAAAGAGGATCTAATGGAGATGACCAATGAGATGGCCACTAAAGAGGATATTCTAGAGGTGAAGGAAATTATGGATGAGATAATACATAGTTTTCTTCCTAGTTATTCTCCTCAAGAAGGGGATAAGGAGGAAAATAAATACTTATTGCAGTCATATATTGAGAGTGATGAAAAAAATGGAGATTAAGAGGTTCGTGTCTCTGGCACTTGATGATTAATCACTCCATAATCAACCTTATCATGGGCTTAACCTAGGGAAAAGGAACCAATAGATTCCAAAGATTGAAATGAGAGAGTTTGATGGATATGATCCAATAACATGGATATTCCATATGGAGCAATTCTTTGATCTACACCAAGTGCCAACTTCGCAAAAGGTAACTATTATGTCCTTGTGTTTAGATCTTGATCAATTTGTATGGAACCAATGGCTTTGTTCCCATAAAAAGGACTGTATTGTATCTTGTTCGGTATTACAGATGAATTTATTGCACATTATCGTATATTAAGATAAACACAATCTTTATCCAAATGATAAATCTCAAGCAAAAAGGTCTAGTTGTAGAGCACATCAAGCAATTTCAAATGTTAAGTCTTAGAGTGAATAATATTATAGAAGATAATTTATTGGATTTATTTATGGGAACTTTAAAGGATAATATTCAACATAAGGTATCTATATTTGAACCAAAATAATTGGAGAATGATTTTAGTTTCACAAGGAAAATTTAAAGTAAAAATGCAATGCTAGAAGGTGGGAATGAAAATAAAAATATGGCTACTAGAAGATATGCCATTAAAAACTATAGAGAGGGAAATGTATCCCCTCCAAAATCCACTTAGTCTAATACTAAAAGGTTGGCACCTCGATAGGTGGAGAAAACAAGAGCATATGGACTATGTTTCAATTTTGATAGAAAGTACGATAAGGGGCATAACTGTAGTGAAAAGAAAGTATTCTATATAGTCTATGAAGAGGAAGATGATCAAAATATGGGACAACCCCAAGGGGTATATATAGAAGATACTACTACAACCATATTTTTTCATGCATTGGATGGCACTAGCACTCCTAAAACTCTCATGTATAAGGATATATCAAAATTAAAAGGGTAATAGTGTTGATTCATTTTGCTAGTACCTGTAACTTCATTGATTGCATATTAGCCAAACTTCTTGGTTACTTTATATATCCTGCACCATAATATTACATAATTATTGTATATGGAGGTACAATAAAGTTTCCAGGGAAGTACCATAATATTAAGCTTACTATGGGTGAGTATTCATTGGATAGACCAATAATTGCAATCCAAATGGGTGGTGTTGATGTTGTACTAGGGGTCCAATGGATACAATAATTGCTAATAGTGGCTCTTAATTTTCAGAAACTGGTCATGAGATTCTCATCAGAAGGAAAGGAAATTTAACTTAGAGTTATTCTAGGGAATTCCTCTGAAGTGTTAAGCTCTAACAACATCATGAAGTTCTTTAAAAAGGGACACCATGGATTAATTGTATAATCATGATCACTAGATGTTAAAGTATCTATACCCTCAATTCCATTATATCTCCAATAAGTTATTGAAAATCATTCCAAGGTATTGGGAGAGATGCTTAAAGGTATTCCACCTATTCTGAATCATGACCATGCTATTGATTTGCAACCATGAAGTGTACCACCTAACATCAAACCCTACAGGTACCCATATGCACAAAAAAGTTAGATTAAAAAACTAGTTCAAGAAATGTTATATGAAGGAATCATTCACCCTAGCCAAAGTGATTTCTTTGCACTAGTGGTTATGGTTCACAAAAATAAAGGTCCATGGAAAATGTTTATAGATTATAGAGAGATCAATAACATGAGCATTAAATATAAATTTCATATTACTATCATTGATGAATTTTTAGATGAATTACAAGGAGCAAAATTCTTTACCAAATTGGAACTTCATTCTAGATATCACCATATCAAAATGAGGAAAGAAGACATTCCAAAAAAATCCTTCAAAACACATGAAGGTTGTTATGAATTTTTGGTGATGCGATTTGGCCTTACCAATGCACCTTCCACATTTCAAAAGTTGATGAATTCTATGTTTAAATCGTTCCTCATAAAATTTTTGTTAGTATTTTTTGATGATATACTTATCTATAGAGAATATCAAAAAGAGCATATACAACATGTTGATGGGGTCTTAATCTATTGGAGGAGCACCAAATATATGCCAAGTATTATAAGCGTTACTTTGGGGTTTAGGAATTCAAATATCTAGTTCATATTGTATCTCACGAAGGAATCTAAGTACATTCTAAAAAAATTAAGGTTATCATGGAATGGCCAATTCATAGAACATTGAATAATCTTAGAGGATTCTTAGGAATGACAAGCTACTAGTACAAGGTCCTTAATAATTATGATCAAATAGAGGCACCTATAACAAGGTTATTGAGAAAGAAACATTCTTTTGGAGTAAATAAGAAACCAAGGATTTTGAAAATATTAAATTCGCTATGCATGTAACTCCTATATTATCCACAATTGACTTCACAAAATCCTTTTTTGTGGAATGTGATGCTTGGAATTGGTGTAGTTTTAATGAAAGAAGGAAGGATCCTTTCCTTTCAAAGTTTCCAACTTCAAGGAAGAAACTTACTCAAACCAATTTATAAAAAGGAAATGATGTCCATACTAAACGAAATTAAGAAACAACTCCCTTACCAAATAGGAAGACAATTCATGGTAAGAATTGATGCAGGAGCATCAGGGCCTAGGAAGAATAGTCGAAGTTAGTCGACATGGAGAAGGAAGACCAGAGGGAGTGTTGATGACCACTGGTGCAAAATAAAAAATTGTATTGTCTCAGTCAATGACTCGAGCAGGAGCAGTCAGTATGTGACCGACAGGTGTTGCGATAGATGTAGCGAAGGTTGAGAGTCGACATGTTGGGAGTCGACAAACGACAGAGTTGGAGCAGAGCATCGATGGTCGACATACGTCGAACACGACACTGACAGGTTTGGGTATGAGCCAAGCAAGGAGGAAGGTGCGGACTGGAAAATCCTGAGTGCAGAAAGGAAGCCAACGGGTAAGTTGAAGCCGACAGATAGTATGGCCGACATGATAGATTACTGTATCCTGTTAGAAGAAGTTCGAGAAGTCAAGGAAGAGTACTTGGTATCCGTTCGAGGTTTCTAAGGAAGTTAATGGCAGTTATTGAAGGTATTTGGGATTGTGACAGATGTCTTCACAGGCAGAGGCTATGCAGTATGGTTGGGGCACTGACAATTGTAGGTCTGCAGGATCTGAGGAGATCGTCAGACAGACAATGCCTGTCTCGGGGGTCAGAGTGATCTTGGGAACAAAAGCAGCAGAGTAAAAGGCCAGGGATCTTGTATCAGTTGGAGGACTAGAATTTCCGCAGAGCAGAGTTCACGGAGAATATTTGTAGATTGGAGAGAACAGTAACACGTCTTCCGAACGTAGAGGAGATCGAGCCATAGATTAGAGTTCCGCAGTGAACCAGGAGAGGGTGAAGATCGACACACTGAGATAGAACACCATTACTTATGTATTGTAAAAGGCTAAGGCCAACTAGTTAGTTAGTTGTAACTGTTGATAATTGTAACTTCTAAGAATATTATATTTGTACTTTATTATTCCGGAGATGTTTCATCCCTTCGAGGTGATTCTATTATGTATCCGGAGATGTTTATTCCCCCAATGGTTTGTGGTAACCAAGGTTATTAGACCCACCATGTGGGGGTTGGCCCTAAGTTTATTATTTAGGGGTTATTAGACTTCACTAGGATAGGTCGGTCCCATTAGGGATTTTAGTCAGTCGAGAACTAGTATAAGTAAAGGAGATTGCTCCTCACTTATCTCACACTTGCTCAACTCAGAAAGTAGCGCATTTGTGTTTGAGAGATCTGCATAGGAGGTAGAGAAGGAGGACAAGTATTGGAGCACATCTTGTATTTTGGTTGATCATCTTATTGAGGAAAGCTTTGCTGGGTTTTCTACCCCATGAGGGTTTCCTAGGGTAATATCTTTGTCTATCTTGTGATTATGTTTCTTTCAGTGATCTTGCTAGTCAAATTAGAATAAACTTAACATGGTATCAAAGCTAGCCTGAATAGAACATCTTTCACAAGGTGAAATTATCTTTCTCCCTCTCTCCCAAAATTAGGGTTTTTGCAAAAGTTAGTATTTTTGGATTCTGGTTGCATGGCTGAATAGCCCTTCTAAATATCTATCTTTTGAGCCCTGGATCAAGGTTTTTGGTTGGGTAGAACTCTAGGAAAGTCAAACCCTAATTTTTGCAAAAGTGCAATAAACCAGAAATTCTGTTGCAGATCCGGAAAAGTGAAAAGGTAAAGTTTCCTAGTAAGTACTACTCTATTTCTTATCTCTTGGACTTCCCCAAGAGAATATGTCTCCAAACACTAAGCTTGAAGACAAGCTTGAAGGTATAGAGAATTTCCGGGCATGGAAATACCGAATTGGTCTCATTCTTGAAGAGAATGACCTTGCTTAATATATCAAGGATGAAGTTGCAGAACCTGAAGAAGATGAATCCAAAGAGAAGCATAGGAAGGATTTGATTAGGGCAAAGAGAATCATAGCTGATTCTATTAAAGACCACTTGATTCCCCAAGTGGCTGCCAAGAAGACCCCAAAGGAAATGTATGATGCCCTAGGAAGAATGTATGAAGGAAAGAACATCAATAGGAAGATGAACACTAAGAACTCAGTTCAAGAGCACCAAGATGCACAAAGGAGAATCCATTCAAGACTACTTCTCAAGGGTCTCCCAAATCAAATAAAAACTAGATGTCATTGGTGATACTCTTGATGAATATGAACTTGTAATGACTGCTCTAAATGGTCTCACTAGACCTTGGGAGTCATTTATACAAACTATGTGTGCCAGAAAAGAAAGTATGAAGTTTGATGTAGTATGGGAGGATTGTGTTCAAGAAGAAGCTAGGGTAGCCAACATAGAAGCCCTTCTCAAGGAGGATGACCAAGCCTTGGCTACTCACACTAAGAGAAGGAGGAATCAATCTTAATTCAAGAAGGACAATCACAAGAAATCTCAATCTCAACAAAGATTCCAGAAGAAAGGGAAAGGAAATTTCTCTTCTTTCCAATGCTTCAATTGTCATAAAGAAGGACACATTGCTAGATTTTTTCCCTCAAGGAAGAAGGAAAATCTTCACTACAAAATACATCAAGCACATCTTGTAGAAGATGATAGTGAAGAAGAAGAAGAAGAAGAGGAAGTAAGGCCTCATAGGAAAAGATCTAAAAGAGATGAAGAAGAAGAAGAAATCCCCCTCCCTAGGAAAAGATCTAGAAGGAATGAAGAACAAGATGCAGAAGAGTATGTTCTATTTTCTGCACTCTCTGGATCTGTATCTCCTAGAGAAGATACATGGCTCATTGATAGTGGTGCTTCAAAGCACATGACAGGTCAAAAGAAAACTCTCTCAAGACTTGAAGAAAATTCTTCTCCACAAAAGGTATCTCTAGGAGATGATTATCAATATCCCATCAAGGGAATTGGTGAAGCAAGGTACAAGCTTGATTCTGGAACACCTTTAAAGATGAAATAAATTTTATATGTACCACGTTTAAAGAAGAAACTACTCTCTATCTCAGAACTAGATAAGAAAGGTTTTAGGATTGCATTTATTTATGGACAAGTACTTATGTGGCCCAAAGGAAAATCAATTGAAGATGGAATTGTTATTGGTGAAGAAGAAGGAGGACTTTACAAGCTTAAGGGTTACCCAGAAGCTGCCCTTGTCCATGAAAGCACTAGCCCCAGTGAGCTATGGCATAGAAGGCTTGCTCACATTAACTACAAAACCCTACCCTATGTGAGCAAGGTGGTCGTAAGATTACCAAAATTGAAGGTTGATCATAATGGCACATGAAAAGGATGTGAGAAAGGGAAGAATGTCAAGAACCCTTTTCCAAAGAGTGAAACAAAGACTAAGAACATTCTAGAGTTAATACATTCAGATGTATGTGGACCAATGCCCAGCACATCCTTAAGTGGGTTTGAATACTCTCTCTCATTCATTGATGACTATTCAAGGAAGACTTGGATATACTTTCTAAAAGGAAAGAATGAAGTTTTTGGAAAATTTAAAGAGTTCAAGGCCTTAATAGAAAATCTCTCAGAAAAGAAAATCAAGATTCTCAGAACAGATAATGGCGGAGAATATACTTCAAAGGACTTTGAAGACTTTTGTAAGGAAGTTGGAATAAAGAGGGAACTAACCACTCCCTACAATCCCCAACCAAATGGGGCTGCTGAAATAAAGAATAGAACTATCATGGAAGCTGTAAAGACAATGATACATGACCAAGATATACCCATGTATCTATGGGTTGAAGCAGTTAGGACAACAGTCTATGTACAAAATAGACTATCTCATAGTGCTCTTGAATTCAAGACCCCAAAAGAAGTGTTCATAGGAAAGAAGCCTGAGGTAAGTCATCTCAAAATATTTGGATGTCCAGTAGAAAAGAGAACTAAGTTGGATCCTTCTTGTAAGAAAGGAATATTTGTTGGATATTTTGAATCATCCAAAGCTTTCAAAATTTACATACCTGGTTTTCATCATATGGAAATAAGTAGAGATGTAACTTTTGATGAAGAAGCAGCTCTAAAGAAATCTTGGAAGTGCCAACTTGAAGAAGTCTATGAAGAAGATACTCCTCCTAGAATCTCAGAAGCTGTGCCCATCCTTGAAGATGATACACCCGAGGACCATGACATGTTGGAACCACAAGAACCCCCCATTACAAACTTATCTAAGAAAAGAAGGCCAGCATGGGCTAGAGACATTATTCAAGGAGCTGAAAAATATGGAGCTCCTGAAGGCTCCACAAGAAAAAGAAAGAAACCAAAAATAGTATCCAACTATGTGGCCTTGATGTGTGATCTTTTGGATCAACAACCTACTAGCTATGAAGAGGCGGCTCAGAAGAAGGAGTGGGTAGAAGCAATGACAGAAGAATACCAGTCAATAATGAAAAATGATGTTTGGGATATAGTTCCCAAACCAAAAGATAAAAGTGTGGTTTCTTCCAAATGGATATTCAAGATAAAACATGCTGCAGATGGTAGCATTGAAAAATATAAGGCAATATTTGTAGCGAGAGGGTTCTCTCAAAAAGAGGGAATTGACTATGAAGAAACATTTGCACCAGTTGCTAGGTACACTTCAATCAGAACTATCATGGCACTTGCATCTATGATGAAGTGGAAATTACACCAGATGGATGTTAAGACATCCTTTCTGAATGGTGTAATTGAAGAAGAAGTATACATAGAACAACCACAAGGATTTGAGGTTAAAGATGGAAGAACACATGTATGCAAGCTGAAAAAGGCTTTGTATGGATTGAAGCAAGCTCCCAGAGCTTGGTACGGAAGGATTGACAGTTTCTTAACAAGCATGGGCTTTACCAAGAGCAAATTTGATCCAAATATTTACCTCAAGGTTATGGATGATGAACCTGTTATATTACTATTGTATGTAAGAATCAAATTATCGAATGTAAGAAGAAGCTTTCTTCAGAATTTGAAATGAAGGATCTCGGATTAATGCACTACTTCTTAGGTCTAGAAGTATGGCAAGAAGCAAAAGGAATCTTCTTAAATCAAGGTAAGTATGTTGTGGGGATCCTGAAAAGATTCGATATGTTGGAGTGTAAAGCCATGGCCACTCCCATGGACTCCAACTTGAAATTATTAGTTAATGAATCAACAGAATTAGTGGATGTAACTCTATATAGACAAATCATTGGGTCATTGATGTATTTAACAAATACTAGACCAGATATATGCTTTGGTGTAAATACCCTGAGTCGGTATCTAGTAGAATCTAGAAAGGTTCACTTAATAGCTGCAAAGCATGTAATGAGGTATCTAAAGGGTACATTAGATTTTGGTCTATACTATCTTGGAAGTCATGAACTTAGATTACATGGTTACTTATAATCTGATTGGGCAGGAAGTGTTTCAGACAGAAAAACTACATCGGGTGGATGTTATGGTCTTGGATCTTCCATGATCACATGGTTCAGCAAGAAACAATCCAGTGTGGCTCTCAGTACTGCTGAAGCAGAATATATAGTTGCCTGCTCTGCCAGTTGTGAAGTAGTATGGCTTCGAAAATTATTATCTGGAGTGTTTGACTTAGAGATGGATCCCACTGTGATCATGTGTGACAATCAAAGTTGTATTAAGATGACAGAAAATCCAGTATTCCACGATAAGTCAAAACACATAGAGATCCGATATTTCTATATACGAGATATTTCATGTGTTTCTTTTGTGTTTATTTCATCTAATTGTGTTCCAAAAGTATTTATGACGATCGCTTGTTTTTATGTGTTTATTGTGGTTAAATGTTGTTCTATGTGGGTTATTTTAGTGATGGCGTTATTCGATATACATATGTTTTGTCAGAAGTTTTCTATTATTCATTTGTTTCTTATGATGATAATATCAATGGATGCATTGACAAGTTCAAGGCTATATCGTCAAGTAAAGGAAAATGGTAATATGAAATAATATGTTAGATGAGTTGTGTTAGGCTTTAGGCATATTGAATATTTTGGTTACCATTTAGTTATGTATGCATTTGTCTTCGATTCCTTAGTAAAGGGTATCATAATGGATAACTATGTTGCTCTTATGATGTTATATAGATGCACTTAAGGTATTGGTAGAAACAATTATTAAACATAGCATAAAGTGGTAATGTTTTTCCTTATATAAAAATGCCTCAAAGGAGTTGCAAACTTATTACTTAAATTGATCTATAAAAGGCCGGTATAAATATTCAGAGTTTTAAGAAATATGCGTAAGTAAGTAAAGAAAGAATGCTTGTTACCGGTATAAATATTCATAGTTTCAAGAAATATGCGTAAGTAAGTAAAGAAAGAATGCTAGTTATGCATAATGATTGTTATTTTTAATCGTTTATCTTTTATTAATGCAAGTACAACAGTCGTTGTAATTATCACGTCTAAATTTCAATGAAATGATATTAATGTTTTATTAAAAGTTTTTAAAAAATTCACCAATTTTACTAACTCTGAAATTTGGGTTCGTGACATTAGTTATTTTACATTCCTTGCAGTTTGCATTGTAACCATTTCGGTGAAGTAATATAAGCTAGTTCATGGCATCCTATTTGCATCTTGTCCATGTGAACGCATGTGATGTGTGTAATGGTTAAGAAAAATCCTTTCTGTATAAGGCGCCTTGTGTCAAGTGGTATTAGAGAGGATAGTATCCTATGATTTGGAGGGATAGCCATATCAAAGTGGGAAGAATCCTACGTGCAGAAGAACATCAATGGTATTGAGCCTGGAAGTGCGTTGAACAACTTCAGGTGAGGTTGGCTAGAGTTGTGCACAACTTGTTGAAGTCCGGTTGGGATTGCACGGATTGGAAGTTTTAGCCGAGGTTGAAAATGGCTCACAGACGCATTAATGTCCGGGGACAAAGAACGCATGGTGCAACAGTCACAGTTGATCGTGATGTGTTCGATGAATGCTTCCGTACAATGTGAACTTTGACAAATGAAGTCGCATCGATCAAAGAAAGACAAAGGCGTGGTTGTGCAGCGACATTGCTAGTTGCTTGGGGCAGTTGCAAAAATGGAGATAAGTGTTTTTATGCCTATATATTTACTTCTGCACTATATTAATTCAATGACTGTTGATATGCTGTATGCATGAGTAATGTGTGTGGATCTTTTAATTCCGCTGTGCATCATTTTCTTGTTTTCCATCTGCACACATATCTTTTAATGATATGGATCTAATGAGTGGGCTGAGTTTTATGCGAAATCCCCAGAGATTGCCATCAGGTACCCTTCCTTGCCTTGGATGGATGGGTGGGTACGTTACAATTTAGTCTTCCATTTTTATTTCCTAAAATATGTAATTGGTGACAAGATTCTAGTCTACACTACTCTAGCATATATTGATGAGGAAGGGGAATTAATACTAGAACTTGAAAAAATCATCGAGAGAAGGATCAAGAAATTACAAAATCAAGCAATTATTGAGTACCTCACAAGTCGAAGAACATCCAATAAAAGAGGAAACATGGTAAGATGAGTTCTTCATGCAGAAACGTCCATGATTAATCAAGTGTTGAGGGAAACAATTGTTTGAAGGGCAGGGGCATGTTAATCCCTATACATTATAACATTGCATTTCTATTATCATATTAGTATTATCTTTATTGGTAGACTAGGACCCTAATTATGTAGGCTCTAGAATGGTAATGGTCCCATATATATATATATATATGTATGTATGTATTTGAAATACATTGTAAATGAGGTTTCCCCTACAAAGAGGCTGGTTATTCATCCTTTTATTGCATTCTTAAAGAGTTGGAAAACTATCTCCTCTTGTTTTATGCTATTTTGGGGAATTTGGTGCATAAAATATACATATGCACTTCAGCTGAAGATTTATTCAGGATCACATTCTCAAATTTCTCTTTTTCCATATATATGATCAAGTTGTAGACATCTTCACAAGGTCCCTTACAGAAGTGCACTTTTCTAAACTTTTATCTATTTTAGGAGTTCAATATTTTTCCATTAAGTAGGGATAATCTCTAATGCCTCCTTCCTTATCCTATTGTGTCTCCTTTGTAAACCCTTTAATCCTATTCCAAGTTGTTCTTAATGGGGGATGTTAGGATATTTAGACACTGAGGATATAGTTAAGATCAACTTGGTCTAAAGTATATTTAGGTAAAGTTTGTTTGGTCGTGATATGTTCTAGACATAGATGTTGGCCACAATTTTTCAAACCCGGGTTTCAACATATAAGACCAAAAAAACCCACAAGTGCCGAAATTTTCAATAATCTACAAGAAGAGTAAGGTCTCACTTTAGACACATGCAGGAAATTATATTGATACCTAAATCAAGGTTGTGCGGGAATAAATGGTTTCTTTCTCCTCAACATGTTAACAGTTCTTTACTCAATTATGCATAAATATTATTATCTTGCTAAAAATCACTCATTGAACTACTAAGCATTAATCATAAATCCAAACTTAAAAATAGTGTGCAAGAACACATATGGGACAACGCCATCATTATATTACTAGCAAAACCTTGGCCACAAAATATACCACTACAAAACTCAGCTCAACAACATAATACTTCTTCATACACCACAACATAGAGTAGCAAGAATAATTTTGATTACAATCCAACACATAAATGAACAATCAGATAGACCCTACTCTATAACCCAACCCTTTACAAAATAGGCCTTATATAGGTTAAGGTTCCCAAAACTATAAACTATTGGTGGTGCACATTTGCTAACTAAACTCAATGGGCAGTGCAACTGAAGTCAGTGCGTATTGCAACAAATCCAAAACTTGGGCACTAATAGGCCCCCAACACTATGTCTTGGCTCATCCCAATCCACTCTTCAATCCTTGAAGCTCACCTATTGGACCGAAGGAAGTACTGTGGTAATTTGTACATTGAAATCAAATACCTACACCTCTAGTTATCCTACTTCCTCTATAAGATGTTAAAAATCAGTGTTGAACTCGACAGTCTTCTCCAATGTTGTAGATTGTGGCTGCGATCACTCAAATTCTCCAAGATCAACAACCTTCTTGGAATTTTCATGCACCTCAGCTACATTCTAATACTGTGTTCTAGAGTTTTTCTGGAGACCTACGATATGTGCAGTTATTTGTTATTGCTTGGTGTGGTTGGTGGCTATCTGCTTCATCAAGACTAAGATTTCCTTCATTGCTTCCATTCGCTCAAACAAAAGTAGACCATTGATTGACTACTTTTTTGGTCTTCACCTAGTATTCAACCATTTTGATATGGTCCTCCTTCTAAGTGACCTATAATGGTTCTTGTAACTATGTCCATCAATTGAAGCTGGTGTTAAAAAACTTTATCATTCCTTGGACTTGGTCCTTATCTCTTTGAGATGTTTCTTTGGCCTATGCGATCTACTTCTTCAGTTAAGCATCCTCTAGAGTTCCTTGGTTTCGAGTTGTTCTTTGAAGACCTTATTTTGGGTGTGCATTCCTCTAATCAGTGTCTTAAATTCCTCACACTGATGCTCAACTAATTTTAGTACAATTATTGTAGATTGTGCTTATGCTCATGTAGTGACATACATATTATCTATTGTTTTTTTCAAGGATGTATGTGCAGCCACTTTGGATGCATGTGTATGTTGTATCCCATTGTATGCATGACTCAAATGTAGTTGGTGTGCACCCATCTCATGTGTCAAGATAACCATATAGTCCTAAATCAGTTGGAATGGTACATGTGACAAGTTGACCTAAAACCCAATAAATATTTTTGCTATGGATGTAAAAGCTTATGCTTCCTTGACTGTAATGACCCTTGGTTCGATTCTCAAAACCTTTTGTTCTGCATCATTCCTCCTTTGATTCTCAACTTCATGCGCCAATTATCATGTAGTGTTTTCAACTTCCATAGTGGAGTCTCCTTAGCTCTCGTTGTCCAACTACAATCAAATTTAAGCTTAACAAGCTGCTTGTCTCAATACAAGTGAAGTACCTACTATGAGTTTAGGTTGAATTTGATTGTACTTATTATCTTTTAGAATGCTAACTCGTATCTAGCCTCCCTTTTCTTCTCAATGAAGGGTTGTGTTTTCTCTCTCTACCACTTTGATGAGGGGGTGTGGTCTGGAAACCTACCTTCATCTTGCTCTTTCTCTTGACATGGATCTTGATGTTCATATGCCTCTTTATCCTATTTCTCCTCAGTATTCGAGGTCAGAAGGAGCTTGCACCTATGCTTCCTCTTCTAAATTCTAGTGCTTCCTAATGTTCCTTCTTGCTCTTTCTTCTTCATATTTTCTTGCAACCTAGGTGAGTTGTTCATCATAGTTCCTTTTATGTTAGTCTTGTTTTTATTTCTCCCCCCCTTAGGGGTGTCCAACATCACAACACTAGAGTCGAGTAAAATATGGTACTCCGACGGCCAGCCCTCCATCCTATCCTTAATGTCTTCTTCATTAATGTAGAAGGACATAATATCTATCCTGTCATCAAGTGTATTTTGTGGTAAGATAAGCATATTGTGCACATCCATGGAAAAGCATATCGTGCATTAATACTTGTCTGTCAAGGAAGAGGGAATCGTCATATTGGTTGGTGACCTCAATTTTAGTTTGTCCTTTGCTGAAATTTGGGGACATGCTACTAGAGTGGATTCCTTATCAATTTCTTTCCTTCAAATTTTACAAAGATCTAATTTTTTGGATGTCATTCCAGTTAAGCTTGATCCTAATTTGATAAATGGGCGAAGCTGTAGGAATGGCATCGGTAATATATTGGATATGTATTTAATTAATGATGCACTTGCTTTATCCTTGCAAAGATATAGATCTTGGGTTATACACTCAAACATTTAAGGTCAATCACCTATTTTCCTTCAACTTGATGGGTTGAAGTCTAGTCTTAGTTATCCATTTAAATTCAATCATACGTGGCTTCAAGATAAGGAATTTTGTTCATTGGTCAAGAAAAAAAATGGAATGCTTTCTCTGCCCCTAAGGAAGCTAATGATATGGAGAGTTTGGTTATTAAACTGAAGCGTGTTAAACAAAAAGTGGTGTTATGGGAAATGATAAAAAGAATAAATCTAAACAAGAATTAATTGAGATTGAAAACTTACTAGAAAAATTTCATGAGTCAAACCCTACTGGAATTTACATTGAGGAAGAGAAGAAGGAATTGTTTAGTCTGGAGAACAAAATATCTTTAATTCTCAAACAAGATGAGAGGACATGGACATTGAAAAGTAGGGATATTTGGGTAGCGCAAGGAGATAATAACACAAAACAATTTCATAGGTATGCTACATTTAGGAGAAATATCAAATCTATCTGGGATCTAAAAGATGGAAATGGGATTCTTATACATTCCCAAAAGGATTTAGAACTTGATGCCAAGGTACATTTTTTCAATCACTTTAAAGAACAAGGGGGCACTGAAATATATTCATAACTTAAATTGATTAAGAACTTCTATTCATTTTTTTTATAAAGAGGAAGGGATTTAGATTGGGTTAGCTATTACATTAGTATCAGTTTAGTGGGTGTTAAATAATTTTGATATGGATAAGAGTCCAATGCCACATGGTTGATCTATGGAACTCTTCATTGATTTTTTGACTTGATGGGTATGGAGCTACTGGAGATGGTGGAAAATTCTAGAGTCGAGGATTATATTTATGGTTCTACCAATGCTACCTTCATTTCTCTCATTCCTAAATTCAGCAAACCCATGGAATTTTCTAATTATAGACCTACTTCTCTCTGCAACCTTGCTTACAAAATCATCTCTAAGATCATATCCAAGAGGTTGAAGCCAAAATTTGTTGAGATGATGACTAAGGAACAATTTGGTCTCTTGGCTAATAGGAAGATTTTGGATGTTGTGGGTGTTACTTAGGTATGTTTACATTCAATAAAGTCAAGAAATTTGGAGGTAGTTATCTTGGAGATGGACCTTTTTAAGGCACATGACTAAGTGAATTGGGTATACTTAAGATTAATCCTTCTTCAAATTGGGATTCCTATTCTAGTGACCAACTAGACTATGGCATGTATATATTCTATACGTTTTTCTATATTGATTAATGGTTCTTTGACGAGTTTCTTTAAATTCTCTAGGGGTCTCAAACAAGGATGTCTACTTTAAACTTTACTATTATTGTTGGTAATTGAAGGCCTAAGTAGGATAATACTGTTGTTACAAAAGCTGAAGGAAAATTGTAGGGTATCAATATATATTTCACTCTTTATATTACTCATTTTTTATTTGTAGATGATGTGGTATTCTTTGGGAAAGGAACTGTGGAGGAATGGACTACTTTTGGTGATCTTATTAAACTATTTTGTGTAGCTTCTAGCATGGAGTGTTGGAATATATTAATTATATTCCTTGGAAGGTAATAATGTCTTTGTATTATGTCAGAATTTATCCACAATCTTATGTAAAAGAGTAATACATTATATACCATATTCATTATGGTAAAGTATTATACTATTATCCATTATTATATAAAGGGATGTTATTATGGAGAATTATAGTATCCCACATGCAATATGTGAGATCAATTCCACCACATATCTTGGTATATAATAGGGTTAATGGAGTCACATCACTATTACAATGACATAGTGAACAACACTTGATACTATTACAACACATTGTATTGTGCTCACAATCTATCTGCTATATTGTATTGGGGTTATTTATAGTTTCTCTCTTGTAAGATTGAAGGAGATTTCTGGAGATAATAGAAGACAACCTTCTCGTGGACGTAGCCCAATTGGGTGATGTAATACCCCAATTTTGAACCTTATGATATACTGGCTTTTAATGTTAATATTGTGTACATGTGATGTATGTTTCCCTAACATGGAGCTCAAGGCCAAGGCCCTGCTAGTGTATGCTCAGATTTTATTTAGAAAGGAAAGTATTTGATATTTTACTACCCATGTGCTATTAAGCCATGAAATATTGTAAATGGATGTAAATATTAATATTTCAATAAAATACCAAAACTGGCTATGGAAGCAACTAATGAGAAGGATCCATGTGTATTCCACTAGGGAGAGGTGAGGGGGTTGTGGGATTGAACCATAGGTTTCCAAATGTCATTTTGAGAACCCATTTGACTTTCCCTGCTGATATTTATTTCAGTTGTAAGAAAGTTGTTGATAAATCAGTCCATTTCTTCAATGGAGCATGGGTAGCCCAAAAATTCGTATGGAAGGTATGGCCTTTGTTTTTCTTGACCCACAAGTCACTCTACCTCATGGGAATGGGTTCTTCCTCATTCCCATTCCATTTTTTATCATCCCGGCATCAGTTTCCATCCATTACGAATGTCCAACAGTAAAAAAAAACCAGAAATCGCAACTATGAATTAACCCACGTTTTGAAGTGCCATAAACTCCCAGAAATTAGTATGGACAGTGAAATCCAACGAGCGATCCATAGATATGAACCTTGGGGAGAAATTGAGAGTATTAAATACCCCTAAATCCATTAGAAAACCCAGTTTTTATAGCCCAAAAATCCAATTACGGGATTGAGTTATTTGGTCACCAAATTGTGAAAATCTGAGTGTGAATGTTTGTGTTGGTTGTGGAGCCAGATCTTCTAGTCTCATAGATGATATTGTATTAGCCGTGTTTGTACCCCAGTCTTATATGATATGTAGGTGGACTGTACAGTCACCCCAGCGGGGGGGGTGTGGGGGGGCATCGCCCCCCCACGGGGTTCCAGGGGGGACCATCCCCCTTGGCTGGGGGGTCTGGGGGCAGCGCCCTCGAGAAATGGGGGTTCGGGGGCAATGCCCCTGAAGAAAATTTTTAGGGTTGTTTTCGCTAGCGGTTTTGCGGGCCCATGGTTTTGGGTATCTCGTGGTATTTTCCCATTGTATTTCCCTTATAAAATAAAGACATTGTAATACGGCTAGGGGATGATGTATTAGGTTTTATGCATTGTAAAGATCTTTGAGATCATGAGAGAGACTGTGAAACAGAGAAGAGGAAGTGTAGCGATTGTGCTGCAGGTTGTATCCCTTCATCTTGATGGACGGTAATAATAATACGGACTGGCAAATTCATTGTGGACGTAGCCCAAGTTGGGTGAACCACGATATATCTGTGTCTCTCTTATAATGTGTATGTGTGATTATATTTGCATTTATGTTTATTGTTATTGCTCTGTGATCCTGTTTTTCTAACAGTTTGAACAAAGGAATGGATGGCTTGATAAACCCAGTGAAGGCTAGAATCTCAAGGAATCAACAGTTGTACCTTTCTATGCGCACCTTGAAGATCACTGGAGGGAAGGGATGCTTGAGGGACTGTGCAGCAGAGAAGGGGACCTTCCTTGTTTTGGGTGTGGTAGGTATTGTTGGTTCCATGGCTGTTGAATTTATTTGAGATTCTTGTAGCTCTGTGGTTAAGCTCACTAGCTTAGCATCATCCTCTTTTGAATCTTGCATGCTTGATAAACCCAACTATGTGTTGGCTTAGCATGACTGTGTGTGTGATACCATGGCTGTGAGTGAGCCTGTTTAGTTCCTCCTTAGTGGATACACAACCCAGCTCGGGGTGATCTCTCAAATGAAAGAATATAGGCTGGACAGAGATCTATGGTTGGGTGGAACGTTGCTCTCACATAGCCACTTGTTTGGGCAGCTTCATCTCAAAGATAAGTATTCTCTGTGGTTTAAATTATGATCATTCGGTGCTTTGTTCTGAATGTTAATTATTCATGTTAATGAAATGAAATGATTATCTTAATATGGTTGATATGAAGTTTGTGCATAGCATGAGAATGGGATTGATTCTATGTATGTTAATTATGTGTTTTGCCATGTTATTAATTGATGTCTATTATTGATATGTTCGATGCATGATGTAGTTGTGTGTGGATAATGTTTATTTCCATGGTGTTTATACTGAGTATGAATCTGCACACATAAGTTTTTATTTCTTATGAATTTGTGAGTGATGTATGGGGTTGAGTTACACAAATAAGCCTCAGATTGTTACTCACATTTCCTCCCTTGCATCAGATTGATGGGAGGGGACGTGACAGGTGAACCACGTATATCTGGTGTATTATTTTCCTTGTTCTCTTTATGTTCTTATTTATGTTGATATGTTATTGATTGCTAAGATAGGTAAGTTATTTTAGCTAGATCTATAGTTCTTACATGGTATCACAGTTGGTTGCTATGATCTAGCACCTTATATAGATTTCAATCAATAACCATTATCATCTAGCAATTGTTTTTTCTTGTATATTTGCTTTCTATCTAGTAGCCATTAGGATTCTCTTCAAATCTGGGCATGATTCTGCAGTTTTTTTATAACCCTAACTTTGTTGTGTAGTTTTTTTTGCAGAAAATTTTCAAGGGTTTCTTGATGTTTTTTTGTAGATCTATATGATTTTTGGATTCTCCTCAAGAAGATCTATATTTTGGTTTTCAGATATGTTGTTTTCATCCAATTTTGGTAGACTTTGTGTAGGTTTCCGTCAGTGGATTAATCGACACTATTTCCATCCTAAAACTAGACATTTGCAACTTTTACTTCGCAGACAACGCATGTAACCATGACTTGCCTTACTACAAACCCACAAGTGTACTGTAGACCCATGACTTTCAGTGTACAATCCTACATGTGCAATGACATACTCGCTCCTTCTCCACTATAAACTCGCGCTTACTTCAGTATACCCACAACCCTCATGTGCAGAGATCGGTGAGTGCTTCGACATAACCGCGACTTCATTGTACAGAAACCCATGAATTTCAGATCTAACCACGAACTTACTGTACATAGACCCGCGAGTATTTGCGAATTTACTGTGGCAGAACCGTGAGTGACTTTCCTTGGAAATTTTTTAAGAGGCCGTAAGTAAAGTTTCTCTATTTTTTCCTATGTTTCTTCAGATCTAAACGGTAAAGTGTATCAGTTTTCTGTTATTCACTTTATTCTCGTCATTTATAACATTTGGGTTTCTTTTCAATATTTCTATCATTATGACTTCAGAAGTATCGTATGTTCCTTAACTTGTTGGTCCTAACTATTTTGCTTGGAAAAGAAAAATGATTGATTTTCTGAAGATTAAGAATCTATGGAGGATTGTTAATGGTGAACACCAAAAACCCGTTGATGCTAAAGATGTGTCTATATGGGAAGATAAATGTGATCAAGCAAGAGGTCTCATTGGTCAAACGGTATCAGACAGTCTTCAGGTAAGTATTGAGGTAGAAGACAACCCGGTTGAGGTATGGAAAATTCTTGCTTCTTTATTTGATAAATATGATGATGCTTCTGCTTATTACCTTGAGAAGAATATTTTTGAGCTAGATCCACTAACTTTGAAAAAGTAGAATTATATATTGTTGAAGTGAAAACTTTAAATGAAAAATTAAATAATTGTCGTAAATATTACAAGAAGACAAACAAAGCTCTTATAATTATTGTAGAACAAAAATAGGCATCTTGTTTTGACATGTTCATCAAAACTAGGAATGGGGCTGTTGAATTGTCTCAAAATACCACGAAACCTACTTTTCATGATTTTTATAAAGGGTTGATAAATGAGCAAGAAAGGTTGATTGTTTCAGGAGAAGTCTCACCTAATAAGGCTCTTATGGCACATAATAAGAATCCTAAGAATTTTTTTAATAATGTTAAAGGTTCTAGTTCAAACACTTCAAATCATACTAATAAATTTGGTCATGCTTCTAATGCACATCATGAAAATAGTAGGAAGAAGAATGTGTATGATCCTTGTACGCAATGTGGTAAAACTAACCATACTGAAAATAATTCCTTTAAAGCAAAACGTTTAATGGATAAGGCTAAAAGGAAAGGTTCTGATTAATCACAAGCAGCTTTATGTCCATGTGTTGTTTCGTCTAGTAGTTATTCTTCTAATGTGGAATAGATAATGGATCCTGGAGCTTATAAACATATGACTGGAAATGATTCTTTATTTACATCTTATGACAATAACAAACACACATCTCAGAAAGTATCTATAGGTGATGGTAAACAACTTTCTGTAATTGGTTCTGGTAATGTTAATATTGCTAATGGTCAACTCGAAGATGTTTTTCATGTTGAACACATGCCCATCAACTTGCTATCGATTTGTCGTGCATGTTAAAAATTATATAAATTTGAATCTTGGCCTGATAAATATTTTCTTAAAGATATCAATCATAATTTTAAAGTAGTTTCTTCTGGTCCTATTGATCATACTGCTAGTTTATATAAACTTGTTGGTTTTAATTCAACTAAAAGACAACCCTTTTATTCCTATGTTGCTCATGCCTATGAAATAAGTAAATTATTGCGTGAAATATTGGGTCATTTGAACTATGGTAAAATGAAAATGTTAACTAAAATGGTACATAGCTTGCCTAATATTTCATCTACTAACAGTGTTTGCGAAGGTTTTGTACTTGGTAAACATCATAGAGAAATGTTTGATAAAGGTAAAGCTTGGCGTGCTAAAGAATCTCTGCAATTAATTCATAGTGACATTTGTTGTCCTCTTGAAGTTCCTTCTATACCTCATGTAGTCGATTTTCTTATTTTTATTGATGACTTTAGTAGAAAATCTGTTCGGATATCCACATCATCTTTTTCAGGATCTTGCATGCAAATTAGGGTTTGCATGCAGAATCTAGGGTTTGCATGCACCTGCATGCACAGGCATGCATCCCAGTCACCAGTTTGATGCCTCCAGCACCTTATCCACTTCATTCTAGCACCTGAAAGCCACCTACCACAGAGTTTTAGCCCTCCTAAGCTGAAAGGCGCCCACTTCTCACCTACTGCCAGAGAAGGGCGCACTTGTTCACCTACCACTGCAGTTTCACTTCAGTTACATTCAGTTAGCTCCGATTCTCCTTGATTTGAGGCTAGTTTCACTCCCGACTGACTGTATCACTTCCGTTGGACCTCCAGTTTGATTAGGTGACTTGTTCTGACTTCAGTTAGCCTCCCATGCGCCCCCACTGAGCCTCCAGATCCTATATCAGTGCTACACACTTCAGTTACACTTATTACACTCAGTTAGACTCAGATTGACAGCTGGATGACTGGTTGTTGTGATTGATGAGCACCACCGATGATTGATGAGGACTCCTAGATAGAGTCAAGCTACTCCATTCTGTAATTCGAATGACCTCCTTAGGCAATTCGAATTGCTCTGTCATTGTGACAGTTTGTATTGTAATTCATTCACCCTTTCTGGGATAGAGAGCACTGCTACATGTTTTGCATAGTTTTGCACCATATTTTCTATGTTCATCTGTTGTGATTGATTTACTTGTTCATTAGATCTGCTGTGACTAATTTTACATGGTATCAGAGCCATTGCAGGGACAAGATCTCTTTTCTACAGGTGTTTATACAAGAAGATTTGACTGAATTGCTAAAAATTGCAAAAGTTTGGCATGAGATATCTCAAGGGCATTCGCTCCTGTGCATGCAAAGCTTGAAAACTATTCCAATACCACTCCAGAAGCTTGAGTTACCACATAATTCCTGGATCTGATACATTGGACCCATTCAACATCGCTTGAAATCCAATCCCAAGTGTGATGCAACTCTCAAAGGGTGGATTGTTCGACCTTATTGTGGTTGTTTTGATGTGATTTGCAGGTTTATTGTCTCCTCCAAGTGCACTCGCTATCTTCTGCATGCAAGCCTTCCTACATCAATTGCATTCGCTATAGTCTGCATGCAAGCTTCCTCTTCATCAGTTGACTCGCTCCTAGCAATGGGATACTCTTCTTCAAAGCCTATCCTCACCCCATTCAATTATTTTGATTGGAAAGATGATATGGAGATCATATTACGTTCAAAAGGTTACTACCGAGTCACTATTGGTCTTGAATTGGAGCCAAGCAATCTATCAGATAGAACCAAACACTACAACAAGCTTGATGAAGCTTATGGTCTTCTTTGCCTCTCCATCTCCAAAGATCTTCACTTCCATCTCAGCGGATTGAAGACTCCAAAAGCCATATGGGAGCAACTTGAAACACTATTCGGTAAGCAGGATGAGCTTAGGGCTTTTCAATTAGAGAATGAATTGATTGGCCTTAATCCTGAGAATTTCGAGACCATCAATGAATTCTTCACAAAATTCAAGAACTTGAACTTGCAATTGAAGAACATTGGTGTTATCAAAGAGGATAAACAGTTGATCCTCTCCATTCTAAGCAAGCTTGGGAAAGATTATTCGGTATTTGTCTCTACTTTCAATTCCGGTCGGCTAACTACCCCAAATTGGAAGATGCCTACCTTGAATGCCTTCATTGAGTCCGTTACAAAAGAGCATGACAAGTTGATTCAAATGGGGTCCATAAGCTCCAAAGATTCAGCCCTATTTGTTCAAGGACCCAAGATCTTGAATGGTAAAGGAAAGCAAAAGAAGGAGAAGCCCAAATTCGAGCCTCACAAGCAAAAAGACAAAGGCAAGCAAACGGATGCACCATCCGGTTCGAAATCCAAGCAAAAGGGCAAAGAAGGTAACCAAAAATCTAAATGTACTTATTGTAACCGTGGCTTTCATCCCGAAAGTTCATGTATGAAGAAGACTATAGATCAAATGGCCCTCCTTTTGGAAAAGAACAACATAACCCTTCCTAACGGTGCAAGGAAGAAGGATCGGAATGACGATCATGAAAGAGGACAAGCACTCATGGCAACGGTTTCGAAGCCCACTACTCTCTTGATAGATTCGGGTGCATCAAATCATATGGCTGCAAATATTGATTCTTTTTCCTCATTCGATCCAAACAGCTCCATCCCCATCCATTTGGGAGATGACTCAAAAATTTCTTCAAAGGGCAAAGGTACGATTCATGTAGAACATGGATGCTTTCAGAATGTTCTCTATGTGCCTTCCTTAGCTTCGAATCTCCTTTCTGTGTATCAAATGACACATACTGGTGAACCAAAGCAAGTTACATTCAGCCCTAATACAGTTGAAATTTCTGATATCAAAAGTGGAAGACTAGTTGCGGTTGGAAAGGCAAACCACACTGCAAAATGCTATGAGTTTTCGCACTTTATTCTGCTTGCAAAGCCCACTGCCCTTCGCACACATGGTAATGAGGTTAGTAGGATTTGGCATGAAAGATTTGGACATCTAAATTATAAGTATTTGCTGCTGCTATCAAATAAATCCATGGTAGATGGGCTTCCACAACTCCGTTCCTCGAAGGGAATATGCACCGGTTGCATTATTGGGAAGCACCCCGAGCACAGATTCGACCGCGGCAAGGCTAGCAGAGCCTCTACTATTTTGGGATTGATCCATTCTGATATCAGTGGTCCGCTGCCCCATATGTCGTTAAATGGTTCAAGGTATGTTTTGACATTTATTGACGATTTTTCCCGCTTTACATGGGTATTCTTTCTCAAAAACAAGTCAGAAGTGCTTGGAAAATTCAAGGATTTTAAGGCTTCTATTGAGACCACCACTGAGAGCAAGATCAAAGCTCTTAGATCTGATAATGGTGGGGAATATATCAAGTCCGAGTTGCTGCAACTTTGTGCCCAAAGCGGAATTAAGATCCAACATACAGTTCCCTACACACCCCAGCAGAACGGTGTAGCGGAAAGGAAAAATCGGTCACTGAAAGAGATGGCTACATGCATGATTGAATCGAAAGGTTTGGCTGCAAATATTTGGGCTGAAGCAATCAATGTTGCTGCATATATACAGAACCGTGTTCCACATTCATCCGTGAAAGGTATGACTCCTTTCGAAGCATTCTTTGGTCACAAACCGGATGTGTCAAATTTGAGAGTTTTTGGCTCTACTGCATGGGCTAGAATTCCTTCTGAGAAGAGACGAGATTTGGATCCACAAAGTATCGAGTGCATATTGATAGGATATGGGGAAGAATCAAAAGCATATAAACTCATGGATATCAGATCTAAAAAGATATTCATAGAGCGCAGTATGCAGTTTGAAGAACCGCTTCAAGAATTGCAACTAGTCGAGGAAAAGACTGTCGATTCACCGCCTTCACCAGAAGAAGATCCGAGCAGCGATAATGAAGGTATGAGTTCTGATATTTCTGATATTGTAGCAGCATATGATGATCATGACATATCAGGTTCAGAATCCAACCATTATGATCCTCCTCAGTTACCAAAGTGGGCCCAAAACACTCTACAATCTGCTGGTTCTAGTCTTGGAAATCCTGCTGATCCGAGACGAACAAGAGGAGACTTTCAAAGAGCAGGTATGGCTCTTTCTATTGCTGATCCATTTCTTCCTGAGATTTTTTATTTGATGGCTGGTTCAGATCCTACATCATACTATTCAGCCCATCGAGATCCGAGATGGAAAAGTGCCATGGACGAAGAGTACAGTTCTCTTCAAAAGAACAACACATGGGAGCTAGTTTCTCTTCCACCTAGAAGAAAATTAGTGAAGTGTAAATGGGTCTACCGTACTAAAGTTGCTGCTGATGGCACTATCAGCAAATATAAGGCAAGGTTGGTGGCAAAAGGTTTTTCCCAAGTCCAAGGAGTGGACTACACAGAGACCTTTGCACCGGTTGCAAAGATGGATTCCATCCGCCTTGTTTTAGCTATTGCCGCATCCAAGCACTGGGAAGTGCACCATATGGATGTGAAGAGTGCATTTTTACATGGAGACCTTGCTGAAGAGGTCTATATGCATCAGCCAGAGGGTTATACATCATATCCATCATTGGTTTGTAGATTGAAGAAATCTTTGTACGGGTTAAAACAGGCCCCAAGAGCTTGGTACGCAAAGATGGACTCCTTCCTTCTTTCTTAGAATTTTCAAAGATGCAAATCTGATCCGAATGTGTATCTTCAGCGAGTTAAAGGTAATTTGTTGGTTATTGTACTTTATGTTGATGATCTGCTTATTACTGGTAGCACACTTACTTCAATAAACAAGCTAAAATCTGCCTTAAATCTAGCTTTTGACATGAGCGATTTGGGCTTGCTGAGTCATTTTTTGGGCTTGGAGATAGCTCAAAATTTTGATGGGATCACTATATCTCAGAAAAAATATGCTTCCGACCTGTTATTGAAGTTTAATATGGCTGAATGTAAGGCATCCCCGTTCCCATTCCTCTTAGGAATCAGTCTTGAGGAGGGAGATTCCACACCGCTTGCAGATTGCAGTATGTATCGACAGTTGATTGGTTCACTACTTTATTTGACACATTCATGGCCTGATATCTCATATGCCATGAGTGCCGTGTCAAGATATATGCAGCATCCACATGAGCTTCATTGGCGAGTAGCCAAGCGGATCTTGCAGTATGTACAAGGTACGAAACAGTTTGGCATACATTATGCTGCAGATTCTGAGCTAGATTTCATTGGTTTTACTGATTCAGATTGGGCAGGTGATAGCATTGATCGGAAGTCCACTTCCGGTTATGTTTTCATGATTGGTCATGGTGCTATTTGCTGGTCCAGCAAAAAGCAAGCATCCATTGCACTTTCTTCAGCAGAGGCAGAGTATCGAGGGGCAGTCAATGCCTGCATTCAGGCAGTTTGGTTGCAGGGTATTCTTTCCAAGTTTGGTTTTGGTGGCACTACTTCGACTGTCCTATTTTGTGACAATCAAAGTGCTATCAAGATCTCCACAGATCCAGTTCAGCGGCAGAGGACCAAACACATTGAGATTCATATGCATTACATTCGACAGTTGGTGCATGACCGCACCATCATTCTGCAATATTGCCCTACTGATGAGCAAATTGCAGACATCTTCACCAAGAGCTTCACTGAGAAGAAGTTCTCTTACCTCCGTTCACTGTTGGGGGTGAGTTCCATCATGGTGGAGACAGATTGATTCATTATTATGCTTTAGCTTGAGGGGGGGCTTTCTTCCCACTGGGTTTTCCCTCTTTCCTCACTTAGTTTATTTTCAGCATTTTTTTGGATTATTGTATTGGGGTGACCTTTGGTCTTAGTTACCAGGGCCCCACATTATTTTTGTTGGCACATCATAGTCTAGCTTGAGGGGGGGTGTTCGGATATCCACATCATCTTTTTCAGGATCTTGCATGCAAATTAGGGTTTGCATGCAGAATCTAGGGTTTGCATGCACCTGCATGCACAGGCATGCATCCCAGTCACCAGTTTGATGCCTCCAGCACCTTATCCACTTCATTCTAGCACCCGGGAGCCACCTACCACAGAGTTTTAGCCCTCCTAAGCTGAAAGGCCCCCACTTCTCACCTACTGCCAGAGAAGGGCGCACTTGTTCACCTACCACTGCAGTTTCACTTCAGTTACATTCAGTTAGCTCCGATTCTCCCTGATTTGAGGCTAGTTTCACTCCCGACTGACTGTATCACTTCCGTTGGACCTCCAGTTTGATTAGGTGACTTGTTCTGACTTCAGTTAGCCTCCCATGCGCCCCCACTGAGCCTCCAAATCCTATATCAGTGCTACACACTTCAGTTACACTTATTACACTCAGTTAGACTCAGATTGACACCTGGATGACTGGTTGTTGTGATTGATGAGCACCACCGATGATTGATGAGGACTCCTAGATAGAGTTAAGCTACTCCATTCTGTAATTCGAATGACCTCCTTAGGAAATTCAAATTGCTCTGTCATTGTGACAGTTTGTATTGTAATTCATTCACCCTTTCTGGGATAGAGAGCACTGCTGCATGTTTTGCACAGTTTTGCACCATATTTTCTATGTTCATCTGTTGTGATTGATTTACTTGTTCATTAGATCTGCTGTGACTAATTTTACAAAATCATGGGTTGTTTTTAAAAAAATAAAAGTGACACTTTTTCTAAATTTCAAGTATTCAAATCCTTGGTTGAAAATGATTTTGGTAAAAAAATGAAGACTTTGAGAACTAATAATGGGGGGGAACTTGTTAAGAAATAATTTGAAGTATTTTCATCTAAACATGGAATTCAAGATCAAAAGACTATTCCTTACACACCTCAACAAAATGGTGTTGCTGAAAGCAAAATCAGAACTTTAGTTGAAATGGCTAGATGTATGCTTTATTCTAAAGGATTACACAAGAAATTTTGGGTTGAAACCATAATTTGTGCTAACTTTATTTTAAATATAGTTCCTACAAAAGTTGTTAAGAATGTTACCCTTGAGGAAAAATGGAATGGTAGAAAACCAAATATTAGTTACTTTAAGGTGTTTGGTTGTAAACGTTGGGATCATATTCTTGATGAAAAATGAAAAAGGTTAGAACCCAAGTCTCACAATTGTATATTTATTGGCTATGTTGAGGATTCCAAGGCTTACAAGTTATTTGATCCTTCTAATCAGAGTGTCATAATCTGAAGAGATGTTCAATTTACTGAAGTCTATCCACCACCTGAGTTAGTACAACCTCATGTTACCCTGAATATTCCATTGTCTATTGTTACTCCTATATCTGTTACCCCTTCCAGCACTGTGCCTGTTGTTGATCTTAGTTCACCCTCTTCTTCAAGTGTTCCACCTGAAAGTCTCAAAGCTCCTGAAGTGACTTATGTTCCTTCTAATCTTCTTGTTTGGGCCTGAAAAACTATTGAATCTGAAGGTAGTGAGATTGGTAACTATTATAGGTCAAATCTATACTTCTCCATCTGTGATTACATTGATTTGTTGATCACACAAAAGGACACTATGGATGGAAGAGCTGGATTGACCTTGGATGAGTTACTGCTAAGATCACACCTCTTTAGCTGAAAATTATATTTTTTCTGCAATCTTCATTATAAGTGTGCTACTCTTGAAACTAGTATCTAATGCACTCAAGATGCCAGTTTCAAGAGTATAAATGAACAGGTGCTCCCCAATATACTTTTTTTGGGGGAGGAGACTAACCATACGAAAAAGAATGCCTTGGAGTCTTCTTTAGGGTTTTTAGACTATCGAAACATGAAAACACTAATGAGCATTCACCTACTCGGCTCGATGTGAAATCCATGAGAAGGTATATAGAGGATTGTTTAAGTTTTTCAGACTCTTTACACAAGAAAAAACCGACGAGCACATACCAACTCGGGCTCGATACTAAAATCCATGAGTAGGTGTACGAAGTTATTGTTTAATTTTTTCAGACTCTCCAAAAAGAAAACACCAGCGAGCATAAACTAATTCAGGCTCGATATTAAAATCTATGGATCAGTGTTATAGAGTATTCATCTATCTTTTCTTCAAACTCTGTAAAAAATGAAGAAAGACTATTGAGTTTGCTTTCTTGGACTCATTAAAACAACAAGAAGGATATTCTTTGATAAAAACAAAAAGAGACGAGAAGGGTATCAGGCATCTTTTTAGTTTCAAAGGAGGCTAGTCAGTCATTTCCTTGAAAACAACACCTATTTGAGTCCATCATTCAGTTGGGTTTCAGTTTTTTACCTTAGGGTGAACTTGATCTCAGATTTTTTTACTCCTCCGATTGGTTATTCTTACAATCATATGGAGAATCTGCTAATGTCTCCTACATTGCAGGTTTATATCATGTTTCCATAATGTTAAAATATGCCTAATTCACTTTGTGTTGTGCTAATTGTTCAAGGATACAGCCTCTGTCGACCATTCTACAGTTACCTTGACTTCATGTGTCGTCCATCTTGGTGTCAATTATGTTTCATCTTATGCTTTTCCTACTCCAAATCAGCTCAAACCTTTGAGTGTTCCTCGTGTTGGATGATGGAGGATGCATTAAGGCATCCCTTCTAGCGGAATTCTTCCCATCAAATTCAACCCATTATGCTATGGGAATGAAGTTTAGAGTTTCAGTTAGTACCTTGGGGATTGCAGTCATCAGTGGAAGTTTCCCTCGCTGTTGAATAATGGGATACATTAATGTCTCCTATTTGATGGGTTCCTCAGGTGTTCGACTTCAAGTCCACTTATTCACACTTGTTGGAACATACTAGGTACCTTGGCCCCAATTATCATTATCGAAGGAATCTCTCTCATTTGTTAACGGTATACATCAATGACCGATAATCAAACGGTACCCCCCATCTTCGACTTCAACTCATTTATTCACATGGATAGGGTTCGTACCTTGGGATGTTTTGGATGAAGACCTTGGGACTTTGATAACATAATCATATTTATGTTATCACCCAAGCTAGGCAAGACTGAGCCACACTCAATTTTGGCTCTACATGAGACATAGATCCAGCTTGTTGTTATGGATATGATATCTTATCTTTGACATGGATCCGGCTTGTTGAGTGCGCTAGATGCCAGTTTCAAGAGTAGCGCATTTATAATGAAGATTGCAGAAAAATTATAATTTTCAGCTAAAGAGGTGTGATCTCAGCAATAACTCATCCAAGGTCATTCCAACTCTTCCATCCATAGTGTCCTTTTGTGTGATCAATAGAGCAATGTGATCATGGACGGAGAAGTGTAGATTTGACCTATAACAATAACAATTCCGATACTTGTAGAACTAGATCTAACTTTTCTCTAATGACCAAATTTTTGGCCACAGACAATCCTACTTCCTATTGTCAAGCTAAGGGTAAGACTCAATGGGAACAAAGGCTATGTCTGTTGAGTATGATTCTCTTATGAAGAACAAGACTTGGTCTCTTGTTCCTCTTCCATCGGGAAATAATTTAGTTGGCTTTAAATGGATTTATAAAACTAATTTTACTGCAAACGGACAGATTGAAAAATATAAAGATATATTAGTTGCAAAAGGTTTTAATCAACTTGAAGGTATTGATTATAATGAAACTTTTTCTCCTATTGCTAAAATGAATACAATAAGAACCATCTTATCTCTTGCTGCATCTTATAAATGGGAAATACATCAAATGGATGTTAAAATGCTTTTTTAAATGGTAATCTTAATGAAGACATTTATATGCAACAACCTCCTAGTTTTATTAATGTTGAATCATCAAGTTTTGTTTGCAAATTACACAAGTTTTTATATGGTCTCAAACAAGCACCTAGGTCTTGGTATGAAAAAATTGATACATATTTCTTGAATAATGGTTTTAAGTGTTGTATATCTGATCCAAATTTGTATGTTAAGAACTTTGGTGATAATATTCTTTTTATTGTGTTATATGTGGATTATCTTATCATTACTGGAAGCCAAGTTGTTTTAATTCAAAGTATGAAAAGTGATCTTCAAAAGCAGTTTGAAATGACTGATCTCAGTATATTGCACTATTTCTTGGGTCTTCACATATGGCATATGGAAGACGGTATTTTTCTCTCTCATCTAAATTATGCTACAGACTTATTGGATCATTTCCATATGAGTGATTGTAAACCTTCTCCTACGCCATTTCAGTCCGGTGTAAAGTTAACAGTTGTGTGTACTACTCCTCTTTTTGATGCTACTCTTTATTGTTAGCTCGTGGGAAGTTTGATATATTTAACTCACAACAGAGCATATCTCTCTTTTGTTGTAAGTATGGTTTATCAGTTCATGTAGAAACCTAATGAAATTCATTGGTAGGAAGCCAAGAGAATTCTGAGATATTTACAGGGGACATTGTACTATGGTGTTTTTTACTCAACTAGTGCTACAATTTCACTTCCTGGATATACAGATTCTGACTGGGCATGTGACGGTTCTGATCGACGATCAACTACTGGTTATATATTTCAACTTGGTTCAGGCCTGATTTCTTGGTCCAACAAGAAGGTGGAGAATATTTTTTTATCTTCACATGACTTAGAGTATAGCACAACCGAAGAGGAAACTAAATAAGTAGTTTGGTTACGACATGTTCTCACTGAGCTTGGTCTGGTTCCAAAATCATCCACTGTGTTGAAATGTGATAATCAAGGTGCAATTCAGCTTGCTTATAATCCGATATATCACTCCAAGGAAATGCATCTCGACCTTGAGGCTCATTACATTCGAGGTCTCGTCGCAGATGGTATTCTTTCTCTTGATTATTGTCCTATCGAGTAGCAGGAAGCCGATATATTCACCAAATCCTTAATAGTAGCGGAGTATGTGCATCTTCGTTCTTTACTTGGGATGCAGGAAGTTGTCATCAAGGGGGAGCAATAATGACTCCTTCCTTCTTTAGTGTTTGTGAGGTATTTTATCCTAGCCATTATTAAGGGGGAGTGTTGGAATATATTAATTATATTCCTTGGAAGGTAATAATGTCTTTGTATTATGTCGAAATTTATCCACAATCTTATGTAAAAGAGTAATACATTATATCCCATATTCTTTATCGTAAAGTATTATATTATTATCAATTATTATATAAAGGGATGTTATTATGGATAATTATATTATCCCACATGCAATATGTGAGAGTAATTCCTCTACATTTCTTGGTATATAATAGGGTCAAGGGAGTCATGTCACTATTACAGTGATATATTGAACAACACATGATACTATTACAACACATTGTATTGTGCTCACAAGCTCTCTGTTATATTGTATTGGGGTTATTTGTATTTTCTCTCTTGTAAGATTGAAGGATATTTCTAGAGATAATAGAAGACAACCTTTCCGTGGACTTAGCCCCATTAGACGAACCACGTATATCTGGTGTATTATTTTCCTTGTTCCCTTTCGGTTCTTATTTATGTTGATATGTTATTGATTGCTAAGATAGGTAAGCTAGTTTAGGTATATCTATAGTTCTGACATGGAGGTGAGTGCCTCAAAGTTTGTCTTCATCAATAATGAAGTATCTAAAAATGATATTTTACAAATTGTTCCCTTTCTACCTTTCTAGGTGACTTATATAACAAATATCTGGGATATTACTTGAAACCAAACTACTACAAAGTTAAAGATTGGATTTTCATTTTTAAAAAGGTGGAAAAGAAGATAGGGAATTGGACATATAGACTCTTTTCACTTGGTGGTTGGCTCACACTGGTAAAATATATGTTGGTTGGCATCGTTGTTTATTGGTTCTCCATGGCACAAGTTCCACAATCCATAATTCAAATTATCATAAAGTTGATGTTTAATTTCCTTTGGTATGGATCTACATTAGGAAACAAAATTCATCTAGTTAAATGGGATAGACCTTCTAAAAAAAAAATTTGGTGGTTAGGATATTAACAACATACATTGGTTTAATACAACTTGTTTTGCAAAGAGTATGTGGTGAGGCTTGTTTCGATCTAGCCTCTGGTGGGATGTGCTACAGGAAAAATATTTAAAGGGTGATACTATCAATTGGAATAGAAACCTTATCAAAAGTTTTATTAGTGTTTCAAATTTCTAGAGTGGTCTTATTTGGTCTTTCTCCTGGATCATTAGAGGTATTTCATGGAAAGTTGGCAATGGTACACAAATTATTGTAAGGATTGATCCTATTATTGGTTTGGAGGAGAATTATGCACTTTATCCATTCATCTTAAATTACCTATATGAATTTGGCTTCCATATTATTGCACACATCCAAAGACTAGAGTGGTTAAGAAAATAAAAATCCTACTGGCTACTTGTATAAGATCTAGGACTTTGTAGTCACTAGGATGATGAATGTAATGCTTATATATTATCACTCATCAAAGTATGGATTAGTCTTGGAGAAAAAGATGATATCTTTGTATGGTCCTTGAATGGTGCTACAGTTCATGTTTGTGCAAAGTCTACTTATTTAGAAATTGCTAAAAGTTTCCCTTTATTAGAAACTAAATGGTGGTTTGGAAGATTGCGGAAATAGCATTTGCCACTGAAGCTTAAATGTTTTCTTTGACTTGGTTTTGAAAATTGATTGTTGACTTGGGAAAATATACTCCGTAGTGGGTGGAATGGTCCAAATATTTCTACTGTATGCAAAGTTGTCATTTACCCTCAACAGTGATCATTGGATCAAGTTCCTAACCCAACCAATCCCTTGGGTTGAGGAGCCAAATTCATTTACTATGGGGTTAATTTTGAATTCCAGGAATTTAACTAATTGGGAGTGTGAATTATTTTTTCCTAATGTTTATTATGAACTTGAAATAATTATTTTTCATCCATTAAATAATTTCATCATAAATAAAAGTGGATAATGATAAACAAGTGTGCCTTAGTGGATGAGGTTGAATTTGGATATGACTTGCAGAACACGTTAGAAGAAAGAATCCAAATCTAGAAAATCAGGAAAATGGAAAGAAAGATGGTGCAAGCCAGAAAAGCAACAAAAACTCAGGAAAAACTGCATAAATTCAAAAGCAGCACAAAAGAAGAACGCGGGACCAAATCGGAAAAGTAGGAAAGTCCATAAAAGCAGGATAAGTTAGAAAAGGCATAAAAAAATAAAGAAAAAAGCAAAAAGCAAAGCTGAAAAGGAGAAAGGAGGAAAGCGAAGAAAAAAGGAAAAGGAAGGAAAGCTAGATTTCCTTATCAACTCATTAGGTCGCATTAGTCAATGAGACTTGCTCCTCAATTCATACTCCATATATAAATAAAGGAGTGCACACCCACTTCACATCTTTTGTCAGTTTGAGTATTGGTTTGAGAGAAATTGTGCCTTAGAGACTTAGGAGATGTGCCCCTAGTCCAAGCTGGGTGATGTCCCCCTACTTCCTATGAGAGGATGAGGGAATTAATACATTGTAAATTTTTTATTTTAGTTCTTGTATCTGATTCAAGTCTGTTTTTAAGCTCAAAATAATTGTTATGAAGTCTATGGTTCGAATCTTCAAGCTTCATGTTGATTTCTAGTGCTAGTTTGTTGTGTTGAGAGGGGAGGATTTATTGTGCTATTTTAATAATTCTATTGGCTTAAATATTATGTAATTATAGTAATTATTATCCTTTGATATCAGTCATAAATTTAATATTACACAGGTCTTAAATATTCTGATATTTCTACACCCCTTCTAGATTTTCCTAGAATTTAACTAGTTTCCAAAATGCATTTGCTAAATGGATGATTCTTGATCCAAATGAAGTAATTATTGTTCCTGTAGTTGTTTAATATTTCATATGAATTATTCCAAGTCTCAAATCAGAATTTAGTGAGCCTTCATTGACTTTTTGGAAGTCCTTAATTCTAATTGGTTGTGCAATCCTAATAGGCAATTTTCATTGTATATTTGTCAGAATTTCTCAAAACCTTCTCTAAATTTATGGAATTTAAAATGAATTTATATTGAATTTAAATTTATTTTATTTATCCTCCTAAATTCATAATCATTCATCAATATATTCCAATCAATGAATAGTGAAGTACTAGTGCATATGATGGGTGCCTAGTAACATTGTAGTGGTTTTGAACTTTTCTGATTTCAAACCATCAATAGTACAAGTGATTTTTTCAAATGTATTATCAGCTATCATAGTCCTCCTCCCATCCAAAGTGCTTGATTTTTCCTACCTCTAGTAAAACTAGCCCATTGAATCCATTGTTTTTAGTTGAGTCTAGTAGGAGATTGAGTTAATGTATCATCAACCCTAGATGGTACATTACAATGGTATCAGAGCATGGTCCTATGAACCTGATATTGACCTATTTCTATGATTCCAAGAAGATACTTATATTCTAAGAAGAAGGGTCCTCTGTCAGAAGAAGAAGATGGAGAAGAAATAAATTATACTGAATGGAAACTACAAGGAGAGTCAGACATGTCCCACAATGAAGACAAACATGTGTTCAAACTCTTTGTTCAAATCATGATGAAATTATTACAAGACATCTATCACAATATTGTTCAATCCTGAAAAGAGACCAAAGAGTTCTTAGCTCAGCAACTAAGAATCAAGAATGGAGAGGAGAGAAGCAATGGTACCCCACATGGAGAAAGGAAGATCAATGGTGGCTCTATTTTCTCAAGAACTGGACTCACAATCTCCCTGATGAATTCAATATTGAATATCAACCTCACTCCATGCCTACTATGCCCAAGTTTACTGAAAAACAAAGAGAGCAACATGAGGTACGAAATGGAGCTCTTGCTTCACGGGAAGACAAATATGTTGAGTACCTTACACTGAATGAAGAGTGTAGAAGTGATTTACCATTCAAATACTTATGTGATATTCATTACAATACCAACCCAAGAGGAAGCTTTTGGATGCCAAATTAGAACTATTAGCTAATAAATGCTATTGGTAATATTTATTTACCTTATTTTGATGGTTCACTAAAATGCACTACTAACTCTTGGATTCATAAGCTTGATACATATTTTCAATTGAATCCAATGGTTGAGAGAGATGCCATCAAGATGGCTACTCTACACTTAGATGTTGAAGCCAATTCTTGGTGGTTTCACGGCCTAAAAAATCTGGGGCATGACCAAGTAACCACTTATGAAGAGTTCACAAAAAGATTGGCTGAAATATTTGAAGGAAGAGATCCTGAGATCCCCTTCATGGAACTAGCGCATGTGAAGCAGACTGGAACTCCTGAAGCCTACATCTATGAGTTCCAAAAACTAGTTGTCATGGTATTTGATATTTCATAAGCTATGTTGATCTTTTTTTTCATTGAAGGGTTATCATAACCTTTGAAAGGTTTAGTGAAGGCTTACAGACCCTCTAACTTTGGATGATGCACTAAGCAGAACCAAATACTCGTAAGACTCTGTTCCGAGGACTAGATTTCATCATAGGACTATTGGTCCTCCTCAATTCAAGAATCAAAGGCCAGCCATGAAAATTCCTTCTGGAAACTTCAGAAAGGATAACTATTCCCAGGATCAAGATGAATTGAGAAGAAGGAAGTTGTACTTAACATGTAAAGAGCCATGGGTTCCAGGACATAGATGTGCTAAAGTAAAAGCACACTATATTGAATTTTACTCAAAGATCGAAGCTGAGGAGGAAGAAGAAGAGGCCCCAGTATATGCATAAGTGTCTTATGAGACTACAGAAGAAGAACCTACCCCCGAGGTGAGGAATATTGCAGTATTGTCAGGAGATCCTCGCTTCCATACACTTAGATTCAAAGGAGTGGTTAAAGGACAATCAATCAGTGTGTTAGTGGATGGAGGAGAAACACATAAATTCATTAATTCAAATTTGGTTGAAAGGAGGAAGCTACCTATTGAAAAATTTGGAGACTTCACTGTTATCATTCCAGGTAATCATTTTATGGATTGTTCTAGATGGATTCCTAAATTGCAGATTATGATAGGAGAACATGCAATTACAAATATAATGTATGTTGTCAATATGGATGATACTAACATGGTTTTGGGAGTAAAATAGTTGTATTTAATTGGTAAGCACTAAGTAGACTACCAAATTCGTGAGATGAAATTCAAGGGAGAATATGGAAAGGAGTTAGTGTTGAGTGGGATCAACACCTACCCAAAACAAGTGGTAAGTGCACACAGTATGAGATACATACTAAGGAATGGAGACATTGAATGGGATGAATAATGCCTAATCACCACAAAAGGGAAACCCCTTTGGAAGTATCCCAATATCAAGAAGACATTCAAAAGTTGCCCCAAAAGCATAAGAACGTGTTTGGGGACCTTCCTCATGGTAGGCCACCTGATAGAGGAGTGGAGCAGAGAATTGAGTTGGATATAGGAACCTCACCAATCAAAGTACATCCCTACAAGCACTCAAAAAGATTCAAGTATGAGATAGAGTGAACCATCAAGGAACTACTTGACTTGGGATTCATTAGATAGAGTTCAAGACCTTTTCCCTCATATGTAGTCCTTGTTAATAATAAATATGGGACCATGCGAATATGCATAGACTACATATCTCTCAACAAGAAGACTATCAAGAACATATATCCTATTCCAAGGATTGATGACATTATGGATGAACTCCATGGGGCCAAGTAATTTTCAAATATTGATCTTCGATATGGTTACCATCAAATCAACATGCAGGAAGAAGACATCCAGAAGACAGACTTCTAGTGTCACCATGATCACTTTGAGTTTCTAGTTATGTCTTTCGACCTAACGAATGCGCTTATAAATTTTTAATATTGCATGAATAGAGTGTTTAGCAGGAAGCTCCGTAAGTTTGTACTTGTTTTCTTTTATGATATTTTGATCTATAGTAGAACATGGGCGGAGCATTTGCATCATTTGGATATTGTACTAACAATCTTGGAAAATCAATATTCCTATGCAAAGTTATCCAAGTGTGAGTTTAGAATGACTGAGATTTTGTATATTGGTCATGTGATTGGGAAAGGGGGAGTTAAGGTTCACATGGAGAAGATCCAAGCTTTTATAGATTGGCCAAGTCCTAGAAATCTAATTGAATTGAGAGGTTTTATTGGGTTATGCACTAACTACCAGAATTTTGTCAAAGGATTTTCCAAATTGAAGTCTCCTTTGACAGACCTTTCTAACAACAGAGCTTTCCATTGGTTAGAAGAATCTGAGAAAGAATTCAATAGAATGAAGGAGGTAGTGGGATGTTGTCTTGTTCTTGCACTTCCATATTTTTCTCAACCTTTTGTTCTTGAGTGTGATGATTCAGGGATGGAATTCGATTATTATTGATGCAAAACAAGCACCCCTTGGCCTTTGAGAGAAGAAAGTTGTAGCCCCATGAAATATTATATTCAGTCTATGAAAAGGAGGTGCTATCCATCATTCATACGCTAGTCAAGTTTAGACAATATTTGGTAGCTGGTAAGTTCATTATCAAGGCTGACCAAGATAGTTTGAGACACTTCTTGACCCAAAGAGAGATGAATGATAGGCAACAAAAGTGGGTAAGCAAGGTCCAAGTGTAACCTACCTAGTACTTGAAACATTTTATGTTTGTGGAAAAACATTACTTTAACTTTTATTGTAAATTTTTATGATAATGACCAAGGATGGTCAAGGATGACTGTAAATGAATAATAATATTATTTAATAAATTAAAATAGGAGACACTCCCCCAAAGATACTATTAAAGAGTTTTCACTGACCCACTAGGAGGAATGAAACTGGTGTAGAAAGAAATGGACAAGTGGCAGCATCTGCACTCACTTACTAGCTATTGCAGGGGGGAACTTCCCTAAAAATGTATTCATGTTCCCCAAGGATGGTGGAACTGAGCAGGTTGATCATTAAATGTGAAACTGACCCAAAAGACCTAGGAAATATTTTATGAGCCATATAATTTAGCAGAGGCTCACAACATTTTCCTTTTGGTGTTAGAACTGATCCCACAAGAGATTCGATGAGGGGAAGCTAGGTAATGAGTTGCAGAGCATGACTATCTTACTGCCGAGATGCAGAGTGTTATGTATGCAAGTATATATGATTGCTAAAGTACGTAAGAGTGATATGTATGCAATTCTTCATGATTGTTGAAGTACATATGAGTGATTTGTATGAAAGTATCCATGATTGTTGAAGTACAAATAGATTTTTTATGCAAGTCTTCTTGATTGCTAAAGTACAAACAAAGTGTCTTGCTTCTACACAATATCTTTGTCTTGGTGGTTCAGTGAACAAGATCGGGGGTCCAAAAGAAAGTGATCTGGGTTGGTTTCTGGAGAAGGTTGGGAGGAACAATCCTCTTTGGGTGTTTGTCCACCCTATCAGTTAACAAGTTCTACTTTGTTTTTATTTTATTTACTTCTAAACTGCTGATCTATTTATGAAAACTGTATTTATATGTTATCATAGTTTTTCAGATGTTTTTTCTAGATATCAGTTAGCTATTGTTAAGATTCAATATGCTAAGACAGAAAATAGCATCATTTCATTCCATTTCACAATAATAGCATATACAGGATCACTGAAGAAACAACAAGCACAACATAAACACAAGAGACACAAATTTATCCTGGGAAACCCTCATGGGGTAGAAAACCCAGTAAAGCTTTCTCAATATAGATGACCAGCAATATACAAAGATGTAACCCTGATCATAAGTTCCTCCTTCTCCATAGCAGACCTCTCCTCCACAAGTGAGCCACTCTCAAGTGAGTGAGTGTGTAAAATGAGGAATACACATCCTCTATTTATACACTACTCCGACTTATCTTTTACACAAAACATGTAGGCTCGTATTTAACCAATGCGTTAAATACCCCACTACAACTAACTGGGTCGACCCCTCTAGGGTGGTCTAATAACCCTTTGACCCACATAACACACATAGGGCCGACCCCCACTAGGGAATTCTAATAACCCAAGTTACCACATTCCGACGGAGGAATAAACATCTCCGGATATACAATAAGATCTTCACGGAGGAATGAAACATCTCTGGAATAATAAAGTACAAATATAATATTCTTTGAAGTTACAATATCTCAACACTCCCCCTTAACGAGAAGGATATTATAACAACATCTGCACGAGCAAGGATTCATTGACATCATACATGATACATCTATAAATCATTGGAAGCTTTCTCAACATCATCAGTAACTCAAGCAGTTACTGGAACATCTTCAATACTGGAATATCAACATCTTCAGTACTGAGTCTTTATCTTCTGCAGCACTCGAACAGCTACAACAACATCAACATCTGGATCCTCACGATCATCAGGATCGTCATCATACGATCATTAACATCGGGATCATCTCGATTTACAGCATCTGGATCATCTCAATATATAGCATCTGGATCATCTCGATCTACAACATTTGGATCATCTCGATCTACAACATCTGGATCATCTCGATCTACAGCATCTGGATCATCTCGATCTACAGCATCTGGATCATCTCCATCTACAGCATCTCGATCATCTTGATCTATAGCATCTGGATCATCACGATGTACAACATCTGAATCTACAACATCTATATCATCTCGATCTACAGCATCTGGATCATCTCGATCTATAGCATCTGGATCATCACGATGTACAGCATCTGAATCTACAACATCTAGATCATCTCGATCTACAACATCTGGATCATCTGTATTAGTATCCACACCAATACATCTATCATCAAAACATGTATTCTTACTAATACATCTATCATCAAAACATGTATTCTCACTAATACATCTATTATCAAAAGCATGCATTCTCACTAATACATGTATCATCAAAAGCATGTATTCTCACTAATACATGTATCATCAAAAGCATGTATTCTCACTAATACATCTATCATAAAAAGCATGTATTCTCACTAATACTGTAATGCCCCTAGACTTTTCTAGACATTGAGGGCACCTGCTGAGTGACCCGGCCGATTGAAACATTAATTAAATAACCTTTTGGCCTTATTTTTGAGTATGTGTATATGAACTGTTGATGTAAATGAATAATTGCATATGTTAAACGATTAGCTATGACTATGGAAAATTATGTTGATAGATAATGCTTAAACGACTAGCTATACGGTGATCATGTAATTGTCGACGAAATGTATATTTGATTGGATGAATGAACAGTTTGAATAAATCATAAATGTTTAACAATACTAGATTTAGAAATCAGATGATGATTATTGAGAACAATGCTACTAATAAGTTGTTGTGAGAAGTGTGTGTAGAAACAAGTGAGACGGTTCACCAACGGACACACGAAGGAACATGAAGGGTCGTAGAGTACGGGTAAATCACACACAGGGGGAGCGACGACGATGTCGACTTCCGACAAGAATACCACGCATGAGCAGATAAGCACTGATCCACTTGCTCAAGAGGAATGCGTTAGGGCGTACGAAGTGGGCCACGACGGAGCTGGTCACGTACGAGTTGAGGGGCGCGCAGTGAGAATGGACTCACTCCTCAGCGCCATTAGTCCCTAGATAGCATGTAGACGGAGGATGGATGGTAACGATTCCTAAAATCCCTACAAGAGTTCCCGCAAGTCAAAACGGAAAGATGGTGGCAGAAGGACCCGACGATGCGGTACCCTATCGAGAACGGAAAGAATGGACGCAAGGACCCAACGATGTGGTACCATGCCAAGGAATGAAAACCATGGATGACTGGACCCAACGGAGTGGTGCCATGTCAGGGAATTGAAATTAAGGAACGGGGAAGCCCAACGGCGTGGCACCGGGGTCCTAGTGAAAATAATTGTTAAACTTAACTACATAAAAACATATAAGTTTGCACCTAGAACATTACTTAGAAATGCATTTGAATACTTTAGGCATTTGCACATAAGTGATTACCTTGGCATTTAAATAATATTAAGTGTTATTTAGGCATTTGCACATAAAAGAATATTTTGAGCATTTAAAATAATGTAAATCCTTATTTTAGGAGCAAAGTAGAATCATAAGCATGGACACCTAGTCAACTCCACTTACACCTCAAAACTAGGAGTTAAGTAAAATATCTAGGGGACAAACATGAGCAATCTTAGGAATGATGGTGCAACTCCTAGAAAAACTGACACATGGATGGGTGAGTATTATTAATTTGGAAATTTAATAAAATATCTATTTTTGCATTAAGCGACATGTGTCGCATGGAATGTTCCTTTAAAAGGAAGGCTTTGGGAATGGGTAAAGGACCCAGACCCTGGATGACTATCATAATTTTGAGTTACCTCATGACTTGTTGCTATTGATGGTTTGGCTGGAAACTTTGGTGGGGGGGAATCCCAAGCTGAGTTTCCCAATTGAGTGTGTGAGCTCTACGACCCGAAGCTCGGGGGAGGCCATGCGACTGAAAGCATGAGCCTGTGGTTGGGTGGCGAAGCTAACGGTTGCTTCGCCAATGGTTAAATGAGCTTCTGCTGGAGGGGCACAACGAGCGAAGCGGACGTCAAGGGCAAGCGGGATCGAACTAATGATGACGACTACTCCTCCAGCAACAGATTCAGGTATGGTGTTTTTGTTAGTTCTCGAATTTGTTAAGTTTTATTAATAATTATGCATCATCATGGTTATATTGTGTTTTAAGTTTCTAATCATTTTTAAGTAAGTAAGTCCAAAAGGGGGGGGTCCCTACAAATACATCTATCATCAAAACATAGCAGCATACTCTGCAACACACAAGATCCTATTACGGGATGATCAGTCCCTCTTAGTTTAAGACATCTCTCATGTCTATGGATGATGTAATCCAGATCAACTTACAGGATGATCAATCCTTATCCTTTTAAGATAACTCACCATGTCTAGGGATGATGCAATCCCGAATCAACTTACAGGATGATTAGTCCTTATCACTTTAAGACACCTCACCATATCTAGGGACAATGCAATCCCAATCTACTTATAGGATGATTAGTCCTTATCACTTTAAGACACCTCACCATGTCTAGGGATGATGCAATCCCAATCTACTTACAGGATGATTAGTCCTTATCACTTTAAGACACCTTACCATGTCTAGGGACGATGCAATCCCAATCTACTTACAGGATGATTAGTCCTTATCACTTTAAGAAACCTCACCATGTCTAGGGATGATGCAATCCCAATCTACTTACAGGATGATTAGTCCTTATCACTTTAAGACACCTCACCATGTCTAGGGACGATGCAATCCCAATCTACTTACAGGATGATTAGTCCTTATCACTTTAAGAGAAGTCTCATGTCTAGGGACGATGCAATCCCAATCTACTTACAGGATGATTAGTCCTTATCACATTAAGACAAGTCTCATGTCTAGGGACGATGCAATCCCATCACGTACATTTTGAACCCAGTTCATGGACGATACAGTCCTCATGTACATTCTGAACCCAGTTCATGGACGATGCAGTCCTCACGTACATTTTGAACCCAGTTCATGGACGATGCAGTCCTCACGTACATTTTGAACCCAGTTCATGGACGATGTAGTCCTCACGTACATTTTGAACCCAGTTCATGGACGATGCAGTCCTCACGTACATTTTGAACCCAGTTCATGGACGATGCAGTCCTCACGTACATTTTGAACCCAGTTCATCGACAATGCAGTCCTCACGTACATTTTGAACCCAGTTCATGGACGATGCAGTCCTCACGTACATTTTGAACCCAGTTCATGGACGATGCAGTCCTCACGTACATTTTGACCCTAGTTCAGGGATGATGCAGTCCTATCTTCAATTTTTGGAGACATCAGTCTATGGCTCAATTCTGGGACCGAGGTCCGGGGAAGATGGAATCCCCTACCTGTTCATTCAGGACTTCATTCTCGGAGACATCATGTCTATGGCTCTCTTTAGGACTGAAGTCCAGGGATGATCCAATCCTCTCATGTCCACCAAGGACTTCATTTTCGAAGTCATACATCTACGGCTCTCTTTAGAACAAGTGTTCAAGGATGATACAATCCCTCTTCTTTCTCGGAGACACTTGTCTACGACTCACTTTATAACTTGTGTTCAAGGATGATGCAATCCTCACATGTCCACCAAGGACTTCATTCTCGAAGACATACGTCTACGGCTCTCTTTAGGACTGAAGTCGAGGGATGATCAAATACCCTCATGTCCACCAAGGACTTCATTCTCGAAGACATACGTCTACAGCTCTCTTTTAGAACATGTGTTCAAGGATGATACAATCCCCTTGTCACCTTAGACCCTGTCTAAGGACCATCCACCAACCTCTTTTTCGACATCACCAATATAGGTATCCACATCATCGACCTCATTGTCGATGCGGGCAATCTCATCATAAGTGATCACATCACTCCCCCTTTCGAGGAGGGTCCTTCTGAACTATTTTAAGTTTGTCTCGAAAAACTTTACTTGAGGTAGGGGTTTGGTTAGTACATCGGTAACTTGTTACAAATTCGAACTTTAATTCTTTTCTGCACCATATCTTGTATATAGAAATGTCAGATCTCTATGTGCTTTGACTTATCATGGAATACTAGATTCTCTGCCATTTTGGTACAACTCTGTTTGTCACATAAGATCACAGTTGGGTCCATTCTAAATCCATACCACTTCACAACTAGCAGAGCAAGCAACCATATATTCCGCTTGTGCTAAGAGCCACACTAGATTGCTTCCTTCTAAACCATGAGATCATGGCTGATCCCAGACAGTAACATCCTCTCGATGTGCTCTTCCTGTCTGATACAATTTCTTCCCAATCAACATCTGTGTAGAGAAACCATATTCAACCTTGTAGAAAAGGTTGAGATCCACATCACCCATGGTGATCATTAAGCTCATCAATTGATTATCGATCATGGGAACCCATACAGAACCTGATTCACACTTCTTCTTTAATTACACCATTAAGAGAATGGTATTATCTAGCCACTTAGAGCAAACATCTCATCATGATTCTCTTCCTCTTTCTAAGAGAATCTTCTAGCCACAAGCCTTCTATAGTGTGTTTGATTTGTAAATCCTTTTGTTGAACATCCATCGCTTGTTCAGTGTTCATCTTTCATCATGATCTTTCCTACAAATCAAAATTAAGTACATGATTAGTAATACTTCATAATCATCAAATCATATTGACATGATAACCTATTATGCATACAGATATCATTTACATAGTTATGCAACTATTTTGACCAATACTTTGGCACAACACTTTCCCATATCCTGTATGCATACAGTGGCTATCTAGATGCCTTCCATCTCTACCAGAACATACTATCGAGAGTGTGCACAGCTCTCAGCATGTAAGCAAAGAGGTTTCATTCTAGACAAGCAGCAATGGAATGTTTGTCCAACTTACCAATCATATGCATATTAGTAGCATACTGTTCAATGCTCTATGAATGTTTACACTCAACATGATATATTCTAGGAATAAAAATATGCATACAAGCAATATCATTTACTATTTCAAATAACAACTCAAATACTTATCTTTTATGTTTGTGTGGTTGCCTCCCGCTTGATCTTCTATATGTCTTTTGAACTTCTATTCATTCTGTACCACTGTGCATGCTCAAGTGTGCACTAGTGTCATCCTCATGATCTCATACACAAACATACATTCATTAGTATATTCTCAAAACATTCTAATTCTAAATAATCTTGAATATGTATAGTCATGATCATTAGTATTTAGGGTTTCAAGGAAGTCTTCTTTTCCTCATGCATATTCTTGTTTGATCATAGTACTCTTCTGGTTAATCAAGACAAGACACATAATATGCATAAACCCTTGATTACTAACTTTATGAATAAGCATAACCAATCATACCAGGTATACTTATATAAGGGATCCTAACACAAGGTAAGATTCTAACTTGACATAAGAAAACATACCTGGATTAGTATACCTGCTTAGTTATGTACAACATACCTAAACAATCTCTTCAATGATTTAGAGATCCTGAGCTAGAACCTGCATGTCTCATAGGTTAAGCATAATATAACAAAGTCATACATACCTCGTAAGTAGAACAAAGATTATGGATGAGTCTTTGTCTTCATGTTGTCATGGTCATGGAACTTGATTTGTCTTTTGTGGTGTACCTGTATCTTGTTAGCAGACAACATCAACTTCACACAACACCATAATGCATTAGTACAATCATATAGCCCTAATCAATGAATGTCTTCGATCATTCACATGCATTCATACTGTTACTAGGGTGATAAGACAATTCTAACATTAATCAAGATTGTACTAATAAATAATATGAAGACAAACACATCATGAACTTAATCAAGAATCAGATTTCAAGACATACCTGAATCTCCTTAAGTCATACCTGTCGAGACTTCTTGTAGTCTTCTTATGTAAGGCCTTAGCCTCAAATCCCCCTGAAACTTGATCTGGAGCTTGATTAGGGTTTGCTAGAGAAACCCTAAAAATTCAATCTTTGACTTTCACATTTCTGAATGGATGGAAGGATGTGTCTTGCTAGCATACTTCAATTTTGAAATCTCCAAAATTTGACCCCTCAAAATTGCCTTCGAAACTTCTAGATCTTCTAGACAGGAATCCGAACTAGGGTTTGATGAAGCCCACCCTTCTGTCCAATCAAAAGGTTCAATCCAAGGCTCTAAACTCTTATTTTTCTGAGGAGCTTCCAGCCGTGGTTACAGACTTCAAAAATTCCAACTTTTGTTGAAGCCCTAATTTTCCGTCTTTCCAATCAAAATCCCGAACTGGGGTTTGATCAAGCCCGGTCTTCTACCCAACGAAAAAATTCGATCTTGGTCTCTAAATTTTGATTTTCTTGAGTAGCATTTAGCCATGGATTCTTATTCCAAAAATTCTAACTTTCCCCGAAACCCTAAATTCTGGAAGCCATGAATGAAGGTGCTCCAAAAATACTTCTGTTTTGACAGAAATATATACCTGATTGTTTCTGCTATAACTCCAAACTTTTTGCTCCACAGGGTCTAAAAACATTTTTTGTGGTATCCTGACCTATCATCTTTCCATCCTGACAGGTCTGACCTTAATTGGATTTTCTGAGAGAGAGTTATGCCAAGTGTCACAACGTGACCTGTTTATGGGATAAAACAGGAGAGCGAACTTGTATGGCGTGCAACGTGTCACTGGTTCAACTTCGGCCTTTGAAAAAGTTTCATGAGATAGTAAAGTCTGTGTACCACCTGTCACATTTTACGAAATTTCATTTGGAGCTTCCTAGCCCCAGTTATGCCAAGTGTCGCAACGTGACCTGTTTATGGGATAAAACAGGAGAGCGAACTTGTACGGCATGCCACATGTCACTGGTTCAACTTCGGCCTCTAAAAAATGTTTTCTGAGATAGTTAAACTTTTAAGATCCCGAACCTTCGCATAAATGGATTTATAGCGAAAGTTCCACGATGACCGGTTTTTGCTATGTAAAACCCAAACCTTCAAATTGTCGCAAGTGAAGCAAGTGTCGTAAGTGCCATACATTGCCTTCCTTCAGGTTAGCTCTGATACCATGTTAAGATTCAATATGCTAAGACATAAAATAGCATCATTTCATTCCATTTCACAATAATAGCATATACAGGATCACTGAAGAAACAACAAGCACAACATAAACACAAGAGACACAAATTTATCCTAGGAAACGCTCATGGGGTAGAAAACCCAGTAAAGCTTCCTCAATCTAGATGACCAGCAATATACAAAGATGTAACCCTGATCATAAGTTCCTCCTTCTCCATAGCAGACCTCTCCTCCACAAGTGAGCCACTCTCAAGTGAGTGAGTGTGTAAAATGAGGAATACACCTCCTCTATTTATACACTACTCCGACTTATCTTTTACACAAAACATGTAGGCTCGTATTTAACCAATGGGTTAAATACCCCACTACAACTAACTGGGCTGACCCCTCTAGGGTGGTCTAATAACCCTTTGGCCCACATAACACACATAGGGTCGACCCCCACTAGGGAAGTCTAATAACCCAAGTTACCACATTCCGACGGAGGAATAAACATCTCCGGATATACATTAAGATCTTCATGGAGGAATGAAACATCTCCGGAATAATAAACTTACGAATATAATATTCTTTGAAGTTACAATATCTCAACAGCTGTTAGAAGTGATAGGTTACAGAACTGATAAATTATTTCTGTATAATGAATGGATGAATAAATATTAGAGGAATATAGAATGATGATTATAAATTTCTTCCTGTATTTTTCCTTTCACTTTCGTCATGTACTCTAGTACAAGAAGATGTTTAATTAACGTAGATTAGAAATGATTTTAATGCTATGATTAGAATAATGATCTTCTATTTAAATACCAAGTATAGATATCTTCATAAAATTCCTATTGTAATAGCATCCAGAACTTATTAGTTCGAGAGGCTATCTCAGTTTTTCATTTAAGATAGTAGATAGTAGTAAAAACCAACACAGAATAGAAGAGATTATCATAAAAAGGAATATTGTTCTCTTTATTATTGATATATTCAATGCATATTGTTGATCATCTATAAACAAGTTGATATTGAAAAACCTAGCTGTAAAGTCCACATTAACTCATCATAGATTTTTACACAGTAAATATATTTATAAAACCTGGATAAGTAAATAATTCTAGTTATGCTATTATTTATACGTAGATAGGTTATATTGCATATAAACTATAAAGATTTACAATATTGATTCATAGAGAAATTACAATCAATTAAATAGAGTACTATACTATCACAATATATATAGGATCATTATGAATAAACGAGTATAATGTACAGAATTCATATCAAAACTTTATAGAAATAATATCTTTAGAAATCCCTAGATAAACCCTATAGGTATAGAACTTCATAAAAGAATATGGTATATAAATACAAATTGAAACAAAGTTCTTAAACCCTGGAAACACATTCACATGAACATTAATACAACTGATAAATTATATTATGAAATTATTGTGAAACTACTTGATATGCCCATAAAGGATCAACACGCATTATACATTCATAATCAAATATCATATCCAGTTCAAAGAATAGCTCAAGGTAGAACCCTGTAACGAGTTTACAACTTATAACAATATTCACTTTGTCAAGAGTCGAAACCCTGTAGTCATCACGCATTATTAATTAGTCATAAAAACATATTCAATAGGCTAACACTAGAATAATCCTGTAATGAGGGTTCGAGACCCGTAAGGGCTCATCCTAAAAGTATTAAATTTATGATCCAGGTTAATACAGCCTAGGGTTTGTCAACCAAAATTTCATACAGTTGATCCTTGCATTAATATGCAAACTATAAACAGTAAAAACCAAATAAATTTCTAATACAGTCGAAGAAAGTGTAGTAATACAAAATGCATCCAGTACAGAGCTCGATGACATCTATGGATGCATAATTGCCATCATTTAGACAATAGTTCATTTAAAGGACAAAGGTTCGAGTCTCAAGAGAGAGCTCAATCGGTCTTAACAACTACACAGTATAAATATTATAAATACCAAATTTCATTACAAGGCAGGGTTTAGGATTTAACCTTATAGAAATCAACCATTTCAAAACCGAGAAACCATACTTAACATTGCTTCATAATTTACGAAGAAGGGCTTGGAATCAAACAAAATTGTTGACCAAAAAAAAATCAATAAACTGTAAAGGAGGCCGATCACAACAACACTGATAACATTCAAAACAAGTATCGAAATCGGTAACTATTTTCTTTCCATAAAATGAGTATAATGCAGTGAGCATTGCTCCGGGTTTCCAGAATGGTACCCAAAAACAAAACAAACGCAAGTTTTAAAATTTCCTTTACAAAACAATGGTTGAAACCCTAGCATCTGCTTTTAGACATAAGACAATAGCAATGCCATTACAAGAAATGCTATAATATCTCATGCTTGTAGACAAACAAGAAAACCATCGTTGTATTTAAACATTGTTGACAGAGGTCACTTTCATGGATGGGCCTGAAGCTTACCATGGTTCCCAACAAATGGAGTAGGTTATCCTTTTTCCCAAGCTATCGCCGAGATCCAATACAAGACCTGGAATGGGCAGAAAAACCCTGACAAACAAGAAAGCGAGCGGTTAAACATTGTTTAAACTAAGTATGAAGAATTTTAGTTAAATAAATATAACACATAAAAGTATTAAGAGTTGTAGAACCTTACCCTCAATAATCTCAAACTCAGCTGAGAGCTTCCAGAAGTAGGCTGGTTGAAATCTAAGTGACAAGAACCGTAAAATGTAACCATATCAACAAAGGCCACGATGGTATCTTAATAATAATCACCTCTGCGAATGAGTCTAAACCAAGTCTACATTCCAGTGGCTCATAGCCATTGTGGCCGAGAGAGCATGTCTCTCTAGCACTCCGAAAAACACAGTGAAATGCCAAAGACCAAAACCCTTAGCACATGGATAGGATTTTCCCTATATATGGTGTTACTCCCAAGTCAATCACGTGGGTTCATTTATTGCATGAACTGTCAACCACCACCTTTTAAATTTAAAACCCCATTTCTATAGTTTACGCCATCATTTGCATGGTAGTTTAAATACTTTGACCTTTGAACTATTTTTATATAGTTTGGGTCACAAACTTTTAATACCATCGAGATTTTCCTAGGAACCATGAAACCCTTGGGTAGTAAGTTAACCAACTAATATATGTGTAATGTAAATCAACTAGAGGAACGAGAATTTATCACCATTGAGTTTTTGTTAGAGTCTCCAACTCCTTAGTCGAGTTTGGACTAAAGTCTCATAATGATAATCTAACCAATAAAGAGTAAGAAGTTGCTTGTCACCATAATAACCTCAATATCAATACATTCTCTATAGATGCGTGTTCTCACCTATAATCTAGACACAATGGAAGCATGAATTAGCGTAAAGCTAAGTAAGCTTTGGGCGTCACAAGGAACCCCCTTCAATAAAGAAAAGCATGTTCAGTATTAACAACATAATTATAATTACAATTTTCATATTACGGCACAAGGGATAACAATTTAATTATCAACCATTGTCATAAGCATTAAATCATCATATTAAACGCAGACAAACGAAGTTTATATTCGATGGTCAAGACATATTAAATTAAACAATAAATCTTGTAATTTAGTGTCGTCATTACGAATTGTAGTTAAACAGTTAACAAGGAGATTAACATTCCAAAATTATACTTTCTGTAGATTAAATTATAGTATTTATACTACACATAATTTTTTTTAATTTTTATGAATTTTGGAGGTGTTACATGTCAGAGCGCAAGTTAAAACACTAGGCCTGAAAGTGGCTCAACTCGCGCAATTGAAAATTTAAACAAAAAACACAGTTATTGATTTTTGTTTTAATTTGTTTATGTACATGACATTTGGTACCTAATTTGCAAGTATGGAAGGACCAGAAGAATTTGCTGAGGATAGATCCCAGCATAGTAATCAAAATAATAATGAACATTAACATGTTAACAAAGAAAATATTTACGTAGAATTAAACAATAATTCATGTGAACTTCTTCGTAAAGTTAAAGATTTAAAAGCTTAAATGAAAACTGTTAAGGAAGAGAATGAAAGAATTTTAAAAACCCAAGAAGAACTAGATCAAATTTTATTGGATAAATATCATAATGACGAAAAAGATAAAAGAATAGAATTTAATTATGAATATGGAACCATGTCCTACCAACACAAAGGTAAGAAGTTAAAATTCTCTAATCATGATAGTAGCTCTTCTTATGAAATTAATGTTAAAATACATAGAAAGAAACACAAGTATTCCAGTGATAATAGTGAAAGTGACTACAGACCAAAAAGGAGGAATTATAAACCATATGAACATATTTCAGGGGAGTTCAAGAAGATAAAACCCCCAATGTTTAACAGTGAAAATGAAAAGGGAGAAGCAGTTGAAGCATGGTTGTCAGGTATGAAGAAATAATTTCACATTTATGATTATTCATATAAGCTGAAAGCTAAGATGGCAATTTATAATGTGACTGGGAAAGCGGATATTTGGTTGCAGGATATAAAAAGAGTAAAAAGCATTAAAGAAAGGAGTGTAACTTGGAGTACATTTAAGAAATATTTTAAGAAGAAGTTTCTATCTGAACAGTACTACGAAGAAAAAGAAAAAAAGTTTTATGATTTAAAACTAGGCTCTATGAACATGAAAGAGTTAAGCAGTAAATTCCCAAGTCTATTAAGATATGTACCTTACGTTGTGGACGAAAAACCTAAAATACAAAGATTTGTGAGTTGCTTACTTTTTAATATCAAAGACAGAATTGAGTACGGCAACCTTAAGACTCTGGAAGAAACTATGAGACAAGAAAACTTATGTTTTGAACATAATAGAAAAAGAGAAGGAGAGAAGGTGTATCTAGATGGAAGAGTAATAAACCAAGTAATTTCGAACAAAGAAGGAAATTTTTTTAATTTAATAGGAACAATGGAAATAACAAGCGAAATTTTCCTAACATAAATTTTCAAGGAAATAATATTAAAATCCATACACCATAAAATTTTACAGCTACAAGAAACATGCCTAATAGTGCTAGAAATAATGAACAAAAAAGCACCTATTAAATGTTATGAATGTCAAGGACTACATTATTCAATAAACAGTCCTAACAAGAAAAGAACTGTCAGCAACATCCATACAGTGTAGGAAGAACCAACAGTTGGTGACTTAGCGAGGGAAATGCTCAGGATCAATGCAGCCTTGGAAAATCGACAATTTGTTCATCAAACTTCAATGGTTGAAATCGAAGGTATGCTACAGAACAAACCCATCTTTATTTTAATTGACCCAAGTGCTAGTTTGAGTTACGTATCACTTGATATAGTAAAAAGTTCTAAATTGAAAGTATAAAAGTTTAATAAATCTTGGTTGGTTCAGTTAGCTACCGAAACCAAAAGGAAGGTAGTTGATTTTGTTAAAAAATGAGATTTGCTTATGAGTTAGTTAAAGACACAAGTAAAGCTGAATGTATTACCATTAGGGTCTTATGATGTCTTAATCGGAATGGATTGGTTGGAAAAGCATATGGTAGTTCTAAATTGTTTTGAAAATAAATTTACATGCTTGAATGATAAAGGAGAAACAATTGTAGTAAAAGGAATCCCTAGAAAAACTTCAGTTAGATAGATTTATGCTTTGCAAGTGAAAAAGGCTGTACAAAAAGGATGTAAAATGTTTGTTGTAAACGTAATTAATGATGAACACACATATAAAGAAGATAAGTTAAAACTTGAAGACATAACAATCCTAACAGACTTTTCAGATGTGTTCCCGGAAGAAATTCCAGGATTACCTCCAAAAAGAGAATTGGACATCACCATTGAGCTAGTGCTTGGTGAGGTACCCAACTCAAAAGCTCCTTACCAGATGAACATCCTAGAGCTTAACGAATTAAAATCATAGTTAGAAGAATTAATTGCTAAAAATTACATAAAACCAAGCGTGTATCCATGGGGAGCACATGCCATCTTCGTTAAAAAGAAGGATGGTACTTTATGTTTATGCATAGACTACTGTCAGTTAAATAAAATGATGATTAAAAATAGATATCCCTTTCCCCGCATAGATTATTTGTTTGATAAAGTACGCGGAGCGACGATATTTTCGGAAATAGACTGGAGATCTGGATATCATCAAGTCATAATTAAAGACAAAGACATCTTTAAAACTGCTTTTAGAACCCATTATAGGAATTATGAATTTATAGTTATGCCTTTTGGGCTAACTAATGCTCCAACAGTTTTCATGTGTCTAATGAATAATGTTTTACATAAGTATTTGGATAAATTTGTAATTGTTTTCATTGACGAAATTTTAATTTATTCAAAGACTAAGGAAGAACATGATGAACACTTACGGATAATTTTACAAGTCTTAAGAGAACATCAACTGTATGCTAAATTCAGTAAGTGTGAATTTTTCAAATATAAAATACAATATTTGGTTCATGTGATATCTAAGGATGGAATCTCAGTTGAACCTGATAAAATAAGAGCAATTAATGAATGGCCTGTCCTGAAAGATGTAACCGGTGTACGATCATTCATGGGAATCATAAGTTACTACCAGAAGTTTATAGAAGGATTTTCAAGAATTGCAAATCCCATAACCTCTTTTCAGAAAAAGGGAAAGAAATTTGTTTGGGATCAAAAGTGTGAAGAAAGTTTTAAGAATTTGAAAGAACTATTAACTACAACACCTATTCTAAAAATTGCAGAACTAAACAAGGACTTTGTTGTATGCACTGGTGCATGCAATGATGGACATGGCAGAGTATTAACACAAGAAGGTCATGTAATAGCGTATCAATCAAGAAAGATAAAAATTCACAAAAAGAACTACACTACCTACGATTTATAGTTGGCTATCGTGATACATGCTTTAAAGATGTGGCGCCATCATCTAATTAGTATAAATTTTTCATTAATGACAGATAATAAAGGTCTAAAATATTTGTTGGATCAACCAAATATGAACTCAAGGAAAGCTAGGTGGTTAGCTTTCCTTAGCGAATATGATTTCGAGATACAACACATAAAAGGTAAAGAAAATAAAGTGGCTAATGCCTTAAGCAGAAATGCAAAACTAAATTTCATGGCAGCAATCAACACTTATAATTTAACAGATTTAGAAAATCAACTTGAAGAAGGAATAAAAGTGGATAAAAATTATCAGAAATTACAGGAAAAAGTTGTAGAAAATAATTTTGAAAATTTAATGACAGATTACAATTTAAATGAAAAGAGCTTAATGCTATATAAAAATAGACTTTATGTGCCTAATGTACTTGAAATTAAGATGTTGATTTTAAATGAAGTACATAAAAGTTCTTATTCAGGACACCCTGGTTACCAAAAGATGATAACAATGTTAAGAAAAGATTACCTTTGGCCGAATATGAAGAATGAGGTGGCTGAATACATAGCTAGGTGCTTTGAATGTTAGCAAGTTAACGCTGAGCATCAACACCCAGCTGGTTTATTACAGCCATTACCAATTCCAGAGTGGAAGTGGGAAACTATTAGCATTGATTTTCTAACCGGTTTGCCTAAAAATTAGAAGCAGAATGATTCAATAATGGTAGTAGTAGATAAGCTTAGCAAAGCAGCTCATTTTATACCCGTCAAAACTAATTTTAAAGCTGCCAACATTGTTGATGTGTTTATGAAGCAAGTTTTTCGTTTGCATGAAATCCCTAAAGTAATAATTTATGACCGAGATTCTAAATTTACTAGAAATTTTTGGAAATCGTTGTTTAAAGGTTTGGATACTAAATTAAATTTCAGTACATCTTTTTATCTGCAAACTGATGGACAAACTAAAAGAGTAAATCATATTCTAGAAGATATGTTAAGAATGTATGTTAAAAATCATCCAACTAAATCGGAAGAATATCTGCACTTAGCTGAATTTGCTTATAATAATCACTATCAAACTTCAGCTAAACTTAATCTTTTTGAAATTCTATATGGTAGAAAGTGTAATACTCCTATCTCATGGAGTAATCAAGTTGATAGATTGATGTTAGGACCTTAATTATTGAAAGAGATGGAACTAACAATGAAGTAGGTACAAAGAAATTTTAAAATTGCACAAGATAAAAAAAATAGTCATGCTGTTCTAAAAAGAATTGAGAAAGAATTCCAAGTAGGTGAGCATGTTTTTGTCAAGGTAAAACCCAAGAAAAGCTCTTTTAAGCTTGGGAGTTGTGCTAAATTAGCATCCAAATATTGTGGACCATTTGAAATACTATCAACAATTGGACCAATGGCATATTAGTTAGCCTTACCACCTAATCTGAAAATACATAATGTATTTCATATTTCTATTTTGAAAAAGTATGTACATGATGCTACTCATGTAATTGATTGGCATGAAATACATGTGGAACCAGTAGGAGAATTTCAGGTGGAACCGGATGTATCCTTGACAAGAGGGAAATTTTACTCTGGAATCACACCAATAGACAGGTAAAGGTGCAATGGAAGCACCTTAGTCCAGATGAAGCAACCTGGGAATTGGAAATTTATATGCGGGAAACATATCCAATTCTGTTCTAGGAAGACTCTGATGATGAATAAGCAACATCGAGGACGATCTTGAACTTAAGAGGGGGTTTTTGTAACCCTACCTAGTACTTGAAACATTATATGTTTTGTGGAAAAACATTATTTTAACTTTTATTGTAAAGTTTTATGATAATGACCAAGGATGGTCAATGATGACTGTAAATTAATAATATTATTATTTAATAAATTAAAATTGGAGACACTCACCCAAAGAGACTGTTGAAGAGTCTTTGCTGACCCACTAGGAGGAATGAAACTAGTGTAGAAGGTAGTGGACAAGTGGTAGCATCTGCACTCACTTACTAGTTGTTGTAGGGGGAAACTTCCCTAAAAATGTGGTCATGTTCCTCAAGGATAGTGGAACTGAGCAGGTGGCTCATTAAATGTGAAACTGACCCAAAAGACCCAGTAAATCTTTTATAAGCCATCGATTTGAGCAGACGCTCACAACTTTTTCCTTGTGGTGTTAGAATTGAGCCCACAAGAGATTCGATGAGGGGAAGCTAGGTAATGAGTTACATAGTAAGACTATATTACTGCCAAGTTACAGAGTGTTATGTAAGCAAGTCTATATGATTGTTGAAGTACATAAGAGTGATATGTATGCAAGTCTTGATGATTGTTGAAGTACATATGAGTGATTTGTATGCAAGTCTCCATGATTTTTGAAGTACAAATAGAGTTTGTATGCAAGTATTCTTGATTGTTGAAGTACAAACAGAATGTCTTGCTTCTACACAGTATCTTCATCCTGGTGCTTCAGTGAACAGTCTCGGGGATCCAAAAGCAAGTGATCTTGGCTTCTTTCTATAGAAGGTTGGGATAAACAGTCCTCTTTGGGTGTTTTTCCACCCTATCAGTTAATAGGTTCTACTTTGTTTTTATTTTATTTACTTCTAAGCTGCTAATGTATTTCTGAAAACTATATTTATATGTTATCATAGTTTTTCAGATGTTTTTCCTAGATATCAGTTAGTTGTTAGAAGTTCTAGGTTGCAGAATTGACAAATTATTTCTGTATAATGAATGGATGAATAAATATTAGAGGAATATAGAATGATGATTATAAATTTCTTCCTGTATTTTTCCTCTCACTTTCGTGATGTACTCTAGTACATGAAGATGTTTAATTAACATAGATTAGAAATGATTTCCATGCTGTGATTAGAATAATGATATTCTATTTTTATACCAAGTAGAGATATCTTCATAAAATTCCTACTATAATAATATTCAGAACTTAGTAGTTCCAGAGGCTATCTCTGTTTTTCATTTAAGATAGTAGATAGAAGTAAAAGCCAAGTAACACAGAATAGAAGAGATTATCGTAAAAAGGAATATTGTTCTCTTTATTATTGATATATTCAATGTATATTGTTGATCATCTATAAATAAGTTGATATTGAAAAACCTAGCTGTAAAATCCATATTAACTCATCATAGATTTTTACACAGTAAATATATTTATAAAACCTGGATAAGTAAATAATGTTAATTATGCTATTATTTATACATAGATAGGTTATATTGCACATAAACTAGAAATATTTACAATATTGATTCATAGAGAAATTACAATCAATTAAACAGAGCCTTACACTATCACGATATATATAGGATCATTATGAATAAACGAGTATAATGTACATAATTCATATCAAAGCTTTATAGAAATAAAATCTTTTGAAATCTCTGGATAAACCCTACAGGTATCGAACTTCATAAACAAAGTATGACATATAAATACAAATCGAAACAAAGTTCTTAAACCCTGGAAACACATTCACATAAGCATTAATACAACTAATAAATTATATTATGAAATTCTTCTAAAACTACTCGATATCCCCATAAAGGATCTACACACATTATACATTCATAATCAAATAGCATATCAAGTTCAAAGAATAGCTTTGGGTAGAACTCTGTAACGAGTTTACAACTTATAACAATTTTCACTTTTTCAAGGGTCGAAACCTTGTAGTCATCATGCATTATCAATTAGTCATAAAAACATATTCAATACGCTAACACTATAACAATCCTATAATGAGGGTTCGAGACCTATAAGGGCTCAACCTGAGAGCATTAATTTTATGAACCAAGTTAATACAGCCTAGGGTTTGTCAACCAAAATTTCATACAGTTGATCTCGGCATTAATATGCAAACTATAAACAGTAAAAACCAAATCAATTTCTAATACAGTCGAAGCAAGTGCAGTAATACAAAATGGATCCAGTACAGAGCTCGATGACATCTATGGATGCATCGTTGCCATCATTTAGACAGTAGTTCATTTAAAGGAAAAAGGTTCGAGTCTCAAGAGAGAGCTCAACCGATCGTAATAACTACACAATATAAATATTATAAATACCAAATTTCATTACAAGATGGGGTTTAGGGTTTAACCCTGTAGAAGTCAACCATTTTATAACCAAGCAACCATACTTAACATTGCTTCATAATTTACAAATAAGGGCTTGGACCCAAACAAAATACGTTGACCAAAGTAAAATCAATAAACTATAATGGAGGCCGAGTGCAACAACATTAATAACATTCAAAACAAGTATCGAAACTGTTAGCTATTTTCTTTCCATAAAACGAGTATGATGTTGGAGGAACTTCATCCAGCACTTGCGTGAATAGATTTATGATTGGAGAACATTTTTGTTGGAAGAGACATACTTTGTTATATCTTTATGATGATCACATTCAGGGATGTATGGGTGAGACTTTTTTGAGTCATTTGAAGTCTCCTTGTTTTTTCTGCTCATTATTTGGTTCAGATTTTAGTAGAGATTCTTCATTCACTTCTTGTATGAAAGAATGCATGTCTGAATATTTTGATGCATATCACATCCTTTTGGAGCAGCTTTATAGGACATGGGATCCTCACCTATGTCATTGGATAAGATTTGATTGGTCACTTGAAGCTTGTATGCACTTGGAAAACGGTGGTCTACTTGCTTGGAGGTATAAGCACTTTCATGATTCTTTGATGAAGCACCTCCTTGATATTCATTTTCATTATGTAGTTATGTACATTGATGATATATATTTTGTACTCATGATGTTTGGAAGAATGCATACAAGAAAATGGGATCCAAGAATCCTCTTAAGTAATGGTGTGGGTTGGAGAGCACTCTTAATTATTGGGGTGCAATACAAGCAATGGGACCCTGGAATAATTTTTATCTCATTGGTTTCAAAAATTTTGGGGAAACAAGCAGTATGGGAGATGGATTTCCCCACTTAATAAAGTGATTTTTATCAGAGCAGTGCAGCATCAAGCATGGTGGTTCATCTCTAAAATCTTCATGGAAACTCAAAGACTCAAGGTTGGGCAATTCAATGGCAACTTCAAAGAATTGTACAGAAAGCAAGTTCTTCAACACCCATGTTTAAAATTCCTTGAGGACAAGCAATATTGGGAAGGGATGATTTTTCATGTCCCAAATTTGGCATTGGGTCACAATGGCCTAATCACATTGGCCCTATTCATTAGAGTTTGTCAAATTGATGCTAAAGGTCAAATAATTGCCAAGGAGGAAAATTACTAGTTTCCTAGGTTTGGGGTGGAAGCTTTGGGATTTGGAATAATGGAGATAATAAATGATGTTTGAACATTAGAATGGCATAAATATTTAATAAAGGAGCTAAAAAAATATATACAAGTGAAAACCAAAGTGGCATTTCATCATGAAGACACATGGAGGAAGTGGGACCCACATATGGCTATATTTTCCCACTACACTTGGCATCATTCTCTCACCAATTCGAATTCAAAGTGAATGGTAACATACTTCGGGGAGTCCAAAAGGTATTATTCATTGCATGACTCATCCAAGGTCGAAATATAGAGGAAGAGTAACTCCCATGGAAGAGGAAGAGGCAATTTGGAGCTAGTGAGACACTTGGGCTAGATTCCCTAGCTCTATGACAACAATGATGAAGATGCTATGACACCTATGACACAAATCAGACCTGAAGGCTGACATATGACATATATGACATGTCAGGGCTAAAAATAGACTCCAAGAGGGCGCTCAAGGGTGTTAGGGCAGCTAAGATGCTTCCACATGTGATTTGGTGGAAGTGGGAGACTAGGAATTGGTGTACAAGTGGTGTTCTTTGGAATCTCTTCCCAACTTGAGTTGGCATGAGTCTCTTGGAAGGAATTCGACCCATGGAGGACATTATAAGTTTATAAATGTCAATAACAAAGAATGAAACCAGATTTTGATCATTTGTAGAATTTGCAATTGCATTTGTGTAGAGGGAGAGCTAGTGGATGACTAGTTTCTTGCCTTAGCCAATTTCGAGGGTGAAAGATTCCCATTCAAGTTGGTAATTGGAAAGGCCATTCAGAACTTTCATTTGGAGATTTAATGGAGTATTTATTTGCAGGTGTAAGCTACAGGGCATCTCATGGTTTCTTCTATTGTAGCACATTCTCTCAACCATTTCCAGTTTGGATGGCATATTTTTGATCCTTGAGGGAGGGTGTTTTTGGTGAGCTATTGTACTCTTTGTGGGAGATTCTCATGCCCCATTTCTTTTGTAATATGAATTAAATACTCTGTTCTTCATCTCCAAAAAGTTGCAGGTCGAAATTCCAAGTAGAAATGTATAAATCTCATTTTTAATGGAAGAACAATGCCATTTCCCCACTACCTTGTTGTGAGCCAATGTATTGATGATGATTTCAAATGAATGGATGATTATCTGATGAATTTGTGATTAATGGACTGTCATGGATGTATTTTACAAGTTTCATGTATTGTACTTGAGCATTTGAAGTATTTTTACTCAATTTAATTGGATTGGGAGAATAAATAGTGCCATTTCCCCAAGGGTCGAATTGGTGATTTTTGCAGTTGAATGGGAGAGGGTTGGAACAGATATAATAATAAATTAATGGTGCACATGAGACTTTAATAAAATACTTGATACATTCCCTAACTCTGTTCAAAAATTTGAGTGGGTTCGGAGGCATTTGGGAAGCCATTTTCAGTACTAACCCCAGGGGGATTTGAACCCTAAATTACTAGTAAAATTGCATATTTGGTCCAGAATCTTAAGAGAGTTTGAAGAGGTATTTTGGTGGCAATATATCATCCCTGAACATCATATTCAAGTCCTAATATCATTCATACACCGTCCTTGAATATTTGAAGGCATTTGGAGTCAATTCGAGACCTAGAGACCAATACTAGTCAAAGGGAAATTACTAGTAAAGTTCCCTACATTGGCCAGAATTGAAAGAGGATTTGCAGAAGTATTTTAAAGGTCCAAAATCATCCCTGAAATACATATTTATGTTATAATATCATACATATACCTTCTCAAAAGATTTGGGAGCAATTGGAGCAATTTGGGGACCTAGAGCTCAAAACTAGTCAAAGGTCAAAATAGGGAAAAAAGTGAAAAATTGCCATTTTAATAAAATTCCTAACAAGGGACATTACACAATACTACCATTTGATTTAAGCTTATGTTCAAATAACCATTTACATCCTATGGGTGTTTTTTTCTCTGGTAACTCTGTTAATTCCCAAGTCTGATTCTTCATAATAGAGTTATATTCTTCATTCATAGCTTCAACACATTCTTCTTTATCTTTGGCTTGTTTATAATTCATTGGTTCATTCATTGCATTGGTCATTAAATCATAGTCATCATACCTTGAAGGAGGACAAGTCTATCTTGATGACCTTCTTAGGACTACAATACCTGTATGGGTTCCATCCATTATCCTTCTGCTTTCTGCTGCCTCATCATCTAAACTGATAGAAGAAGTACTCATGCTGCTTTCACTACTTCTTCTACTTTGACTCTGTCCCTGCTCCTTCTGTTGTGGCTGATCCAATTCATGATCTTGAACTATAGAGTTTAATTTAACATATTCATCATTGTTAGCAAGAATCTTTCCTTGGTCAAATTTATCACTTGTATCTGCATGTTCATGGAACACCACATCTCTGCTTGCAATTAACTTATGAGAGCTAGGATGAAATAACTTATAAGCTTTATGATCATTGTAATATCCAACAAAGATACATTCAAAGGATTTATCATCTAGTTTCCTTCTATCATCTTTTGGTATATGTGCAAAAGCTTTACAACCAAAAATTCGTAGATGCTTAACTTAAGGTTTATATCCATGAAGGACCTCAAATGGTGTTTACAAGTCTAATTTCTTTGTTGGACTTTTATTTTTCAAATATACAGCAGTACTAACAGCTTCATCCCCAAAACCATTCGACATGTTCTCACCTTGGAGCATGCTGCGAGCACATTCAACTAGTGTCCTGTCCTTTCGCTCAGCTACCCCATTTTGCTAAGGGGTGTGTGATACTGTAAATTGTTGTTGGATTCCATTCTCCTTACAGTATTTCTTGAAAGCTCCAAACACGTATTCACCTCCATTGTCTGATCTAATAATTTTAATGCATTTTCTTGTCTTCTTTTCGATCATCATTCTGAACTCCTTGAAATATTCGAAGACATCTCCTTTTCTTCTTATAAAATAGACCCATGTGTATCTAGATCTATCATCAATAAATGTTAGAAAATATGATGCACCTCCTAATGATTTAGTCTACATAGGTCTGCATACATATGTATGGATTAATTCAAGTAGATCAGTTTGCTTCTTCTCTTGATGTATTGGGAATGCATCTCGGTGTTGTTTACCAAGTGCACAAGCACTACATTCTAAATGCACATTCTTTATTACAGGAAAACCCTGAACCATAGATTTATTCTGAAGCAATATAATATCATGATGGTTAATGTGGCCATACCTTTGATGCCAGAGTTCCTCTGTGGTGATGATGGTGGATGCTAGTGCTAGATGACTGTCTTTGCACACATCCAGTTTATATAGTCCTCCACATCTTGAACCTGTAGCAACAGTCTTGTATTGGTCTCGAATGTCTTTTATATGACACTGGTACTTGCCAAATTCTACCTTTAGGTCATAATCGGTTATGGTTGAAATAGAGATAAGATTCTTTTAAATACCATGCACATACATAACATTATGTATCTGTCTCAATTCACCATTTGATAATTTCACCTTTACTATTCCATAACCTTGAACCTTGAGTGACCTATTATCACTTAAATAGATGTGAGTGTCATTAAGCTTTTCATTGTATTCATCGAACCATTCTCTTTTACAAGACGTATGTGTAGATGCACCTAAATCTATGAACCATGCATTCTTATCATCTGTCTTAGCAGATAGAGCATCCTCAGAAATAAATAATCTCATATTTATAAATTCATCAATTTCTGGAGTGTGTGTGTTTGCAAAATTCCCATTGTAATTTGCATTGTGACTTCTATTGTAGTAATGATTTCTATTGAGGTGTCTTGGTTTTTCCCAATAATGACCATCTACATTATTTCTAAAATCATCAGTCTGAGCCATACCTTTCTGTTTTGAGTTAAATTTGCCTCTGTCTCCATTCCACGATTTGTCTCTATCTCGGTTCCATGAGTTGCATCTGTCTCCATTCCCAGGTTTTCCTCTATCTCCATTCCATGAGCTACCTCTATCTCCATTCCATGGTTTTCCCCATGGTTTGCCTCTGTGCATATATCGACTTCTTGCCATTAGTGCGAGATCTGAACCCTGAGCATCGAGTTCAAAATTCTTCATCCTTTCTTCTTCTTGAAGAAGAATACCTATGAGTTCTACAAAATTTGGGGGTTTTTCTCTCGCTGCAAGTGTTGAAATAAACACTTTCAAATCTAGATGTAAACCTTTCAGGGCGATAGTTACTTGATCAGTACTATTTACTGCTTCACCTATGGCTACCAAGTTATCACTCAAATCTTTGATGCGAGAAATAAACTTACTTACCCCTTCATTTGCTTCACCTATGGCTGCCAAGTTATCACTCAAATATTTGATGCGAGAAATAAACTTACTTGCCCCTTCATTTTCTTCCATCTTGATTGACAACAGTTTGGTCTTCATAAACAAGATCCGATTTGCATCAGTTGTTTCATACAAGATTTTGAGCATATCCCATGTCTTTTTAGACATGTCACAGTTTCTGATGTGAGGGATGATCTTATCTTGCATAGACATTCACAAAGCCACATTGGCTTTAGCTTCCCTCTTGTTCCAATCTGGAAGGAGCGCAGGATCTCCAGGCTTCAACTCAGTGCCATTCACGATCGTCCAACCACCGAATAATTCAAGAACAGTTTGCAACTTGAATTTCCAGTTGACATAGTTCTCTCCATTCAATTTGGTGGCCTCATTGATGTATGTATCAGCCAATGGTTGTTGGGAGGCAACGAACATTTCACCTAATCTTCACGCGGGAAGATATTACACAAGCAAGACGCAGTAATGCACCCTGATGGCCAGCACCCCTGCGGTAGTTTCGGGCATGAAAAGCGCGTAAGTCCAGTACTAAGGTACCACACCCTAGCAAACTCACATCTCGCGGTAGTGCAGGGGTACCATGCCCTAGCAATCTTTCAACCCGCGGTAGTGCAGTATTCCCGAAGTGTCGCACCCTAGCAGACTTTTAGATCACGATAGTGTAGCAGTACCGCACCTCCTCTGCCAAATTCGACTCAGGTCTCCTCTTTGCAACCTGATGGCTCTTCTTTCTCTAGGAAACAACTTTATATTCTTTCATGCAGTGTACAAGAATTTCAAGCTCCTCCTCTACACTTAAGCAGCTGACATCCCAATAGCCACTCCAGCAGCTTTACTCGAAATGAATTGCACATCAATTTCAGCAATTCCTCACACAGTTACCTCCCTCTGGCTTTTCACGGTGGACAGTTATTTATTGTTGGCAATCAAATTCACAGATTCGCATTTGTTGAATGAGCGGAATCCTCACTAGAGTTATTAGCCACGTCTTCCTCACGATCCTAGCACAGCGTCTCTCCCACAACATAAGGCAACTCTCTCACAACAGCGACTCTAAATTGCGATCTCCAACAAACAATGATCAGTAGCGATCTCCAGTAAACAGTATCTCTCTCACAAATAATCACAGCGAGCCACAGTGGGCTCTCAAAAGCATGCCAAAAGACTCGGCTCTGGATCATTTTTTCTCATTCAGACTGATACAGGATCCACTTCACAGCTGATGCGCTGGATCAAGAACTCGGTTCCTCCATAGGACTCACCTCTGCAGCCACTCTTCAATTCGGTCCCTTTCTTTACATCCACAACATTCATCATTGAGGATAAGCCACAATGGGCTCTTCACACCAATGGAGATCAATTCCCAGGTCACACGCTTGCACAGGCCTTCTCCAAAAAAAATAAATAAATAAAAAATCATAGCAATAGTTGGCTTCCACACCACGCCACAATGGCTCTGATACCAAATTAACTTGCACACAGAGAGGCAAGGAGGAGCATAGCACAAAGGCTCGCTCTCATACACAAAGGAATGGTCAAACCAATTCAATTAACTATTGAAATGAGATTACAATATATAGGTGTAGATAGTCACAACAAACCAAACCATAGATCCAAGAAGTGTGGATCTCAAACCTCTACATGCTAAATATAGAAAGTACACATAAACCCAATCCCCAGATACCTGCCTATCATTTGTACATTATTCCAACAGTGTCAAGTTTGTTTGTGCCTAATTAACAAAGTAAATTTAGATAATAAAGTTATAATTAACCAAGTAAATTTAGATAATAAAGTTGTATAAGGTTATGCAAAAGAAGTTTGTTTGTGAGTGTCAAGTTTGTTTGTAAGCGTCATTGCTTTTTCATAGACAATTTGTAGAGAAAAAATAGACAATAAAGTTGTATAAAGATATACAAAGTAATAGCACACTCTCAAGGGAAAAAGGCTCCATAATAGCCGGAATTTGGGCAGTCAAAGGTGGTTAGGACAGTCTCATCATGGAGGCTTCTACAAACATTTCACTGTATATTGCCAAACCTGAATAGAAATCCCATTCCAATGCTTCTTGCTGTGACATTTCTAAAAAGACTTTTATATAATATTCTAAAGGTATTTTGGAATCTAAATTAATGTGGCGAAGAAAAATAATTACAGAGAACAAAAACAAGCATAATTGGATTAAGGGCAGTTTCAACATGGGGAAGAACACAAATGAAGAAAGTACAAGTGGATAGCAAAAGATGTGTAACTTTTTAAAATAGCATATATAAACCAAATACTATTATCAATTATACTTTAATCTTTTTACTAACATAAATAAACTAATTTTAATGTAATTAAAACTTTAGTCTATTAAAATTTAAAATGATTAATTTTTAAAATGCAAATGCAATAATAATATTGAACTTTGAACAATTAATTTAATTAAAATTATGAAGTCAAACATCTCTAGGTTGGAAAAGCATGTAGATTGTTGAATTCATCAGCACTCATCAGGTGCGAGATAACCTTCTGGAGTTTGATATCACAAATAACCAATAACCTATTTGGCTTCTTCTCCACGTTGCTTTGCTTGAATACCACTTGATCCAACTTCAAGTTCTCCTCTTCTTAAAGTGTTTATTGTCATATGTTTGTATTGTAAGGATTTATTGTGTTTTATTGTTGAAATTGACACAACCAACTGGAAGCTCGATCCTTTGATATCACCTATGTTTTAACGTTTATGATATACAATCTTGAAATTTTCACTATTGAAAGTATAAAGGTTGTGAAGGTCATCTAGACCTTTCGAATCATTAGCAGCAAAGAAAAGAAATCATTTGCTATATTAGAAGGCTTACAAGTATTCAAGCAAATCACAGTAAACTTGAACTGAACTGATAAGAGGTGAAATAAAGAATATAAAGCTTACCTAGACCTTCTGTTTTTGATAAATTGTTGACCAGTCTTGAGAAAATCAGAGGCCTCTCCAAAGAGAGGCCATCCCAATGATCCCATAGTGCCCGGAGGAAGACTTTTCTTACCATATCTAACTTCATTCCAGCGCAGCAAGGCGATTATGCTGCAGAGAAAAAGGAAAGCTAATAATATTATGCTTAAAATAGCCATCACTTGACGCTTGCCCTTTTGTATTTTCAGGCCTTAAAACATCTTCCGTCTTGCCTCTGTAATAGGATCAACACTACAGTCTATTGCCTTTTTTTGGGGTTAAAATTTACTTGTTCAAATTCAACCTAAACTTCCAGAAATATATAATACCTGCAATTTCTACAGATTATATTGGAAGGGCTATCCTTCAATTCTTCTGACAAGATGTCCCAGCTTTGACAAAACAAGCTAAAGAATTTGCAAGGTTGATGAACACCATCAGATATTATCTAATTTCATGAAAACAGTTTCAACCTGTTAAAATGTGTTAAAATCAGTTTCAAAAAGATAAAAGGTGGACCAAAACACAAAATCCAATCCTGCAATTCAGGAACAAAGACTGAATTTGCTAAAAATTTATTAGATAGATGTCTATATCAAATTATTTGTAAAATTCACAATCCAGAAATTCAAATGTCACAGATAACTATTCTACTACAATTCCCCAAATTCCAACTAGTAATATTTAGGCTTCATAGAATGAATTGAAAGCATATTGACAAAAGAAATAATGGTCCATGAATTTGCATATCCAAAAAACTAAATATAATATCCGAAATCTAGAATTAAGCAGAAATCTTACTTAACAATGGATGCACAAGCTGAAATCTACGAGAAGCACGACCTTTAATATATATAATCGAATAATCGATTTTAAGAAGTTCTCATATTCATAATATGTAGTGGTTGTGATTAACAAAGCAAATAACACTAACTGTGGGGATATTACGCGGGAGTCGAGACAGTACCTTTTCCAAGTTCGAGGAACAACTGGGATGCACCATCCATTATATTCCTTAGCATGGATTTCACAAAGACTATCCGGAATGACACCTTACATTTCCAATGAACACCCAACAAGAATCTAATTTTTCTTAGTCACTATTGCAAATGATTTGCAATATTTTGAATTAACACGCTGCCACACAAACATCGGTACCCGTACATATGAAAATTATGTACAATGCAATGTATGAAGGCACACAAAGTCCGACATGCATCTTAGGCCAGATGGAACATAGTCATCATGCAACTCAAGACAGATGGAACAAGGACGTCGCCATGTTATTACATTCAAGCTTCCTCACCTCCATAATGTCAAGATTAACATTTTGTAAATTTTGTTCTATGGCCAAGATTAAGAGAGACAATGCACAGTTGTGGAAAGAGAACAATGAATTGTAGATGCAGCTGGATGGCACTGTGGTGGAGCGAGATACTATGCCTAGCAGAATATAACTTGGTTCCCATGACAAGATGCTACTTGAAAAACTTTATTCGCTAGCCTTCCATCGGATATTATTCATTGCTAGAAGTTAATGAGACTGGAACTCGAGCACAATGAGATAACGGAGCTGACTCGCGACCTGGTGGTGATGGCCAACATAAATAGGGAATCTTGTTAGAGGGAAAGCCATCGAGTACCCTTCCATAGGAAGAGAAGCTACAAATACACCACAATAAATTGATTAAATTATCATTAGAGGAAAGAACAGATGTTGGGGTTAGGGTATGAATGATAGTTTGGATGCAAGGTATTGCTCCCAACAAAGTAAAGCTGAGTAAATAAACTCACACGACCACCATTAATTTCAGGACAAAGCACTGTCCAAGTTGAAGAAGCAACCCTCTCTTTTATTTCTGATCGAATTTGGCAGCCATTTTCATCAAAACCATAAAAGAGAGCTTACCTCCATGAAAAATCAAATTAATCATCTGGGCAGCGCTTGGAAAACATGTTTTCCAGAGGGTAAGTAGTAAATTCCTCAGCTACTATACACATACATATATAATGTTAAAATAAATTAGAGTATAATTGTGGAGATCTACCTGATGTTTCTCTGTCTTAAAGCCTTATTTAGTTTTTCTTCTCTCTTTTGAAATCCTTTTTCGATTTCCTTCTTCTCATTGAAAATGTACCTATCTTTTTTTTTAACTTCCTTTCTCCATATGAGACACGAAGGAGAATAATATTTTCATATGCTCCTATTTGTACACATAGCGCTATTCTTTGCCAATAAAAACTATTTTCTAGAATGTAGACAAAAAAAATTGTTTGCAGATATAAAAATATGGCGTAACAAAAAGGAGGAGGAGGAGATCGGTTGGTACCATTAGGGCTTGGCAACCACAGGTAGTTTTTAGTGTTTTTTGACAAGAATTAGTGAAATTGTAAAGTTGTAGTAGGTCATGATTCATTTTCTATATGTGCACCTTACCATAGCTACTATGGCTACTGCTATAGTGGTTTATAATAGTTTGGGAGCAAAACAACATTAGCCAAGTCCAACTGAATCAACTTCTTCTTCCACTTGCCTTTGGTGCAGGTCTCCTCCAATTTCCCTTGCAAACTTAATGCTTGGGAAAGGCTCAACCAAAATTTGGATGAGGTTAGTTTCTTGAGATTTACAGTTTCGAGTTCAGGTTCTATATTTTCAAGCTTTTTCCCATGAATAAGCTGCAAACTAAGCTTCATGTAGTTTGTTTCCTGAGTTTTAATTAGTTATTGTTTATACTAGCAAAGGCATTATAATTTCAATGCTAAAACTGAAAATATGTTAATAAATTTGTTATTCCAATACAATTCCATAAACTATAAACACAAATTGTGTTTTTGAACTTGTATATATAAAAGGATAAACATAGATTGTGTTTATGAACTTGTATATATAAAAGTATGCAAGGGATCTTGCATAACATAATTATTTTGCATAAATGCAAAATAATTATTTTTAATATATGAACTATTAACTTTGAAATCTATGAACTTGTTACCTTCTCGAGACAGGTTCGCTGGACATCAAGAAGCCTTAGACGAGACAAATATTGCTCAAGCTAAAGCTTTAGAACTGCTCGGTGCGCTCCATAAGATTTACAACTACTTCAGAACTGCTCCATAAGATTTACAATAGAATTTGCTGCAGAGGTTGTCAAAGGTGGTCAATGCTGCTCCAACATATACTATAGAGATTGCAAGCAGTATATAATCTGATTGTAAATAGTATATAATCTCATGGGTTTTTATGCAACGAATAGTTTCCAGCTGGGCGGTGAAAAGTCTTTCTAGGACGATGAAAAGCATCACAATCTAAGAACGAAAGTCTGCAAGTGCAGTAAAAGCATGTCAAAAAGATTAGTTAAAACTACAATACACTGCATTAGCTACAAATGTAATATATGAAAATTTTCCATGTTTTAGGTTCTAAATCCAATAACATAGTCCACAGAAGCATGGTCTATAGAGGATAAGGTACCATCCCCTTAACGTTTCAGTTTCATAGCTTGTTGAGGACTACTGTCATACCTAGTGATTGATCGAGCAGTTTCTCGACAATCGGAGCTAGTTACTATCAATTTATGAAAGCATTCATTAAGGCTCTTGCCACCAGCAACATGACTGCAATTGAAATTTGGAATGGAGAAGCAAAGCGAGGATGAAAGGAGAGGTAATTAAGCGCAGCAACATGACTGCAATTGAAATTTGGAATGGAGAAGCAAAGCAAGGATGAAAGGAGAGGTAATTAAGCGCAGCAACATGACTGCAATTGAAATTTGGAATGGAGAAGCAAAGCGAGGATGAAAGGAGAGGTAATTAAGCGCTGGGTGAATGGTGAAGGGGTGGCCATGGTGATGAACAAGGAAGCGCGATGTAGAAAACGGTACACAACCTTGAAAGTTGTGCTACACCTTACACATAAACACTAACATTAAATAATACATTAATTAACCACCCTTGTTCCCGAGATCTATGCCACCATCCAACAATAACAGTTCAAAGTTGTCCAACAATAACAGTTCAAAGTTTGAACCAATATGAAACAATTATTGCATATTTTTATTAACCATGTCAAAAAGTATAGAATATATGCACAAATATACAAAGTCAAAGCTAAACTAATAGAAAGTCAAATCGATCCAACACAATAGTTACCTCCCTGGCCTTCGGCAGGGACTAATAATAAATAACAGATAACATGCAAAATATTTGATTAATCTACAAGAAAGGATTTTCCATTTTCGAATATAATTTTTCTCTCTCAAAGTCACCACAATGGCAGTATGGCATATGCCATTTTTCAATTTGGCGATATTGAATGCAATCTCAGAGTCTGACATTGTCCTCTTTTTTATTTAGTGATAATCACTTCCAAAGTTCCATACTAGTCACCACAATGGCATATGCCCTCCTTTTGATTGGGAGATATTCACTCATTCTGCCATATTCCCTTTTGGACACAGATATTCACTCATTCTGCCATATTCCCTTCCGACTGGGAGATATTCACTTCTTTCAATATTTTGTTACATGCGTCTTGCTTCACCGAGATCACCTGGCATCGGTAAGTGGAGCATTCATCGAAACAACAATTTCGTCAGAAGTTGAGAGAAACAACGGAAAAGTCATCGTATGACGGCTTCGTAATCCTTCAATTCACATGCAATGCGGGTTGTCATCCCAACAGGGAAGGGAATTCAATGCCAGCTACGGTAGCCATTTCCTATGTCCCAACTACGACAACCAATTCCGATAACTTTTTACAGATGGAACTATATATATATATATATTATAATATAGGGATTGTGAAAGACAAGAATCCCGTTCTTTTCATTGAAAGACCAACGCTTTCTTGTGTCACCTGGCGATGGCATCACCAGGGTCTGCGATTTTCGCGTTCTGTTGTCTTTCATTACTGTCATGCCTCTTCTTCCCTGTCGGTGCATCTTCGAGGGGTAATATTGATCAACACGCAGAAACACCGTCAGCTGCAGCTTCCATTGGCAGCCCGGAAATCAAATTCCCAGCTCCGTCCTTAACTGCTCAACTCCGCAAGGGTAAGAATTAGATCATTGAACTTCAGATTCAAGTTTAACTTCTTTAACTTCAGATTCATGTTTAACTTCTTTTTATTTCTCTTTGGCTACGAAACAAAGCAACAGATATAGAATTTGTTTGTATTAAGAAGCAAGCAGAAATATTAGGTTAACTGCTCAATTCCGTAATCAACTCCGTAAGGGTAGGAATTAGATCAATGAACTTCAAATTCAAGTTTAAATTCTTTAATTTATTTCTCTTCGGCTACGAAACAAAGCAACATACACAGAATTTGTTAGTACTAATAAGCAAGCAGATATATTAGGTCAACAACTATTCTATTGTATTCGAATATGAATTTTGTGGCGTTTGAATGCAGTTCCCCCTTCAGGGCCAAACGAGCAAGCACCGTGCTCAGTGAATGAGCTGCGATTAGATTCATATATGGTGAGAACAGATTTCATGGTGGCGGAAGTGACGAACAACTGCGAACGTTGCTTGGCTTATAACATAGTCGTGGATTGCTCGCCAGTGAAAACTCCCATGGGGAAGAAATGTGCCCAGCCACCGAATTACAGTATTGCTTTCAAAGAAAAATGGAGGTTTTGGTACGTCGGGAAATCAACACCCCTCCCCATCTTATCTGCGGATTTCAAAGATTGTGATTAATGCTACTTGGATTAGATCTGAAGAGTTAATCCATCTGGATTAACATTTACTATTATTGGTTAATAAAAGTTTTGTGACGGTTTTCCAAAATAATTTTTCAAAAGTTAAATTCAATCTTTTATCAAATTTCCAAATTATATCAGAAGCGGATGGAAACGCCGATAGATATCATTGTAAAACAAAGATCTAAATTTCTCAAGGCACTGTTATTTGTATTACCTATTTTTTTAATAGATATTAAAATATAAAATAGTTAATGATGCATACCATTTTTCAAACCACCAGGAAATAAAATTGCAGTTTGCAGTTTGTCAGTGAAACATAATTATTTAAACAACCATGAAAATAGATGATTGATTATGGCTTTTAACAATAAGATTTCAACAGGAGCAGATGATAAATTTGACAATCACACAAGAAAAGCCAAAACTATCGTCCCCAGTAATGCGTTCATGGCCACCGTGTTGTATATCTGGGACTCATGGCCGGCAACGAGTTGTACATGTGGACAATGCCCAATTTCATCTCCAGGTCATATTTTCTTCCACATCAAAGCAAGGGTCCCATCAAATCATTATAGGCAATAGACCTGTTAATTTCAACAGGAAAGGTTTAAACAATTTTGAATTTGTTTTCAATTTAATGTTTACATTCAGGCTACGTGTATATACAGCCATTTTTTTTCCATTGCAAGGGTCCATAGGTTTCAACAACTTAATTAAAGAGTTGTAACATGTAGTTTGACCAGTTTCGTTCCTGAACAACTTTGCAACCTCTCCACCTTTACTAGGGAGGAGAGGCCATCCTTATCGAGATAATCCTCAATCGGGAGGTTTGTTGTTTCGGCACATTCAAGTTCTAAAAGTTGGTCAACATGAAATACTCATGCAAGCGAACATGCACAGAGCATTGATCATGTGAATATTTCAATTATTGGCAATGGCATTTCGCATTGGAATTCCATTTCATCTCCTCCCTTCAAACTAATTTTTTTTTACATTTTGAATTTTTACATTGCCTTTAACATGAAGTTTTAGTACCCTTCAGCAATGAAGTTAGACTAAAAAAAAATATCATTTAATAATTATTTTTTATTAAAGAATAATTCGTGGAAGTTAATGTTTGACTACATGTAATGCAACAAAACAAAACTTTCAATTTGAACACGTTGCATTAATGGTATAATTGAAATTGTGACATTCTATTCCAAATGACTTGGCTTTAAAGACCAGATAAATATAGTATGCCCTTTATAGAGGCTATTCGTTAAAAAACACATTGAATAGCAATGAGACTTTACTATGATGTTCTCCCCTTTCTTAGCCAAAAGAAGATTAATAAGGTTGTTTTTCCAAGGTATAGGATGTTTTGGATTGCTCAACTATTATTGCATGTGAACTTGTATTCGTACCAAGCTACAAAAAATATTTCATGGAAGTGGATTTGTCTATGTAAATAGATAAGTGAAAAGCTTTTAGCAACAAGACCTATAAATTTTAACTTGGAAGTATTGGAAATGTACAAAGTGTGATTGAGAAGCTTGATGGTGATTGTAGGAGTGGGCATGGTATTGGTGAGAATGATGCCGTGATAGTGGAATTAAACATTAAGATGGTGACCCTAGAGCTTGGATCCTAGCCTAGAAACATGAGAGCCTAGCCTAAAAACCCTAGTGGGTAGCGTAAACCCTAGTTTGTATTATAATCACAATGAAACCCTATGGTGTAGCCTAAGATCTAGCCCTAAATTATAATACATATAAAAATTAAATCATTTTCATTGTACATGTATATCCATGTGCATACATTTGAATCCAAATCACTATACACATATATGCATAGTATCTCATCTATATAGCAAGGGTCCATCATCAACTAGAAAACCGTTGTACCTAGCACCAGATACCTAATTTAGAAACCTAATGGTTTGAAATAACATGCACCATGAAGATTTTTATATGGTGGATATGCACACCTATGACAACCTTCTCAATGGATGGCAAACCTAATATTATCATAACATTAGTAAAGCTTAGTCCAACATGTAGTAATGCTTACATGTTCTAGTGTTGATGGCGCACTAATGGATGCATGCAACTTGGTGAGGGTGTATGTGTGACTCCATTGATGTAATGCAAGTCCTAAATGTCTTTAACAAGTGTCTAAGTGTCCAGTAGATGAATTAGGATGTCCTAATACCCCTAAATCCCTTCCAGACAGAATTCAAAAGCATTTGGGATATTGGGGTAACAAGTTGGTGTGTTGAGGTGGATATAGCCTCACAAATACACCTCATAGTAGTCATTTATTGTAATGTCAACTATATGTGTTTAAGTCAACGTGTCTACATAATATTAGATCGCTATCACATAATGATAAAGTAAGGAAGTCCTAATTATAAATGGTAGTGGATGTGATGGTCGTCAAATCAAAGGTGGCTATATCCATGAGTGAGAATTAATGAGCTAGCTATACATTGTGCTCAAGGTTGTCCTATTTGTATGGTGACAATTGATTAAGAAATGATTCCATAACTTGATTATTAATTTGTTGCATGATATTAAGTAGACAAAACGGTCAATATAAATACTAGTGACACATTTCATTATGTAGAGTATGGACATTTTGGATCTTATTATGTAGAGCTATTAAAAATCATGTCGGATCTCATTTTAACCTTTTGACAACAATGGACATTTTCTATTTTTAAGTATTCTTTTCCTAGCACTCAAGTTCCCAAAATATATCTTATGTTCCATGAGGTGTGATTTGTCCATCCATTTATTCCATTTGTTTTTAGATTAATTCTCACACATGATTTTGTTTCAGTTAGCCTATGTTTATAATGTTTTCTTAACATAGATACCATTACAAGCTTTTACATGTGGAAAGATAAACCAAACTGAACTATGATATCCAACTTCTCTTCTAAGATCTAGGTAAGCTTTAGGTTGATTCACATTATCAACTAATGCATGGACATCATTGGTACCAAAACTTAAGACCGCATGCTATGGACGGATAGAAGTAAAAACCAAATTTAGACAACATCACATCATGATACACACAACATGAGACAACAACATTAGACAACAAGATATTAATTATATAGACAACATCGATATAGATCACATAACTTAAAATCCATGTACATCAAGGCGACAAAAGTCATCTAAACATATATAATTCCTGGAAAATAGTGGAACATGGTTCCCAATGTACATACAATGGCAACTCGTGCCCTATAGAAAATGTGACAACTCATGCCGTAGATCCAAAATACATGGCAACTTGTGTCGTATATACAAACTACATGGAAACTGGTGCACAACGGTGCCACATCATGGCTAATGTACATAACATGGTGTGCCAAGCATTGTGACCACCCCCGTCATTCCCAGGCACATCTCCAAAGTCGATCTTCCTACTCTTCGAGCTACCGGTGCCTCAGGTCTTGCTCCGTCTAGGAGTAGATCGTCTATCTAGGCTCTGGAACAAATGATATAAGATATTGTCATTTTCTATCATTTGCAACATTTACCACATTTATAAAAAAAATGTAGAATTTGAATCTTAAATAGATCACCTCTGATGCAAGTGGGAAATGTGAGGCAGGTGTCCTGGATCTGCAGAGCCTCTCAGCAATTCCATCCTACACCATTTACAACAATCATTTCATTGAAAAGCAATAATTGCTTAAATTAATTTTTGTTAATGCATCAAAATATTTTCATAAATTAGCTTGATTCTCACCGTGAACACCTCCGACGATGGACATGGCTGGGCTTCTGGGCTAGTAGCTAGAGGAGATGGCTAGAGAACCAGCTTTGATGCAGTCATGGGGGGGGGTGCAAATGTAGTGGCAGCCACTACAGGTGAAACCACTAGAGATACATATGAGGATACTGGAAGAGTAGATGCCACAATAGTGGCAGGAAGTGGGGATGATATGGTGGGAGAAGACATGGTTGTATGGGGTGGAGGAGGACGTCGTGGATGATGAACCCCTGTCGGTTGTACGATAGAGGGTATCGAACGAAAATGACTAGGGGGGATGTTGAGGGATGGTGCATGGGAGGGCAGTCCTCCATGGTGGAAGGATGATGGACGAAAGAGAGGTTGTGGACGAAGAGGGGAAGGTGGAAGGAAGGAGGGGCGTGGAAAAATGGGGGAGGATGGATAGATATGGGGGCATGGATAAATTGGGGAGGATGTATATACGAGGGGGCGTGGATGAGTGGGGGAGGATGGATGGAGGGGGGAGTATGGCCGGGGAAGGGGGGGATGGATGGAATGGAGGGGGTGGACAGAGGGAGGGGTCTATATGGAAGTGAGGGGAGGGACTCATGTGAGAGGGTGGAAACATAGGACTAAAATGGGGACCTGTAGCTGTTGGTGGAACCTACATATACATTTGTAATATCACAATTTAGTAAGCAAATAATAAATTAAACCATAGTAAGTTGTAACAATTTAAATTAAATGCATTCTTTTAACTACACATTGTACCTGTATATATGGTGATCTGTCAATCCCTGGCGGGGATGGTTGATCACCATAGTCAAGAAACACCTGTGGACACCAAAATGCATGCATGTTATGAACATGTTAAACAAGTCATTATTTAGGCAATCAAGATATTCAAAAACATTGTACAAACTATCAACGTGTATGCCATAAATATAAATACTTAAGTAATATAAATGACATAAGTAATAACAATATTGTGTGAGGTACTGAAAATACCTCCGTGTGAGGTGCCACAATTTCAATTGTAGCTGCCATTGCTGCATCTAGGTTGGGAGATCCTACATTCTCCCATGTTGGTGTATCAGCTCTGAATAACTGTACATTGAAATAATAGTTTAAGTCGAACAAAAATACTTTAAAAATACTTTACAAGTTATCAAGTGATGATTGAAAACACATTAAAAAAATTGTTGACCTGATCCATATAACAGCCCTCGATCGGGACAGGGAAAGTGTGCTCGCAATGGGTACAAAGATGTGGCACTGTCCCCATTGAACAGGAATTCCCAGCATGGCTACCACCAATCACGGGTCTATCCTGGCCCTGTGATGAAGGCCCTGCACCTGGATCTCTATCAAGGTCACCCGACCTCTCCACTATAGTCACTGCTGCAAAGGAGGTGTGTCTGAGGAGTCCACATGCAACATTCCTCATTGCCTCCTCGATCTGATCAAGCTTGTGGGGTAACTGAGGTGGCTGGGGAGAGGGGTTGGGGTCGTGCCTAAGAGTTGGTGGCCCTCTCAGTGGGTTCCTCTTGGCAGCAGGTCGATCTTGGGAAGAGCCATGCCCAACACCCTAGAACTCGGTTATGTCAAAATAGTTGACATGTAAACCGAGGAAAAAATCAGCCCACGGTTGCCGAAGGAAGTATTGTGGAACCTCCCTATTATTGCAGGGAGGTTTATCGTACACCATGAACCACCTTTGCATCCAATTGTCCCTCCAAGGTTGGTAATGACACCAATCCATGCAAACACATGGGTTTCTAGTGTTTGGTGGTTGGTTTGTTTTTGGATCGGTGAACATACTATATAATTGGGATTTTGTAATGTTCAAATCTTTTACTGCTTCCTTGGAAATGCCCGTGGAGTAATACTCCCGCATTCTAGCTCTAAATTCAGTCATGTCAGTCAATTGACGATGTGCATGGATGAGGGAGTCAATTGAGCTCTCAATTGACATGGCGAGAGACAATTGAGATGGTTCCCCCGAGTTTCTTAGATCTCGAGTGTGCACTCTCATTTCATTTACATAATGGTTAAGGTCATCTTGTTCAAAATTTTGTTCGGCATTTGAGTTTTGTTCACGGTTTTCTTCGGCATTGGGTCCAAGGTTTGGGTTTTCTTTTGTTCCACTGGACTCGGGGTTAACATCTTGTTCACTCATTGTCTCAGTTTACAATCTACAATTGAAAATTGGTTCATTGTTTTAAAAATTTGGGAATTATTAACAATTAAATAAACAAAAAAAATAAAAAAAATTGACACAAAGAATGAATAAAATGAAAAAAAAACTCGATATTTACCTATCAATTGATGAGTTGATGAGTTTGTGGGTGAATTTGGGGGGTTTTGGAGTGGATTTGGCCTCCTTTGGTCACTCAATTGACGTGCACGCGAGGGTGGAGGTCGCATTTGGGTCCAAATAGCAAAATGGAGCATTTTGCCCTGTTTTTTTTTAATAGGGATGCGTGTATGCGCCAGTCACGCGCACGCGCCAGGCATACATATGCGCCTTAGTTCGGTACTGAACCTAGCGGCGCATGTGTGCTGTCCTAGGTGTGTAGGCATAGTTTTTGTTTTCCGCTAGCGCGTCCCCATTGCAACGGATTTGGGGACCATCTTTGTGTGCCTGCCCTGAGATGGATACATCAGGATTTATTAGTGGTGCCCATAGAAACTTTGTTTAGTGATGCAATCATTGATTAACTTGTTTCCCAAAATGCAACAACTTATTAGTTGAACTAAAGGGAAGAAACAAATAAGTTTATTCTTTAAATCATAATCTAAGTTTCATGTTGAATCCATGATCACAAAGTTTCTTTAGATAAATGATTTTATAATATTTCTCTAGGAAAGATTCTCTAATTCTCATAGTGTTTCCCTATTTACCATGATTATCCATAACCCCAACGGAATCACCTTAGTATCATAAAACTTTCTCCTCTATCGGTGACCATCCATAGCCTCAGTGAAGATATGCATTCCCTCAAAATAATATGAACCTCCTTTCTCCTATTTTCTTTTTTTATCCATTAAGAGATGAAGTAAGTAATAGCTCTTACAATAAAGTGAGGATGATACTTGTTTCTAAGACTCAATTATTCATTCCCATGTTTAAAAGTATCCCCCTTTAACGTTGTTTTAGCATTGGATGTCTACAAGGATTATTTAATATTAATGTGAGTGCATAAAACCCTTTATTTAGTCGTTTTATTGATTTACAACTTGAGTCACAAAGTCATGGAAATCGATCGCTTGGGATTTTTAGGTTGCACAACTATTTTGAGAGGCTTGAATATCCTTCATTAAAATTTTCTCATAGCCTCTTTCTTTTCTAGTCACAATTGTACAATGCATTGCAAGTTATTCTGGATTTGAAGAATGCACCATGAGATATTAAGACATTTTGTCAAATAAAATATTATTCGATGAAAAATGATGCACACTCTTAGGGATTCATAATAGTTCAAAACCCCAAGGTCAAATCATGATGATAAAATCAATTCAAAATTCAATAGTAATAACGAAAATAAAAAATGATTTGAAGGAAATAAAATAATTTGAATCGCAAAAATTTGTGTTTATGAAAATATATCATACATGTGGAAAACATCATTCCAATGAACAAAACATGGCTTATATAATAGTTTAAGTAAAACATGCATTAAACTGAAATAAAATGTCAATGTGCCCCTTGGGAAAGCTCATTCCTATGCAAGATTATAAGAGCATACTTGTCTAGCATAATTCAACAATCGGCTTAAGGATATGGGTTTCAAAACTTCTCATTGGAATTTGAAATCTCCAATATCACCTTGTCTTATTGGTTCTTGTTCTACAAAACTTCCGCCAAAGACATATATTTGTGTTGTCTTGTATTTCAATTGACCATGATTCGAGCACAAAGTAGGATTGAGTTATGAAGTTTAGCTAAAAGCACATCCCCATCTAAGTCTTGAAAAATATCATCTCAATCATGAACTACTCAACTCACTAAGAGTATGAGGTTGACATCATTTACTCTCAAGAGTGCAACAATAATTCCAAAGAGTTTTGGTTTGTAGTTTAAGGTTTTCCTTACAATTTCATCATTTTGTCAAAACCATCCTTATGTAAAAGAGAAGTTTAACCACGGAAATATTTAATGATCCATATTTTTCTTAAATTGTAGAAAACTTGGCAAATCTTATTAATTGTCAAATATCCAACCATAAAATGTATATCAATATTTTTGAAAAAAAATCAAATTTGTAATGGTTTTATATAATTTTTGGACCATTTTGGCGATTTTTAGAGTAAAAAAAATTAATCCTTTGGAATTTGGGTGAATCATATTGAAAAAAAATAGAAAATGGAGAGTGTTTGGAGAAAAAACTTTTAACCCATGAACTAAATTTTGCCCCTAATATTTCCCCGAATTTAAAAATTCTCAAATAAAGCTTTCTTTTGAAATATGCTACAATTCATAATGAAAATTGGGAAGTCTTATTTCATTTCATTCAAAGTTTAATAAAGAATCTCATTCTTTGAAAAATGATTTCATAAATGTCATGGTAAACACAAAGTATGAGTGAAAAGTGTTGAAGTCAACAAGCTGAACAATTTAACATTATTTACTTCTTCAACGAAATGGTGTACCATAATATGTTTAATTTGAATCCGAAGTTCCACTTTATAATATCTAAGGATTCATTTCATTAGAAAAGTTCACCAATTTAAGTAAATCACAATGTATACATTTTTACATTTGTTTGCCATATTTTAGCGCACCCATTTTCTAGTTGTGCCAAATCAACACCATGCTCTAGCTTGTACCATTTCTTTTGTAATAACTAGAGAATTCCAATTGCTCAAGAAGTCAAGTGTAATACCCCAGTATGTTGTAGCCCGAGTGATTGGTTAAATCTCTTATTTGTTTGGACACATGAACATTGTGATTGATAAACTACTATGTGCTTGTACATATGTTATGATATGTTTTAATGTTATTTAATACCCCTCTTTTTACTTGGATTTTATTTAATCAAAATTATGTAAATAATGTAAATATGCTAGTACGGATTCCTAGTGCGGAGCTCAAGGCCAAAGCTCGACTAGTGAAAGGCTAGGCATGTTTAATTTATATGTATTTTCATTTGGACCTTATGGTTGGTTTGTCATGTTAACTTCAAATATATATGTAAATATTATATTGCATAAATAATAAAATGGTCCAAGATGGTTTTGAAAAGAGTACTAGAGGGGCTAGGATTCCACTAGAGGGGAAGAGAAAAGGGGGCCTATGGGAGACTAAATCATGTTTGTTTCCAAGTGTCAACCTTAGAACTCATCCTATTTTTTTCCATGTGAATTAAATGAGTCCATCACTTTCTTTTGATTATTCCCAATCATTGAATGCATGCATTAAGTTGGCAATAAAAATCACCTCATGTAGTTATTGAAGCATGGGGAGGACTAGACTTCTGTGATAATTCTGTCAACTACCAAAAGTCAGTCTATAGCTGTTAGGAGTCCTTTATTGAATGATCAAAAGCTACATAATTTTTATTTTCACCATTATCTCATATCCCTCGGAGTGAACTGTAATTCTATCATTCTCTCATGTAGATCTATACTACATAGAGCTCACCATTGTTGTTCATAATCACTACCAAACTATGTAAAACCAAAAATTCAAATTTAGAGATATAGATGCATATTTGGAAGGGAAAATAGATGGTTGTAGGTGATAAGAGAGGTTGATGGTTGTAGCCATGAATTAAGGCTACAACCACATATGAGATTGGACTCCTTCTATGCACACACTAGAAGCACTCGGCAAGATAGATAACCCAAGAGAACCATGGATTGGTGAAGGGGATGCCTGAGCCAATAAGGCTGTTGTGTAGGGTAGGTATTGTTGGATCCAAGGCTATGAGGGCTGAGTGAGATCCCTATAGAGATCTGTATGAGCATTTGGCTAAGCATAGAGAGAAGAATGGGTTGTGGGATGAGAGAGAGAAGCACATAAATGTTTCATTCATGTCAGTTGCCTCATAGCCTGGCTTGGGGGGTGGTCTCTAATTAGAAAGAGTATAAGATGGACAAAGTGCCTACGATTGGGTGGAAAATAGGTCTTACAAAGCTAGTTGCTTGGATTTGCATTGGTTAAAGATTAGCATTATTTCTATTACAATGTGCAGTGTTTTTATTTGATGCCTATGATAATTATGTTGGTAAATGCAAGCTAGATGTGTGTGGATAGATTTTATTTCCATTGAGTACATTTAATTATGCATATGCACACATATTTTATATGTTATGAAATTTGTAAGATGGATATGGGGCATAATTTGAAGTCCTTGAATTAGTTCATGTCCCCCTTTATTGGTCAAAGCAATGGAAGGGGACATGTCAAGTTATTTTTTGCTTAGGCTAGGTGGCAAAAATCGAGAAAGAGATGTCCTGGTCTATATAAAGATTAGATAAACTAATAGAAGAAAATATTAAGAAATAAAATCATATATATATATATATAAACAATAAATAATTCAGAAATATGAAAAGACACCCTTTAGAAGCATAATTGCCATGATAGGTGTCCATAATGATATGCTAAAAATATAAAAAAATCCTATGCAAAAAGAAAAAGAATGCTAATGAGGTTGTTGGAGAGGTGAGAGAAAAAAAAAGAGAGAATTCATACATTAATCAGAAAACAAAACAAAATGAACACAAATCAAGAAAGAACGTATTAAATAAAAAGTAAGAAAGAAAGAATGGAGAGAAAGGAAGAAATCAAGGGGTTGCGATAGCCGCTTGATATATGTGTTTAGATGATCAAGGTCAAAGTTTAGTCATAGTTCAGAAAAGCTCAATGGACATAGAATTTGATCACTGTATGTGTTGAGGTGGGTGCATTACTTGTGTACCATTTGGAAAAAGTACTTCATAGGTACTATTTTGGCCGGAGTACTACATAGGTACTATTTTGGCAGGAGTAGTGCATATGAGTATTACTTGGTTGGTTGGTTTTGGACTTCCTATAAGAATGAACCATGAAAGACTGGTAAAATAGATCTTGAATATCTATTGATCAAATAAAGAGCTCCTATGAGAAATTGTTGTTGTGAATACTTGTGAAGTGCAAGATGGAATCCAAAGGAGTGTATCTTCTGGTTGGTGAAATAAAAATTGTTTTACTTGGATGATTCTAACATATATGTTTTATTCTTGGATTTATTTAGAAAATCTAAGTAAAAAAAAATTGTTTCATAAGTTTGAATTGTGACATTTTCTAATTCTTTTGGGAAGTTTGAAAAATCACCATATTATTTTTTTCATTATTATTTTACCATATTGTTTTATTCTAATAGATATGATTCCATGTGCCATATTTACATATGAAAAAAATGTTTATAACAAAACAAGTTTACTCTTCACTAAGATAGACACTCATAGGTGATTGCATAGGGTACTTCAAATAAAGTTCGTTATCTTAATTTGTGTTCGAACCAAATGTTTTTAGAAAACTTTGAGAAATAAGAGTTAGTTTAGAAAGATGTTATTTTTAAGACAACATGTAGTGTTGAAAATGCTCATGAATCAATTGACATGGAATAGATATATAATGAAATGAAATTTAAAGAATTTTTGGAAAAAGTTATAAATTGAACAACATTAGAGTTTTATAGTAATTTATTTTACAATTTTTAGTCATAGTAGTAAAATTATACATGAAGTTTAAAAATACAATGAAATTGAACAAATACTTAAATATATTTACAATTTTTAATTTTTAAAGATTCATAAAAAAATAATATTAAAATTAATAGAATTTCAATATTCACTTGAAATTTAAGTTTTAACAATTTACAATTTATTGATTATTAATATATGAATGGAAATATCATTAAAAACATATTCAATGATAACAAATTTATTATTATTGCTTCAAATAATATTTTAAATGAATGTTAAAGCAACACATTTTACATAATCAACATTAATAAAATACATACTTTAAGACAAAAACTCATAGTGGTTGAACTTTATTTTCAAATTGTTACATTAAATAGCACATATATTTTCAATATATTAAATAACACATATTTTTAGTTTTCTATTCAATTTTATATTTATGAAATGTTTACTGATTATTTTTATCATAAAAATCAGAAACCCACAGTTCCTGCCTAATTAACAAAGTAAATTTAGATAATAAAGTTTTATAAGGTTATACAAAAGAAATTTGTTTGTGAGTGTCAAGTTTGTTTGTGCCTAATTAACAAAGTAAATTTAGATAATAAAGTTGTATAAGGTTATGCAAAAGAAGTTTGTTTATGAGTGTCAAGTTTGTTTGTAAGTGTCATTGCTTTTTCATAGACAATTTGTATAAGAGAAAAAATAGACAATAAAGTTGTATAAAGATATACAGAGTAATAGCACACTCTCAAGGGAAAAAGTCTCCATAATAGCCAAACTTTGGGCAGTCAAAGGTGGTTAGGACAGTCTCATCTTGGAGGCTTCTACAAACATTTCACTGTATGTTGCCAAACCTGAATAGAAAGCCCCATTCCAATGCTGCTTGTCGTGACATTTCTAAAAAGACTTTTATATAATATTCTAAAGGTCTTTTGGAATCTAAATCGATGTGGCGAAGAAAAATAATTATAGAGAACAAAAACAAGCATAATTGGATTAAGGGCAGTTTCAACATGGGGAAGAACACAAATGAAGAAAGTACAAGTGGATAGCAAAAGATCGGTAACTTTTTAAAATAGCATATATAAACCAAATACTATTATCAATTATACTTTAATCTTTTTACTAACATAAATAAACTAATTTTAATGTAATTAAAACTTTAGTGTATTAAAATTTAAAACGATTAATTTTTAAAATGCAATGCAATAAGAATATTGAACCTTGAACAATTAATTTAATTAAAATTATGAAGGCAAACATCTCTAGGTTAGAAAAGCATGTAGCTTGTTGAATTCATCAGCACTCATCAGGTGCAAGATAACCTTCTGGAGTTTGATATCGCAAATAACCAATAACCTATTTGGCTTCTTCTCCACATTGCTCGGCTTGAATACCACTTGCTACAACTTCAAGTTCTCCTCTTATCAAAGTGTTTATTGTCATATGTTTGTATTGTAAGGATTTATTGTGTTTTATTGTTGAAATTGACACAACTGACTGGAAGCTCGATGCTTTGATATCGCCTATGTTTTAACGTTTATGATATACAATCTTGAAAATTCCACTATTGAAAGTATAAAGGTTGTGAAGGTCATCTAGACCTTTCGAATCATTACCAGCAAAGAAAAGAAATCGTTTCCTATATTAGAAGGATTACAAGTATTCAAGCAGATCACAGTAAACTTGAACTAAACTGATAAGAGGTGAAATAAAGAAGATAAAGCTCACCTAGACCTTCTGTTTTTGATAAATTGTTGATCAGTCCTGAGAAAATCAAAGGCCTCTCCAAAGAGGGGCCATCCCAATGATCCCATAGTTCCCGAAGGAAGACCTTTCTTACCATATCTAACTTCATTCCAGCGCAACAAGGCAATTATGCTACAAAGAAAAAGGAAAGCTAATGCTATTATGCTTAAAATAGCCATCACTTGATGCTTGCCCTTCTGTATTTTTAGGCCTTAAAACATCTTCCATCTTGCCTCTGTAATAGGATCAACACTACAATTTATTGCCTTTTTTTTGGGTTAAAATTTACTTGTTCAAATTCAACCTAAACTTCCAGAAATAGATAATACCTGCAATTTCTACAGATTATATTGGAAGGGCTATCCTTCAACTCTTCTGACAAGATGTCCCAAATTTGACAAAATAGGCTAAAGAATTTGCAAGGTTGATGAACACCATCAGATATTATCTAATTTCATGAAAACAGTTTCAACCTGTTAAAATGTGTTAAAATCAGTTTCAAAAATATAAAAGGTAGGCCAAAACACAAAAGCCAATTCTGCAATTCAGGTACAAAAACTGAATTTGCTATAAATTTATTAGATAGATGTCTATATCAAATTATTTGTAAAATTCACAATCCAGAAATTCAAATGTCACAGATAACTACTCTACTACAATTCCCCAAATTCCAACCAGTAATATTCAAGCTTCATAGATTGAATTGAAAGCATATCAACAAAAGAAATAATGGTCCATGAATTTGCATATCCAAAAAACTAAATATAATATCCGAAATCCAGAACTAAGCAGAAAGCTTACTTAACAATGGATGCACAAGCTAAAATCGACGAGGAGTATGGCCTTTAATATATATAATCGAATAATCGATTCTAAAAAGTTCTCATATTCATAAAACGTAGTGGTTGTGATTAACAAAAAAAATAACACTAACTATGGGGATATTATGCGGGAGTCAGGACAGTACCTTTTCCAAGTTCGAGGAACAACTAGGATGCACCATCCATTATATTCCTTAGCATGGATTTCACAAAGACTATCCAGAATGACACCTTACATTTCCAATGAACACCCGACAAGAATCTAATTTTTCTTAGTCACTATTGCAAATGATTTGCAATATTTTGAATTAACACGCTGCCACACAAACATCGGTACCCGTACATGTATGAAAATTATGTACAATGCAATGTACGAAGGCACACAAAGACTGACATGCATCTTAGGCTAGATGGAACATAGTCGTCATGCAACTCAAGACAAATGGAACAAGGACATCGCCATGTTATTACATTCAAGCTTCCTCACCTCCATAATGTCAAGATTACCATTTTGTAAATTTTGTTCTATGGCCAAGATTAAGAGAGACAATGCACAATTGTGGAAAGAGAACAATGAATTGTAGATGCAGCCAGTTGTGGAAAGACAACAATGAATTGCAGATGCAGCCGGATGGCACTATGGTGGAGCGAGATACTATGCCTGGCAGATTATAACCTGGTTCCCACGACAAGATGCTACTTGAAAAACTTTATTCGTTAGCCTTCCATGGGATATTATTCATTGCTAGAAGTTAATGAGACCGGAACTCGAGCACAATGAAATAACAGAGCTGACTCGCGACCTGGTGGTGATGGCCAACATAAATAGGGAATCTTGTTAGAAGGAAACCGATCGAGTACCCTTCCATAGGAAGAGCAGCTACAAATACACCACAATAAATCGATAAAATTATCATTAGAGGAAAGAATGGATGTTGGGGTTAGGGTATGAATGATAATTTGAATGCAAGGTATTGCTCCCAACGAAGTAAAGCTGAGTAAATAAACTCAGACGACCGCCATTAATTTTAGGACAAAGCATTGTCCAAGTTGAAGAAGCAACCCTCTCTTTTATTTCTGATCGAATTTGGCAGCCATTTTCATCAAAATCATAAAAGAGAGCCTACCTCCATGGAAAATCAAATTAATCATCTGGGCAGCGCTTGGAAAACATGTTTTCCAGAGGGTAAGTAGTAAATTCCTCAGCTACTATACACATACATATATAATGTTAAAATAAATTAGAGTATAATTGTGGAGATCTACCTGATTTTTCTCTGTCTTAAAGCCTTATTTAGTTTTTCTTCTCTCTTTTGAAATCCTTTTTCGATTTCCTTCTTCTCATTGAAAATGCACCTATCTTTTTTTTAACTTCCTTTCTCCATATGAGACACGAAGGAGATTAATATTTCCATATGCTCCTGTTTGTACACATAGCGATGTTCTTTGCCAATAAAACCTATTTTCTATAATGTAGACAAAAAAAATTGTTTGTAGATATAAAAATATGGCGTAACAAAAAGGAGGAGGAGGAGATCGGTTGGTACCATTAGGGTTTGGCAACCACAGGTAGTTTTTAGTGTTTTTTGACAGGAATTAGTGAAATTGTAATGTTGTAGTAGGTCATGATTCATTTTCTATTTGTGCGCCTTACCACAGCTACTATGGCTACTGCTACAGTGGTTTATAATAGTTTGGGAGCAAAACAACATTAGCCAAGTCCAATTGAATCAACTTCTTCTTCCACTTGCCTTTGGTGCAGGTCTCCTACAATTTCCCTTGCAAACTTAATGCTTGGGAAAGGCTCAACCAAAATTTGGATGAGGTTAGTTTCTTGAGATTTACAGTTTCGAGTTCAGGTTCTATATTTTCAAGCTTTTTCCTATGAATAAGCTGCAAACTAAGTTTCATGTAGTTTGTTTCCTCAGTTTTAATTAGATAGTGTTTATATTAGCAAAGGCATTATAATTTCAATGCTAAAACTGAAAATATGTTAATAAATTTGTTATTCCAATACAGTTCCATAAACTATAAACACAGATTGTGTTTCTGAACTTGTATATATAAAAGTATGCAAGGGATCTTGCATAAAATAATTATTTTGCATAAATGCAAAATAATTATTTTTAATATATGAACTATTAACTTTGAAATCTATGAACTTATTACCTTCTCGAGACAGGTTCGCTAGACATCAAGAAGCCTTAGACTAGACAAATATTGCTCAAGCTGAAGCTTTAGAACTGCTCGGTGTGCTCCATAAGATTTACAACTGCTTTAGAACGGTAATAGAATCTGCTCTAGAGGTCGTCAAAGGTGGTCAATGCTGCTCCAACATATACTATAGAAATTGCAAGCAGTATATAATCTGATTGTAAATAGTATATAATCTCATGGGTTTTTAGGTAACGAATAGTTTCCAGCTGGGTGGTGAAAAGTCTTTCCAAGACGATGAAAAGCATCACAATCTAAGAACGAAAGTCTGCAAGTGCAGTAAAAGCATGTCAAAAATATTAGTTAAAACTGCAATACATTGCATTAGCTACAAATGCAATATATGAAAATTTGCCATGTTTTAGGTTCTAAAGCCAATAACAGAGTCCATGGAAGCATGGTCTGTAGAGGATAAGGTAGCATCCCTTTAATGTTTCAGTTTCATAGCCTGTTGAGGACTACTGTCATACTCGGTGATTGATCGAGCAGTTTCTCGACAATCGGAGCTAGTTACTATCAATCTGTGAAAGCATTCATTATGGCTCTTGCCACCAGCAACATGACTGCAATTGAAATTTTGAATGGAGAAGCAAAGCGAGGATGAAAGGAGAGGTAATTAAGTGCTGGGTGAACGGTGAAGGGGTGGCCATGGTGATGAACAAGGAAGGGCGGTGTAGAAAACGGTACACAACCTTGAAAGATGTGCTACACCTTACACATAAACACTAACATTAAATGATACATTAATTAACCACCCTTGTTCCCGAGAGCTATGCCGCCAGTCTAGCAATAATAGTTCAAAGTTCAAAGTTGTCCAATAATAACAGTTCAAAGTTTGAACTAATATGAAATAATTATTGCATATTTTTATCAACAATGTCAAAAAGTATAGAATTTATGCACAAATATGCAAAGTCAAAGCTAAACTAATAGAAAGTCAAATCGATCGAACACAATAGTTACGGCCCTGGCCTTCGGCAGGGACTAATAACTAGCAAGCCATATTAATATTAATAATATGGCTTATATACGCCGATCGACATATATCTATTGTTTAAATGTGGTTGATATACGCTGATCGACGTATATAAGCCATATTATTCATATTAATATGGCTTGCTAATTTAGGATCGACGCGCACAGAATATTTAATGAGTTTTAATATTATTATTATGGGTTTGAAAATAATAATGATAAAAATTATTATTATTATTATTATAAAATAACAAATGTTGAAATAGTTTATTATAATAATAATAATTTAAAAAAAACAATATTCTATTATAATCATTATTATTATTATAAATAAGAAAACATAATTATATTAAAATAAAAAATAATAATAATAAATAAAAATAATTTATAATAAGGATTGTCAATATTATTATTAATAATAATATTAATATTTATAATAATGATAATTTATATTCCATGTTTTTATTATTCTTTATAGTAATAATAAATAATAATTGTTTTAATATTTTATAATAAATAAATAAATAATTGTAAGAAAATATAATTATAATAATTATAAATGAAAATAAGAAAAATAATGAAAAATAAATATAATAATGTCTAATATCTAATGTCTAATAATAATAATAATAATAATAATAATAATTAATATCTAATATCTAATGTATAATGTTTAGTTTAAACTAATGTCTAATGTCTAATGCCTAGTGTAAACAAATCTTATTAGCATTGCATAACATAAATACATAGTTTCAATTATTTTGAAAATACAATGTTGACTAATGTTTGTCAATGTTTAAATGTTTATTAATGTCTAATGTGTAAATTTAATGTTTATTAATATTTAGGCTAATGTCTAATGTGTGATGTTTGACCAATGGTTGACCATCGTTGACAATGGTTGAAATTAGTTTATCAGCGGTTGACTATTGGTTGACCATGGTTGACTATTAGTTAAATGTTGGTTAGCTATTAGTTGACTATTAGTTGACCATTGGTTATGGTTTAATATTGGTTGACTATTGGATGTTTTATGGTTGACCATGGTTGACCATTCGTTGAGTATTGGTTGACTATTGGTTAAGCATGATTAATTATGGTTGACTATAGGTTAACCATGGTTGAGTGTGGTTGATAATGGTTGACTATGGTTGAGTGTGGTTAACTATGGTTGACCATGGTTGATTATTGGTTGGCCATGTTTGACTATGGTTTACCATGGTTGAGTTTAGTTGATAATGGTACACCATGGTTAACTCTGGTTTACTTGGGTTGAATTTGGTTGACTATGTTTGACATGATTGACTGTCATTAGTTATGGCTGACTTTGGTTGACTATGGTTGAATTTTTTTCCATAGTCAATTATTGGTTTACCTCGTATGACTTTTGAATATGGTTCATAATGGTTGCCTATGGTTGATTTTAGTTGACTATCATTGAATTTGGTTGACTTCAATTGACTGTTGACTATGGTTGAATTTGGTAGACTAATTGACTATGGTTCACCATGGGTGACCATGGTTGACTATGGGTGACTATGGTTGACTTTCATTGAATTTGGTTCACTATGATTGTCGTTAATTGACCATGGTTGCCTTTGGTTGAACATGATGGTCTTTAGCTGACTTTTGGTTTATCATGGTTGACTTTGCTTGACCATGGTTTACTAAGGTTGACTATGGTTGACCATGGTTGACTTTAGTTTACTTTTGGTCGAACATGGTTTATTTTAGTTGACTATCACTGAATTTGGTTGACATCAGTTGACTATGGTTAACTTTGGTAGACTAATTGACTATGGTTCACCATGGTTGACTATCGTTGATCAAGATTGACTTTGGACCTCAGCATGATTGACGTTAATTGACCATGGTTGCAGTTGGTTGACTTTGCTTAACCATGGTGGACTTTGGATAACTTTTAGTTAATTGTGGTTGACTTTGCTTGAGCATTGTTCACTAAGATTGACTATGGCTGACCATGGGTTACTTTAGTTTACTTTTGGTTTACCATGGGTGACTTTGGTAATGGTAAACCATAAACAACCATTGGTAACAATGGTCAACCATAGTCAACCATGGTAAGCCAAAGTGAAGCATAATCAAGCATAATCAAATAAAGTCAACCATAGTCGACCATCATCATTCATGGTCAACCAAAGTCAATGATGGTTAACCAGACTCAAACAATGTCAACCATGGTCAACCAAGGTTTGCCACATTGAACCATGGTCAAACAAAGTCAACCATGGTAAACTATGATTGACCATGGTTGACTTTGTTTAACCATGGTTGACTTTGATTGACCATAATTGACTTTGGTTGACCATGGTTGATTTTGGTTGACCATGGTTGACTTTCATTTACCATGGTTGGATTTCCTAAACCATGGTTGAGTTTGGTTTACTATGGCTGAATTTGGTTGACTTCGGTTGACCGTGGTTAACTTTGGTTAATCTTGGTTGACTATGGTCAATTTTGGTTGGATTTGGCTAATTTTGGTTAACCATGGTTGACTTTGTTTGGACAAGGTTGACTTTGGCTAACCACGGTTGAATTTTAGTTTCCATGGTTAACTATGGTTTGCCTATGATTGACTTTTGGTTGACTTCGGTTGACCATGGTTGATTTTGTTAACCATGGTTTTATTAATCATAATATTATTATGATTATTAATATTATTGCTAACTAAAATAATATTAATAATCATAATAATAGTTACATACAAAATTGAAAAAAAATAATTGTAGAATATTCATTCATTTTTAAGTATGTTAAAACCAATTATGATTATGAAAATTTTGACTTTTCTAATAATTTTTAGTAAAAATTATGTCAAAACTCATTAATATTATTAAATTAAAACTACATATTAGATACATAGTTTAATAAACAAAACATTACCAAATAAATTATTGTGGGCAATGAAGTCCATTATAAAATGTTTTAACATTACAAAGTAGAGTTTTCTAGTTAGGATTTGGTTTTAATTTGCTTCATGGAAATTTCAGAACATAATAGTAGTTGATATATACGTATGGTTTGTCATTCTTCATAAATATTTAACCATAATTAACACTACTTAGCAATTTAGGATATTAATATTAATGTTAATAATGTTATTAACAATGTATTTTATTTTCTCAAATGTTAGTTCTCAATTTATTAGAAGGATACATAATTGTGAGTGTTAATAAATATTAACATGAATATTAAGATTAAACATGAATATTGTTAGTATTTGTTAATATTTTATTAGTATCAAACCAATAGTCACTAAATTATTTCTTATTTGTTAATTGCAATTATAAAATATTTAAAAATAATAGTTATTATTATTATTTTCATAACAATAATATTAATATTAAAACTTACTAAAATAGTTAGCCATGGTAATCATTGGTCAACCAATAGTCAACCATGGTTAATCATTGGTCAACCAATTATCAACGAATGGTAAATTAATTGGTCAACCCTTGGTTCAACATTAGTCAACCAATGTTAACCTTTGGTTGAGTCAACCAATGGTTGACCATGGTCAACCAATGGTAAACCACTGTAAACCATGGGCAACTAATGTCAACCATAGTCAACCATGGTGAACCGTTGACCATTAGTCAATCAATGTGAACTGATGGTCAATCATTGGTCACCATGGTAAAGCAATGGTTGAGTATGGTTGATATTGGTTGACTCTTGGATGACTTATGGTTGACCACTCGTTGACCATTGGTTGACTAATGGATGACTTATGGTTGACAATGGTTGACTTTGGTTTACTCTGATTGACTTCGAAGGAATATGGTTAATTTTGGTTGACTATAGTTAACCATGGTTTAGTATGATTGACTTTGCTTGACTGTGGTTGAATTTGATTAACTAATTCATTATGGTCAATTATGGTTGACTATGACTGGCCATGGTTGACTTTGGTGGGCAATGGTTGACCATGGTTGAACTTGGTTGACTTTTGTTAACCATGGTTGACTTAGTTTGGCCACAATTGACTATTAGTTGACCATGGTGGAATCTAGTGTGCTACTGTTGGCTATGGTTGGCCACGGTTGACCATGGTTGACTTTGGTTAACCTTATTGGCCATGGATAAATTTAGTTGACTAATTGACTAATTGACTATGGCTAAATTTAGTTGACTAATTGACTATGGTTGACTATGTTTGACCATGTTCGACGATGGTTGACTTTGGTTGACCATAATTGACTTTGGGTTACTATGGTTGACCATGATTGAATATGGTTAACTTTGGTTAAAACTAATTGACTATGGTTGACTATGGTTGACTATTGTTGACTTTGTTTTGCCACAATTTACTATTGTTAACTTTGTTTGACTATGGTTGAATTTGGTTGGCTAATTGTCTATGATTGCCAATTCTTGACTGTGGTTGGCAATGGTTGACCCTGGTTAACTATGGTTGACCATGGTTGACTTTGGATTACTTAGGTTAACATTCATAGATCGTGGTTCACTATGTTGATTTTTCGTTGACTTTGGTTGACCATGGTTGAGTATGGTTGGCCATGGTTGACTCTAGTTTCCTATGGTTAACTTTGTTTTTCCATATATGAATATTGATTGACCTTGGTTGTCTTTTGACTATGGTTGACTATGTCTCTCTTTGGTTGATCATGATTGATTGTGGTTGAATTTGTTTTGCTGCAATTGACTATTGGTTGACCATATTTGACTTTTTACTATGACTGACTATGGCTGACTATGGTTTTCTTTTGGTTAATCATGGTCAAGCATGGTTGACCATGTTCGACTATGGTTGAATTTCGTTGGGTATAATTGACTTTGGTTTATTTTGGTTGACCATGGTTAACCAATTGACCATGTTCGAATATGGTTGACTTTGGTTGGCCATTATTAACTTTCGTTTACTATGGTTGACCATGATTGACTACCGTTAACTTTGTTTGGCTATGGTTGAATTTGGTTGATTAATTGTCTAAGGTTGACTATTGTTGACTTCCTTTGGTTGTAATTGACTTTTGTTGACCTTGTTTCACTTGTGGTTTTGGTTGACTTTGCTTAGTTTTTAAATGGGTGGCCATGGTTGACTTTTGTTAACCATGGTTGACTTTGGTTGTTTGGACATGGTTGGATTTGGTTCCTTGGGCATGGTTGACTTTGGTTCCTTGAGCATGGTTGGTTTTAGTTGAATTTGGTTTACATTGTTTGATTGAACATGTTTACATTGTTTGTTGACCATATTTACATTGTTTGTAACATTGTTTTCTTTGGTTGACGGTGATTACATTGTTTTCTTTGGTTGACCGTGATTACATTGTTTACAATTTTTGGTAGATAATGTTTAGTTGACCATGATCTTTAGATTCAATTGACTTTACATTAACCATGGGTTGAGTATGCTTATTTATGGTTGATCATGGATTGATTATAGTTGGCCATGGGTTGATTAAGCTTAACCATGGTTGATGATGGATTGACTATGGTTGAACACGGGTTGACTATGGTTGACTTTGTGTTTAACATGGTTGGCCATAGTATGCCATAGCTTGTCCATCCTTGATAATAATTTATTCTTGATTCACCAAATTAGATTGTTGAGCATATATTTAACCATTACAAATATTTAGCTAACCATTTATGGATGGTTATATTTTGATTCTTAAAAGTGAATATATATATATATATATATTTTTACTTTTTATTTTAAAAATATATTATCATTATAAAATAAATAACATATTGTATTTCAAATAATAATTATCAATTATTTATCCTATATTCAATCATTTTTTTTTGCAAATTTTACTATTTAAATTTAAAATTATATTATTTTAATTATTAAATTTAAATAGTAAATGATCTCGTATAATAAATATAAATTTCACTCTATTTTCATTTTAAATTACAAATTATTATTATTATAAATAATTTTATCTTATTAAAATAAAAACATATTTTTTATGATTGGGCATAGATTGACTATGGTTGTCTTGGATTGAGCATGGTTGGTCATAGTAAATCATGACTTGTTCATGGTTGACAATGGGTTATTCTTGGTTCACCAAAATGGATGGTTACAAATAGTTAACTAACTATGTATAAATAATTATATTTTCATTCTTGAGGGTAAAAACATATATATAATTTGAATATGTGAAAAAAATTATTTACATTTTATTTTAAAAATAAATTATTCTTCTTCTTATTTTTATTATTATAAAATAAATAACATATTTTAATTCAAATAATAATTATAAATTATTATAATTATTATTTGAATTAAAATATATTATTTTAATTGTAAATGGTTCATATAATAAATATAAATTTTATCTTATTAAAATTTTATCTTAATAAAAAAAAAATATTTTATTTCAAATAATAATTATTAATTATTTATCCTATATTCAATCATTTTTTTTCCAAATTGTATGGTTTACCAAAATAGATGGTTACAAATATTTAGCTAACCATGTATAACTGGTTATATTTTCATTATTAAGGTGAAAAGACATATATGATTTTAATATAGTGAAAATAAATGTTTACATTTTATTTTAAATATAAATTTGTCTTCTTCTTATTATAAAATATATAAGGTATTTTAATTGATCAAAATAATATTTTTGTAAAATAAATAACATATTTTAATTCAAATAATAATTATCAATTTTAAATAATAAGTGATGTTTTATAATAAATATAAATTTTATCTTAATTTTTTACCTTATTAAAATAAAAACGTATAATACATATTTTAAATTATTGTAAATAATTATATTTATACTTTATTTTAAATTATAAATTATTATTATTAAAAATAATTTTATTTTATATTGTGAATATTGTATTACATTAAAAACAATATTAAAAAGATGACAAATTAAAACAAAACAAAAAACTTATTAAAATAAAATCATAAACATTATGTGTAGTGTAAATATTTTAAATCCTTTAAAATTTGTTAAAAAAAATTAAAATTAATATTAAATAATAATAAAATCATTAAAAAATAATAAAACGTTTTCCTTTAACCTAGTATCCCATGACACCATTAACTAAATCCGAGATGGACTGGATGTCAATCGCTCAAGTTTGGACACAAGAATAACCAATGGTATGTTAAAATGATATTATTATTAAAGTTTTATATATAGATTTTTCTGGTGTAAAAAGGAATTCTCGAATTTATTTAAATTTTGCATAAAGGATATCAAACCAAAGAAAAATCACAATGCTATCAAAATGAAAAACTGTACATCTCAAATTTCTAAAACAATTAATGTTAGCCTAACGACTATCTGGTTTGTTTGGAATTTACAAAAGACCTCGTTCTTCAGCTATAAACCATAGTGCATATTAAGAACCAAAAAGTAAAGAAGTAAAGAGACAATAGGTAGACTATTGTAGTGAAGGAATACAATAGATAATTTTAAAATTTATGGGGACATATGATTTAGATGGGTGTTCCTCAATTCCGAGAATTCTCCATCTCCAACCTTCTGAATGTATAAATAACCAACATTTTTTCAATAAACTTGAGGATTCATAAACAATCTGGAATTCAACATCAATAAAAAAAATACTTAACAATGGAGATAACCCAATAAATAGATGAGTGGCAGAATATCAAGATTGAAAGTGACCATTCTATTTTCTTATAACATAATTATGATTGATTACTAAAAATTAAAAGGTCAGGTCCAAAGAAGTGAAATGCTTACATCAATGCACAAGCTTATTCTTTATAAAAGCCAAGTTTGTTTTTAATTCAGCAGGCACATTTAAGGTTCAAATAAATAATTCATGACGGGCATTCTACATATATTGAAACCCCTAGACAATTTTCGATAGATAATGTGCATCCTTTTGACATGTTTATAGTGCTTTTTGACCATTTTTTAACAAACGATGTGCATATTTTTCTCCATTTTTTACATATTACATGAATATTACAGGTATTCGATATTTATTGAAACCTTGGACAATTTTTTTACAGATGATGTGCATCTTTTTGACATGTTTTCTGTTCTTTTTGAGATTTTTTCACCTATGATGTGCATCATTTTCACAGTTTTTGATATGTTACATGAACTTTCATAGAAAATTCAAATTATTTTCGGTAGTTTAGGTTATTTACAATATTGGGTTTACCCATGCATCTATGCTTATGAGATTGTAAGTTTGATTGTGTGAGAATTAAAAAAAATCACCCATGAAATGTGGTCGAATGGTAACAATTTAGTTATATTAAGGTGGAAATTTGGAATGGAGAAGCAAAGCGAGGATGAAAGGAGAGGTAATTAAGCGCTGGGTGAATGGTGAAGGGATGGCCAGGGTGATGAACAAGGAAGGGCGCTGTAGAAAACGGTACACAACCTTGAAAGTTGTGCTACACCTTATACATAAACACTAACATTAAATGATACATTAATTAACCACTCTTGTTCCCGAGATCTATGCCACCAGTCCAGCAATAAGAGTTCAAAGTTCAAAGTTGTCCAACAATAACACTTCAAAGTTTGAGCCAATATGAAATAATTATTGCATATTTTTATTAACAATGTCAAAAAGTATAGAATATATGCACAAATATGCAAAGTCTAAGCTAAACTAATAAAAAGTCAAATCGATCCAACACAATAGTTACCGCTCTGGCCTTCCGCAGGGACTAATAATAAATAACAGATAACATGCAAAATATTTGATTAACTACAATAAAGGATTTTCCATTTTAGAATATAATTTTTCTCTCTCAAAGTAACCACAATGGCAGTATGGCATATGCCATTTTTAAATTTGGCGATATTGAATTCAATCTCAGAGTCTGACATTGTCCTCTTTTTTATTTAGTGATAATCACTTCCAAAGTTCCATACTAGTCACCACAATGGCATATGCCCTCCTTTTGATTGGGAGATATTCACTCATTCTGCCATATTCCCTTCCGACTGGGAGATATTCACTTCTTTCAATATTTTGTTACATGCGTCTTGCTTCACCGAGATCACCTGGCATCGGTAAGTGGAGCATTCATCGGAACAACAATTTCTACAGAAGTCGAGAGAAACAACGGAAAAGTCATCGTATGAAGGCTTCGTAATCCTTCAATTCACATGCAATGCGGGTTGTCATCCCAACAGGGAACGGAATTCAATGCCAGCTACGGTAGCCATTTCCTATGTCCCAACTACGACAACCAATTCCGATAACTTTTTACAGATGGAACTATATATATATATATATATTATATAGGGATTGTGAAAGACAAGAATCCCGTTCTTTTCATTGAAAGACCAACGCTTTCTTGTGTCACCTGGCGATGGCATCACCAGGGTCTGCGATTTTCGTGTTCTGTTGTCTTTCATTACTGTCATGCCTCTTCTTCCCTGTCGGTGCATCTTCGAGGGGTAATATTGATCAACACGAAGAAACACCGTCAGCTGCAGCTTCCATTGGCAGCCCGGAAATGAAATTCCCAGCTCCGTCCTTAACTGCTCAACTCCGCAAGGGTAAGAATTACATCATTGAACTTCAGATTCAAGTTTAACTTCTTTAACTTCAGATTCATGTTTAACTTCTTTTTATTTCTCTTTGGCTACGAAACAAAGCAACATATATAGAATTTGTTTGTATTAAGAAGCAAGCAGAAATATTAGGTTAACTGCTCAATTCCGTAATCAACTCCGTAAGGGTAGGAATTAGATCAATGAACTTCAAATTCAAGTTTAAATTCTTCAATTTATTTCTCTTTGGCTACGAAACAAAGCAACATACACAGAATTTGTTAGTACTAATAAGCAAGCAGATATATTAGGTCAACAACTATTCTATTGTATTCGAATATGAATTTTGTGGCGTTTGATTGCAGTTCCCCCTTCAGGGCCAAACGAGCAAGCACCGTGCTCAGTGAATGAGCTGCGATTAGATTCATATATGGTGAGAACAGATTTCATGGTGGCGGAAGTGACGAACAACTGCGAACGTTGCTTGGCTTATAACATAGTCGTGGATTGCTCGCCAGTGAAAACTCCCATGGGGAAGAAATGTGCCCAGCCACCGAATTACAGTATTGCTTTCAAAGAAAAATGGAGGTTTTGGTACGTCGGGAAATCAACACCCCTTCCCATCTTATCTGCGGATTTCAAAGATTGTGATTAATGCTACTTGGATTAGATCTGAAGAGTTAATCCATCTGGATTAACATTATTATTATTGGTTAATAAAAGTTTTGTGACGGTTTTCCAAAATAATTTTTCAAAAGTTAAATTCAATCTTTTATCAAATTTCCAAATTATATCAGAAGCGGATGGAAACGCCGATAGATATCATTGTAAAACAAAGATCTAAATTTCTCAAGGCACTGTTATTTGTATTACTTATTTTTTTAATAGATATTAAAATATAAAATAGTTAATGATGCATACCATTTTTCAAACCACAAGGAAATAAAATTGCAGTTTGCAGTTTTTGTCAGTGAAACATAATTTATTTAAACAACCATGAAAATAGATAATTGCCTATAACTTATTGATTGGTTGGGTAAAAACATGATAAAATCGCAGTTTTTGATGGTCATGTATAATTTATTAAAACAACCATGAAAATAGATGATTGATTATGGCTTTTAACAATAAGATTTCAACAGGAGCAGATGATAAATTTGACAGTCACACATGAAAAGCCAAAGCTATCGTCCCCAGTAATGCGTTCATGGGCACCGTGTTGTATATCTGGGACTCATGGCCGGCAACGAGTTGTACATGTGGACAATGCCCAATTTCATCTCCCGGTCATATTTTCAGCTTCCACATCAAAGCAAGGGTCCCATCAAATCATTATAGGCAATAGACCTGTTAATTTCAACACGAAAGGTTTAAACAATTTTGAATTTGTTTTCAATTTAATGTTTACATTCACGCTATGTGTATATACAGCCATTTTTTTTCCATTGCAAGGGTCCATAGGTTTCAACAACTTAATTAAAGAGTTGTAACATGTAGTTTGACCAGTTCGTTTGTGAAGAACTTTGCAACCTCTCCACCTTTACTACTGAGGAGAGGTCATCCTTATCGAGATAATCTTCAATCGGGAGGTTTGTTGTTTCGGCACATTCAAGATCTAAAAATATAAATGAGATTATGGGTTGGCTCCATGGCTGTTATATTGAAAATGGTATGGGTAAATCACAGTATGATGGGTTTCATGGTGGTCATGAAATTTGTATGGTTACCACACCAAATATATAAACTGAATATTGTTATAAAAACAAATACAAATAGAACTACAATGGTCATGGAAATCGCATGGTCAGCTTCACCGAATAAATGACCACCCAGTCATTTGTCCGGCATCAATTATGATGCAGTTACATTCAAACAACAATAGCATTCGTACTTACATTCCAACAACAATAACATTTCAAAATTTTCAGTAACTCCAGCTTAAATCGAGGGCTCGGTAATGTGCGCTCCGGAATAACTGGTCATGTTTATCATACTTCTTTTCAATACTACCCAGATTATTTTAATATTTAAGATTGATTTCTGTAAGACAGTTTTAGCAACGATTAAGAACATAACTTGACCGTGGAATTCGTGGAAGTGTTTTTTTTTAATTTGGTTGCTGAGAGGAAATTGTTGGGTAAATGGTTTATTTTGTTTTATATATATACTTAAAATTAAATATTAACACTTTAATAAATTAAATTAAATAAAAATAGCAAACAAGTGTTTTAAAATTAATTTTATATATATTATTAAATTGTCTTTTTCATATTTATTTTAACGGTAACATTATGTATATTAGTTTAATATATTAATTTAATTCACTATTGATTTCTGATATATACATTAAAAATACCAAAGAAAAAAAATCACTGTATTTAAAACACTCGACTAGAGGAAAGTTATCTCTAAGCTGCCCGGTGCTTTGGAGTTTAAATAAAAGTCGTACTCCAACCCCAAATAATTGATACTCGAGGTATATGGATGGTCCTTCCAACCATATCGATGGTCCTTTCAAGAAAACAAAACCTCAAAAGGAAACATTAATGGTTTCACGTCATAAACAAGAAGTGTAAAACCCAACTAGAGGCGAGTATCACTTCACGGAATACAACAAAGTAAATCCTCTGTAAATCCTCTTGGTCTAATAACTATATAGTTTTGGAAAAGGTCATGCATTGGGTGGCATTAACTCTATAGCTTTGGAAAAGGTCATGCATTGGGTGGCATTTCTAAAGCATTTCAGCAGAAATCTTCTTGGTCTAATAACTATATAGTTTTGAAAAAGGTCATGTATTGGGTGGCATTAACTCTATAGTTTTGGAAAAGGTCGTGCATTGGGTGGCATTTCTAAATCATCTCAGCAGATTGCATTGAAATGTATTCCACCTACCAAGAAGTGAAGAGTTAAATTAATGTGATTTAAATATTTTGTCTATTTCTTTTCTCTATTTATAATTTTGATATGTTTTTGAATACATGATTTATAAAATGTTGATTGTTTAAAATTCCATAATGTTGATTGTTTTGGGGGAAAATGGCGGCAAACATGAAATTATTATCTTGCATTGCAAATCATCCATTTTTCTCTATGGGTTGAATTGTTTACCACTACCATGGGTACCTTGTTAAATGCCCTAGTCTAGCCATTTGTTTAAGGATCTAGGGAGTTTTCCTTGACTTCTTTAGTTTATAAGACTAGGTAAGGACTTGTTAAATGCCCTAGTCTAGCCATTTGTTTAAGGATCTAGGGAGTTTTCCTTGACTTCTTTAGTTTATAAGACTAGGTAAGGACGTGGATCATTTCAATGAACACAGATATAATTCCATGTTCCCATTGAAACTTGGGTTTAGTATCCACTTTTAAGTTTCCAATTCCAATTACTAAGGCAACAAAAACCTTGTACTCTATATTCTCAAATTCAAGCCCTTGCTTCTAAATTTAAAGTGGCCATTTTAATATTTGGAAAAATTTAATATTTGTAATTATTCATATTCACTAATTCATAATCGTATTCATATTTTTAATTAATTATTCAAATTCACTCATGATACTTTCTAGAGTGAAGCATAACTATGAGTGTCATTGCCTAATGATGACCATCTCAAGTTTACTACTTGATAGGAACTTGTGAGGAATTCCATTCGGTTCAAAGAGTTGAGAATTAATGAGCTCATTGCATTACATTTCCAAGCTATGTTATAGTACAATTGGAACATCATTTTCTTCTTGTTTCCAGAGTATTCTCCATCGTGACTTACAGGATCTCAAGAATATGGAAGAATCGTGGGATGATGTACAAGGTGTGTAGCCCATGCATTTATTAGTGCAATTTGGGGCTCTGGATCCAAGCGGATTTCTTCTATGTTACAACTTTGCAGCTTACTTCTAATCATATCAATGCCAAAACAATAAGCCACGGAAAAATGAATTCCAATCCTTATGGTTCAAGCATTAAGTCTCATAGGAGATCTTTAAAAATGCTCTCCCAAGCAAATTCAATCATATGAAAATATAAATGTTGATGGGTTTCCTTTATGTGCTTTTATAAGACGGTGATGGGTTTCCTTTATGTGTTTTTTATTCTTTTGTTGAGGGGCTCTCCCAAACAATTTCAATCATATGAAAATGAGAAATGTTGATAGGTTTCCTTTATGTGTTTTTATAAGATAGTGATGGGTTTCCTTTATGTGTTTTTTTCATTGCTTGTTAATCTTTCTTAGTGATGCATCTAAGATTGTGGATTTTTTTTTTAAACTTGGATCTTAATACTTTAGTGGGAGCATATATCACTTATTTAGAAGTGAGATTTTGCTTTACAATATACAACTACTTTATCTCATTTAATGGATAGTCCAACCTCTGTTCTCATAGTTCAATGGCCACATTTTTTTAGGAATTGAATACTTTTAAGAAATTTCCATATTCACTTCACTTTTAGCAATTTTTTTTTATATTTTCTATGATACTTTAGCAAATGAAAATGGTCATTTTGATGATGAAGAGAAACCTCTACATACTATTTATTACACTACTCACTTTTTCACTTCAACACATACTTTACTTTCCCTTTTTTGCCTTGACGTCTCTTTGTACCTTTTAAGACAATTGCTAATCACTGATTAGTAAAGGACGACTTTTTTCAAGGAGATATTCCTGGAGTAGATTCATCAAGCGCATTAATTGGAGGGCTCTGATTAGCATAATCTGGTGGCAAACGTTTGGGGGAGCGAAAGGTTAAACAAAATCTCTTTCCACGCGGTGGAGTGAAAGGTTAACAACTCCGGTTAAAACTTTTGTTTCAATATGGAAAATGCATGCATCCATCCATCGTTTTAATATCGAAACGATCCATCCAAGCATTGGCTTTCTCATTCGTTTCAATATGGAAGCGATCCATCCCAGAATTGGCTTTCTCAGCGATTTCATGGGGCTGCATCTTCCATTTACCAAGTTTAACTAGCGCGCATTATCAAGCTCGCAACCATTTTGGCACATAAAACCTATATTAGTATATGGACAATAAGCCTTAGCTTCAGTCTTTCAAAACGCAGACAGTGAGGACAAACAATGAATAAGATGGATAGAACGAACTCCTGCTCTCGGCTAAGACAAAATCGATATACAGATGAGTTTGCAAAAAAGATGCGTAGACGTTGACATAGCGTGAGCCGCATGTGGATTTATTGGATACTACGAATCCAACCACAATAGCTACAGCAGATCAAGTATCGCAATTCTCCAGATGGGATGTCTCCTTCTAATTCTCGTCCAATTTCAGATATTGGATCTACACAAGACCATAAAATGTAACTATTTTGATTAGTTTGTTTTAGCAAATATATTCTATCAGCGCAGTAACGTCAATACTCCGGCTGTCTATCTAGAAGGGACGAATATGAACAGGTGAATATCATTTTCAAGAAGCTTTAGTTTTTGGAGTATCATCACAATGATGACTGGTAAGTCAAGAAATAATTGACTTGGATGTTAAGAAATACTTGAGCCTTGGTTGGATCATGACAGCGATGACTGATAAGTCAACAAATATTTGGGTCTAAAGCATGCGAGGTGAAGCTAGGGTTTAATTATTATTGTGCGCCTTCATGTAGATTGGATTTAGTTTTTGGTATTGTGTGTGGAATATTAATATGCTGACAATTCTCCTTGTTTTGTCCGTATTTAGTATATAAATACCACCCTTTCCGTCGAACGTGCCTTATTCCAATAAAGGAAATGCAGGTTGAGACTCCTTTATATGATTATTTAGATCGTGATTTTGTTGATAAGCTTCTATCTGAAAAACTTGGATTGTTATATATCATCTGTAAAGCTCTACCTGAAGTCTTTGGAATCACGGAGATTTATGCACAAGCATATAGACGGAAAACACTCAGAACTTGTCGGAGAGGCGGTAGAAAAGACAGGTGATGAAGTGTTCTTTCTCAATTACATGATGTAAGCCATCTCAGTCAGATTACATAATTATTGCAGTGATATTTGAAATTAAAGTCAGGCATCCAAATGCGCCTTATTTTCAACAGGTATGGGTATTGTTTCCAAATATGTCGTTAACCAGTAATATAATAATCATAACCAAAGGGGATTTGCAGGTTCAGTTGGAGCGGGTGTTGCACTTAGGGAAATTCAGAGTGAATGTAGATGGAGATTATGATAATTCGTCTCCTCGTGTAGAATTTAGTATGCACGAATTTGATTCCGAGACATTGAGATTTTATTCTTTTAGATGGAGTGAAAATTTAATCTACTAAACTATTTACTAGCAACAATTACATTTTTAAATGTGATTGATATGGGCGAATATCAACCACATTTAAAAATGTGGTTGTTGCTAGTGGACAGCCCACCCATTCAAGAAATAACTAAATTAAAAAATTGATAAAAATGTTATTTGAAAATAAAAATAAAAAAATATATTAAATTAAAAAAAATTTATATAAAGATATTAAAACATATTAAAAATTGAATAAAATAAATTTAATTTAATTTAAAAAATAAAATAAAATAAATTTAAATTAAATTATTAAAACATATTAAAAATAAAATTAAATAAAACATATTTAAAATTAAATTTAAATTAAGTTAAGTTAAATTAAATTAAATTAGATTAATTAAATTAGATTAATTAAATTAAATTAAATTATGATGAGTGCTATGTTTGATTTAATAATAATAATAATATTTATTCTTATTTATTAATATTTATAATAATAATTATTAAACCATGATAAGTACTATGTTTGATTTAATAATAATAATTTTACTTAACCTTATTTATTAATATTTATGATAATAATTTATGATATTATGACGAGTATTATGTTTGTCTTATAATAATTATTATTATGAAATAATGATTTAAATTAATATTAGTAAATAATATATGTTAATATTAATAAATAAAAAATTATATGACATTTATTTTTATTACAAAGATTAAAATTTCTTTATTAGATATAAATATTTATTTAATAATATTTTTATTTAAAGGTAACATTATTTTTTATTTAATAATAATACTAATATTAAATTTATTATTATTATTATTATTATTATTTAATATATATTATTATATGAATAAATATTATTTAATAAAAAAATAAAATAAATGAGCACCAATAAATTATAATTAAATAAAAAAATAGTAAATAAAATATGTTAATATTAATAGTTATGATTGTTATTGAGTATTAATATTTATTATTCTTCATCAATGTATATTAATTTATTAACCAATAATATTTAATAAAATAGATAGATAAATAAAAGCATTAAAAAGTTGAAATTAAATAATGAAGAAATAAATGAAAAAGAAAATCAAAATAAATAAATATAAGTAAATAAATGAAATAAATACATCGTTGATTTTTTATGACTATGGATTAACATGGTTGACTATGGTTGACCATAGTTGAATATGGTCGACTTTGTTTAATTATGGTTGACTTTAGTTGAACATAGTTGGCCATGGTTAAATATGGTTGACCAAGGTTGACCATGGCTTACTTTGGCTGGCTACACTTGACTTTGGTTGACCATGGTAGACTTTGGTTGACCACACTTGACTTTGGTTGACCATGGTAGACTTTGGTTTACTATGGTCGACGATGCCTAACCATAGTTGACTTTCTGGTTGACTTTTGCTTAACAATGCTTGACATTAGCTGACCATGGTTGACATTAGTTGGATTTTAGTTGATCATGGTTGCATTTGGTCTACTTTACTTTAGTTTTGGTTGACAATGGTTGACCATGAATAACCATGGTTGAACATGCTTGAATTTTGGTTGACCATGGTTGACTTCAGTTTACCATGGCAACCCATGGTTGACGTTCGTTGACTTTTGGTTGATTGTGCTTGAATTTTGGTTGTTTTGGTTGACCATGGTTGACTTTGGTTGATCACATTTGAATTTGGTTGACTATGGTTGAATTTAGTTGACCATGCTTTTCGTTGGTTGAAAATGGTTGACGTTTTGATCAATCATATTTGACTTCTGGTTGACCATGGTTGACCTTGGCTTCCTAAGGTAAACTTTGGTTAAGCTTCCCTGACTTTGTATTAACAATGGTTGACTTGAACCCATAGTTGACTTCAGTCCATGGTTAATTTCAGTCCATAGTTGACTTTTAAGAAAGGTTGAGTTTAATACATAGTTGCTTTTAAGCAAACTTGACTTTGAACCATGGTTGACTTCAATCAATAGTTGACTTTACCCAATAGTTTCCTTTCAAGCAGGGTTGACCTTGAACCACGGCTAACTTCAATCCATAGTGGAATTTTACGCAAGGTTGACTTTGAAGCATGGTTGAGCATAACTTCAAGGATGACTTCAATCCAATGTTGACTAAGAGGTTGACTTCATTCTAAGGTTTCCTTCAGGCGAAGTTTGACCTCAATCCATGCTTGACTTCACTCCAAAATTGACTTTAGTTAAGGTTGACTTTAATGCAAGGTTGAATTTGGAACATGGTTGACTTTATTCAAATGTTGAGTTTGAACCATTGTTGACTTTTAAGCAAGGTTGACTTCAAACCATAGGTGACTTTTAGGAAGTGTTGACTTCAATTTATAATTGACTTTTATGAAAGGTCGAATTCAATCTAAGGTTGATTTCAATCCAGGGTTGACTTCAATCGGTAGTTGACTTCAATCTACAGTTGACTTTTAAGTAATGTTGGCTTCAATCCATAGTTGAGTTCAATCCAAGGTTGAATTCAATATGTAGTTGACTTCAAGCAATAGTTGACCTTTAAGTAAGTTCCACTCCACTACAAGGTTTACTTTAGTCCATGGTCGACTTGAATCCAAGGTTTCCTTCAATCAACCATGAACATGTATCCATGGTTTACTTCAATCCATAGTTGACTTCAATATAACCATGACATCAATCCATAGTTCACTTTTAGGCATGGTTAACTTGAATCCATGGTTGATGTCAATCCAAGGTTGACTTTAGTTAACCATGCTTTACTTTGGTTGACCGTGGTTGATGTTTTAATCAACCATAGTTGACTTCTGGGTGACCATGGTTGTCATTGACTACATAAGGTTAACTTTGGTCGAGCTTCTCTCACTTCTGATTAACAATGGTTGACTTGAATCCATAGTTGAATTCAGTCCATGGTTAATCTTAGTCCATAGTTAATTTTTAAGAAAGGTCTGTTTGGTTAAATATGGTTGAACACGGTTCACCATGGGGGACTATGGTTAACTATATAGTTGAATTTTGTTGACCATGGTTGACTTTGGATGACCACTGTTAACAATGGATAAATTTGGCTAGCCATGGTTGAGTATGTGTGACATCCCTCTCCAATGATGAAAAACATTATGTTTGATTTATTTTAAAATTATCTTTATTAATTTTGAAATTATGCAATGAGAAAGCCAGATGAGAAATCGGCTGACTTAAGTCCTAGGAGGACTATTGTGGACAAACAATTTTATTATATTAATAAAAGAATGAGTAGGAACAACCAAGTTAAATGAGGAGATCATGCATGGAGAAGTGGGGGACAAGTTAGAGTTAGCCTCTGGGAAACCAGAACAAGTGTCAGAAGTGTATTTAAGACACTAGACACACCCTGAAAATCAGGGATTTGATTAGCTGCGAAAATTCCATGAGGAATTGGCTGCTAATGGTAAGACCTAGGCAAACTATAAAAGAAGGGCATATGTGAGGAGGCAGGACGCTGTCTAGTATGTCGGTAAAGATTATACTTGCTGCGTGAACATTCTGTGTTAGGCAAGGGAATCAGGAATTGTTACTGGGTTTCAGGGTTAACTGTCCACACTTCTCATGCATGTATCTGGCTCGGGGGTGATTACAGACAGACTGGGCGTTTGTATCTAATCTATGGTTGGGAGGAACGTGGCTGTTCCTGCTACATTCGGCTACTAGTTTCAGGTTTTTTCCCAAGTTCAGACTGTTCAGAATTTGCTATTAATTTTATTTCTGTCGAATAAGTTAACATAGTGGAATCAGTTAGTCGTTTGCTTATGAATTCTTATCTTGAATAAATTCTTATAAGATTATATTTTCAGACCGCGAATATGCTGAACGAGTATAAAATCTGGGAATTCTACGGAATTAATTATATTAAGATATATATAGTGGAGTATTATTGATCAATTTTAGATAATTATCTTCGTTCATATTGATCTATGATTCAAAAAGTTAACCCTAGACATGTCTAAAGATTTTCTGTTCTGGAGAAAGTATTTTCATTGCAAGGTCTCTCTCCACACTTGATTCTTGGAATATCCGATGTTACTATTCTGTTGAAATTTTGTTTTCTTTCGTAAATCGTCGAATGAAAGAAAAGACCTGGAAGAGTCGCTTTGAATTAATCTATCTCTCTTTAAAATTTAATGTGAGTACATATTACGAAATGGAACCATATGACTCCTACTCGGCAGTCATTAGAAACCAAGGGTTTACCAACTTAGATTATAGATCTATATGCCCAGAGGTTTCGGTATTATATTTGCAAACAGTCTTTTATAAATAGCAATTAAACAGGTTACATACTCGACAATTTACACTTAAGATCTATATACAGACAGAACTCAAAACTCGTTTCTATTCACATGAAGATCCAAAAGTATATATAAATCCAGAGACCAAATCGCATCCTTAACGGATCTTAGATCTCATATATGATATACATATATATATTAGATAAGTTTCTAGATCTAATCGCATATTCAAAGGACTTCAGAGTATTTATATGGAATATAGTTATAGGGTTTTGAGCAGAGGTGGTAATCCCGCACAGATAATTAGGGTTTCCTTTTAAAATTAAATGGGAAGTCTGAGATCACATTTCAGTGTGGAAAATTCACTCAAACAACTCCAAACATGAACGAGCCAGAGAAATCATCTTTATTTTCAGACATCGATTCTTTAAAAATTTATATTACGATTTTTTTTCCACCCGAGCTACATTTTCTGGGCGTTACTGGAAGATAAAGTTTCCTCGTTTCTTTTCAAAACACATAGATTATTCATCAACAGGTATTATTGACTGCTCATTTGATAAAAGAAAACAAAAACCTTACTGGATGATTGAATTGAGACAAAGCATAACGTTCGGTTCTAGCGCGAGTTCCTATTCGAGTATTAATACAACCTGGGCATATCTTAAGGACTGTTATTAACTTCTGAGAGTAGAAATACTGGATTTTCTAACAAACTATCTTTAACTTTTTATTTCTCTTGACATAAGTCATTTAAAAAAAAAAAAGCCTGGCGTTTAGGCCCAAACATTAGTCTTTTTCAAAACCCTGGCATTTAAGCCCGGACCTTAAACATGTATTTTCCTTTAAATTTACTACTATTAAAACCCGGTCTCTACCAAAGGGACAGCAAAAAAAAAAAGGGGTTTTCGAATAAATAAACGTTATTACAAAAGCTGTTACATGGAATATCTGGCATTGCAGATTGGAACCTATACAAGTTGATAATTCTTCAGAAAACTTATCTATTTTAAACTAGCTTTACTAATGCCGAGGAGGGTTTTTGATGCAACTTCTTCCTGCAATGATGGAGCTTGGTAGGGAGCGTTGCCAGCTTACCAAAAACGTAGGCCCCAAATCGCCCAGCATCTGCACGTTTCAACAGCCTGCCACTGACATAGTAAGGAAGTTAGTGTCTGCAACATCTTCACTTAAAGTTTAAGGAAAACAACTGTATTTTTATTCATGACCCTTACCTTGCGAATAAATGGTTGGCCCTGGCTCTTTCCTACTCCAAATAAGTTATCTCTCAGCAAAACACCTGCGACGAGGGTTTCTTTCCTTCCAAAGAATCCCAAACATTTTTCTTGTGTGTAACTCCCTGCACTGTAGATCATATTACCATTGCAGAACCAGCGAATTCACCATAAGTGATGTTTTCATTCCAATGCTGGAGAGACTTATCCAAACTGCCGAATGGAAACTGAGAGGGTTAATGTCTAACAGATAGACTTAGCTTATTCGAAATTGGAGCCAAAGTTAAGGTGGAAGGGTTCTGTCACCTCCCCATTTAAGACACTTGAATAAAAGTCACATGGGTCTGTACCATGCTGCGATTGCTGGCAGCCCTCGAAGACTACACCTGGAGTGATAAGCCATCCACACAATGACTTATTTAAGTTTAAAGGTACCACGGTTAGATTTGTCAGAACTCAACATAATGCTTGGACCGGAGGATCGTCGAAGATTTGAAATCTTAATTTCTGAACTAGAGCCTTGGAAGGCGTCCATACAATAGACCATTTAGTGTATAGTATCACTTGTAGATAAAAGGTAGTATGATATCATAGTACGGGACTTACATTCGAAGGTTACAAGCTCTCGTCAATTAAATGAAAACTACATGCCCAAGACATGGTATCCCCTCCACCGTTTACAACTCATATAATAAGATCGTCGATATCTATCTTACACTTCTTTGAAATCATGCCGAACCTTCAAAGTTTAAGAGTGATTCTTGGACGTTGTGAATTCAGGTTTGTTTATTATTCCTTGGTCACAACTTGTGAAGTCACCACGAGTCCTGTAACAAAGATTAGGGAGGATTATATTTTAAAAGTGAAATATCTTGGCCTCACAAATAACATTTACATTATGAGGAAAACCTTTAAATTAAGGCCCAACCCTGTGTAGGCAAACATGTAAGCAAAGTCACCTTTAATTAATGACACATTCCTACATCATAAAGATATTCCGATGGTGTAGGGAATCTGCAAAAACAAATACAGAGTGTTGTTAGCTACAGCTAAGTAAGCGGCACGACAACCTTAATTACTCCTCTAAAACCAGTAGGAAGAATGCAGGTGTATGGAGTTAAATGTGTTCAGCATACAGAGGTTTATTGTTAGTTAAGGGTTGGTGAACATATAGAAAATTATGATCCCTTATAGTAATTAGGAAGGAAATATGAGGAGATGGAAGTCAGAAAAACAATAAAAAAAAAAAAAAAATTGGGAGACATTACATATGGTATCAGAGCGAGGTTTCAACCCTGTCGCATGGGAAACACCTAGCTTTTGTTGCACTTTAAAATTTTTTGTTTTTCCTAATAATGTATTCAAATGTTGTATGCATTTGTTTCAGTTGAATTTTCAGATGACTTCGCACGAGGAATACGGAGAAGAGCCTGAAGGAAACGAACAGGCGAGAACAGCAGAACATTCGGAAGCAAGTCAGGTATTAGAAACCATGAGAAGCCTGATCGTAGAGATACATAGTTTCAAAGCAGACAATGAGCAACTGAAGAGAGCTCAGGAAAAACAACAAGAAATCAATGAAATATTGCTGCAGAGCCTTCATGAAAGGAATAATGGCGAAAAACAGAAGGAGGATACTAAGAAGAAAGAGGAGACTGACGAGAACGCTGAAAAGAAGGGAGATTCCTCCAATGAGACCCAGAAATCTGAGCATCAAGACAGGACCATAGGGAAAAGAAAGGTTGACCATCTGGAGGGTGAGTTCAAAAAAATAAAACCTACCAGCTTCGATGGAGAATCAAAAACTGGCGAAGAAGCGGAAGCCTGGCTGCTGGATATTAAAAAATACTTTCAAATCTACAATTATTCCAGTAATATGAAAGTCAGAATGGCTGTGTACAACCTGAAAGGGAAGGCCAGCATATGGTGGCAAGACCTGAAGATTTCCCAGGGACTGAAAGAAAAGAACCTTGAATGGTCGGAATTTAAAAAATATTTTAAGAAACAGTATTTATCAGAAAGTTATTATGAAAGAAAGACCAAGGAATTCTACGAATTAAAGCTGGGTCAGATGACGATGGAAGACCTTATCAATAAATTCCTAGACTTACTACGGTTCGTTCCTTATATCAAGGAAGAAAAACTGAAGGTACAGCGGTTCTTAAGCTGTCTGCCGCAGTCCTATAAAGATCGAATTGAGTTCGATAATCCCAGAACTTTAGAAGAGACACTGAGAAAGGCCAGACTGTGTTTTGAGCAATACAAGCAAAGGAATGATACTACTAAAGCATGGAAGGACAAGAAACAGGAAAAGTTTAATCAGCGGAAGAAAGGTTACAAACCCCCGCCCTTCAGGAACATGCCCAAAAACTTCCAAGGAAATTCATTTCCTAAGAATGAACAGTTACAACAGAAAACTTTTAAAACCCGTATCATGGGCATAAAAGGAAGTATCGGCATCCCTAAAGAACCCTTGAAATGCTGGGAATGTGGGGAAGCCCATTTACGCAGGAATTGTCCCAGATACAATGAAACAAACAAAGTACTGCATAATATGCAAGAAGCATCCACGGTGGGAGACATTGGGAAATGTTATCACCGAATTAATGCAGCCTTGGAGGACCGACAGGCAGATCATCAATCTGCCATTGTGGAGATTGAAGGTAAAATTTCTGACCATATTTGTTCTATTTTAATTGACCCTGGGGCAACCTTAAGCTACATCACTCCCAAGATGATGGAACACTGCCAACTCACCAAGGTAAAGCACCCAAAACCTTGGTTAGTTCAGTTAGCTACAGGAGTAAAAAGGAAGGTTACTGAATACATATCTGATTGTGAACTTCAAATACAGGACCACAAAACAAAGATTAATCTAAATGTGTTGCCTTTAGGATCTTACGACATGATAATAGGTATGGACTGGCTTGAAAAAAATAAAGTAGTACTGAACTGCTTTACCAAAAACTTTACATACATTGCGGAAGACCAAACTCTAAGAACAGTGATTGGAAGACAGAAACCTGTCTCTGTTAGGAAGATTTCTGCTATGCAGCTAAAGAAATGCATGAGGAAAGGATGCAAGATTTATGCTGTAAGAGTATCTGATCTACTCCTCAACGAAAGTCAGACTTCTATAGCAGAACATCCTGTCTTAGGTGAATTCCTAGACGTATTCCCAGAGGAAATACCGGGGTTGCCTCCTCAACGGGAAATAGATTTCTCTATTGAACTTTTACCAGGATCTGCACCAGTGTCAAAAGTACCTTATAGGATGAGTATCCCAGAACTGACGGAATTAAAGATTCAGATTCAAGAGTTACTAGACAAAGGGTATATAAGACCTAGTGTTTCGCCTTGGGGTGCACCGGTCCTGTTTGTCAAGAAAAAAGATGGGACCCTAAGACTATGTATTGACTATAGGCAACTGAATAAGGTAACTGTTAAGAATAAATACCCCTTACCACGTATTAATGATTTGTTCGACCAAGTAGGGGGAGCCAGAGTCTTTTCCAAACTAGATCTTCGATCTGGGTACCATTAGATTCGTATTAAAAATGAAGACATAAGCAAAACCGCATTCCGTACTCGATATGGACATTATGAATTTGTAGTAATCCCTTTTGGGCTAACCAATGCTCCTGCCACATTCATGTGTTTAATGAATGGTATCTTCAACAAATACTTAGACCAGTTTGTGCTGATCTTTATTGACGATATCCTAATATACTCTAAGTCGGAGGAAGAACATGAGCAGCATATAAGAATCGTATTGCAAACTTTGAGGGACCACCAGTTATATGCAAAGTTGGAAAAATGCGAGTTCTTTAAAAAAGAAATCCAGTACCTAGGCCATATTATTTCTGCGGAAGGAATTTCCGTAGACCCACAGAAAATAAAAGCCATAGCAGATTGGCCGGTACCGAAAGATGTGACGGATATTAGATCTTTCATGGGACTCACCGGCTATTATCGGAGATTCATAGAGGGATTCTCAAAGATCGCCTATCCCATTACCTCCCTACAGAAAAAGGGGATAAAGTTTGTTTGGTCCAGCAAGTTTCAAGAAAGTTTTGAACGACTTAAAGACTTACTGACCAAGGCACCTGTTCTAAAAGTAGCAGACCCATGTAAAGGGTACACGGTCTGTACGGACGCTAGCAAAGAAGGAATAGGAGGTGTACTGTCCCAGGACGGACATGTAGTGTGTTATGAATCACGGAAACTAAAGGAACATGAACGCAACTACGTGGTTCATGATTTGGAATTAACGGCAGTAGTACACGCACTGAAAATGTGGCGTCACTACCTGCTGGGAAAAAATTTCTTGTTATTAACTGATAACACTTGCGTCAAGAATCTTTTCAACCAACCAGGACTCAATGCCAGACAAGCAAGATGCATGGCCTTTTTAAGTGAATTCGACTTTGATGTAAAACACATAAAAGGTAAGGAAAATACAGTGGCAGATGCACTGAGTCGAAGGACCCACGAGGTGTACGAGATAATAATGAGTCAACCTGAAAGTAATCTCATGGAGAAAGTATTAGTGGCAAGCAAACAGGATGCAGATTACATAAATCTGCAAGGTAAATTACAACAAAATGAGAAGGACATAAACGGGACGGATTTCAAAATGGATCAGAAAGGTCTGATTTGGTTCAAAGATAGGCTGTACATGCCTAATGTTGCAGAATTTAAATTGTTTATTCTAAACGAGATGCACAAACCCCCTTTTGCAGGTCATCCCGGTTATAAAAAAATGATAACAGCCCTTAGAAAACAGTTCTTTTGGCCTAAATTAAAAAATGATCTTGCTGATTATTTATCTAAATGCTTGGAATGTCAACAGGTGAAGGCTGACCATAGACATCCTGCTGGTTTATTACAACCGTTACCAATTCCTGAATGGAAATGGGAAGTGATTTCACTAGATTTTATCACAGGCTTGCCAAGAACCCAGCGGCAACATGACTCTATAATGGTGGTGGTTGACAAATTTAGCAAATCTGCACATTTCATTCCGGTAAAAACCACCTACAAGGCAGCAGATATTGCAGGAATATTTCTAAAAGAAATATTCAGATTACACGGAGTACCGAAAATGGTAATTTCAGATAGGGATGTAAAATTTACCTCCAAATTCTGGAAATCTTTATTTGCAGGTTTGGAAACAAGAATTAATTTCAGCACGAGTTATCACCCTGAAACGGATGGACAGACTGAACGTACAAATCAGATCATTGAAGATATGCTGAGAATGTACGTTATGGAGCGACCTACCAAATGGGAAGACTATTTACATCTGGTAGAGTTCTCCTACAACAACGGGTATCAGGCGTCATAAAAAATGAGCCCATTCGAAATCCTTTATGGAAGGAAATGCACTACCCCAATTAGCTGGGATAGTCCGGTCGATCGTTTATTGATAGGACCAGATTTGCTGAAAGTCATGGAACAAACCGTCCAAAAGGTACAAAAGAATTTAAAGGTGGCCCAGGACCACCAAAAGAGCTATGCTGATCTAAAAAGACGGGATAAGGAATTTTCAGTTGGAGACCATGTGTACTTGCAGGTTAAACCAAAGAAAAGTTCACTCCGGCTAGGGAGTTGTACTAAACTGGCACCACGATTCTGCGGGCCTTTCCAAATACTGGAAAGAATTGGACCCGTAGCTTATAAACTTGCATTACCAGCACACTTAAAGATTCATAATATTTTTCACATTTCGTTACTGAAGAAATATATTTATGACCCCACTCATATTATTGATTGGAACTTGATATAGGAGGCTCCAGAAGGCGAATTTCAAGTGGAACCCTTACGCATTCTGGACAGGAAAGAAACAGTACTTCGGAACCGAGCTATCGCTCAGGTAAAGGTGCAATGGAAGCACTTTAATCCTGAGGAGGCAACCTGGGAATTGGAAAGCAATATACTAGAAAAGTACCCGAACCTATTCCCAGAACCCATGGAGGAAGACTAGAACACTGAGGACAGTGTTCACAATAAGGGGGCGAGGATGTGACATCCCTCTCCAATGATGAAAAACATTATGTTTGATTTATTTTAAAATTATCTTTATTAATTTTGAAATTATGCAATGAGAAAGCCAGATGAGAAATCGGCTGACTTAAGTCCTAGGAGGACTATTGTGGACAAACAATTTTATTATATTAATAAAAGAATGAGTAGGAACAGCCAAGTTAAATGAGGAGATCATGCATGGAGAAGTGGGGGACAAGTTAGAGTTAGCCTCTGGGAAACCAGAACAAGTGTCAGAAGTGTATTTAAGACACTAGACACACCCTGAAAATCAGGGATTTGATTAGCTGCGAAAATTCCATGAGGAGTTGGCTGCTAATGGTAAGACCTAGGCAAACTATAAAAGAAGGGCATATGTGAGGAGGCAGGACGCTGTCTAGTATGCCGGTAAAGATTATACTTGCTGCGTGAACATTCTGTGTTAGGCAAGGGAATCAGGAATTGTTACTGGGTTTCAGGGTTAACTGTCCACACTTCTCATGCATGTATCTGGCTCGGGGGTGATTACGGACAGACTGGGCGTTTGTATCTAATCTATGGTTGGGAGGAACGTGGCTGTTCCTGCTACATTCGGCTACTAGTTTCAGGTTTTTTCCCAAGTTCAGACTGTTCAGAATTTGCTATTAATTTTATTTCTGTCGAATAAGTTAACAGAGTGGAATCAGTTAGTCGTTTGCTTATGAATTCTTATCTTGAATAAATTCTTATAAGATTATATTTTCAGACCGCGAATATGCTGAACGAGTATAAAATCTGGGAATTCTACGGAATTAATTATATTAAGATATATATAGTGGAGTATTATTGATCAATTTCAGATAATTATCTTCGTTCATATTGATCTATGATTCAAAAAGTTAACCCTAGACATGTCTAAAGATTTTCTGTTCTGGAGAAAGTATTTTCATTGCAAGGTCTCTCTCCACACTTGATTCTTGGAATATCCGATGTTACTATTCTGTTGAAATTTTGTTTTCTTTCGTAAATCGTCGAATGAAAGGAAAGACCTGGAAGAGTCGCTTTGAATTAATCTATCTCTCTTTAAAATTTAATGTGAGTACATATTACGAAATGGAACCATATGACTCCTACTCGGCAGTCATTAGAAACCAAGGGTTTACCAACTTAGATTATAGATCTATATGCCCAGAGGTTTCGGTATTATATTTGCAAACAGTCTTTTATAAATAGCAATTAAACAGGTTACATACTCGACAATTTACACTTAAGATCTATATACAGATAGAACTCAAAACTCGTTTCTATTCACATGAAGATCCAAAAGTATATATAAATCCAGAGACCAAATCGCATCCTTAACGGATATCAGATCTCATATATGATATACATATATATATTAGATAAGTTTTTAGATCTAATCGCATATTCAAAGGACTTCAGAGTATTTATATGGAATATAGTTATAGGGTTTTGAGCAGAGGTGGTAATCCCGCACAGATAATTAGGGTTTCCTTTTAAAATTAAATGGGAAGTCTGAGATCACATTTCAGTGTGGAAAATTCACTCAAACAACTCCAAACATGAACGAGCCAGAGAAATCATCTTTATTTTCAGACATCGATTCTTTAAAAATTTAGATTACGATTTTTTTTCCACCCGAGCTACATTTTCTGGGCGTTACTGGAAGATAAAGTTTCCTCGTTTCTTTTCAAAACACATAGCTTATTCATCAACAGGTATTATTGACTGCTCATTTGATAAAAGAAAACAAAAACCTTACTGGATGATTGAACTGAGACAAAGCATAACGTTCGGTTCTAGCGCGAGTTCCTATTCGAGTATTAATACAACCTGGGCATATCTTAAGGACTGTTATTAACTTCTTAGAGTAGAAATACTGGAGTTTCTAACAAACTATCTTTAACTTTTTATTTATCCTGACAGAAGTCATTTAAAAAAAAAAAGCCTGGCGTTTAGGCCCAAACATTAGTCTTTTTCAAAACCCTGGCATTTAAGCCCGGACCTTAAACATGTATTTTCCTTTAAATTTACTACTATTAAAACCCGGTCTCTACCAAAGGGACAGCAAAAAAAAAAAAAGGGGTTTCGAATAAATAAACGTTATTACAAAAGCTGTTACATGGAATATCTGGCATTGCAGATTGGAACCTATACAAGTTGATAATTCTTCAGAAAACTTATCTATTTTAAACCAGCTTTACTAATGCCGAGGAGGGTTTTTGATGCAACTTCTTCCTGCAATGATGGAGCTTGGTAGGGAGCGTTGCCAGCTTACCAAAAACGTAGGCCCCAAATCGCCCAGCATCTGCACGTTTCAACAGCCTGCCACTGACATAGTAAGGAAGTTAGTGTCTGCAACATCTTCACTTAAAGTTTAAGGAAAACAACTGTATTTTTATTCATGACCCTTACCTTGCGAATAAATGGTTGGCCCTGGCTCTTTCCTACTCCAAATAAGTTATCTCTCAGCAACACACCTGCGACGAGGGTTTCTTTCCTTCCAAAGAATCCCAAACATTTTTCTTGTGTGTAACTCCCTGCACTGTAGATCATATTACCATTGCAGAACCAGCGAATTCACCATAAGTGATGTTTTCATTCCAATACTGGAGAGACTTATCCAAACTGCCGAATGGAAACTGAGAGGGTTAATGTCTAACAGATAGACTTAGCTTATTCGAAATTGGAGCCAAAGTTAAGGTGGAAGGGTTCTGTCACCTCCCCATTTAAGACACTTGAATAAAAGTCACATGGGTCTGTACCATGCTGCGATTGCTGGCAGCCCTCGAAGACTACACCTGGAGTGATAAGCCATCCACACAATGACTTATTTAAGTTTAAAGGTACCACGGTTAGATTTGTCAGAACTCAACATAATGCTTGGACCAGAGGATCATCGAAGATTTGAAATCTTAATTTCTGAACTAGAGCCTTGGAAGGCGTCCATACAATAGACCATTTAGTGTATAGTATCACTTGTAGATAAAAGGTAGTATGATCTCATAGTACGGGACTTACATTCGAAGGTTACAAGCTCTCGTCAATTAAATGAAAACTACATGCCCAAGACATGGTATCCCCTCTACCGTTTACAACTCATATAATAAGATCGTCGATATCTATCTTACACTTCTTTGAAATCATGCCGAACCTTCAAAGTTTAAGAGTGATTCTTGGACGTTGTGAATTCAGGTTTGTTTATTATTCCTTGGTCACAACTTGTGAAGTCACCATGAGTCCTGTAACAAAGATTAGGGAGGATTATATTTTAAAAGTGAAATATCTTGGCCTCACAAATAACATTTACATTATGAGGAAAACCTTTAAATTAAGGCCCAACCCTGTGTAGGCAAACATGTAAGCAAAGTCACCTTTAATTAATGACACAGTCCTACATCATAAAGATATTCCGATGGTGTAGGGAATCTGCAAAAACAAATACAGAGTGTTGTTAGCTACAGCTAAGTAAGCGGCACGACAACCTTAATTACTCCTCTAAAACCAGTAGGAAGAATGCAGGTGTATGGAGTTAAATGTGTTCAGCATACAGAGGTTTATTGTTAGTTAAGGGTTGGTGAACATATAGAAAATTATGATCCCTTATAGTAATTAGGAAGGAAATATGAGGAGATGGAAGTCAGAAAAACAATAAAAAAAAAATAAATTTGGGAGACATTACAGTATGGTTGACTTTTGGTTGATTGTGCTTGAATTTTGGGTGATTTTGGTTGACCATGGCAACCCATGGTTGACGTTCGTTGACTTTTGGTTGATTGTGCTTGAATTTTGGTTGCTTTTGGTTGACCATGGTTGACTTTGGTTGATCACATCTGAATTTGGTTGACCATGGTTGAATTTAGTTGACCATGCTTTTCGTTGGTTGAAAATGGTTGACGTTTTGATCAACCATATTTGACTTCTAGTTGACCATGGTTGACCTTAGCTTCCTAAGGTTAAATTTGGTTAAGCTTCCCTGACTTTTTATTAACAATGGTTGACTTGAACCCATAGTTGACTTTAGTCCATGGTTAATTTCAGTCCATAGTTGACTTTTAAGAAAGGCGGAGTTTAATACATAGTTGACTTTTAAGGAAACTTGACTTTGAACCATGGTTGACTTCAATCAATAGTTGACTTTACCCAATAGTTTCCTTTCAAGCAGGGTTGACTTTGAACCACGGCTAACTTCAATCCATAGTGGAATTTTACGCAAGGTTGGCTTTGAAGCATGGTTGAGCATAACTTCAAGGATGACTTCAATCCAATGTTGACTAAGAGGTTGACTTCAATCTAAGGTTTCCTTCAGGCAAAGGTTGACCTCAATCCATGCTTGACTTCACTCCAAAATTGACTTCAGTTAAGGTTGACTTTAGTGCAAGGTTGAATTTGGAACATGGTTGACTTCAATCCATTGTTGACTTTATTCAAATGCTGACTTTGAACCATTGTTGACTTTTAAGCAAGGTTGACTTCAAACCATTGGTGACTTTTAGGAAATGTTGACTTTAATTTATAGTTGACTTTTACGAAAGGTCGAATTCAATCTAAGGTTGACTTCAATCCAGGGTTGACTTCAATCCACAGTTGACTTTTAAGTAAGGTAGGCTTCAATCCATAGTTGACTTCAATCCAAGGTTGAATTCAATCTGTAGTTGACTTCAAGCAATAGTTGACTTTTAAGTAAGTTTCACTCCACTACAAGGTTTACTTCAGTTCATGGTCGACTTGAATCCAAGGTTTCCTTCAATCAACCATGAACATCTATCCATGGTTTACTTCAATCCATAGTTGACTTCAATATAACCATGAATTCAATCCATAGTTCACTTTTAGGCATTGTTGACTTGAATCCATGGTTGATGTCAATCCAAGGTTGACTTTAGTTAACCATGCTTTACTTTAGTTAACCATGGTTGACGTTTTGATCAACCATAGTTGACTTCTGGTTAACCATGGATGATAATGGCTGCATAAGGTTAACTTTGGTTGAGCTTCTCTCACTTTTGATTAACAATGGTTGACTTGAATCCATAGTTGAATTCAGTCCATCGTTAATCTCAGTCCATAGTTGATTTTTAAGAAAGGTCTATTTGGTTAAACATGGTTGAACGTGGTTCACCATGGGTGACTATGGTTAACTATATAGTTGAATTTTGTTGACCATGGTTGACTTTGGATGACCACAGTTAACAATGGATAAATTTGGTTAGCCATGGTTGAGTATGGTTGACTTTTGGTTGATTTTGCTTGAATTTTGGTTGACCATGGTTGACTTTGGTTGATCACAGATGAATTTGGTTGACCATGGTTAAATTTAGTTGACCATGCTTTTCAATGGTTGGACATGGTTGACGTTTTGATAAACCATATTTGACTTCTCGTTGCCCAGGGTTGACCTTAGCTTCCTAAGGTTAACTTTGGTTGAGCTTCCCTGACTTTTGATTAACAATGGTTGACTTAAAACCATAGTTGACTTCAGTCCATGGTTAATTTCAGTCCATAGTTGACTTTTAAGAAAGGTTGAGTTTAATACATAGTTGACTTTTAAGCAAACTTGACTTTGAACCATGTCATGTCCCAAATTTGGAATTGGGTCACAATGGCCTAATCACATTGTCCCTATTCATTAGAGTTTGTCAAATTGATGCTAAAGGTCAAATAATTGCTAAGGAGGAAAATTACTAGTTTCCTAGGTTTGGGGTGGAAGCATTGGGATTTGGAATAATGGGGATAATAAATGATGTTTGAACATTAGAATGGCATAAATATTTAATAAATGAGATAAATAAATATATACAAGTGAAATTCAAAGTGGCATTTGATTATGAAGACACATGGAGGAAGTGGGACCCATATATGACTAGATTTCCCCACTACACTTGGCATCATTCTCTCATAAATTCAAATTCAAGGTGAATGGTAACATACTTGGGGGAGTCCAAAAGGTATTATTCATGGCATGACTCATCCAAGGTCGAAATATAGAGGAAGAGTAACTCCCATGGAAGAGGAAGGGGCAATTTGGAGCTAGTGAGACACTTGGGCTAGATTACCTAGCTCTATGACAACAATGATGAATATGCTATGACACCTATGACACAAATTAGACTTGAAGGCTGACATATGACATATATGACATGTCAGGTCTAAAAATAGACTCTGAGAGGGCGCTCAAGGGTGTTAGAGTAGCTAAGATGCTTCCACATGTGATTTGGTGGAAGTGGGAGACTAGGAATTGTTGTACAAGTGGTGTTCTTTGGAATCTCTTCCCAACTTGAGTTGGCATGAGTCTCTTCGAAGGAATTCGACCCATGGAGGACATTAGAACTTTATAAATTTCAATAACAAAGAATGAAACTAGCTTTTGATCATTTTTAGAATTTGCAATTGCATTTGTGAAGAGGGAGAGCTAGTGGATGACTAGTTGCTTGCCTTAGCCAATTTCGAGGGTGAAAGATTCCCATCCAAGTTGGCAATTGGAAAGGCCATTTAGAACTTTCATTTGGAACTTTAATGGAGTCTTTATTTGCAAGTGTAAGCTACAGGGCAGCTCATGGTTTATTCTATTGCAACTCACTCCTTCAACCATTTCCAGTTTTGATGGCATATTCTTGATCCTTGAGGGAGGACGTTTTTGGTGAGCTATTGTACTCTTTGGGGGAGATTCTAATGCCCCATTTATTTTTTAATATTAATTAAATACTCTGTTCTTCATCTCCAGAAAGTTTCAGGTCGAAATTCCAAGTAGAAATGTATAAATCTCAATTTTAATGAAAGGACAGTGCCATTTCCCCACTACCTTGTTGTGAATCAATGTAGTGCTAATGATTTCAAATGAATGGATGATTCTCTGATGCATTTGTGATTAATGGACTGCCATGGATGTATTTTACAAGTTTCATGTACTATACTTGAGAATTTGAAGTATTTTTACTCAGTTTAATTGCATTGGGAGAAGAAATAGTGCCATTTCCCCAAGGGTTGAATTGGTGATTTTTGCAGTTGAATGGGAGAGGGTTGGAACAGATATAATAATCAATTAATGGTGAACATGAGACATTAATAAAATCCTTAATACATTCCCTACCTTTTTTCAGAAATTTGAGTGGGTTTGGAGGCATTTGGGAAGCCATTTTCAGTACTTACCCTAGGGGGATTTGAACCCCAAATTACTAGTGAAATTGCATACTTGGTCCAGAATCTTAAGAGAGTTTGCAGAGGTCCTTTGGTGGTTATATGTCATCCCTGAACATCATATTCAAGTCCTAATATCATTCATACACCTTCCTTGAATATTTGAAGGCATTTGGAGTCAATTTGGGACCTAGAGACCAATACTAGTCAAAGGGAAATCACTAGTAAAGTTACCTACATTGACCAGAATTGAAAGAGGATTTGCAGAAGTATTTTAAAGGTCCAAAGGCATCCCTGAAACACATATTTATGTTCTAATATCATTCATATACCTTATTAGAAGATTTGGGATCATTTAGGGCAAATTTGGGACCTAGAGATCAAAACTAGTCAAAGGTCGAAATTAGTAAAAAAGTGAAAAATTGCCATTTTAATAAAATTTTGAAAAAGGGTCATCACAAACCATGATTGAATTCACTCAATAGTTGAATTTAGCCAGTAGTTTCCTTTCAAGCATGGTTGAATTTGAACCACAACTAACTGCAATCCATAATGGAATTTTAACCAAGGTTGACTTTGAATCATGGTTGAGCATTGTATAGCCATTGTTGACTTTAAGTTAAAGTTGACTATATTACACCATCGTCAACCATTATATTTGGAGGGGTGACTTCGAGCAAGGTTAACCTTGCTTAAAATACATGGTTGAATTCATTCCATGGTTGAATTCAATCTAATGGTTGACATCAATCCATTAATAATTGACTTTAATCCACAACCACATTTTTTGAAGTGGTTGATTGACTTGGAATGATGGTTAACATCAAACCATAGTTGACTTTTAAGCAAGGTTGCCTTGAATTCATAGTTAACATTTAAGCAAGTTAGAGTTTAATTCAAGGTGGACTTCAATCAATGATCAAGAATTCAATCCAAGGTTTACTCCAATCTAACACTTACTTCAATCCATGGGTGACTTCAATCAAAGGTCAACATTGACTTTAATCCAAGGTTGAAGATGGTTAAAGATGGTTAACTAAAGGTGATTATTGTTGAAGATGGTTAACTAAAGGTGATTGTTGTTTAACCATGGACGAATTAACTTTGACTTTAGATAAATATGGTTCACTTTAGTTTAAGGTAACATTCTCTTTATTTGTTGTCAACTATGGTTACTTCGTTGACCATGGTTAAATATGGTTGCAACATTGTTAAGTATGGTTGAATTTAGTTAATTGTGGTAGACTATGTTTAACTATGGTTGCATTCATAAAACATGGTTAATTATGGTTGTAACATGGTTGACTAAGGTTGACATTAGTTAACCATGATAGACTATATTTAACTGTGGTTGAATACATCTCATGGTTGACTACTCGCTGACTTTGGTTACCTATAGTTGATCTAGGATAATTGTGCTTGACATTGACTAACTAGGCTTGACTTTTGCTTGACATGGTTGACTTTGGTTAACCTTGGTTAAAATATGGTCAAATTCATTCCATATCATAGTTGATCATTGTTTGGATATTGTTGACTTTATGCCAATAAAATGAATAAATTTAATATGAAACTTATAAAATATTATTTACATTTAAATAATAATATTGTTATTATTATTAGTATTGTTGTTGTTGTTGTTGTTATTATTGTTGTACCATATTATAATAATGTTATTATTATTATTTGAATAAATATGTGATAATGATTAAATATAATACAAAACTTATAAAATTATAGAACTACATTTAGCTAATAATAATATTTTCTAATAAAAAAAAATTCAAGTTAATATTAATAATAAATTTATTAATGTTAAACATCATGGATAATGTTGTTATTATCACTATTACTTTTAATGTTAACAATATTAATCTTAATATTAATTAGATTGAAATGTTAATAATAATAATCTTACTATTAATGCTCGTTTATATTATTAATGTTAATAATATTATTAGTAATAATATTAATAATAATAATAATATATTTCTTATTAGCACTCTTATTTATTATTCATGTTAATATAAATATTATTTAAATTATTAAATAAAATAAAAACTTAAATTTTTTTTAGAACTATTTAGAATGAAAGAAATTTAGAGCTTTCAAATTCTTGAGAAATTTATAAGTATGTCCATCACATAGAAATGTCTTATATAATTATGACCATATAGAATATGAGTAAGTTAACTAATCATATTGAATCTATCTTATTTTTTTTATTAACTCTCTAAGAATCAATATATTATGAGAAAAATACCATGAGACAAATGATGTGTAAATTAGGAAGAAATTAAGGGAACTCTAAATGCTAATGTACCCCAATTTATCAAAGGGTAAGTCATACATTTAACTATCATGGTTGAATTTATTTGTTTTTTTTCCTTGGAAACTATATAAACTTCCAAATTTATCTCCCAATTACACAAGATCAAATATTATAAATAATTTAACAACCACATGATGTAATCAAAACTATTATCTTTAATGCAAGTATTTATTATATATATAATTACATTCATGGTTTGTAAAATTCATTTATATATAAAAAAAAAAAAATTAAAAAGTTTTTGATCTCAATGTAATTAAATTGTGTAACTAATAATAAATATATATCAATTTAAGTATATTAATTTCCTAAATTAATTTAAATATATATCAATTTAAGTATATTATTTGGTAAATTAATTTGAAAGCTTGAATGTTTTGAGTTTTGTTATTTCTCAACATAATTAGATAAATCCATTTTTATAAGAGATTTTATTATTTATATAATAAAAAATAAAATATATAAAGATTAAAAAGAGATACTAAATTTATATATAAAAAAATAAAATAAAAGAGATACATAATTAGAAATATAAAATTTTAAATATTATTATTATAATGTAATAAAAAGGTATTATAATATAAATATAAATGTTTAAATAATAATTAAAAAATAGATCCATATTTTTAGTTATGAGTTCTAAGTTTTATGGAATTAAGGTAGATTATAATCACCTTAAATTTATTTTAAATGATAAATTTTTTATAAGGAATTTTATTAATACTTAATAAATCTAAATTTAAAATTCAAATTTCCAAAATTATATAAATTTTAGATATAATTAATTTTATTTTATATTTAATAAAAAAATATAAATTTACAAAAATACTATAAATATAATACTTACATAAAAACATTATTACATTTCTTTCATCTATATTTATCTCTAAATCCCTTTGAATTTTAGATCTATCTCTAAATCTATTTGAATTTTGGATCTCGATCATAAAGGATTAAATCTCCTGTATAAATTTTTATATACAACAAAGTGTTCCACAAAATATTTAAATGCATTTATATAATAGAAACTAAAAAATAATTGAAATAAAAATAAAAACTTAAAACTAAAAAATATAATCATTATAATGAAATACATAATATATGTACTTTGAATCTATAAATGTGCAGAGGATCAAACCTTTTGAAATGCAATTTTTTACTTAAATTTTAAAAATGTATCTACCAAAATTTAATTCCCTCTATGGTTAATTCAAATCAATTAAAATAAATATTTTTAATTTAAATATCTAACAAACTTAATAATATATTAAAAGTTAGGAAAGACTTCAATTAATCCAACTTAACTAAATCCATTTTCACATCAGTAAGGATCGTTCGACGGTTCTCAAGTCACCCCGCATCATCTACATACACAAAAAGGGAATGAAGATTGGTGGTTGTGGAATATAAACAACCCTCACACGTGTCCACTTTTGATACATTCGTGTATGGGAAAATGGTGCTGAAAACCACTCAAAGGTAATGAGGAACTGCCTTATGTGGCACCCAAAAAACATCCTCTATTTATTTACGAAACTCATCATTCTATTTGTTTCGAGGAAGTGACTAGAGGAATAAAAAACATAAGAAGCTGAAGCACTGGCTGTAAAAGATGATGGGGGTTAGTTTTGAATGCTTTGGAGTGTTTCTTCTCTTCTCAGATCGTAAAATTTTTCTATACAGATGAGCTATTTGTGTCATGTGTGTGATGGAGTTTTATTTGGGAGTTGATAATTAGGGTTAGCACTAATATCTGAACCCTCATTTGCGGGGAAACCATCTTCCTCGCAAATAATTAAAGGTTAAGAAATTGTGAATATTGGCATCATGAATCTCAATGTTGTTATATCTTTATCCGAACAATTACCACCTTTGAAAATTCGTGCGAGAGGTTACCAATGGCAGTAAATTACATCCTCACTGGTCCCTAGTAGCGGTGGTTTCTCCATTATGATAGCATTAGCATCCTCGTTGCTTATGGTGGTGATGGGGTTTTTCTTCACTACAGCAGTGCTGCCATTCGTAATATGTGACGATGGTGGCACCCTTAGTGCAAATTAAGGAGAGGATAAGAAGAATGGGGAGAAGAGTAAGGATGGAGAGATTAGTATTGCTGCAAGTGTGAGGGAAGTGGTTCTCAAAAGCAGAAGACCAAGCAATAAGAAATGTTGTCTCGGCCTACATCCAGGAACATGGTTTTGAAGAAGAAAAAGGCATCCATATAGCAAGAAAATTTCAGAAGTTTGTAATTATTGGAAGAAAATTGCGGCTTCTCTATGTTGAAGACCCATTCCCCATGGTACAAAATGGAGAATGGGAGAATGCAGACGATATCGCTATGCTGAGGAGTTTATTAGAGACAAATGCAATTGATGAAGAAGCAGTTGACTGCAATGCCCTGGTGGAAAGAAGATCTAGTGTAGTATGCTTGAAGCGTTGGAGATAGATGGTTATTTGGGATTTAATCAAGTTCTTTATTTTGCCAAGTATTTGATTGTTGGTTAGAGAAAATATATGACACTCATCAATTCAAGGCAGTTAAATACAGCTTGTAGCCTGTTTTAACCTTCCAAACATGACGAAGCAACATTTCCAGATTTCTAATTAATTTTTGTCAAACTGATTCCTAGAAATTGGTGATTAGTTATGCAGTTATCATTATCTTAGTATCGATGGTTTATTTTTAGAAGAATACAGTTAGGGTTTTTCTCATGGAGCAAATTTTTGTATAAATTATACATTTTACAGTGTAAAAGGGGGATTCCCAGGGACAAAAGGACCCATTCCTGGTGTTTGAAGTGTTTTCCAGAAATTAATATGTAAAGTTTCTAACAGAAGAGAGCCACATTTCACAAGTGTTTCTATGGAAATGAAACAGGCCATAAATACATACATATTGAAATAGGGATAGAAATAAAACATGTATTTATGTAGCCAGTCATCTTAACCCCAATAATAATGTATATTTTATTTTATTTGTACAATTTGTATTCTACTGTAATCTATAAGCACTCTCCAGAAACAGAGATTGATTGCAGTGCTAAATAAATTCAGTGGTAATGTAGTAAACCATGCAATTACGTTTCCTTGTAAAGAGCAATTGTTGAGGTAGTAATGTCCAGGAAGAAAACGGGAGTTATAGACCCATGAAATAGTTCCTGCATTAGTTAAAAGTTAGATCACAGAGCTGAAATTTAAGAGACAAATACTCTAAGATGATTCATGGGGTTAGGAGAATCTAGCATTAGAACTTGGGAAGACATGAAGTCTGCACTTCTATGGAAATATCATGATTATTGTAAACCTAAGGACTCTCGGAATGAAATTTTGAAAATACAACAACTTGAAGATGAGAGCTTAGAAGATTATCTCGAAATATTTAACTATGTATTATATAAATCAAAATATAGTGACCTTCGAGAAGATGCAGTAAGGAATCTCTTCCTTAAGGAAATTGCAGAAGACTTTTTGGAAAACCTTAACCTCATGGCATCTGGGGATGTCTCTCAGAAAACATTTGCAGAGATCTGTGATATGTGTAGGAATTACTCTAGAAGTAGAGAAAAAAGTGGGAAGCACTTTCGGGAATCTTACAATAGAAACCTAAAAGGAAACACCTCTAGTCCTGGTGGAGTTACAAGGGTAGAATTGGGAAACCTATTAGAGAAATTCAAAACAGATATCGTAGGAGAAATGGATTCCCAATAAGATACATTACAAGCTAAAAAGAGACAAGAGGAAGATCATGCAGCAATGAACATTTTCTGTCCTAGATGCAGGACTAAACATCCCCAATGGGATTTCCCATTGAATGAATGTTTCAGTATGTCACATTTGCACAGAAGAACATCCAACTAATAACTGTCCATCGTTTCCTAGGTTGCAAGCCGTATATAAGAGTGGAAATTTTGGTGAGACATCTAGGAGGCATTGGCAACCTAGAGACCAACCATCATATCAGGATCGATCATTACATTTTCTGCCCTATTATCACCCTTATCAACCACCTCAATAATGGAACACTTGGAATTGGAAAAACTGGCCACCTCAGTATCCTTCTTAAAATGCTCAGCATCAACAATGGTAACAAGGATGGAGGGGACAAGCATATGCTCAATATCCACCTACTATTGTGCCTAACTATCCTTACCCACCTAATATCCAACAACTCTTGCCTCGATTTGTGCCTCCTTCACTACCCCTTATCACACATTAGCCTCACCATTTCCAGAATATGAATCCCCCAAGACCCACAATATTGCATGCACAACCGATACCAAATCCTAACAATAAACCAATTCAAGCTCTTAATGGCATTGGGTTTCCACCTTTTCCATCTTATGTCATTTTGACCGCACTAGTGCATGAGATTCAATTGCATTCTGGAAGAGTTCTGCAAGATCAACCCAAATCATTAGTTGTCATTCATGAAGAGAATGAAGAAGAAGACATACCTAGTGAAATATTGAATGATGCGATTTTCGAAAATGTAGTTATTCCAAAAGTTTCAACACATGACCACCCTCAGAAAGAAGCAACTCTAATAGGAAAGTTACCCCATATCCGAAGCGTCGAGCAATAGAGAAACCTACAACTCTTCCATAGTATGATATTATTAACGAGTTGAAAAATATTTGTATCAAGATCCCTTTATTACAATCCATTAAACACATACCAATTTATAGTAAAGTGATAAAGGAAATCTGTATTAAAAGGCCAGGTAAGAAATAAAAATACCCTCCGACGATTCATGTCATAGGTGAAATGTCTGATTACATAGCAGATCAACCTAGAATTCCAAAACATACAAATCTAGGAAACCTTGTGGTAACTGTTATTGTCAATAACAATGCTATAAGAAACACGCTTATCGATCTAGGGGCTGCTATTAACCTAATGACCACCACGGTTTTAGAAACCTTACAGTTAGGACAGTTTCTCCGTCCTACCCCAACAATGCTAGAATTAGCATACCACACTACGGTACATCCTGTTGGAGTCCTAATTGGAATATCCCATGGACTTTATGCTCATACAATCAAAGGATCCTTCTAAAGGACACCCTATTATTTTTGGAAGACCATGGCTAGCCACTACTAATGCATTTATAGTATGTATGGATGGAGAGATGATCATCTCTGATAGGTTATCTACACGGAAACTTGCCTTATACCCACCAGCACAACCAGTAACTGAAAACTTGTTCTGGTTAGACTGTCCTTTCGGGGATGAAAATTTGGAAGAACTTTCACTTGTTAGTGACTACTCCTGGGCACTTCAAGAATAAACTACAGAAAATGTGTTGAACTAATTTGTCTCTTCCACAACATGTATAGACTTTTCCCAGTCTTTTGCCCAACTTGATCAAATCTTTGGAGATGAATTCCAAGAGAACATGATCCTCTCCACATTTACAAACACACCTTGTGTCTTTGCAATCGAAGAACATATAGGATACTATACCATACCTTGTAAGGTCAGTCCTGAAAAATTTCTACATATAAATGTAGGTTTAGATGAGAATCAACAAAAAAAATTATTGAAAATTCTTAAAATTCAAACTGGAGCATTCGCATGGGAATACATCGATATCAAGGGTATACACCTAGATACTTGTATTCACCATATTTATAGAGATTCAAACATACCACCTATCATGCATCCCCAGAGAAGAATGAACCCATCCCTAAAGGATATAGTTAAAGATGAATTACAAAAACTCCTTAATGTTGGTTTCAACTACCCAATTTCTAACAACAAGTGGGTGTCTCCTCTGGTAGTAGTTCCAAAGAAAGTTACAGGGAAATGGAGTATCTGTGTTGAATTTCGAGAGTTAAACAAGGCCACTCTTAAGGATTATTTCCCTTTACCATTCATTGACTAGGTGTTAGATACCTTATATGGGAAACACTACTTTTCTTTCCTCGATGGGTATAGGGGATACAACCAAATCTTAATAGCACCTAAGGATCAAGACAAGACCACCTTTACTTGTTCTTGGGGGCATATGCCTATAGAGTTTTGCCATTTGGCCTATGCAATGTACCTGCCACTTTCCAACTTGTAGTCTTAGGAATTTTTGCTAACCTTATACATGATTGTGTAGAAGTATACATGGACAATTTTATAGTATACAGTAATACCTTCCAAGAAGCCCTTGATAACCTTGAAACAATTCTTATTCGGTGCCAAGAAACAAACTTAGCCCTTAGTCATGAAAAATGAAAGATGTTACTAACCGATGGTATAGTTTTGGGACATCATGTCTTTTCAAGGAATCAAGGTGGATCCCGCCAAGATAAAAATAATTCTCAATCTCCCTCCCCCAAAAAATCAAAAGGAGGTGAGGATATTTCTGGGCCATGCAGGCTACTACATAAGTTTTATTGAAAATTTTACTAAGATAGTTGCACCTATGTTCAAATTACTCATGAAAGATACATATTTTCAATGGAATTAACCTTGTCAGCATGCTTTGAGACCTTAAAGGAAAAGCTATCAGTGGCACCAATACTTAGGGGCCCCAATTGGTCCCTTCCTTTTCATATATCCATTGATGCCTTTCACTTGGCCATAGGAGGAGTATTAGGTCAAAAGGAAGGCCAAGCATCATATGCCATTTACTTTACTAGCAAGAATTTGACTCCTGCAGAATCAAAATACACTGTTACTGAAAAAGAGTTTCTGGCAGTAGTCTATGCTATCAATAAATTTTGCCACTAAATCATAGGCTATGAAGTTTTTGTACACACAGATCACTCCGCCATTAGGTTTTTAATGAACAAATAAATCACCAATGGCAGGGTGACTCGGTTGATTATTTTACTCCAAGAATTTAACATCACTATCATTGATCGTCCCAGTCGAGAAAATGTGGTAGCAGATTTTCTCTCTTGTATTCAACTTGACGATAGTGCTAGTCCTGTCGATGATAGCTTTCCTGATGAACATTTGTTCGTTGTGTCTGTTCAAGCCCCTTGGTTTTCCATCATAGCCAATTATTTAGCAACTGGAAAGTTACCAAACCATCTCTCCCCACCTGAGAAACGTCGAATCATAGTCCAGAGTTCTAATTACTCTTGGGTGGATAATGACCTCTTTCGTACTGGTCCTGATCTTATTATTAGACGATGTGTACGAGAGTATGAGATGGAAGAGATCCTCCATGCATATCATGGTGGACCATGTGGTGGGCAATTTTTCGACAAGAGAACAACATACAAAGTGTTGCACTCCGTATATTACTGGCCAATAATTTTCAAAGATGCTGCCAAGTATGTTAAGGGATGTAATAGTTGTCAAATAATGGGTAGACCTACACCATCCAATGATATTCCCTTACAGCCCCAGGTTATGATTGAGCCTTTTGAAAAATGGGCTCTGGATTTTGTAGGAACACTTTCCCCTATGTATCGTAAAAAGAAGTATGTCGTAGTTTGCATAGACTACGTCACTAAATGGGTGGAAGATAAAGCTTTATTCTGAGCCATAGAAAAATATGTCGTAGAGTTTATATCTGAAGAAATATTTACCCGATTTGGTGTACCTAGGGAAATTGTCACTAATCAAGGAGCTCAGTTTGCCTCCAAGTCAATGAAGGAACTTACTGAAAAATATGGCATCAAACATTATAAATCTTCACCATATCACCCGCAAGCCAATGGTCAGGTCGAATCTACAAATAAGGTAATAGAAGCCATCCTGACCAAGACTATCCAGGTACACCATAAAGACTGGGCAGATAGGCTTCCATAGGCCTTGTGGGCTTATCGAATAACATGGAGGAATACTACTGGCCACACACCCTATGAACTTGTTTATGGTAAACAAGTTCTTCTACCCATTGAGTTTCAAGTAAGAACCTTTCGTATGGCTGCACAATTAGGGATGGATTTAGAAGAAGCACAAAAACAACGAATTTTACAAATCAATGAATTAGACGAAATAAGGCAAGATGCAATTCAGCGAACAATTCTAGTATAGAACCAACGCAAAAAGTGGCATGACAAATATATCAAACAGAAATAGTTCAAGACTGGAGATTGGGTGTTACTATTTGAATCAAGGTATAAAAATTTTAAAGGGAATTTGACTACCCGTTGGATGGGTCCATATGAAATAGTTACATCTTTTGATAATGGATCTATTGAGATTAAAACAATTGATGATTCACAAGTTTCTTTTGTTGTAAATGGACATAGATTGAGACTCTATCATAAACCAATTTCTAAACTAGATTTTATGCAGGATGTCTTACAATAGAAGGAGATGGAGCTGGTTGAAGGGGAAGTCATTCCTCCTTCTTCTAGTTCTTGATTTATTTTTTGGGTTATCTTCATTTGTATATATGTAAATATGTTTCTGTTCCTTTAAATAAATAAGAGTAATTTCTGACAGTTGGTTTGCATTTATACAAGAAATTCATTCTTATGATTAGCTCATAAGACTTCGTCAATTTGAAAAAATGAAGACTCTTCTCCTTTTGCTAGCTTTTGATAAACTTTCATGTAGTTTCTCTTTGTACATATGTTTTTGCTTTGAATAAATTTGAATCATCTAACAAGTGGTTTTTCAGTTTGAATACAGGAACCTTATCTCTATAATCATTTCATAAAAATATTATCTGAAAAAAGGGAAGTGCTCTAAACATTCATCACACATCTTGATCCCTTTCCTCTTGATTATTTTAAGAATTGAAAATTTACATTGAAAAGTTAGAATGTTCTTGTATCATCTTTTGCCACTTAACATGATTCTTGCAACTCTTCTAATAAGCATTTCAGATATTTTATGTCAGTGATCCTATCTTTATAAAGAGATTGATAACTAACATTTTTTCTCCATCTGAAGCCTAGAGGCTCTCGATACATTTTGACCTTGTTGTTCATTTAGTAACTAGACCAATATTTTCTGAATAGCAATAGGAAAGGAACCTTGGGGATCTTACTTTTTAGAAACACCGTTGTAATATTTTGAAGAGGGAAACTTGGACTAGAGAGGTCTTCCTTCTATTATCTTTTGGCTCCATCCACTACACATTAATACAATCAACCATATGTATCTTTGATTCGACAAGACTTTGTATTTACTTGGTTTATATAAGCACAATTGTCTTCCAACCCATAAATCATCCCATTCTGTAGCATGGTTTTCAGAGCTGCTCCCCCATCCACTCACTTTTAGGCAATTCATTACCGAATATCTATAGAGGGTGGAAACACTAGGACAAGAGCCTCTGATGCAAAAAGGGTTCAAGAGGTTAACCCACCGGAGTACTGAACAGGCTTGCTGGAAGCGGGTACTAGCCTATGGTATGACCAGGTAAACTCAACGGGGTACTGAACATGCCCGACTGATAGAGGGGAATCTTCCTGAGGAAGACATCTTGTTTATCAAAAAAATAATGTCTAAAAAAAAAAACTTTTATATGTTAGAATTGTTGAAAATCTAATCGGAAAGAAGTATCTATGGTTGAGCTAAGGTAATGAACTTCATCAATTGGCCAATCGAGAATAGCTTCAAGGTTTTCTTAAGACCAGTTACCTAACCTTCATCGGATTAAAGGTTTCTTATCTTGTCAAGTGGGGCCATCTACTTAAGATATCCAAGGACCTGAATGTGAAATTCGATAGGATTGCTCTATGTACTGTGATTCTGGGACTCTAGGGAAGTTTAACTGAGTTTCTATTAGCAGCTTTGACGAGGAAATCTGATTAAGTTTGATATTCTCTTAATTTATACAAGGACCACTGTAATTTTATCTGAAAAGTCTTTGACGAGGAGAGGCATATTTTCTTTTGTAAAACTGAAATATACTGAATGACTATCTATATGGATCATTTTTATAGCTAGTTAATGTTTCCTTTTCATATAATAACAACAACATTCTAGAGTTATTTGTTAAATTGTTAAATGGAAGTATTTGAATACCAATCAATTTTTTATTTTATTTTATTTGATGGCTCGAGGACACGCCATATTTTTGGTTTGGGGGAGGATTCAGAATTGTCTTTATTTTCTGATTATTTATAAAAAAAAGTGCATTTATCTCTAATAAAATTATATGTGTTTAAGGAATAATGCAAGTAGCAGAAGAAAACACTGTTCTGATCCATGTTAAACAAAGAAAGAATACGACTGAAGTTTTCAGAAAAGTAGGTTTACATCATCCTTTTGTGTGCTGGCAGCCTCAGAAAATATTTGCATAATAAGAAGCAGTCAGATCCAGCAAGCATATCTTGTACAGATAAATGGTCTATAAGAAGGGTTGAACGACGATCCGAATGAAGCGAATGCATGAGATTTCAAATGAAGTGTCGAATGGCAATCTAAATGAAACCATAGCTTTATAACAACATGATCAAGTATGCTAAGGTATCTGATTTTTTAATTTTGACTATAAAAGAGAAATTTAATTGACTAACCATATCTAGGACTCTCAGGTCTCATCTCTATGCTCATGAAAACACTACAATCTCATTCATTGACTCATCTTGACTTCACCAAACGAATCGATTAATCTTGTATCAATGTGATTTCCAGAATTTTTTGACTATCATATAATTTCATCTCTTCGTCAAGTTATATGCAAAAATCATCATGCAAGCTGTCACGTTATTTATCAAAGATCATCATGATTTTTAATGCACCTTATGTTATAATCCCATGATGAAAATTTCTTTCAACCTGTCCAAAGTTTACTTTGGACATGGTTGAATATTTCACAACCATACAAATTCATCAATGCACACACCTTTATTATAGCACACGATTCAAAATTTTGAATGATGGCATGATCGTTCAAACATGCCAAATTTCCATCTCATGATCATTCAAACGTTCAAATGGACCGCGTTTTAAACTCGACCCCTGCATGATCTTCATCCCGACTATGTTTGCTCTCATCTCTTCTGAGTCCATCTAGTCGCATCCCCCGTATCCCTTGCATCCACTTACCTCCATTTAGCAATGCCTACCCGCCATGAACCTGGGAGCTACCAAGATTTGCTTCGACTCCCCGAGTTCCAAGCATGCCATGATATCTTTCTTTGAGCAGGTTGGGGTCCATTCTTCCATCTCCTCCAGGGTCACGGTGATGAAATATCGTTGCTATTTTCGAAGGTATTTGGCGACAAGATGGCTAGGGTTGGCCACCTTACTTTTCCTGTGATGGAAGAATCCATCGCGGTGGTTAATTATGGTTTACCATGGTTAGTTATTAATAGTAATAATAATTGCAACCAACTATGGTTGGTTAATAATAATAATAATAATAATATTAAACATGATTGGTTATTAAGCATGGTTGAGTATGGTTGACCTGGGTGAACCAATGTCAACCATAATCAACCATGGTAAGCCAAGTTCAACCTTGGTCAACCAAAGTCTCAACCATGTTTAACCAAAGTCAACCATAGTTTACCATGGTTAACGACTATATTTAATTATTATATATTTTTATTTAATTATTATTATTATTAACCATTGAATTTTTTCTTATGTAATTATATGTAATATTTTGTTTATTTATATTTTCTTTTATAAATAATTATTATCATTTTTTCTAATAACAATTATTATTATAATAATAAAAACTCAACAATCTCTCTCCATGCCGACAATCAACTACTAAGTCAACTACCAAGTCATGCTAATATTAATAATATAGCTTATATAAGTCAATTGGCATATATCAACCATGGCCACAAATTTAAATGTGGTTGATATAGGCTGATTTCCATATATAAGCCATATTATTAATAGTAATATGGTTTGCTAGTATATTGGAAGTTTGATTAAGAATAACTAGCACTCAACTGCTTTTAGAATATAAAATTTATATAAAAAAATAGGTACTCAAATGCTATTAAAACAAGTAACCGGAAATAGAAATGTTATTATAACAAGTAAGAAATGTTATTAATTATTAATATATATAATAATAATGATTGAACCAATGTCAACCATAATCAACCATAATCAACCATGGTAAGCCAAGTTCAACCTTGGTCAACCAAAGTCTCAACCATGTTTAACCAAAGTCAACCATAGTTTATCATGGTTAACGACTATATTTAATTATTATATATTTTTATTTAATTATTATTATTATTAACCATTGAATTTTTTCTTCTGTAATCGTATGTGATATTTTGTTTATTTATATTTTCTTTTATAAATAATTATTATCATTTTTTCTAATAACAATTATTATTATAATAATAAGAACTCAACAATCTCTCCCCATGGCGACAATCAACTACTAAGTCAATTACCAAGTCATGCTAATATTAATAATATGGTTTATATAAATCGATTGGCGTATATCAACCATGACCACAAATTTAAATGTGGTTGATATAGGCTGATTTCCTTATGTAAACCATATTATTAATAGTAATATGATTTGCTAGTATATTGGAAGTTCGATTAAGAATAACTAGCACTCAACTGCTTTTACAATATAAAATTTATATAAAAGAATAAGTACTCAAATGCTATTAAAACAAGTAACCGGAAATAGAAATGTTATTACAACAAGAAATGTTATTAATTATTAATATATATAATAATAATGATTGATATATATTTAAATAATATAATTAATTATATTATTTATATTTAAATTTAACTTTGACTGGTGGTGCAAGTTGTTGTATACATTCATAATGTTATGGAAAATGCAGCCTATATGGCAGTAACAGATTATAGCCATTGTTTATTCAAGTAATTCACATGGTTAATCGTGTCGTGATAATGTTATATGTCAATGTGTATGTTTTATGCCACTTCCGGATAAATCACTGTATTAGGGTAATTTATAATTTTAAATATGATTTTAAATTATAAATTACAAATAACTAATAAAATTATAAAACATAATTAACTTATTTTTATATTTATTATAGTTCATTAGTATTATTTACAACTAGTTATAGAAAATATTCTTCCAATGAAACTGAAAATTTGATTCGGTACTTACTTTTGTTCATCGCTTTCCATTAATTTTATATGAACGTCCTAACGGAAGCCTCAACATCTTCTTTTGTTTTTACTATTTCATTAAATGAAAGTTAAATCTAGTCAAAATTTTCTACCACGTGAAAACATAACAACTCAATTTTTTTCCAAGTCTCTGCTCCTTTCTTCAAGATCAATGTAAATCGTTATTATGTTAAGAAAAAACTTTTCTGCATAGTCATTGCAGATCATTATCAGTTTAATGAATATAAAGCCTTCGTCTTTTTAGGCAAATATATACTACTCATTTAGATTATTTTGCAACGAGTCATCATAATGTGAGGCTGTTATGAATTCCAACTCCGGTCAACAATATTTTTACAATCAAGAGGTTGCAAATCACTAAATATATTATCTATATTTTAAAGTGTTTATTTTTTTAGCACAAGAAAAAGGCATTTTAGCCTCACATTAGCATCACTATTTGCAAATGATTTGGGAAATGCTTAATTTTTAAATAGTGATACAAAAGTGGTGATAATGTGGGGATACGCAAGTGGTGCTAAAATTTATGGTGCAAAAGTGGTGTTTGTAAAAAAATTGGTTTTGGTGTTAAATGAATATGTGGCATTCCATGGTGTATGGTGCAAACCACCAAAACCAATCCTACCTAGATTGAGATTTTGTGGTGCAAAACACCAAAACCAATCCAACATGGATTGTGACTTTGTGGTGCAAAACACCAAAACCAATCCAACATGGATTGTGGCTTTGTGGTGCAAAACACCAAAAAATAAGAAGTGGTGCAAAGCACCATAAAATAATAAATGGTGCAAAAAAAAATATAAATCACATCTCATATATATATATATATATATATAAAATAGATTTTAATTCCAAATTTCCCATTGAAAACTATGATCTCCATTAGTCTATTTAGGGTTTATGAATGGAAATATTAAATTTATTAATATATTCTAGTTTCATTTTAATTGGAATTCAATAATAAATGCAAAAATAGACAAGATATGGGATTCACTAAATATCAAATAATCACATTTATGTGCTAAACTTAAAATAATAAATTTCTAAATGTAGGAGAATTGTGGACAATTATAAATAAATGTGTCAACCTTAACAAGGGTTTATAGAAGCAACAAATAACAAGTCTCTTTTAGAACATACTAGAAATTCAAAAGTAAAACACTAATAGGCTGAAAGATGATGTTGGGCTCCTTAAGATTATGTGTACTCCTTCTCATTCCAAACTTTCTTCCTCAACTTAATTACCATAACGCCATGGGAGAGGATACACATATAAGGGAGATGACACAAAAATAAGCTTATCTTCACATAGAGAAAATAGTAATAAGTCCATATTAAAGTGTTTCAAACTAACAACGATTGATTAATTACCTACTTGAAGAGCAAATTTTTCTATGAGAAACTTTTCGTTGACAGGAGATGAATACCCACATTGGAAAATTAATTTCAAGGGTTGTAACTATTTAGGTCACTATATTTGAATTAAAGTAGCTTAATATTCATTAACATGGAATAAAGAGCATTTTTTGAGATAAAAAAAATACAGATCCAAATGTGTAATACTTCTATTTCACTTCAACATCTAATGGGAGAATTGCTAGAATTTATTCATCCATCACAACAACATATTTGCAAGTAGGTTATTATCAACATAGATTTGCAAGTAGGTTATTACAAACAGATAAAAGTAGGCTCTTTGTAGAGAACAAATTCATGCAATGTGCCTCAATCATCTTCATTTTTAATTATGAATACATAATAAACTAAGTTAGAGTAATACTAAGAATTGGACTTTGCATATAAAAAATATATTGTTTCAATCAAACAAGGAAAATGCAACCATATATGAACCAACTCAATGAGTCATCGCATGTATATCTAACTAGCTGAGTGATGGATAATGTAAATAAGATAACCATCAAAGCCAAGATCCGGGATTCTAGTTGGGATATAAATTTGTAGATGATATTTAATATTACTCAATCCCAAATAATAATAATCTCCTTTGATGCAACACTTCGATAATATCATCGAGATAGCATGAGGATAGGCAATAGTTACACCTGAATTTTTTTTAAAATGTCTCAGTTGACTAATTATTAATTATGAGTGGCTACAAATCTATGATTATATAGCTACCCATTTAAAAACAAACTAAATCAAAATGACAAAATAAAATATATACAAAAGCAAAACATTTTACCTGGGTTTCATATTATAGAGTACAAATCTTGTATATGTTCATAAAAGAGATAACAAGGAAAATGACTAGGAAACAAGGATTTGAAAGCCAATGTTAGAACTTTGTTTATAAATTCAAAATTTTCTGATAAAAACTAGAAAATGATCAACTTCATAATTCTATATCCTTTGAGACAAGTTGTTACCTTATGAGCATATTGATTGAGTATAACCAATTGATTAAGAAATTAATCCTCCACTAAAAATTGTTGGTTCCTATCTATATCACACTTATGAGGTTATCTTCAATTAAATAGATAACAAAAGGGATTGTATAGAGACAAAAGGGAAAGGACCAGATTTGAATTCTCTTCTGAAGGGAGATGAGACAACATGGTCTCATGAGGATTATTCAAGGAAGACTTATATGCAGTTGGGAAAGACAATTTATGAAGTTAATTTGGAACAGTCTGTTTCAGCAGTGAACATAATGGATTTGTCTCACAAAGATAGTCAAAGTGGAGACAAGAACAGAGGACAACCTAAATATGAAGAACTTATGCTCAAAGACAAAGATGAAGACTTCAAGGAAGAAATAGAGTTTTTGGAAGGATGGTTGATAGATGATACAAGTACTAAGTATGAGATGGAATTTTGTGTGTATGAACCTGGAAAAGGATCATTCCTTGAAGAAGATGAAGATAGATTTGTTGAGGAAGAATTTAGTGAGAGTCTTGTGAACTAATGGAAAAGCTTAAATCCTCATGGAGATACGATGATTGAAGCACTAAATGAAGAACCTCATATAATTTATTATGACACCTTGTGCATCACTACAGATTGTGAAAAGGAAGAAGGTGGACAATTACTTAGGACTATCATAAGGAATTATAAAGATGGAGGTATGCTTTCTAAAAGCCTAAAAAAAAATCATAATTTTGTCATGAAGGAGGCTGAGATATTGATATCTCGTGAAGGACGTAGTCTAGGTGAAGACTATACACAACTTGCAATTGAAGTGGTTGAAAAGGAGGATGTTGATGGAAATTTGATGAGGTGCTCAGACCAACACAAAAGGAGGCTCTCATGATTTTAGAACTGATTATAGGTTTATGTTTGCGGGTACTGAAGAAAGAGAAGATAGACAAGTCCATAATTTTATCATAAAGAAGAAAGAAGGAATATTGTTCCATGAAAGTGATCAGTACCTAAGTCACCTTTTAAGTGACGAAGAGAAAAAGGAGCTTGTTGTTGCAAAGTTGAATAGTAAAGATAGCCAAAGGAAGGATAGAGAGAAAATATCAGACCCCAGAAAGTATGATGAGGAGTTGAAAATGTTGGAGGAATGGTTGATCAATCCAAGGATTGAAAAGGAGAATTGCAAAATGGTTGCAAACATGAAATGTTTATAAATGCTTAGTTACAACACTGAAAAGGAGAAGATGGAAGGCCAAGACATAGAATTGTCTTATAATGATATAGTCATGTTACAATAATCAAGTGTTGATGACAATGGACTCTATAAAGAATTTGCAAACCCACTTGAAGAGAAGGAGCATATCAAAGTACCATACAGCAGTGGCAAAGAGAAGCATAAGATGCAACAAACATTGGACAATAGAAAAATAAATTTTCAGCCATATGGAGGAAATCTCATGCGATATAGGTTTGTAGAGATAGAGGATGAAGTTAGGGTGGAGAAAACTGAAGTAGACAGTAGTGGATCTCAATTGAAAACCATACTAGATGATGAGATTAAAAGGATGAGGAACCTGATGATGAAAGTGTCTAGGAAAAGGTACACTAAGATAAAGAAGACATTCAGCAGCATAACGAAATTGACTATACAAGGAATGATTAGCAAGGTGAATGGAACATTACAACATAAAATCTGTAAACCTATAAGGATAAAGCCAATAGTGAAAGATGATGAAAGTAGAATTTATGGACAGTTGCATAGCAGAGTTTGGGATCGAGGATATTTGAAGACATACTAACCATGAACATGAGTTCATGAATATTTTCTGTTGTGGGAGTCTAATGCAAGAGCATCCACTCTCATCTACAAACTGTAATGATGATCAAGACTAGGGGTCTTGATACTTTCCCAAGAGAGGGGTTTTCTTTGAAAAACATTGTAATGTTTAGAATTTACAAGAATTAGTTTAGAAGGTTTTAAGTTAGTGAGGTGTTAGTCAAAATCATTAGGATTAAGTGATGAATAGTTATAGCCAATTTTATATGGGAGCAGAATTCGATGGAATCTAATCTATTGGTTATTTAGAAGATAGGATCAAGTTCTATTTTTAGTAATTACTTGCATAACTGCAATAATTCGTTTTTGTTGAACTAGAAATAAAACTTCCATGTAGGCGTTGTAAGCCAAGGGGGCATCTTGCGGAGAGAGTAGTCTCGAAAGGGAGAGATGACCAGGACTAGAAAACAATGACAAAATTGTCAAATCAAGCTAGTGTGGCGGTGAAATTTCTTCCGTTGAAAATATATATACATAATTTAGTAATGGAACATGTCAATTGATGTTTATGTTTTGCTTATTAATGAATCTATGTATTAATGGATTAATGTATGGTTGAAATAAGGTTTGTGTGTAAAGACTTCAGATAACCTCTATAATGTCCCCATTTTGACCCCCTTTGTATTAAATCGTAGATGATGTAAATATTGTAATTTAATCATGGTGAGGAGCTCAAGGCCAAGGCCCCACTATTGATTTAGCGTTTTATGTATCGGCAATTAAAGGAATAGATGCCTATGGTTCTTGTGCTAGATAGGCACAATGTAAATAAGACCTCATGTAGATACGAATTTTAATGGAAATACCCACAACTAGCTATGCAATGCAACAAAAGAGATGGGGCATGATTCTACAAGGAATAGGGATGGAAATTATTCAAACCCTTGAGCCAATGGTGTTAATCCATGTGTCAATGAGAAAACCCATAAACCACCAACTACCCATTTGGGTTATGGACCCAATCATTTAATTCTTCCAGAAATTGGTTGAGGCAGTTAATGCCTTGGGAATGAAGAGGTATGGCAGTCAGATTTTCATGCATGGGCAAGGCATCAACTTGAAAATCGTATTTTTGGCTTGTTGGGCAAGAAAACCCCCACGAAATGCTACCTAAGGAAATGTCCTCATCCATTACGTTCTCCTCTCATGTAGACTGAGCTCACTGGAATTTATCCTCACGTTTTTCACCATAACCCTGCGTTTTCCATGCCTAGAAACTCGTTTTTGGTATTGTGCAGCAGCTGGGGAAGGAGGGACGCGATTTGGGACTGAGGGAGAGGTCGTTTTTGCCTTGGGGCATTTTTCTGGAACGAGTTTGCTCTCCCAGTCGAACTTCCCAGTTGCCAATACGTTTTGGGTCTTCTCACATTTTTCTGAAGCTCAGGAAACCCCACCTCATGCATCCCACTGTTGAAACGTTTTTCTCATGCTCAGCAAGTGTAGTTTTGTTGTTATGTGCATCCTTGTTTGATTTGAACCTATAAGCAAGAAACTGGAGTGGTAGTGGACAGAATTGACTTGATAAACCTAGTGTAGGGAGTAACCTCTCAAGAATATCAAGAGGGCTTTGGCTACTTTTCTATGCACATCCTGAGAGCACTAGAAAGGAAGGTATGGATTGAGGGACTGTGTAGCAGTGAAGAGAATACTTCCTTGTGTTGGGTGTGTAGGCATTGTGAGTATCAAGCTGAATAGATCTGGGAGGGGTACCCATAGCTCTATGGTTGAGCTCACTAGCTTAGCAATTCTTCCTTTCCATGTCCTAGCAGCCTGATAAACCCAACTGTTGATTGGCTTGGCTGAATTTGGTGTATGCTTGGCTATGTGTGAGTCTGCTATTCCCTGGTTCCTTGTAGAAATCATCCCCAGCTCGAGGGTGGCAGTTTTATCAAGAGGTTGATAAGCACAACTGGCCTATGGTTGGGTGGAATGTTGCAGATGCATAGCTGGTTGCTTGGGATTACTTGTTTAAGATAAGTATTCTCTTGTGTTAAATTTGTAATTATTATCTTATGAATATCTTGAATGAATGATGGATGTGTTAATGAATTTAATTCCGTTGTGTTTTGCTTATAATCATACAATCCATATGTCTTTTACATTATGTGAATGATTAGTTATAAATTTATGGGGCTAGATGCCCGGTCTTAGCGTCACGATCCTCTCTATCATGCTGGTATGATAGAAGGGGACGTTACAGTTTGGTATCAAAGCTGCTGGTTGCAGCATTGGACCTCTATGGGCCAAATCCAAATTATAGTCATCCCTGAAAGTAAGAAAGATTTCAAATTTTTTTCCTAAAGTGTTTTTGAAAATTTTGTTTAAGTCTGTTTTGGGAAGTTGTCCCGAAACTGCAGAAAGATTCTGCAAATCGTTTCGCAACGTGGAAGAGTTCGGGAAATTGTTCCGAAATTTGCAGAAGGAACTCTCTTCCAAAATTTGCGGAAGGAATTCTCTTCCGAAATTGCGGAAGACTTCGCCAAATCGTTCCGCAACTGCGGAAGACTTCGCCGAATCGTTCCGCAACTGCGGAAGACTTTGGCGAATCGTCCTGCAAATTGTGGAAGACTTCGCCGAGTCATTCCGCAATTGAGGAAGCATTCCGCCAACTGCCCTGCAATTGCAGAAAGCTACAGCCAACCGCCCCGCAATTGCGGAAGGCTACAGCCAACCGCCCCGCAATTGCAGGAGCGTTAAGCAAACTGCCTGTTGCAGCATGATTTCCTTAAAAAAAAAAAAAAAAAAAAACGAGGGCCCTGCAGTGGCGAGCCACAAGGGGGCAAGCCCCCTTGACCCCCTTTCTTTTTCCCCCGCGTATGTCGTTGATTGTGATTTGACAAATTGTCAATATGGCATTTTCCCACATACATGGAATAATTTATGAATTCCTGAGAATGTAATGCAGCTAACAATTGTGTGGATAAACACATTTTGCAGAATCATAGTTACATCAGGGTAGCACTCTAGATAGTGCAGTTGGAAAGTTTTGGATCTTGATTGGGCCAAGAAAATAAACATCATGGATGATGCACAAGATCCCTATGAGCCTGAGACAGATGCCATGGGGAAAAACATACATGTTGAAAATGCTGAAACAGAATCTAATGGGAGAAGAAATCAAGAGACTCCTCCAGGTATTGCAGCCACCATGAGAAGCCTCAGGGTGGAGTTGCAAAGCTGTAGGGAAGATAATGAAAGGATGATTAAAGCTCAGGAAGAACAAAATCAGTTGAATGCATCCATGCTACAGAGTTTAACAGACATCCAAAGGCAAATAAACTCTGGGCACCAGACATCAAATCTAGAAAGGGGTGGGAGTAGTTCTAGAAGGAATTCCTGCAAGAGGACTAGTAGCTCAAGAAGAGTTTCTACAGATAGAAAATATACTCCAGAAACCTCCTCTAATGAATCATCTGACTCTGAAGAATCCATTGAGGTTTCAATCTCTTCATCTCGCATGAGCAAGAGGAAGAAGCACTACAAGAACAATTCACATGGGGAATTTAAGAAGGCGAAACCTCCTACATTTGATGGAGAGATAAAGTCCGGTCAAGAAGATGAGGCTTGGCTTCTTGGGATGAGAAAGTATTTCCAAGTCCAAGACTACTCAGAAAATATGAAGGCAAGGGTAGCCATCTTCAACTTGAATGGAAGAGCATCTATATGGTGGGAACACACCAGGCAAGTGAAGAAGATCAATGAAAGGAAGATTGTATGGAAGCAGTTCAAGAAATACTTCAAGCAGAAGTACCTCTCTGATAGGTACTATGATGATAAGATCAAAGAGTTCCATGAGCTGAGATTGGGACAATCGACCATGGAAGAATATGCAAACAAGTTCTTGGAGCTGCTGAGGTATGTCAAGTATATTCGAGATGATAAGGTAAAAATTCAGCGTTTCCTAAGTGGACTGCCCCAGTCATATAAAGACAGAATTGAGTTTGATGAACCTCGAACTCTAGAGGAGACCATAAGAAAGGCCAAGTATGGCTTTGATCAGAACAGAAGCAAATCGGAATTCCATAAGGCATGGAAGGATAAGAAAAATGAAAAGTTTGACCAAAGGAAGAAGGGGTTCAAGCCTCCTCAATTCCCGAATCAGCAAAGGCAACCATCACAGGCTATGACTAATCCAACTAGGATGATGGGAGACAAGCCAAGAGATCCAAAGGAGCCAAGAGAATCACTTCAATGTTGGGGTTGTGGAGGAGACCACATGCTTAGGAACTGTCCACATCAGAATGGGAATGCAAATCAAGTTCACAACATCCAAGGAGCTGGAACTGTGGGTCAAGTGGCGAGGACAATCCCTAGAATCTATGCAGCTCTAGACAACCGCCAAGCAGATCATCAGTCAACTGTGGTTGAAGTTGAAGGTAATATTGCTAAGCAATCTGTTTCTATTTTGATTGATCCTGGATTTACTCGCAGTTATTTCACTCCTAGAATCGTTGAGATTTGTGCTTTCCAGAAATTAAAGCATAGTAAATCATGGTTAGTTCAACTAGCCACTGGAACCAAGAGAAAAGTTAGTGAAATAGTAGAGAAATGTCCATTAGATATGGATGGGCTATTCACTTATGCAGACCTGAATATTTTACCACTAGGTTCCTATGATATTCTCATTGGAATGGATTGGTTAGAAGCACACAGGGTTAAACTTGACTGCTACAATAAGACATTTGAATGCATGGATGAAGAAGGAAACTCGAGGGTTGTAAAAGGCATTCCAAAGGTGACTTCTGTCAGACAAGTTTTGACCATGCAGCTGAAGAAGTTCTGTAGGAAGGGATGTCAATTGTATGCAGCCCACATTATAGAGGCAGCAGAGAACGAAACTCTTAAGTTGGAAGACTATCATGTATTGCAAGAATTCAGGGATGTTTTTCCTGATGAGATTCCAAGACTTCCTCCAAAGAGAGACATTGACTTTACGATTGAGCTTGTTCCAGGAGTGGCACCAGTGTCTAAGACACCCTACAGGATGAGTACACCGGAATTGCTAGAATTGAAAATGCAATTACAAGAGTTACTGGAAAAGAAATATATTAGGCCAAGTGTGTCCCCGTGGGGAGCACCTGTTCTATTTGTGAAAAGAAAGATGGAACACTCAGGTTATGTATTGACTACAGGCAGTTGAACAAAGTCACTGTGAAGAACAAATACCCATTGCCCCGAATCGATGACCTTTTTGACCAAATGAGAGGAGCAAAGGTATTTTCAAAGATTGACTTGAGGTCTGGTTACCATCAGGTAAGAATCAAAGAAGAATATATTCATAAGACAGCCTTTAGAACAAGGTATGGACACTATGAGTTTGTAGTGGTACCATTCGGTCTCACAAATGCACCAGCTACATTCATGTGTCTCATGAATAATGTTTTTAGCAAGTATTTGGACAAGTTTGTTCTTGTATTATTAGACGACATTCTCATATATTCTAAGAATGAAGAAGAGCATGAAGAACATTTGAGAATGACAATGCAATTATTAAGGGAGCATAAGCTGTATGCCAAGTTGAGCAAATGTGACTTTTATAAAGATAGGATTCATTATTTGGGTCACATCATCTCCGACAAAGGAATATCTGTCGACCCTGAGAAGATTGAAGCCATTATGAATTGGCCAACTCCAAGGAATGTGACCGATGTGATATCTTTTATGGGCCTTGCTGGTTACTACAGGAGTTTTATCAAAGGATTCTCCAAGGTTGCAAACCCGATCACTTCTTTGCAAAAGAAGGGGATAAAATTTGAATGGTCACCAAGATGTGAGGAAAGTTTTCAGCGGTTGAAGAATCTTCTTACAAGTGCACCTATTCTGAAGATTGCAGACCCGAAAAAAGACTTTGTGGTGTGTACAGATGCATGCAATCAAGGACTTGGAGGAGTTCTTATGCAAGACAACCACGTGATATGCTATGAGTCAAGAAAGTTGAAGGAGGATGAGAAGAACTATGCTACTCATGATATAGAACTTGCAGCCATAATACATGTCTTAAAGATGTGGAGGCATTACTTAATGGGAAGAAAATTTGAGTTAAGGACAGACCATTGTGGTTTGAAGTACTTGTTTGATCAGCCAACTTTAAACGCTAGGCAAGCTAGATGGTTGGAATTTTTGTGTGAATTTGATTTTGAGATCAAACACATAAAAGGGAAAGAAAACAAGGTGGTTGATGCACTCAGCAGGAAGGTACACGAAATGTATGTGGCAGCGCTTAGTACTTGCCAACCATATTTGAAGCAGCAGATTGTTAACCATATGGTTGAGGATGAAGTGTATGAGAAGATAAAGGACAAATTGTAGCAGCCAGACCTTCGAAAGAAGTATGAGGGTTATCAGTTGGAGGAAGACGGACTTCTGACCTATAAAAATAGAGTCTATATTCCCAATGTGGCAGATTTGAGGAGAATGGTTATGGATGAAATCCATAAAGCTCCATACTCTGGTCACCCAGGATATCAGAAAACAATTGCTACAGCAAGAAAATATTATTTCTGGCCAGGCATGAAGAAGGACATCGTGGAATACATTTCTAAGTGCATGGAATGTCAGCAGGTGAAGAGTGAACACCAACATCCAGTAGGTTTATTGCTCCCAGTGCCAATTCCAGAATGGAAATGGGAAGTAATATCCATGGACTTTATTACAGGATTGCCAATGACTAAGAGACAACATGATTCCATCATGGTTGTGGTGGACAAGTTAACAAAGGAAGCACATTTTATACCGGTTAAGTCCACACACAAAGCCGATGCCATTGCAAATATTTTCATGAAGAAAATTTTTAGATTACATGGGTTGCCTAAGGCAATAATTTCTGACAGGGATACCAAGTTCACTTCCAATTTTTGGAAAGGTCTCTTTGCAAATTTGGGTACACAGCTGAGCTTTAGTACCGCATACCATCCTCAAACGGATGGGCAAACAGAAAGAGTAAATCGGGTGCTTGAAGACATGATCCGCATGTATGTAATGGACAAACTATCCAAGTGGGAAGACTATCTACACTTGGTAGAATTTGCATATAACAATGGGAAACAAGCATCATTGGGAATGAGTCCTTATGAGGCTTTGTACGGCAGAAGGTGTAGGACACCCGTGAACAGAATTGTACTTGGGCCAGAATTGCTTAAGGAAATGGAGCAAGAAGTTGCCAAGATTAGACAGAATTTAAAAGTAGCCCAGGATAGACAGAAAAGCTATGCGGATAAGCATAGAGTGCATAGGGAATTCAATGTTGGGGATCATGTGTATCTTAGAGTGAGATCAAGGAAGAGTTCCTTGAAGCTTGGGAGTTGTGCCAAGATATCAACTAGATATTGTGGGCCATTTGAAGTGCTTGAAAGAATAGGGCCAGTTGCATATAGACTTGCATTGCCTGCTAGCACTAAAGCTCATAATGTTTTTCATGTCTCTTTACTTAAGAAATATGTACATGATCCTAACCATGTGATTAATTAGGATGTGATCCAGGTGGAACCTGAGGGAGAATTCCAAACCGATCCATTGCGCATCCTAGACAAGAAGGTAATATTTCTCCGGAACGGAGCCATCGGACAGCTAAAGGTGCAATGGAAGCACTACAATCCCGATGAGGCTACATGGGAGTTGGAGGATGCCATGAGGGTGGCATACCCATTTTTGTTCAATTTTGATGAGCACTGAGGACAGTGCTAATGTAAGGGGAGGGGAATGTAATGTCCCCATTTTGACCCCCTTTGTATTAAATCATAAATGATGTAAATTTGTAATTTAATCATGGTGAGGAGCTCAAGGCCAAGGCCCCACCATTGATTTAGCGTTTTATGTATCGGTAATTAAAGGAATAGATGCCTATGGTTCTTGTGCTAGATAGGCACAATGTAAATAAGACCTCATGTAGATACGAATTTTAATGGAAATACCCACAACTAGCTATGCAATGCAACAAAAGAGATGGGGCATGATTCTACAAGGAATAGGGACGGAAATTATTCAAACCCTTGAGCCAATGGTGTTAATCCATATGTCAATGAGAAAACCCATAAACCACCAACTACCCATTTGGGTTATGGACCCAATCATTTAATTCTTCCAAAAATTGGTTGAGGTAGTTAATGCCTTGGGAATGAAGAGGTATGGCAGTCAGATTTTCATGCATGGGCAAGCCATCAACCTGAAAATCGTATTTTTGGCTTGCTGGGTAAGAAAACCCCCACGAAATGTTGCCTAAGACAATTTCCTTATCCATTACGTTCTCCTCTCACGCAGACTGAGCTCACTGGAATTTATCCTCACGTTTTTCACCATAACCCTGCATTTTCCATGCCTAGAAACTCATTTTTGGTATTGTGCAGCAGCTGTTGAAGGAGGGACGCGATTTGGGACTGAGGGAGAGGTCGCTTTTTCCCTGGGGCATTTTTCTGGAATGATTTTGCTCTCCCAGTCGAATTTCCCAGTTGCCGATACGTTTTGGGTCTTCTCACGTTTTTCTGAAGCTCAGGAAACCCCACCTCATGCATCCCACTATTGAAATGTTTTTCTCATGCTCAGCAAGTGTAGTTTTGCTATTATGTGCATCCTTGTTTGATTTGAACCTGTAAGCAAGAAACTAGAGTGGTAGTGGACAGAATTGACTTGATAAACCTAGTGTAGGGAGTAACCTCTCAAGAACAAGATCAAGAGGGCTTTGGCTACTTTTCTATGCACATCCTGAGAGCACTAGAAAGGAAGGTATGGCTTGAGGGACTGTGTGGCAGTGAAGAGAATACTTCCTTGTGTTGGGTGTGTAGGAATTGTGAGTGTCAAGCTGAATAGATCTGGGAGGGGTACCCATAGCTCTGTGGTTGAGCTCACTAGCTTAGCAATTCTTCCTTTCCATGTCCTAGCAGCCTGATAAACCCAACTGTTGATTGGCTTGGCTGAATTTGGTGTATGCTTGGCTATGTGTGCGTCTGTTGTTCCCTGGTTCCTTGTAGAAGTCATGCCCAGCTCGGGGGTGGCAGTTTTATCAAGAGGTTGATAAGCACAACTGGCCTATGGTTGGCTGGAACGTTGCAGATGCATAGCTGGTTGCTTGGGACTACTTGTTTAAGATAAGTATTCTCTTGTGTTAAATTTGCAATTATTATCTTATGAATATCTTGAATGAATGATGGATGTGTTAATGAATTTAATTCCGCTTTGTTTTGCTTATAATCATACAATCCATATGTCTTTTACATTATGTGAATGCTTAGTTATAAATTTATGGGGCTAGATGCCCGGTCTTAGCGTCACGATCCTCTCTATCATGCTGGTATGATAGAAGGGGACGTTACAACCTCTATATTCAAGTTTATGAATGTCCAAGTGTATTCCATATGAGTTAACGCAGGTCTGTGTGAGTGTACAATTCCTATGTGTGATTATTCATGGATTTGACTGTGTTATAAGATTGTTAAATTTGGAATGAGATCAATTGAGATGAGAGTCTGTGCATGTAAATTGTGAAGATAGAGATTTTGATCCAGCGTTGAAGGAGTTGGTCAAGTTGTGGGATTTGGGAATCTGATATATTAAAGTTATGAAGGAAGGATGAACATTGGATTTTGTATGTACGTTGAAATATTGACAATGAATAATAAAACCCAGAACTAGAGCATGACTAAGCAAGGAAAACCTTCAATAGGTATTGTGATCTATTTATAAATAATCAGAATGTTGTGTTGAAGAGGTCATTGGGTAAATAAAAGCCAAAGAATGTTTATTGGAGTCGATGTAGAAGATCAGGTAAGTCATGAAAGATTTCTGTTATGAGACAAAATTTTCCTGAATTGGAACATTGTATCAAGATTTGATTCGAGAACAATAAATCTGCGCATTAAAGGATTATAAGTAAATTAATGATTGACTGAATGATTTCAATTCAATAAAATAATAGGTGGTTTGTTGTAAGGAAAATGACTGTGAATGAATTTATGTACATATTTTAAACCCTGTAGCAGAGTTGTATTTTTGTTGCAAGCTTAGTGTTTCTGCTACGTATTTGAACTTCTGCAGCGTATATAAAAATATGTAACGTGATGAAGTTTTAAACTTGAAATGTATGAAGAGATTCATCTATCCTTAACATCAGTTATGGGACATAGTAAGTATTAATTGCAGGTAGAAGTAGTATTCCTGCATCATGAGGCTAAAATTCCCTCGGACCTCCAACTAAAAGGAGGTCCACTCTTTGCAGTTCTTTGGAGTGCAGTCCTCGGGACATGTTTCTTTAAGCACTCCAACAACAAAACAAAACAAACTTTGCAGTTCTTTGGAGTGCAGTCCTCGGTACATGTTTCTTTAAGCACTCCAACAACAAAACACTACAAACCATGCATCCTAACCAATATGCTACAAGAGAGGAAGATAGGGCCTATAAATGACCCAGCTAAACTAAACATTCAACAAAATTTTCCAGGAGAGATGAATACTAGAATGAATAGTAGTGTTATCTACTTTGGATATGGAGGTGATACAACTACTCATGAGCCCAAATTTCATCCCATGCTAGCATCCCCGCTCTTCAGCTTCATCGTTCTTTTGTCGGCCTTAGACTCGACTGGAATTTCCCACTTGCTCCCATGCCTCTACCTAGACAATACCCGGCCCCAGTCCCATCGCTCAGGCCCGATACACCACCTTCACATCCATGGCCTCACACAAATTCAACAAATGACCCACTTCAAGACCACTTCCTCTTCACATTTTTCCTTCCAAGCTCAAACCAATAAGTCCTGAAAGAACTAAAATAGCTTAGCTGCAACCAAAATATTCAAAGCTCATTTTACAGCCCTAGTAACAATGATCCCAAATGCATTCTCTGATACAAAACCCCACCCTGGACCTTTTGCTGACTCTGACCCAAATGTTTTTTTTAATGTTTACGCCCCCAGTGATCTTCTCAACATCTTGTACTACCCTCAAAACAGAAACCTAAATGGATTCCCTCCTTAAACCGTCTAATATACAAGAACGCATGAAGAGTAAGACCCCTGTGAACTTCCTGGAACAGAACAAAGACCTTTGGTTGTATGAGCCTTCTGAGCTCTTTCTAGATAAATATACTAACTTGTAACAAGGACCCAGATGATTTTTTCTTCTGTTACCTCCAAAAAGCTAAAATAAGGATGACCCAACTCGATACTCTACAATACAGAGGGGCCAAGCACTCTTCTCCAACCTCCTCCACAGGCAGAGGAAAGGAATTATCCTCCCTTTCAACAAAAAATATCATTGGATTATCAGCAACCGAGGACCCAAAGAAATTTGTGCCATTAAAACTCTTCGGAAAACCATTTCTTCCAATGTAGCCGCCTGAACCTGCGTCGTTGTAGCCCCTCCTGAGCCTGATCCATGACCATAGCCTAGTAGCCTCAACAAAGGGGATATTATCGAACATCTAGAGATGATACAATTCCTAATCCTGTTGTGTTGGAGTATCTTTCGCTTATTCTGAAATGTGATCGGGTGGTTCTGTGTGTTGTGTGCGTGTGTTCTTGGAAGTCTTTAGTGGATGAAGTTTGGGGTGTCTTCTTTTGGACGTCTTTGGCGGACCAAGTTTGAGGTGTCTTCTTTTGGAACTTGGTTTTTCCCACTTTCTTTTTCTTCATCCTTCGATCTGTGGGCATCATTTTTGTTTCCATGGTATTAATTTCCATGGTATTAAATATGGAGATTACTATGTCTTCTTTCTAAATTAGAACATTTAGAAATTTCAAATTTTAATAAATGTAATTTTTGGAAGTATTTGTAGTAATTATACACTACTTAAAATTGACATTAAATATAATATTTTTATTTAAAGTTTTATGTAAAAAATTTCATTTTTATTTAAACTTTTATGTAATGAGAAGAAATTTAAAAAATTAAATTAGAACATTTAGAAATTTCAAATTTTAATAAATGTAAATTTTAGAAGTATTGGTAGTACTACTTAAAATTGACATTAAATATAATATTTTTATTTAAAGTTTTATGTAAAAAATTTCATTTTTATTTAAAGTTTTATGTAATGAGAAGAAATTAAAAAACTTAATTGCAAGCATCACTTAAATATGTGGTTTTCTAGAATGGAAAGCTTTACAATTATTTCATTTAAATTATCATGTATATTGGTTGTTGTTTCCCCAAACCAAAAGAACCTAACCAAATCCTCATGCAATGATAGAGACATTCTTATGCATTCCAAGCTTAACACCCAATAGTAATACCTTGATAGAGAAACACATATATTCTTGACACACCTATAATAAAGAGATATAGTAACCCAAAATTCCCTATCCCAAGCCCACAGGGATGACAAATAGAAAGAGAAAAGGACTAAGGTGAAAAAGAGGACTCACAAACCCTTATGACACCTTCATAATTCTAAAAACCACCTCATGGCACCAACCTCCACTAAGCCTTAGGTTTAGGTATCCTCCACTAACCATGTCCAACTCCCCAAGGTAAAAGGACCCACATACATATTTCCTTAGATACCACTCCAATCTCATGCATGGTGCTTTGAGGTAGTGTTCATGGATTTGAATGTGTGAACGATTTCTTTAAGGCCAAAGGCATGGTATTCTTCCCTATGGGTGAATCCATGAAGATGGGTGTCTATTTTGGGGGGTCTTATGAGAAAATAAATCTGATTTTTTAATGTTTTTCAACTTTGGGAGAACAAAAGTGATATTTTTGTTTAGAATTTCAATTTTCAATAAAAAGAAAAACTTTTAGAGAATTATGTTAGCTTTCTATTCATAATTTTTTCAAAATTTTTTATTGAGATTTGATATGTCGATTTGGAAAATGTTTGACAATGTGTTCTTATAAAATGAAAGGACTAAAAAATAATCATGTTTTGTTGCATGCCTAAAATCATTGTTAAACTTGTTTTTTGCAAAACCAAAATATGCTACGATAATCTACACACAATGTACTACTGCATGAGTAAAATTTTGTAACCAATGGATCTATATACTAATTATTATATTTTTTTGAATTCGATCAATGGGGAAACCTTGTTGATTTTCAACATGTTTTTTGTTGCGCGACCTTTCTCTCAATTGACTATAAGACTAAAAAACTACCCTTTTGAAGTAGACAATCCAATTAACTGCACCATATTTTTTTCATTTTTTTTTGTGGTGTATTTTTTAAGCTATGGATTTTTCATTTCACCGCATTTTGAAAGAGATGAAACATATCTCGAGACATGTTAACAAAAAAAATAATTAAAAATATTGGATCTCACTTATACACAACAAAATCTATACCTACGGAAAGTAGATTCAATGATGAAACTAATGGTATCAAGTCTGACAGTTGATTTGTAGTGTAAGAGGTTGTTTTTACCTTCTGAAAATGAAGAAACCTAAAAACTATGCAGTACCGTGAATTTTTCAGGTCTCGGAGATTATTCGGCCGAATAATATTTTTCCGTTACAAAACCGTTATCTATAACAAAGGTTGTTCAGCCGAAAAACCAAACACAATTTTTTTTTTTTCGACCGGAAAAAAAAATTACATTATCTATATTTGTATAAATAAAACTAAATAGATTCATTATTTTCACACATTTTGTTTAGAACGTAATTCTCGAGGCCTCGATACACCTACATATTGCTCAAAATAACTTAATGTCACTAACATCCTCAATCATAGGCTAATGATACACTCAAGAGGCCATGTTTGGTTGGATGATACCACCTCCTTTGACTTAGATGGATAAAATATTCCTTTAGGTCTTGCGGATTAGGTGTCCTCTGCTAACAATGTCCAAGGAACCAAGGCCAAAAACCTAGATGCATAGTGCCATGGATACCCCTATGAAGTCATGCATGATGCCTTGATGCATTGTTCAAGGCTCTAAATGCCCCAATAATTAATTTATGGACAAACACATTGTCTTCTTCCCTATAATATCATTCCCAAGACCTTGACACACATATATACTACTCAAAACCATCTAAATGCACTAAAATCCTCAATCATAAGCTAATGCTACCTTCATGAGGTCATCTGTGGTCGATTGAGGTATCCATGTGGGCCTAAGGTTGAGGTCTCCTCCCTTGACCATGTCCAATGCACCAAGTCCCAATGACTTGGATGCATAGCACCATGGATACTCTGTGAAGCCATATGTGGTGCTTTGTGGCATTCTTAATGGCTTTGGATTCTTAAATGGTTTCTTTTGGTTCAAAGGAATGGTCCTATTCTATATAATGTCATTCTTAAGGCCCCAAGATATGCATGTATTGCTCAAAACCACCTAATGGAATCAACATCCCCAATCATAGACCATTGATACCCTTAATATGCCATGTGTGGTTGGTGGAGGTAACCTTATTATCCATGTATAGCTATAAGCTTCCTTTAGGGCCCTATGTTCAAGTCTCTTCCACTGACCATGTTAAGGCCCAAATGCCACAATACCTAAATAAATAGATCCATGGATACCCCTGCAAAGTCATGTGTGGTTATTTGAGGCATTATTCATGGATTTATATTCCTTGGATGGATAAAATATTTCTTAAGGCCCAAGGTTCAGGTTTCTTCCATTGACCATGTTCAAGACCTCAAGGCCCCAAGACCTAGATACAACGCTCAATGGATACCCTTGCAAAGTCATGCATGGTTCTTTGGGGCATTTTCCATGGCTCTAGATTCCTCAATGGTTTATTTAGAGCCTGAGGCATGGTATTATTCTCTAGAGCATCATTCCTGATGTCCTGAGACACCTACATACGTCTCAAAGTCACATAATGGTGTTAATATCCTCAATCATATGACAATGAAACCCTCAAGAGAACATGTGTGGTTGGTTGAGGCGATCTTTCTAGACTTGGATGGCTATAATATTCCTTTAGGACTAGAGGTTCAAGTCTCCTCCCTTAACCATGTCCAACGCCCCAAGGCCCCAAGACATGGATACATAGTGGCATGGATATCCATGCAAGGTCGTGCATGGTGATCTAGGAATTTTTCATCACTCTAGATACCCCAATTGTTTCTTTAGGGACAAAGACATAGTTGTTTTCCCTAAAAGGTCATTCCCAAGGCCCTGAGACATGTAGATATTGCTAAAAATCACATAGTGGAAATGACATAATCAATCATGGGCCAATGATACCATCAAGAGGCCATGTGTTTTTAGTGGAGGCAATATTATTATCCTTGGATGGATAGAAGAATCGTTTAAAGATCGAGATTGAGGTCACCTCCACCAATCATGTGTAAGGACCTAATGCCACAAGACCTATATGCATAGTGCCATATATATCCTTGTGAAGTAATAAATAGTTATTTTAGGTAGTGTTCATGGATCTAGATGCCTCAAAATTTTCTTTAAGGCCAAAAACATGGTCTTCTTACATGGAACATAATTCCCAAGGGATTAATACATGTGCATACTACTTAACACCATGCAACAGTAACAACATCCTCAATCATAGGCCAATTATACAAATTAGGAGGTTGTGTGTGGTTGGTGGAGGCAAACTTCTTACCCCTAGATGGCTACAATATTCCTTTAGGGGAAAAGGTTTAGGTATCTTTCAAAGGTCGTTTGCGGTGGGATGAGGTGTTGTTCTTGGCCCCTTATGCATAAAAGTTTCTTTTAGGGTGTAAAGCCAATATTTTATTTGTAGATCATGTTCATAATCGTGAAACCCATATCTATTATTCAAAGCCTTCTAATGTAATTAATTTCCCCAATAAGAGGTGAAATATTCCCTCGATATGTCATGTGTGGTGATTCAAGCCATTGATATGTGCCTTAGGTGTATAGAATGTGCCTTTAGGGACTAAGGCCTAAGTTTCCTCCATTGACCATGTCAAAGGCATCGAGACCCATGTCTATTGCTCAGTTCCTTTGAATGGAATTGGTATCTAAGCTCATACGTCAAGGATACCCTCAAATGGTCTTGTATAGTCGACATTTGAAGTGTCTTTCTTGACCATAGATTCCTAGATAGTTCCTTTAGGATACAAAGTTAAAGTTTCCACCCATATCCCTATTCTAAGGCCAAGGCCCCCCTTGATAAGTCATGTTGTGTGGTTGGAGGTGTCTACATCTTTATTAACCTTGAATCCATAAAAGCATAATTTAGTGCCTAAGGCTTGGTTTCCTCCCCTAACAATGTAAATGACTCCTAGTCCCATATGTACTTATCAAAATTTCATAATAGTATTGATATGCACAAACATGGGCTAATAATACCCTCACAAATCCATGTATAGTGGTTTGAGGTGCTTTTATTGGCCATATATGTTTAGATGATTCCACAAGGGTTCCTTTGTGGCCTTGGGGCCTTGGACATGATCAGTGGAGGATACCTTCTGGTCTAAGAAACCATGACCCATGACCCAGACCCAGGGGCATCTAAGCTGTCAAAATAACCAAAGTATTGCACCCGGTCTGGGCCACACCAACACATTTATTTTTAGGTGTCTCCATCCACTACCTTGGAGTTTCAAACCATGGGATACCTAACAAATATAACCCTTAGAAATCAATCACATTATTAGGACATGAATTATTGGAGGAAATTTTCTTATCCCTAGATGGATAGAATATTCCTTAGGCCCAAGGTTAAATTCTCCGTTGTTGACAATGTCCAAGGTGCCAAGTCCCCAAGACTTAAATGATAGCACCCTGGATACCCTTGTGATTCTATGTGCGGTGCTTTGAGGCATTATTTATGGCTCTGAATGCTTGAAGGGATACTTTAGGATGAGATACATTGACGTCTTCCATAGAATATCATTTCCAAGGCCCTAAGACACATACATACTACTCAAAACCACCCAATGGTATTAACGTACTCAACCATAGGCCAATGATACCCTTAGGAGGTCATGTGTTGTTGCTGGAGGAAACATTCTTAGCCATGGATGGCTAGAAGCTTCCTTTAAGGACCAAGGCACAAATCTCCTCCACTAACCATGTTGAAGGCCCCAAGGACATAAGACCTAGATACATATTAGCATGGATTCCCATAAGAAGCCATGTGTGGTGCTTCAAGGATTTGTTCATGGATTTCGATGTCTCAACAATTTCTTGAGGGATAAAGGAATGGTAATATCCCTAAAATATCATTCCCAAATCCAGGAGACATGTAGATACTACTCAAAACCACCTAATGGAATCAACATTCTCAATCATAAGCTAATTGTACTCTCAAGAGTCCATATGTAGTTGGTGGAGGAAACCTTATATATATTTATGGATAGAATATTCCTTTAGGGACTATGATTCAAGTCTTCTCCACTAGCCATGTCCAAGGGACTAAGGCCAAAATTCCTATATACATAGCACCATGGATATCCGAGAAGGTCATGCATAGTCTTTCAAGGCATTGTTCATATATTTGGATGATTCAATGGTTTCTTTAAGTTCAAAGACATGGTCTTCTTCCCTCGAATGTTATTCCGAAGTCCCTAGGACACCTACATAATCCTCCTTCCTTCCTCTCATGACTCCAGTTATGGCCCTAAGACCCATCCAACTATTGAAGAACTCTCGATTGTGCCCATATCCAAATTTTATGCCAATGATCCAATTTAAACATGTATGCTATGGTTCATGGCCTTGAAAATTTCACATAACCCTAATAATTGTATGTTAGGGTATAATTCCCTTAATTTCTTCCTGAACCATGGTCTGAAACCCATCCCTAATGCACAAAACTTAATGTTTCCATCCATATCCAACTTTAAATGTAATGATATCCTATTCAATGCATGATCTTCTATGTGATACTTTAATTCATCGCTCTTATCCCTAGATGCATAAAAATTTACTTTATGGACTAGGTCTTGTGATTTCTCTAATGACCATGTCTAAGGTTTTAGGACAAATACCCAATGTCACTTATATCAACACTCATCTTCCAAGGATAACATTGGGAGTTCATAGGTGTGTTTCAAAGATTTTATTATGGCCTAAGGCCCATGTTTCTTCCTATAACATTATACAAAACCGTAGTAGCCATAATTATTAGCAAAAACCTCATAATGGTGTCAATGTCCTCACTTAGAGGTAGATAATACCCCCAATAGGAAATGTGTAGTGGTTCGAGGTGTTTTTTTTTCCTTGGATGCCCACAATATTTTATTAGGCGCTAAGGCATGGATTTCCTCCCTCAAACATGTCAAGGGTCTTGACACCCATATATAGTATTTAAAACCTCTTAGTGACATTCATACCCCCAATATTAGGCCATGGATAACTTAAAGAGGTCTCATGTGGTGGTTTAAGGTATACTTGCTAATTCTTATATGCTTATAGGTTTCCTCTAACATCCAAGTCTCGGGTTTCCTGCCTTAATCATGTCTATACCCCAAAGACTTATACATAGTTTTACTTCATTCAATTCCCCACTGTATCCTTTTATAATTCCATGTGGGTCCTTTCAAAAGGTCAATTTCATTGGCTTAACACGTCATTATTATCGCTACACACCTAGAAGCTTCATTTATCCTAAGACTTAAATTTCTTCTCTTAACTAGATTGAGAGGTAGTAAACCCATCATTAGTAATCAAAACCTTAAAATGACATTAATGCCTACACATAGAGACTAATAATAGTTTCAACAAGACATGTGTGTCAACCATATCTATTGGTCCTAGATTCCTAAAATCTTATTTTAGGGCCCAATGTAGAGGTTTCCTCCCTCTATCATGTCCAAGGATTTGAGACTCATGCCTTGTGCTCAAAACCTACTAATGAAACTAATATCTATCAAGAAATTTAATAAAATCAATAAAAATAACTCAATTGAATAATGAAATTTCAATTCAAACCACTTTTATTACTATTTTATAATAATAATAAATTAAAAATGGTTGCATTTGATTATTTGTCAATATTAAGAATCCTAGGTATTTATTTACTTAAATAATATTAAAAATGAATTAATGAATTATTTATAAAATAGCTATTTGTGAACTTCTTGGGGTTGTGGTGTGGAGCCTCATAAATAAACGATGTGAATTTATTTGTTTAAATAGTTAAAAAAATAAATACTTGAATTTGAGGTGATTATGGTGTAAAACCTTATAAATTAATCTTGAGCATTTATCGAATGAAATAAAAACTGAATTAAGTTATTTAAAAAATAATTACTTTTTGATGTTGTTGTGTTTGTGGTACAAATGATCATAATTAAATCTTATTTGTACATGTCCTTGCCATAAATAAGCATTTACCACCACTATATGGTACTTCCCAAGATGATATTTATCTAGCTTTATGATTACTCATTAAAACCTTATAATAGTGTCATGCCCATATGTAGAAGCCAAGAATATTCTTAAGAAGATGTGTGGTGACCTTTGAAGTGTCTTTTTTGGTCCTAGATTCTTGAAAGCTTCTTTTAGGGACAAACCTAGAGGTTTTCCCCTTTGAACATGTCCATGGATATGAGATCCATGCTTTGTGCTAAAAACTAATAATGACACTAATGTCTGTCAATAATTTCATGAGTTCAATGCATTTTTTCTCATGTCCATCAATAAATTTCATGAGTTCAATGCATTTTTTATCAATTGAATAAAAAAATATCAATTCAAATAAATTTTATTACTACCCTATAATAGTAATAAATTAAAAATTGTTGTTTTTTTATTATTTGTCAATATTAAGAATCTTGTGTATTTATTTATGTAAATAATATTAAAATTTAATAATTGAATTGAATTATTTAGAAAATTGTGATGCAAAACCTCATAAATGAATCTTGTGAATTTATTTGTTTAAATAGAAAAAACAAAACAAATGAATGTGTTGTTATTGTGGTGTAAAAGCTCATAAATTAATCTTGATCACTTATTTGAATGAATAATAAAATAATTTAATTAAGCTATTTATAAAATAATTATGTTTTATGGTGCAAATCATCATAGTCAAATCCTATATGGACATGTCCATGTGACAAATAATAACTTAGCACCATTTATGGTACTTGCCAACATGTCATTTTTCTTATGGATAAACTCAATTTCTAATAATATTAACAAATATTAACACCACAATATAGAAATGGTGCTAATACCACCAAATTAACACTACAAAATGTAAGTGATGCTAATATCACCACTTTAACACCAAAAAATTGTAATTGGTGCTAATACCACCACCTTAACACCATAAGATATCAGTGGTGCTAATTTGTGGTGCTAAAACATGGCTTTTCTTGTTGTGCAGCAAAACAATGTTTTATAACGGATCATCAAATTTTGACAACTTATCTTCAAACTTGAAGAACCATGTTCCACGAATTTTTGGATTTTTTTTAAATTTTGGAAGAAACCAAAACTCGATGAGGTAAAGTTTCACAATGGATTGAACTCTAATAATAGTGGAATTACAGTTTTCAATAATTTTTTTCTTTTTTCTGATTACAAAATATCAACATGATCAAGTTTCACAATGGATTGAACTCTAATCATAGTGGAATTACAATTTTTAATAAAAAAATCGCTCTTTTTTCATTGCAAAATATCAAGATGAACTTCCATTATGGATTACCATACAATTACTATGACAAATTGAAAAATCTAACTACCTCAAATGCTACCCTTATTATTGTCTAGCATCTATTTTTTAAAAATAATGTGCATCCAAACATTACAATTTTTAATAAAAAAATTTCTTTTTTTGAACTTCCATTATGGATTACCATACAATTACTATAACAAATTAAAAAATCTAACTACCTCAAATGCTACCCTCATTATTGTCTAACATCCATTTTTTAAAAATAATGTGCATCCAAGCATCGAGACTGCATTTTCCATAACACTATGGATGTATACAACAACTTGCACCACCTTTATGCAAAAGTTATAATATAAAAATTTAATATTAATGTGAAAAAATTAGAAACATAAAAACCATTAACACTAGAAGAATTATTTTTAAATAAAGCCCATTTTAAAACATTATTTGTATAACAAATATTTATTACTGAGTAATGCATAACCATACAACCTTTTAAACATTATTGAGTAATGCATAACCATACAACCTTTTAAACATTATTTCTGTAATAAATATTAATGGATGAGTTATGCAAAACTTTAATGTAAGTATATTAAAAAAGAATTTAATGCAGGTTTTGAAACAACTATGCACGACATTTCACATAACATACCGCGGGGACATTGCCATTCCAATGGCACTGGTTTTGATTACTCACTTTGCAGCATTAAAGCTATTATTATATTAAAATTTAAATATAAATAATATTATTAATTATATTATTTAAATAATAATATTTAAATATATATTAATCATTATTTTTATATATATTAATAATAATTATTATGCTTTTTTTTTCAATCGAAAAAAAAAACGTATTATTGCTGTTCTTCGAAATCAAATAGTACAAAGATTTCCACCTTTTTTAAAAAAGGTATATCCATACAGGATCAAGATAGTTTCCCAAAAGCCTCTAACTATCATCATCAAAAAGATTGTCCATACATGATTATACATCTGAAATATCAAAATCAATACAAAGGAAAGCTATTCCACTTAGAACCTAGTCTTAAACATTCTAATAGAAAAAAACTTCTCCACATTCCAGCAAGCTGGAATCCATCCATTCTTCCTAGACCAGTACACCTTCTGTTCCCAATAAAGCAAGTTTTGATAATCCATCAGCCTGACCATTGTGTTCACGGTAGATATGAGAAAAAGATATATGCTCCTACAAATCAATCTCCTCTCTAGTACGCCTACAACCGTGAGAGAGTGCAATAACATTTAGATCAAATTCTTTAGTTGCCCATTTTATAGTAACTCGCGAATCACCATAGACCTTGATATTTATCATCCCAAAGATGTTTGCACATTTCAGAATACACCACAGAGCTAGGAGCTCAGCTTTCATATTACTACCATTACCACAATTAAGTCGCAATGTATAATAATGCCCCTCATTTAGAAAAATAACCCCTCCAGCAGCACAAAGGCCATTCTGCGCAGCCCCATCAAAGAAAAGAACAGGCTGGTTCACAATAAGTGTAAACGGTTCAGGCCTTCTTACCTCCACCACATTGGTAACAGTAGTGTAATGTTGTAAAAGATTTAAGACAATATGACCACAAGCCACAGCATCCGGCTCTTTGTCTTGAAAGGTAGCCATATTCCGAAAGTACCAAAGAGCCCATGAAATAAGAATAGGAACCTGTATAGTTTCTCTTGAAGAACGATACCAGTTCAGCATTGACTCACCAAAACCAATATTTTCCCATACCACAGTGACTGCCAGCTTTGAACAACAGAAATCCCATACTTTTTTCCCAAAGGAGCAGAAAACAAACAGATGATTGATAGATTCAGAAACCTGCTTGCATAAGATACACCAATTTGGACCACACCAGCCACGTTTTAATAGATTGTCCCAAGTCTTCAAAGATCCCTGTAAGACATGCCATAAAACACACTTATGTTTTAAAGCAATATTCCACTTCCATAACTATTTGTACCACCAATGCTGAGCAAAAATATACTTGTCCTGCATAATTCTGTCATAGGCCGTTTTAGCAGTAACTGCACCAGATTTCTCATTACAAATCCACACCATCTTATCACTTTGATTAGATAAAGAAACACCAGCCGAGCCAAGGGAATAGACATAGGAATCCCAAGAGGTAGCGTCATCTCCAACCAACCCCAAATCATATGAATTTAACCAATACGACTGTCCAGGAACACCCCTGATACTGTTTAAAGAAATAAGACCATATATTTTTAAATAATCCAGAATCTTGTCAGGAAGACGAACAGTTCCATCAATGCCCAATATATTATCTTGCCCAACTCTGATATCATTACCATTACCAACCTGCCACCTTAAATCACCAGTGATCCATCCAGAAACTTTAATGAGCCCATGCCATAAAGGAGAGCAACCAGAACACAAAGGCATATGCCTTCTGATCCATTCAACCAGATTCATTTTAATATATTTCACAGAAGAAATCTTGGACCACATATTATGATTGAAGAGACATCTCCAAAGGCTTTTAGCTCTAAGAGCCATACTGAAATATTTTAAATCCTTTATTCCCCAGCCACCATATCTTTCAGGCTTGGACACCGATTCCCACCCAGTCATAACCAAAGTGGCCTTATCTAAACCATCGGACCACAAAAAATTGAAGATCAATTTTCTGATAACATTCAAGATGTAGATAGGAATTTCAAGGAGTGACATCCAATAAACATGAATCCCCATCAAAACCGCTTTGATCAAAGTAAGCTTACCTCCCACGGAGAGCAATCTGTATGCCCAGTGTGAGATCCGAGCTTCAAATTTCCGCACTAGCCACCACCAATCCTTTTTCTGATAGTTATTGGGTCTTAAGAAAAAACCCAAGTATTTGATCCCTTCATCTAAGGGGTGGCAGGAATAAGGTAGAATAGTAGAAATTTCCAGTCTGTCATCAAGATCAACATTATGATAATAGAAGCTTGATTTTGCATGACTTACCTTCATCCCAGAAACACGACAGAAACAATTCAGTATGTTCCTAAAGACGCCCCATTCTGCAGCAGTCGCCAAACCGGCTAGCAGCACATCATCAACAAAGATAAGGTGAGATATAATACAGTCCAACCCCAATTCAATGCCCTTGATTAAACCATCCTATTTTGCCAAGTTTATCATTCTGCTAAGGGCATCAATAACCAAAAGAAACAATAAAGGGGATAATGGACATCCCTGTCGGATACCCCTTGAACACTGAAAAAAAGACGAAGGCGAACCATTTATCAAAATAGCAATGCTAGCCAAGGTGGCGCAAGACATGATCCAATTTAGGACCAGAGGGGGAACCCCAATTTGGATCAAAATGAGCCTTAAGAATGTCCAATTCACTCGATCATATGCCTTCTCCAAGTCTTATTTAAGAAGCATAGCACTGTATTTGCGACTTTTAATAGTGTGAAGAAGTTCCTGAGATGCCCCAATGGCATCACGAATCTGACGATTATGCAGGAAGCCAAACTGTTCTTCAGTGATATGATTAGAGAGAGCCAATTTTATTCTTTGAGCAATGATCTTTGATACCAACTTATAAGCCAAATTGCAAAGGGCAATAGGCCTATAATCACCAAAATGTTCAGGTTTGCCTTTCTTAGGTATCAGCGTAACAAAGGTAGAATTTAATGCACCGGAGGTGAAACCTCGCATCCTGGTATATTCCACCATACTCAAAATCTCTGGCCCCATAACCTCAAAGAAATGAGTATAAATCTCCACAGGCCACCCATCCGGGCCCGGGATTTTCTCACAAGCAAAAAGATGCAAAGTAGACTCTACCTCCTCAAGAGTAACCTCCCTACCAAGAGCAGCAGCCTCCCCATCATTAAAAAACCGAGGGAAAAGTTCAGCAATTCTAATCTGTTCCATCAACACACAATTACCCTCATCTTTGTAAATATTCCCAAAATGTTTAACAGCTTCCAATTTCAGTGCCTCGCCTCCCGAGCAACTGTTGCCATCAGCAACCTTCAATTCCCAAATAGAATTCTGATTACGACGAGCTGAGGCGAAGGAATGAAAAAACTTAGTGTTATGATCACCATGTTTAACCCACAATGCTCTACTTTTTAACCTCCATTCCATCTCCTCCCGAAGAAGAATATCCTCTCTTTTCTTCTCAAAACATTTGACCACATCAAATTCATCCTTTGTCAGCTCCCCTTCAAAATTTCCTTTATAAAACTTTTGAATTTCAGATTCAAGAGAAACCAGTTCTCTCTTATCAGATTCCTTCTTTTGCTTGATCCAACCAACCACAATTCGTTTAAGATCCCGCATTTTGTTACAGAATCTATCTAACGGGTTTATCCCCAATCGCAATAGCAGAAGCCCAATATCCTTTCACCAAGTTGCAGAATTCTTCCTCCCACAGCCATGAGTTATTGAATTTGAAAGGAACATTTGATCTCACACCATATTCATCAAACTGAAAAAGGATAGGCCAGTGGTCAGACACTTTTTGTCCGTAGACCCAGGAGCGATATCTATGGAACTTTCCCAACATAGTAGCCTTAACCAAGAAATGATAAAGATGTTTATGAACACCTTCGTCACCCCCTCGACCGTTGCTCCATGACGGACTTAATTTAGAAGGCACTACATCAATTAAATCATGATCACCCAAAAATTTACAGAAAAAATTTGCCATAGGATCCAATCTTGCTTTTTTTCCCCAAATTTCCGAGGGAGACTTGGTAAAATTTAAATCGCCGGCGAAAATAAGACTATCATCATTCAATAGCCCCGAACCCAAAAGAGTATCCCAAAAGGTCTGTCTATTTGTATAAGGAGCATAACAGTTGAAAACCGAAAAACATATATTCAGTCCAATACAATGACCTTTCAAAAGGATTCCCCATGCAGTCCTGTATGCTTTGAATGAGAATAACTGGGGATTCCAAGCAGCTACCAAACCCCTTGAAAGATCTGAAGCATCCACAGCAGAGATCTCCCAGTTTGGCAAGAGACAACCAATTTTTGAAACAACATCTGAACCAGAGCACATCGTTTCCTGAATTAATAATAAACCCGGACTAGTAGCATGAAGAAGGTTGGACAGGGCCCTAGCCCCCACCCAACCCACAGACGTTCAGAGACATTATAGACATTATGAAACATCCACATTGGGAAACTGTGCTCTAAGACCCAATTTATTACCACCATCAAACCCCCACACATCCTCACAAGAACCCTCATACTGCAAAGACACCGGTATAGGATTTTTTTTCTTTTTCTTACCCTTTCTAATCGTCACATTCTGGAATTTTGGAGGAATAGCCAATACATCAGAGTCTAGAGGAGGATTTTTAGAATAAACATCAATATGGACCAATTCTAAAACCTCCCTGGAACCACTATCCTCCAGACAAGCAGAAACCCCAGCATCCACAGGTCTAACAGAAAGATTATCCACCGACTCGCAAATATTTTGCACAGGAGCAGAGAGTGAAGAAGGGTCCGGAACATATGAATCTATCCCACATAAAGGAAAATCAGAGGAAGGGATAGGACACAGATTGGAAGGGAAAGCATCAACCCCAGAGACAGGAACGAGACCAGAACCAACCAAATCTGACCCAGGACAGGACCCCGGATTGGACAACCATGCCTCAACTGTACTACCCCCAAAGAAATCCTTCTATCCAAATCTACCTCCTTATCTGTAATAAAATCTAACTCAGCTTTAGAAAGTTCAGAGTATGCAGATTCCGGAGGAACTTTTAACTTACCAGAAAGAGGGGTCTTCGGGGAGGCCATCTTCGGGGAAACCGAAGCAATATGAGGAGTGGTGAAGGTAAGTCGGCGCCTCGAAACCTCGGACCAGACTGCAACTTAGGACACTTAGCTTGGATGTGCCCTACCTCACGACAATGGAAGGAGCGGAAAGGAACCCTGAAGAAGTCCAATTGCTGAGTCCAGTGACTGTCACCCCACTCAATTACAATATCAGCCGGCAAAGCCAAACTTAAGTCCATCTCCACTAACACCTTCGCATAACGTCTATCTATACCAAAGATAGAATTTTTATCCACCTTAATACACCTACCCACCGAATTCTCCAATCCCTCCACCGTCTCCTCTGTCCATATTTCAATTGGGAGGCCAGGTACAATCATCCAAAGATGACGAATTCCCAGTCTTTCATGAATAGGATCAAAGGCTAAATTCCAGCGCTTAAGATTTAGTGAGCCATTCTTAAACAACCAGGTCCCCTCAATAATTCATGCCAACGCCTCCGCAGAGGGGAAAATAAACAGAATCCACTGATTTACCAACATATTGACCCTCGGAGTATTGGTCATAAGAGGAGACCAATTTTGCTTCACCCACTCGACAATCTCCACCTTAGATCCCGATGCAAACTCTAAATGCCCAACCAGAGCTCTGTCCGCCAACATTTCGACCCTCTCCAAATGGGCACCAGCCGGAATCACAAACCTATCAACCCTCTCTCTGGCCTTGTAGGTTTTTTCCCATCGCCTACTCTTAGCACAGGCACGAGACAGATTAGGTTTTCCCCCATCACCACGAGCAGGGTGTGAAGAAACAGAAGGGCCAACTCTAGGCACAATACCGTGAAGATGTGATGAATGGGGATAAGACCCCTCCCCAAAAGCACACATATCCCAGGCACCTATCCAGCCGGTGGTAAAACACCTATCCAAAGAGAGATGGTAGACACTAACTCCTCGCACAGTGAGACCAGCTGTCCCAACGTTCCCGTACACACCTAAGAGAGCTGTCACCCGAAAAGACCCTAACAGTGTGTACGATCGACACCATAGTCGCCACCATCGCCGCCAAAAACAACAGGTTTTGCAGACCAATCCTGCGAAACCCTAGTAGACTCCGCCATCTCCAACCATCAACCTTCAACCCAATATTAATCATTAATATTAATTTTAAAATTTTATATTAATAATTATATTAAATATTAAAAATAAGTATAATATGATTAATAATATAATTTTTTATAATTAATACCATTAAAGCATAATAATAAATTTTATTATAAAATGATTAATAGTTGACTATATGAGATTAATGGTTGATTTTGGATGACCATATTTGACTATGGTAGACTTTTGTATATGATAGATGATTATGGTTGGCTATGGTTCGCCATGTTTAATCATAGTTGTCAATATGAACTATGGTAGAACATGGTTGACTAAAGTTGACCATGCTTATGCATGTTATTTGTGATTGAAGATGATTGACTTTAGTTAAGAGATTGAACATAAAAACATGACACATTGTAACTTGAAGTTGAAGTGAAAATCCTATCACTTGACAATATTAAGAGGTTGACTTGTTGACTTCAATAAAATGTAAAATTATGGTCGGTTATGGTTGACCATGGTAATTATGGTTGAGCGTAGTTGACCCTAGTTGCTTGACCATCATTCTTCGTGGTTAACTATGGTTGATTGTGCTTGTCACTGCTTGACTATGGTTGACCTTTGTTGTCCATAATTAACCATCGTTATTATTAATATGGATGACATAAATAATAACCACATAAATATTAATAGTCAACCATGGTTACCTATGGTTATTCTTGATTGACCATGGTTTACCATGATTTTCCATTGTTGACCATGGTCGACTATGGTTGACTATGGTTGTTCATGGTTGACAATCATTGGTTCATGGTTGATTGTGGTTGACCATTGTTAACTATGGCTTGACTAAGGTTGACTATGGTTTGACTATAGTTGACCATGGTTGAGTATGACTTGACTATGGTTGACCATGAACAACCATGATTTGACTATGGTTGACCATGGTCAACTATGGTTTCACTATGGTCAAACTTGGTTGACCATGGTTATCCATGGTTGACCATCATCAACTATGGTTTGACTATGGTCAACCCTAGTTGATTCACCATGGTTAATTATGGTTGAGCATAGTTGGACCTAGTTGCTTCACCATCATTCTTCATGGTTAACTATGGTTGACTCTGCTTGACTATGGTTTACCATTGTTGTCCATAATTGACCATGGTTATTATTAATATCGTTGACATAAATAATAACCATATAAATATTAATAGTCAAGCATGGATACCTATGGTTTTTCCTGGATGACCATGGTTTACCATGTTTGTCCATTCTTTACCATGGTTGACTATGGTTGACTACATGGTTGTTCATGGTTGAGAATCATTGGTTCATGGTTGATCGTGGTTGACCATTGTTAACTATGGTTTGATTAAGGTTGACTATGGTTTGACTATAGTTGATCATGCTTGAGTATGGCTTGACTATGGTTGACCATGAAAAACCATGTTTTGACTATGATTGACCATGGTCAACTATGGTTTGAACCTGGTCGACCTTGGTTATCCATGGTTATCCATGGTTGACCATGCTCAACTATGGTTTGACTATGGTCGATCTCGGTTGACTATGGTTGTCCATGTTTTACCATGGTAAACAATGGTCAACCATAGTCAACCATGTTTGACCATGGTCTACTATGGTTTAACTAGGTTGACCATGGCTAACTATGATTTGACTATGGTTGACCATGGATGACCATAGTCAACCATTATTTGATTATGGTCAAACCATGGTTAAAAGATGTTTGAGCATGGTTGACTATGGTTTGAGCATGGTTTAACAATGGTTGGCAATGGTTTGATTATGGTTGACCATGGTTAACTATGGTTGACTATTGTTGACTATGGTTTGATTATGGTGGAGCATGGTTGACTATGGTTGAGCATGATTTTTCATGGTTTACTATGATTGTTCATGTTTGATTATGGTTTGAATGTAGTTTACTATGAATGGACTACGGTTGACCATGGTCGAGTATGGTTTGACAATGGTTTGACTATGCGTAATGATAGTTTTCCATGGTTGACCATAGATGACTTTGGGAAACCATAGTTAGTCATAGTCAACCATGGTCAACTATGGTTGAAAATGGTCAACTATTGATTATGGTTGACCATGGTTGATTATGGTTGGACTATGGTTGACTATGGTTTGACTATGGTTATCCATGGTTGAAAATGGTTTGACTATGCTTGACTATGATTGGACATGGTTGACTCTGGTTCCACTATGGTTGGCTATGGTTTGACTATGGTTAACCATGGTTGTTCATCATTAACTATGGTTTACCATGGTTGTTAATGGTTTACTATGATTATTTATGTTTGATTATGGTTTTTCATGGTTGACCATGCTTTGACCATGGTTGACTATAGTTTAACCATGGTTTGATTATGGTTGACCATGGTAGACTATTATTTGACTATGTTTGAGCATGGTTGAGCATCGTCAACCATGGTCCATTATGGTTTACCAAGGTGAACTATGATTTGACTATGGTTGACTACGGATGGCCATGGTTGACTATGGTTTGACTATGGTTTGACTATGGTTTACTAATTGTTTGACTCTGGTTGACTATGGTTGTTCATCATTGACTATGGTTGACCATGCTTGTTCATGCTTTACTATTGTTGTTCATTGTTTATTATGGTTGACTATGGGTTGGCCATGTTTTAACCATGGTTAACTATGGTATGAATATGGTTTGACTATGGTCGACTATTGTTTGACTATGGTTTGACTATGTTTGACTACTGTTTGACTATGGTTAACCATTATTTGACTATTGTTGACCATGGTTTGACTATGGTTGACTATGGTTAACCATGGTTTGACTATGGTTGATTATGGTTTATTATGGTTTGACTATGGTTGACAATGGTCAACTAGAGTGAATAATCATCAATTATGATTAACAGTGGTAAACTATGGTTGACCATGGTTGATTAACGTTGAACTATGGTTGACTATGATTTGAGTATGGTTGACCATGGTTGAATATGTTTTGACTATGGTTGACCATGGTTGACCATGGTTTGGTTATGTTTAACTACGGTTTAACAATGATTAACCATGGTTGTTCATCGCTGACAATATTGACCATGGTTGTTCATGGTTTACTATGATTTTTGTGGTTGGTTATGGTTCATGGTTTACTATGGTTGACTATGATTTGGCCATGATGCGTTGAACCAAGGGTTAGCCCCTTTGAGCTTGATTGTACAATGTGAATGCAATGCACCTCCATCATATGGAATCGTGGCACATTAAGGAATCAAGCCTCATCTAGTTCATTAAATCCATGGTACACAATGCCAGTTGCATGGCACTTCCACCTTTGGCTCATAAACTTAGGACGTGGTCCTTAACACATGGCTTAAGATATAGTTTGGATCTCCAGTCAAATGTATGCAAGGAGTCACTTAAATATATAAACGTTGGAATCATGGTCAAGTAATTTAGTGCTAAGCCATAAGCATAGAATGGTAAAGGTTTAAACTAATATTTTATTACCTCTTACTCCATAGTTGTAAAAGGGATCCTTAAACCAAGGTGATACCTTGTTAGTTATCCACTTCAAGATATGAGATGTCAAGGCTTGGCCTTGTGCATTATAATAAGCCTAGATATGAGCTTGAATTTACTATCTAGCTCGAGTATGGATTGTGGTAATAACCTGTAAATAAAGCAATAACAATATATTATCCATCATGCTAAGTAAGTCATGGAAAGAGGCCATGAAATCGCAAAGGATAAATTCGCTAATAATTAAAGGACTATAAAAATAAGTGATGTAACATCCATAAAAAGTTGGTATATCTTTGTAAACAAGTACATAAAAAGTCTGCTAAAAATATATGTGAAAGAGTAAATAAGACAATGGTCTGGATTAAAGATAGACCAAGGATTCATTGAGACAGTGTGCATATAAACACAATTAGTCATGGGAGAATACTGTCATTGAAGTAAATACTTAGAATGATGTAAATTGTACAAACAATAATTATGTACAAATAGTCAAGCAAGGAAAACAAATGCGCTCACAATAATAAAACAATCAATTGACGACAATATTGTAAAAGATCATACTTGCCACAGAGAATTTTTTTTTATAGTGGTATTTTTGGTGACATTACAAGAAACCAAGTAACTTCCTTAAACATTGCATAAACCATGAGGAGCCTAAGGGTGGAGCTGCAAAGTTGTAGGGAAGACAATGAGAGGCTACTTAGTGCTCAAGAAGATCAAAATTAGCTAAATGAATCTATGCTTCAAAGTATGACATAAATTCAAAGGAAGATTAACTCTAGACATCATTCTGAAAATCAGGAGAAGAGTGGGAGTAGCTCAAAAAAGCATTCTCACAAGATCTCCCATAGTTCGAGAAGATTTTCTATAGGTAGGTCATATACTCCAGAAATCTCTTCTAGTGAGTCATTTGAATCCATGGATTCCGCTAAAGGATCAAGCTCTCAATATCATAGGAAGAAGATGAAGAGGTCTTCAAAGTGTTAATATTTGGTTGATCTTTGATCTTTAATTCTTTTGGATGTCGAAACTTGAAACAATGAGACAATTCAATCACATGAAAATCATACAACCATAACACAAGATATACCCTGGGGAAAATACTCAAAACAATCAAAACAGAAACCCCAACAATTCTTCTCAGTATAATATAAAATTTAATTACTAGTTTAAGGTTTTTGGCACATGACGCAGAATGTTGAAATCGTATTAAGGTTAGCATTTTGTCTACTATTAATTCTCTGTATATTACATAAGCTGGAGATCATATCTTTTTGAAATAAAGACCTCTACTGATATATTATGAAGGATAAAACGCTCAGCTGGATTTTAGAAAGTAGTTTTAAAATCTCTCTTGTATATATTTTACTTTGGAATCATAGGGTTTTGATATATATATCTATTTATATACATACGTTGAATTGTTCCATCAACCCTTCTCTATTTTACAAAGGAAAAGGTTATGAAATTTCGATCTCTGTAGTTTTTTTTTAACAAAGTTTATTGTCTTATAAATGACATAAACATAGTTGTTTTGGATGATTCTTGTGCAGATAACATAGTTATATATATACAACTATGTATAAATTTCAAAGAGAAATCTAACCTTAGTTTGATCCTAAATGACGAGGATAATTACTAAGCATGGATGTTGCCAAATTAGTTTATGTATATTCTATCTATATTATGCATTTTTTATTGAAAAGTTTTGAAAGAACTAAGTTGAAATTTCACTCTGTCAAATTCTTTAGCCCTGGTAAAAACCTTCGAGGTTAGGGTTGACCCTTTTGTAAATGCCCTCTAGGAGAGAAGGTCTTGGGTTGAGAAAAGTGCGACCACTGTGTTGCAGATTGTAAATTTTTTTTTTTAAAGAAATAATATACTAGATACCACCCCTTTTGTGGGTGTATCCCTATATTGGGTGAACCACGTTAAAATTTCTTCTTTGTATGTGTCACTCATGTGTACGTAGATGCATGTGTAATCAATTCTTTGATAATTGTGTTGTGTATAGTTGATTCCTTGATAATTGTGTTGACGTGTTTCACCGTCTTGTGGTTTCCTATGAGTGGCCTAAAAATGGCAAGCGAATTCATGATTTTGATTATGACCTTTTATGTTAGATAGAGTATTTCACTTATAAATAATTTGTATAGATAAATTGATGTGGTTTCCTAATGCATCCTTAAAGTGATCCTCGTTATTTGTGTTTACTTGGTAATTCTCTTATATGTACTTATAAAGGTGTGTCGTTAAGTAAAATTTTATGTTTTTGCCTTATGAATCTTTTGGATAGACATTTCATGGCCATTCATGTTGTTCATGGGAGGAGTATTTAAGGTTATGGTAGTCACTAATAGGTATGGAATTTGTGTAAGGAAAAGTTGGTAAAAGTTATGACTATGTATGAGATTAGGAAGGGTAGAATATTCCTTTAGTTATTAATGGGAATGCTATTAAGAGTTATACATTTTAAATAAATATCTTATTATGGTGTTAGAACATTTGTATTATACTCATTGCTTGATAAATTGTTATCAAAATTAATTGAAGTATTCATAATTGAAAAATAAATTTAAGAAAATTTACCAATTTTACAAATTCTGAAATTTGGGTTCCTGACAATTTCATGTAGAATAAGGTGGCTATAAGGCTGACTATCATCTCCATAATGGGTTACTCTAAAATCTATAATATATATGCATTCTTAAAGGTGAAATATTACAACTTACGAGAGAGGTGCACAACTCCAAAGTTGTAGGGAATTTTGGGGTTGGAAACAAAGTTGCTAACTTATAAAGGTATGTGTATTGTCCCAAAATGCAAGAAGATGTAGCAGAATATATTAGAGGATGGATACTTTGTTGGACCAACAAGCCCAATAATAGAAATCAGGGTCTATACCATCCCTTACATGTAACCACTCAACCTTGGGAAAAAATTTCCATGGATTTTGTGGTTGGGTTACCAACCATTAAGAAGGGACATGACTATTTATTTGTGGTAGTTGACATATTCAAAAAGATTTGCATTCTTATTGCTTGTAAAAATACCATGTTAGAAGAAGATGGACACTAAGTTTAATAGATCTACAACATTCCATCCATATACATATGGGCTTAAAGAAGTATTCAACAAGAATTTGGTGCAACTTTTGAGGGGTTACAATCAAAAGCATCCAAAGTCTTGGGATGAAAATATTATATATATTTAGCACTCTTATAATAGAGTTGTCCACACTTCCATTGGTAGTTCCCTTTCAGAAATTGTTTTAGATATTTTCCACCTTCACCTCTAGTTGTTGTATATGAACAAAAAGGGGGAGAGAAGGAAGACAACACGGGAAAATCATTAAGTGCTAAAAAATCATTAAAAATACCAAACAAATCTATTTACTACTACAAAAGACATTGAAAAAGTTACAAGAAAAGTAAATGTCCAAACATGACTAACATAGAGTTGCGAAATCATTCAAATTAAAAAATAGAGTTTTGTTACATTCGAATAAGGAAATAATATAAGGTCCTGGTAAGAAGATCAAGGCTCTATGGTATGGCACATTACTTTTGAGGTATTGGAGAAGGTGGAATATAATGATTACAAACTGATTCTAACTCCTTACATGCACATTTACTCAATGGTTAATGTGGAAAAAATGAAACTATATAAGCCTTCCATGTTATATGAGGAGGAGGAGTAGGCCTTACCTACCATAGAGGACTTAGCACCTAATGCTCAAGCAAAGTTGGAAGAAGACATAATTTTCCAGAAGAAGTCCAGAACTACCATATAGGGGAAATATGACCTTTGGTGGATTGGGTTGAAAGGATAAATTCCAAGCAAGGATAAATGGTACTCCAGGGAGAAGGTAGATGCAAAATTTCCCCACCTCATTCAATAAAATTGTTTGGGAACAAAAAAATCTCTAGAAATGGGGAGGTGTGAATTGAATTTGATCAATTTATAATTTGTCATTTATTTTGGTTCTTTTGGGGTGGAATCCCATTTCCAATGATATAACAATCACCTCAATCAATGAACATATGGGGAATTGATTCCTCCTACAAGTTGACATGTCCTATTGACAACCATGGTTCCAAGTGGATTCAACATCATCTTTGATTACCTACACATTTGGAGCTTGTCAAGTGTGTACTTTCAGGAAAATTGTAGAGGGTCTAAAACCCTAACCCTAAGTGAAAGTTGAGGATCTACACAACCAAAGATTAACCCTAGATGGATATCATGATATGCAATACGAGGTCGTTAGGAGGAAAATGGTTCCATTTCTAATGATGTTATTGATTGTTCCATATCTAAAAAAAATAAAGGAGTGGATATTAGTCATGCAAGCTACAATGCGAGAGGTAACTCCATAGTGAGTAATATCTTTTTTGTATCTTCAATGAATTTTGGAGAAGAAAAGAGCAAGGCAATGTCCTCACATCTAGATGGGTTTTCCTAGGGTATATGTTGTGTTATTTGTGTTGATGTGTTATTTTTCTCTTGTTATTTTCCTTTTAGTTCTAGTTTATTTACCTTTATGTGGAATTAAGCTAACATAATAAATTACCTTATGAGATTCGTTGTGACCAAGGTTCCATTGGAATATCCACAAGAGATATTGCAATTATTAAGTACAGAAAATGAAAATCTTAGACAAATTATTTACAAAGAGGGTTGTAATAGGATTTTATGATTCCATATGTATTTCTATATAAGGGAAGTGAAATTTTTTTAAGGTTTACATTCATAACAAAGGATTTACAATAAATTTTTAGTATTTCTTGAAGAGATGCTGCCTCCAAAATGGATCTATTGGTAAACAAGATCACATCATCAACTATCAAAGGGGTCATATTGAAATATTCTCAAATTCTTATTCCATGTATTTTTCTAACTCTCTAGGATTCCATATAGACCTACTCATGGTGAGAGGGAACATCCTTGAGAAATTTCTCTTGAAGAAGTAAAGAAAAAAATGCAACCTCTTTGGTTAGAACAACAAATGAGATTGTAGTCACACACCCCATAATCTAGTTTACCATTCTTAGTTAGCAAAGCTACATGTATGAGTGATAAATAGATATCGAGCCAAGAACTCCTATCATATGGCCTCAAAAGATAAAATTTGATAGTCATTGTACTAAGGTTCATAATTACTAAGATTCTTAATTTTCATATAATTAAGACCTACTTGGACCACACTGATGACATCATGAATATGTGTCCCTGCCAAAAACTCAAATCCTTTAAAATATATAATCACTCTAAGTAATTTTTTGAGTTTGATGGCAAAAAACTTAGCTATTATTTTGTAAATATACTTTCAAATGGAGATATACATATAAACATCAAAACATGTTTACTTATCAACCTTTGGTATCAATATAATATATATGTGGAATTCATAGATGGAAGCACCTTTAAAAACCCAGTTACCTCTTGAACCACTCCCCAAAAGTATTTTCCCAACAAATCAAAGAAACAAGAGAAAAAATCTATAGTCCTTCCATTAAGTCTATAACTTTTGTCATTTTTAAAAGACGACAAAAATTCCATTAAAGATTTCAATGTAACTTCTCTATACAACTTATCATTACCTTCATTTGAAAAATATCCCTAGGAAATATGAAAACACTTTCACAACTTTGTCTATGCTAGTAGTATGCGGTTCTTTATAAATGTTTGAGAAATGTTAAATCCTAAAATTTGTAAAACTATTAAATCCACTCACTATATCACTCGTATGAGCTCATAAGTCATAGATTGTATCATTACTTTTCCTTTGATTGAGAAATATATGGAAAAAAATTGTGTTCTCATCTCCTGCATCCATTCAAATAAGAAGGATTTTCATTCTCCAATCAAATTCACTTTCATTGAGTAATTTTTATTTTTTCAATTCTAAATAGCTATTATATTGAATTTCCTTAAAGGGAAAACCCCTCACAAAATATTTACAAAGAGGATTTCTATAGAATTCTAAGCTTCCATAAGCAATTTGTCTTTATTTTTGAAACATTTTTCATCCTCACCCACAATTTTTTTATTAATTCTTTAAAACCTACCTTCTCCATTCAAGTTGGATTGAATGTAAAAGGAATAGAAGGCTTTTCTTCCAACATGTTTTGTTTAAAAAAATTAAATTGTGATTAGAATCCTCGAATGTAAAAGGAATAGAAGGATTTTCTTCCAACTTGTCTAGTTTCAAAAAATTAAATTGTGATTATAACCCTCCCGAGAGTTCACCCAAAATCTATAAAGATCAATAGTTTTTTGAATTGCGATTAGCACCCTCCCAAGAGTTCACCCAAGATAAATACTTTGTAAGAGATTTTATAAGTGCAAAAACCCATCCAAGAATTTCCATACCCCTACTCCACTCATGGACTTATTTTTCCAAGTGGGCTTATGCTTTATAGGTTCCACATCCACCATGTGTACCCTCCAATTATGTTGAAAATTGTTAGTGATGCATCCATTATAACATGATTTCCCAAATCTCTATCGTAATTGTGAAATTCAAGTAATCACCTATAACCAATTTTTTATCCATGACAACCTACAGATTTAAAAAGGTGACCCCATGAATTTTTCTATATGTATACATTCATAACATAAATGTGGAGATCCTAGATTTCATGCTAAAATAATGTGCAAGTAAATAAATATGCAATGAAACTGTTAGTTAAAAGAATACTAAATTTATATCAAGTAATCAATCCCCACACATTCCATTAGATTCTACCCATAGGAACTCTTTGTTTTTTAATAGGGTCTTAAGGTTACCTATGATTAAATCCCCCTTGCACACTATATTTTCTACAAGAAATATATGAGGATGCTATTTTTTAACTATCCTAAAGAGGTTTAGTATTTTGTGCAAGGTTTCCCAATCCCCTCACATTAATTGAAGAATTTTCATGAAACCATAGTTTACTTCTCTTTACCCCTTATGTCTGATACAATTATCCTTGTAGGAGAATCCACCATATGAAAAAGATCATTAAATATTGATCCCCTTCAACAATATTTAATTAAGATACTCATATCCCATTCAAATGACCCTCACCAATAGGAAACTTGTGTGGAAAATTACTCTTGTTCAATCAGAGAGTCTTCACTCATTGAAATTATGCCTTGAAACTATGCCATAGCGCCTTTGTTCACACGTATTGAGAAATATCCCTAATTTCACTAGATATTGATAAATACCTACCAAAATCATTTTTTTGAGCTCCCCTCCCAATACATTTCAAGTTAAAAAAACCATATTTTTACAAGATATTCCCTATTTTCATTTATACCCCCAATACCTATAACCCCCTATACTATACTCCCTATCCCACTACCTACAATATATTGAACTTGTTTTTCTCAATTTAAAAACCATCCTTTATGAATGAACCTGATAAAAGATATTGTTCAACAAGGTTAAAACCATGTGTGTTCAATGTTGTGAGTCTTATACCTATATCTTGGTTCTCTTCTTGCTCTCGCATGCTAAGAATTTTAGTGTAACCTCATTCCAACATTCCAGCCGAAAACTTACTTTCCTAAATCTATCATGACTGTTCAATAGATGAACATAGACATATGCCCAAGGATTTACATTGAAATCATGTTGTAGTGATTTCCCACTCCTTGTAATGTTTGAAAATGCTACCCAAAAGAAAATTGCTTCCATGCACAATTAATAGTACACTTGTTGAATTTTAACTCATACGAACCTTCTCACATTCTTCATAGGATTTTTATACTCAATTAATAGCCATAAAGGAAATTCAAGGTTACTTATGAAACATGAGTATGTCAAGATCAACTTCTTTGCATTTTACTCATTTCCCAATATCATAATTTATGCGTTTTATTTTTTCTTGACAAATAAGGTCTAGAAATCTATATTATACTCAATGGCATGACAACATGATGTCAAACATTGAGGAGATCAAGAGGGAAGTTGTAAATGTGGTAAAATTCTATGATGGACTGAGTCATACTTAGCATGCAATCCCTCTTTGTTATTTGGTACACTATACTCAACAACCAAATAACTATAATGTCTAGGAAAATAAGACACCCTAACAAATATGTACAACACTCAACTAAAGAAGAACATATTCTCATGCAAATGGAATTCCCCAAACAATGTTTAAAAATGGTCCAGCACTATTAAAAATTCTAGACATTGATAAATAACAGCCCAAGGCACTTCTAAATTTTCCCAACAATGATAAAAATTCTCTAGCACTTCCAAGAAATTGATAAATAACATCCCAATCACTTCCAAATTCACCCACAAATGATAAAAGAAAACTAGACACTTCTAAATTTGTCTCAAAAACCCTAGTTTCACCCAACAACCAATGAACTCATCACAAAATAAAATTATCTTAGCTATCGTTAAAATAATTGAGGAAAAGAGATAATAGATCATTGAAGTATGCAAACTTACTAGGTAATCACATCATAACTTGGGAAATGTATAAATACCCTAAGTAATGGAAAAAACCCCTTGAGCAAGAGAGTAATCCATACGATCAAATATATTTAAAATTTATAAACTACCTATAAAATTGCAACAACATCTCTTAGATGAGAGACATTGATATCATAATTCATATTGGAATGGATGTTGGAATTTTTAGAAGTGTTGGCATTTGTATTTTGTAAGAAAAAATTAAAACTTGAAAGACAACCTCACATAACAACTAAGAATGAATGTTAACACCATCCCATGATTTAGAGAAGCATTAAAAAATAAAGAAACTTCCACTAAAGCACTAGCATTAATAAAAAAATAAACAAGGGAAATCATTCAAGTACACAATGACATTAATTGAAAAAATGAACCACAAATCAATGTACATAATGGACACCTTAAATTTACCCCAGAAACCCAAATGGGAAAACCAACTTTGAATGTTTCCTTAGTATTTTTGACAATCTATATTTACATGACTAATTATGGATCCCTTGTGCATCCTCTTCTCTTTCCCAACAAAATCCCTTTTTGAATGAGGAAATAGGGAGAGCTTGGGTAATGGGAAGGTTAATAGGCTGCACGTGTTTCCCATTCCCCATAATTTCTCTCCTATTTCAATTTTATTTTTACATTTAATTCACATTTTTTCTCTCTCTTGTCTTATTTACATTTTTGTATCCATTTTATCACCTTTAATAATTGATATATTATATGCAAGTACTTGCATTACAACCATTCAAGAGTTCATAATCATTTATGATCACACTTTTCCATTTAGAGGATTTTTCATCTCCAAAGATTCAAGGGAAAATATGGATCAATGTGCCTTATGTCTTCTTCTCTAGATCATATTGATGGCTATGGATTGGGTACATGATCAGTCTTGGATCTCTTCTCTTTAATGCTCTTTTGAAATCTCTCACGAGAAGGATTGGGTGGTGGTATGCTTACTAATTTATTCACTTTTGTTCCTTACTCTAATAGACACACCAATTCTACCTTATCCTTTTCATTCAAAAAAATGGCCTTGGTGTCCATGGTATTTTTTTCTTCTTCCATCACAGCTCAAACATTCATGTTTGAACCTCAACTTAGTTACAATAGGTATCAAGGTGCCTTGATTTCTTTTGGCTAGTCCTTGTCCATCATAGGACAATTGTATTAGTACCTTAGAACTAATGCCTTGGTTATGTTTCTCAATTTCACAAAAATTCTCTTTAGAAAGGTTAATGGAAGGCACAAGTTGTCTCACTCAATGTGATGGCATTTTCAATGGGAATGGAAGGTGGCCTTGCTTCCTCTTGATCTTGAATACCCTCTATAGATTTCCAATTCCTTCTCTTTATTCACCATCTGCTATTGTTGCAAGTCAGTTTGCATATGAGTTATCTTATCTTCTTTCCATCTATCTATCACGAGTCTTGGCATGGGGAAAATTATTTTTCAAGTTCATCTTCTCTTTTCCTCCAATACATGATTTTCCCTTGGATCTACCTATTGAATTCTCTAAGCTCTTTTATATTCTCTCTTTTCAAGGTTTTTCCCATAGTGAAGACTTTTTCTAATATTGGTAAAGTTCAAAGTGTCAAGTATACCACCACTTTGATACCATGTGATATGTAATTAAGAGACTTATAGCCCACTCAACTAATCAACACTAACATCTATGGAAAATTACTCCTTGTTTACGGAGTCTTGCTCTAGTTGGAATGCTTCTACGAATTTCAATGTAATCTCATTCGAACATTACAACCAAAAACTTAAGTTCTTGTAGCTAATGTGATTGTCAATAGATTAGTAGAGACACATGCCCAAGGATTTACCACGGAACTAAGGCTATAGTGATTTCTCACTCCTTGTGATATTTGAAAATGCAAACTAAAGGAAAACTCTCTTCCCTACACTAATTTTAGTAGCATAAGACAAGCAACCATCAAATTTTGAAAGGCTTGTACACTTGTTTGATTGTAACTTAGACAAATCCTCTCATTACTTATGACACAAGGAAATTCAACATTACTTACTAGACATGATTATATTCATATAAACATCTTTACATTTTAATCATTTCCCAATAACATAAGTTATGAGTTTTGTTTCTGTTGAGAAATAAGGAGTGTAAATGTTGATTACATTAACATAAGTTATGAGTTGTGTTTTTGTTGAGAAATAAGGAGTGTAAATGTTGATTACATTGAATGGCACAATAATAGGATGCCAAACATATCGAGTTAGCTCACCATAGAATTTGTACATGTGGTAAAATACTAATTGATGGAATGAAACAAAGTCAACATGCAGTTGCTCTTTGATATTTTGCAATTATGAGTGAATAAAATAATTAATGGGACACATTATATTTGAAAACCAATAAATTATAATTCCCACCCAAAGAGACAATCTAGCAAAGAAGCACTCCAACAAATATGCCCAATACTCAATGGAACAGGAAAATAATTTTAATTCCATGCCGAGTTAGCTAATACTAATCACTAGTCCCTAAGAAAAGGTTAAACTTGTTATCATATACGAGTTATACAAGTTAATGGTGTGTAATCATGTAAATAAGCTTATACTAGTTATGATGTACAAGCTTAGCACAAAGAGCCTAGTTAGTACAGTACAATATGCCCAATACTCAATGGAAGAGGAAAATAATTTTAAACCAATAGAATTCAACCAACAATATCTAAAAATACCTTAAATAGTATTAAAACTTTAAATAACATCCCACCCACTTCTAAATTCACTCATAAATGATAAAAATGACTCATCATTGTTAAAACATCAAGACATTGATAAATAACACTCCTATGCACTTCCAAATTCACCTAGCAAGTACAAAAACGCCCGAGGAACTTCTAAATTCATGGCAAGTAGTTAAGTTTTGCCCAACCAATAAACACGTCTCGAGCAGAAAATTTGCCCAGCTATGGATGCCCCACGTAATGGCAAAAAAGCATAAGCAAGATATTCTAAGAGGTAATGTGAAAAATGCCTAAACAGTCAAACAAATTTAAAATTTAGAGATTACGTATGAAATTACAAAAGTTCTTAGGTCAGAATCATTATCTCATAATTCATATTGGAATGGAATATCGTAGTTCAACATCTATTTTGTAAGAAAATTTGAAAATATGAAAGACAGCCTCACATAACCTTTAATAATGAATGTTTAAACCATCCAATGACCTAGAAAAACATTAAAATATAGAGCAACTACCATTACCTGTTTTGAAATAACTTAATCCAATCATGAGGAATATCTTCTGAAATATGAACCCAAAACAACTGCCCTATGAGAGTCTTCCGTGCATAGTGTTCAACCGGAACGTGAGCACCCATTGTCATCCCTGCACTTGACACCTTCTGTTTGATCACCTTCAACACAAACCACTCACGCCATCAACACAAACCAAACAGGCTAGATCCAAAGAACTCCCCACAAAACCCTCACGTGGAAGTACTGAACCCTAGCACAAACCTCTTCTAAAGTAAAGTTGTAATCCTAGAAGCTTTCCCCATATGAAAAGCATCCCCTCCACTACTCCACTTCTGTGAGTTAGACTATGGGAAGATCTTTTGCTCCTCACTACAAGATGACCTTCAAACTCAAATACGTCTAGGGTTTCCGCAAACTAAAAATAAAACCAACACTAGATGCAGTGTCTATCAGAAAGAGGGTTACGATGTAGATGTTTCCGATGATGTTCGGTCGAAACCATATCATAATATAAGATTGTAGATCTGGGTTTTTGTAGAAAGTTCGAAACCATATATAACAGATTGTTATGTATATAATAACAGAATCCCTTATGACTGGTCCAATCAAATACAATTCAAGTGACGGATATTAGGGTTTTGAGCCATTGCACCGTATAAAATATGTTGACTACCAAACCTTTCAAGTATATGTCAACATCGTGTCGAGGTTCCTATGACAAACAAGTATAGGTCAACATCGTGTATAGGTCAACTAGCATTACAATTACGGTTCTTTTGAAAGCTAGATCGGCTGACTGCAAAAATATAGCTGATGCACTGCTTTGAGTACCAAGGTTACGCCATACTGCTGAATATAACTTATATTATAATATTAACTTAAAAAGCAAATCATCCAAAACCTGAATGTAAATCAGACAGGGCAGAAAAAACCAATACGAGAATGTCTTATGTAAATTTTGAAATAATACAAATTATAATAAGAAATATTTTGAATGATTGTGTAAACCTGGCCTATTTATATAAAATGTAAAACTATCAAAATAAAATCTCACGTCATTGGAAGTTCAAAAGGAACAAATCAGACTTAAGTGATGGCTTGAATTCAAATGTTTTAGATACCAAATGTTAATGCACCATAACATTTATAAAAACTTAGTTAGTTTCAAAAAAGATATCTTTTTGGCCAAAGGTTTGGAAAATGGAAAAGGATGATAATATATCATTCCTTGGAAATTTGACGAAGTGGACAACAAAACCAAATTACATCGTAACTGACTAGAGAAATCTAATAAATTGGAGAACAAAAGCAAACTACAAATTGTTGGAAGACATTACCGATTGCAGCGATATTTATTAGTTCAACCAGCCAGGCCGCCACCTGACAGGTTGATGTCATAATGGCAGAGGAAATCAGTCGATGTCTGCATCATGATCGAGAGAGCCGGACTCAGGAGTCGATTTGTCGCAGGACTCTGTGTCGTTCGAATCCTGCGGCGACCATGGTATTCCCAGCAACGTGCCGTGATTTACATACTCGTGAGACAAAGAAAATGCCAGTTCCCAATCGACCGAATTCTTTTGTTTTACTGACTGAGTGCTTTCGTCTGGATCATGAGCGAGAGAATCCGACTCAGGATTCAATTCGTCGTCGGGACTTTCTGTGCTGTTCGAATCTTGCGGTGGCAACGGTCTTCCCAGCAGTGTCCCATATGTGACATACTCGTGAGCCATAGCACATGCTTGCAGCCAGACCAAATTCTTTTCATTTACTGGCAGCTGGGGCGATCGGCCACTTGATCCTCCTCCTACTCCATGCCCATGGGGATGCGGTTCTTTGTGCAGAGAGGAGGGTGTGGAGTAGTGGTCTGTGCCAGAATCATCCACTGGATTTCTTCTGGTGAAATCCCCTTCAAGCTGCTGCTTTTTGCAGTTATCCATATATTCGTCGAGAGTAGAATCCTCTAATAAGGGTTAGGGTAGGGATTGTGCAGTAACAAGGGATTTGAACGACCGGCGTGAGGATGCGGCAAGAAGATGAGGTGTGGTTTTAACTTGTGACCTGGTTCAACGGGTCTCAGGCAAAGGGCGAGAAGATGGTGTGTGGTTGTGACCTGGTTTCACAAGTCTCACGTAGAGAGGACCAGCGACGAAGGAAAATGGACGCTTCAGCTCCCACAAATACAGCACAGTGCAGCACAGCTCTCGGAGGAAAACCCTTCCAATTGAATGAACACAACTGACTTGCTTCTCTTTGTTAATAAACACACCTTTATATAGATATCCTCATGATTCTACCCTAATTTGTCGTGGAATCATAATTTCAAATTAATTTATTCACAATTTTACCATGGGTCGGTTTCCAAAACCATGGGCTTATTACTAAAATAAAAAAATTATTTAGTTAAAAGGTGATTTTATGTAATATCATGGGTTTTAAAGGTGACTTTTACGTAATATCATGGGTTTTCAAAACCACAAGTGAGTTTCCAAAACCATAACCAGACGCTTATTAATAAAAAAGAAATTAATTTACTTAAATGTTGAGTGGTCTCTCAACTCTTATGAAGGGTTTTAAGAGGTGCTTATTAATAAAAAAGAGAAATTAATTTATATGAAGGGTTTTAAGAGGTGCTTATTAATAAAAAAGAGAAATTAATTTACTTAAATGTTGACTTGTTTCTCAACTCTTATAAAGGGTTTTAAGAGGAACCTCTTAAGAAGAAGTATGTACATACATTGTGAAAAAGGTATCAGAAAGAATGGAGAAGAAAATATGAACAATTCTTGTATTATTTAAGAAAGTAGGAATCTTAATTAAGGGGTTGGTGTTACTCAAACAAAGGGATTGGTGTCTCTTACTAAGTTGGTGCTTAGCAGTGGGGATTTGTGTCTCGAGTAAGTTGGTTCCTACGAAGATCTGATCCATCACAGTGGGTTGGTGTATGCAAAGATCCAAAAGAGTAGGTTGGTGTCGACAATAATTTGTATCAATGGGGATTGGTGTCTCTAATAGGTTGGTGTCTATTAATATTTGTAAAAGTAGGTTGATTCCTATAAAGAATGATAAAGAGAAGTATTTTGTGTTTTTCTCCTGAAAGGGTTTCCACATAAATCTTGTGTTCCATGTTATGTGTGATTTTTTTATTTTGTAATTGAATTCAATAAGTGAAACGATTGTCTTATATTAATTTCCTTCACCATGCTCTTAGTATAAGTGTGTGTTTAACAATTGGTATAAAAACGGGTTCCTTTAGAAATAGTCTAACCACTATAAGGTAGATTGAGGGACACATGATCGTTCAAGAATGTTTCTCCATAAACAATGCTCTATTGTTTAATGAAACAAACTATGCATTATGGAGCATAAGGATGCGAACATATATAATGGCTTTTGGGTTTGATATTTGGAATCAATTGTGACTAGTTATACTGCCCAACAACTCCACCAACAAAAGTGGTTGGGAAGAAACCTAGGGAAAATAATGCAAAATCCATGCATACCTTCTTGTGCAGTCTATTGGAATCCAAGTTTCTTAAGGTGTTTCATTGTGAATCAACAAAATAAATTTGGGACAAGCTTCATAATATTTATGAAGGCGATGACAAGGTTAAGGAGCCAAAGCTCCAAAATCATACAAGACAGTTCAAGAGTGTGAGAATGAAAGACGAAGAAAATGTTGTAGCTTATATCCTTTGCGTGGATGAAATTGTCAACACCATTAGAGGACTTGGTGAAAATGTTGAAGATCGAATGATTGTACAAAAGGTGTTAAGGTCACTCATTTTTGTGAAGTGAAGTTATAGGTAAGGAAATCTTAGAAAATCCTTGATGAACCTTCCATAGTACCCAACAAGGCCCATGAATGATCGTATGTTAGTTACGTTCTTAGGAGTAGGCCACTACATTAATTCATTCATTCCATAGGGATAAACCACAACCCCTTGTGCATAAATTACATGCCCTAAGTATTGAATCTTCTCTTTGAGAAATTCACACTTGCTGAACTTTGCATACAGTTGGTGATCTCTCAGAAGTTGCAAAACTATCCTTAGATGTTCTTTGTGTTCTTTCTTTTTATTTGAATAGATGAATACATTAGCTATAAAGACAAGTACAAATCTTTCCACGTATTTTCTCAAAACATTGTTCATGAGATACATTAATGTTGCAGGTGCATTAGTAATACCGAAAGGTAACGCCACAAACTCATAATGTCCATACAGAGTTCTGAAAGGTGTCTTATGAGCGTCTTGATCTTTAATTCTAATATGATGATAGTGAGATATAAGATCAATCTTAGAAAACACTTTCTCCCTTCTAACCCGATCAAGGAGATCATCGATCATAGGAAAATTATACTTATTCTTAATGGAAACCTTATTCAATTGTCAATAGTAAATGCACATTCTAAGTGTGTTTCCTTTCTTTTAGAAAAACAAGACTAGGAATCCCCAAGGGGAAACATTGGGTTTGATCTAATCCTTTTCCAACAATTCTTGTAATTGAAATTTAAGTTCTACTAGTTCTGGCGTACCTATCCAATAAGGTTCGCTTGACACATGCACTACCCAAGGTACCAAGTCAATAGCAAAACATAAGTCCCTCTTTGGATGAAAACCATGTATTTCTTCTGGAAACACATCCTTGAATTCCATCAAAACAAAGAATTCTTCCATCTTAGATTCAAAATCCTTCTCATAATCTATTACTTGAACTGTATATAACTTACAGTATCCCATTTTAACACTATGTTTAAACTACAAAGAGAAAATATGTCTTAGCGAGACTCACCGGGTATACCTTTTACCATTCTAAAAGTCCCTTCATCTTCTTTGAAATTAAATTATGTCTTTGTGAAGCAGTTCAATATAAATCTATGCTTTTCCAACCAATCCATACCTATGAGCATATCAAAGGACCCAAAATGTAAAATGTTCAAATATATTGTTGTAGGCATTCCATCCAATTCTATATTGGGACAATCTTTAATAAACTCAAACACTTTCTTTTTAGTCCCTGTGGCCATTTGAACCAACTAGGCTTGCTTATACTTACTTTTCTGCAATACACATTGGTCACAGATACTCAAATAAGCATTACTTCTACAATATCCGAGATCAATAAGGATTGCAATAGATTTGCTAGAAATTTTACCTTTATTTTCAATGATCAATGACTAATGCTCAACTTGTTGATTCTCCAAGGTTGCATAGATCCTTGGACTTCTAGCCATATCATTAACATTAGTATCTTTTTTAAGGTTGTGAACTATTCTAATAGTTTTACCTTTCTAAGGATAGTCCACTCGCCAGAGATTCTCACCACATCCCCAACATCTGAGGGGTCCTGGATTGGCCCCTTCTCGTCTCTTTCCCATAGTCTGTGACATGTTGTTTTCTACTTCGAATGGGGGAATTCTTTTGAAACTTACTTCTTTTGTTGTGTTACTGTTCTAAAAATACATAGTTTGATTTCTAAAGGTAGAGGGATTATACCCTTTCTTCTGTTGCTCATACGTTTGTTTCTTCTTATCTTGCAGGCTCTGTAAAACCTCAGCTTTGTGTTGTCTATATTCATAACATAGTCTTTCCTTGTGAAAGGTCTCTTCCAAGACCTTTGGAAATTCATACTCAAGTCTATCACAAAAATGATGAGGTAAAAAACTCACGAATATTTGAATCTTGATCTTCTCTTCCTTGATGTATGGAACATAGCATAATGATTCTAAGAATTTGTTGTTCAGATCATCCATAGTCATATGTCACATCTTGAGCGCAAGAAACTCTTTTATATTTTGTTAGTAGAATATTTCTAAAGGGTACTATTTTAAAAAACTCCTTAAATCCTTCCAAATAACGTCCTTTTCTTCGATTTTCATGATTGAATTCAAATATTTCCCCCAGATGGATGCTTTGGTGATGAGGTTAAGCACAACCAATTGAGCTTTAATATTACTATCATAGTTGTAAATTTGGGAGTATTTATAAATTCCCAACATCCAAGCTTCAAATTCCTCACATGTATTCACCATACCATTAAAGGTATGTGGCTTAACTTTCTTGAACTCCCACTATAGTTCAGTGCCTCTTCACTGCTAGTTGAATTGTTTCCTTCCTCGAGTTGGGGTTTAGACTTTGGTTCCTTTCTTCTAGAACCTTTTTCTTATGATTATTGATTTCCTCCATTACTAAAAGTGTGAGCAGGTTGTATTGTGTTTCTAATTTTAGTAATGTTTTGCAACAAGATAGGATTTATCTCATGCTACTCCAAATATTTTATGTTATTAGCTTTAAAACTCTACAACTATTCCTACAAGCCCTTTACTGTTTCCAACATTGCCAAGGGGGTTTTTATCTTTTCATCTAAGTTCAATTCAACCCACATGTATTCTTTTGGTGGTGTTCTTTCTCCCACCTTGAGTTGACTAGGAACCTCAGTCATATTTTCAAATGCTTCTGATTTTTGTATAATACTCTACAATATTGTCTTCTTCCTGATGAGTACAAGTAAAATAGTTCATCATTTGCATTCAAAATTATCAGCAACATAGTTTAGTACATAAGGTCCAAATGTTAAAACCTTGGCTTCGATACCACTTTGTAACATACTCTTGACACTTAAACTTGTTTTACTACGACATGATGAGCAATCATACATGTTAACATTTCCTAGTGTGAACTATTTTGCATAGCACTTACCTTCACCATGAGGAGTACTTGACCTGGTTCATCTAAGCATGCATCTTAACTTATCATTTTAACATTTGACACATAAGGAGTACTTGTGACAAGTCATCAGTACTTATTCCGCAAGAATATTGATATCCATCTATTAAATTAAAGGACATTTTATCTATTGACATTATGTTGAGAATAGTGAGTAATCATATCTGAATTATTGTAGGTTATTTCCTAACTTACTCTATCATGAGAAAGTACAATCCATTAGAGGAAACATCACACACACACACACACAGACACATATATATGGAAGAGAGGGGCACAATGGAGCTCTATTGTTCATGGGTACAGATCAGAGGTTCGAGGATCCGAAGATGTTGATTGGGATGCAGCAGATTAGCAAGTTTTTCTCCCTTATTTTCTTCTCCCCTTCAATATGTAACATCCTAAAAGTTTACCCATATGTAAATAAGTAAAAAAGGCTTGGTTATAATTATGTTTTAAGACATGGACCTATATATGATGCGAGGCATCATGGACAAATTACACTTTATGTGATTAAAGTGATGGTTTATTTTTAAAATGTTCTACCGACTTGCTATGGGACAACTTGTTGAAAAGAGAGACCAAGCTTACTAGGGAATTATGACTCTAGTGAGTAATTAAATTTAAATAAGAGAAAGATAAATAAGATGAGAAGAATAATAATTATGAATTTCAAGAAATGTGTGCAAACTAAAATAAACCCTGACTACTCCAAAACAAGAAAAGATAAAAAGAAAAAGAAAGAAAGGGGAAGGATGCTCTTACTTCTTTTCCCTCAATATTTTCTAATGCGGCTAACTTTTCCCGAATCCTAAAACAGAGAGAAAATTCATTTCTGTAAAATGGGTAAAGAAGTTAGAGGGTACCCGCACGAAGTTGGTACCCAAAAAGGCCGCAATGACAGCACGTGAGTGGAAAAAAAAAGCAATGCGCACGTGCGTCCAAATGAGCGCATGCGTCGTTGCTTCGACAATGTCAAACGTCCACATGGTTGAGCCTACGTGGACAAAAGGTGTGTGCACGCGTTATTGATGCGTATGCACAAACTAACGCGCATGCGTTAATGACGCGTGCATGCCCCTGTGTTTTTAAAAAAAAAAAATAAAGCTCACGGGTTTGTCATTTTCAACAAACCCGTGAGCGCATATTTGGAAAACAATGACCCCACGAGCGCGTATCGGAGCACCTGACTTCTCCTCAATGCCTCCAAATTGCCCCTACACCACGACGCCAGCCATTTCTCTAGGTAGGTTCCCAACAAAGCATCCATTTGTTGTTATTTTTGTTTTTTTGTTTTGTTTTCCATTTGAATTTTAATTTAAAAAAAAATTAAAATCCATTTAAAAACCAAAAAAATTCATTGCAGGCCATCTACACATAACAAGATGACAAACACACCTGAACCATCTGATGAAACCAATGAAACCCGACCTTCAGAAGACAACATGGGAACCGACATTGAACCGAATGAAAACCCCAAAGATCAATTACACCAAGATTTAAATCAATTGAGGGCACTAAGTAATGAATTGAACAGCACCAAGGAACCCTCTCGGGTTTCCTTGGCTTCATCATTGCAAAACATTATTGAATCAATCAATATTGCACATAGTGAGATAACAAAATTGAGCCAATACAGGGCTCGAATGAGGGAATACTACTCCACTGGGTTGTCCAAAGAGCAGATAAAAGACCTCAACATCACCAAAGCCCAGTTGTATAGCAAATTCATAGTTCCCTTGACAGGACATCCTCCAGCTGTGAAGAGGAGTCGGGTTTGCATGGACTGGTGTATTTACCAGCCATGGAGAGATAACTAGAGAAAGAGGTGGTTCATGGTGTTTGATAGGCCCTCGTGCAACAATTTGGAGGTCCCACAGTATTTCCTTCGAAAATTGTGGGCTGAGTTTGAGCTAGGGTGCCATGTCAACTATTTTGACATCACTGAGTTTCAGAATGTCGGTCTTGGCTCTACCCAAGATCGACCTCAGGCGCACCACAACCCACTTAGAGGACCTCCTGCACCCATGAGAGAGCCAAACCCCCCTCCTTAGCCACCCGGGTTTGGTAGCATCCTAGATGAGATTGATGACTCCGTCATACATGCCACACATCACTTGCTTAGACATACCACATTTGTGGCCATGTCTTCACAGAGCCGGGAGGACAACGATGAGACACAGACATATGCATGGTCTATGGGTGGTGGCCAGGACATGCCGGGTACAGGTGGAACCCAGGCGGGGCCTTCTAGTTCTACCAGAACAATGACACATCGTTGTTCTCACTGTGGTCATTCTTTCCGTGGTGATACGTAGCAACATGCCACAGGGAGCTTCATGGATCAGGTTTGCTATTGTTTTATTTAATGTTCAAGTATTTGTTGTATTTTATTTGGTATCGTATTGCTTAATATATTTAACTTTGAATTACACATTGTTGACTTTATTTGTTTTAATGTACAGTTATTAGGGGCTGGGTCTCCATCCCCCAGGTGGGAGGACGTCGGTTCCTTTGACCTCAATGGAGCGATGGCAGCAGCAGCGGAGATTGCAGCACCATACACACAGGTAACTTCTTTACTTTGAATAAATATATCCTGTTACTAGTAATTTGTGTTAAGTAATTACAAATTAATTAGCACTGAGTAATTACCATATTATCATCATATTTTACAGTAGTGTTTATCATATTGTCTAAATTATTTGAGAGCTATAAATTAATATAATCCAACCAAAAAAAAATGAAACCTTATAAAACATGAAAACCTAAGAAAACTAGAAACATTTGTCCATGTTCACTTTAGGCATCCTATACCTCTAATGATTATAAAAATGGGAGAGAAATTTCCAAAATCTTTCATTCTTACTTGACCAATGAAGAGCCCGCAGCTGGGGTTTTGGTGATTCCCACAGTGTTCTTCATCCTCAGCCTCCCATCCAATGCTTGCTTGCTCTTCATGTGCTTGACCAATGCCATGTGTGTTATTGTTGCTTTTCCATTTGTCACCATGTCATCCAAGTTCTCTTTTCCATGTACTCTCCTTGTCCAAATCATCTACAAATGACCACAGTATGGGTCATTTGACTGTTGGCTCAATAGGTGTGCCAATGGCTCCAATGCCCATCACTTTGTCCACCAAATCAACCTTTGCTACCATGCCCTTATGCCATTTGTTCTTCAATCTTAAACTTTGAGAATATATTACCATGGTAATTATCACTTTCCCTGTATTCTACTAATAGGTTCTTTTAATGTTAAAGGTGGTCAAATCACTTCTATGCTTTTGCTAACTTTGTTGCATCAATTGAGTTCATTGAGATGTTGTACTTGTCACTTTTGCAACCACTGAGACCAATAGGAAAACTATTTATTGCTATGAATTTTCACTACATTGTGCAAAAGTCTCGGGTTAAAGAGAATCATAGTGGCCAAGCTTCTAGAAATTCAAGAACATGATGTTTCTCATGTCCTTATTACCCTAGTTTATTATCACATGATTTCCAATTTATTCTAATATTTGAGACTGAAAGTAATCATACTACTACTCCTAGAACATGCTATTAGGAAAGAGATATAAACAACGTAAAACAACTTATCACATGTATTGTCACTAAAGTTTTTTAAAATGATGTAAGGCCCATAAGGAAGATTGATAATCTTACAAATATGGTCTATCGGGCCTTGCTATTATCTTGATTCAAATACAACTTGGTAAAACATTTGGCATCAAGAATACTCATTGCACCAAGTGAAATGAGGTGCTCTACAACCCAGTATGGGAGAGATCCTCTAACGTGATATAACGTTATAACGTTAGTAACAAAATAATTAAAAAAATTCATGTCGGCTCATAAAATAAAAAAATATGGAAAATATTTTTTAAAAAAATCCATGTTGGTTCATAAAATAAAATATTATGAAAAGTAATTAAAAAATAGATGTTCGTTTATAAAATAAAAACTTAAAACTTAAACCCAAATCTATCAATCAAGAAAGATCAAATTTCTTGAGTTTAAATTTAAAAAAGAAATACACCTCAAGAAATTGGATCCCTCTCGGTGCTTGATAGATACGAATTTAAGATGGATCTATGCTGGTTTAACTCATTTCACTCAAGATTTCTATGATTTCAATCAAGTGATATCATTCTAACAACATAGCTATTCAATCAAGAACACATAATTACTCATTCAATGCAAAAGAACATGGCACATTCAAGCTTGTAAGTAAGTTAATCATGAAAAATATTTCTCTTTATTCCTTTTTCTAACGATCAACACTCTAAAGTGTATTAAATAACATGCACACTAACTTAATTGCTAGTTAGCACCTCTTTTCAAATTGAAACAATGAGATGCCATTTTATTTGATGATGTAAATGTTATGGAAATAAAGGGACTCAAGATCCTCACTCTAGGGATGCAAATACTTTTCCACTAGGTGAATCAAGCTTGTAGGAAACTACAAATCTATAAGAAGACATCAAAACCTAGGAACTCTTCATCAAGAACCCAAACACATTACATAGGTTTCCAATTCAAATTTGTAAATGGACATGAATTCCATTCGCTTATGAGGCACTACACATCTCTCTAGGGCCAAAGGAAAAGATCACCTACTCATGGGGATGACTCTAGAAAAGGAAAAGCTCACCATGTCACCTTCTATGCCCTATCACATTATTTAATTTTAATTCCATGCCATGCCACCTTCTATCCTTTCAGAATATTGAATATCAATGACAACTTTTCCCATCAAACACTTCAAGCATAAATTGTCAACCTTCTTTGCCACATTATCTTTAATGAACGACCACATAATGGGTCATTTGTTCCTATCATGGGCCCAATCCCTTGTGGGTCAAAGAAATCGATCCCCACATCCATGTTCTTTACCAAGTCTTCAACAAATGGACTGCACCAATACAATAAAAACGTTATATAATATCCAAATCCCATCAAACCACTATCATCTAACTTAAATATAAATTAATTGCAGTCATGTTTTTTAAGTACTATCGTTGTCATTCTCATTGGCATTGTGTTTGATATTGTTAATATTGTTTTTATAAATTCAGTCTAAAAATTGTAGTGTTCGCACAGGTGTCCGCAGGCTCCAACGACCAGCCACCGCCACCGGGGATCTGCAGTTCTCCACGTGCGCAGGTATCATGTGTATTAAAGCATAAATTTAATTTCAAATATGATGACTTTCCTGTGTATATTTATATTTTTCTATATTAAACTATGAGGTTATAAATGAGTATGCAGGTGCGAGCACCTTGGCCTGGCAGTGTCGTTATTCCTCCCTCCCCAGTCTTTTGGCCACCTTATATGCCATTTGCATCCCCTAGAATACATGCCCCATTCCATGCATCACTCCACACCCCCTACCATCCAGCCCCCCCCCCTCCTATCCAGCTCCCCCTTCCATTTCATATCCCGCGTCCCATCACCCCATCCCAACCATTCCACCACCTCTGTATTAGTTTCCCATCTTCCCACCCGTCCCCATCCGACCACGACACACCACAAATCCACAGTCACCCATCCCTCCACTGCAACACATACCTTGCCCCTCCCCACATTCCCCCACCACATTCGCTTCCCCTTCCATGGTGCCCCGATCCATACTATAGCCAGCTGGTCTTTATCACCCTAGACATGCTAGTCCACTTCACCCATCCCAATCCATGCCTCCTTCTTCCATCCCCCCTTCTTCTACTGTTCCCCCCAGTGGTGTAGCCACCATCGATGTGGCTACATCCTCCCCGATACCGTCCACCCTAGCATCGGAGCATGTTGTCCAGCCGACTGCTCCATCCGCCAACCCCAAAGACCGGCTGATTGTGTTCACGGTGAGATTGACTAGTTTATGAAAATATCATTCAATTTTAACGAAAATTACTATATGCATCTAGTTTCATCATTTATCTAATTGTTCTAAATGTTGCAGGGTGGCATTGCCGAGTGACAGTCTCGCATGCGGTGAGTTATCTAAGATTTGAAAACTATTTTTATTTTGAAATTATGTTTTATACTTGTATAATTGCCAGGAAAATTTGACATATTATTGTTGTCGTTTCAGGGCCCAGGGGGACGTGGTCCAAGACGCCCTAAGTACCCAGCTTCCTCTAGCACGAAGAAGAGGAAGATCGATTTTCACGATGCATCTGGGAGCTCTGAGGGTGGGCAGGAGGATTGAGAGACCCTCCTATGTACACTAGCAACGATGTGGCATTTTGGGCATGAGTTGTCATATTTTGTATAGGGCACCATAGGCCATATTTTGCATAGGGCACGAGTTGCCATTATATAGACGCTGGGAACGATGTTCCTTTTTCCAAAAAGTGTACATGATTGGATCATTTTTGCATATTAATAGATGGATCTGCACTTGTCTATATGAGTTTGTCTTTGATTACATTTTTGCATACATGATTTTGTCTTCAATAAGAATGTTATGGAAAAGTTCTCACATACATATAGATGTTATTTCTAGACACCAAGTGACCTCAATATGAGTCCCTTGTATTTGAATGGGTCTTGCATCTTTTCCTTTCAGCAACAACATACCTAGCCAAGCAAAGTAAGGAGTGAATCATATTTACATTACAAAGTGTTGTGACTTTAGGGCTACAAAAAAATAAATAGGAGATGATGATTTCTTCCATACTTAACCTTGTAATGGTTATAATAGTCAATTCTAACAAGCATTGCATCACATATTATATCAAATTAACCAAGATATATGAGAAGTTCATATGTGTGCTTGGATGGAAGGGTTAACTATATCACTTGAATTAGTTCATACATGAGGGGTGTGCATAGGTGCAATTGGATTGAGCAATAAAATAGAATTGTTAATGTAGTTACATATGGATCGATCTTTGTGTGTTAGTATGTGCCTTTAATGAAAGCATGGTTAATGTGTTGAACTACTACTTGCACAAGTTGGCATATACCCTTAGTGTTAATGATGTCTTCAATGTTTTGGTAATATTGATAATCACTCTTTGTAATTTAAGTATCTTGGATTGTTTGATGTTAAGACACATAATGAACATAGTCAACTCAATGGTTCAAGACATCATTTTACCCCATGACCATGGAAGATTCATTGGAGTCATATGAACCTCATTGTCATCACCTCAACCATGGTCAAGACGCCAACATCAAGACGCGTGCAAACATTCATTTAGGTCCTAATAACCTTTATATTTTTTAATCACCATGCTCGAGGTCTACACACCCATCCCTTGTGTTGAAAATCCTCTATTGGAATTGTTGTAGGAGCTTTATTCAACTAGTCAACCAGGATAAAGAGTTGACCGGAGGTATACATTGTAAAAATAAATATTTGTTAGGGATTAATAAAAGGCTAATTATTGATGGCTCTAAAGTTACATTCTCCTCTTTCTCACTTTCCATTTATGTGTATGAATATGTAGATATATCTTGGATAATGACACATAATGACACTTGGATAGATAGATTGGGAAAATTTTAGATGAATGCCTAGAGTTATACACACAAGTTAAAGAAAAAAAAGAAAAACTCCTAACATTGGGAACAAATATCCAAAACCAAATATGCAACTAGAAGACAATGACCAAGGGAACTTCAAAATGCAACACCACTCCATAAAAGAAGTTGCTTTAGACCTACCTCAATTGGTATGAGAGAAGCTGCTTTAGAGACCTAGAGACCTACCTACCACTTCTCTCATTTGGTATGAGAGAAGTTTCTTTAGACCTACCTCACTCATGTCAATGCTTGCAGTTTTGGAGGCCGACCTCCCACCCCACATGTCCTCTTCAACATTTTTTTTTCTCTCGGTTTTGTGCCCACCCAAACCTTTTTCATGCTTTGGGTACCTTGACGTATATCCCCAACCCAAAAAACTCTTCTATTATGTTGACCATGTTGGTTACTGGCTTCACCCAACAAAATTATATTTAACAATACAGATATTCATAGACTTAGTACCCCATGCTCAATGCTCACTATAATCAACAGTACACTTATCTTAAATTTAATTCATGTCTTGTTAAATATTTCATAATTAAATAGCTATTTAAGAGCACCACCTTAGACCAAGCCATACCATTAATATAAAATGTACATTATAGAAATGACCTAATTCAATTTCCTTCTATAACTCTAACCCTAACCCTCACCCAAACTGTAGCACTAAACCATCTTCTTCATCATGACCATGACTATCACCATCACCATCACCATCACCATCATCATCAATGTCTTCGTCATCATCACCATCATCATCATCATGAACATCTTTATCATCATTGTCATCTCTAGGTTCCTCATCAACATATCCATCATCACATCTTCTTCGTCATCATCATCATCATCTTTATCGCCATCACCATCATCATCAACGTCTTCATTATCATCACCATATTCATCATCGTCATTACCTCTAACTCTAACCCTAATTCAATTTCCTTCTATAACTCTAACCCTAACCCTCACCCAAACCCTAGCACTAAACCATCTTCTTCATCATCACCATCACCATCAACACCACCATCACCATCATCATCAACGTCTTCATCATCATCACCATCATCATCTTCATCACCATCACCATCATCATTGTCATCTCTAGGTTCCTCATCAACATCTACATCATCACATCTTCTTCGTCGTCATCATCATCATCTTCATCGCCATCATCATCATCATCAACGTCTTCATCATCATCACCATCTTCATCATCATCAATAACTCTAACTCTAACCCTAATTCAATTTCCTTCTATAACTCTAACCCTAACCCTCACCCAAACCCTAGCACTAAACCATCTTCTTCATCATCACCATCACCATCAATAGCACCATCACCATCATCATTGTCATCTCTAGGTTCCTCGTCAACATCTCCATCATCACATCTTCTTCATCATCATCATCATCATCTTCATCGCCATTACCAATATCATCAACGTCTTCATCATCATCACCATCTTCATCATCATCATTAACTCTAACTCTAACCCTAATTCAATTTCCGTCTATAACTCTAACCCTAACCCTCACACAAACCCTAGCATTAAACCATTTTCTTCATCATCACCATCACCATCACCACCACCATCACCATCATCATCAACGTCTTCATCATCATCACCATCATCATCTTCATCACCATCACCATCATCATTGTCATCTCTAGGTTCCTCATCAACATCTCCATCATCACATCTTGTTCGTCGTCATCAACATCATCTTCATCGCCATCACCATCATCATCAACGTCTTCATCATCATCACCATCTTCATCATCATCATTAACTCTAACTCTAACCCTAATTCAATTTCCTTCTATAACTCTAACCCTAACCCTCACCCAAACCCTAGCACTAAACCATCGTCTTCATCATCACCATCACCATCAACACCACCATCACCATCATCATCAACGTCTTCAGCATCATCACCATCATCATCTTCATCACCATCACCATCATCATTGTCATCTCTAGGTTCTTCATCAACATCTCCATCATCGCATCTTCTTCGTCGTCATCATCATCATCTTCATCGCCATCACCATCATCATCAACATCTTCATCATCATCACCAACTTCATCATCATCATTAACTCTAACTCTAACCCTAATTCAATTTCCTTCTATAACTCTAACCCTAACCCTCACCCAAACCCTAACACTAAACCATCTTCTTCATCATCACCATCACCATCACCATCACCATCACCATCACCATTATCATCAATGTCTTCATCATCATCACCATCATCATCATCAATGTCTTCCAGCTGGGAACGGTAGCGATACCTTCCTGGTCAACGATTTTGCAAATTTGACCCGAATGTGAAGGCCATGCCAATTTTCTCAAAGGGGCCTGTTGGTCACCCTATATGTCAATTAATTAAAGCTAACACACAGGATGGTCAATATAAATTGTCAAACCCAGGGAGGTCTTTTGTTTCAATGGAAATAAGCATAATCTGTGCATAAACATGTCAAGCAGTTGATTAACTAAATGGAGATAATGATCCTACCAATCTATCCAGCCAAACTCATTCCAGAAAGAAAACTAATCTAACTCATACATCTAGGAATTCAATTGCAGCTAGCTTCCTATAGAAATCAACCTAGCAGTTATAAAATTAAGAATAGAAATAAACTGGATTAATTTTGCAAGAAGTTAAATCCTATAATTATAAAACTACAATATTCAATCTTTACCAAAATGATCCATCCAGTAGCTACTGTTACTCAATCACAATTTGCCTACCTTAATAAACCAATTGAAGATACAACAGCAACCAGAATCTAAATATAAGCTTGAACTCTAACTGATAATTACTGGAAATCCTAGAAAGCATAAACAACTGAAAGACATTGGAATTGAGCTTGGCTGTTACAGCTGATTCGAACACACATGCATTAAACTGAATTATCCTACACAGTCGACTGTCGCACCACTCTGTTGCAGCTATTCAAGATGCAATCGTGAACTGCCAAAAGGAAATCTAACCTCTGTTGCAGCTAATAGTAACATCTACAATGATTCCACACCACACAACAGAAAGGAAGCTAAATTACCCTACCTACTTAAGCCGGCTATCTCTATGAGAAGGAGGGCCCTGGCCTTCTAACAAAGATGCCGAGAATCACAACAAATTAAGACACAGAAATGAAGAACTCTGCTCTCATATTAATGATGGAAATTGACAGTATCAGTGCTCTGTTACAGCTTATGCAAAATAGTAATCGTCCAACCCCATGCTACAAGAGCCTTCTCCTATTTATACATTGAAAGTATAGATCACGATCCACTAAAATCGTGCAGAAATGAAGATCTATGATCTTCATGCTGTGGAGTTACAGCTAACTGTTACAATCGTATTAAACAAGGCTATTACTCATGAAGGAGCTGTTACTCCAGTAATCAATGGATGAACGGGTTTGGCAAGTTGGAATGCGACCTGTCTGTTGCAGCTGGGTTCTGTTTCGGTGGAGGCCCGTTACAGATTCTTGTGGAGGAATGCGTTGTCCCTTGGAGTTATGAGAAATCGGGCTTTGAAGAGTAACAGCTGGCACCATTTGGCTGATACAACTGCGCTTTAGACCTTGACTAAATGAAATCACACAGATTAGCATAAACCAAGGACTAGGATCTAGAACCTTAACAATATTAGGCATAAAATAAATAAAGCAATAATGAATTATACCTGTCAATATCATTGGTTGATCTAGAGAAAAGGCATAGGTATAGCTTGTGAAAATAGGATGTAATCAGGGAAAAATGATATAATAAGGATGGCTGAAAAGGGGCATTTCCTAGACCCAACATCTCCCCCCAACTATCCGATTGCATGTCCTCATGCAACTACCTTCCCTAGTCCGAATGTGAGCCTGAGTTGAATCTGTGAAGATTTGTAAGATTGTAGGAAAATTCTGGTGTCTCCCCTCGAGGCACAAACCCATAGCAGGCTGTCCATTTCTCCCAACACAGCTTTTCTTCTTCTACAGTCAAAGCATAGCTGTTTCTGTAAGGACTCACAGGAAGCCATATGAGAGGGAATCTGAATCTTAATCCAATCAACCAAGACCCACATTTTTCCATGCACTGCACATATATAGGAAACCTTATCAAAGCTTGCTTGAAATTCTCAAAGCAGTATGGGTCCTTTTCCTTTAGAGATGAATAAGAATACAACCATCTATATTCACTACCTTCCAGAGCACTCTGCTGCATATTAAGAATCATCGGGACACATGTGGTGAGGATTTTATCTCGCAAAATTTCAAAGTATTGGGAAATTGAAGGAACCCTGAGAGATCCAACATGATTTTCTATGAGTCCTTTTGGATCCTGAGGTTCACCCCTAATCGAGAGAGTAGAATTCTCCTCATTCTTGAGGATGTTTTGGAAAGCATCTCGCCATTTTACATGGTTAATGATAAAAGAGGTAAATACCCTCAGCTGAACATCCCCTAGACAAGGCAATGGATTGGATGAAGAGTTAATATAACAAGCCCTGTCATGTAAATATAATTCACATAACAAATGTTGATCCTCAAAATCACTTTTTCAGAAAAGTTTCCAAAAACTGGGTAGCTATTGACAAATCAAATGATCTCCCTTCTTTCAGAGCCCTCAATTGAAATAAAGTTGTCTGCTCATGGAGAAAGACAGGGTAAGAGGGGGATGGAGCCCTACAACTCAATAATTCTAGGGAAAGAGTATACATTTTGTCTTTTTCTTGTTGCAGGGACTTAAATTTCTTCAACCCTTCCAATTTTTCTTCAAGTTTCTCCCACCAGAGTTTCTGGAAGAATAACTCCTCAGCCCATTTTTCTCTCAACTCCCTAATGACATTTTTATGTTATTGGAGAGAAATCATACCTGTCCTGAACTGATCAATATATTTATGCCATTTATCCAACTCGAGATTTAGCCAGAGAATGTTTTTCTCTAGCCATTGAAATCTTCTGTCCTCCACATCCTTTTCATCATCAGAGTCCAGATAAATGACTTCCTTGTTTTGCTTTGGCAGTGTAACAATTTCACCCCCCATTGGTGTTGTAGTGGTCTATGCTTGTAATGCAGTCTCAGCCATTAATTTTGAGGATGCTCGTTCTTGTGTAACATCATCCTTTCTTTCCATTTCAACCTCATCCATCTCAGTTTGTGTTACAGTCTCAACAAATATTCTTAGGATTGCTGGTTCTTGTGTGATAGCATCCTTTCTTTCCATTTCAATCTCAACCATCTCAGTTTGTGTTGCAGCTTCAGCAAAAGATTTTGAAAACACTAGTTCTTATGTAACATTGTTCTCTTCTTGATCCTTGATGTCAAATATTGTTGTCTGAGTTGCAGCCTCACTATATATTTCCAAGGGTGCTGGTTCTTTTGTAACAGCCCCCTGCCCTTCAATTTCCTCGAACTGCTAAGATTGTTTCTGGGTTATGTCAAATCCCTCTGATTGATGAGATTGGTCCTGAAGAAGTTCAGTATCCCCTGATGGATGGGACTGCACTGTTTCATCTCCTAAATTCGAATCAGGAATCTCTTCAATTCTTGGCTCATTTCCCCCCATCAATTCTATTTCTGGAATTCTTTCTTCCTCCTACTCTATCTGTGCATGCCTTTTTGATACAACTCCCAACACATTAACTCTGTGTCCTGCTGCAAAAAATATGTCTCCACACTCTAGGAAAACAGTCTCTCCTTGCTCCTCATTTTCTAATGCAAAAGATGAATTTTATAATAAGTTTGCAACATCTAACGATGTATTCAAATTCTTCTCTGCTTGTTTTACAACTACTCCCTTCCATCTTTTCAACTCATTTCACAATGTCTACACCTCCTCCTTTAATAATTCATTTTCATACAGGAGATTTTCAATTTGAGGTTCTTCTATGGAAGGTTCCTGCATAACAGCAGATGACTAGGGGTTCAAAATGGGAATGTCTATATATACCCCTTTTATAGGTGCTATTTCTGCCATAGGTGACTCGTTATTTGCTCTGATTGCTCATGTTGTCTCTGCTAAGGGTGCTTCATTATTACCCCCAATTGCATCCACTCTCTCTGCTAAGGGTGCTTCATTATTACCCCCAATTGCATCCACTGTCTCTGCTTCTTCTGCTATGTTTGTTGCCTCTGCTGCTGTTGCTATTACAACTGCTTCTGCTGCTATTGCTGTTACAACTGCTTATGCTGCTATTGCTGTTACAACTTCTTCTGCTGCTACAGTCGATCGAGTCCTTCTTTTCCTCACCATTCCCACTGGGTGTTCTTCACTGCTTCCTGCTACTGGTGCTGTGACAGCTTTGGTTTTTCTTTTCTTTGCTGCAATGGATGTCTGACCCTTGTTCCCTGACCTTCCTCTTCGTTTCTTTGACGCAGGGGTCCTTTCCTCAGTCTTCTCTTCTTCAATAATGGTCCCCTTATCTCAGGAGAGGACACAACCTCCAAAATTTCCACAGTCCCTTCTCCTGCTATTCCTTCCTGATATCCCTCCTCCTGAATTCCTGCTTCTGCAGTTGCAACTTCTACTATCTCAGCTTCAATAGCTACTCCAGTTTCAGCTTCTTTCATCTGAGTATCTGCTTCTGCAGTTACAGCTTCTGATGTCACTGCCTCCTGCGCCATGGCTTCCATCACAATTTCCTCAGTAACAGGGTTTTCTACTAATGTTGCTTCTCCCTTATTTACTTCCTCTTCATCATTAGTCTAGTTCCCTAATGCTCCAATCTCCCCCCCAACTGGATTTGAGGAATGCCGGTCCTCATTACCTTCGCCAACACCCTCCATTTCTAATACAGGTTCTGTGATTGGCCCATCTCCAGCTGGAAATTTCTCCCAGGTTAAACTACGATTTGCAATGGCTCTCAAGACTAGTAATTTGATTAGGTCATGATTAGTAAGGGAGGAAACTGGGTGTTGGGCAGTTTTTGCATATCTAGCCATGGTTTGTAGGGCTATAAGAAGATAAAATGGTATATTTACCAAATTTCCATGGCGTAAATGAGACAATAAGGGAAGTTCAGAGAAGGAAACAGTTGGTACCTACCTTCACAAGAGATATATCGCTTCACAAAGACTTCTACTTGATCCTAGGGTCCTGTTAAAGATGCCAGTTTCAACCCACAGTGCTTTAGACTAACATGCTCCCCGGCTGCCAAAAATTCTCTCACAGCATTTGCATTATGTGCTTTCTGTCCAAATGACTTCTTCCCAACCTGGGGTAAGCCAGTCACCTCTGCTATGATTTCTTCTGTAACATCTACATGCAGTCCCCTGACCTCAGAGTGAGTATCAGTCAGGTTAAGGGAGAATTGTAGTGCGGTTTCTGTGTGGAAACCGTTCAACCATTCAAAGTAGTCCATCCAACCTGCTGCTATGAAAATGTTACGAACTTCTATATTGGCGCGCAAGGCTTCCGTGTTTACGGGTTCATGTCGGACTGGGTTACCCATCTCAATCTCCCCTCAAAATTCAGAACGAATACAACAATTACCAGTCTAGACGTGGGAGTTGCAGCATACGAACATGCAAGGGATGGTTGGATTTCAAAAATAGGGTATTTTAGGAAAGTCGGCACAGGTGTGAAGTCCAGGTAAAATGAGACAGTTATGGAAAGTTGGCATAATTGGAGTATTTCAGTATAACTCGGGTAAGGTGCTGGGAAATAAATACAAATGTGATTCTGACATATTCCCTGGTGTTTAAATGGTATGGGTTCTCTAATTGAGGGCTAAGACAGTGCATAATCGTTATTACTGTATTTAATTTCCTGCCAAATCATGTAAAAGTTCTGAATCCATACCTCTGCGTTATGCATTCAGCCATGAATTAATCATCATAGTTTGCTTTCGTCATTTCCTCCATTAAAATGAGCATAAATGCGCATGTGCTGAAGTGATGTGGCCACCGCCACCCGAGCTGACAGATACCCAAGACACCCGAAAATTTCCTTCGTGGCGAACTGTGATTGGATCTTGTGGAGCAAGCAACTAAACTAAAGCCCAATTGAATCCATATTGGCATCATCATTCGGAGAGCAGGAAGACTGGTGGAGTCACCATTGTACGGGAAAAGCAAAATGGAAATGAAAATGGCGAAGTCACAGCTGCTAGATTTAGCAAAATAGGAAAGAATGGTGGAGTCGTAATTGCTGGCAAAGAGCGAAAATGAAGTGGAAATAGTGGAGTCGCAGCTGCTGGATTTGGCGAAATGGTCAGGAATAGCGGAGTCACAACTGCTGGCAAAGAGAGAAAATGAAGTGGAAATAGCGGAGTCACAGCTGCTGGATTTGGTGGAATGGTAAGGAATAGAGGAGTCACAGCTGCTGGCAAAGAGAGAAAATGAAGTGGAAATAGCGGAGTCGTAGCTGCTGGATTTGACGGAATGGTCAGGAATAGCGGAGTCGCAGCTGCTGGATTTGGTGGAATCGTCAGGAATAGTGGAGTCGCAGCTGCTGGAAAAGAGCGAAAATGAAGTGGAAATAGTTGAGTTGTAGCTGCTGGATTTAGCGAAATGGTTAGGAATAGCAAAGTCGCAGCTGCTGAAATAGGAAGAATGAGCAAGGTAAGGAGTCGGAGCTGCGCAATAATGAAGTAACAGGCAAATTTTCAGCTGAATGCTGAAAAGTAACAAATCATCCATCTTCTTAAAAAGAGCTTTATTAGATTGGGAACAATGCAAGGTGCCTGCAATCGTCTGGCCCAATCATGACCGTTGTTCCTCCAATTAATTCCTGCACAGAATTCTTCAAAACAAACCCGATCAAATGCAACATGCAAAATAGATTAAATACAGAATGAAAAAGAAAAAGAATTATTTATGTACAAATCATGTGGAGATTTCAGTTCTTAAAACTTGACAGGGGTTGAGAAAAATCCCTGTCCTGGCATTAACTGATAGTCTGGATCATCTGCAACATGCGAAACGAAAGCTTCCCTTGAGATCGGCTTGTGATACAGTCACAGCCGATGACCATTTGCGAATAATGGTATTTTGTTTTCATCAATGGTGATCAACCGAACTGTTCCATTATCAAATACCCGATCTATCTGATAGGGGCCCAACCAATGGGTACGCAGCTTGCCTTTAAAGTCCCTCTTAAACCATGAATCATACAACAGATCCCAGTCTCCTTCTTGGAAGACTTTCTTCTTTATAAATTGATCATGCCACTTAGAGCGCTGTTATTGGATTAAAGCTGTATGATGTACTGCAGTTGTGTGCTTCTCATCCAACTCATTGAGCTGATTCAGTCGGTCCCTCTGTGCCTCTGATAAATCAAGGTTTGATTCCACAGTTTTTTTCAAGGTCCTGATTTCAAATTCAATTGGAAAAACAACATTCTTACCATACACTAACTCATATGGGGATAAACCAGTGGTGTTACGCCATGTAGTACGATAGGCCCATAGTGCCTCTGGAAGCCTCTCAGCCCAATCTTTACGATGGCTCTTCACTGTTTTTTTCATAATACCCTCGATAACCTTGTTTGTACTCTCCACTTGGCCATTGGCCCGTGGATGATATGGCAAGGTTATTCTATGCTGAATATGAAATTTATGTAACAGTGCTTCCAGCTTGTGAGACACAAACTGTGGTCCACCGTCTGTAATGATTTCCTTAGGTACTCCGAACCGAGTAAAAATTTCTTCATATAGGAAATCAATCACAGCCTGATCATTGGCCTTAACCAAGGCTACGGCTTCCACCCATTTGGTCATGTAATCTATGCAAACCAAGATGTGAACTTTCTATTTTGAGGGAGGGTTGATAGGCCGTACAAAATCTAGAGCCCACGTATCAAATGGTTCAACCACAAGCTATGGCTGCAAAGGCATTTCATCTAATCTGTTGGGTTGGCCCATCCTTTGGCAGTTATCACATGCTTGAACATACTTCTTTGCATCCCTGAACAATGTGGGCCAGAAATAGCCCATTCTCAAAACTTTATGACCTGTTCTTTTGTGAGCAAAATGTCCCCCACAGGGCTCATCATGGCAAGCTTTAAGAATGCTAAAGATCTCATCTTCTCTAACACATCTTCTGATCTCTAAATCAAGCCCTATGTAGAAAAGATGGCCATCAATCCAGCAGTACCTAGCACTCTGTTGTATGATCTTCCTTTTTTCTCTCTTCGACAGATGTGCTGGGAGCTTACCTGCAGCCAAAAAGTTAGCAATATCTGCATACCATGGGGAATGAGCTGACACTGCAAACAAATGTTCGTCAGGGAAGGAATCTTCGACTGGTAAATTGTCATCACTGTTAGTAAGTTGAGATAAAAAATCTGCAACAACATTTTCCTTCCCTGGTCTATCAATAATTGTGATATCAAATTCCTGTAAGAGTAACAACCATCTAGTAACTCTAGCATTCGTGATTGGTTTATTCATTAAATACTTGATAGTGGAATGATCAGTGTGCACAAAAGTAGAATATCCAATAATATAATGTCTAAATTTGTTGATGGCATAAACAATGGCACGAAATTCCTTTTCTGTGACAGTATAGTTTAGTTCAGCAGGAGATAAGTTCTTACTAATGTAATAAATTGCATAAGGAGCATTACCTTCCTGTTGTCCCAAAACTGCTCCAATGGCAGTGTCTGAAGCATATGAAGAAATATGAAAAGGCAGAGCCCAGTTGGGCCCTCGTAAGATGGGTGTTATAGATAGCCTTTTCTTTAGCTCAGTAAACGTTGTTTGGCATGCATCATTGCAGACAAACTGTGAATCCTTCATCAACAGAGTGAAAAAAGGAGAAGCTAGTTTGGAAAAAAATTCTATGAACCTTCTGTAATAGCCAGCATGCCCTAAGAAGCTGCGTACATCCTTCTATGTTCCACGAGTTGGTATATTTTCAATTACCTTGATTTTGGATGGATATACTTGGATACTCTCAGAAGAGATGAAGTGCCCCAGCACTATGCCCTCACTCATCATCATATGGCACTTTTCAATGCTTAAAGAGAGTTGGCTTTGTTCACAGTGTTTCAAGACCTTTTCTAAGTTTTTCAGTGCTTCTTCATAACTATCACCATATGGAGTAAAGTCATCCATAAAAATCTCCATGCAATCATTTACCATTTCCGAAAAGATTCCAATCACTGCTCTCTGAACTGTGGCTGGTGCGTTTCACAACCCAAAAGGAAGTACTCGGTATGCAAAAGTTCCCCAAGGACAAGTGAAAGTGGTTTTGTCCTGGTCTTCTGGAGCAATATGGATTTGGTTGTAGCCACTAAATCCATCCAAAAGGGAAAAATACTTTTTCCCAGACAAGGTATCAAGGACTTGATCGATGAAAGGTAAGGGGAAGTGGTCCTTTTGCGTTGCTTTGTTGAATTCTCTGTAATCCACGCAGACCCTCCATTTTCCATTCTTCTTTGGCACAATCACAAGTGGAGAAACCCACTCACTATCTGAAATCGGGTATATAAATCCCGCTTCCAAATTTTTTTGGATCTCCTCTTTGTTAGGATATTCCTATACTCCATCCTAGTCCTACTAGCTTTTCAGTCATTTTCATTTTCAGTCTTTTAGGGTTTGCATGCACTTTTAGGGTTTGCGTGCATTCTAGGGTTTGCATGCATTTCCAGTCATCAGTCCCAGCACCTAGCCCTAAGTTAGCTAGCCCCCAGAGCTTCTTCCTGATCAGTTTCATCCCTCCTAGTGCCTAGTGCGCCCTTCTTTCACCTACTGCATGAGAGAGGTGAACTTCTTCACCTACCAGTCCAGTTATGTTCAGTTAACAAGACTTCTCTCCTTGATTTTAGGCTTGACTCACTCTTTACTGACCTTATCACTCTGATGGACCTCCAGTGTGACTAGATAGGTTGTTCTGACTCTACTTAGCTCCATGAGTGCCCTCCACTGAGCCTCCTTCACTACATTAGTGCTTCCATGTGCCAGTTACACCTACCACATTCAGTTAGACTCAGTTTGACTTCTGGTTGACTATTACTTATGCATTGATGACTTCACTGATGATGAGTTGGACTCTTATTTATGACTTGATGACACTCCACTGATTATGGATCTATCCATGCAGGCTAATTCGAATCACACCTAGTGTATTCGAATCCTGGGCATTGTATATTTACCTTTTACTATTCAGATTAATGTAACATCTATAATTATTCAACCTCTATCTGAGCTCCTTTGGATCTGTGTTCTTCTGCTCTATTCTTCTTCTGTCATTCCTAAATTCTTTCATTGTGAGGTTTACATCATCTCTTTGGATCTAGTGTGAGAATCTTCACATGGTATGAGAGCCATTTGAGAGTACATTCTACCTCCATTCTTGAGAGTTTTTTGCAGGTATTTAGAAGTTCCAGCAGTTGCAGCAGCAGTATCAGCAATTCACTTTTGCACTCATTCCAACAGTCAAGATGATCAATTCGGATGCTCTTTCCTCTCCTATAATCCTCACTCCCTTCAATTACTTTGATTGGAAGAGAGAGATGAAGATACACTTGTGGAATAAAGGGCTATCCAGATTGGTTTTTGAAAAAGATCCCATACCATATACAGTTGTGGATAGAACCAAGCATCTAAATAAATTGGATGAAGCCTTTGGTTACATATGCATTCATATGTCTAGAGATCTGTTGTTTCATATTGAAGGATTGAAGTCTCCAAATGAGTTATGGACAAAATTGGAGAGTCTTTTTGACAAACAAGATGGGCTAAGAGGCCACATTCTCGAAAATGAATTGGTTTCCCTTCAACCTAGCAATTTTGAGACTATTCAAGAATTCTTCTCAAAATTTAAGAACTTGGTTTTGCAATGCAAGCAGTGTGGCATTACTAAAATTGATGAACAATTGGTGCTCTCCATTCTGAGCAAACTAGGATCTTAGTTTTCTGTCTTTGTATCTAACTTCCATTCTGGACGAATGTCAATCCCTAGATGGAAGTTTCCAACCTTTGAAAACTTCACTGAAGCTCTCATTCAAGAAGAGGACAAATTGATTCAAATGGGTGAGATCAAGACCTCCAAAGATCTAGCTCTTCCAGCTGGAGAAGCAAGTGGAGCGAATGCAAAGGGGAGGCAAAAAGACAAGGACAAGAAGCCATCTAAATCCAAAAGTGACAAACACAAGAGACCTAATTGCTCCTACTGCAAGAGAGGAAACCATCCTAAAAAAGCTTGCATGCACAAGAAAATAGACCTACTAACGAAGCTTCTTGAACAAAACAAAATTGTTGTTCCAAAAGAAGCAAAGATGTCTGATCCTGGAAGTGGATCTGATGATTGCCATGCATTGATGGCTAGTTTTTCAAAATCACAAGCCCTCCTGATAGATTCTGGAGCCTCCAACCACATGGTTTCCTCTGAATAATCTTTCTCCTCTTTGGATCTCAAAGATGGGCCTACTATTCACATGGGAGACAACTCTCAGATTTCTGCCAAAGGATTGGGTACAATTATATGGAGCATGGTAAGTTCAAAAATATTTTATTTGTTCCTTCTCTAACAACTAATTTGTTATCAGTATATCAGATGACTCATACAGGATCACCAAAGCAAGTAACTTTTGTTCCAAACACAGTAGAGATTACAGAGATCTCCACTAGAAAGATGATAGCAAATGGGGTTGCTAATCATGCCTCTAAGGCATATGAGTTCTCTCACATCATGCCCTTCTCTCCGACTATTCCTTCATATTCTGATCAAGATCAGAGTGACTCATCTTCTGATGAAGAAGAAGATCAAGATCTTGATGTTGAGATCATAGTTCAAGAAGATTTAGATCCAGAACCAACACATATTCTCAGTCCAGATTCGAGGTCAATATGGGCTCACACAGTCCTTGCTACTAATGAGAACACAGTTGAGGATTCATTTGTTCACCGAACTACCAGACTTCTGCATCATGCCAACCTTGCATTATGCCGTCTACCTCTCCATGAGAGATGCAGCATGATGATGGGGTTCTCTCTTCCATCACTTGGGAAGACCCCTCATGTTCCATTCGCTCCAGTTGCAGAAAGAATTCCTGAGAGACTTGCTTCGTCCAATCCATCCTCTACACAGTGGAAGGCACATCAGAAGACTAGATCCACATCTAGCACCTGTTTTGGCATCCTACAGGGGATCAACTTGTCAAGTTTTTTGCAGAAGTTTTCACTGATTAAAGCTTCCTTCTTTTCTGCTTAGTATGATGGTTCTTTGAGTTAGTTACTGTTCTTTTGAGGGGGGGTATTTTTCCCATGAGGTTTTCCCCATTTCCTCGGTTTATGGACAGTTCTTTATTTTTCTATCTTATTTGATTGTATGGGTGACCTTTGGTCCTAGTTACGAGGGCCCAGGATCGATTAAGGGGGGTGTTAGGATATTCCTATACTCCATCCTAGTCCTACTAGCTTTTCAGTCATTTTCATTTTCAGTCTTTTAGGGTTTGCATGCACTTTTAGGGTTTGCATGCATTTCCAGTCATCAGTCCCGACACCTAGCCCTCAGTTAGCTAGCCCCTGGATCTTCTTCCTGATCAGTTTCATCCCTCCTAGTGCCTAGTGCACCCTCCTTTCACCTACTGCATGAGAGAGGTGCACTTCTTCACCTACCAGTCCAGTTATGTTCAGTTAACAAGAGTTCTCTCCCTGATTTTAGGCTTGAATCACTCATTACTGACCTTATCACTCTGATGGACCTCCAGTGTGACTAGATAGGTTGTTCGGACTCCAATTAGCTCCATGGACTCCAGTTAGCTCCATGAGCGCCCTCCACTGAGCCTCCTTCACTACATTAGTGCTTCCATGTGCCAGTTACACCTACCAGATTTAGTTAGACTCAGTTTGACTTCTGGTTGACTATTACTTGTGCATTGATGACTTCATTGATGATGAGTTGGACTCCTAGTTATGACTTGATGACACTCCACTGATTATGGATTTTTCCATGCAGGCTAATTCGAATCAGACCTAGTGTATTTGAATCTTGAGCATTGTATATTTACCTTTTACTATTCAGATTAATGTAACATGTGTAATTATTCTGCCTCTATCTGAGCTCCTTTGGATCTGTGTTCTTTTGCTCTATTCTTCTTCTGTCATTCCTAAATTCTTTCATTGTGAGGTTTACATCATCTCTTTGGATCTACTATGAGCATCTTCACACTCTTTCACTATGTCTCTTAGGTTCGGGCTCATCCTTCGTTTTGGTTGAAACACAGGCCTGGAGTCACTCTTAATATAAATGTGATGGGGGCATAGATTGGAAGGAACCCCTTTCATGTCTGTGTACTCCCAAGCGAAAGTTCCCCTTCGTTGTTTCAGTAGAGTGAGTAGCTATTCTAGCTTGCTAGGCGCAAGATTTGGATTGATATTCAATGTTTTCCCTAGCCCGATTTCTACTAGAACACTCTTTGAATTCTTCAATACTGGAATTATACTGGCATCACTGACTAGAGTTTCTTCTGTAATATTTTCTTGTTATGTTGCAGCTAGAGTACTATCCAAGATTTGATAGACATTTTTATTGACTGGCATGGGCTCACTGATGAAACTATTAATGGCATCGTCCTGTGTTTCATCTTTAAACGTTAAGGCTCTCCCTATTGTTAATAATGGTTGCACACCTTCTTCCTCCTCCAAATCTTCCCACAATGGAGTTTCAGCTTCTGTGCTTGGTCGAGTTGGAGGGTACAAGGTTAGGCTCTTGATCTCAGTCCCGTATGAAATGGTCATAGATCCTCACTGATAGTTGATATAGGCATTTTCAGGTGAATGATTTAGTTTTAAAATGGGATGCCCCCAGAGAAGATAAGCATGGAAATTTTGACCATATGTGGGTTGGCCCATATGTCATTGCGGCCAATGGGGGGCTGAACTCGTTCATCTTGGAGCATCAGGATGGATCTCCACTGCCAGGAGGTCCAGTCAATGGAAGGTTTTTAAAGCACTACCTGTCCTGAAGTAGGAAAGTAATATCTATATTATAGCTTGTACATATTTATATTTTTCAGTTAGTTCAAATAATGATGACAACCCTGAGGATTTGAAGCCCGGAGTGAAGGCCCTAAGGTCCGACAAGGGTAGCCACAGTCTATATTTTTTGTTTTGTTTGCATGCTTAGATGAAGTCGAGTGAGGTGAGACTTGGAGGTTTTTCCCAATGGATAAGGCATTGGTATGTGAAGGTTCTTTGCCACCTCGCAGGGAGGATGGCATCCCCAATAGAAGCCAGTTGTTAGCACTAGGATTGTGCTAAGTTTTTGAAGAGGTTTCTTGTGGAGAAAGGGTTGTAGGACCATGAAAAATCCCCGAAGGAAGACACAGATATAAGCCTGCATTCCCCAAGTGTTGAAAACCAGAACCCTATGCAATGAACATGGCCCTAAAAAGAATCTGAGGAAGCCCAAGGTTGCATGGTAGACGGGGGTTTAAGTGAGCAGCAGAAGACCGAATGCAAAGAGAGGCGCTAAGCAACATATGAAAGCATGTATGGATGGATGAGATCTACCATTAGAAGATCTACAGTCAGGAGCCTTCTTCGCGATATGAGTTCACAACTTTTTAAACGAAGGTGGGTGCTAGCCGATGGATAGGTCCAAAAGCAATCAACGGTGAACACCTCAGATCAATGGATCGCAATAGATTGGCAGGTACTACTTGTGCGGAAACGGTTGCAATTCACATTTGCAAACTTTTCTTAAAGTACTACATTCTCTGATGGACTAGATTTGATAAGGAAAATATCTACGACCCTTGTGGACTTCGCAGATACTACTTGTGCAGTAACTCAACAGAACCAAGATTTGCGAAAAATTAAAGGATGCGTCGTTGGACGGCCAAGATCCGAGCAGGAGTCCGATCGACAGCAGGCAGAGTTTCCCGAAGGTCAAAGGTGTTTCCAAGTGACCATGTGGCGGGATTGGGAGCCACGAAAGTCGAAGGTAAGAAAGTCAAGAGGATCTGATGACGGAGGATTGATATGATAAATAGAAGGCCAGTATAGCTCCTCCAACATCATAGATGGAGGGACGATAGAGCATGACCGCTATATATATATATATATATATATATATATAATACTCGCCTGCGTGGATATTCGCATCCCTGCTATTCCGTGTGCATTGAAAGGTGAAAGGATCAAATCGTGCGCAAACAGGTCACACAACCAGAAGCTCAGGAGCTTTGTCCAGGTGTCAGGAACACAGGTAGGCCACTCTTTTCCTCTGTAATCTTTTTTGAATGGCAGGCTCTGTAGGGCCTCCAGGTTATGAGTCTTCAAGAATGAACGACCGAAAAATGCTCCTCCTTCACCTTCTTGTCAAAGGTGACTTTCATCTTTTCCTAGTGCCTATGTACTTTGTCATAGGCTTTGTCTCTAAGCTCACTCAGCTCAATAATATGGTTTATCCTCCTTTGTACATGGTTTGGCTCTTCTACCCCCCCTGCAACAATCTCATGACTGGAAACCCTAGGGATGCTGTAAAAATCGCCTCAGCTCCATTTACCAACTGAAAAGGAGACATCCCGATGGCCCTCTTGGTACTGATCCTATCATCCCACAGAGCATATCTCAACTTAGTGTGCCTTGTTCTCTTCCAGTAATTTCTTAATTATTCTCACCAAGATTTTGTTGAAAGATTCTTCCAGTCCATTTCCCTGTGGATAGTATGCAGTGGAGTGATTCAAGCTTATATGGTACTTATGACAGAAATTTATCATTTTCTTGGACCTAAAGGCAGCAGCATTATCAGTCACTATCCTCCTAGGGAAACCAAATCTGGACAGGATGTTATCTTCCAGAAAATCCATGATGACATTCTTTGTTTCCCTCCTAGTGGGTATGGCCTCAATCCACTTAGTAAAATAATCTGTGGCTGTGAGGATCCACTTGTGTTGACCAGAGGAGTTTGGGTTTATTTCCCCAATGAAGTCTAATCCCCACTGCTGAAAAGGTGCTTCAACTGAGATTGGGTTTAGAGGAAGTGAGACCAGCTTCCTTTTTCCTTCAAAGACCTGACATTGGTGGCATGCAACTGTTTCCTTGTACACGTCAGCGAACAGAGAATGCCAATATAATCCAGCCCTCAAGATCTTGTTGGCTGTCACCTTCCAAGTGTGGTGAACTCCATAGTCCCCCCTATGAAAATATTTCACAGTCTGTTGAGCTTCGTCCTCTAATAAACAATTGAGTAGTACACCGCCTGGGTCCTTCCAATAGAGGTATTGATTCATTACACAGAATTTTGCAGCTTTCATCTTGATAGATCTGGCCCTTGTCTTGCTCAAACCTACAGGATCTTGCAAATTTTGCAGGACATACACAATATCGGCATGCTAAGGAGACATAGAAAATTCAGGTGATACCTGTAGGCCCGCGTCTAGCTAGCTTGACTGGATGGATATGAAATTCAGCTCCAGGGGTTCACAATTAGCTTCAGTCATCATCTTTGCCAACCCTTTCCCTTTGATTAGTTTGGTAGGATTTATCTCCAGGTCGTATTCTAACAGACTAGCGATCCATTTGGCTCTCCTCCCTTCAGGATCTGGCTATGCGAGAATACTCTTCACAGCATTATTAGGGACATGCGCAATAATATGTGAATGCAAGATGTAAACTCAGAAATCCTTTAACGCCTTTACCAAAGCATATGCATGTTTCTCCATTATGTCGTACTTGAGCTCCCCATCTCTAAACACTCTGCTGAAAAAGGCAATGGGCTGCTTGGCATTCTGGGCATTCTTCTGTAACAGGACCCCTGTTATTGTATGTTCAGATGCATATGAAAAAATCAAGAACTCTTTGGAAAAATCTGGACTAGCTAGGACAGGGGCTTCAGTGATGGATTTCTTTATACCTTTAAAGGATTCCCTAGTCTCTTCATTCCATTTTATCTGATTTTCTTTTCTCAGCATGTTAGTGATGACTCTCATTATTTCTGCAAAACTTGGAATAAACCTTCTCAGGAAGCCTACCTGCCCAATGAAGGATTGAACCTCCTTCTTACTCCTTGGCTCCCCAACTTTATGAATAGCACTAACCATCTCAGGTTCAATTTTAATTCCTTCCTTAGAGATGATTTGTCCCAGGAGCTTAGCCTCTTCTAGTGCAAAATGGGACTTCTTTGGGTTAAGAGAGATACCATATTTCCTGCATTTGATGAAAACCCTTTCCAGATGCTTAAGGTGTTCTTCATCAGATTTGGAGTAGACAGTTATGTCATCCATGTACACTACCACAAACTTGCCCTTCTCTTCAGCAAAGGCTATGTCCATGGAACGTTGGAACATGGCCCCAACATTCATTAACCCAAAGGGCATCTTTGCATACATGAAGGTGCCCTAAGGGGTGGTGAAAGCAATCTTTTCTTGATCTTCGGGGCATACTTTGACTTGATTGTATCCTGAAAATCCATCCATGGTAGAGATCCTCTCTGCTCCTACCATTTTCTATAAAATATGTTCCATCTTAGGCAGGGGGTAGTTATCTTTCAATGACACCCTGTTCAGGTTCCTGAAGTCTATGCAGATCCTTATCTCTCCATTCTTCTTTCTGACAGGAACTAGATTGGCTACCCATTTGGAAAATCTCAGGGTGACAATGATTTTGGCATTGAAAAGCTTCCTGACTTCCTTTTCTATTACAGGTAGTAACTTAGGGTTGATCCTTCTCAGCTTCTTCCTGAAAGGTTTCTCTCCAGGCTTGATTGGAATCGAATGTTGTATAATGGAGGTGTCATACTCCTTCAGGTGCTCGTAGCTCCAAGTGAATGCATCAGAATACTTCTTCATTAAATTCACATACTGTTCCTTCTTTCTACAAGGAAATTTCTTAGATAGCCTCACAAGTCGAGGCTCTTCTGTCGTGCCTAGGTTTTGATCTTCTACAGCATCGCTAGCAGCTTCGACTTTGGGGTTTTTATCCACGTCATTTTGGTCAAACAACTTCTCCAAAGGTATCAGGCCTTTAGGGATATGATTTATTTGCAATTGGATAATGTCTTTACCCCCCATCATGTTTTTCCATTTCATGCGTCCATCTTCCTCATCTTCGGCCTGCTCTTCACCTCCTTGGATACATTCCATATTTTCATTCTCGGCATCGATCTAGGTATTGAAAAACTCATCAGTCAGTTCCATAAATATTCTTATCTGTAGGTCGTCATCGAACACTTTCCAATATTTGAAATTATCTGGGATTGATGGCCTGTTCACTACCTCCACCTCATACTTTGTTTGAGAATAGATTGGAGTTTTAAAACCCCGAGCTGTAGTGGCTAAAGAATATTCTACCTGGTTTTCCATCCTGGGTATTACGGTGATCTTGTCTCTGAAAAGTAGTTACCAAACATATCCCATACCTCGTTTCTATAGGCCCTCATCCTAGGATGCTTTGTTTGATAACTATCATTTACCTGTTTTATTACCAGTTCTGAGTCTCCAAACACATGTATCATTTTTGCTCCCAAGTCCTTCAAATCTTGCAGACCCAATAATAAAGCTTCATATTCTGCCACATTGTTGGTACATTCAAAAGTTAACTTGTATGACAGGGACCTAAATTCCAGGTCAGGAGGGATAATCCAAACTCCTTCCCCTGCCCCATTTTTGCTCAAGGACCCATCAAAATACATCTTCTGTTGGTCACAGCACTGTTCTAGAGGTTTTCCAATGTAGACCCAGGTACTTCTCGGTACAAAATACTAACAAAACCCCTATTCACTGACCCTTTCGGCAACAGACTGCAAGCAGCCTGAGGTCTCACCCGAGGCGAAGTTGAGGGGGTGGTTGCAGAAGCAGGTTTCCACAACCTTGTGGAGCGATTGATTCAGCTTCTTAATGTGCAGCACGGTGACAGACTACACAGCTACGTTTGGTGATCGTGCGGAGCCTCCTACTCTGCGTTGAGTATTTTCAGGAACAAGGATATTGACACCCTCAGTGCGGCCTCCAAGCCGCATAGCGGGTTTGTGAGCTTTGATACTGCGATTCAATCCTTAACAATTAACTGTGTAGTTATCTTATCGATCCATTCATTCGAGACTTATAGGTGCTTTATTGTTTAATATTCCTCCCTACCTAGACTACTTAGCATCTTATTCCATCCTTTCCACGGCGAATACAGATCACAGTAAACATATAACAAGCAATAATTACTTCATGCATGCACTAAGTAAATTAGATCACAAATTAATGGCAATCATACACAGCAATCAAATAACACAATAGTTTAACGTGGTTCACCCCCCCAGATGGGAAGCTACGTCCACAAGAACTGTTGTTTATTTATCTTGGAAAGGGTACAACAGTTCTTCGCCTGCGCACTCAGCTGTAGATGCTCTTCTCTTTCTCTCTCAAAATTAGGTCTCTGCGCACTCAGCTGCAGAGCCTTTACAATGCTTCTCTCTAACAAACCTCACAATATTCAATATTAATCGAAAAAATGAAGACTTAACATTAACCAACCCATTTCCTTTACAAAATTTCCTTATTTGTAGATCAAGACCCGTAGACCATGTCTTTACATTTACGAAGGAAAAACCCTTAGGTTTACAATACTGTCGTGGTTTTCCCAAAACCGGACTACTAAGATCTGGCAGCGAATCTTCTGTTATATGCGTGCCAACATGTTGCCTCCGCTGAGCCGTTCCTTCCTTTCTGGCCTTAGATGACTGGTTCGAGTAGTAGTAGTCTTCTGCCCGTTGTGATCAGTCATCTACCTTCGATCTGCACCTACCCACTGCTTGGTAGTTATCGACGATCTTTTCCAAAAATAGGTATTCTATGACCTAACCAAAATAACTGACTTTATCCGTCCAAGCTCTACTTAGCTGGATCTTCGTTGACGTGGCATATCGCGGCACTGTACTCCTCACAACACCGACCTCGCAGCTCCTCCGATACTATGTTGTGGGCAACTTCGCAGCATACCAAAACTTATCCCAAAAATGTTCAAACTTAACTGCGCTTATCTTCGTAGTTCTCAAAATTCCTTCTGTTAAAAAATGCCCTATCTGGGCCAGGCCCAACATCTTCCACAAGCCTTCTTCATTTTTCTTCCTTTCTAGAGCCTCGTGTCTCGCTGCAAACTCCTTTTCTTCCACCACTTCCAGGTGTATAGGGACTTTAGGATCTACTCTAGGTCCATGATTAAAGCAAATAGATGACCCTAAATCTGTATCAACATAATCGATGGGATGATTCTCAGGCTTGCTCGAACTGCTGACCATGTAAGCCAATCTTTTCTCATGGTACGGTCTCATGTTTCCCCCAAATAAGGGAATGGTGGCATAATATAGATCTAGCTGCATGTTCCCTCTCAGCTTCGACGCCCAAGATCTGGACAGCAACATGCCAAACTTGGCTGGGATATCAGCCACCACTACGTCCATGTAGCTAGGGTTTTACCCCTAGCTTGTGCCAATGAGCACCTACTAAGGAGAATGGACTCCTTAGTAGCAGTTCAGTATATTAAACTAATTATGCAATAAACAAAAAATTAAATTATTTCTAAGACAAGCATGAAGCATAAACACCAAAATGAAAGAATGACTTTGTATTGATGTTACCTTGAGTGTCAAGGTTGGTGAAGCCCTTTGCAGTGTCCAAGAGGATGCTCCAAGCTTCTGAATGCTCCTTCTCCTTCTCCAATGTTGGGGATGGGCCAAAGGTGGCTCTCAAGGTGAAAATAGTTCAAAGGTGAACTAGGGTTTCGAGAGAGATTTTGGCAGAGTAAGGGTGCTTGTGATTGTGGATATGGAATAAGGGATCTCCATCACCTATTTATAGTTTTTTGGTGGTGGAGTGCTGACCCATGGTTTTAGGAAACACATGGTTTTGGGCAGCTGTAGAGGGTTTTTTCCTCCTTTTCCTCATTATTTTATATTTTTATTCCCTTTTTAGGGGATTTTTGCTATTTTTGGAGGAAAAGGGGGTTTTTTAGCCTTTTTTAGGCTATTTTGATGGTTTTTTGGCCTTTTGGAGGCATTTTAGGCCTTTTGGAGGCTTTTTAATGGGTTTTTTGGGATTTTTAATGGAAATATGGTAGGAAAATGGACAAATGAGTCATATAATGTGGTAAATGAGCTAGTGAGCACTTTTTGGGTGTTAACAGATTGCCCCCTGATGTGCGAGGGCAGGAGCTCATCGTATGGCCGATGGACATCATAAGTCATGAATGGTTTTCCTGGGATGTGGAGAGAAGAGAAGAAACAAACTGGAGCCCGGAACAACGATCCCGAACAACTGCAAGAACTAAAAGTACATAACCTCAATAAAGGATGAGGAATCATCTGATCATATGGACGAGGCGGGCATTCCCATGCTCGTATCAGGATATAACATAATAACAACAATGGGGTCCAAAAAATGGGGACCTGAAATATACATGACCTCAAATACTGACTGAGGAATAATCTCAATATATGGACGAGGCGGGCATACCCATGCTCGTATCAAGATACATAACCATAACTGTAAGGCCCGAAAAGGGGGACCTGTAAGATACATGACCACTGTGTACATCATAAGAGTCCAGAGGGGACACAAATCTGGGACATACTGCTGAGTGGATCATGTGTGAACTGCAGAACTGGTGCACCGGAACAATCAACAGTGCTACTGAGTGTGGTACCAAAGGAACTAATGAGCTGCTGGATCATAATGACTGGGGTCATACTCTCCATGGTACACTGAACTGGAACTGATCTGGAACTGAAACTGGGTACTCAAGGAAGCATGAAACTGGATGGCTTCCGAATACAAACGCCAACGCAGCCCGGACATCCACATGAACATACAACTGGGCGTTCCGAAGTGACTCACCAATGTGCTAGAGTCGGGGGAAATCCGGGGTCTTCGACTAAAAACTGATGGGATATAATCCTACGCGATCCTCAACGATGCGATCAAGGTGCTGAAGTCGAGCATGTGAGGAACAACCACTCGGAGAGGCAATGATGTCTCCTCTCGGAATGATCCGTAGGCACCTACCACAGATGGTGATAAGTCCAAGGCGTAGGGACCTCTGGACCTATCCTCTGGAATAGAGGAGCTGTCGTCGACAGAGGGAGACCTGCAACTATCAAGGCAATGATGTTTCCTTGACAGGAGCGCGAGGTAGGAGACCGAAATGTGATAGTGCTGAGGGCATGACTGATAAACTGTGGTGGGACAACAGGGCAAGTAGAGTGGGTGGACTCAAACTTCCTTTGTTCAGAGTATGATAATGGAAATGATCTGGCAGCATATGAAATTGACTAAGGGGAAAGGGATCATAGCTGTAATGAATCTGGGAGGATAACTGGCTGAGGGAGACTCGAGCTGGTGTAAAATGGCAGAAGACTGCTGAATACTCTGAACAAAGGCGACCTGATTGGGGGTGCTGCCGAGATGATAGATCAAAGTGCCAAGAGGCACGGGGGAAAACTTCTTCATGGGTTAAGGAACTAGAAGAAGTATGTGTAAAATGGTACTGTCGTGTGGATTTTACGAGCCCAGGACAGTTCATGCTCGTGGTTGCTTTCAATTTTAAGGAGTCTGAAAGCGATAAGAAGACTCTGAAATGATGGAATGGTACTGTCGTGTGGATTTTACGAGCCCCGGACAGTGCATGCTCGTGGTTGCTTTCAATTTTAGAGAGTCTGAAAGCAAGTAAGAAGACTCCAGGGGGTTGCTTTTTCGTAGATTTAGTCTCCAAGGCCCAAAGAAGCATAAAAGGATGCAATGAAGAACTCTTCTAGCCGGTGTGACTAGAGTATTCCTTTTTCGTAATTAGTCTACCAGGTCCGGAAAAGGGTTAAACTTATACCAGATAGACGCCCTTTCAGGTACTTTAACGAGCATGAAAGGAAGCAAGATTGCTCGGCGATCTTTTCATTCTTTTAGGAGTCAGAAAAGAGCTTAACGGAAACTCCCTAAGTGCCTTTTTCGTAAAGGACTTGTCCGGCCCGAAAAAGGGATAAAATTATACCGAACAAAAGGAATGGCCAGGCAAGGAGGAAGTGTTCAATCAAGGTTTAGTAATGATGACCAAGAACGAGGGTAGGTGGGAACACTGATGGACCTCCTTGCGGGGTAGATGAAATGGTGGCAAAATAACGAAACATTTGCAGTATGACAGGAGTGAATGGCTCATGTAACAATGTGGAACAATCCGACAGCGGCCGATGTGGCGCGCAAACCGAGGCAGCAAGGTGTTGGGACACAATGTTGAAATTGTACCAGGTGAGAGCGAGAAATGATCTCAAGCATCATCACGAGCTCAGAAAAATGAATCCGGCGATATAAAGGATGTCAAAAACGGGTGACGGCCGATGTGGCACGCAAACCGAGGTGACGGGGGCATTTTGAAAAATGCCCGGAAAATCTGGAGGTGAGAGCGAGAAATGATCTCTAGCATCATCACCAGCTCGGAAAAATGAATCCGATGATATAAAATATGTGAAAAACGGAGAACGGCCGATGTGGCACGCAAACCGAGGCGACTAGTGGCGTCTGAAAAAAGGGTAAAAAATGACAGGACAAAAATAATGCAACGAGGTGACCATCATGACGGTCACGTCGCGCTGATTCCAGTGGTGGAAACGGTTTGGAAAACGGACGCCGTATGGGGCCAGAATGACCAAAACAAGAAAAAGTCAACTGACTATAAATAGTGGTGGGTCCAACATGACATGTGTCATTTGTAATTTGTTGAATTTGACTTGTGAGTTGAGTGGACCAGAGCTTAGGTGGCATTTCTGGACGATCCGTCTGGCTGTTTGCAGATCCGCGAGATACAGGTATTTCAGTGAACTCATACCTGCATATTTTTTTCGGGAGGGGGGTTGGGTAGTGGGTCCCAGGGTTGACTTGTACGGTCCACGTGGGGTGGACCGCGGGTTAGGGGGTCGAAACCGCGGTTGAAGACCGCGAGTTTCGAGCCGAACCACACGGTTGGAGACCGCGTGTTTCGGGCCGAACCACGCGGTTGGAGACCGCGTGATTCCTAGATGGAACCACGGTCGAGTGCCGCGAGTTCCAAAGAGGAACACGCGGTTCCCAACCGCGGGTTTTGGGATGACAGGCGCGGTTGGGAACCGCGGCTATCTGCCTGACAGCCGCGGTTGGAAACCGCGGCAGGAAGCCCGAAAGCCGCGGTTTTGGGCTGAGCTATTAGGGCTTCTTGGAGGGGGAAAAGTATTTTTCTTAAGTTGTCATGAGACTGATGAGTTCACTTTGTGTGATTGGTAGGATGCCCCAGGTTCTTTGGAGAGAGCGGGAGGTCCCTGATGAGACCATGGGTTTCATCCGAGAGAATCGCCATGTGCGATCTGTGCTGGGGTTGTGCGGACTTTTGAAGTTCGCACAGATACCTATGATACGGACAGCAACATTGTTGCTGAACCGTCTGATCAGTTTCTGGGAGCCGGATATACAGGCTTTCCGGGTACAGGGTGAGAGGGTGGACCTTACCCTGACCGATGTTTACTTTCTGACGGGGTTACCCTGCTTGGGCAGGGTGGCAGATACACAGCCGCGGGTTGCCGCGGATGTTGACATGGAGGACATGTTAGAGAGGTACTGTGGTCCTGACGCGGTTGTGCATAGGAATGCACTCCTGGTGAAGGACCTACAGGAGCCGGCAGTGCGGGCCATGGCGGCGTGTGTGGTGAGGGTATTGGGTTCCCAGTCACCGGAGAAGGTGTCTGGGGGGCAGATGCAGATGGTAGAGCGCGTCTTAGATGGGACGTACTACGCCTGGGGCCAGATGTTCCTGACCTGCGTTCAGCGACAGCTGACGGCAGCGAAGGAAGATGGCAAGGGCTTTTGCTTTGGGTCCTTCCTATGTGCCTTCTTTATGGAGAGGGTACCCACACTGCGGCCACGGGTGCCGATTAGGGCAGGAGGGATGAGGGAGCCGAGGATGGTCCGTTGGGGTGAGATGATGCGCCGCCGTGGTGGCGGCGACGTGGGCAGGTATTTTACGCAGGAGTTGTACCTGCAGTGGCTTCAGATACCACTGACGCTGGATGACTTCCCGTATCGGGATATGGACTTCACAGGAGATCCGGAGGCGCCACGAGCACCAGGACAGGCATGGGGTCCCGACGGTACGTGTGTGTTTTTATTGCATGTTATGTATGTCATATTTTATGTATATGATAGTAGATGGATATACTGTGACTGACATATGGTTGGTTTGTGCAGATGTGGGCCCGAGGCCGCCTCTAGGGCATGTGGCCCGGCGGGGTATTGTGGCCGTTCCAGCTTTGCCGGGACGAGGAGAGGTGCGACGCCGGGATCCAGAGGTGACCCTACAGTCTGTACGGGAGTTGCTAGATCGGTTATTGATAGGAGTGACCGACGAGGGGTGGCGAGATGTCGATCCTGATGTGGTACGGGATTGCATGGGGGCACCCCGTGAGTTTAGGTCCATCGCGATTCGGGTGGCGATTTTGGTGGACCGGGCTCGGGCACAGGAGGCCGGAGGCGAGGAGGACTTGCCGGAGGAGGAGCGAGGGGAGGACTCAGAGGCAGCCGATGCTGGCAGTGATGCAGGATACGACTCTCATTAGGGAGTGCAGGGGACTCCCCCCGAGTTTTGTAGCTACGGCATGTATGTAGATGAGGTTGTAGGCATGTATAGCCATTTTTTGTATAGCTGAGTATAGGGGTACTCAGGACATGTATAGCACTGAACATGTATATTTTTTGAGAGATATATATATGCACGTGGATGCACCTTTTTATATGATGTTGTTGTATTTGTACGCACGTGGATGCGCTTTATGTGTTATGATATGTTTACATTGCACGTGGATGCAAGTAGGTTAGGATGTTAGGCACATGGATGCCCCTTGTGTGTTTTATGTGATGTGACATGATATATGGTTATTTAGGCACGTGGATGCCCCTATGGATATGTATGTGGTGTATGTACAGGGATGCAAATGTGGATGCGATGCAATCTTTTTGGGTTTTTATATGTATTTTTATGAGATGCTATGGGATGATGATGCATGATGTTACATGGTGTGATTGATATGCCAGTCTAGGATGTTGTTGGCCATTTGGTCTGCGACACGATTTTGAGCTCTGGGGACATGTGTGAATGTGATGGATTCAAATTGTCGACTGAGTTGTTTTGTGCGCAGGAATTTTCTAAAAAGGCAGGGATCACGCACCTGGTAGCAGTTGTTGAGCTGGGAGACAAGTAGCTGGGAGTCAAGGAACACATGAAGGTGACTTATGCCCATTTGGAGGGCGGCAGTCAGGAGACCGGTCACGGCATCATACTCCGCCTGGTTATTGGTAGCAGCGCCTATACATATCCCGTCAAGGTGAATCATCTCGTTGGAAGGGGAGTACAAGACCCATGCTGCAGAAGCCAGGTTGGGAGACCAGCGGCTTGCGCCATCAGCGAAGCCAGTGTAACTAGGTGGAAGATGGTCCATCTGTAATCATGCAGAAAGGATGAATGTAAGATGATGGTAAAAAAGTGAAAAACAAAAAGAGAGAAAACTGTACAATGCGGACCAAAAATGGGGCCGCTAATTATTCTATGGATAGAGATTCCGTAGGATGCAACCCATCATGGGGGTTGCGTAAAGGGAGGCCTTTAGAGTTGGTTTCAGTAAGAACATGGAGTTCCTCTGGCCGTGTGTCTATGTGATGGTTGAGAATGGCGGTGTCGAAACCGGGCATTCCGTTAGAGGGCCAAGCAAAGACATCACGGAACTCTTGGAAGAGTTGTATATAATCCTCAATCTCCCGCTCGCTGCAGGAGGCTCCTAAAGTGATGAGTTCAGGGGCATATCCTGGGAACTTTGAGGGAGGAAGAGGATGTTGTTTTTGACGAACGGGGGTTACATCAGGCCATGTGTCAATGTGGTGCTCTATAATTGCGGGATCAAGACCAGGCATTTCGGTATAAGACCAGGCAAAGACATCACGGAATTCTTTGAAAAGGTGTGTGTAGTCCTCAATCTCTTGTTTACTGCAGAATGCTCCTAAAGTAATGAGTTCAGGAGCACGACCTGGAGCAGCAATATCAACTTGGATGACAGGTGAGATGTTGGCCATGTTTCCCTCCTCGAAGGCATCAGGAGCAGGAATAGGGTCCTTGAACCAGTCAACCTTGGTGGGGAGGAAGTCTTTGGATTCGACCGCGTATTGGGTAGCGGTGCTAGAGGAAGACGCTTCTGGGATGAAATAGGAACGGTGGTGCATATCATCCCAAGGATAATCCGGGGCAGTTAGGGCCTCAAGAATCTCCTCATCAGTACGGAAAGTCTGCGTCGTCAAATCGGTTGACGAGGGGGTAGTGGAAGTGTTGGTTGAAGAGATCATGTAGATGATACTAACCTCTTCAGAAGGGGGAGAGACCGGGGGGTAGATCTCCTCAATGGTAGGTGGTGCCGTCTCAAGGTCCAGATTGTTCATCTCGTAAAGAGCTGCTCTGTAATCCGGGAGATCGGGACAATGATGTGAATAGTGCCCGTAAATACCGCAGATGGCGCATGAGTGGTTGGTACGTAGGGACTTATCTTTAGGTTTAGGAGTGGGGTTTAGTTCGACAGTTGGGATGTTGGGGTCATCATCGAGCATTTGCATGTGCTTCTGTAATGCGGGTAACTGTGGGCATTGGTGGGTCGCATGGCCCAACTCGTCACACAGCGAGCATTTGGGAGGAGCACGAAACACTGGAGGGTTCTTGACTGTCTTGGGAGGTGGGACAGCAGTGTAAGGTTGAGGACCTCTGCCCCCAGTGGGTTGAGGGGGAGGAGGAGGTGTCGTGGAGGACGAAGGGGTAGAGACACCGGGAGGTGGCTGAGTGGTAGTAGCCATGGGTTGCACCGGCTGGAGGACGACATCAGGTGTCGGCGGGCGAACGGGAGGCGAAAGGTACCATACAGGTAATCCCAAGGTTAACCCAGGGAGGCTAAGGGTAGCCATGACCGGGGCGCTTACTACTCCTGCTGGAGGAACTAGGAAGGGGATCGTATGGATCGGTGTAACACCAATGTGACTAGGTACCAATGGTGGTTTAGGCAACAAGGATGGTTGATTGTTAGGTGGTAGGATGTCATGGGACAAGGTACATAAGTCAGACATTTCGGGCGTAGATGATGGTGGAGGAATGGAGTGAAAGGTAGAGGTCATCGGCGCGTCTGAGTAGACTCCAGGCCCCATAGAGGAAACAAACGAGGTGGTGGCACTAGAAACAGGTTGTTCAACCATGGGGAGAACATTCTCTGGTGCCGCTGGAGCATTGGGATCATAGTAGGTGAGCTGGTCAATCTTAACCACGCGTCCTTCGTGGGGGAACATCATGGTGCGAAAGACAGAAGAGGCAACTGCCCGCATGGCATACATGTAGCTGCGGCCAAGTAGAAGGTTGTAATCCAATTGGGCATTGATTACCTCTATGTCAATAAGGACTGTTTTACCACCTAACTGGACAGGAACGTTGGGCAGGAGGCCTTGGGGCTGGGCCGAACGACCGTCGTAGGCACGTAACGCAGTGGTGGACTGCTGGAGAGGAGGGGATCCTAGCTTCTGCCATACAAATGTAGACATAACGCATGTGGAAGCACCCTCATCAATGATGCACCGATGGATAACAAGATTCCTAACGGAGACTGTAACTTGGAAGGCTAAGCTGGAAGGTAGGCGTGGTTCAGACTGGTCTAAATCAAATGCCATCAAATGCGAATCAGTTGGGTCAATCCCCCCGATGGCGGAAAGTAAAGTCTTGCGCTGGGAAGGGCAGTTCTTCAAGACTTCTAACGCAGACATGGCTGCGGGAGATTGGGCTAGGTCGTCTACAATGTTGTAGTTTGACGCAGCACGCGCATTAGGGTTATTGTTGATTCGGCGCAGTGGGAAACGAGGTGCTTTCGCAGCGCCGTCTGTGGGAGGCGGAGGGATACGTAACGCCTGATCGGTGGGGTGGGCGTTAGTAGTTTTATCCGTGGGAGTGGCTTCAGAGGTGGAGCCATATTGGTTCCGACGGGTCTGGAGGTTGACGTCAGCGGATGACATCATCAGTAAGTGGTGGGTACCTGAGTCAAACATGGGTTGATCAGGGGCAGCGTAAGTGATTTGTTGTTGTTGGGGTGCATTGGCTTGCTGGGGAGCCAACGGCTGAGTGTTCACTACGCCTTGGGTCGGTAATGGGTTTTGCAGCACTAAAGGGGGTTGCTGAGGTTGGGGGGGGTTGGGCGGTGCTTGGGGAGCCGCATGTCCTTGGCGATGGGCCTCGTCAACCCAAAGCTGCCGAGCTCGCTCTAAGTGTGGGAAAGCATGTGTATAATGTCCATAGACCCCGCAAATAGAACAAGGGTGATTTGTTCGGAGATTGGGGTTTTTGGCCTGCTTGGGCGGGCGATCAGGGTTTTGATTAGCGGGGGCCGCATTGTTATTGTCAGGGGGATTAGCCGGTTGACCAGCTTGGTCTGTAGGTTGGTTGTTTCCCCGATTACGGCCCTTGCTGCGGTTCTGTTGGCCCTGGTTACGTTGGTTATTCTGGTTTTGCTGCGGGTTGTGTTGGGCGTAAACTTGCCCTTGGGCAGCAGGTGGATTCTGAGGTTGCGCAGGTGCTGGAGCAGGCTGCGGAGGATGATATGCAGGTTGAGGCTGAGCAGGTGCAACAACTTGCGGGGGTTGCTGATAGGACTGCGGAGCAGGTTGTGGATGTGCCGCAGGGGCTGCCTGTGGCGGATAATAAGCTGGTGGGGCTTGGGAAGGCGCAGGAGCCGGGGCAGTCTGCTGATGGTAGTAAGGCTGAGGGGCGACTGGAGGAGCATAAGCAGGAGTCGCATACCCGAAGCACTGGGGTGGACATGAGGGTCCATGGGCATGGTGATGTGTCATGGGAGCATATGAGTTGGTTGCTCCAGACTGGGAGGTAGCCCTCGACAGGTCGGGGCCAGGGGTAGGTCGTGCTATAGAAAATGGTTGGGGATGCGAAGAAACACGGCCAATGATACCATCTGCAGCGTGGGATGCCCCCGGCGCATCATGATGGGAGGACTCGCCGCGAGGGGCGTCAGGTATAATGGTATAAAGGTAACCCGACTGGGCGTAAATGAGGTCGAACTGCTGTGCCTTAAGGATGGCCTCTTCTTCAGACTGGGGTCTTTCTGAAGCTACATCCTTAGCGATGACAGGAAGCAGGGACTTGAGGAACCAATCAAGGAAGATACGGTCATCTAGTTTAATCTTGCATAAGCTACGGCGTCTACGCCACTCATGGATGTGGTCCGTGATATGGGTAGCCGTGTTTTGAATACAAGATAGAAGGATCTCAACGCCCGCGTCATAGCGGACTGGCAACTGGAAGAACTGCAGGAAGGTCGAGGCCAGGGAAGAAAAGGTGGCGTGGGTCCCATGAGGCTGCTCAATATACCACTTGGCTGCAGAGCCAGTGAAGGTGCGCTGTAAGAGACGGAGGCGAACAGAGTCATCCACGATGGAGTTAGAGGAACACCATAGGTGGAAAGACATGATATGGTTTTGTGGGTCCTCACCGGCCTTACCCTCGAATTTAGGGATGTCAGAGGGTAGTTTGGTAGGCATATGAGGCCACATAGGGTCGTGTCGAATAGGATCGTTGGTCAATCTGGCCAGGTCAGGTAGGTTGAGGCTAGCCATGAACGGCAAACTGGAAGAAGGCTGTGACACAGTAGTGCTGTGGACCAAGTTGGGGCCAGTGCCCCCAAGTGGAGGGACAAGATTTAGGGTGGTGCCCCCAAGTGGGGGAACTGAGGTAGTGGAGGATGGTCCAGCACCACCATGGGTAGTGTGAGCCACTGATGTAGTGAGGATAGGTATTCCCGCTGTGGGAATAGGTACCGTGAGGGGAACGGTAGATGGTTGCCCCATGGAGGGCATACCAAAAACAGGTGTAGTAACTGGTGTAGTGGTGGATGTGCCACCAATGGTCCCTATGACAAATGGAGTGGAAGTCGTACCAGCCATGGGGCTAGTAGGGGCAGTATAAATAGGGTTTTCAGACTCTTCGTCAGAATCTGAGGTAAAGTAAGGTGCGTCACTATCTGGTGACGGAGACCTACGTCGCTGACGAGTGGAGTCAAGTGACAAGGCTCTAGATCTGTGATGAGTGGTATCAACGGACAATGATCGGAATCTATGACGAGTGGTGTCAAGAGAACCGTGCTGTGGGGGCTCGCCCCTGAGGCGCCGAGAATGTCTCGGGGACTCAATGGTGACAGATGGTGTCAAATCTCTGTGGGTTGAGGTGAGTATAAAAACAGCTCAAAAATCCTAATGCAACCGAGTGTGCAGAAGGAGAGCTAAAAAGCAAGGCACTCAGGCCAACAACCAACTCAAAACACCCACTGCAGCAGCTGTGCTACAATAGGTGGAGTAACAACAAAGATGGTCAGAATACCAACAAGCAGCAGGTTTCCTAAAAAAGAAAAATGGTGGACTCACTAGACCAAAGGGAGGTAAAGGAGCATGCAAACACCTAACTAAAAGTATTCTGACTTAACTAAACATATCCTCTGCAAGGTGATGAAATCCAAGTCAGACAATATGAGTAGGAAAGCCAAGTGGCTATGATATCCCCCTACCGGGAGGGATACCGGGTAGTCAATCCTAGAAGAATGGCAACTAAGATACCCCGTTCATGACACGTCCAGAAAGGTGAATCTGCCGTTTAGTTCGTTGACCGCAATACCCCTATACAGGGATATCCCGCGAACCGCAAAAGGTAGCCCTTCGGTTACTGAATGGAGTGCGGTATTCCACTCAGGCCTCCGGAACCAGTCTCCCGACTTCAACCCTCCTAAGGGAGAGGCCCTCTGATAAACTGGTCGTGACCGTGCCAAAAAGTACTAGGGGATTTTGGTTCCCTAGTTGGACAACAACTATGTCTCAAGTGAAATAACCAAGGGGTGTTATTGGAAGCCTATCCCCCTGATCCTACCTAACTACAATGATTCTTTTGTGTTCCCCAAGTGGGGTTAGAATGTTGGTTTAGTTAGGTACTTTTTAAGGCTCACTTGATTTAATGTGACAGAGTGTGTGCTCGTGAGGTGTTGAACCCAAAAACAGAAGTGCCACAAGGGAGGGCAACTTCCAATCTATCAATAATGCTGAAATTGATTCTTTTAATTTGCAAAATTTTCTGAAATAAAAATACTGAAATTTTAAAAAGATTCTGTAAAAGGAACAGAAATTATGTTGCAGAAAGGCTGTAAGGAAGTGGGCTGCAGGTGGGACAGAGGGCTGTTCAAATGCAGAAAATATTGCAGCAAGAGGGGCTGGGCTCAAAACAGGAAAAGAGCAGAAATCAGACCGCGGGTCTGTGGCGGATCAGAACAGGCCGACCGCGGGTTTAAGGGAAACAGCGGCGGTCAGGTCGCGGCTATCGGGCCAACAGAGGCAGTCGGGACGCAGGAAACAGGGGAAAAGGCACAGTCGGGTCGCGGCTATCGGGCCAACAGTGGCAGTCGGGACGCAGGAAAAATGGAAAAAGACACAGTCGGGTCGCGGCAAAAAGGCTAACAGGCGCAGTCGGGACGTCCGAAAGAGGCAGAAAGCCGCAGTTGGGACGCGTGAAAAAGGCCGACAGGCGCAGTCAGATCGCGGCAAACAGGCTGATTAGCCACGGTCGGATCGCAGGTAACAGACTTGAATCCGCCGACAGAGCGTCGGAAGCATTCTGAGAGCCACGGTCGGATCGCGGGTAAAGGCCTGAAAGGCGCGGTCGGGACGCGACTGTAGAGGAAAAAGACGCGGTATGCAGCGGCCGAAAGGGACAGCCGAAAGAAAAAATTTAAAAACGGAAACCAGAAATTCGAAAACTAGGGGAGTCGCCAAAACTGTAGCTAGGGTTTTACCCCTAGCTTGTGCCAATGAGCACCTACTAAGGAGAATGGACTCCTTAGTAGCAGTTCAGTATATTAAACTAATTATGCAATAAACAAAAAATTAAATTATTTCTAAGACAAGCATGAAGCATAAACACCAAAATGAAAGAATGACTTTGTATTGATGTTACCTTGAGTGTCAAGGTTGGTGAAGCCCTTTGCAGTGTCCAAGAGGATGCTCCAAGCTTCTGAATGCTCCTTCTCCTTCTCCAATGTTGGGGATGGGCCAAAGGTGGCTCTCAAGGTGAAAATAGTTCAAAGGTGAACTAGGGTTTCGAGAGAGATTTTGGCAGAGTAAGGGTGCTTGTGATTGTGGATATGGAATAAGGGATCTCCATCACCTATTTATAGTTTTTTGGTGGTGGAGTGCTGACCCATGGTTTTAGGAAACACATGGTTTTGGGCAGCTGTATAGGGTTTTTTCCTCCTTTTCCTCATTATTTTATATTTTTATTCCCTTTTTAGGGGATTTTTGCTATTTTTGGAGGAAAAGGGGGTTTTTTAGCCTTTTTTAGGCTATTTTGATGGTTTTTTGGCCTTTTGGAGGCATTTTAGGCCTTTTGGAGGCTTTTTAATGGGTTTTTTGGGATTTTTAATGGAAATATGGTAGGAAAATGGACAAATGAGTCATATAATGTGGTAAATGAGCTAGTGAGCACTTTTTGGGTGTTAACAGTCCATCATAATGCTTTTAGATGGGAGCTGTGTCAATTTCACCACCATATCTTTTATCAACCCCAAAAATTTGACCTTCCTGGAGTCAAAAGAGTAGAGATCTTTGTAAAGCCTGGTAATTTCTAGACCCAATTCTTCCACCACCGATTTTAGCATTAGGTTGTGGGAGGCACCAGAGTCTATTAGTGCATTGTGTAGAGTCATGTCATGAACATTTAAACTCAAATAGAATTGGGGGAACATCTTCATCGTCTTCTTCCTCAAGCTTGGGCCCAAAAACAATAATTGGAGCATCATCATTTACTTCTAAGATATCCTGCTGACAGTCATCCTGACCACTAACCATTTTGGTGATCTTCTCCCTATATTCATTGTTCTTTAACAACTCATTGAAAGGGATAGATATCTTTACCTTTGATAGCTCAGTCTTCAGACTGAAGGATGATACTGTGTTACACAGGTCTACATGTTCGGGCTGCCTACATTCCTTGGGTTGCTGCTCCCTGCTCTCTGAATTCTTATGTGCAGTGACCTCTTGTTGCTTTTCCTTTGGCTTCTCTAGGCCCCTTGGTACAGCAGCTTCTTGCGGATTCTCTTTTTGGTTATCATGGTTATGTTGGGTGTTAGAGGGATGGTTCAAACTAGGCTTTCCCTTGGTCACATTAACCTATCTATTCCTTAGCTTCAGTCCCCTTTGGAATTCATCTACTGCATTTTGATAGCCCATTTGATACTGCTCTGAGTCCAACTCCGGATTTGAAGTGGAAGCTCCCTTGGTGAAAAAATCGTGCTCCCTTTCAGTCACATATATTTCATGGTCTAGGGTATCAAAAAGATGAATCTGCTCATTTATTGGGTCTTCTGGTCCTTCCTCATCCACCATATTCTCAGGGAAAGGGGGCCTTATTTGCTAGTCATCAGGGTTCCTTTGATTTCTTTGGGGAGGTGGTCTTATAAAATTTGGATTCCTCACCTGATTCTCAGGCTTCTCTCTATTAGGAGGCTTGTTGTCTAGGGCTAGCCTATCCATTAATTTTTCCATGGTCTTCATCATCATTTCAAACTTCACATCGTTAGTAGAGGAGGAAGTAGAGGTAGAGGTATGGATCTCTATTTTCTTCTTTTCTACCTCTACTTTCCCTTTCAATTTTCCTGAGGCCATCATGTTTTCCTCCACCTCTATGGCATCCTTTAACATGGTGGGTAGAGAGGGTGATTTTCTTTCTCTCAGTAGGCATGAGAAGTCCCCTTCAAAAGCATCTGCATAGTGTAGCTTTGCAACACCCACTGAGGGTTTTATCTCATCTGGGATGGAGTTGTATGTCTTCATAAACCTACTAGAAAACTCATGGACAGACTCAAAAATCCCTTTCTTCAAAAGGTTATACTAGGACAAGACGAGTGAGGACGAGTGAGGGGCTCCTTATCGTCTCCCACCTTTCTAGGAACAATGCCTTAAAGGATGCAAAATCGGGGATAGAAGCATCTAGCAACTTCCTGAACCATTTTTTAGCCTCTCCAAACAAGCTCTGGGAAAATAGCTTCATCTTTGCATCATCATAGTCTACTTCTTCTAAATCAGCAAAATCTTCAAATTTGTCTATATGCTACTTTGTTGAAAGATCTCCTTCTCTATCATAAGAGATGATCCTCTAGGAATAATTATGAGGGAGGTCATGTAGAACAATTGGCAAGTCTAAAGGTGCAAATCTAGCAGCCATGGGTATAGGTGGATTTTGTATAAGGGGAGGGATATTCTGGGCAGGGTTACTTGCAGGGTTTATGGTATGGGACTGAGGAATTTGGAAATGTAGATTAGCTGCTCCAGCCTTGACAGTGTTCTACAACTTGTACCTTAAAGGATCTGATAGATATCATTCAAGGCTATCTGGTTTTAACTTGACTGAATTTAGATCTGATTCTGACTTAGACTTTAACAAGGGTCTCCCAAGGTCTATTTCCATATTTAATTCATGAAACTCATAAGACTCCCCTTTAGACAAAGTTCTTTCAATGTTAGAAGTGTTAGCCTTATTCTTTTCACCTTTATGCCTTAACAAGACTTCTGGATTATCTACCCCAAGCAGAATCTCAGAGAAAGGATTACCTCTGGTATGGATCCTTTTCGGGGCCAAGGTTCCTTTGAAATTTATTCAAAAATAGACTTGGCTCATCAATATTCCCTAGTGGAGTCTCCTTTGAATGTAAATCAATATGAGTGGAGTCTCCAGGGAAAAAACGTACAACCTTCTCTAGGATTTTGGAAACCTCTGTTTCCCCGCAGAGATTTCTTTCTCTCTTAAATTCAGAATTCCTTTTTCGTTCTCCTAGGGATTGATAAGACAATCGTTCCCCGGTAGCGGCGCCAATTTGTTAGCACCCATATTGACCCTCTAGGTTGTGGGAGAGAGCAAGCTGGGGTAACAGCAGAACCACTTTAGACTTATGCTACTGATCCAACACAGTCTGAGAGGGATCTCTCTTAAACTTATGAAAAACTGGAAATAATCAAGGTTGTCAACAATGACGAAACACACCAACCTTCATTACTCAAGATGTTCAATCAAGCACATTCAGAAGGTCAGATTTCTGATAAGACAAAATTGTTTTTCATTGTGGTTTGGTTGAAAACAACATGGATTCCCATTGGGCATTGGAGTCAAAACATATATGACATGAAAATTATAACAATGCTCTACAAACGCACACATTCAAAGGCAATATAGCCACCAGTCTATAGTCGAGATGATTTTTAATTTTGTGATTTAGAAGAAAGATAGACAATCCACCGGTATGGAGCATAAACATACGAATTCCATATCGATTTTAGCAGAATTTAATTGTGGAATGCTTAGAACGAAATGAACAGGGCATAATCAATATGAATCCCGTTCAAATACTACACTGAACCAAGCACGAACAGCATAACGAAATGAATTAACAAAGAAAGAGACATAATCACATGGGAAGAGAAATAAACAGACTGTAAATCTGAAAACACATGAATCTCTGAACAAAAGCACCTGCAAGGCTTCGCCAATTCTATTAAAACAGTTTCAAAATTGTTCGACACAGAGCAACCTTTAGGCTTCAAAATTTTCAACCCTTCTTCCTTTGATTACATTGAATTTATAGATGTCCTTGAGCACCAAGCTCGGAATTCTCTTGAACAGAAAACGGTTACAAACTATTGACACCTAATCAAGGCATATTCGCCATTATAGCTACCAGAGAGAGATGGAAAAAACGGCTCAACAGCCTTTTACATTTACAGGTCACTTTTTACTACATGACCACCTATACTTAAAAAAAAAAAAATGATCTTGGAGATGCTCTTCTAGCTGGCTACTCCCACTAACCGGATGCTTCCACGAGTAGAACGCTTTGCAATAACCTCGAACTCCTCAGGTACCTATCTTTATTCACACCTTGCCATACTTCTCAATGAAATTCCATTGGTCAGTTGAGGGAAGGTTCAAGGTGGCGATCTCTTTAAGTAACACCCTCAACTTAGTGTGTTCCATGTATGAATAACTAGTGTGGATAGTTCTGGCTTCTTTGAAGACCGCGGCTACCTCAAAGTCTTCTGTTAGTTTCTCATCTAATATATTTCCTGTCAGAAGTTGATCCATACCTGTGAAATGCTCTTGGTTCATTCTGCAATCCCATAGTTTAACCTTATATTCTTCCTTCGATAGCATGGTTCCATCCTTCTCCCAGAACATGGGAAGGCCTTTTTTGAACAAGGGATTGAATGCTTCCTTGAATAGCTTCAACTATTTTGACAGAATGTCTATCCCTGACTGGGTGACCTTCACCTGTTGATGCTTATTAATTATTCTCTTGGCCCATATAATTATGGCCACTCTGTCCTTTATGCCTACTATAGCAACCTTCTCTTCTGACAATCCACTCAGGAATTCCACTGCATTCTCTGCATAGTCCGAGGGCTTCTTATCTAGCTTTCATTTGCTACTCTCACATCCTGTTTAGCCAACTCTACCACAGTTTCCTTATCTACTATGAAGTTCAAATAAGGCCTCAGGTCTTCTGCTTGTATGATGATATCATCCCATATGATTTTCTTGGTTTCCTGCAGTACCTCCTGTCCTATCACTTGCTCCTTTAACCTGTCAATATATACCTACATTCCTTGGTACTTGGTTTCCCAAGCCTCCTTTTATTTTTATGCAGTGTCCTTTAGAGTCTTCATCAGCATCATCCTGGCTGGCATTGGCGATCTGTCCTACTATGGAGAAGTCTCTAGTTTCAATTGAGGGCGTGATCTCCATCTCCTGCTCTTTTTCCTTTATCTTCTTCTCCAGTTCTTCGAACTGGGCTTTCCATACGTTTTCATTAGTTGCTACAAGTGCCACACTAAGCTGCAACTGCTTCTCTTTTTCTCCAAGCTCCACCAGTTGGGCCTTACAGTCAACCAATTCTTCCTCTAACTTTTCTTTCTCCCCTTCTAGTTCTTCCATCTTAGGGGCATTTACTAATTGGGTAGCAGGCATCTTTAACTTGTTTTTTAGGGTCAGGATCTCCTGTTCCTTTTCATCCAACAAATCATGTACGCTTTTTCTCCTGGCTTCTTCAGGCTCTGAGGCCAACAATTTAGTTTGGAGCTTCTTCACTTTCCCCTTTAGCTGTTTGTTCTCTGTCTTCTCTAACCTCAGCTCATTCTGAACCTTGGCCTTATTTGATTGCTCCTTAGACAGCTCCAAGGCATATTTTAGTGTCTTGTTGTATATGACTTCCCATGTCTCCTTATGAAAATTGATAAGATCAGGGTCTAGGATGTCTTCCAAATTGACCTTTAATTCTGTGGCTTTTCTTTTAGTGGCCAGAGCCAGGCTTAAAGTGTTTTGGGCCAAGTTTCTGCTGGCCACCAAGGCTACGGTATTCTTAGATATTTTCCTTACTTCCTAATACAACCTTGTCTCTGCTGCAATGTTGTCTGGATTTTCCTCATACCCTTCTAGCAGCTCTACTCTGGTCGTGCTTAGTGCAGTAGGTCCCTTGGGTGGTTTTCCAAAGACATGCTCTTTGACTTCAAAATGGGGCATTAGGAATTTCACCTATTTCTTCTTTGATTTACCTTTCTGAATATTTGCCACCTATTGGTCAGCTTCTTCTACCTTCTTCCTCTTTAAATCTCTTTCAGGGCCACTGTCCACATCCATAGGACTGTTGTTTTCCTGCGGACTCGAATTTTCTGGGATGGTGACTAGGGGCAAAACCATTTGCACTGCTGGGACTGTACCAGATGAACTGGGTGCTGACGATGTGCCTTCCTGAAAAAGTGGTTCCAGGGATTGGGTGGCCTCTGGGGGGTTAATGTTCATTTGTCCTTGATCAACATACTCCAACCAGTTTTCTCTTTCAGCCATACCTTCCATCTCAAAGTGTTCATACCCCTTCCTATTTGTTGCTTTCCTCCTTTCAGAAAGTATGTGATGGGGGTCATAATTCACTGCTTCCTTGGAGGGGAATCCCATGTCCTGCACTATCTGCTAAATGCTTGGGAGGGTTGCCCTGCTCTTAACCATAAAGGATCCAACTGTCCAGGGGAAATTTATATCAGATGACTTTTTGTCATCTAGGAAGTGTTCACACTCAACTGTCAGCTTCTGCCTTACGAACTCCATGGTGAGTATTCCAGGAGTGAGGAATGCAGGCAGCTCGTATGGGGCATGGGAAAACCCATACACTCTGATCACAATGCTCTGTCTAAATAAAAACCAATCTCCCACCCCTTTTTCCATTGGTGGTTGCAGCAAATCTTTCATCTCCGATATTACTCTTGGAAATCTCTTCTGAAAAAATAGGAAGTAAACCTCATCCATGAGGTCTTTCATGAACATCTTGTAGTCATAATACATCTCTTTGGTCATGTGCAGCTCTGGAACTTGTGGGTTTTCATCATTGGCTGCTAGGAACATCTTTAGTAAATACGATTGGAACATGAAGGATCTAACTTTCAGAAACTCTAAAAGTTGGGCATGGATGCTAATGGATAGGGCTTTGTCAAACTTTAGACAAGCACAAAGGGGGGGCGAATCAGGGTCGGATGGCTCAAGGGGACAAGTACTGATAACAAACAGAAGGATAATTAAGGGTTCGGTTATATCATGGTCGGTATCCAATCCTAAGAATTGAGACAGCATAGAAATCATGTATCTGGATTCCTCTTTGAACATGTTGTCTTCACCAGGGAAAGAGCCTTCTAGGATAGAGGCATCTGGGAGTAAAGAGGCATGGTAGAAATCTCTCCTTGAGTTTGTAAAGGTCTCTTTGGAAATGTTGAATTAGGGCTTCTAACTGGTAACTCTGGGTCTTTTGGAAAAAATCTTCGGGTATGGCTAGGGCTTTCCGGATGGTCAGGGCATCTATGTAACACAAAATCTCTGTTCTTGCGGCGTTCATGACCATCCAGCGTCTAGGAGAATAATGGAGGGAGCACCAATCTACGAATTCAAGCCAATTTGGGGTTTGAATGGTGGTAAAAAGGTGGAAGAAGGATTGGTAAACTTTGTGGACATCTCTGCTTTGGGATCTTATGGCTTCTAGCCTTTCCTTGGCGGTTTACAGGGTACGGTTCAGTAGCATTGTGTCAAAAATGTCGCTGTCTTTATCCTCTATCCGGTCGTTCATTCTTGAAGACTCATAACCCGGAGGCCCTACAGAGCCCGCCATTCAAAAAATATTACAGAGGAAAAGAGTGGCCTACCTCTCTGCTTGACACCTAGACGGAGCTCCCGAGCTTCTGGTTGGCTGACCTCATTGCGCATTGCTTGATCCTTTTACCTTTCAACGCACACGGGACAGTATGGATGCGAATATCCACACAGGCGAGTATTATATATATATAGCGGTATATATATAGCGGTCCTGCTCTATCGTCCCTCTAGCTATGACGATGGAGGAGCTATCACGACCTTCTATTTATTAGATCAATACTCCACCGTTGGATCCTCTTGACTTTCTTACCTTAGACTTTCGTGGCCCCCAATCCCGCGACACGGCCGCATGGAAACACCTTTGACGTTCGGAAAACTCTGCCTGCTATTGATCGGACTCCTGCTCGGATCTTGGCCGTCCAATAGCGCATCCTTTAATTGTTTGCAAATCTTGGTTCTGCTGAGTTACTGCACAAGCTTTATCTGCGAAGTCCACCCGGGCCGTAGATCTTTGCCTTGTCAAATCTAGGCCGTCGGAGAATGTAGTACTTTAAGAAAAGTTCGCAAATGTGAATTGCGACCGTTTCCGCACAAGTAGTACCTGTGAACCTATTGCGAGCCGTTGATCTGAGGCGTTCACCGTTGATTGCTTTTGGACCTGTCCGTCGGCTAGCACCCACCTCCATTTAAAAATTTGTCAACTCATATCGCAAAGAAGGCTCCCGACCGTAGATCTTCTAATGGTAGATCTCATATGTCCATACATTCCTTCATATGTAGCTTAGCGCCTCTCTTTGCATTCTGTCTTCTGCTGCTCACTTAAACCCCCACCTACCATGAAACCTTGGGCTTCCTGAGATTCCTTTTAGGGCCATGTTCACTGCATAGGGTTCTGGTTTTCAACACTTGGGGAATGCAGGCTTATATCTGTGTCTTCCTTCAGGGATTTTTCATGGTCCTACGACCCTTTCTCCACAAGAAACTTCTTCAAAAACTTAGCACAATCCTAGTGCTAACATCCATAACATAGCATGCAACTGGTAGTTTCAACATTGTAGAAACGAGAAGAGGACACCTACCTATTTTGTGCGCAACCGAAGTCGTCATGTCCAAGTAGGAAAATGAAAAATAAACCAATGATAAGAGTAGTTAGGGTCAATATTAAGAGAATTTTAATAATAATCATTGAGCGTAAACAAATAACTAACTTACAGGTTTGATGATGGAAGCATGAACGCCGAACCGCTAACGCATAGGAGGCTCTCTATGTCCACTATGTAAATGAAATGAATATTTAAAATATCAGTATATATAAACTTAAAAAGAACCAGAATATATTAAACCATTAAGACATGAATATGGGGCTTACACTTTGGAAGTTGCATTCGACTATAAAGACCGAGAGCCAAGCCCTATTGCAAGTAAACAACATTACAACAAGTTCTCCAAACCCCTACGATATTCGTAGGAACACTTGCACCAAAGAATGAAAGTATTTGTTAACTCAAATTTATATACATTATATATAAACTCCTACGATGAATACAAATACAAATTGATATTATCATAGGAGAGCCGAAGTAAGCGAACTCTTACATTCTTGTCCAGGAAACATACGATGTGAGCCCACTGTGGTGAGGAGAAACACAAGACCTGTTTGTGCCCAAAGTCACCACGACACTTTGGGGATTACTTAAAATATAATAACCAAATCCAAAAGAACGAGCATGAATAGCGTGAGAGAATCACGAGGTTACTTCTTGACCCAGAAATCGGAAAAATGATAACTAAAACTATACAGCCTTGCTTAGAGTACAAATCCAAATGAACATACCCATCTTGGAGGGAAATCCCTCGTGTAGCATCGTAAGCACTCCCTAGAGAGTTTGCAAACGCGTGTATATGCACACAACCTTAACAAATTTAAACCACCACCACAATAAAGAATTCGAATAAAACCGCAACCAGGGGAGATCTGCGCAGAGCCGAGGCTCTGCAGCGCAACAGCATAACCCCAATGCTAAAACACCATTGAACCGATTCATCGATCTTGTCTGAAATAAACTTGGAAAGAGCAATGACCATCCCAACAATGAATCTAAAGGTGTACATGAAGCCACATCAAAGAGCTGCAAGGTACTTCCAACCCTTGTTAAATGATATCACATGGCCATACTAGCTCACTCGCACTTGGGCACATAAACTTAGGCCTGCATTAATAGCACAGATCCTGCGTTAATTAAAACGAAATCATATCAAATATCTCGTAGAGATTCTATGGTTATGCTATACAACGCATGAAGACCATAGTATAAATGTGGTCATAGAATAGATTATCATAACAAGCATTCCGACTTTTATATAGTCGTGATATGAAACATATGCATGGGATTTGATATAAATAGATGCAAAGGATTATAAATCATAATTAACGATTAGATTAAGTATCATATGGTGGGTCGATTCGACCATGGTAGTTGGGCCATCGGTTGGTTTAATCCACCATGGTACTAATTTGTTTTAACATGAAAAATAACAAGATCTCATATTGACTTACCATAGTATTGCTATGCCGCATAGTATAAATAGTGTTGGGTTAATAGCTTGGGATTAGACCATAGAATTGGCTATTATTCTTAGGACCAAACTAATAACGCAATCAAGAGCATGTAGTCATCACTTAAAGCCTCACTTTTTATTCTGCAAACTATGTCATTAATAATAGCAACTCTAATAATATCAGAATTTAAATTATAACTTACAGACGAGAGGTGCTGAGTTGTATTGCATCCTTAACTAACTGTATACCTGCGACATAAGAAGTAATGTCATCGTAAATACTTAACATAAAAAAAAATGGGTAAATTTGGGGTTGTAACAATTATAAAATATTTAATTTTATTAAAATTGTTTTTTTTGTGTGTGTAGGGCTTAATGGAGTAGTGTGAGTACCGAGCGGTGGGTGGGAGCTACGAAGGGATAGGTGCAGGTCAAGCGATTGGGGTGATGGGAGGTTAGTGGGAGGGCGACGAGCACGTGGAAGAGTAGGGAGGTGGATATGGAATCTTGGAAGTGGACTGTTGTGTAGCGCAAGTCGGCGTGGAGATGGTTGTTTGGTTGCAGGCTGAGAGAGTGAGGAATTTTGAAGGGATGTGGGTGTGGGAAGTGGTAACATGGTGTAGTGGGTAGCAGGTGCAGGAGGAGGGAGAACAGTGTCGGGATATGGAGATGTAGGCGCGGGGGTATGGAGGAGTAGTTGTAGCATGAAAGTGAGTGGCGATGGTAGATGAAGATGAGAGTGGGGTTTGAGCGTGATGTTTGAGCATGGATGTGGAGACATGCGAAGGAGGATCGGGGGAGGAGAGTATGCATGAGTGTTGGGGATGGGGGGTTGGGATTAAATGGAAAAGGAGTCGAGATGAGGGGGAGATGCATGAGTTCATAGTTCATATGCAGGATATTCAAGGTGTGTACTGGGGAGGACGTGATTTAGAGAAGTGAGAGAGGCGCAGCATACAAGGGTTCAAGTTGGAGGAAAGTGTGGCGTGGAGATGAATGATGGAGATTTGGAATTTCGAGTAGGGTGAAAGGGGAAAGAGGAAGCGCGAGAGTGGAGGTTGTAGATATGGTGATGGGGAAAAATGGATGGAGGATGCACAAGGTGGAGGGAAAGCGTGGAGGTTGACGGGGGTTGGGGGAAGCGAAGGAGTGGAGGTTTGAGAACAGAGCGCAGGGAGGGAGCAGGAGCAGAGCTGGATTGGCTATGTGAAGAAGAGTAACAAGATGGAGTGTGAGGTGTGAGGGAAATGAAGAAGAGACATGAAATGGAGCAGAGTGTGGATTATGGAGTGATTAAGGCAGTAGAGGAAGGATATATTTGGAATCCAAAGAGTTGAATACGAGATATGATACCAATGTCACAATTGAATCTAGTTGTTTAGACCAAAGAAGTGAATCCAACTTCCATTGCAATAAATATATAAGTAAATATTAATTGATAGATAGATGATATCAATATTACATTTGTGGTCCCCTATTCATATGATTGGGCATACCTATTCAAGGAGTCGTGTCCTCTTAATTTAATTATTTAATTATTATATTTAATGAGTACTTAATTATATTATTTATTATTTGTGTTTGTAACAATATTCTTGCGATAAATTTTCAGGTTGCATGGGATTCCGAAGGAAATTATATCATATAGGGATTCCAAATTCATAGGTAGTTTTTGGAGAGCTCTATTTTCTATTTTAAACACCCAGTTGAATTTTAGTACCTCTTACCATCCACAAACTGATGGAAAAATAGAACATACTAATCAATCCTTGAGGACATGTTGAGGATGTATGTTATGCAGAATCCCTTTGTTATACCTCAAATTATCACTATGAACGTCGTTTCGAATCTTCGTTTCATATCACAATGAAGAACGTAATGGTCATACCTCCTAAGAAGTGTTGAGATTCATCTTCACCATGTTGGTCCCCTCCCTAGTCTTACTTGGATACAAATCCAACCCTTGATGGTCGAATGCCACCTCACCAAGCCCACTTTGCCCATATTTTCATGCCCTGCTAGTGGTGCAAGCTGAGAAAATACAACATTTTCGCGCTCTACATGCCTGCAGGGGCGAGAAAATTACATCTTTTCCGTGCTATGCTCATTCTTGAGGGCGCAAAAATAACTCAACAACTTTATTCCTTGATCTTGGGATCTTGAATCTAGAGTAAATTTTTATGGGATAGTGTTGGAATATTCTCACCATCATTTTTTATATTCTGTTATGGTGGTCTCCCCAGCACTTGGAGCCTATTTTCAACCCCCTAGAACCTGTTTCTATCCCTCAATAGCTCTCCTACCTACCTAGTGTGCCTTGTTTTCCTCACGTGGATTACATATGTGCCCTACTACACTACTTGGATCACTAACAGTCAGTTGCAGCATTGATTGATCGGTTCTTGCATTTATTTCTCAGTTTAACTTCCTGTAGCTTTCAGTTGGCTGTATCGGAGTGCCACTTGACCTATTGACAGCCTCACGTGCCCTCATTGGAATCTCCATCTCTTGACTTGTGCTCACATGGCTCAGTTAGACTCATTTGATTGACTTTTGACTATTTATGACTACTACCAATGATTGGATGATGTCTCCAATGTTATCCAAGCCACACACTGAGGAGAATTCGAATCACATTTGGATAATTTCAATTCATTTGACAACTTCATCATTATATTCATTTTTCACAGTGCCATCTTACAGCTGATGTATGATTATACTGCAGATTTCTCCATTTTTGAGTTTATGAGTGATAATTGATTCATTTCTTCTTCTTCTTCTCTGCAATTCTTGAGTGAGGTTTGTGATATTTTCTCTAGCTATGTGATCTTTCCTGTAGATTTACACATGGTATCATAGTTGGAGTCAGCTATTCGAATTGCAGTAGTAGAAGCAGTTGGAGCCATTGCAGTAGTTGCAACAATTCATTAAGCAACTGTATTTCATTGAGCACCAGAAGCCTATGGATTTCCAAATCAATTCTTGGTGCAATTGTCTTGAATTCACTGGAGCAATCCAGTGAGGTATATCCAGGTGTGAAGGATCCAGTCACATGTGCTCATTGTCCTAAGGCAGTGTTCATTCGAATTTGTAGCAAATCTCCATCAACAATTTCATTTGTTTTGCAAGTTTATTCCATCATTCAAATCCATCTTCAGCAGATTCGAATTCAGCAGCTACTATTGATCTCCATTGCTTTTGCAGGATATTCGAAGCTTTATGCAGCTGCAGGAGTTTCCTGCAATTGTAGCAGTTTTGAATTTTTTTACACTTGTAGTAGTTTTCTGTAGTTGCAGCAGTTTTCTACAGTTGCAGTAGTAGATTCAAATTCTACAACAGCTTCCATGGAACTAAAAGTAGTTCCTTCTCTCTCTTCATACAACTATGAAGACTAGAAACCAAAGATGATTGCATACCTGAAGAGATATGGTCTTTTCTATATGTGTATTGGTGTTAATAGATATTTTGCTTCCTATGAAGAGGAAGAAGATTGGCTAGATGATTGTGACAGAGCCTCAACAACAATATGTACTACTATTATTTCCAATATGGAGTACCTCATTAATCCTACTGAATATCCAAGTGATAACTAGACAATATTGGACATATTATTTGGAAAGAAGGAAGAGGGTGATATTATCCATTGGAGAACAAGCTCAGTAATACTACCTCCAATGCTCTCTCTATTCATGATTTTTCCTCAATCATCTCTCATGATGAAGTTGTTCAAGATGAAGTCGAAATACAAGACATGGTTTCAGAAAATATCATTTCAAAAGGTGTTGCAAACCACAATTCGAAACTCTATGAGTTCTCCCACTTTCTACCTCTCTCCAGGCAATCTTCTCTTCACACACATGCAAATGAAGGGAGTATACTATGGCATGAAAGTAACACAACTAATGGAGTTGATCCATATTCTGATTCGAATTTTGAGAAAGAGATGTTAGCTACTACTCTAGAAGTTGAAGAGACTTTTGAAAACTCTACTTCCCATGTGCAAGATGATGACCTACTGAGTATTTTGGAGGTAAAATCAGATTTTGGAGGTGATGCATTCACCCTCCATGATCAAATGATTCCTATGGACTCCTATTTGGTCATTGGCACATTTTTTCAGAGTTTCATCGAAGATGGAAGACACCATCATTCGCTTGGGTTCAAGTCTCATGCATATCCTTGTGATTTTGGTTTTGATCTCACCCCTGTTGGTTCAAACGAGATCATAACAATCCATCTATCGCTTCTTGGATCTGATTTGAAGTCCAAGCCATCACCATCATGTATTAGTTCATTTGGTTATGATCTCACCTATGTTGGTTCAAAGGAGATATCAAAGAACTACATACACATTCATGGAGTTGATTCTACCTCAGTTGGTTCGAATCACATGCTCCATAATGATCTTCATATTTTTGGATTTGTTCTCACCATGCTTGGTATGAAGAACAAGTTCATGAAGCCTCCAGATTTGCTTGCATCCATTATTGGAGAACTCAAGCACATGTTTTGGGAGCATGATCCACTTCTTCCCAAGAGGAAGATAACTCCTTTTGAGCGAATGCTAGATCCATATCCACAAGAACCTGAAGACCTAGAACCTATTAGTGAAGATGAGCGAATGGATGACCAAGATCCATATCTACAACTTACAGATCCTCCTCTTCCGATATTGGAAGCCACTACTCTTATATCTATCGGAGATCTTGTTGGTGATCCACTTGATCCGAGGAGAACCAGATCTGATTTTCAGAATAGAAGATTTCATCCTTCTCACATTAGTGATCCATTTCTTTCTGATCAATCCTTCTTCAGTGAAGAGGTTCACTTACATTAGATCTATTCTTGGGGTGATTGATGCCATGCTACATTAGCATCCTTCAGTCTATTTTTTGGGGGGAGATTTCTTCCCACTGGGTTTTCCCTCTTTCCTAACTTTATTTATTTAGAATGATGTACGGGGTAACCTTTGGTCTGAGTCACCAGGGCCCTACCACTAGTTTTTCAGTTACTTCCTCATAGTTTGGATTGCAGAGGGGTGTTGGAATATTCTCACCATCATTTTTTATATTCGGCATGCATATAGTCACCATGCATCGAGATGCATGCATCCATTCATCAGTATGGTGGTCTCCCCAGCACTTGGAGCCTATTTTCAAGCCCCTAGAGCTTGTTTCTAGCCCTCAGTAGCCTTCCTACCTACCTAGTGCGCCTTGTTTTCCTCACTTGGTTCAAACATGCACCCTACTACACTACTTGGATCACTAACAGTCAGTTGCAACATTGATTGACCAATTCTTGCATTTATTGCTCAATTTAACTTCCTGTAGCTTCCCTTTGTCTCTATCGGAGTGCCACTTGACCTACTGATAACCTCTTGTGCCCTCCTTGGAGTCTCCATCCCTTGATTTTTTCTCACATGGATCAGTTATACTCATTTAGAATCATTTGACTGACTTTTGACTATTTGTGACTACTACCACTGATTGGATGATGTCTCCAATGCTATCTAAGCCACACACTGAGGAGAATTCGAATCACCTTTGGCTAATTCGAATTCATTTGACAAATTCATCATTGTATTCAGTTTTCACAGTGCCAGCTTATAGCTAATGTATGATTATACTACAGATTTCTCCATTTTTTAGTTTATGAGTGATAATTGATTCATTTCTTCTTCTTCTTCTCTGCAATTCTTGAGTGAGGTTTGTGAGATTTTCTTTAGCTGTGTGATATTTCCTGTAGATTTACACAGATAGAGGTTCTCGAATTTGATATCACCCTCCTTCCTTGGTATGATTCAGCTCCTTGATCCACCTTTTACTCACCTAGATCCATTATTCTCTCCTAGTGGTTGGCCTCCCAAATCATATAAGAAGAAGGCCACCCATGAGCCAAAGGAGATAAATTTTGGAGGCATCAAACTTATGATTTTAAGAGTCTTGCAGAGGTAGAAAAGGGGAGCTTGGAAGGAGATGTTGTTTCTTTGGACATCAAGGTGTAGCACTTTGTATGGTTACTGTCAACTTTCTTAATAATAACTTGGCCTATTCTCCCATGTCTTGTTTGTTTTATTGATATGTGATATGATATATTAGATCTTGTTAATGCACTTGTGTTTGGAAGGTTGGTTTCCATTTTATGATTACAGGTTCAAGATATTTGGACATCAAGCTTAGAACTGGAACTAGAACTACTCTTAGGTAAGTGGAAAATACTCTATCTCTTCCCCTTCTCTTTCATGTTTGAATGCTTGTGCATACTTATTCTAGGAGTTTAGGGTTCCATTTGTTTTGTTTCTATTGTAGATTGAACATTTAGAATTAGCTTAATATATGAGAGGGTTTAACTATCCGTAGGAGGAATTCTCTAACACAGAAATTGGCGACTTTGCTGGGGACTTTCCCATGTTTAATTTTCCATCAAATCTCTAAGATTTGATCTCCTAGCTCTGCAAACTACTTAGTTTTGATCTTTATTTTCATCCTGGTTGTTAAATTTTGAGCATTAATTCACAATACTCTAGGATCTTTGCTGAGAGAATAACATCTACAGTATATCTATGCATGACAATCGCAATATGACAAGCATCACAAGAATCAAAAGCATAAAGACAAGAGACACAGAGTTTCCATGGGGAAAACCCTAAGGTGAAAAACCCCACAACTTCCTCAGAGATAGAGAGAGCAATGGCTCAACCAAAAGTACAACCAAATAACACTGAGATAGTCTCTTGATAGCAGATGATCCTCCTCCTCACTAGTGCGCCACTTTTCAAGTGAGAGTGAGTTGCTTTTCCGAATGAGTAAAATAGAGATCTTCGATCTCTATTTATACTAACCTTTTTTCCCAGTGACCTTATGGGGCCGACTTGTCTATCTAGATACATCCACATTATATTATATATAATTCAGGGCCGACCCCACATGGTGTTCTAATAACCCATCGGCAAGTACACACACTTGTGACACTTGTCAATCCACACGAAGACACTTCCTTATAGAGGAATAACACATCTCTTATAAGGGTACAATAAATATATATAAAATACACAGATGAAATACATTCCGAAGTTACATATACATCAACACTCCCTCTTAACTAGGAAGGTATTTCTCGACATAGATCTGCTAGACAAGTCTTCTTCTCAGGATCATAATTATCGATGCATCGTCATCATCATCGTCACTGCTGCTGCTATCTCAACCAATCTCTGACTCTACTCGTCATAGGAAGTTCTACAGAGCCAGTCCTTTTTCATACTGGATGTAGGCCCACCATCTGTAGGTCTTCATCATCACTGGCCATACTGTGGAATTCTTAGGACTCATTACGTGCGTCACAAAACCTGGCTGCAGCATCCCAGGCTATTACGAGCACACAGCTCTACCTGTAGGATCTCCCAGGAGCACATTACATGTGACCCATCACAAAACCTGGCTGAAGCATCCCAGGTTGTTACGAGCACACGGATCTACCTATCGGATCTCCCAGGAGCACATTACATGTGATCTCACCACAAAACCTGGCTGAAGCATCTAAGGCCTTTTTCATCCTGTCCAGATCTCCCAGGAGCAAATTACATGTGGTCATGGCAAAACCTGGCTGAAGCATCTGAGGCCTTTTTCATCCTGTCCAGATCTCCCAGGAGCAAGTTACATGCCATAGGACAAAACCTCGCAAGAGCATCTGCCAGATATCCCAGGGCACCGAATTACATGCCATAGGAAAAACCTTGAAAAACTATATGTAGATCTCCCAAGGCACAAATTATATGTCCTTCCAAGCAAAACCTCGAAAGAGCATTTGCCAGATGTCCCAGGGCACCGAATTACATGCCATAGGCAAAACCTCGAAAGACCATCTGCAAATCTCCCAGGGCACAAATTACATGCTTACCTACACAACCTGATCCACGGCCACAAAGTATCATCTGATACTCACCATACATCATCCTGATGTACACATGATCATCCTGGTCATCATCACTGCAACATCCTGCTGCATGTCATCTGGAGAAGCTCGTCATCCACGATCATCCTGATCATACAATGCATTCATCTGATGCGCACCACGTATCTACCTGATACATATCATCATACATAGTGTATCCACCTGATACATAGATACATGATCCACACAATGTATCCATCAACATACATGATCTACCTGATCATACATGATACACATCAATATACATGATCTACCTGATCATATAATGTATCCACCTAATACATATACAGATACATGGTTCAAGCATCCAACATGATGCATACAAAATACATACAAATGATCCAACCGATCATATCTAGCATCCAACATGATGCATACATACATATGAATGATCCAACTGATCATATCCAGCATCCAACATGATGCATACATACATATAAATGATCCAACTGATCATATCCAGCATCCAACATGATGCGTACATACATATACATATAAATGATCCAACTGATCATATCCAACATCCAACATGATGCGTACATACATATAAATGATCCAACTGATCATATCAAGCAGAAACTAGAACATCATCCTGATGCTCATCATCATCCAACACTTACATTCACAGCCATGTGAAGGATCCTCCTTCCAACATGCTTGGAATGGCTTCAGTAAATGTGTCCATCACTTCTTCCTCGAAGTGTCCTCGATCTAAAGAATGCCAAGCCTCTCTCTGAAGTACTCGAACTTCACCCTGGCTAGTGGCTTCGTCATCACATCTGCAATCTGCTCGTCTGTCGCAACATACAGGAGCTTCACAGCTCCTCTCTGCACCATATCCCTGATATAGTGATATTTGATCTCCATGTGTTTCGACCTGTCATGAAACACTGGGTTCTCGGACAGCTTCACACAACTCTGGTTATCACAGAAGATACCAGTAGCATCCAATGGGAGATCAAATAACTCAGACAGTAGCTTCCATAGCCATACTGCCTCACAACTAGCTGAACAGGCTGCAACATACTCTGACTCAGCTGTACTCAGTGCCACGCAAGACTGCTTCCTGCTAAACCATGAGATCACACCTGATCCCATACTGAAGCAGCACCAAGATGTGCTCTTCCTATCTGCAGCACTGCCAGCCCAATCTGAATCAACATAACCCTGCAGGTTAAACTTTTGATTCGCTTCATACTTGAGCCCATAATCCACTATACCCTTCAGGTACCTCAGAACATGCTTTACAGCAACCAGGTGAACACTTCTCGGATCTGTCAGGAACTGACTCAATGTGTTCATAGCAAAGCAAATGTTTGGTCTCATGTTCGTCAGGTACATCAAGGACCCAATCATCTGACGATGCATAGAGACATCAACCGGCTCAGATGAAGCATCACAAAGAAGCTTCAGATTCGATGCCATAGGTGTGACCATGGCCTTGCAATCCATCATCCTGAACCTCTTCAGGATCTCTACTGCATACTTCCCTTGTCCAAGGAAGATTCCATTTGCACTCTGCCACACCTCCATGCCAAAAACAAATAGTGCACCATCCCCAAGTTCTTCATCTCGAACTCGGAAGTAAGCTTCCGCTGCATGTTGGCAATCAATCTATCTTCACTTGTAACAAACAGGTTATCCGCATACAAAAGTAGTATCACTGGATTGCTTTCCTCAACCTTGTAGTAAAGGTTGGAATCCGCTTTACTCTTGGTAAAGCCCAAAATGGATAGAAAGATGTCTATCCTACCATACCAAGTTCTGGGAGCTTGTTGCAAGTCATACAAGGCTTCCTTCAATCTGCACACACGTGACTCCCTGTTAGGTCTTGGGACTGCATCCCAAACATCTTCTTCATGATCGATAGATCATGGCATTCCATTTCTTCATCCCAGATCCTGGGAACTTCAATATCTTCAATATATATCTTTGTTGTTGGAACAAATGTTGTAGTCTTTTTGTAGGTGAAGATATACGGTCTTTCCTACAAAACAAGTTAAATTGCATGATTAGAAACATCTCATAATTTTCAGAACAAATTCTTTACACATAAAGAAATATGTCATGCAGTCATACAATTATCTTAGCCAATTCTTCAATACAACATTTATCCATGTTCCACAACTTTCTAGATGCCTTCCAGTCTCTACCAGAACATTGTTAAGAGTTTACACTACTCCCAACATGTCAGCAAAGAGGTTTCATTCTAGATAAGTAGAACTGGAATGTTGTACAGTGCCATAGGCCACTTACCCATCACATGCATATTAGTAGTATACTGTTCATTAATGCAATCATTCAAATATGCACAATACATCTCCTAAGTCCAGGAACATAAGCATAATATTATTTAAACAAACAAAATAGACAAGAAATGATAATTGAAATACTTATCTTTGTTTGTTTGTTGGGTGGACTCCCTCTGAGTCTTTGCTTCCTGGCAGGAGCTGCTGAAGTAGCTTCTTCTACACCTTTCTGTTGTGGAATGTAGGAAGATGGTCAACTCCCTCTGAAAATCTGCATCCTTGCAGGAGCTGCTGGAGTGTGCTCCCTCTTGATCTTTGCTTCCTGGATTACCTGTCCTTGAACTTATATTCATCCTTGCTGACATCAATCTTCTTGAACCCAGAAAAGACCTCTTATGGTGTCTTGTTGTCCAATATCTTGTGGGGAGTTCTGTTCTGCACATATATAGCTGTTCTAACTGCTTCTGCCCATAGATGCATAGGTAGATCCTGGTCATGGAGCATTGCTCTTGCTACTTCCATGATTGTTCTGTTCTTCCTTTATGCAACTCCATTCTGTTGTGGATTGTAAGGAGCAGTAAACTCCCTCTTAATCCCTGAATCACTACAAAGCTTCTTGAAGTCACTTGAGGTGAATTCTCCACCATTGTCGGATCTGAATGTTTTGATCTTCTTGTCAGTTTGATTCTCCATCAAGGTTTTGAATTCCTTGAACTTATCAAACACCTCATCTTTTCTCTTCAAGAAGTATACCCAAGTCTTCCTAGAGAAGTCATCAATAAATGAGACATAGTAAACATACCCACTCAGGGAACTGGATGACAGAGGACCACATACATCTGAGTGGATGATTTCTAGGATGTCTTTTGCCTTGCTTTCACTGCTTGGGAAAGCCTTCTTTATGTTCTTACCTTTTGCACATCCTTTGCAAACACCTTCATGTTTGGTCTTGATTTCAGGAAGACCCTCTACAGCCTTGCTTGCAATTGGAAGTGCTCTATAGTGCATATGAGCAAGTCTTCTATGCCAAAGTTCACTTGGCTCCATGGATTCATGCACCATGGCATGTTCAGGTTGTCCCTTCAATTTATACAAACCTCCCTCTTGCTCTCCAATCACTACTGCATCATCTGTGGTCTTTCCCTTTGGACACATTAGGACTTGGCCATCCACAAATGCAACCCTCATACCTTTTTCATCCAATGCAGAGATTGAGAGTAAGTTCTTCTTGAGCCCAGGTACATACAATACTTCTTTCATCTTCAAGGATTTTCCAGAATCTAGGTTGTAGGAGGCTTCACCACTTCCTTTGATTGGGTATTGATAATCATCCCCAAGTTTCACCTTATGGGGTGATTCATGTTCAGATAGATTCACAAAAGATTCCTTAAACCCAGTCATGTGTTTGGAAGTCCCACTATCAATCAACCAATCATTACAACCATGGGAGATGGTACCTGTGAGAGCAGAGATCAGAACATACTCTTCTTCACTTGATGAGTCATCATTACTATCACTTTCTGCCCTAGCCTTCTTCTTTGGGGGTTCATCATCTTCAGCAGCATGAGCATGAAACCTTCTTTTGCTACCCTTCTTCTTCTTGATGGGGTTGTTGTTGTCCTTCTTCTTCTTGGGAAAATTTATGGCAATATGTCCTTTCTCATTACAGGTGAATCATATTCTTCTTTCTTTGAAGTGATGTGAAGATTTCTTGGAGTGAGATGGCTCTCTCTTGAACTTCCCTTTCTTGGTGTGTGCTGTGAGAGCTTGATCTTCATTCCCCATCTTTTCTTCTCGTGCCACAAGCCTTGCTTCTTCTTGTAAGCATTCTTCCCGTAGTCTACTGAAGGAGATCAACTTCTTCCTTGCACAAATTCCTTGGATAAAGGAATCCCATGACCTGGGTAGGCCATTTAGAGTGGTCATAACCACTTCACCATTCTCCACCATTTCATCCACTGCTTCTAGCTATTCCTTGATTTGGGGGACCCTTGAAAAATAAGATTGAATGGTTTCTCCATTCTGAAATTTCACTCCTTTCAATTGGTTCCGCAGGGTCATCTTCTGATTTATGTTCTTCCCTTTAAACAGCTTGGTCAAAGAGTCAAACATCTCCTTGGGTGTCTTAAGAGAAGACACATGGGGTATGAGATGGTCTTTGATAGAATCAGCAATGATTATCTTTGCCTTGACCAAGTTCTTCTTATGCAATACCTTGGCCTCTTCATCCTCTGGGATAGGGATGTCTTCTTTCACATATGAGTCCAATTCATTTTCTTCCAGAATTAACCCAATTCTATACTTCCAGGCTCGGAAGTTATCAGCCCCTTCAAGCTTATCCTCAAGCTTGGTGTGGAGAGACATCTTAAAGAGTACTTCAAATGGAAATAGAAAATATTTAAGTCTTAACACTTGAAGTGCTGAAAACTAGATCTGGTCCTGGATTAGGGTTTGTCAAAGAAACCCTAAAAATTCAAAATGTGAATGTCAAATTTCTGAAATGATAGAAAGATCCACCTTAGTGAGCTGATCATCCTAGTGCATTCAGAATTTGAGATCAGCAAAGTCTTGCCCTTCAGAATTGCCTTTTTGTCCTCCCGGTTCACTGAGGAGAGCCCTAAATTAGGGTTTGAGTTTCCCGAAGATCTACCCAGCCAAAAATCTCGATCCAAAGCTCTAAACTTCGATTTTTGCAAGGAGCTTCCAGCTGTGTCTTCATATTCCAGAAATTCCTATTTTTGTGGAAACCCTAATTTTTAGGGCCAAATTTGAAAATGCTCGGAATTGAATTCCGATTGGACAGATAGATGCGCCTTGATGAGTAGAGTCAATCTACTATACTGATTTTCAAAAATCTTTGGAGAGAAACCCAATAAACAAGGAACCCAAGCTTCCGTCACTACAAAATGTCTTCTTCTCAGGTTAGCTCTGATACCATGTTAAATTTTGAGCATTAATTCACAATACTCTAGGATCTTTGCTGAGAGAATAACATATACATTATATCAATGCATGACAATCACAATATGACAAGCATCACAAGAATCAAAAGCATAAAGACAAGAGACACAGAGTTTCCGTGGGGAAAACCCTAAGGTGAAAAACCCCACAACTTCCTCAAAGATAGAGAGAGCAATGGCTCAACCAAAAGTACAACCAAATAACACTGAGATAGTCTCCTGATAGCAGATGATCCTCCTCCTCACTAGTGCGTCACTTTTCAAGTGAGAGTGAGTTGCTTTTCTGAATGAGTAAAATAGAGATCTCCGATCTCTATTTATACTAACCTTTTTGCCCAGTGACCTTATGGGGCCGACTTGTCTATCTAGATACATCCACATTATATTATATATAATTCAGGGCCGACCCCACATGGTGGTCTAATAACCCATCAGCAAGTACACACACTTGCGACACTTGTCAATCCACATGACGACACTTCCTTATAGAGGAATAACACATCTCTTATAAGGATACAATAAATATATATAAAATACACAGATGAAATACATTCCGAAGTTACATATACATCAACACTGGTCTTCATTGATGGGCTCTCTACGTCTTAAAAACTTCAGGAATTTATAATTTTCATCTTAGGTATTCGCCCTTTCCTCTCTACAACATATTTTCGCACCCCTCCTGTGCATTACAGAGAGAAAATTCTTAAATTTTTCACTCCCCCACATTAGTCCAAAGCATCAAAAACGCATATTTTCACTCTGTGTTGGTCTGTACAAGGGTGAAAATCCTTTGTTTTGGGTTTTTGGAAACTTTTTGCTAGGGTTTTCCTTGGTATGTTGGTTCAAGGTTATTTTCCTAACCTCTTGATGTATGTTAGGAGCTATAAGTGCTCTTTCATCCACAGTTTGAGTGCATGTTTGTTTGCATTTTTAGGAATTTTTTGCACTAGATTTGATTAAAATAAACATCAAATTTGAAAACAAATTCCCCCTTAAGGACGGGGGGGCCAATGATCGTGTATCCTACAGTCTCTTTGACCCATATTAAGTTTTTTTCAACCTTTTGGGATATTTTGTGCCGTTTGGATTGCTTTGATTGGATTTGAAAAACTTGGGACATCCTTGTATATCTAAGTCATCTTTCTTGGGTTTTGCACTTTGTTTGCTTTGCATCCTTAGCTATTTATTGGTTATTGGAGTAGATCAATTCTCTGTTTCCATTTTTGTTCAAAGAGAAGGTTCATGTCCCTCTTTTACTAGATTTACAAGCTTGAAAAAAAAATATTATTCTTACCTTAGTTTGATCATTTGATATTCTTGGTCTTACATTCATAAGAAGAAGAAAATATTGTTTCATATTCTTGTGCAGTTGAGTCACAAAAGATATTGAATTTTTTTCTTTGCATTGCATTTGATTGGAAACGTTTACATAATATTTCTTTCCCATAGCTTAGATGTGTCTTTTTAATGCAAAAAGATAGGAAACGAATTAGAAATTTTGCATTTCTTATTGATAGAAAGATCTCCTTTTGTCACTTTAGGATAGTTTGGGTATGGTTTTACATGATTGGTTATCATTCATTAAAAATATAAAATTGCATTTGCATAGGGTTGTACATTTGGGAACGAAAAGAAATCTTCCTTACGTAGCTAGAAGTTCATCAAAGGAAAAAAGACGTGCATAGATTCATCCATATTTGCGTGCGTTGAGTCGGGTCTACACACCACAAAGTTGCACTTCCGCTTCCCTTGAGTAAACCAACAAGCCTTTAAAATTAAAACCCTAACTAAACACACATTAACCTCATTTGAGGACATAAAAATAAATGTGTAGTTAGGTAGGACATCGGGGACAGGAATCCAAATAATTCCCCCTTGTCATTTTACATCTGAGACATAGTTGTTTTCTTTTAGGGTGCTAAAACACTATTGTATTCGTTGACACGGTTATACACCAATTTTTTTGGGGGCCTCCCGTTCCATGGGGGTAAGTAGTGAGGACTGGTTCCAGGTGGACTTTGTGGAATACCGCACTCCACTTAGCACCTAAGGACATCAATCCATTGTCTTCCTTGTATTTTCTGGCCTCCATACTAGTTGTACAAGGGCCAAAAGTAAGAAGCTCCAGTAAATATTCCCAAACATGTCATGAACAAGGTATCCTAGTGACCATCCTTCTAGGGATCTTTTGCCCGGGATCCCTTTCGGTAGAGGGATATCCCTTCCTCTATATTCGTCTCTCATTTCCTATTTTCCGAATTGGATTTCATCACCTCGTGGAGGATATGAACTGTTGAGGTGTTTGAATCTTAGATAGGAGGTTGCTTTCTCTTTTACCTTGTAGAGGGTCTTTATTTTTTAGTGATGCTTGTTGGATTTCTGGCCTCTTTGTTATAGCTCACTTGCTATTGCATCGGTTATAGTAAAGTTTTTTGAGCTTGTTTTTTGGCCTGTGTGCCTATTTTTCTTCTAGCTCTCATTTTTCACGCTCAGTTTCCTGAGGGTTTTTTTAGTTCTTTTTAGCGATAATTCTCCCACATCACTTAGTCTTGTTCCATGGAGGATGCAAGGAAAACCCAGAGATAAAAATGGATGAGTCTCGAATCACCTCCATGCACCCCATCTCTTTCTAGGACTACCGATCGAGAGATCCCTTTTCAATGGGTAACTTTTACTTTTCCTCCACTTGGATATATTGGTAGTCCTTTCATTGCCACTTTGAATCTTCCTCAGTTGTCTATAGGATTACCAATATGGTTATTCTCCAATCCGTTGATCCCGAATGCACCCAATGTTTCAAATGTTAACTCTCCACCAAGAGAGCATCAATCCCAAATTTATCCTTTTCCTTCTTTGTCATATGTCCCTTCTTCCATTTATTCTTCCTCGCCTGATAAAAGCAGTGATGCTAGTAATTAGGAGTAGAAGAAGGAGAAGAAAAGGAAGGTTAAGAATAAGAATAATAATAAAGAGACCAAGCATCAACTGGTTTCTCCTAATGATGCTCTTTCTAGTCCAACACCTCGAAAACCCAAGTTCCCTTGTAGGATTTGCAGGGGGGGTCACCTTCTTAAGGATTGTGTTGGTATTTCCAAAGTATTAGAAGAGTGGTCTAGAGCATCCAAAAAACCTATATCATCAGCCTCTGGACATCATACAAGGATATCCCATCAACCAGTGACTCCATGTTTAAGGGTCGAAAAGTTAAAGTCAAGAATCCTTGTTTGTTATGCAAGGACATGCACCTTACTTACCTTTGTACTTGCATGGATGAAGCTTAACAATTGTTGGAAGACATTACTGTATCCCAGAATCACGTTCCGACTGGATATTGTAAGTTGTCCCTTGACCCCCCATTGGTTGATAAAGTGGTCGATCCAGTTACATCCTTGATCGATCCTTTTCTTCTCTTGAAGAGTAGATCCAAATTAGTCAATCCTGCTCCATCCTCGGTCGATACCAATATTTCCTCAATGAGTGGAGAACAAGTAGTTCATCCTGCTTTTCCTTTGAAGAGTGAAGTTTAAGTATTCGATTCGACATCATCTCCACTCGATTCCACTCTTTCATTGGAGAATGTCGAGACTGAAGTAGTCACCTTGACACAATCTTCATCTCATCCTGCTCTTCTAGTTGAGAGTGAACCGAAAACAACTGATTTTTTCTTTATCAGTTCAGATTGTTCTGGACAAGAGGGAATTTTATCCATTTCGACAGAACCCCCCCAAGTACTGAGGTCATTTCCCTTTATTGGAATAGTCTAACAGAATCTTGTCTTCCTTTGGGTGTTCCTTTCCAGATATCTGTAGAAGTTACCGCTAGGAATGTACTTCGCACTATTTTTGATGAAGGATCTTATGTTAGTATTTTATCCTCAACTTCTTGGAAATCTCTAGGATCTCCTCATATTGTGCCAACCACTGATCAGATATTGGATTTTAATAGAAGACCTACTGGAGCTTTAGGGATCCTTCCTCGGTTACCTATTACCTTAGGAGGGAAAACTTTCTGCATTGATGTTATGGTAGTCCAAGGTCCCTTAGATTTTAATCTGCTTCTTGGGTGAGATTATGTCTATGCCATGGAAGTTGTAGTGTCCACACTCCTTCGAGTGATGTATTTTCCTCATCATGGAAACATAGTGACCATTGATCAAGTTTCCTTTGTTACACCTAATCATTGTATGACTTCCATCCACCAGACTTCCCTGAATGTTCTGCATGTCTTAGTGGTTCCTCCCCCATCATCAACTATGTCTCTCGACTTTGACCATCACACTAGAGTTGAGTTACTAAACCAATGAATTCTTCCCATCATGGAAGAAGCTTAGAGGGGAATGTTTCCAACCTCTAGACATCATGCTAGAGTTAAGACCACTAGATTCTTATGATGGGGGAAAACTACCAACCTATGGACATCATGTTGGTAGGAACCAATCTCAAGCATAGTTTCCTTTTGGTTTTAATCTTGTGTAAAAATGAAACCAACCATCATTTTGAGCATAGTTTTATTCTGTTTAAAACTTGTTAAAAATGAAATGGGCTACTTCGAGCATAGTTTTATTCTGTTTTAAGCTCATTAAAAAGTGAAATGGGATACTTCAAGCATAGTTATTTTCTGTTTCAAGCTTGTGTAAAAATGAAACAGGCCCCTACAACCATAGTTTACTTTCAGTTTCAAGATTGTGTACAAATGAAACAGATTATTGTGAGCATAGTTCCCTTTCTTTGTTAAGCTCATTAAAAAATGAAACAGATTCCTCTCCCATTGAGTCGATTCTCCCACCAGATTTAGGACTTGAGCCTTCATTTCATCTGCTTGTGTCAATTGATCCTCATGCTTTCTACCCCTTTGGTGAACATTTTCCTATTAGTAGCCAGGACTTTAATTGGGATATGGACATCATATTGGAGTTAAGCCGCTAGCTTTTGCTCATAAAGCTCGGGGCGAGTTTCCAACCTCTGGACATCATGTTGGGGAAAAACTTGCTAATGGCTATCACCCTGAGTACCAACCTCTATACATTATGTTGGGAGAGAACCCATCAATGGGCCTCATTCTGAGCATAGTTTAGCTTCAACTTCAAGCTCGCTAAAACATGAAACCATTGTCCCGAGCATAGTTCATTTTCTGTCCTCTGGACATCATATTGGAACTAAGCCGCTAGATTTTGCTGATAATGTTGGGGGTAAGTTTCCAACGTCTCGACATCATGTTGGGTAAAAAATTGCTAATGGCTATCACCCTGAGTACCAACCTCTGGACATCATGTTGGGAGAGAACCCATCAATGGGCCTCATTCCGAGCATAATTTAGCTTCAACTTCAAGCTCACTAAAAAATGGAACCATAGTCCCAAGAATAGTTCAATTTTTATTGCAAGCTCAATAAAAAATGTAGTAGATACCACGAGTATTCTTCCAACCTTTCTTCTAGATCGTTAAAAATAGTAAGATGGTGTTGAGCTTACTTTTCACTTTTTTGTGCTCTAGTTAAAAATATGAAAAGTGGTTTGAGCTTGATTTTTCCTTTTTCGTTATCTGGTTCCAAACATGAAAAATATTCCGAGTGCTATTGATGCCATTGTCATGCTCGTTAAAAATTGAGTAAAAAGGTGTGTCTAACGAGTATAGGTTTATCTCTTTATCCGGCCTCGCTAGACTATTTACGGAAAAGGAACTGTGTCGAGTTCACTTTTTACCTTTGTCGTACTCAATTATCAACCATGACAAATTCATATTTCGAGTGATAGTTTATCCCTTTTTCTACCTCGTAAGACTAGTTATACGAAAAAGGAACTCCTGGAGTTTCCTTTAAGTTTTTTTTCAGACTCCCTAAATATGAAAAGATTGACAAGCGAACTTGTCTCTTTCACACTTGTAAAAGTGTTTGAAAATTCGTCTATTCGGTGGTAAGTTATCCCTTTTTCGGACCATTTAGACTATTTACGAGAAAGGTACACCTTAGTCAACCTTTGACTAGGAGATTTCCTCCAGATATTATTTTACACTTTTTCGGGTCTGGGACTAACTTTTAGAAAAAGTCAGAACTTGGAGTTTTCTTTAGATTATTTTAGACTTTCTAAACATGGAAAATCACCGATTTTTCCTTCCTTGGACTCGTAAAATCAGACATTGAAGGACCCTTTTGGGACCGAACCCCTCCTTCCTCATGTTTGTAAAACATGTGATATTGGACTCATCCAAAGGATGAGCTATACCGAGCATTTGTTCTCCTCCTCAATCTCGTTAAAAAACAAATAGTTACTCATCAAGAATGATGGGGGTTGCGGATAAATAAGCTAAGTTTGTTTTAGAAAGCTTTATCGCATCTTGTGTCGCCCTTGAATAATAAAACCTGTTTTTGTCTCATCATACAGTTGGGTAATCTGCTTCTCTCTGAGTCTTTCTGATTCTATAAGTCGTCCTACTCCTTCAAGTCGTCTAAAGAATACCTCAGTCATAGTTTCATTACGTATTGGTATCGGCCTCGTTGAGTCAATGCTGGCAAGTCATTTTTTTCATGCCATTCATGTTCAAAGGAAGTTTACCTGAGTCAGCCTCTACAATATTGTCAGCCTTTACATCCTTTTGTCATTCCATACTCATCTTATTCATTAATTCGTATCACTTTCTTATGTCGGTTTCATTTCGATGGTGTGGGATTCATTATGACCCTCCTTCGACGATTCTATTCCTGTCAAATTCAAATAATTGTCCAGGAATTAGGCTTAGAAACCAACCGTAGTACCTTGGTACCTGCATGCTTCAATGGAAGGTTTCCTCGTGTTCGACAATAGGTTTCCATTACTGACCTCTGATCGAATAATACCTCGAATGTTCGAACTCAAAACATCTATTCACATTCTTTGGGATGTACTAGAGATACCTTGGGAATCATTATCATCATTGGTGATTTCCCTCGTACTTGTTAACGGTTCACATCATTGGCCAGTAGTCAAGTAGTCTCTGCCATTTTCAACTTCAACACCTTGTAATCATATGGTTAGATTCATATCTCTTTGGGATCAAGTATAAGACCCTAGATGATTCTATTGTTTATTTCACATCCGGGTTGCGATGGTGATCTTTGAGTAGGTTACCACATAGACATTATGTGGGTGACCTCATTTATGTATTGTCACACAAATCCACTTTTGTATTGGTCATAACTGCGTACTTATCTTTTCATGGATCTATGCTTGTAGTCTAGTAGCCATGATCTTTCTTCAAACCTTGTTGAGTTCGTACTATCATGGATCTGCATTGTATTGGTTAGTAGCCATGCTTTGATTCTATGGTTCTGAGCATGGGTATGCCCACCTCGGGGTTATTTTACATATGTTTGATGTTTCCTTACATCTCCTCTCCAGTCTCCTATCAACTATATCTATAGACTTATTTATTGGTAAAGTGTTTCAGCCATCAGATTCCTTCTGACCTCACACTTTAGGGGGCATCTATTATACCTCAAATTATCACTCTGAGCATCGTTTCAAATATTCTTGTCATATCACCATGAAGAATGTAATGGTTGTACCTCGTAAGAAATGTTGAGACTCATCTTCACCATGTTGGTCCCCTCCCTAGTATTACTTGGAAACAAATCCAACCCTTGATGGTTGAATGCCACCTCACCAAGCCCACTTTTCTCATATTTTTGCACCCTGCTAGTGGTGAAAGGCACGAAAATACAACATTTTTTCACTCTGCATGCCTGCATGGGCGCTAAAATACAACATTTTTTCACTCTACATGCCTGCAGGGGTGCGAAGATTACATCTCTTTCGCGCTATGCTCAACCTTGAGGCCGCAAAAATCCTTCAACAACTTTATTCCTTTATCTTGGGATCTTGAATCTCGAGGACATTTTTATGGGATAGAGATTCTTCTCGAATCTCATCTCACCCTCCTTCCTTGGTATGATTCATCTCATCGATCCACCTTTTACTCACTTAGATCCATTATTCTCTCCTAGTGGTTGGCCTCCCAAATCCTATAAGAAGAAGGCCACCCATGAGCCAAAGGGGAGAAATTTTGGAGGCATCAAACTTATGATCTTAGGAGTCTTGCATAGGTAGCAAAGGATATCTTGGAAGGAGATGTTTTTTCTTTGGCCATCAAGGTATAGCACTTTGTATGGTTACTTTCATCTTTCTTAATAATAACTTGGCCTATTTTCCCATGCCATGTCTCTTTTATTGATATTTGATATGATATATTAGATATTATTAATGCACTTGTGTTTGGAAGGTTGGTTTCCATTTTATGATTGTAGGTTCAAGAGCTTTGGACATCAAGCTTAGAATTGGAACTCAAACTACTCTCAGGTAAGAGGAAAATCCTCTATCTCTTCCCCTTCTCTTTCATGTTTGAATGCTTATGCATACTTAATCTAGGAGTTTAGGGTTCCATTTATTTATTTTTTGTCGTAGATTGAACATTTAGAATTAGTTTAATCTATGAGAGGGTTTAACTATCCGTAGGAAGAATTCTCTAACACTCAAATTATCACTCCGAGCACCATTTCGAATCTCCGTGTCATATCACCATGAAGAACGTAATGGTTGTACCTCCTAAGAAGTGTTGAGACTCATATTCACCATGTTGGTCCCCTCCCTGGTCTTACTTGGAGACAAATCCAACCCTTGATGGTCGAATGCCAACTCACCAAGCCAACTTTTCCCATATTTTTGTGCCCTGCTAGTGGAGCAAGGCGCGAAAATAGAACATTTTCGCGCTCTATATGCCTGCTATGGCGCAAAATTTACATCTTTTTTGCGCTATGCTCATCGTTGAGGGCCTAAAAATCCCTCAACAAATTTATTCCTTGATCTTGGGATCTTAAATATTGAGGATATTTTTATGGGATAGAGGTTCTTCTCAAATTTCATCTCACCCTCCTTCCTTGGTATGATTCGGCTCCTTTATCCACCTTTTACTCACCTAGATCCATTATTCTTTCCTAGTGGAGTCGTCAATTTCTGTGCTAGATAATTCTTCCTACGGATAGTTAAAGCCTCTCATATATTAAACTAATTCTAAATGTTCAATCTACGAAAGAAACAAAAAAATGGAACCCTAAACTCCTAGATTGAGTATGCACAAGCATTCAAACATGAAAGAGAAGGGGAAGAGATAGAGGATTTGCCTCTTACCTGAGAGTAGTTCCAGTTCCAGTTCTAAGCTTGATGTCCAAAGCTCTTGAACCTGCAATCATAAAATGGAAACCAACCTTGCAAACACAAGTGCATTAATAGGATCTAATATATCATATCAAATATAAATAAAAGAGACATGACATGGGAGAATAGGCCAAGTTATTATTAAGAAAGATGAAAGTAACCATACAAAGTTCTATACCTTGATGTCCAAAGAAACAACATCTCCTTCCAAGATATCCTTTACTACCTCTTTAAAACTCCTAAGATGATAAGTTTGATGCCTCCAAAATTTCTGCCCTTTGCCTCATGGGTCGATTTATTCTTATAGGATTTGGGAGGTCGACCACTAGGAGATAATAATGGATCTACGTGAGTAAAAGGTGGATCAAGGAGTTGAATCAACCAAGGAAGAAGGGTGAGATGATATTCGAGAAGAACCTCTATCCCATAAAATCTCATCAAGATTCAAGATCCCAAGATCAAGGAATAAAGTTTTTGAGGGATTTCCGTGCCCTCAAGGTTGAGCATAGCATGAAAAAGATGTAATTTTCGCGCCCCTACAGGCATGTAGAGCGCGAAAATGTTGTATTTTCGCACCTTGCACCACTAGAAGGGCATGAAAATATGGGCAAAGTGGGATTGGTGAGGTGGCATTCGACCATCAAGGGTTGGATTTGTCTCCAAGTAAGACTAGGGAGGGGACCAACATGGTGAAGATGAATCTCAACACTTCTTAGGAGGTACGACCATTACGTTCTTCATGGTGGTATGACACGAAGATTCGAAATGATGCTCGGAGCTTATAATTTGAGGTATAACACCCTCACAATGGGAACACTATTTGCATTTGGATGATTTTTCCTATAACAATGGATACCAAACCTCTACTAAAATGTTTCGTTTTGATTTTTTATATGGCAGAAAATGTAGAACATCGGTCACATGGGATGACCCAGTGGACAGATTGATGCTACGACTAGATCTACTAAGAGATTTGGAAAAATTAGTAGACAAAGTTAAACATAATTTGAAAGAATCCCAATATCGACAAAAAATTATGCAGATAAGTTTTGCAAGGATAAATAGTATCAGGTGGGTGATCATGTATACTTGAAGGTCAAAGCAAAATGAAGCAATCTCTATTTTGGAAAGTGTAGCAAATTGGCCACAAAATACTGTGGACCTTTTGAAATCCTAGCAAGGATAGGACATATTGCTTGTCAGTTGTCCCTACCAGCTCATGTTAATGTCCACAATGTATTTGATGCATCTCTTTTAAATAAATATATCTATGATCCCAAACACATTATTGACTGGAACTTATTGCAGGTAGAACCATAGGGAGAATTCATTGCATAACCACAATGTATACTGGATTGGAGGGACACACGACTAAGGAAAATAAATATCACCCAGGTGAAGGTGCAATGGAAGCACTATGGACCTAAAGAAGCTACTTGGGAAAAGGAGGAGGCTATGAGAGAATCCTATCATTTCCCGTTTTGAAATAATAACACCGAGATGGTGTTGCTTTAAGGGGGGTGGGATGTAACATCCTAAAATTTTACCCCTATGTAAATAAGTCAAAAATACTTGGTTATAATTATTTTTTAATACTTGGACCTATGTATTATTCGAGGCTTCATGGACAAATAACACTGTATGTGATTAAAGCGATGGTTTATTTTTAAAATGTTCTACCTACTTGCTATGGGACAACTTGTTGAAAAGAGAGACCAAGCTTACTTGGGAATTATGACTTGACTGAGTAATTAAATTTGAATAAGGGAATTATAAATAAGATGAGAAGAATAATAATTATGAATTTCAAGAAATGTGAGGAAATTAAAAATAAACCCTAACTACTCCTCTAAACCAATAAGGCTAAAAAGGAAAAGAAAGAAAGGGGAAGGTTGCTCTCACTTCTTTCCCCTCAAGATTTTCTAACGCTGCTAACTTTTCCTGGAGGACAAAAGAGAGAGAAAATCCATTAAGTAAAATGGGTAAAGAAGTTAAGAATGAAAAGTAGATAAGGGAGATTGAGTGCTCAATGTATTTGGTCCAAGTTTATGAGATTTCGAGTGTGAACTCCTTAAAGGAAAAATAAAAGTTCTACAGGAACCAAAGACTGATTAAAGATATCCCATTGGAAAGTCTACTTAAGAAATAATTCATATCAAACATCGCAAGGTCTTAGTTTTCTAGTAAGCTTGGTCTGGCTTGGGGATGATCTCTGCAAAAGTTGAGAAGTTATGAACTGATGCTGAAATATATGGCAGGGTGGAACGGGATTGTTCCATAGAAAGTTGGAAGAAAATACAGGTAAGTTATTTATGTTTTCTATTATTTATTTCAGCTTCATTATTACTATTCAAATACAATGTATACTTTTTTAAATTGGTTGGTTAAGCTATGGTTTAGAATAATCTATTATCATTCTTTCTATTTGAGTTATATTTGATAATTTATTTTATAGAGTTTATATTTTATTATTCTTTATATTTAAAAGTGAAGGGATAACTTTATATTGAATTGATGGCTTTACACAGAACTATTAAATAGTTCTTTAATTCCAAGAAAGTATTTATGATTTGAACGTTATGATATTTACATAAGTAAGTAGCTATTTATTTATTAATAGTTAGGTATAATATTAATTATGATATTTACATAAGTAAGTAGCTATTTATTTATTAATAATTAGGTATGATATTAATATTATTTTTTTATGATATTTGTGTGTATGTTCTCCTTGACAATTTATTTATACTGCAATTACATGTAGCAATAATTAAATGTTTCTATTTAAATTCATGCATTTTGTTATAGCAGAACTAAGCCCAGTAGGCTTGTTATTATTTATAGAATATTAAGAATAGTAATAAATACATAAGGAGAAAACTCATGTACAATATCCCTTACAACGATAAGGAAAGGGCATAGCCCTTCACTAGTCACAAATTCATATGTGCATGGTAGGCTAGAAATATCAAGTAATATTTGATGTAAATATTATATACAATATAGCGAATCAAACTATAGACTAGTAATTCCAAACAAGAGCCATATCAATATTATATAAACAATTTATTTGCAAGAATCGAAACTTGAAAAATAACTTATGTTTTAAATAAATAAAATTATATATACAGAGAAGGAATTTAATCGATCCCATACAAAGGAACTATTGAAATCGATAGAGGCCATAGGATACTATAAATAAGACATACAATCTATTTGTTTAGACAACACGATAAGGCTGAGCCCAAGAGGAGTAAGCATAACAAACACCACATATAAATATTCAATACAGAGCATCTGCGTATACAGTATAGTGAACACTATTGTATAAATGTGAATTTCAAACAAGAGTTTAACATGAACCTGAAGGGTTCACGATACATCCAACAGGAACATAAACATGGGCGTTAAAGAAAAGACCAGGAATTGATCAATACAACGGAGTCATTGATTTGAAATCGCATGCAGAGGCAAAGTATCTATTTAAACTCATTTTGCATGAACATAACATTTAAATGCATAATGCGAGCTATCCTATGAAGGATGGATTTTCTCAACAAGTTTAAGACGATCTTTCAAGCTCGATAAATACATATCATTCACAAAATCATTTATATCAAATTCAATAGTAAAGATTTGAAAGAGCACGACAACTCTATTTTGAAATACAGCCAAAATGAATTGGCTTATTTAACTCATGCTGAGATAATTAAAATTTAGGGTCAAACCCTAATAATATTATATATAAAAAAAAGAGAACCAAACTTAGGCGGAATCAACAGAAAGCTATAGGGACTACTTTCCAGAGGGATGGCGATGGCACCTAGGGTTTCTAGCTCCGTGCGGCTGTGGGAGACTGTACTCGGAGCCCCGTTCTATATTCTGTGAGCACAGGATGACTAGGAGTCAAGCTAGTTCTGTTTTGAACTAGCCTAGTACCTACCTAGTATAAAAAAAGAGGGAAGTTGGTCATGTGCTGTTCCTTGGTACTTCTGTTACGATTTCTCTGCCATACTGGGGAGCTACTGCTACGATTCTCTGTCTTTCTAGAGTCCGACCTATTGCTTGGGGTTTAGCGGTTTGCTATTTGACGGACTAGGCCGGTCGGCTTGATATGTACTTGCACTGTTTACGGTCTCTCAGGACACGAGGCTGTTGGGTTACGATTCTTACCGACTCTCCCTTGTTCCGGGGTACTTACCGGCTATTATTGGTTTATACCCTCAGATGTTGGTAGTTGCCGGTTTCCGGTGACAGGGTTTGATGGGACACCGGCATAGAAAGGTAGGTTTTTACCTGCAAAACTTCGAAACTCCTCTTCCTTTCTCTTCGGAACTTTCTGGAAGGGCCTCGGAAGCGGCAGCGGGTTGTGAGATTGGGGGTTCGGAGGCTCAACCCTCTGTCCGGCTACAGTCCAAGTGGTCTGATAGATTTGTTGGCCGTAAGGCTAGGCTGCGGAGAGGGAACAAATCTCTGAAAGTTCGGGAAGGGTTGATTCGCCATGAAATCCCCTTGGAGACCAACCTAGAACGTATTGAAATGCTCAGCAACCGTGCCATTGTGGGTCGACTTGAGTTCACCGGGGGTGAGCAGAAGGACCTGGTTGAGTGGGTACGCAAGACTTGGTTACCCATTATCGGTGATATGCCTCTGGTCCTGCAACTTATTAATGGTTGGCTGATGTTTATATTTTCTAGCATTGCACATGTTGGGGTTATTTTGCAGCGGTTCTGGAGCTTCAAAGAAGGCTCCCTCTGTCTCAAAAAGTGGCATCTTAATTTCGACCCTGTACGTGAAGTCCAGGGCTTTAGACATCTGTGGATGATATTACCCGGCTTTCCGATTGAACTATGGTCAGAAAATGTGCTTATGGGTATTGCCAACTTCGTCGGCAGGTTTGTACGCCTTGACTCATCTCTCCACAGCTTCGACAGGAGGTCGGCTCGAGTTATGGTGGAGTTCGAAATGTCCAAGGGGCTACCGGAGGAAGTGGAACTCGTCTGGGGGGACAGGTGCTGGAGGCAACGCCTCGACTATTTTCGTGTTCCCTTTCGGTGTCACTTTTGTCTTAAGCCGGGACATATCCAGGCGAAATGCCCTGAAGCTCGATTCCAGGCACATTGGTGGCGCTCTTCTGACAACTCGACGAGAACTTCTTCGAGCTCGGATGGTACCCCTATTGCAGACACTTTGCCCCCGGGTAAGTCCTCTCTCCATATTGGCTCCCCTATTCCATATATTCCTGAAGAAGACCTCATATTGGCACAAGCGGCTGAGGTTATACTTGATAAAAAATTAGCTGCTGGGGATACATTGATTGGTTCGGGATCTGAGGGGGTTCTGTCACCAAACCCTAACACTTCGTCTGATAAACCTAGTCTTCATCGAGGGTTATTCGGACTATCGAAAAAATCTCCTATTGACTCTGTTAGCTCTCCTTATCCATGCCAGGATCGTTGGTAGGTCTCTGTCTTGGGTCATGGGGTTTCGGGGGACACTACCTGTTGGGAGTCGACCATTCCTACCTGTCACTCGGGGGTTACTGTTACACACAGAAGACCCATTGATCCCTCCCTTGGTCTTCCGGACCCGACCTTGCCTCTTCCTCCTGCTACTGTTACTTTGAATGAGACTGGTAGCACCTCACATAGTGTCTTTACCCCGCTGCAAATATACTCAAAGAACCCTTCGGCAAACCCGAGAGTGTCGTCTGCTAATACTGCTAAGTTTCAAAATGTTACTATTAGAAGGGTAAAGAACTCTGCCAGGAAGATTAAGCCCCCTGAGGAAGTGGGAACTGGTTACGACCCTTTGTCGGAGCGATTAAATAATATTGATTCCTTGCAAAACTGTCGGACTTATGGTTCTATGGAGATTAGGGAAGGTTCGGATGATTTGTGGGTTTCTGCTGGGGGCCTTGGAGCAATTACCCCCCGTGACATTGTCCCCTGATGTCCATCTGTTCTCTTAACATTCGAGGGTTGGGGAGAGCTTCCAGGGGAAGGGCTCTGTCCAATCTTATTACTACTTCCCAGCCTAGTATTCTTTTACTTCAAGAAACCATGTGTGAGGACTTTGCTGCTATCACCAAACTGACTGGGATGCTTCCTGGATGGGAGATCTCTGCTGTTAGCTCCTGCGGCTTGGCTGGGGGTCTGGTTGTGGCGTGGGACCCTCGGGTCTATTGTCTCAACCCCTTTCGGACCTCCTGGGGCATTCTTTTGGAGGGTTACTGTAAAGCTTCTGAGCTGCATTTCACTTTGCTAAACTGTTATGCCACATACAAAAATAGGGAAGCCTTTTGGTTGGGCCTTCAATCCTCTGGCATTTTTGATAAACACAACTTTATTTTGGCAGGGGACCTTAATTTTACCCGACTGTTGCAGGAAGTGTGGGGCTCCAAGGCTAGATTGGATGACTTGGCATTATTTTTCTCAGACTTCCTCATCAACAATGGTCTTATTGATGTCTACACTGGAACACTCGTCCCTACTTGGTTCAATGGCAGAGTGGGGGATGAGGGCATACACAAATGTTTGGATAAGTTCCTTGTTAAGGAATCTCTATTGGAGAACTGTAGTAGGTATCGGTCCTGGGTTGGCAAGAGCAAAATATCGGACCATTGGCCTATATTCCTACAATTAGAAGGGGATTTTCTGTCATCACATTTCCCTTTCAAATTTGATAGCTCTTGGCTATCAAACGAGGATTTTGATCGTCTAGTCAGGCATGTTTGGACTAGTATTGGTATTGATTCTAATCTGAATCCAGTTGACCTTTTCTGTCTCAAATTAAAGCGGTTGAAGGTTGAAGCATCCTGCTGGATACATAAGAAGAAACAGTCGGATAAGCAGCTGCTGACAGAGGTGGAATCCGAACTGCAATATCTATATCTTCGGAATCTTGAGTCTCCTCTCATGGGTTCGGATCTGGATAGGCTTAAACATTTGGAATCTGAGAAGGAAAGGATCTACCTGATGGAGGAGAAGGAATGGAGATTAAAAAGTAGGGCATTGTGGGTGAAGGCTGGAGATAAAAATTCCCGATTTTTCCACAGGTTTGCCTCTGCTAGAAAGAACAATAACTCTATTTGGAAAAGTATGGATGTCGATGGGACTGTATATGCGGGAATTGGTGATTTGCAGACACATGCTCATAAACATTTCTCACATATTTACACTGATGATAAACAGTGTGATTTGACCTCACAACTACAAGTGGCTCGGCTCTTCCCTCGTTTCTTTGACCAAGACGAAGCTGATATGCTTTGTTCAGCTGTAACACTGGCGGAAGTGGAGTGTACCCTAAAAAATTTTGCTAGGGAAAAAATCCCAGGCCCGGATGGCTGGACAGTGGAACTCTTTCTGCATTTTTTGGATATCATGGGGGAGGACATTGTTAAGATGGTAGATTACACGAGAATCCATGGGTACCTTTCAGGTGCCTTAAACTCTACCTTCTTAACACTTATTCCTAAGGTGAATGACCTGGAGACCTTTGCTGATTTCAGACCCATTGCCTTGTGTAATTTGGCATATAAAATTGTATCCAAGATTATTGCTAGCAGGCTAAAACCTGTCTTTTCGAAGTTCATCACTCCGGAATAGTTTGGCTTCCTTCAGAATCGGCAAATACATGACACTGTTGGTATTGTTCAAGAACTGTTACACACCATCAAATCTAGAAAGCGCAGCGCAATACTTCTAAAACGTGATCTGGAAAAGGCCTTCGATCGTGTTAACTGGGATTTTTTGAGGTTGCTGCTTATACAAATCGGGGTGCCAGCACAAGCTATTAGATGGATTATGGCGTGCGTTGACACTATGAATATCTCTGTTCTCATCAATGGCTCACCAACGTCCTTCTTTAGCTGCTCCAGGGGGATTCGTCAGGGTTGCTCGATGTCACCTATGTTATTCATTCTTGTAATGGATGGATTCAGCCGGTTAATAAAGCAAACTCGAGAGCAGGGTAAGTTTCATGGCATAAAAATCTCCTCTGATCTTTGTTTAACACATGCTCTCTTCGTCGATGACGTTCTTATTGCTAGTTTAGCATCGCTGGAGGATTGGACTTCTCTACAGAACATTATAGAAATCTTCTGTAGAGCCTCGGGTATGAAGGTGAGTTTGAGGAAGTCCCATCTTTATCATTATATGGTGGATGAGCTTTGTTTATCTGGCATACGGTCGGTTGCCCCATACCATTGCTATAAGGTCATTGATGGATTCACATATTTGGGCTTCCTTTTGAAGCCCAACGGATACCTGGTCAAGGACTGGGAGTGGTTGGTTAAGCGCTTTGAAGCTTGTATTACACACTGGACATACCGCCTTCTCTCTATCGGAGGTAAGTTAACATTGGCTAAATCTGTCTTAATGGGGATGCCCGTCTATTGGTTCTCACTACTTACAGTCCCTCGATCTATTATCAACAAATTCAGAAGACTTATTTACAATTTTATTTGGTCGGGTGGTCTCAATAGGCCTGCATTATCTATGGTTAGTTGGACTAGACTGTCTCTGCCACACTCTTCTGGTGGCTGGGGATTGAAAGATATCTCGATATTTAACGATGCCTTGAAATTAAAGAGTCTTTGGCGGGCCATCTTTGGAGGTTCTTTGTGGTCCATGGTAATTCACCAGAAATATATTAAGATTAATATTTCTCACTGGCTTCGGCAGACTTGCAAAAAAGTGAGAGGTGTCTCACCCATCTGGAGAGGCTTCATGAGGGTTTATTGTTGGTTGGCACACAAACTATGTTGGAGGGTGGGTACTGGCTTGGAGGTTGCCATCGGGGTTGACCCGATACTTGGCTTACTTGGGGATTATACGCTCTCGGATGATCTTCTGGCACACCTGCGAGCTGCTGGTTTGTACACTCTCAATATCATCGTTAAAAATGATAGATCTGAGTATTGGCTCAATGCCGCGGATCTTAACTTAGCTCCACCATTGTGTGATGAATGGGATGCTTATATACACGACCTGAATGCTGCAGGTATTCGGACCTCTGATGTGGATGATTCGGTGGTATGGGCCGGCAATTTGGCTACAGGTAACATTACTGCACAGACAGCATATGATTGCATGATCCGTAGTCGATGCATCTTCCCCAATCATTGGTGGTACTCGAAGGTTTGGCAATGGAACCTGCCACTGAAAATTAAATGTTTTTGCTGGCTCCTTTTGATGAATAGATTAAAGACCTGGGATAACTTATTACTGTTTGGCTGGGCCGGGCCCAATCGATGCGTTCTTTGTAAGACACATTCAGAAACAGCTGCGGATCTTTTCATAGACTGTCCATTTACTGTTTCTATCATGGAAAAGTTTTATCATTGCTTTGCCATTAAGCATTATTGGAAGGGGCACTCGGTTGAATCATGTTTAAAAGAATGGATACATAAGTGTAAGACCTTTGCCACACTGCCAATTTTCATGTGTTGGGCGGTGTGGTCTATGAGAAACCAGGCTATCTTTGAGAATCTGCAACCGGATATCATTTGTGTGCACAGGACCATTCTCTCACAGTTCTTGTTATTTCAACCATCTGTGGAGGCTCCTACCCGGAGACCTATTGGAGACTTTCAGTTTAACTTTCGAGACCCTGTCCTATTTTTTGATGGGGCTGCTTGCCATGGAAATTGTGGAGCAAGAGGGGTGATATATATTAATCAACAACATCTGTTTTTATTGCGCCTGAAATGTGGCAAGGGATCGAATATGAAAGTTGAATTGATGGCATTATGGTGCGTGGTTAAGGTAGCTCACATCATTGGACTTCCGAGACTCCAAATCTTCGGTGACTCGCGAGTCACCATCAAATGGGCCCGGGGTGAATATGACATCAATGTTCTTGAACTTGAAGGCTGGTGCAGAAGGATCAAGGAGGAACTTCAGTCATTCTGCTCATACTCATTGAAACATATCTACCGAGAGCATAATATGTTGGCTGATAGGAAATCAAAGTTGGCGCTGGATGGGATCGAGGACTGTGTGCTTTGGGAGGAATGCTGGGACCTATCCGTGATAAACGCTGGCTCTTTTAATATCATGATCTGACTTCCTATGCTCTAAGCTTTGATACTTTTGGCCGGATGTTTGACTATATTGTCAGTCTTTTGTTTACACTCTTGTGAGACTATCTGGTCTTCTGCTTTTTTGGGCATATTGGATACTTTAGAACTGTTTGTAACTCTCTATACTGTTTGGGTTTACTCTTGGACCCTGTCTATGTGGGAGATTAATCTGTACTATTTGATTCAGCTTATTGAATATCAATAGTATGCTTTTTTTCGCGGAAAAAAAAAACAGAAACCTATAGGGTTTAACCTGTGCTATTACATAAGAATATTTATACATAATTATGGCCACAAGAGTATGTAAACAAATGATTATAAAGGGGAGAAGGCCATTTACAAACATAGAACCAAATGGGTCTTGTTTATTATTCGTCCAAGTCAAAAGGAAACAACCAGTATCATAACAAGAAACAAAAACATGGATAAGACATTTCAAGATTAGCTCAACAACATTATTAAAACAAATATAATAACATTGCTCACATAAATCCAAAATTCGGATGGCTATGGCAGTCCCATGTCTTTATTATTCAGGAATGATAATCTCAGGCTATGTAAAATCCTTACATACGTAAGTATTTGCTTCAAAACCTTGAAGAAAAAATATATATCAAGTCTACGCCTCAAGACTGAGGTCTTGTAGGCTCACAAGAGATAACCCTTTGAGACCAAATAGAAACCCTATCCAAACTCTTTCATGGGATGAATATTCCTACGAAACGCTTCCATGGAGCAACGAGCCGAGGAAGGGGAGATTATCGGGGTCAAACGCCATTTTCTTTCCTTAGGTAAGAACACCCCTCGAACAAATAAGTAAGATTCACCTAAAATAGCAAAGCGAAATCGTATTATCATTTGGCTTATACAAATAATAATGTTAAACAAAAAAAATAACAAGACAGAGTTAAACGATACATACATTGCCTTGTACCGGAAACATTGAAACAACCACAATGTTGATGACTTGATTGTAGATCCAACAACTAAACCCCAAAGAAATAGAAACGTTAACAGGGATAATGTGCTTGAACCTGTCTCACAAACATTAAAAATTGAGCTATATCTAGAGCATGGAAACCAGAAGAAAGAACCGAAACTCCGCTATGTTTGCGTAGAGCAGAGCCGAACCAAAGAACAAGACCAAATGAGTCTTTGAGTCTCTTCCTACCAATGTAAACCCTCGTTCACATCAAAATAAGAAACAAGTACATGGTATTAAAGGAACTAGCCCAGGTGGAGCTTCTATGCATGTTCATTACGCGTCATATGTCTACGAGTTAGATGGATAGTAATAAATGCCAATGATTAAGTCTAAGTTCGAGTCACCACCCTGAGAGTGTATGGTTATTACTTTATAGGACAACTTCCTTACGATCTGGAATGGGATATCCCTGTTAACAATAAGATGTATTAGCACATGGTGCTAACTACTAATCAAGCAACCCTTCACGTGGCTCTATTGCTTTTAAGAAGATTAAATTACCATAACATAAGAATTAATTAAGACAAGCAAGATTGAGTTAAAAACAATAATGCAATCAACGTGGAAATGGTAGGGATAATAAATAAATAAAATATGCATAGAGCTCAATTAAATCCCTATGATTGTGAGGTAACTTAATGGACCACTAACATGCTTATAACAAGTTATACAACTTGACGAGAACCTGACATTGTTCTCGTTTTTTGGGGGGTCAATTTTAGTAGTTGTTTTTACCTCTGTTTCAAAAAGTGAGGATACTGGTAGCACCATTTTTCATTTTGAGCCTTTTTTTTGTGATTTTGAAACTTCTTGGTCATAAGAAAACTATAACTTTTATTTACAAGGGCCATTTTCCTAACTTTACAAAAAAATATACATTTAATAGCTAGTTATAGTAAAAAAAAACACACATTTTTTAATTTTGTAAGATTTAGAAGCTAGTTAGAATGAAAAATATATGCATTTTCAAATCTTTTTCATTAAACTTTTATCTTAAAGAAGTTATTTTTTGGGCAAAATTCTAAACAAAATAAGAAAAAAAAGACATTTAAAACCATTTTTCAATGTATTTTCTGTTATTTGATGCATACAAATGGTACTCTTTAACATTATTTTCCATAAAGTGATGATTCACATAAACTCAACAAAACGTATACCATATATTTCTAAATAGCATATTAAAACCATAACAGTTATTCTCAAAATAAGATCTTTAATTCAAAACATGACAAAAATATCTTATCAAAAATTTGTCAACTTTGACATTTTCCTCAACGATATGAAACTAATCAACAATATCATGCATCCCAAAATCTTCATTGAAATTGACATTTTCTGCTGGTTGGCTCTCTTCCTGGACCTCAATGTGTTCTTCCATTGGGTCCTCTACTTCTAAAAAATTCCCAAAGTGATCTTTTTTTAACATCCATTTTAAAGGAGGCAGAGGCTCTTTTGACATCTTTTCCACAAGTGACTCACTAAATTATCCTTTCTTCAAACCAACTTCCTGCATTTTATCTGGAAGAACTTTCATAGCATTAATTATTTACTTGATATAATTGCACTATAGTAGATCATTCTCAATGGATATGCAATTTCTTCCATTTTTTAACGAACATGCTATTGTTGTACCTAATCACCACATACAAAACAAAAAAGTTAAATAACATAATGAAACATAAATTTAAAAAATATATATTACTAAATTTAGATTACGACACTAGTTTCATATGTAATAGCAGAAATATTACCTGATCCCGAGAACAAATCTAAAACCCAATCTCCTTCTTTTGAAAAATTATCTATGAGATAATTAATCAATGTGTGTGGCTTCTGGTAGATGTTTACAGTCTCTCTTTTCAAATCTCTTTCTTCATATGTCAACTTGTTAACCATGACATTATAAAACAATATTTGACTATATTTTCCTTCTGACTCTTTACATTGAAAGAGTTTCATAGGTCTCATCTTTTGTCCAACATGCAAGATGTATATTTTCAGTCTCACTCATAAATGGATAAGTGCTGAGCTACGAATGTTAGGCTTATGCCTGTAACAGAAATATATAAGAATCTAATTAACTTATAGAAAAATATTTTTGGTTTCTAAATTCAAATGTTTAATAATATACTACAAATATCTTACCAATACAGTTGTTTCCTTGATTTTGCTTTATCCTTGAAGGTTGTTAGCACTGCTCCTCCTTGTACATCTGAATGAAAAACAAGAAATCTCCATAGGGGTGATGTTGTGACGTCAAGAAATCCTGAAACCGCTTTATTGAATGACTGGTATGTATAAGGCTCACAATCATAAGTAATGTTTTTGATATTGTATCCATGGGATATATCTGCAATAACTAGGAAGTACTCCTTTTTGGGAAAAAGATTTGCAATGTTTGCACAATCACCCAAAATCACTTTATATTGCACAGTGTCGAGCCCATTCCAAACGTGATGATCAAGGGTGTCATCAAGTTCAACATTTGCAAGATGTTGTCTTATTTGTCGTTCTATTTTGGCTTTTTTAATATGAATTTTGAAATAGTTTGGTATTGTATTATTCTTTGACATATTTGAAAAAAAAATTATATCTATAAGTAATAAAATAGAAATGAATTCACTTATAAATAAATAAAATAGAAAATATCATAAATCATCATTACCTTTTTGTATGCAACAAAAAGATATTTTAAGTTTTCCATGGAGCTTAAATCTGGATAGTTGCATCTGACATCATCCCATCTCTTCTCACCCAACATTATAACCATATCCTCTTTTATTTTCATGTAAACCTTATGACTACATGATGTAAAAGTAAATGGATTTTACAATGAGATATAATAATAACACAATGCCTATTTAATAAAAAATCTTAAACTCAAAAAATAAACTTAAAAAAATAAAAAACAACTTATAAACTTACTTTTCAAATTTATTGCACATTTCCTCCATGGATAATTCACCTAACTTTACACGTGACAATATTGTAGATATAAGTGTTTCATCCTTCACACCTTGCAATGATCTCCATGGTGTTATAGTCATATCTTCTAGCAAGTTCTTAACATCAGGGCCTCCTTGAATATTGCTCCATGCAACTGCTTTATTTTTTTTTACCTTTTGATTTTTTACGCCAATATTATCCCACATGATAAATATGTCATCAATAAAATCCGATATGGGGCTCATTCTAAATGCCAACTGAAAATAGTTATCTACAGCTCTGAATGCATCACTTCCTTTCAAACCTTTCTGTTTCACATTGTCCTCTTTAACAGGGAAACATATTTCCATACAACATTGTTTCCAGAAATATGCATCAAATTTCAATCTATCCCCACCACACATGTGTTCAAATTCATTGTGGATAAATCTAAACCTTTGAAATAATTTCATGGAAATCCTATAGTCACTATCTGTGTTGTGATATCATGCCAATATTTTTGCTTCCACATCTGTTAAACCAATGTAAATGATGCATTTCACTATTTGAAAAATAGGGTTTTTGGGAAACTCTTGCATCAATTCTCTTCTAGCCTTCGCAGAATTATTTCCCCCCAAAACATAAAAGTTGTAATCAAAACATATTGATTCTTCAAATGAATCTCTAACAGGAACATATTTTTGGTCAACAAGAACTAGGTAGTCAACCACATGTGCATAGGGATTTTTCCTCATCAATGCTTTCAAGTTATGAACATGCAACCGATTTGGTTTCCTAATTTGATACTTCTCTTGGCCTTCTGTGTGTTTATAAAGTTGCTTCACATTTAAATCAAATGCATGCCCATTGTGAACCAACTTATCCCTCCGCAAACTATCTCTAATAGCATTTTGTGTTGTCTTAACAAGACCATCATCTAGATCACCACCTGGAGTGATTATTTCCAAACCGTCCCTCGAGTTTTCACTATGATTTTCAACATTGGATTGAACATCTTCTCTCCTCCTTTTATGTCTGGAAATAGTTGTATCTAAAAGAACAAATTATTGATCATGCATGGAAACATCCTCATCCATAGGTCTTTTAGAAGAGTGTCTCTTACTCTTACCAGCAGAAATAACATCGTCATCACCAACAATTCACCGATCATGTTCATTTGGGCAAGATATCATTTTGAATGTAACCTTCCTAGGTACTTCATTTGATTGTTGGATGCCTTTTCTTTTCTGTGCTTGTACTTATTCAGGAACATTTTGCACTTGCTTTTGCTTTGATGTTTCTCCCTTCTTTGATGCTTCTCCCTTATGAATAGGGGCATTAATGACATCCATCATATTTTCTTTTATATAATAAATTCCATTCATAATATGGGAAAGTGGCATAGCAAAATCTTGCGAAATAAAAACATTATTGTATTAAATTTATTACATGGTCATATAATTCAAAGTATAAGAAATTCAGAAAGATATAAAAATATAGAAACTTACACTCTTGCGCTCAATATCATGCATGACTCCTACACAAAATTCTGTGAAAATTTCCTCGATCTTATAGTTTGAAACCTTCAAAGAATATCAGATCTTAACATAGGTTTTAGCTTTTTTCACTAGTGCATAAACAATGTCTTTACCTGACACCAAACAAATATCTCGCAACAATCCCAATGAGTGATAATCATTTCTAATATATGCAAATGCAACACAATATACGTGAATATTATCTGGGTTTCCTTGATATTTCTCTTTCAAAAACCAAGAATAGTCCAGTCTCTCTTCATCTGGTGCATGTTTCCATTCTCTAGAATTCTCGGCTTTTAAATCATCACTATATACAACTCTATCATGCACAACATTTTCAAATGGATCAACTATTTTTTTCGATGACTTCATCGACGATCTTGCTCCAGAGAGGTTTACAGATAGCTTTCTTGATGCCATTTTGCCTATAGTCAGAAACAAAACAAAACAAAAATAGTATATGTTTAAAAAAAATTATTTTCACTTAAAAACAAATGTTAGCATATAGTTATACAAAGCATTAAAAAATTTTAAATGTAGAGGGGGCTTAAGAATTTTTTTTTTAAATGAATAGCCCTTGGCATATGCTACAGGTGCTCGTAGCATCTGTAGCATAGCCCAAGGGCTATGCATTGGCACACCGAACCTAATGCATATCCATTGGGCTGTGATACGATCTTCCACGTAGCATAGCCTAAGGGATATGCATTTGCGGGACACGCCCAATGCATAGATATTGGGCTATGCTACAGGCACACTCGTAGAATAACCCAAGGGCTATGCATTGGGCGTGCCATTACATAGTCTGTGGGATATGCAATAGCCCATGTCTATATCCATGGTATATTCAAAGGGCACCAATTTGATATCCCACACGCTATGCATTAGGCGCCCAAAGGGTTCTCGGAGGGAGGAGCGGAGCTCCTCCTCCTTGCCAAAGGGGCAGGCTTGACTCGCTCCTTTGGCAGTGGGGAGGAGCTCCTCTCCTTCCCTCGGGCCCCCATAATTTCCAATGGGCGGGCGCTTTGGGAGCCCAAAGGGGGTCCAGGGGAGCGTAGCTCCACCCTAGGCCCCCTTTGGGCATCCACAACGCCCACCCTAGCAGGAGACACAATTCTCAGGAATTGCACCACCCACTTGGGCGGGCACTGTGGGCGCCCAAAGGGGGTCTAGGGGCAGAGCTCCCCCCTCCCCGGGCCCCCTTTGGGAACCCACAACATCTTTCCTAACTGGCGGCGTGGTTCTCAGGAATCGTTCCACCCTCTTGGGCGGGCGTTGTGGGTGCCTAATGGGGGCCATGGGGAGCAGAGTGGCCTCCCTAGCGAGCGGTGTGATTCTCAAAATTGCATCGCCCGCTTGGGAGGGAGCTGTGGGATCTCAAAGGGGGCTCTGGGGAAGAGATTTTCTCCCCCCTTACCCCCTTTGGTCACCCACAGCGCCCACCCATTGGGCGTTGTGGGCACCCAGGGGAGGAGTTGATCTCCTCACCACTGGAAAAAGGGCGGGTTTTTCCAATGCATAGCACGTGGTCTATGCAATTTCCCATGGCTATATCCCTGGGCTATGAAATGGGTCGTCCATAGGGTGCACAATGCCCATTCAAAGGAGCTTGAGGGTAGGATATTAGCTCCTCGACAGTGCGCTCAAAGGGGCATGCCCCAGGGCCATCCTTTGGATGCATGAGCCCTCAGGCCCAAGTAAACAAAAAAAGTACCCAGGTTTTTACCAAGGGCATGCCGAAGCCCAAAGGAAAAAAAAATTACATGAAAACATTAGAAATTTAAAGTATTTAAAAAAACATTTACATTCCAAAAATAATTTAACTAACCTTGACATTGTTTGAAGCTCTTCGATGGTCTTCAAAGCCTTGTGGATTGTTGTTTGTAAATGGTGACTGTAGAAAACCAAACTGCGTTAATATAACATAAAATAAGTTTTTTTTACTGCTTTATGAAAGTGGGATTAAAAAAAATGACAAAAGCACAGAACAAACATTGCCAAAGGAAATATAAAATAGAAAGATTTATTTAAAAAAAATAGAGCTAATCTTCAAAGAACTATTAAATTACTCAAAATTTCAAACATGAAGAATAGAAAACGAAAATTGTTTCTATGGCTAATATTAAGATTAAGATTATTCGTTTTACGAATGCGGGATTAAAAAATGTGTAATTATAAGCTAATGCATTATTTCTAAATTTAGAGAAGAAGGTATTAAATGAAATTTGACTAGTGTTATGACTTTTTGTTTAAAAAGTTAATGTAAATAACTAATATTGTATTAAAAAGTTTGGATAGCATTGTTTACATGTCATTTTATTAGTATTATTACAATTTTTATACGATAAATTAAATTACTTGTAATAGTGTTATGACTATATTTGAAATGTGTGATTTATTTTGTAGGAAAAAATTTGAAGGGAAATTTTCAAGGGAATGCTCGGGAGGGAAAATTTTGGAGGGAAAATTTCATTCTTTTAGCTATAAGATTGTTTGGGGTTGACAGTTGCACCATTGTACTTTTTGGTGAGGAGTGTGAAAAAATTTCATTCTCTTATAATTTTTAGTGAAAAGTCATGGACTTGTCTGAATCAATCTCAATGTCTAAAGATGTACATGGAAATGGTGGAAATTTCCATTTAAGTGGGGATTCCAAAGGAATCGATGATCATTTAACTCCAAGTGAGAATTTTAAAGGAATTAATGATGATGATGATGAGATTCCTCCATGTGGAGATTTTAAATACACTAAGGAAGATGATGAAAATTTTCCTCCAAGTGACGATTTTCAAGGCACCAATGATGATTTTGCTCAAGGAAATGATTCTCAAGTTATCAACGATCATGTAGGTGCTTTCAGGGTTTAAACTTTAAATGTTTAAATGGAATACACTTCCACTTTGTATTGGTCGTGGTTGTGTTATCATCTCATCATGGATCTACGATTGTATCTAGTAGCCATGGCTGTGTTCAGCCGGTCTTTACTACCATGGATCTGCATTGTATTGGTTGGCAGCCATGTTGTGAGTCATATAGGACTGTGTTCTCAAAGTCAGTTGTACTGCAGCAACATCTTCCATCCAAAAAGTCCTTGCCATCCTTCTATCAAATAATTTCACCTGTCTAGTTCTATTAGCTTCATGCTTTGGGGGGCATTCTGTTACACCTAAATCTTGCCACCATAAGACTCAGTGTAAACATCCCTGAAGTTTCCATGACTAGGAATTCAAACATGAGAAGTTACTGACCCCCTTTCCATAGGGTCTAGTTGGGTCGTTGCAGGTTTCTCTCTTGGAACTTGCACCCAACTAGGTTCGTCGCAGGAGGTTTCCTGACCACTTGCGTCAATGGCTCATGTCACGCTTGTTCATCATGCACTGACCCTATCTGTCACTAGTTGTCCTATTGCAACTTGCGCCGATGTCAGTTAATATGGATAAAGGGCTTCTTCGAGCCATTTCTCGAAGGTGTGTGACTTGGATCTCTATCCCTAACCTATAGGGGAGATGGAATTTGGTTCCCTAACCCTTTGGGAGGATCCCTTAGTCCTCTCCCACTATTTCTCAACCTATCCTATCCTCCTAGTACTATATATATGAAGCTCTTCTCCATTCCAAAAGGGAGGAAGGCTATAGCATCCATATGCTAGTGAAATAAAGCTTAGGAGATCATCATCCATCCATTGGAGGCACCCATTTCTCCTTAAAGGAACATGCTTGGCTTGTTGGAGGAAGATTGCAATGTTAGGGCTTGGTTGTGATCCTCACTCTTCTTTGTATTCCCACATTTGATACAGTAATACAAAACTCTTTCCATAAATGTCTTTATGTTCATTTGATATTTATAGTTTACTTCCTTAACTGTTTACTTAGATCGATTATTGTGTAGATGTGTTATTACTCCTTGTTCATCTCTTGCATGTTCTGACACGTCTTGCAGCTTTGGATATGATGACTATGAATCTTGGAGCGACGAGGGAGAAAGAGATCTACAGATCTGAAAGGTAAGATGTTCATGTCTCTTAATCTCTAATTCGATCTAGGAAGGTAGATTTGTATTATGTCTGATTTGTTCTAGATTCACATTGAACTAGGGAGATCATGCCTTAAGTCTGCTTTCGGTAGATTGTCCGATAACACTGATCAAGTAACATCAAGCGATGTTAATGACAGCCGTGCAGGTAATGGTTATTTGTGCTTAAGTGCATGAATGTTGAAAGAGGTTTTGGTAAGATCCTTCAACTATGTTGATTTGGTTTGCATGCAGTATCAAGTGCCTGAATGTGAATGTTAACCTACCGAGTATGGTGAGGTGTGGGTAAGTGAAGGAAAGGATCCTTACACTCTATAATTGCTTAGAAATATCAATGCATTCATATGAAATTATATCATGCCATTTGTGTATATTGGTTGTGAGTTTAACAACCAAAGCAAGTAAGGACTTATAGTCATGTTGTGGTAGTGCATGCCCTATGAGACAATCATGGTAAAATGAATGATATGACATTGTGGTATTCATGAATCCATGCAAGAAAGAATTGAGTGAGTGCACATTAAAATATTATGTAAATGTTGTGAATGTGCATGCATATGTGTGAGTGCACATGTTGAGATGCATTGTGTGAATGCATGGTTGAGATATATATGTTTCAATGCAGTTAGATAATCGATGAAATGATGAACTATTGTTAATCCTGAGACCATTTCATGAGCTTCTATGAATGCAGGAGAAAGATTGCATGAAGAAGGTAGACATGTTGATGGGCTACCAGAGTGCTCTGTTGGAAGGACAGAGTTGCATAAAAGGAATATGGATGTGACGTAAGGAATATTATATTTTTTATTTAAATTGCACGAATAATGCGACTGTGTCTTGCAATTTTATTATGATAATGATGCCTATACAGATATATATATTTCATTGCATTTCAAATGTTAGCAGCTAAAATTGTTTGAATTATTGAGCGTTACAATTAAGAGATCACTTCAGTGACTGTTGTAGCAATGAAAATATTATATGCATAGATACTCACAATGTGTTTGGCTGATTGAAGTTCAGATTTCAGATAGAAAGGTCTTGCGTATGGCAATGAGGATAAGTCCATAGTAAAGGCCGGGATCTACCATGTGCAGAAGCCAAAGGTTATGAGAATGTTCTCATGGTTGTAACTTATGCATGAAACAAATCTGAAAATTTTCTGGTTTAAGTTTATGAGAATAATCTCATGGTTGCAAATCTAATTTCTGTAGGAAAACAGATTTGAAAATTTTCTAATAATTGCTAATGAATGTTTGGCTTATATAAAATTGTGTCAAGAGGACGTGTTGTAGGTGGATGTTCATGTTATGGCAGAAAGTGTAAAACCATAATGGACAGAGTGATACCACTTACAAGAGCCAAACAATATGAGGATGGCCTCATGGTTGAACAAATCAATTTTTGTAGGAGATGGAATTGTAAATTCATGTTTGAATTTAATTATTAATGCCATTGACTGATTAGGGAAATCATATTTGAATTTGATTGTCAAAATGTTGATGACTGTTTGGTTGTTTGAGGAGTGTGTCAGGAGTACACCTTGCAGGAAGACCATGTGTGATGGCCTGCAGAAGCCAAACTCCATGGGAAGGACCCCATGCTTTGGAAATGGGTTTCAGGTGAAACGCCATAGTATATTTTGATAATATCCCAGCTGAACTGCATGTTGGAAAACCATGTGAGTGAGACAGTAAAATTATTCCAAGAAGGCATGAGTGGATTATGGAATGCGAAAGTATTGGGGTGGAAAACCGAAGGACTGTTGACTCAGAGAAGGGAGCTCCCGTTCTTCGCAAATGAAGAAAAGATACATTTGTAAAATGAATGAGTATTTTGTAACCCTAACTAAGAATATACATGTCTAGTTATTAGATTTAATATGCAGAGCATGTTTTATTATTTCCTTACTAATCCAGACTGCTTGAGTGTGACTAAGGCCTACATGGCTCACATCGGAAAGGGATGCATACCTTTCGGGTGCTGGGTTATGTTAGGGTTGTCAATATTGACTACACCCTAAGGGAATGGACGCATTCCTGGTGTTTCAATACTTAATAGTGACTGTAATGAAATATGGTTACAATTGTAGAGTAGCAATACTGATGAGCTTGCTTATCCTTCTTGTGTTGTCAGCTTATACAAATGCAATTTAGTTTTGCACATTAAGGGGCAATGTGAAGAGAGAGTACTTAAGAGGACTGTATGGGCAGTGGTAACATTTCTACGCTCACACTAAAGGACACTACACTAGTACATGTGACCATTTTTTCCACGCAACTTCGTTGCTACTGCAACACATTTTCGTCTCTATAGAGACGAACAGGACCCCCATTTTTCGTGGCACTAATTTCATCTCTACAGTGACACTTCAAAACGTTCTTTGCTATAGCAACACCTTTTTCGTGGATATAGCGACGGCGTCTCATATTTAAAAAAAATTAAGTCAAGCGATCTTTGTCTCTATAGCAACGAACATTCGTTACTATAGCAATGAAAGTTTGTTGCTATAGAGACGACGTCTCATATTTTAAAAAAATTAAGTCAAGTGATCCTCGTCTCTCTAGCAACGAAAGTTCATTGCTATAGCAATGAAAGTTTGTTGCTATAGAGACGACATCTCATATTAAAAAAAAATTAATTCAAGCTATCCTCGTCTCTCTAGCAACGAAACTTCGTTGCTATAGCGACGGCGATGCCTAACACGGTCCGACGAAAGGCTGTCGCTATAGAGACGACGTCTCATATTTAAAAAAAATACGTTTCGACGAACTTGCTATACTAGCGACGGAAATTTTCGTCGCTAGTATAGCAAGTTCGTCGGAACTTTCTAGTACTTGTTAAGATTTTAGCATCTAAGAGTGTTCAATATATTCCCATAGCCTATTGAGTATTAATTGTGTTCTCTAGTCTCTTTAACCTTTTCTTGGTCATTTGTGGTCATAAATAAAATTATAAAATCTCAAACATCCCTCTAATGGAATGCAAATGCAGTGTAATTTGGATTTGAAACAAGTTTTTTATAGTTGTGAATATAAAAAAAATGTTTCTTACATACTAAAGTTAAAGCATATTTTCTAGTGAATGAATTTTGAAACCTTAGAAATCACCACCTACAATGCAATTGCAATGGCTAAATGATCTTTTTCCCAAAAAGAGGTGTTCATAGAAGATTAAATATGACGTATTTATTATCTATAAGAAATTTAAATTGGAAATACCAATGTTACATGTCAACCACTTATTCATCACATGTCACTTTCCAACAATTAATCTCTATGCTATGCATCAACCAGATCTGATAGTGTTTTGAATACAGATTGTAAAGTTTTCACCAAACAGTAAAAATGAGACCCAAATTATGAAAAGAACTTGCATATAAATGCTCAAAAGTAGTAAAACAAATTAGTCCATTGATAGAGATAGGAGAGTCATGGAAGTCTTAGATCAATGCAATTATTATGTTAGGATTGAGATTAAGATTCCAAATTATTATAGTTCAAAACATAGTATCTTTGGAGGATTATGAAAAAAAATAAGATATCAAAGGTAAAATATAAGTGTACAAAACTTGTAAATGGATAATAGCAATATGATGTCAATTTATTTATGATTCAATATACCCAATAACAAATCGATGCACCAATATATCACTACCAACAACCAAGTAGGAGGTCTTGCGAGACATATTCGCATGAAAGGTCAAATAGTAGTTCATTGTGCAAGAAGAGAAGGCCAAATATGGGTTGTTGTAACAGTATTTTAGAGGGGCTCGATATGTCATATCAAATCACTAATGGTAAGTTATCAAGAGAGTACTTTTTTTTAGTTTTTTGAGGTTATTTTCCAGTATTCAAAACAAACAGAGATATAGTGCCAATCCACTATTATAACCATTAAAATGAAAGGGTCTGATTAGGATTATGATCTCTATCAACAAGAAGAGGACTACAATAAATCCAACATACTTCCATATCCTATAGGTTAGAGAGGCCGAAAAGATCTCTTTAGGACAGTCTTAATGTGAGACAAATATCAATTCACCCTACGATACATATGACTTTTAAATTCCGATTTATGATCATCAAGAGGGTGCAAACAACCAGCAGAATGAGAGAAGCCACATATAATCCAAGTTAGCTAAATTTATTTATCTGAGATGTTGGACAAACTCTACCTTAAAGTTATTTTCATAGGTTACCATGGTTGCAGGCTCAAAAGGTTTGACAATCACAAGGATTTTTTTATATAACGTACAAAACCTATTGGTGAACCCTAGGACAATCCGACCATTGTTCCTCTTTATGTTATTAAAATCAGTAAGTTAATATCCATAATATTTCTTAATGCCACATTTATTTTAAAATTTCTCATGAAACTTCCCCCAAATTCCAATACCTTATGGGACCATTATGCAAATTTTTGAACTATTTTGTTGCCTCTCCTTTTATATACTAAGCAAACATTCTATGAAAAAAACACCATCATCGTCCACATAGAAATCATCAGTGTAGTCTTGGAAGGAATTGAGGTGATATTCTATAGTCAGGCCATTTTCCCATTGAATTGTAGTAAAATCATGAGGTAACCATCGGGAGAATCCCCTACCTGGTTTGCAGGTGGTATGGATAGGGGCTTAAATCTTACTACCAGCAAAGGATTAAGGGGTTTTGGGACAACCATATGGATGTTAGGGTTCTGGATTTGAAATTGAGCAGTACTTCCAACCACATGAGTAGCAGTAGAAAAAAGGAACAACAAAATCAAGTTGCCTACTTGTATATATACTTGGAAAACTCTACCTCTTGTGACACTAGACAAGGTCTGGATATGGTAGTGGATCCATGAACGATCCTTTTGAGTTGCACCTTGTAACAATGGATCAAGAATCCAACTTTTCAAGGAAACTTATTTACCTAGTGGAGCTACACTTAGTGGAGTCACCTTTCTCAACAAATAGGAACTTTCCAACATTTATTCAAGGAAAATATACACCTCTCTATGTGTTAGGGAATACCTCATTCTCCTCAGAAAATCAAACACTCAAGAATACTACACACAAATTTTTCCAATAGCTTGAATCCTCACCAACTAGGAAACCAAATTTATGGTGTATATTAGGATAGAGTACTTGCCACTGGGGATAGCTCTTATGTTGTCTCCCACTTTGTTTCCCTCTCCTACTAGGCTCTCAATGTTATTCTCATCAAAGTGCTAGAGTGCGTCTTAAGTAGCTATTTGTGAATTAAGGAGGTAAATTTTGTGGACTTTATATAATTTACAAATGTTATTTATCATCAAAATGTAAAATTAGTCATAGCATATCTAATGAACAAGTAAATCAATCACAACAGATGAACATAGAAAATATGGTACAAAACTGTGCAAAACATGCAGCAGTGCTCAATATCCCAATAAGGGTGAATGATTACAATATAAACTATCTCAATGACAAAGCAATTCGAATTTCCTAACTAGGTCATTCAAATCCCTGAATGGAGTAGCTTGACTCCAACTAGGAGTCCTCATCATCAATTGGTGGTGGTCATCAATGCACAAGAACCAGTCATCCAGGTGTCAATCTGAGTCTAACTGAGTGTGTCATGTGTAACTGAAGTGTGTAGCACTGATTAAGGGAAGGAGGCTCAATGGGGGTGCATGGGAGGCTAACTGAAGTCAGAACAGGTCATCTAGTCAATCTGGAGGTCCAACGGAAGTGAAACAGTCAGTCGGAAGTGAAACTAGCCTCAAATCAGGGAGAATCGGAGCTAACTGAGTGTAACTGAAGTGGAACTGCAGTGGTAGGTGAACAAGTGCGCCCTTCTCTGGCAGTAGGTGAGAACTAGGCGCCTTTCAGCCTAGGAGGGCTAAAACTCTGAAGTAAGTGGCTCCCGGGTGCTAGAATAAGGTGGCTAAGGTGCTGGAGGAATCAAACTGGTGACTGGGATGCATGCAAAGTGCATGCAAGTGCATGCAAACCCTAATTGCATGCAAGATCCTGAAAAAAGATGATGTGGATATCCGAACACCCCCCCTCAAGCTAGACTATGATGTGCAAAAAATAATGTGGGGCCCTGGTAACTAAGACCAAAGGTCACCCCAATACAATAATCCAAAAAATGTTGAGAATAAACTAAGTGAGGAAAGAGGGAAAACCCAGTGGGAAGAAAGCCCCCCCTCAAGCTAAAGCATAATAATGAATCAATCTGCCTCTACCATGATGGAACTCACCCCCAACAGTGAACGGAGGTAAGAGAACTTCTTCTCAGTGAAGCTCTTGGTGAAGATGTCTGCAATTTGCATATCAGTAGGGCAATATTGCAGAATGATGGTGCGGTCATGCACCAACTGTCGAATGTAATGCATATGAATCTCAATGTGTTTGGTCCTCTGCCGCTGAACTGGATCTGTGGAGATCTTGATAGAACTTTGATTGTCACAAAATAGGACAGTCGAAGTAGTGCCACCAAAACCAAACTCAAAAAGAATACCCTGCAACCAAACTGCCTGAATGCAGGCATTGACTGCCCCTCGATACTCTGCCTTTGCTGAAGAAAGTGCAATGGCTGCTTGCTTTTTGCTGGAACAGCAAATAGCACCATGACCAATCATGAAAACATAACTGGAAGTGGACTTCCGATCAATGCTATCACCTGCCCAATCTGAATCAGTAAAACCAATGAAATCAAGCTCAGAATCTGCAGCATAATGTATGCCAAAATGTCTCGTACCTTGCACATACTGCAAGATCTGCTTGGCTGCTCGCCAATGAAGCTCATGTGGCTGCTGCATATATCTTGACACGGCACTCACGGCATATGAGATATCATGCCTTGAGTGTGTCAAATAAAGTAGTGAACCAATCAACTGTCGATACATACTGCAATCTGCAAGCGGTGTAGAATCTCCCTCCTCAAGACTGATTCCTGAGAGGAATGGGAATGGGGCTGCCTTACATTCAGCCATATTAAACTTCAATAACAGTTCGGAAGCATATTTTTGCTGAGATATAGTGATCCCATCAAAATTTTGAGCTATCTCCAAGCCCAAAAAGTGACTCAGCAAGCCCAAATCGCTCATGTCAAAAGCTAGATTTAAGGCAGATTTTAGCTTGTTTATTGAAGTAAGTGTGCTACCAGTAATGAGAAGATCATCAACATAAATTACAATAACCAACAAATTACCTTTAACTCGCTGAAGATACACATTCAGATCAGATTTGCATCTTTGGAAATTCTGAGAAAGAAGGAAGGAGTCGATCTTTGCGTACCAAGCTCTTGGGGCCTGTTTTAACCCGTACAAAGATTTCTTCAATCTGCAAACCAATGATGGATCTGATGTATAACCCTCTGGTTGCTGCATATATACCTCTTCGGAAAGGTCTCCATGTAAAAATGCACTCTTCACATCCATGTGGTGCACCTCCCAGTGCTTGGATGCGGAAATAGCTAAAACAAGGCGGATGGAATCCATCTTTGCAACCGGTGCAAAAGTCTCAGTGTAGTCCACTCCTTGGAATTGGGAGAAACCTTTTGCCACCAACCTTGCTTTATATTTGCTGATAGTGCCATCAGTAGCAACTTTAGTACGGTAGACCCATTTACCCTTCACTAATTTTCTTCCAGGTGGAAGAGAAACTAGCTCCCATGTGTTGTTCTTTTGAAGAGAACTGTACTCTTCATCCATGGCACTTTTCCATCTCGGATCTCGATGAGCAGAATAGTATGATGTAGGATCTGAACCAGCCATCAAATAAAAAATCTCAGGAAGAAATGGATCAGCAATAGAAAGAGCCATACCTGCTCTTTGAAAGTCTGCTCTTGTTCGTCTCGGATCAGCAGGATTTCCAAGGTTTGAACCAGCAGATTGTAGAGTGTTTTGGGCCCACTTTGGTAACTGAGGGGGATCATAATGGTTGGATTCCGAACCTGATATGTCATGATCATAATATGATGCTACAATATCAAAAATATCAGAACTCATACCGTCATTATCGCTGCACAGATCTTCTTCTGGTGAAGGCGGTGAATCGGCAGTCTTCTCCTCGACTAGTTGCAATTCTTGAAGCGGTTCTTCAAATTGCACACTGTGCTCTATGAATATCTTTCTAGATCTGATATCCATGAGTTTATATGATTTTGATTCTTCCCCATATCCTATCAATATGCACTCGGTACTTTGTGGATCCAAAGCTCGTCTCTTCTCAGAAGGAATTCTAGCCCATGCAGTAGAGCCAAAAACTCTCAAATTTGACACATCCGGTTTGTGACCAAAGAATGCTTCGAAAGGAGTCATACCTTTCACGGATGAATGTGGAACACGGTTCTGTATATATGCAGCAACATTGATTGCTTCAGCCCAAATATTTGCAACCAAACCTTTTGATTCAATCATGCATGTAGCCATCTCTTTCAGTGACCGATTTTTCCTTTCCGCTACACCGTTCTGCTGGGGTGTGTAGGGAACTGTATGTTGGATCTTAATTCCGCTTTGGGCACAAAGTTGCAGCAACTTGGATTTAATATATTCCCCATTATTATCATATCTAAGATATTTGATCTTGCTCTCAGTGGCAGTCTCAACAGAAGCCTTAAAATCCTTGAATTTTCCAAGCACTTCTGACTTGTTTTTGAGAAAGAATACCCATGTAAAGCGGGAAAAATCATCAATAAATGTCAAAACATACCTTGAACCATTTAATGACATATGGGGCAGCGGACCACTTATATCAGAATGGATCAATCCCAAAATAGTAGAAGCTCTGCTAGCTTTGCCGCGGTCGAATCTGTGCTCGGGGTGCTTCCCAATGATGCAACCAATGCATATTCCCTTCGAGGAACGGAGTTGTGGAAGCCCATCTACCATGGATTTATTTGATAGCAGCAGCAAATATTTATAATTAAGATGTCCAAATCTTTCATGCCAAATCCTACTAACCTCATTACCATGTGTGCGAAGAGCAGTGGGCTTTGCAAGCGGAATAAAGTGTGAAAACTCATAGCATTTTGCAGTGTGATTTGCCTTTCCGACTGCAACTAGTCTTCCACTTTTGATATCAGAAATTTCAACTGTATTAGGGCTGAATGTAACTTGCTTCGGTTCACCAGTGTGTGTCATTTGATACACATAAAGAAGATTTGAAGCCAAGGAAGGCACATAGAGAACATTCTGAAAGCTTCCATGATCTACATGAATCGTACCTTTGCCCTTTGAAGAAATTTTTGAGTCATCTCCCAAATGGATGGGGATGGAGCTATTTGGATCGAATGAGGAAAAAGAATCAATATTTGCAGCCATATGATTTGATGCACCCGAATCCATCAAGAGAGTAGTGGGCTTCGAAATCGTTGCCATGAGTGCTTGTCCTCTTTCATGATCGTCATTCCTATCCTTCTTCCTTGCACCGTCGGGAAGAGTTATGTTGTTCTTTTCCAAAAGGAGGGCCATTTGATCTATAGTATTCTTTATACATGAACTTTCAGGATGAAAGCCACGATTGCAATAAGTACATTTAGATTTTTGGTTACCTTCTTTTCCCTTTTGCTTGAACTTCGAACTGGATGGTGCATCCGTTTGTTTGCCTTTGTCTTTTTCCTTGTGAGGCTCGAATTTGGGTTTCTCCTTCTTTTGCTTTCCTTTACCATTCGAGATCTTGGGTCCTTGAACATATAGGGCTGAATCTTTGGAGCTTATGGACCCCATTTGAATCAACTTGTCATGCTCTTTTGTGACGGAATCAATGAAGGCATTCAAGGTAGGCATCTTCCAATTCGGGGTAGTTAGCCGACCGGAATTGAAAGTAGAGACAAATACCGAATAATCTTTCCCAAGCTTGCTTAGAATGGAGAGGATCAATTGTTTATCCTCTTTGATAACTCCATTGTTCTTCAGTTGCAAGTTCATGTTCTTGAATTTTGTGAAGAATTCATTGATGGTCTCGAAATTCTCAGGACTAAGGGCAATCAATTCATTCTCTAATTGAAAATCCCTAAGCTCATCCTGCTTGCCAAATAGTGTCTCAAGTTGCTCCCATATGGCTTTTGGAGTCTTTAATCCACTGAGATGGAAGTGAAGATCTTTGGAGATGGAGAGACAAAGAAGACCATAAGCTTCATCAAGCTTGTTGTAGTGTTTGGTTCTATCTGACAGATTGCTTGGCTCCAATTCAAGACCAATAGTGACTCAGTAGTAACCTTTTGAACGTAATATGATCTCCATATCATATTTCCAATCAAAATAATTGAATGGGGTGAGGATAGGCTTTGAAGAAGAGTATTCCATTGCTAGGAGCGATTCAAACTGATGTAGAAGGAGCTTGCATGCACAGTGTAGCGAATGCAATTGCTGTAGAGGAGCTTGCATGCACAATGTAGCGAATGCAATTGATGGAGACAATAAACCTGCAAATCACAATAAAACAAGAACAATAAGGTCGAACAATCCACCCTTTTAGAGTTGCATCACACCTGGGATTGGAGATCAAACAATGTTGAATGGGTCCAATGTATTAGATCCAGGAATTATGTGGAAACTCAAGCTTCTGGAGTGGTATTGGAATTATTTTCAAGCTTTGCATGCACAGGAGCGAATTCCCTTGAGATATCTCATGCCAAAAATTTTTGCAATTTGAGAAATTCAGTCAAATCTTCTTGTACAAACACCTGTAGAAAAGAGATCTTGTCCCTACAATGGCTTTGATACCATGTAAAATTAGTCACAGCAGATCTAATGAACAAGTAAATCAATCACAATAGATGAACATATAAAATATGGTGCAAAACTGTGCAAAACATGCAGCAGTGCTCAATATCCCAATAAGGGTGAATGATTACAATATAAACTATCTCAATGACTAAGCAATTTGAATTGCCTAAGTAGGTCATTCGAATCACTGAATGGAGTAGCTTGACTCCAACTAGGAGTCCTCATCATCAATCGGTGGTGGTCATCAATGCACAAGAACCAGTCATCCAGGTGTCAATCTGAGTCTAACTGAGTGTGTCATGTGTAACTGAAGTGTGTAGCACTGATTAAGGGAAGGAGGCTCAGTGGGGGCGCATGGGAGGCTAACTGAAGTCAGAACAGGTCATCTAGTCAATCTGGAGGTCCAACAGAAGTGAAACAGTCAGTCGGGAGTGAAACTAGCCTCAAATCAAGGAGAATCGGAGCTAACTGAGTGTAACTGAAGTGGAACTGCAGTGGTAGGTGAACAAGTGCGCCCTTCTCTAGCAGTAGGTGAGAAGTGGGCGCCTTTCAGCCTAGGAGGGCTAAAAATCTGAAGTAAGTGGCTCCCGGGTGCTAGAATAAGGTGGCTAAGGTGCTAGAGGCATCAAACTGGTGACTGGGATGCATGCAAAGTGCATGCAAGTGCATGCAAACCCTAGAATTTGCATGCAAACCCTAATTGCATGCAAGATCCTGAAAAAGATGATGTGGATATCTGAACACAAAAGGCTAGTGCATGGTTTAAGGAGGAATATTTACATAGTTACCAAGGCAAAAATTAACCCTTAGGCATAAACCTACATTATTGTTCATTATTCGATGTGTTAGCAGCTTAGCTATGATTTTTATACAACAGCAAGTATATTCACAGTTTGGCAGCATTCTTTGGTCTCTGGGGCTCATACTTCATTTCCATATTGCATAGGGATTCCCACCTCAAGTTAGCAAGCTCTAACCCAAACTGCAAAAAAATGTACAAGACAGTGTGCATTCTCTAGTTACCTTGGAACCCTTCTAGTTTCAAGTGTTAAAATTCTTACTTGCAAAATTGTAAGAATGATTGAAAAATCCTAATTAGCACGGAGTTATATTTAAGCCCCGAGCTTTGCTAGCTCAAAATAAAAAACACAATCGACATTGGTTTTGAGGAAAAAATATAAGGTCTTAGGTTCTAATGATGCTTGTGTGGCTCAAGGGCCATGTATATATTTCCAAACATTGATATATGCCATCTAGAAGGTATTTTTTCTCATGAGTCTCTTCACCTAGGTCATACATGTAGACATTTTTTCCCATGAGTGACTCAAGTGACTTCCAACCAAATACTTTAACAGAGATGGACAAAACTGGCTAGGCTAGAATCTGGAATACTGCCCACCAAGATGTTGAAAAACCTCAACCAACTCCAGTATACAAGTTAACTAAAGTTGTTGTGGCATAAAAGGTGACCGATCCCCAATGGATTGTCCAATCCTCCATAGGAGCTTTAGCAATAGCATGACTACTAGCTAATTACTCTCCACAGACAACCCTTGGCAATCATAAATCAACAAGATCATTTGGCACAAACATAAAAAGTGCCAACCTGGATGAGCATACCAGTCCATAGCTGAATTTGACACCAACAATCTCAAGAAAGCAAATACCACAGGTACCCTTACTGCTAAAATTGACCACACTACATGCAACATCATGTCTTCTAATATACACCAGTCTTGTGAATGAGAAGAGAAACCCAAAATAAAATACTTGAAAAATATGTAGCAAAGATCATAGTCAAATGCCAAAACATGTTGTAACTACATCAAAGTGGGAACAGACTTTCACAGCATTTATTGGATCTTGCTCATTTGTTAAAACAGGGATGCCATACCTTCCTTCCCCAGTGAAGATTGATTGGTGCCCAAGAAATGGTTGAATGAAAACTTTTCATTGCCAGTACCAACTCTCACACCAGTACAGTCGGCATGTCTTCTGTAGACCTTCAAACAGAATGCATTTCTTGTCCAAAGGAAAATAAATAATCCCAACGTAAGATTTGAGACACTATGGGCTATATTTGAAGAAATTGGCACAAACCCAGCAGATTCCTCATCATTATCATCGCATCTGCAATAATAAACCAATTTATGTTTCAATATAATTACAGAGAAGTATTTTAGACATAAATCTATTTTATGAAAAAAACATATTTTTGAATATAACTCAGTGTAGACAGAAATCTTATCAATGGCAGAAGATAGATTTCTCAATATAGAAGTAATCTACATATAAATCTGGACTATGGAAGAAGATTGTTGAATATAACTCATTGTAGATAGAAATCTTGTCAATGGCAGAAGACATCTTCCTCAATATAATTACAGAGAAGTAATCTAGATAGAAATCTGGACAATGGAGGAAGATTGCTGAGTATAAATAGTTGAAGATTGTTGAATATAACTCGTTGTAGACAGAAATCTTGTCAATGGAAGAAGGCAACTTCCTTAATCTAATTACAGAAAATTAATCTATAGAAATGTAATCCAGATAGAAATCTGGTCAATGGAAGAAGATTTCTTACTCCACTTGTGAGGCAAACTGTGGATAGCGTTTTCTAATGAAATATTCTAGTTGAGGAGTAGTGAAAGAGCACGCGGAGCAAATATGTCGGCCTTGTACATTTGGTTTCTCCATCAAAAATATATGAGCTTCACATTCCCATGATAGCTTTGTCAATCCAAAAATATGCTACTCCTCGGTAATCCTTATCCCTAGATAGATGTATTCCCATGCAAGCAACATCATGCACATTATGGATTTATTTCCATGGAGGCACCCAAAGAAAAATACTAAAGAACCAAGTGCCTAGAAAAAGGCTATAAACTAATAAACAAGCAAAAGGATAAGATAGTACACATACAATGATACAATAAGTCACCCAAGTGAGCAAAATAAGAAGTTTCCCTTTTCAGCGAGACATGGACACTAAATGAAACAACATATGATAAGGATGAAAATAGCTAGGTTCCTATAAGTGAGAAAACTATCCGCTCCCAATAGAAAGTTTTTCTAATTGCTAACTGGATTTTCTCCATAGGTGGTAGAAGTTGGTCTCCAACCTTGATTTGCATCAACAGAATTGTAGAAAATCGCAAATTGCCAACTTTCAATGGGAATAGCAATAAGATCGTGAATCAATTCAAGGAAAGCTTTCAGTCATTGTAAATCTCTTACAAAGAGAATATCTGAATACACTTTTTTTTGAAGAAAGCTTCTGAATTTTCAAAACTTTATGCAAAATAGGCAATTTTACCATATGGAAACAGAGAATGCTTGCAATTTTTTAATACATGGGATTTGAAGTAGGTGTGAAGTACAATGGGTGCAGTTGTTCAATCTAGGTACGATACAAGCAATCAATAGGATGTGATGTTGATCAAGCTCACTATGATCGGTGATATGTTGCATGAAATGCATGATTGTGGTGATACTTTTAAGATTTGGGGGCATTTGAAAAACATATATGAGATATCAGATAAAGGTATAGCCTTATTTAAAGAATTTATTTTTTTAAATACAGATGGAGGAAAATGAGTCTCTTCAAGATCGCTTGTTGAAAATCACAAAGATGTTGACAATAATGAATTTTGGCCAAAATATTTGGAAGTTGCCATTGTAGATTGTAAATATTGATTGGATGCCCTCACTCCTCCTCAGTACTGTGGTAAAAAATATCCATTCCCATGTTTCCTAGTGTAAATGTCATCTATGTTCCCTCATGCTACCCAGAGTGGTAAATTTGGCCCATTTCCATCCTACTAATGTCACTGAACCTAAATCTCAAACCTGGTCCAATCCGTTGCAAATAACTACTAAGGTACATTCTAAATCCAAAAAACCTAAGGACATATATAAAATTGGTTTTGTGGTTCCACATGGCCAGTACCAATGGAAGGTTATGTCACTTGGTCGAAAAAATGCTCCCTCGAAATTTCAAAAAAGGATGGAAGATGTTTTCAGAAATGTTAGTTTTGTTATGATTTATATTGATGAGTTACTAATCTGCTCGTTTGATATGAACCATCACAAATACCATATGACTCAATTGTATGCATTATGTTTCAAACATGGTTTTTCCATGTCAAAGAAGAAGTTGGATTTTGCACAAACTAAAATTGAATATCCAGGAATTATCCTTGCAAAGGGAAATGTCGAATTACAAGATCATGTATTCGAAGCATTTTCTTTTCAAGCTAGATTGAAGAAGAAATTTGTACTATGGAATAGCAATATGACACTTGTTTTCCATACTATCAAACTAAAAATCCAATACCTTCCCTCATTGACATTACCTAAACTCAATTTTCCATTTGTCTCGGAGACAGATGATTTAGATATAATATGGGCAGCAGTCCTTTTGCAAAGACATTCCACCAAAGAAGAAGTTTGCATGTACACCTCTGCAAGTTTTAAAGATAAAAATATAAAGTATCCCTCATCACATGAAGATATTCTAGTTGCCAAGCAAGGAATCAATAAATTCATATTGTTCCTCAAGCATGCTCATTTCACACTTAGGATTGATCTAAAAAATATGAAGAAATGCTCCAAAACAAGAGACTCTTGGATTAAGGAAATAATTCAATACTGAGTCGTTGACATGGATCCTCTGGTTAGAAGGATATGATTTCAACATTGAATACAACCCTGTGGAGGAAAATTTCCTTTTATATTTTCTTGCCAAAGAAGGATAGTATCTAGCTCGGAAGAACTACAAGACAAAAGGCAAATAAATGAAGATGTTGAGTAGAAGCAGTCCTAGTTGTGACATCCCACCAGTACAAGGACCACCTCCAAAGAATTTTTAATGGGTTCCGGTTTATATAGATTTCTATGTATGTTTTTTTATGAATGTCTGGTTCTGGTTTATATAGATTTCTATGTATGTTTTTTTTATGAATGTCTAGTATGTAGGATAAAGTCTAATACTGCTATGGAGTTAGTTTTGGATAGTTGGAATCGTCATACTCATTGGTATTGACTCCTGTATAAATATAGCTGACCCTCTGCCATTAAAAAAAAAAATAAGAGCAATGTAGGCACTTACAAATGTCAAATACAAACTTCAATGTTCAAACACCCAATTCCACACATACACACATCTTCTGCACCATTAGGCAACCAAAACAAATAAAAGTGTTATAACGAAACTACATCAACAGATAATAGGTTCACTGATGATGTTGACAGAGGGTCAAAGTTCAAACCATCGACCAGATTTCGATTCCTACTATGGTCTACCCCAGAGAGACAAAGTGCATGAATTTAAAAGGAATGAGACAAAAAGCAAGTCCCAGGCAACTTTAGTAGTATAAATACCCATCAAATATGGCTTTTAAGCTGAAGGAAATCCATTCTTTGTGACATGACCCCTTGGGACATGTTTCTTGAAGCACTTCCAACAGAAAGAATTTAAAAAAAAAAAGAACTCACAAGGCATTGCTTAGGCTCCAAGCATAAAACCCAAAGCACAAATGTTGATAGCTGATAGTGGATTGCAAGAACTTTGGCCTGAGTTTCCAGAACAAGCCTAGGCCTCATTTTGATCTAGGAATTGCTTTCGCATTCCTAGTTTGTACCTACACTGGATGGACTCTTATGGCCTAATTGATCCATTTTTGTGGTTATTGTTAGACATTAATTAAATATCATATCTATGTAGCAAATATTGATCTGGAATGCCAAGTAACCAATGAACTACAACATAGAATAACTATGGCTCAGTTAGAAAAAATTACTTACAAGTTAAACTCCAAGTATGTAAAATGATCACATAGGGATGACAGGTTATAATCAACTGCAAGAATCACTCGCATAAGTTTCCAGAACAAGTCTAGTACCAATACCATAAGCAGTCAAAAGTATTGCTGAAACACATAAAACCACTTACTAAAATAGGTATGAACTTATGAAGGCTCATTGTTCTAATAGTAACATCATTGTATATGATCTACAATTTACAAGGAAAACAACCTGGGCTCATAAATGACTGGTACAGTGGCTGGATAGGAAACAAAATGTTGGATAAGGTAAATAGAAATAGCAGGAAGAACAAAAAAGGGTTTCTCCAAAAGATTCAAAAAAATGGATAGGAACAGAAGCTATAGAAACTCTTCAAGCTCCATCAAAATGCTAAAACCTCCAGAATGATGACCAATAAGGAAGCTGTGAAATTAAACAACCTGGATATGAGAAGTGATCAACCTTATCATCTATGGGACTAAAAGTCCTGATGAATGAAGAACAAATGACTAAAGATCCACCAACAACCATGGACTCTCTCTAACCAGGACACGGATAAGGTAGAAGTTTATCCATGTGACAATTGTAATTAATATTTGCTTCAAACAGTAAACATAGAAAATACAGAAACATTGCATGGGTGCATCACGTGGTCCAGGCTGTTAAAACAAAACCACACCTATGAGTACATTTATCATGGAGACAATCTCAAAACAAGGCTTAGCTTCAATGGTCTACCTAGCCATCACTTTTGTCTCCATCATATGGCTACCAGAAGAATCATAACTAATGCTACAGTAAATAAATTAAAATATAGATATTGCTTTTCCATTAAATACAACATGAATTTAAAGGGAGAAAGAATCGACACATTTTTAGATAGAGGTTGGAAGTTGAAGGAACAATTCCGAGAAGTAACATCCAGAACATGATAGACTTGACAACATTAATATGACTATTGACAATGTACTTGAATTGAGAAGTGACTGTGTTAGTGACCAGACAAGTGACAACATGTTGACAACAATTGACCAAGCTGATTGAGCAAGTAGATTGGCATGAATAGGTAGAAGGGTCTAGAAGAAAGTCCAAAAGCAAGTTTAAAAAAAAATAAAAATTAAGTTTCAATCTAGACTGAACTCAGGACACTAAAAGGAGTACAAGGTAGCATTCAAATTCTTTTGTTCTTGAAGCACATATTTGAAGGATAGCAGGAGGTACTCAACTTACAAATTCAGGTCCAAAATCTGCTCCCCAAGATGTCACAACTGATGCACATATTGATACAGCATGCTTGGAGATGACCTCACAAGGAAGCTTATTGCTACTATATACATATTCATACTCAGATATTGCTACTATGTTCTAGGGTAGAATCTGAAATTCAAATAAAATTTTCATTTCAAATAGATGATATTTTAAAACAAAGGCAACCATAACTTGCCTCAATCATTGAGGCAAAAGAAATTTAAAACTGGATATATTCAGATGACCATACCATTTGCTTTAATCACAAAACTCAACACAACATATTCATCAACCTATCACCAACATATTGCTAACAATTATAATACATGCAGCACATTCACAAAACAATAGACAAATGCAAATGACTTGCTTGTTAAAAATATTCATGTTTTCCAATTTTGTGAGTGACATTCTGTACAGAGGTAGATCGGAAGTAGATCTATATAAATGTCATACTTTATAGATTGATGCCACCAAATCTAGTCAGTCTCGCTTGCAATATTAAACAGGATTGAAGCTCATTGCCCCAAAAAATAGACTACCAAATAAGAGGTCACTGCTCTTCCTCGTCGCAAGGTACCAGGTTCAAGTTCAACAATGACTCAATTCCCTAAAGCCTCAAGCTAGGAGTTCACTTCATCATCTTTGACATCAAATGAAACTGAATCTGTCACTATGACAAGCATTTGAGTCAAGGCCCAGGGGCATTGTTTCCTGGACTAATTCTAAGCCTCAGCATCCCTGCCTGGTGCACAGCTCCTCTTCAAGGCCTCCTAAATATGCTCCTCGGAAAATCCTCTTGTGCAATGCTCATATCAATGTTATGTCTTGTATCCGCTGCTTTATTCAAGGATATGCTCCGCCTTGTCATTATTAGTGTTATTGTTGGGAGTCTGAACTATTCCCAGACTACAGTGTTGTTTAAACCGGTAATCATAGCACCACAGGGAAGAGCCAATGCCAAATTAGTCTTTTCCTAGGGCCCTCTGAGTGCTATGGCTACACTATCATATGCACAGACTAAACAACATGCATACATACCCAAATTTAACCCTTCCAGTAATGTTTGATCTCCCTGGACCCATCTCAAGCTCAAGCATTGCCTTCCTTCCTATCAGCATTTTGCTCAAATAAATATCTAGTAAGGAGTGTCTAATTTAATTGCACGAGGGTTTAAAAATGGCCATTATAAAGCTACCAGAATGACATTTTATAATTTTCTAACAAGAAGCAAAAGCAGGTTTCTTTCACACCATCTACAAGTTCGGATATCCTTTGCAACAGTACTATTGTTGCAGCCAGTGATAGACAGTGATCCAGTGTTGTGCTGAAGACATGAAGCCAGAAGACATTCCAGGTTTTCTGTAGTGTTGGTTATTACAATTTTCTGTAGTATTGTTTAAATAATCCAAAGGTGATTTATAATTATTTTGGTTGATGAATGATTAATTTTCAATTGATTCCATGAATGGAAAATGATATGTGTACATTCTAGCTGCAAGAATAGTCGAAGATAATTCATATGCATGCTAAGTATTTCATAGTCATTTAGTCAAACGTAGATCTTATTGACAGAATCCTATCAAAGGAAACAGAGTATAGCAATCTTTGAGTTTTATTATATCTTGTAGTTACTCATAGAACATTATGAATTTAGTATTCGAAATACTTGTCTTTGTTATAGTAATAGTTAGCCCTAGGTTACCTCGCTCAAATCTGGAGAGGAATCTATATGGGTTCTGCTGATCATTTTTACCGCAGAATGCCCGTCTGTACAAGACAAATTTATACAAAATCGAAGATTGGGTTTTAACCTAGATTATTAATATTTAGCATTTTGTAGTAATGCAAACGAAGAATACTTTTGTTTTCTGGAAATTTCTAATAAAGTTATAAATAGAACTATTCCCATCTTTGATAAAACTTGTGAATTAAAATGCAGACAGTTATTTTGTTTTGATAAATTGATATTGTTAACCTAAAGGAAAGATGAATCCTTGGAACGAGGTTGGAGTTGAGTATTCTTCCTATGTGCTAACAACAGGGCCACTCTACTCATCCTTACAGCCGGATTTTGAGAAATGAATCCTCAGATTATGGTTGTAGTTTTTGACTAAGAGTTTATTTACGAAAAGGGAACCAAGACGGTGGAACTAGACAGATCTGGAAGTTATTTTATTCTTATTTTTAATTAAATAAACATAGTATTGGAAAATTAATCTTGAAGCGAGTTTGAACCGGGATCATGGAATTGGTTCTTTATTGTCTTCAAATAGGGTTTTACTCTATTCTACCCCATGACCGGATCCGCGAAAATCAAAGAGATAAGATTTCTAGTTGGGAGTTCATCATAGTCTTATAAACCTTTACCATGAAGCTTTGGGTTCGGGCTTGCCGACGCCATACAAAGTTGGATCTTTAAATTTACAGTAAAGAAATCGTTTTTCATAATAAGAATGCATACAATAAACAGTTATACAGTCATTAAGAAAATAATAACAATTGCAGAGTTTTCTTGTTAGAATACGATTCAGGTTTTTTAGTAAAGATGTAAGAAATTACAGGTTACAGTTCCTGTGGTCTTTTAGATCCAAACTTTATGTTTCCCAAGACTCCTGGCGCGAATTATGAGCGCCATGCAACATGAAACTTATGGAAATAGAGTCACAATATTCGTAGTGTTGAAATTCTGAAAAGAAAACTTAAACAAGGGAGCTCGCTGTAAGAGTACGAGCCGTAAAATTTCTCATACAATTTTTACAGGATAAACACCAAGTTTAATAGCCCTATTCTCGGTTTTATTTTCTAAGAAAGATTTCATTAAAAATGAGACTGAACAGGTTAAAAATTAAGAGTGGGTCATAAAACCCTAATGTCCAACACTATGTAAATTAATGAAAGTAGAAATTTTACATATGTATCTATGGTATAGACAATCATCTGCAGCTTTATGGTTTAAATTACAGATGTCTAAACCTTTAATTGTTGGTCGGCATCCAGCGTAAAGATGGTTAGCCCAACCTTAATCCTTGGGCGTTGCACAATGTGTCTGCTCGCTCAAGACTAAGGAAGGCCCGGACATTTCCTCGCAGACCTCAACAGAAGGCCTTCCAACATTGTAGTGCCCCTTAACCAGCAATGTATTTAGGTAATAGTTGATCTATTGCTGACCCGTAGAATGGCCAACGTCGGTATACAGTGTCGAAATTCCATTGGCAACCTGTAAATACACAGTTGAGTTAAGTTATTAATATGAGAAACTTGTCAAATGCAATCCTGGTTTATAGAATATTTAGTATGGTATCGTGAAAAAAACGTACTGAAGCTTTTGAAATAGAGAACACGCAGTGCAACGTTTGAAGTTGCCAAACCCCTGAATCTGGTTTGATACAACGCTCTGAGATTGGCTCCTCAACACAAGACCCTACGGACTAGCTACTGCCATCCAGCGTTCAAATTTGAACCTTTCTCGGCCCTTCCAAAGGGTTCTAGCCCTTCCTAGAAGTGTATAGTTAAAATTGCCCTTCAAAAAAAATTTAAAATTTGAATTTTACCCTTCCTATTGGAAGGACATAATTTATATCAACATTTCAAAAGAAGGGCAACATTTGAAATTACCCATCCATATAAATTTCAATTTCTATGTTGAAATTCATATGATATAAAATTTGACTCATCATTCAAAATATTGGAAATATCATAAATTATAATCGTTCACTCACTCATTTTATGCACTCACTGCTTAGCTTTGCAAGGTGACGAGTGATGACTAACGACTACGAGGTACTAGCCACTGGGATTTGATTTTGAATCCCGAGTCACTTCGGGATGAGATCTACGGTGTGACAATGTGTCAATGACTATGGTTGTAACAATAGAGAACCACTACTAGGCCCAAAACAAGGCCGAAACATTGTGCCTACTACCTATGTGAACCTGGCTACCAATGTCCACTTGTTTTTCGTCAAAATGAAATTCAAATTGTCGCTTTGATGAGTCCTCCTCTACAAGACTTCATTTTTTGCATGAATGTCACAGACTCATGACAACTCTAAACAACACTCAATGGCATGCAACTACAAATAATGGCATGAAGCTAGAACCACAAACCAAGCAGAGGTTGATTTATGCATTGATATAGAGAGGTGGTACTAGGCACACAATATGGAGAAACAATGAGTTAGAAAAAACATTTGGACCAAAGTACCACAATGGTTATTAATAAAATTTAAAAAAACAATTTTTGGCTCACGAATTGTCTTCAATTTGATGGGTGGCATGGTCATGATCATGTAATCTCCCTTCGTCCTTCCAAACATATGTGGTTTCTCACCACGTTTGTCTTTGACACTCGCCACCAAAATACGTATAAAAATTACATGTCTTTACACCCTCTTCCATTTAAATCCTCATCGCATAGTCATAACTAAGTATTATTATGCATGCACATCCTCACCTTATAATATCAATTGGGTCAAGGCGCAGAGACAACCATAAATTATCAAATGTCTCAAGACGCAAAGAGTAAGAGACAACTATAAGTAAGTCTTATATTAAATTTACCATATAAGTCTTTAATTGGCACTATCATCTGAGATTTAACACGTTGGATTGTTGTGATCTTCTTATCACTCCTTACCAATGTGATTGTAAGGCTTTTTTGATGGTGAAGTTCATAATTTTAAGTCTTCTTCCTCATTCTCATGCCTTTTGGTAAGACAATAAGGAGGGCAATGGCCCGCATTAGCATGGAAAACGGTTTCGACATAGAGGTAGATACAATAATTCTTTCATTAAATAACTTAAATTCATGCGAGTGACTACTAATTCACCGAATCATGGATTGGTAAAAAACAAATCAAATTTTAAAGCCGAGCTCTTAATTACTCATGTATCTAGAATTTTCGCAAATCAAGCCATTAACAAAATTTGAATGGGCAATATTTGTTTTTTGCATTTTTAAGGAAAGGGTTTAGTTAATTTATACTTGTCAATTGAAATACAATTATTTAAATTGCCCTTCATCCTTGAAGGGCTCTGAGAATAAATGCCCTTCCAATAAAAATTAAGACCCCACCCTTCAAATTTGACCACTGCTGCCATCCTCATGACTAACCCTCCTCTGACTAACCCTCCTCTGCAACAGGGAAGTCTCAAACCCTCTAAATTGACAAATGCTTGTTGAAAAGAATGAATTCTTTCATTTGCGTTTTTCCTTAATACCCTGCCTGTTGCATTAACTTCGATGTGATACCAGCACTGGAAACGAGAGTGGGTTTCCAGGATGACGGTATAAAATAGTACACTTCTTCATAGAGACAAGGGACGTTCTGTACATGTTTGGGCAACGTGTAAATGACAGCTTAGGGATGGTTGGTGGCTTCATTCATTAACTTGCTGGAAGTAGCACCTTCCACCTTTTTCCGAGTGGGACTTGACTATGGTCTTTTCCTCGTTTTGGTTTATATTAAAATCATTTTGAAAGCCCAACCTTACTCTTAAATCCGACCATGGTGCATTATATCGACAACTTTGAACATTGAGACCATGGTGCTATAGCAATGCACTTTCGTCGCTATAGAGACGAACTGTCCATACCATTGCTATAGCGACGATCATCGGGGGAATTTTCAATTTTTTCCAAAAATTTAAACTGTTTTTCCATGAAAACATCGATTTTAACTATTTCGTGGCAAACTTTCGTGGGATTTTTGAGCCATATGTAATAGTGCTAGAAGGGATGGATAGGCATGAGGAGCTGTGTAGTAGAAAATGAGTACCATCATTGTGTAGTGTGAGTGGGTATTGTGGGGCCATGCTATCCTGCAGTCAAGAAAGTCACCTATAGAGTTCCTAAAGGGAACTGCTGGTTTGCACAGGAGAAGGAGTGTCATCCTTGTGTGGATGAAGAATTGATGTGTGTGTGAAAGGTTGTGGTGATATTGATGAAGGGATAAATTCTCTATTGGGCCAGCAGTAAGGTGGGGTACCAAGACTGACTAAAACCCTGAGATGCCTATGGTTCCGTAATAGAGCCTTGACCTAGAAATGGTCATGGTGCAGTTTCCTGCCATTGGATGTTGACCCAGACGGATGTGCTGGCTTGGCAATGGAGAGGGAAAACTAGGTATGGGACTGGTTTGGCACCACTAATGCTTGGTAAATCTAGAGAGTAAATTGGTTGGGCATTAACTACTTGATGTTGTGGAGCAGCATATGTGCTGGCCAAACATCCAAGTCCATAGGCGATCCCAAGGCTTGCAAAGCGAAGCAGGACCCTGTCGACCAGAGAGGAAATGCACAATACAGGTAAGTATTCAATTTCATTTATTTATTGTTTGGAATAATGAAGATTTAAGGTATAAGTCTTCTAACAGCTAAGTTGATGCACTGTTGTTTCTTTGTTGGAAACCTTGGTCATTGTAGGAAGAAAGGACCCTGGAAGAACCACAAATGCTTGCTATATCCAGAGAGTAATTGGCTGGGTGCTACAAATGCTTGGTAAATCCAGAGAGTAATTAGTTGGGTGCTACAAATGCTTGGTAAATCCAGAGAGTAACTGGTTGGGCTCTACAAATGCTTGGTAAATCCAGAGAGTAATTGGTTAGGCAGTACAAATGCTTGGTAAATCCAGAGAGTAATTGGTTGCGCATTAACTACTTGATGTTGTGGAGAAGCCAATGTGCTAGCCAAACATTCCTTAATTAATTAATGAAACCGGTCGGAGTACTGGCCTAACATATTGTTGAATGGGATATTTGATGAAACCAGTCGGAGTACTGGCCTAGAATATTGATAAATGGGATGTCTGATAAAACCAGTCGACGTACTAGCTTGGCATTGCCTATTCAAATGATTGTGGAGTAGCCTGCATGCCATCCCAACATTCGTTATTGTATCCATGAGAAATCCAATGCTTGCAAAGCAAAGAAGGATCCTGTGGAATAAAGTGAAGACATCCAATACAGATAAGTATTTGGTTATCTTGCAGCTTCTTGCTTATGAATATACGTGTGTATATGATTTGGTTATGATTTCTCAAACTCTTGTTTAGAGATAAACCCTATGAAAATAAACTAAACATGTGAATTGATTCAATGTTTGAGTGTAGGTATTGCTGGAAGCAAGGACTATGAAGGCATCATAGGGATGCATCTGGACATGTGACTATCCTAAAGAGCTTAGTATGAGCAGTAATGAAAGATGGTGCTAGTGGACATGAGTGGGTCCTAGCAGCCAAAGGTTCTGTAGGCAACAATGGGGAAGGGTTCCCTAGTTGAAAATCCTTAGACAAACCTTAGACACTAAGTGTCATAGCCAAGAAATGGAAAGTCAAGCATTCACATTGAACTGAAAGAGGCTAAGCAGCGTGAAACCACAGTGGTGGTGTGGCTCCGGATTAGAACAAGACTAAGAGGGGGGAAACTCTTACTCTTCTCTTTCCTTTTTGATTGATGAATTCCAGAAATAGAGGACTGTTGAGTGCATGTCATGGCTGAAAATAGATTGTGTTTAACTGCTTGAAATGAATTGTGAATGTTGAAATAGTTATTTCCCTGTGAAAGGATGAACATGAATGAGTTCATGTTTATGTTGGGAAAGAATGAAATGTGTGGAAGTCTCATGAGTAAATAATGGACTGTCCATGCCAATTAGGAAAATAATTGACTAATTTTAATATTGTGTTATGCTTGTCCTAACAGGAATTGCCATGATGAATCTCACAGGTGAGAAATTGAAAGACATTGTTTGCAGCTATTATCAGCCAAGTGTTGCTAGTAAGAAAATTGTCAGGATAGCAAGAAAGATGGCAGCCATGAAATTCCAAACTTGTAGATCAACTGGAAGATAAATAAAAAGAAGGGATTGATGTGGAGCAATGCCCACCTACATATCTAGAATATCAAAGCCAACATGAGCAGCTTGTGGAAGCCAAAGTACTTGTTCCTGAGGGTTCAAAGTAAAAAGATGAAATGCAAGACAGACCTGCCACATTTTGTGAATTTTTGGACATGTGTAAAGCGAGTATGTATTCCTAAGTATTGGAACACCGAGGACGGTGTTATTCGAAGGGGGAGGGGATTGTAATATCTTGATTTTGATCCCATTGCATTAAAATGTAAATGATGTAATATTGTTATAAAATCGTGGCGAGGAGCTCAAGGCCAAGGCCCCGCCATCGATTTAGTGATGCATATGGTTTACGTGCTAACCAGGCACAATGGAATTGCAAATATCATGTAAATATGCATTTTAATGAAAGACCCACAACTAGCTATGAAATGCAACAAGAGATGGGGGCATGATTTTACAAGGAATTGGGAGGGAAACATTCAAACCCTTGAGCCAATCAATTCAATCCAAGTGTCAATGGGAGAACCCATAAAGCCCTCAACTACCCATGTTGACTTTTGTACCCAATCATTCATTTCTCCCAAGAGATGGGTGAAGTAGTTAATGCCTAAGGGAAAGGAGAGGTATGGCTGTCCAAATTCGGGTATGGGCAAGCCACCCTTCATAGAAAATCGTGTTTGACTTCTTGGGCAAGAAAGGAGTCACGAAATTTCTCCCCAAGCCATTACCCATCAACCAGTTTTTCCTCTCACGTTTTTGGAGCTACCTGGGTGTTTTCCCTCCATGTTTTTATGGTTTTCCCTTTTTTTCTAGTTGGGAAGAAGGCGTTTTGAGTGTTGCAAAGATGCTGGGAGGAAGGGAGCTCGATTTGAGGTTTCACTAAGGCCATTTTGGCCATTGGAAATGCTCATACCCTGTGGGAGAAATTAGGTTTTCTCCCTAGGGTCGAATTCCTCTTCCCACAATCTATTTTCGGTGTGCCCATGATTTGGGGAAATCCCATGTCCATCCTATTTGTAAATCCCATTGTCAAACATGTTTATCCATGCCCAATGATTGTGCTTGCTGTGTGTAGATAGAGTATGTTGGGGTATGGGTTATGGGTATCCATTGTTTTCACTTGAGCTTGAGTGCAAGCATCCAGAAATGAAGAGGGTTCAGATTTAGCCTGATAAACCCAGTTGTGGACTGGATTGTCTTAGATGCAATGAGTATTTGGCTGTGTATGAGCTTGAGTGCCCCCTTTTCCTTGTAGAAATCATGCCCAGCTCGGGGGTGGTCTCTGAGTGCTGAAAGAATACAGGCCAGGAAGATACTTATGGTTGGGTGGAACGTTGCAGCAACATAGCTAGTTGCTTGGGACCATTTCACAATAAAGATAAGTGTTTTTCTATATATGTGTTTTGCCTCCGCAATGCTTTAAATTGATGACTGTTATTGATATGTTGAATGCATATGAAATGTGTGTGGATGAGGTTTATTTCCGCTATGCATTTTTGCTTGATTTGCATATGCACACATTTGTTTTATTCGTATGAATCTAATGAAATGGGCTGAGTTTATGTAAAAGCCCCAGAATTTGGTATCATGTTCCCTTCCTCGAATTGGGTCCATGGGAGGGGGCGTGACAGTCATTCTGGAGGACTTATAACAGCGTGGAGACCTTCTCTAAGGGAAGTTTCAGTTATCAATCATGAGTTTGTATTGAAAACATAATTAGAAGACAAGATAACTGGAGAAATATTTTCAATTCTCAATGTTTATGGTCTCCTTTAGAACCGACAATCCTTTTGGGAATTGTTATTCTCTTCTAAGGTGATGGAGACATGTAATATGGCATTGGGAGGAGACCTGAACCTAACACTCTCTGAAAAGAAGATTTGGGGGTCTCTTGCAAGGCCTGATTCGTTGAGAAATTTATTTAATTCTCTCTTTGAGTCAAAAGGGATAATTAACATCTATCCTTTTAAGCTTATATCCCATGTGGTGGAATAAAAGAAGTGGAGATAATGTTATATCCAAGTGTCTAGACAGATTTTTTATTTTGAAGAACTTTCTTGCTGGACCCTTAACGGTTCATTCTTGGATAGATGTTGGAGTCTTGTCAGATCACCGACCAATTCTTATATCTATAAAAAAACATGATCCAAATCTTCCCTCCCTTTTAAGCTCAATCAAGCATGGCTTAAAGACGAGGAGTATAGAAAACTGGTAGAGGAATCTTGGGCACCACTGCAAGAAGATTCTTCAATGTCTTATATGCAACAATTAGAATAAAATATATCCAAACTAAAGAAAGCATCCAAAGAATGGGATAAAGGATACAAAGCTAATCAACATGCACAATTAAAAGAAGTGGAGGAGAAGATAGTGGAATTTTATAATCAAAATAACTCTGGGGTTTTTAGAGAAGAAGATTTGAAGGCATTGAAATATTATGAAATGGAGCGGAATGAACTTCTAGCAAGGGAAGAACAATTATGGAGGCTTAAAAGAAAGGCCATTTAGATCGCAGAAGGTGATAATAAATTTAGATATTTTCATCGGTTTTCATCTCATATGATAAATGTTAACACTATTTCTGAGATTCAGAATGCACAAGGAAATATGGTCAGCTCTTTTGAGGAAAAATAAGATGCAGGGGTTTCTTATTTTCATTCATTGTTCGAAGAGTTTGAAGGATGTCGAGTTCAACAAATATTGCAAGTTCTAAGTATTTTTCCAAGATTGGTAACAAAAGAGATGAATGAAGCTCTAATAGAAGAAGTTTCGGAAGAAGAACTGAACTCTATTGTGCATTCCTTCCAAAAAGGAAAGAGTCCAGGTCCTCATGGATTCATGATTAAATCTTTAGAATTTTTTTTCGATCTTGTAAAGGAAGATCTTTTAAAGGCTGTTCATGAATCTCAATGGTTCGGGAAATTTCTGGCAGCGATAAAATCAACCTTTTTGGCATTGATTCCAAAGAAGCATAAACCCTTATATTATGAGGATTTTAGGCATATTTCCTATTGAAACATTGTTTATAAAATGATTGCCCAAGTATTAAAGCCGATCCTGTGTAATATTATATTGGAGGAGAAATTTGGATTTACTTTTAATCGTCAAATTCATGATGTTGTTTCTTTGGCACATGAAGCTATTCATTCAATCAACAATAAGAAAGCCAGTACCTTTTCCGTAAAGCTGGATTAGTCAAAATCTTACTATAGGGTAAGTTGGAAATTTATGCGATTGTTACTCATCCAAGTTGGATTCTCAATGGACATTGTATATTAGCTAATGGGATGCATCCAATCTCCATTCTGTGTAGTCCTTATCAATGGATCGCCCTCTTATTTTTTTGGCCCTCTTGGGGCTTCAGAAAAGGATTTCTTCTTTCTCCACTTTTGTTTCTTCTGGTGGCAGAAGTGTTGAGTAGATTAGTACATCATGTAAGAAATTATGGGATGTTGAAAGGAGTATGGGATTCAGATTCATAGGAACTATCACATATTTTGTTTGTGGATTATGTGTTGATGGTAGGAGAAGGATCTATATGGAATATTCAATCAATATCCTATATTCTATAGTTATACAAAAAGGCTACGTGAATGCTTATAAATGTGGAAAAAACAAGCCTTTCTCTGAATATTATATTGGAGGACATGCAAAATAGGATAAAGGATGTTGTCTCCTTCCCTTGAAACCTATGTCTGAAGATTTCAAATACCTGGGATTATACCTAAAACCCAATTCCTATTCATTTAAGGATTGTATTTGGTTGTACAAAAAAGTGGAAGCGTGAATAACTTGCTGGGAAATTCGGTTCTTCTCAAGAGGTGGATGATTGGTTCTACTTAACGTGGTTCTACAAAGTATTCCAATATATTGGGCTCCAATTGCTTACATTCCAAAATGGACATTAACCAAGATCGAGAAGAATTATTTTTCCTTTTTACGGACAGCGATAAAACAAGCAGAAGGAATCCCATTGGTTAAATGGACTACAATGGCCAATATAAAGGAGTTAGGTGATTGGGGCCTAAAGAGCCTAGTTTTGTTTTGTCAATCATTAGCTGCTAAGTCGCTCTAGAGGTTGGTGCAGAATGCTAGTTCTTTATGGGGGAAAGTGATGATTTCTAAGTATTGTCTGAATTCCTCAATAATTGAATGGTTTAGAAGGCCTGAAAAAAGTCTCACAAAAATGGATCGGTAGGGTGGAAGGAATTGATTCAAGCATATCTCTTGATTGGAAATTTAAATGGCATGGAAAATTGGTGACGCAAAAAGCGTTAGTATAGGAGAAGACACCTGCGTTGGAGCAGGGAACGAGTACAATCTTTATTTTAATACAGTAGTGATTCTAAAGAATCAACATTTTTTTATGTTAGCAGATTCTAAAGCTCAGTGTCCTCAGGAATGGGGTAGGGAAGGATGGAAATCATCCTCTTCACTTGGTTTAGAAGGAGAAGCAGCGAGGGAATGGTCATACTATATTAACAAACTGGTGTCCTTCTTCATTCACTTAGAAGAGGGTGTGTTAGACAAGTTAGTTTGGACAAAGTATAGTTCAACAAGGGATTTTTTGGCTAAGTAAGGGTATGAGACCCGAGTATTAGAATATTTCAACAGAAGCAAGGAATGGTGGTGGCCAGTGGTATGGAAGGCCTTAGGATCCTTAAAAGAAAATATTTCTCTCTAGTGTGCTCTGAGTAACAAACTACCAACATGGGAAAATCTATTGAAACGTGGTTGGAATGGGCCAAGCTAGTGTGCGTTGTGTCATTTGGACAATGAATCCTCTACTCATCTTTTCATTTCTTGTCTTATGCAGTTTTTGTATGGAAGGCCTCATCCAAGGAATGCATCCTCTTAGTATTAACAAATCGTTCCCATGAGCATTCTTCAACGGAGCTAGTCAAGGTGATCCACCCATTGGAGGATCGGGGGAGTAATATACATAGCTGAGGATTTCAAGCTAAAAATTAGATTCGTACCTAGTCACTACTCCAAAAGTAAGGCATAACTTGTTGCCTTATGATCAATCCTTAAGGTCATAATTTCCAGGAATATAACCAATCTGCAACTCTTTTGGGATTCTAAACTGGTCATCGATTGGGCAAATAATAAAATTCAAATCAATTCCCCTCATCTACAACATCTTCTTATGGAAATCCGAAGGCAGCTGGATCCATTCACTTTCATTTCCTTTGATCATGTGTATAGAGAATTAAACTCTGAAGTGGACTAGCTCTCCAAAAGTGCAATTTGTTTAGAGCCTGTCTTAACAAAGATAGATGAACAAAGGGAATGCAATAGTGTTTAAAATTATCAGAATGCTCATTGAAGCAGTTACAGAGAAAACAGAGAATCAAGAGGAAAGCATAAAGAAGGATGCATTTTTTTTAATGTTTGGAATGTGCATTTTTGTAAAAATATATATTTTTCAAAATGATAAGAGAGAAGGTCTGTAACATAAAGCTTAAAAAGCTACTAATTTAAGTACTTAGAGGACCGTTCATGTTTATTCTAATAGAGTGAATGATTTTTTTCCTCGGAGAAATATATATATATATATATATATTAAATCATACATTATCACCTTCCTACACTTCAACTCTAACATGAAATTATACCATTACTATAACATGTTTATATGCTAAGTAACAAAACCCCTAACCTAGAAAATATGTAACTTACCCACCATCCAAACATTAACTAAATTAAAAAACATGTATATATATACTACTACAAGATAGTGCATTATAATCACATCGAACCTATGATAAATGCTAACTAAAAGTTAGTGCTAACACATCACCCCAAGAATTAAACCATTCTAAATTTATAAAGAAATATGGGGATATGCTTGACCCCATCTCCCAATGAAAATGATCCATAAGAAAACTTTTGAAGAGGGGGGAAAACACACCGCACAATTGCGGCTTAAACCAATCATTCATTGAAAGAGGAAATTTATGCTTTTAAGAGAGAGGAGGAAGGCATATTCTTTGGGCATGATTATCTTGCAAAAAGGTCTATAATGTCCCCATTCAAATAAATCTCAAGAAGAGAAAATTTATGTCCCCGATGAAGCCTCTCAATGCTGTGATGTTTTTGGGTGATGGCCATTCAAGAATAGCTCTTATTTTTTCCAAGTGCACCTTCACTCCATATTTCCCAATGATGTGCCCAATATATAAAACTTTTTTCAGCCCAAATTCACACTTAGAAAACTTAGAAAACAAATATTGTTCATGTAAAATTTTCAAGACAACTTCTAGATGGTGCAAGTGTTCCTCCCATGTTTTGTTGTAAATTAGAATGTCATCAAAGAAAACCAAAACAAACATACGGAGTTGTTTGCAAAATATCTGATTCATGCATAATTTAAATGTGGTTGGAGCATTGGTCAAACCAAAAGGCATGACAAGAAACTCAAAATGGCCATAGTGACACCTGAAAGTTGTTTTATGCACATCCTCCTCCTTCATTCGAATTTGATGGTAACCAGATCTAAGATCAATTTTTGAGAAGAATTTTGCTCCATGTAGCTCATCCATGAGGCCATCTATTCTTGGGATGAGATATCTACTTTTTATTGTATTTTTGTTGAGGGATCTAAAATCAATGCACATTCTCAAGGTCCCATCCTTCTTCTTCACCAAAACCACTTAAGAAGCATAGGCACTAGAGCTTGGTCTAATGAGTCTCAACTCCAAGAGTTCCTAAATATCCTTTTCAATCTCCTCTCTGAAAATTTTGGGATGTCTATATGGTTGGATTTGTATAGGTTAAGTGCCCACCTCCAAAACAATGTTGTACTCAACTCCTCTATCAGGTGGCCTTCTAGGAGGGAGGTCTCCAAAAACCTTTTCATATTTGTGTAGTAGTTTCCTTATCTCCTTGGGATGTTCTGAAATCTTTATTTTTGGTTTCGGTGAAGTGATGTAACATTCAACAGCCCACTCAATATCTCCATGCCTCAATATGGACCTCATACTGTTGGAAGTCACTACTTGATTCGGATAGGTGTGTTTCCCTCTCACAACCTTTTGTTTTCCTTCTAAATCTTTGAATCTCATTTCAGGAATTTGATAGTTCACTGTATGATCCCCTATAGAGTACAACCAGTGAACTCCCAAGACCACATTATTATCAGCAACATCAACCACATAAAAGCTATAAAAAAAGTGTAATTGCATATGGTGATTTCTAGCTTTGGAATCTATGTTTTGCACTCCATAGTGTTGTGACCTGGAATGATGACTTTGAATCCATCGAATGGTTCAGTAGGTATATTCCTCCTCTACACCATGTCTTCATCAATGAATTTATGTGTGGCTCCTCCATATACCAATACCGAGACCCTTTGTCATTGTAATCCTCCCTTGCATCAAATAGTGTGAAAACGAGGCACTGTTGAAAGTACTGCCATCCTTCCTTTGTCAGGTGAAGGATGATTTTATTCTTGTTTCCATTCTTCTGCTATATCATATCCCTCTTCTTGGTCTGAAATATGTCCTTCTTCCTCCATACCCCATTCATACTCATCATTATCAGAAAATACTTCAATGTATTGTGCTTTCCCCTTAGCACATTTATTCCCTGGTACCCATGGTTGGAAGCATGTGTAACACAATTTCTGTCTTTTGAGTTCTTCCATGTTTAGTCCCTCTTTCTTATTCTTTTCAAATGCATCTCTTTTCCAAGTATTCTTTTCAAATATGAATTTGGAAGGTAAGTTAGGCTTGGGAGGAAACCTTGTCCTACATAGCACATTTTGTAGATCTTTTGTCAAGTTCATGGCTCCTTCAATGAATTAGGTTTTTGGGCCTTAACTAAACCTTTTAAGGGTTCATCCAAACCTTCAGTAAAGAGCAATACTAATATTACCCTAGATATATCAGCCACCTTAACTGATAATTTTTGGAATTCCAACATATACTCAATGGGGGTTCCAACTTGCTTCAATTGGGATAGTTCTTTGAAAGGCAATTCTGGGTCTTTTTGCTCAAATCTTTCTAATACCCTGTCAACAAATTATCCATATGTTGTAACCTGATCATGTCCCAAGGTTTTCAGACCATGTAAGCACCAATCATTGGCTTCTCCTTCATGATTCAAAATAGCCATTCTTAAAGCATCCTCTTCCACCACTGGATTCAGCTAAAAATACACATCTAGTTTTTGTACCCAAGTATTTGCAGAACTTTGAGATGAGCCATCAAAAGTGGGAAGGGGAATTTTTCCAATGGAATAATTCAATTCCTTATTCTGAAATGGAGTCCTATTACCTTCCCTCATTTTTATTTTCTTTGCAACATTAAAGTATCACTCAAAGGGTAGATTCCTTCTACAATCTTCACTCAACTTTTCTCATTCTTTTACAATCTCTTGCATATCAAATTGGGTGTTAGGTTATTATTTGACCTCAATCAATTTAGGTGTAGTAGGCCTTACTGAACTCTGAAATTCATTAGGTATATTATGAGGTCCTATCCTTGAGAAAATGTTTTCACCCATTGCCTTCTTTTCCTCAAAAGAAGAACTACTATTGCCTCATATTGCTCCTTTGCTTCCAAGTTGACTAGCCAACAATTCAAACCCTTTCATGATCTGTTTTTTCATGTCTTCAAAGAATGGTTTCATGAATTTATTAAATTCCTCTTTATCCTCTGAGGTTCCCTTCTCATCCCTAGCCATAGTTTCAATATAATACACATATTCGCCTTCTTCTTCCTCTTCACCAAAAGCACTTTCAGTTTTCGTTTGTAAAGGTGGGGGCTGATTTATTTGGATTCTTGTCTTCATAAATGGTCATCCACATCAGGTGGAAGGACCATGCTCTGATGCCACTTGTATTTTCCCTTTTTAAGAATTTTCAAAAACTAGGAAAAATTTCAAATTTTGACCAATTCGACCCTTAGACTAGTATTGACTCAACTGCTTCCAAATGGCTCCAAATGGTTCTAAATTGGATCTGAATGAGTTTGGAGGGTATTCAGACATGTAAATGAGGCTTATGGATTCTTTTAAACTCTTAAAAAACTTCTTCAACATTCATTTATAATCAGGGAAAAATAGAGAACTTTACTAGTTAAAACGAGGTTCAAAACCCCCAAGGGTAGGAGACAAAGATAGCTTCCCAAACACTGTAAGACCTTCCCAAATTTCAGAACAGAGACATGGTACTGATAAAGGACTTAAATGATCTCCCCAATTCATCATCAATTATTTTTTATAGAATTCTGCAACTTCCATAAATCAGATGTTTGTATACTAGCTTTAACATAGGGGTAAATGATAGAAAATCTTCACAAATGGTTATGAAACTTAAGAATATTGCTCCCAATGCTTCTCTAATGAATATGAAAATTCTTCAGAAAATTAATGGTGCTCCATACAACAATATTATATAATATTTTTACCGAACCATTCGAATTTGATACCACTTCAAGTGCAAGTAACAAGGTATTGGGGAAATCACACCATTTATTCATAGTTTAGCATTTATACATGAAAAGTCTTGGAGTTTCGATCTGGAATTATTCTGAGAAGTAAATATAGAGTATATATATCATATTAAAAATATATGGGTTCTCAATAACTATTCCAAAGATATCATCACCTCACCAAGTGCACCTCTCCTCAAGGAGCAAGAATATGAGAAGAAACAAAAGAATGGTTGTAGAAGCAAGCTGAAAGAGATGTGTCCATGAGCTTCCCTATAGCTTCAACCTGTAACAAAATAATCCATTGTAGCTCCAAATGAAAGTTCTTAATGGCCTCTCCAATTTCCAATTAGGATGGGAATCTTTCACCCTCGAAATTAGTGCTAAGGAAAGTAGAATAGCACTCTACTAGCTCTCCTCTCCAAATGCAAAATGTAAAATGATCAAAAGATGATCTCTTTCTTTATTCTTGACTTTTATAAACTTCCTAAGGCTTCCTTAACTTGAATTCCATCCATGAGCTTCATTCCAACTCAAATTGGGAAGAGATTCCAAAGTATGCCACGTGTCCCTCCAATTCTATCCTCCTCCTTCACTCAATTCGAATAGGTGTCTCTTTGGCTGCTCTAACTCCCTTGTGCGCCTTCTTGGAGGCTATTTTTATCCCTGACATGTCATGCATGTCATATGTCATCCATCATGTCTTATTTTTTCATAAGTTTCATAGGTGTTGTGCAGGATTTATACCTTATAGTGAGGAGAGACACTACCAACTTGGGTTGGGTGATAGGTAAACACATTCATTGCATTGCATTTAGTTCCTACAAATGAAAGAGATCAAGGTATCGAAAGATGTACCTTTTATCAACGACTAGTCTTAGTTTTCGCTTGGTCTTCCGCTTGATCTTTCACTATGATGAACCTGTAACACAAAGGAAACCTTCCTCAGCGTATCTTGACTGTAATAAATATGATGAATATTGAAAGCAATCAAACATCAACTACAATCAGATATTAAACCAAATAAATATACAATCCAATAGACATTCGATTTGGGACAGGAAGGGTATTTCTACCTTTTTATTGTCAAAGAAACATGAATCAGTACAAATATACTTGATCGATCAAGATGCTTCTGCAACCAAGTCCTGGGCTCCTGCTCTTCACAATGACTTGGTAATTCCTCCAGCGTAACAGCACTTAAAGCATTCTTTCTAGGTTCCTCTCTCATGGATCCTCCCTGTATTTATGGGAGAAGGTAGTCAGTTGGAATCGAGAGGTAGTTTAATTGGGAGGTTGCGGAAGTTGCAAAACCAACTTCAACTAATCCCAATTCGTAATCTTAATATATTTTTTGATTTCATCTTAATATTTGCGTGAGTTTCATACAACAAGAGTAGCGCACAGAGAGCAACTTTTCTGCTTTGCAACAAGCATTTGCAACTTTTTGGAAGGTGTGTGCTAGTTTTCCTTGAGAAAAGAAGCGCATCTTTTGAGGTGTGTGTTGGTTTACTAGAGCAAGAGTAGCGCACATGTGGTGAAATCATGAAAAACAGATATATTTCTCAGCTGAAGAGTGTACTACCATCAATAAGTCATCTAGGTAAACCTAGCTCTTCAATCCATAGTGTCCTTTTGTGTGATCGACAGAGCAATGTGATCACGAATGGACAAGTGCAGATTTGACCTATAACAGATGCCCCCTAATTTGTGAGGTCATAGGGAAATGATGGTAAAAATACATTATAATTCCAAGTCAGAGGAGGAGCAAGAAACCGTAGAACCAAGTCACAAAAGTACCTGAAACAACGATCAAGGTCAGCGAGCAATTACAATCTTGACATCATATAGATGTGTAGCACGATACAACATGATCTCCAATACATAACTAGGATATGTATACATAGCATGGCCACTGAAATACAAGCGTGGATCCATGTCAAAATGAGAGATCATAGCCATAACAACAAACTAGATCTATGTCTCATGAAGAGCCAAAAAATGAGTGAGACTCAGTCTTGCGCAACTTGGGTGATAACATAAATATGGTGATGCTATCAGGGTCCCAAGGTCTTCATCCAAACAACCCAAGGTACAAACCCTAACCATGTGAATAAATGAGCTGGGGTCGAACATGGGGGGTATCATTTGATTACCGGTCATTGATGTATACCGTTAACAAATGCGAGGACTTCCATCGATAATGATAATGGGGTACAAGGTACCTAGTACGATCCAACAAGTGTGAATAAGTGGACTTGAAGTCGAACACTTGAGGAACCTATCGAATAAGTGACATTGATGTATTCCCATTATTCAACAGCGAGGGAAACTTCCACTGATGACTGCAATCCCCAAGGTACTAACCGAAACTCTAAACTTCATTCCTAGAGCATAATGAGCTGAAGTCGATGGGAAGAATTCCATTGGAAGGGAGGCATTAATGCATCCTCCATCATCCAACACGAGGAACACTTAAAAGGTATGAGCTGATGTGGAGTAGGACAAGTAACAAGATGAAACAAACTGACACCAGGATGGTCGACACATGAAGTCAAGGTAAACTGCAGAATGGCCAACACAGGCTGTATCCTTGAACAGTGAGCACGACACAAAGTGAGTTAGGCAGTTTTCAGTATGAAGGGGAAGTGATATAAGCTTGCAATGTAGGAGACATTAACAAACCCTCCATATGGTTGGAAGAATAACCAACCGGGGGAGTAAAAACTTGGAGATCAAGTTCACCCCACTACTACATATGGGTAGATTGTTCCATGAAAATTTTCCACGTTTTCAACATTCGTGGGTTCAAAAAATGATTTTTTAACCTTTTTTTTTGTCAGGGCAGAAAAATTGTGGCAATATCCACGTTTGTTAAAGTTCCACGAACATTCGTCGATATAGGGACGAAAAATCTAGGTTTCAGTTTTCGTGGCAACAGGGGCAAATGTCGAGGTAAATGATACATGTATAGTCTCAAAGATCCATAAAATCCCAAGAAAGAGGGGGTTCCTTCAAGAAATGATAAAGTAATGCTAAGAAGTCTCAAAATAGCCTCCAAAGGGCAGAACTCCAATGCATGCAAAGTCATGCTAAAAAGTGGGCATTATAGCAAGTGGATCCACCAAATACAAATGAACTCCACAAAGTGCTCAATAAGACCCCAAAAAATCGAATTCCTCTGCATAAATCATGCATAAGAAACCTCCTTAGGTGGGATTTGGATTCAAATTGGTGAGAATCCTCCACAAAGTAGGATAGAAACCATACAAAGTGGAACGTTCTTCAAATAAAGGCACAAATTAATGGATATAACACCTCTAGGTTAAATGTTATGACAAAAATTCCATGCACTCATGTGTAGGTGCTCTATAAAGCTAAATGTGCAATGCTAGGGTTCCCTTGAATGCTATTTACTCCATGCAATGAGACCTCAAAGGGGACGCTCCTCCAAAGGTGGCATATAAAACCTCTCAAAAGTTGAGCGTTAATAACCTAGATCCATAAATCACTTCCGATAACTCCTTCTGTTAGGATTAAACCATAGTATGTACCATATTATCCTCAATATGGTAGACACTTGCTATTGGTTATTACTCTCAAACGTATAAAATTATTCTTTTACTATTGTTTAAAGGTTGCAAAGAGATTGGAGTTAAGGTACCATGTTGTAGGTTGCTAATTGTACACACGAGTGACAAGATCAAGATTCACCCCAAATTTATCTTATTTATGACTATTGTTTATCCTCTTTTTTGTTGTACATTTTGTCTATAAGATCGCCGCCCCTTTGATTCATCGTTCAATTTGTTTGCACAATTTGGTTTGAATCGAACATGTGTCTATTAATGGAAGCAACAATTTGGTTTGTGTGAGCGCTTATGTGTTGAACACATTTAATGGAAGAAACAAATTTATTAAACCTGGTTGGTGGCTCATACGTGTTGTTGGTAGCAGGCTTACCAAGTTACCAGTTATCACATACCAATTCGTGAATTCTAACTCCGTGAGGTAATTGAGTATTCAATGTATAATATATTATGTTAATGTGCCCCGAATTTGGCATTTCAAAAAAAAAATCCACAATCCAAAAACTTCTTGTAATGTTGCAGGTTGTTGTTCTTGCCTGTGGCCCCTACACACAACCTTGCGATTTCTTTGTTGTATCAAGTTAATCCTACCGTCTACGGCTCCCAGCCTCACACCCTGTGTTTTCTTTGTTGTATCAAGTCAATCTTGAGGCTCCCGAGTCCCATCTTGTGTTTTCTTTGTTGTATCAAGTCAATGCTCGAATTCCATGCGTCCATGGCTCTGACCATCAATATCTAATATTACAGGAATACAAACAATATTTTTCTTATACCCCTACTCCACTGTGGTCGAGCTACTTCCAAGTTCCACCTACCCTATCTCCTCTAGTCCTCCAGGAGAGTTTGCGGAGCAAAGCTGCCAATGCTAGCCTGCCATAAAAATATATAAAGAAATTTGTTTTCTTTGCGGAGCTCAACTTCAAGGCTGACTAGATTGCTGACATCCTATGAATTTATAGGTATGTACATCATTTTATCCATTCATGATCCCATCAATTATTTAAAAATTTTGTTATTTGATTAAAATTCTGTAACTTCAAAGTTTAAACACAATATTATTATTTGACTGAAATTTTGTTACTTCAAATGGGCCTTGAAGGCTTCAAATTTGAATCCTGGACACGAGAGTGGGTTTGTCACAAATCTCCATCAAAGGTTGTTTAGAATGTCTTTTATGAATTCCCAATTGTAGCAACAACAACAATTGCTTCTTTCTTCATATGTCCTGTGTATATGAACATGATTCCATGTGCTCCTTTCCCTTCCCTATTTTCCATTGTCGCCCAATCGAAGCTCTTGAGAATTTAGATTCCCTTTAACTTTCCTGAAATGGAGGTGACAAGGAAGACCATTGTTTTCACTATGAAACCGAGTGCTTCCCCGTTCAGCTACCACTGGCCACGGTTGCATCCCTATGGGAAACAGGTGTGCACAGTGCACCCCCCAGCTTTACCAAAAAGCTTGGGGATTTGGGGAAGTTCCCACTCTGACAAAATCCATGCATATAGTTAATGAGTCAGATCAAGAATCCAGACTTTGTATCTAAAACTGTATTACATCAGCTATTTTCCCCAATTGCTCAGTCATCAAATCGACACTTTCCTCTAGTACACGGTTTAAGATTCTTGGTATTTATTAATATGAAGACCACCGATGCTACTGTTAGGATATTCCTATACTCCATCCTAGTCCCACCAGTATTTTGATCATTTACATTTTCAGTCATGCATGCACCTTTTAGGGTTTGCATGCATTCTAGGGTTTGCATGCATTTTGCATGCATCCCAGTCATCAGTTTAGCACCTAGCCCTCAGTTAGCCAGCCCCCAGGAGCTTCTCACTATTCAGTTTTAGCCCTCCAGTTGCTTAGTGCGCCCTTCTTCCTTGATTTTAGGGAGCAACTCGCCCTTCTTCACCTACCAGTTCAGTTACACTCAGTTACAGTCAGTTACAGTCAGTTACATTGAGTTACACTCAGTTACACTCAGTTACATTGAGTTACACTCAGTTACACTCAGTTACACTTAGTTACACTGAGTTACACTTAGTTACACTGAGTTACACCTACCAGAGTTAGTTTGACTGATGGTTGACAGTTACTTGAGCATTGATGACTCCACTGATGATGATGAAGACTTCCAGTTGCGCTCCGATGATCATGAGGACACCTAGTTGTGCTCCGATGACACTCCAGTGATCCTTTGATCACTCCATGAAGGCTAATTCGAATTGCCACCTTAGGCATTCGAATTCCTCATGCATTGTATTATTTATATGTCCATTTGTGATCAATAATTTAGTATGACCGAAGTATTATTGCTTCTATCTGAGTTCTACTGTACCATATTATTCTGTTGCTCATTATACTGCATGTATCACTCTTCTTCTATTTTCTTGCTTAATCCATTATTCTCTTGTGAGGTATACATCATCTCTTAGATCTGCTGTGAGGATTTTCACATGGTATCAGAGCATGTTGAGAGTATTGTTTATCTCCATTCTTGAGAGTTTTTTGCAGGTTATTACCAAGATTTCGAGTTCAGCAGTTGTAGCAGTTTCTGCATTTTTGCAGTAGTAGCAGTTGCAGTTATTCTATATTGTTTTGCAGGTCTTCTACAACTTCAATGAATTTAGAAGAAATTACTCCTCTTTCTCCATTCAACTATGATGAATGGAAACCAAGAATGATAGCATATTTGAAGAGCCATGATCTCTTTGATTGCTATTTTGAAAGAGAGTTTGAATCCTCTACAAAGAAGATTAAATGGTTGAATAAAGGTGACATGCACATTGGAAGAATGAAGCTTACTATGACTGATTACATATTGTACCCGACCATCTTTGATATTGAAACTCCAAAAGAGTTATGGGCTCATCTGGATGAAAGATTCGGCAAAAAGAATGATGGATTTGGTCCAAATCCCTTCAAAAGCAAGCAAGTTGATGCATTCGCTCCACTTGATGGTCTCTCAGATCATGATGCATTCGCTCCTCCTGATGGTCTCTCAGATCATGTTGCATTCGCTCCCCTTGATGATCTCTCAGATCATGAACCAGTATCATCTCATATTGAAGTTGTTGACAAAGAACTTGCAGATTCTCCACTCATGCTCAAACTTTCTTCTCTTTCTGTGCCAGTTCACACTCTAGATATTGCAGAAGGTCCTAAATCCTCTCTTGCACCAGAGTTTGTTGGTTTGCATCATGATCACATGATTATTTCGGAGGTAACATCAGCTATTGGAGGTAATGCATTCGCTCCTCTTCAGCAAACATCTCTTATTTACTACTATATGATCATTAGCACATGCTTTCAGAAGGTTATTGAAGAATATGGCCATTGCCACCCGCTTGAGATAATTTCTCATGCATATGATAGTTTTGATCTCACCCTTGCTGGTTCAAAGGAGATCTCAAGAAACTGTTTTGAAAGTCTTATATCTGATTTTGATTTCAAGCAAACATGTAATAGTTCTTTTTGGCATAATCTCACCCATGGTGGTTCGAAGGAGAAGACAAAGGACTATATGCACATTCAAAAATTTGATACTACCTCAGCTGATTCGAATCACAGGTTCAAGGATCATTCTAATACTGTTGGATTTGTTCTCATCACATTCGATCTGAAGAGCAAGTACAAGCACATGCTTTTTGAGCATGATCCACTTCTTCCCAAGAAGAAGATACCTCCAGACATATGACCAAGCATCACACATGCTTGAGTTTGGAGCTTTTACTTTTTATGTGTGCCTTACAGTCTATTTTTTGAGGAGGGGGTATGTTTCCCATGAAATTTTCCCACTTCCTTGGTTTATTGATTGTTATTATTCATTGTATTGGGTGACCTTTGGTCTTAGTTACCAGGGCCCAGGATGGATTAAGGGGGGGTGTTAGGATATTCCTATACTCCATCCTAGTCCCACCAGTATTTTGATCATTTACATTTTCAGTCATGCATGCACCTTTTAGGGTTTGCATGCATTCTAGGGTTTGCATGCATTTTGCATGCATCCCAGTCATCAGTCCAGCACCTAGCCCTCAGTTAGCCAGCCCCCAGGAGCTTCTCACTATTCAGTTTTAGCCCTCCAGTTGCTTAGTGCGCCCTTCTTCCTTGATTTTAGGGAGCAACTCGCCCTTCTTCACCTACCAGTTCAGTTACACTCAGTTACAGTCAGTTACAGTCAGTTACATTGAGTTACACTCAGTTACACTCAGTTACATTGAGTTACACTCAGTTACACTCAGTTACACTTAGTTACACTGAGTTACACTTAGTTACACTGAGTTACACCTACCAGAGTTAGTTTGACTGATGGTTGACAGTTACTTGAGCATTGATGACTCCACTGATGATGATGAAGACTTCCAGTTGCGCTCCGATGATCATGAGGACACCTAGTTGTGCTCCGATGACACTCCAGTGATCCTTTGATCACTCTATGAAGGCTAATTCGAATTGCCACCTTAGGCATTCGAATTCCTCATGCATTGTATTATTTATATGTCCATTTGTGATCAATAATTTAGTATGACCGAAGTATTATTGCTTCTATCTGAGTTCTACTGTACCATATTATTCTGTTGCTCATTATACTGCATGTATCACTCTTCTTCTATTTTCTTGCTTAATCCATTATTCTCTTGTGAGGTATACATCATCTCTTAGATCTGCTGTGAGGATTTTCACAGCTACTACACTTACAATCTGCGTTCGTCTGTACGAACTGGGACAAAATTGTTTTTGTAATCTTTATTTTTAGAATGACAGTGCTACTTTACCTTTTTATTTTGTTTCCCTTATCGGCTGGTCTGGAATAAAACAGGAACTTCAACCATCTATGAATCTCCTCTCTACTTGGTCTACCTACGTTTTACTTATGCTTCACAACCCATCCTCTTCTCCATCATACGATAGATTTAATATGTATAATGAGATCTAGGGGGAGGGATATAAAGAAGAAGCATCCAGGGTCCTTAATAAACAATTGAGAACAAAATTTGACTAGAGTCGGATAGTTCTCTTTGCTCAAACCATAACATAGCATGTAACATGTAAGGAGTGCTTAAACTTATTCTATCCCAAGTACGTGTGGCATTCATAGTGTTGAATGAAAAATTAAAACATATATTGTTGTCATTGGCATTCAATTATGCCGTAGGGTACACAATTAGAGTGACAAAGAAACTTGCTATTAGTTTTTAATCCAATAGAAAATACATACAATATAAAATAAATTAAATTAAATAAACAAATTATAAAATTAAAACATATATAAAATAATTTAATTTTATGTAATGTATTATATAAAAAAAAATTAAAAATAAATAAAACAAAAACAAAGCATAAACATAAATTGAAAATCGAAATGCCATTGTTCGCCCACTCGCCCATCTGGCACCTGAGAGAACTAGATATTGCAGGCCCAAATGCTCGAGACTTGGAGAAACCTGTGCAGAGGAGGCACTCCACCAGCCCGCTTGAGACTTGGAGAAACCCGCGCAAAGGAGGCACCCCACTAGCCCTCTCGAGACTTGGAGAAACCCACGCAGAGGAGGCACCCCACCAGCCCGCTCGAGACCTGGAGAAACCCACGCGGAGGAGAAGGAAAATCTTGGAAAAACCCACACATAGGTGGCACCATCAACACAGTTGTAGGAGACGCACAAAATGGTACGGTTTCTGGCATTTAAACCCTAGATATGCATAATATTCTCGTTTGAGGGCATCGCAAATTTATCTCCATTTTCGGCACTTGATATCCAAATTACAGGATCTATCTTTGGTAAACCCTTTATCTATTATCTGGCACATACATAGTGAGAGAGATGGATCATTGTAAATGCCATAGGAAATTTTGGGATTCTGCAGATGTAATAACCTAGTGAGCCAATTCTCAATTTTTGGGATTTTGCTCTGCTATTTTAGGATAGTCAATAGACTTCCATTCTCACATCAAAGAAAATGAATCTACTAATTGAACTCCCAAATTTTTTGACGGTTGGGGCATTCCATAATTCAACAAGAGGGTTGGGAGTTTGACCCAAATTGGTTGGATGGTGGATTTTTCTCTTATGGGGTCAAACCTTGAAGACCAAGGTTTTAGAGAGAGAATGGAGTTCACCCAAATCCATTTTCCTTCACAAATTTGAACAACATTATCTCCCTTTTTATATATGAAGGTAAGCCAATCTCTAGACAAAACACAATATTATGGAATGTATCATAATACAGGAAACTATACATCACTCATCCATAATTGAAGGGTTTTTTTGGCAATCAGCCTATTATAAAACTTACCAACCAGGGAAATTTCTTGAAATGACATAATCTAGGTCATTGAAACATCCTCTTATAGAATATTTTTCATCTTCTTAGGATTAAGTTTAACACATTTCTTAGATTGATTTTGGCGATGTTCACTCTTCTCCCTAGACTTTGCACTAGCCCTTGAAAACTTATTAGTTTTTTTCCCTATCATCTTGCCATCGAAGACCTCTTTTTATGGGCAAGATCCTCCTCAGGTAGATACTCTTTTGCTAAATCAAAACTTGGATTTTCTTAGGCTAGTTGAAAAGGTCTTGAGCTAGAGGGATCGTGATGTCATGGATATGAACCAAATGCATGGAAAGGATTACCAAATTCAAAGGCTTGAGTCATAGAAGATGACATTGAGTTGGGTTAGTAAGGTGTTAATGCCACATTGCTTCTATTGAACATTGTATTGCTCCTCCCCACCTAAAGAATGGAAAATTATTTGACATGTCTCAACATGTAGAACATGGTAAGAGAGAAAAATGCCATTGTCCACATCATAGATGGGACCTTCCAAAATACAATTTCCCCTAATGTTTGGATCTTTCAAATGTTCCTTAGGGCCTATAATAATGAAAGAGGGATTCAACCACTGCACACAAAGAAAAATAATAATGACAATTATAACCATGGAAAGAGGGATTCAACCATTGCTTGCAACTTTAGAGCGGACCCTTACCTTGAGGAAAGCTAGTTGTTGAATCCTTGAACTGAAATTTGATATGAGAAAAGTTTATTTTTATCTCTCCATGGGCGTAGTTACAGATCTACAGGGATATTCAATCTGGATCGACCCTCACACTAGAAATAGAAATAGCCAATAGGGTAGTCTGAAAACCTTTCATCTGACTTCCATACTACACATGATAATGATGGATTAAATGTTGATTTTTTATTTTTATTTTTATTTTTTTTTTGTGTTGAAGAGATGAAACTTTATCATGTTGAGCTGACTGTCAATATTATCCTCCAGCTGCCATCATATCATTAACCAAATGCACAGATCATGCTACAGGTCAACATTATTTTAGGTAGCAAAATCACCATCTTAGATCTTAATATACCCTGTAATGTTGTAATATGATGAAGGATCTACTAGTTGTGCATTCAAAATCCGATGCCATGTTGCTACAAACACATCAATGTCATCTTTAGGACAAAAATATCCAATAGACCTAACATTGCACCAAACCCCTGTTGAAAGGTGGGAGATTCATGTGTTGTTTTTCATCAGATGGAAAAATAAATGCATGCTTTTAACTGGCGTGTGAATTTAGGCCTAAGATACTGATTTTTTGTGAGTCTGCAATAGTCTTCAAATATGAGTGAATGGGTTGTTTACCTAAATCGTTATCTAAGATTTCCATGCATGAAACAATCATCAAAATGCTTCTATGAAGTGACCATCCATGCAATCAATCATGTCATCCTAAGTATGAAAGTAAAATGACGTAACCAACACTCTAAATGTCATCAATACATCATACGAAAGTGATCCAAATGAAAGAGATGTATCATTGAATATCCAACCATCATCCCATAGCTACTGGCATGAAGATCCATAAAGTCATCTAAGGTATCAAATTTCCAACAAGATTTAACCCCCAATTGGATATTCGATAAGAATCAAAAGTGGACACCCATGCAAAACGAGGGGTAATAGAAGAACTAACACCTACAAGGTTAGGTTGCAAGAATTTTGATTGAAGGACCAAGCCCCACAAAATTAGGCTGTAGGAAGTGAAAGACATATGCAGACCAACAAGGTTAGGCTGTGTGAATTTTGAATATCTAGAGCCGTGGGTTATTTGAAAACTGGTGTGGATACACAAGGTTTTGCTGTAGGCCATAGAGAAAACTATAATGTCAGGTTGAAGAGTTGGAAGATTAAACGATGACTTTTGTATTTTTTGTATCATATGAACTAAAGGTACAAATAGTTGAATGCCTCTTGTAACAAAGTTTGAGAATGGAGTCTAATGAAATTAATGTATTGTTCTGCAGTGCATCTATACTTAAGTGAAATTAGTATCTATAGCATTGCACCTCATCTCTTTTTTGTTACATATGTAATGATGTTTTTCTTGTTATGTGTTGTGCTATTTGTTGTGGTGTTTGTATTGTATGCACCTACACAACTAAGGTTTGGTTAGTTGTGGTAGGCCAAATAGAGTTTCAAAAAGAAATTTAGTTGTAGATGTTATGCCTAAGTCACTAACTGTTGTGTCTAATATGCAAATTAGGCTCAGATGTGTATGACAAATCAAATCAAGATAATGTGTTTTGATTCTAATTTCTATTGAATATTTGTAAATGTTCTAGTTTCTAAATTTTATTGGATCTATATGTCTATATTTTTAAATTTAAATATATTTTGAAAATATATATATATGTATATAAAACGTGTACTTAGATATACACATAATGTCTGAAAATAGTCTTTGAAAATCAAATTTCGCATGACCATTTATGTGCCAAGTAGGTACCACCAAATAGATATCTATCAGATCTATCTTCCTCAAGTGATGATGAAGATATACTCGGAGAGGTTGAAAGTGAGACGAGTTGTACTAGATCTACCAGTTTTATATCAACTAGATCATAAAAGATAAGGAAAAGATTTCATAAACACATGAAATATTTTATTGCCAACGGTGGGTCGTGTAATTATGATGCTGAGAGCATAGGAGACATTGATTTTCCATTGAGGTATAAACATCTAGTGCAACGATGGGTACCTAATATGCTACCTCAAGTGGACACAGATTTCTTCATCAATGGGAGGATGTATCGCATCGCTCCTTTGTCCTTACATGGATTGGGGCTATTTTCCATGGATGGAATAAAGGTCCGCTATGAAACTGTAACTAAATTGATGGAGTATGTAGGACCATTATACATATACAATAATTGGTTGATCTTGGTCCAATATACTCGAAGTATGCGGAGATACGGAGTTGCCGCGAATTATATTCAAATAGAAGAAAACAATAAAAACAAAGGGGCGACTATGTATATTGATGGGAGACCAAAAGCATTCGAAACGTTGATGGCTTTATAAATAGTACACGATGAGTGACAACAAATAAGCTACCAAATTGAAAATTTGAGGCACGCGAACATCATCGTATATTTGTATGTGCAATAAAAACAACACTTGCAGGTGAAGAGTTGTTGATCGATTACAACTTAAATAGAATAGATGTGGCTTCCGCGGTCCAGGGGAACTGTGGACCGTCAGAAACTGTGCCTCATCAGGTAAATGCTAAATGTAGTATCTAAACATGACTACAATAATTGAATGTTTCGTTTTTTTCTGTTAACATTCGATTTCTACTGTTGTCATTCGCTTTATTCATGCTTATTATGAATATTTTCATGTGATTACATGGTGATTACACTGCTATGAATATCTCATTTTTGTTTATGATGCATTTATTGACTATTGACGTTTTTTTAGGGTGACGGCAGTGGAAAGGCACATGCTTCTTCCACGGTCTAGGGTGACCGTGGAAGGTCAGAAACTATGCCTCGTCAGGTAAATGTTAAATATAGTAAATAAATATGACTACAACAACAAGATGTTCCGATTTTTTGCTGTTAGCATTTGTTTTTTCAGTGCTTATTGTTAATATTTCCATATGAAAGCATGCTTATTAAACTGTGGCAGAAGTCTGCTCATGGCCATGGAGCAGAACATGTATCTTCCACTTCTGAGGTAAAAATTAATATTACTGCAATATCTCATTTTTCTTTATGTTACAATTATTTAGTATGAGGTAAATGTTTATTTATTGATTGATTTTGTCAGTGTGGCGCCATTGGAAAGGCACCTGCTGCTACCATGGTCGAGGGTGAGCGTGGAAGGTCACACTCTGTGGCCCGTCAGGTAATTGTTTAGTAAAATAACTAAATTTTTCGATTTAGTATGTTAAAATTCAATGTCCACTATTGACAATCACATTTTTTCTGAGCTTACGATGGACTACTGGTTCATTTTTATGACATTATGATGGATTACTAGTTCATTCAGGACCGTGGAAAGGCACCTACTGCTTCCACAATGACGGTTCATCGTGGACACTCACCAACCATAACACCGCGCCAGGTAAGTGTTAGTGCATAATAGTGACTTAATCTTCATTACAATATCAATATTTGAATGATGCTAAAATTATATTGCTTAACTTAAATTATTGTTTGATGAATTTAGTCACGTGCACCCGATCTGGGTGATGAGGGGTATGAGGAAGACATCTTGTATTCCACTAACCCATTGCACAGTTTTAGAACGGCCTTGAAAAAGGAAAACATAGAAATGTTGCACCATTGGATGATTGTGATACCCCACTCGCAAGTTTTTTACATGCAAAGAAACATAAAACAATGAAAAAGTAGATGCAACATAAATTCTTGATTTGTATTTTGATGGATGTCGATGTTGTTAGTATGAAACATTGTTAGTATGCTACATAGATAACTTTTATTTGGTATAGTTACGAGGTACTTATCTTTAATTTGATGCTCTAAGGAATTTTCCCATTTATATGTTTTATTTTCTTAGAATTTGAGTTTTAAATTTAAATGTCATCACAAGTCTGAAACATTGATTATGTTTATATTATATATATTAGATATGTTCATCATGACTTCGATCATCATCACTCTTTATAATTTGATTACTGCCCATTACATCTCGAGGACCAATTTCAACACAGGGACCAGAGAGGAGTGCTGAAGTTGATAGAGATCAAATTTATGTTGTAAAATCTTGTACTGTTGCTTTAGCACTATTCAAAAATAGTACCACACTTCAGATATAATTTTTGGTTAAATGTTGATGTGGAGATCTTCAACTATACCTTTGTTATTGTTATATGATCGATATGTTTAATTTATTACACATTATTGAAAGAGATGAAAATTATGTTATAAAATATTCTACTGTTGCTTTAGCACTATTCAGAAATAGTACCGTTTTATCATTCAGCTGTAGAATTGTTATGTTACTGTACCTTTCTTTCATCTGTGTGTTGAATTGTTGTAGTATGTGGACTGTGTAAACCTGTTTGAGGTCTTTACTTAACTTTACATCTCGAGGACCAACTTCAGCACAGGGACCACAGAGGAGTGCTAAAGTTGATAGAGATCAAAATTTATGTTGTAAGATCTTGTACTGTTGCTTTAGCACTGTTCAGAAATAGTACCACACTTCAGATCTAATTTTTGGTTAAATGAGATCTTCAACTATACCTCTCTTATTGTTATATGATAAATATGTTTATTTTATGACATGCTACTGAAAGAGATGAAAATTATGTTATAAAATGTTTTACTGTTGCTTTAGCACTATTCAGAAATAGTACCGTTTTATCATTCAGCTGTAGAATTGTTATGTTACTGTACCTTTCTTTCATCATCTGTGTGCTTAATTATTGTAGTATGTGGACTATGTAAACCTGTTTGAGGTCTGCACTTAAATTTACATCTCGAGGACCAACTTCAGCACAGGGACCAAAGAGGAGTGCTGAAGTTGATAGAGATCAAAATTATGCTATTAAATCTTTTACTGTTGCTTTGGCACTAATCAGAAATTTGGATGGTAAGTGTGATGAAATTTTGCTTTTGTAGACCATATTCCTAAATTTAAGGGTTAAACAGGTGGCTTTTATTTTTTATATTACAAGGTACTTAACTGTTATGTGATGCTATCAAGATTGCATAGAGAGAAATGATGGATATTTTTATTTGGCATCCCACCACCCTTCCTTATACTGTGATGATGAACTTTCAGGTTATATGGAACGTCTGTACATTTGAGAGAGATATGACTAGTTGTACCTTCCCCACCTTGATTGAGCTATGATTTGTCTCATCGCTTTTTAAAAACCACCTTGTTGAATTTTTGCTCTTATAGAGTCCTATGGTTGTTTGGAGACATTTGGAGTAACTTTTTAAAAACCACCTTGTTGAGTACTTGAGTAACTTTTTAAAAACCACCTTGTTGAAGTTTTGCTCTTATAGAGTCCTATGGTTGTTTGGAGACATTTGGAGCATACCCTTGGTTCTAAGGGTCATGGGTATTCTAATACCCACACCTATGTTATGACCATTTTTTATATTTTTCTTATTTTATGACCATTGTTTATATTTGTACCCACACTTCAGATCTAATTTTTGGTTTAATGTTGACGTGGAGATCTTCAACTATAACTCACTTATTGTTATATGATCGATATGTTTATTTTATTACCTATTACTGATTGAGTTATTAAATACTTGTTGTACCTTCCCCACCTTGATTGATTTATTATTGAACTTGTGGTACCTTCCCTAAGACTTGTGGTCAATGCGATCATTTACCCTCCTTCATTTTTTTTATACCACCTTGTTGAAGTTTTGGTCTTATACAGTACTTGACTTTGTCGAAGTTTAGAATTTTTGTGACTTAATTTATGTTGAGTTATGTACTGTGATTGACTGTCATTGACCTAATCAACTCCAGTCATTTCTCTCTCTCTCCGATTTGTACACACCCTCTTGTAGGGTCAGCTGGTTCCTAGATAAGACTGGCCTCTCCGAGGCACAATCAGTCTTTGTTGAAAGTAACACTTCTGAGTATATTTTCAATAATGGTTTCACACCCAGCTGGTTGGTATATTCAACTATATATCTATTTGTGTTATATGATATACATGTTTATTTTATTACATGCTACTGAATATTAGTTTTGACGTTTTAGTTTGCTTGTCATTGTAAGCAATTATAATCTGTTGATATGGCAGTTATGAATATACCAAAGAGCCTGTGTTAAAAACTTACTGGTTGTACATTTGGAGTGCTTGGTTACAGGAGGTAAGTATGCATGTGAAACTTAGTGATTATGCCACATATCCAATTCTAGGAGTGGGATCTATCTCACTCCAAATAACATAAGGTGATATCCTTGAGCATATTGGTGTTTTGTATATCATGATGTGGTGGTGTTTCTGATGTTTTCTTTTTCTTGTTGGGTGCTTGCCTTATAGACACTAAAGAAATACTGGATAGAAAAGTTTGGAATCCAAATATTGAACTTGTTCGGTTGTTAGGTAAAAATTTTGCTACACAGGAGAGAAAGGTTGCACATGAATACTTTCTTAGTTTGGAAGCTTGCAATACAATAGTCCTAGAGTATTTACTGTGTCTATTGAATTATGCTGCTCACATATGTCTACTATTTAAAATAAGGTTTGTGGAAGACTAGAGATAGATGTTTTCTAGTGTTTCACTAGTTTTTGTGAAATTGTTTTTGAGCGTATCCAAATTCTGAATTGGAAACATTCAGCTTTTAAGGTGTTAATGGGTCGTACTTCTAGGAAGAATGCACATGGGATAGGAACAGGTAGCTTGCTTATCTCACTTGTAAATAGTCATCTTTAGAAAAGGTTTTGGCTTGTACATATAAATAATTATTCCAGTCAAAATATAATATTAAATTCAGTGCCTTCTTATGAATTTGCATGATACAGCAGATGCAATGATCTCCACTGGATTATCCAAGGTCGGATATCAGTATGTGAATATAGGTAACTTAACATATTTTCTATCTCATGTGTTTATGAATTATCAACTCTTAATTTAACATATATATAGGTAACTTAACATATTTTGTGTTTGGTACATTTGGCCAGATACAATACATGCTGTAAAACGATGCCAGGTTCACTTGGACATGAGGAACAAGATGCAAGCACGTTTGATTCATGGGTAACTTCTTGTCAATAAATTTTATTGTCTCTTTGATAGATTTGTTGAAGAATGCCATCAATGCAATACTGAAAAATTATTGGATTCCGTGCTTGCGTGCATCTGAGTTTTATTTGCATGCAATCTAAGTTATTTATTTTAATAGAAGTGGCCTTTGACAATTATTCCTTTCTTAGGAATTAGCTGTTGAAAGTACCCATAGATATGGTGTAGTATGGTCAAGGAACAAGCATTCCCATAATCCATTTTATTGGGATCGATAAGCTCCGGTTCCATTTTATTGGGATGGGTAATCCTGGGTTCACTAAATGTAGACAATAGAAAAAGTGTTTGTAAAGTAGGGAAAACAACCTTCTACGAATGCTTAGAGACCTTGATAAGTGGTCAAGACATTAGGAGAAGTGCTCCAATATTCCTCTTCAAAGTGGAACATCAAATCTCAGTCCCATACAGTCTTTACCCGATCATAAATAGTTTTGGTGCCATAATTATTTATTTACTAACAAACTTAGATATAGGTTTAGGAATTTTGTTGAATATTGTGAATATCGTTTTCTTATAGAATGTACCTTAGTGTGAAAATCAATGAACAAAATCTCTATGATGCTTTGCTCATCTTTGGTGAAATAGAACTGATCAATATTTTTACATCAAGGCATTATGCATTTGTTGAGTTTAGAAGTGTGATGAATCTAGCCATGCAAAATATGTCTTTCAAGGAAGGGTCTTTAATGAGCCTATGATGGAAATTTTATATTCAAATATTAATATTGGGTTTGTGGATGATCTGCAAGATAATCCACTCCTTTGAATTCATGTTGAGAATCACTTCCATGTGAAAATCCAACTATGAGTGGATTTTAGTTTGGTTCAATAGAAAATTTTGGGTGTGTGGGCATGATCATACTGTAGCCATTTTGCAGTAGGTTTTGTGACATATGCCACTCTATACCCATATCTAATTTTGCTAGAACTATGATTTTTCTAGGATAGGGATAGAATTATTGAGGTAGAGGAACATTATTGGTAGCAAGGCACACTTGTTAAAGGTGAAACTATTATTTTCAATTAGTAGGTAAACTAATTGACACTAAATTTATTGAGGTAGTGATTTCGTTTACAGGAACAATCCTAGATATGTTCACCAAAAATTTCTCTGAGTGATGGCACACTGTTGTTTTAGTGCCTCAACATTTTTCCAAGTATGTTTTGAAGGCTCATTGCACCAAGTGTTTGCAGTTGGCATGCAATGCTATGTAATAGAGTTCATCACATACCAAAGTTTCACATGATATCTAAGAGAGATTTCCAGAGCTGTTGTTCTAGAACACATGTTTCACATCACCAATCTTACAAATAGAATAATTGACAATGCAGCTCTGAATGGTTCCATGGAAAGGATCTCCCCTCGTACAATGCAACGAGACTTCCATAAATGTTTCTCTCCATGATATTGAATGTTAGGAGAGTTGAGCTCTCTCACTCTTGTGCTCCACTTGAGATCATATAGCCTTGGAAACACTCTGACCTAAAGGACATCATCTACTAGTTCTATGATCAATTCATAGTGATTAATGGCTTTGATGGGAATAGTGTTTCTTGCTCCTCATACTCATCCTCAATGACCAACTTTGGTACTTCTTGACATAACCTCTTTTGATTATATTTGAGTGTCTTTTGCTTTTGGTACTTTAGCTTCTTTGCATCATATTTTCATCTTTTTGTGTATCCACACTTTGCTCCTTATGCTTCTTGATTAACTTGGCGAGCTTTATTTACTAGTCATATAGTTATTTAGTTGTTAGTTGTGAGATTTGTTCTTCTAATTTTACCATTGATCTAGGAGTTGTTTTCCCACTCTTTCCTTGTAACCTAGATTTTTGATGTGCTTTTTAGTCCCATTGGCCTTCTTTTGTCCTCATTCGTTGGACATTAGTAAAGTTATCGAATATGATCTTATCTTAGAATTTGTACTTGAATGGCAGCACAATGTAGCACAAGCCCTTCCACAATTGTGGATTTAATGTTGAACCTTGGCTTCTTGCACCATCGTTGCCATTTGGACACATCTAGAATTGTAATAAGTCTATCCTATAAAATATTAAAGTGAGAGCAGAGCAAGGGAAGTTGAAGAATGTCAAAGTAGCAAGTAGGAAATATGGTCCATAATTGTTAGAATTAGAATTAGACAGGGACCAGTGGGCACCAAAATCATGAACTGTACTGAAACAGGGTTGGTATCTAGTAAAAAATAGTATTAAAAATAATGGACCAAAAAATTGAAAAATATTCAAATTTCGATTTAATAAAACCATGATGTATTTCAATGCAAATCAAGGAAATTATATGCCAAATATTTAAAATTTTCTTATGTATATAAAATCTATGAGTGAAACAACAAAATTACATCGAGACAAGGGTTTTGAGTCTTTGAGATGCATATAATTGAAGTTTTGAAAGAAAAGAAATAAACATTGAGTCACAGTCCTATAAAAGCCAAAATCAAATCTACTCTAAGATGTGAAATCTAATTGCTAGAGAAGGATGTGTTGTTGGAATAACTTGAGTGATGTCTGTATTATGTACTACTTAGGGCCAAATTCCAAAAACCCCCCGAAACCACCCATTAACGATTGCCATTTAGACACTTTTTTTTTTTTTAACACTTCCAGGTATCGTCGCAATACCGATGGATTTTTGCCACGAATTTTTGTGTATACAGAGACGAAGTTTCAAGGAAGCATAGAAATGTTTCCATGCAGATGTTGAACATGCCACGAAAGTTAGTGAATCGAATCGTCTCTATTACGACGAACTTTCGTGGAGCTGTATAAGATGTTACCATGCAGATGCTTTACCTGCCACAATATTTCGTTGCTATAGTGATGAACCTCCAATATAAGTTCATCTCTATAGACACGAAATACCGTGGTAGGTAAAGCATTTGCGTGGAAACATATAGATGAGGGGCATGGATATATTGACGAAACTTCGTGGAAGAATTAATTTTTTGAAAATTTGAGGACTGTTGCGAAGGTGACACGTGGCCACTGAGAAACGTTGCTATTGCCACAACGAGAAATCTTCATCCTTATATCCACGAAGTTGGTTCCACAAAAAAACGAACCCCAAATCGTTGCAATAGGGACGAAATATCGTGGCAATTACAACGAAAAAACATGGAAATTTTGGCCATATGTAGTAGTGCCCTAAGGTAAAAAACTAATACCCAACTGAAATGAAAGACTCAAGTAGGTGCTATGTTCAAGGACATGACTGACTTAACTGCCTTTGAAACTGAAAAGATGTGATATACCCTTCTCATCCCTTATTCTTTTTGGTAAAAGAATGCCCTTTTGTTGTTTTAATGAGTCCAAGAAAGAAAACTCAATAAGTCCAACCATGTAAAAAGTTTAACGATCCCATGGGAGGAAGACTCAGGACCTTCTTCATTGTTTACAGAGTTCGAAGAAGAGATAGAAGAATGCTCTATAATACTGATCTATAGATTTTAATATCGGGCCGAGATCTGTTCTTGCTCGCCGGTGTTTTCAATTTTAAGGAGTCTGAAAAACTTAAACAATAACTCCATACACCTACCCGTGGATTTTAGTATCGAGCCCGAGTTGGTATATGCTCGTCGTTGTTTTCCTGTTTATAGAGTTTGAAAAACTTAAACAATCCTCTATATACCCTCTCGTGGATTTCACATCGAGCCCAAGTAGGTGAATGCTCGCTTGGTGTTTTCATGTTTCGAGAGCCTGAAAACCCTAAAGAAGGCTCCAAAAGTCCTTTTTTGTACAGTTAGTCTCCTCCCTCAAAAAAATCTAAAACAATGAGAGAATAACTCTTCTAGCCACGTATGACTAGAGTATTCCTTTTTCGTTAGTAATCCTCAAAAGTCCGGAAAAGGGTTAAACTTATACCTAAGTGGATGCACCTTCAATTCCTTTAACGAGCTTGAAGAGAACAAGTATGCTAGGCAATCTTGTTTAGTTTTTAAATAGTCAAAACAAGAGCTTAAAACGACTTAAAAGACAGCTTCTAGGATCGTGGGTTCATGACCTACCAAAGAATAGGATCTCAACAATCGCATTAGTAACTATTGACAAATTTTCTCAATGACATAATAATGACAATATGGTACCTATATTGGTCTTATCAATAAGAAAACAAGTCATTTCCGGTTTAATACTTTGAAACTCTAGTGAAAATTTGAAATACCTAGGTTAAATTTAACTCACCAACATTTGTAGGTATTAGTGATTAAATAGAACCTTTTAGGGACAATTTGAACTATACACTTTTGCAAAAATTGGGTAAAAATCACAGTTCATTTTATATAAATAATTTCAAATTGAAAAATCAAATATCACAATTGAATATTTTAGGGAAAAATTGGAGCAAAACCTTGATCTTCCTCCATTCACTGCGATCAAACCAGGCTACCGATCAACCTTCTACTTCCACCAAGTAAGTTTATTCCTCCCATACTTGCAATTTGATGCATTTTTTGTCAATTTTCATGGTCAAAATCACTTTCTAGCAATGTTCATCACGTATTTCTGCGTGTGCGCTACTATTTGTGAGCAAAAGCAGTGCATACCAGCCAAGTGCGATGGTTTTGTTGAGGAAGAGCAGCGCTCAAATGTGACTGTCCAGTGCAAACAATAGCGCACACCTCTGAAAGTGAGGTAAAAAGTGGAAAAGACTAAAAATTTGACTGTTGCTTGGCAGGATGGTTCTTGTATGGCGTGAAAGGGAGCATGAGGACATGGATCGAGAAGCATTACAAGATCCAGCGACCCTCCATGTGCTCCGAAGATGTGGACTATTGAAATTTTATAGAACGGTCAACATGTGGGCACTAAACCGCTTGCTTGAGAGGCTTGTCCAATACTAGGATGCCGAGGCGATGGTGTTTGATATCCAAGGAGAAATACTAGAAATCACCATATATGACATCTACTTTATCACGGATCTCTCTCGAAGGGGAGACGTTGTGAACTTGAAAGGGTCCTCACGCAATGTGGGAGCCTTGTCCGTGCAAGAGTATGTGAATGCCTACTGCCTACCGGGAACTGAGAAATTCGGTAGTCAAATTCTGATCTCGACTATTGCAAGCTTCCCCCTCAAAGTCATCGTAAGTGTTCTTAACCAGATGGGAGGGAGTGCTATGCAGCATCTTGCTTCGAGGAATTATATGCACATAGGTACTGAATGTTTGCACGGCAGAGTATATGACTGGTGTTCAAGTCTTTTGGCGAACTTGAAACTTCAACTCTCGGGTTGTAAGACCGGGAGGATGAAGAACTTTGGGTACGGAAGCATACTTTGCACCTTCTTCTTTGAAAGGGTGCTTGCTATGAGTTTGGGCATGCCTTTGCCCCCAGTCAACCCTTGTGAGCCAATGTTGTCTCGTTGGAGTGAGATCTTCCTCCGCTAGGGTGATGGCGAGAGCAAGTTCTGTTACCATGAGGATGATTTCTGGGGTTGGTGGGAAAGACAAGTGCCAGCTCTCGAGCAGTTTCCATATGCGGGTATAGACTTCCGCAATGATCCCGAGCTGATCCTTCCTCCACGAGAAGCCTGAGGAGAGATAGGTATGTTTATGCTTTTGAAAAGTTATTTAATTTTTATATTTTATATATATGATTTTTATGATGAGTTTGAAGTACTGAAACAAAGTGTCATATGCAGATGTTGGACCAGTGCATCCTGATGGACACCCTTGCACTTTCGTGAGGCCAGTGGTAGTGGGTGCAGCTGATGCCATGCTGGGAACCATTGAGGGGAAGATGAGTTGGTTGACTCATGACATTTCGACTTACGAGATCGAGCGGATGCCGCTCGACATGCAGGAGAATGTGGTTGGTGTGCCCCCAGCCTAGATTAGGCTACTGTGGAAAGTAGCTAGGCTGGTCGTATGCTATCGAGAGGCGGCAGAGGGAGATGACGCCCCACCTTCTCCATAGGAGAAGGATATTCTACGTATATTTTTGAGGCCATCAAGCCCAATTTTTTATCTTATGACATGACTCTATGATAGACTTATGATCCAAACTCATACTATTTTTTATATGGATATATATATATACAGTATTGGTTATTTACATGTGTGTTATTGTGTTTTATGAATGAATTATTATGTTTGTGAATGATGCAAATTCCAATCTAAAACATAGTTTTCAAATGAATCAGCTAATGCATTCAAGTTCCTTGGAATATGTTGATATGTGATATAATCAAACTGTCTCTCAAGCAACTTAACGCGCAGAAACTGACGTAGCAAAGTAGGATCTCTAACCTGATAAACACCCACTAACTGAAAAACAACTAACAGCAAGTCAATCCGTACCTCCAAATGTGAAATGCCATGGAACAGAGCATCTCGGAGTAGCTCTATGACTGCACTGTATTCATCCACATTGTTCGTTGTGGGACCTAAACAAGCCCCCTCCAAAAGAAACCAGTTGGCCAGTTGGTGAGTAAATAACCCAAGCAGCCGCGACCAACTGATGGGTGTGGCGGCTAGCGCCATTGGCAAACCCTATAAAGTGTTCAATCGACATCTGAAACACAAAACAATGGATTCATAAGATGTAACTACAACTGTAAACAAACCTAACTCTACAAAAATGTACAGCTATAATACATGAAAAAGCACAGATGTCTAAGCGTAGTACTTCTTTAGGTAGGATTGGTGCCTGGAACCTCTTCATGAGACCAGGAAAATACGTCACGGAAATCATTAAAAATATTGGTATACAGGATGATATCTTCAAGATAATAGTCTGCTCCAATAAAAATGTTTTCCGTGACTCCAGGTTCGGTGGAAATGTTGATCGGGATAGTTCTCGATGTATTCGCCATATTCCCTTTGGTAAAAACAGCTTGTGAAGTAGAAGGGATAGAGGACAAATCAACATTCTCACTAGGTCTCGGAGAAAACTCACCTCTCTCTATCAATTTTAGAATGGGACGTAAATAGGACCTGGGTTGCATATGTTCCCGAGGGTGGTCAAGGCCTATCATAGCTTCCAAAAACGTTTCGTCAGAAGGAAAAACCGTGTCTAAACAATCAGGAGAGTGGGTAGAGTCCACTGGCCATGCAGGGGCATAGTCCATATCTGACTCAGCAGAGACCAACTAAGTCATGATATGTTCTGTTGTGGCTCGTTGTGAATCCAAGTAGGTTACCTCTGCAACAGATACAGGCACAACTGGTTCTGATTCAGTAGGGAGAATCCACGGATCTGTCGTTAAACCGACTGTGGAAGTCTTAAGCAAAGAACCAATAAAATTAATGGGAGAAGGTAGGTCAAAAGTGCCTATTAATGACCCATAGAGACCTACTCCCAAACTCTCAATAAATGGGCAGTACTGATCAACCAACGGGATAGTTTAATCCAATGAAGTCTGGTTGGTTTTCCGGGAAAACGAAAGTTGATTGACTGTGACGATCTTACCTTCGTGAGGGAATATTATTATCCGAAAAATAGCGGACGGTACTGCCTGCATGGCATATGTCCAGCTCCTACCCAATAGCAAGTTATAATCGAGCGAATCATCTAGAACTTCAACCTCTACCGATACTATTTTTCCCGCAAGTTCAACATCAAATGATGGTAAGACTCAGTGTGGACGAAAATATCTTCCATCAAAGGCGGTAAGTACCATATTAGAGGGGGATAAATCAGGTTCACCTAAATCCTTCCAGCAAGAAATAAACATTACGCACATGGATGCACCCTCATCTACAACAGCTCATCGAATGGTCATGGGACCATGGACGACCTCTATCTGGAGAGCGACATGGTACGGCAACCGAAACTGGATATCTTTCATATAAAAATGGCCAAGCATGTTGGATGAATCTACACTTCCAATCGCTGCGAGAAGTGCACTGCATTGTAATGGACAACTTTGCAGTACCTCCAAGGTGGACATGGCACAGGGGGTTTGGGCTAAATCCTCCACTACATTGTATTTGGAGGCAGCCCTCACGTTGGGGTTGTGCACAGCCCATTTGAAGACACCTTTCGGGATCTTCGGCAGCAGATCCACCAGTCTCTCAATGTGGAGATGGGTAGATGACTTAGGAACATCCTTCTGCTATGGGTCCCGGGTATAATTTCTTGCTCGAGTTTGCAAAAGAGCATCTGAATTAAACATATTAAAGAATGAATGATCAGCTGAGTTGGCACGAGTAGTGCCCCTAGCACTAGAGCTGCCAGAAGCTGAACTCTGTCCATGAGGGAAAGGGTCTTTTAAGACAGCAGGTTTCTTTTCATGGATCAGCTTTTGGGCTTCTTCCATTAGAGGGCGTTGATGGGTAAGGTGGTCATCTTGACATAGCTTGCAAGGGAACTTAACCTTCCTTTTTTCCTTTTTACCCTCCTCGCCATTTTGCGTATTCTTGGGCTTTTGTTGGTTTCCCTCCCCTTTCTTTCCCTTTCTTTCCCTTTCTTTTGTTGTTGGGCTGCCGAGAGCCCTTATGGTTTTTCTGTACCTATTGTACATATTCAGTTGTGGAAGGGGAGGATGCAACAACAGTTGCTTCTGCAGTAGACTGTTTGACTGGCGGGGCGTGAACCTGCTTTGTTAAGGCATCAAACGCTGCAAAGTCGACTGAACCCACAATGCCATCAACATGTGGTCCAGGTTTAGGTTTACCTAAGTCAATGTTAGACCTCGGCGCATCAGGAATAATCTCGTATAAGATCCCAGAATGAGCATAAACCAAGTCAAGCTGTTGGGTTCTCAAAATGGCTTCCTCTTCGGAGGACACCCCTGAAGTTGTGACTTCATTAGAAATATAAGGAAGGAGTGATTTAAGGTACCACTCTAGTAAAAATGTAGGAAGGGTGTCGGATTTAATGATCCTCTTTCACCTTCGCCACGAATATGATCATATAGGTGAGTGGCCTTGTTCCATCGAAATGTCGACAGAAGGTCTGTGTCGGCATCGTACTGAATAGGAAGTTGAAAGTGGTTCAAGAAAACAGTGGCTAGATCCCAAAAGGTGCCATAAGCAACTGCCGGTAGTTCAATATACTATTTAGCTGCGACACTTTTCAAGGTTCTTTGAAAAATCCTTAACCTAATGGAGTCATCATTCAGCGAATTCGAGGAGCACCAGAAATGAAAAGTCGTGACATGGTCACTGGGGTCCTCACCAATATTACCTTCAAACTTCGGGATGTTTGAGGGAAACTTAGTGGGAACAGGTGGCCATGCAGGATCATAGAGCATGGGGTCGTTTGTGAGATTCGAAATATCTGGCAAGTTTAAAGTTGCTAGAAATGGTAAACGCGATAGTGTCGATGGAATTTGATAAACCAGAACCTGGTATTGGGTATTTCCCACTGGCTGATTCGTGTACTATTGGTTGGGGTTTCTCCAGCCATCGGTTGTGAAATTAACGGATTAAAATTGCTCCACCCGAAAGAAAGCGGATTACTTCCCAGGGCAGTGGTCCATTGCGGTTGGGTGTTAACCCCACCATATTGTGGATTATTAAAATTACCCCCTCCTCCAGCAAACAAAGAGAAAGGGATACTCGCTGCGGGTATATTTTATGGATTAACATTGTAACTTGCATAGGGGTTAAAGCCATGCGTAGTAGTAATGGACGATGCCATCATCGTACCCATAATAGGCATAGATGAAGACGGGATCGATCCTATATTGGAAGTGGAAGCAATAGCTTGAGTTACACCCTGGAACTGTTGTGTAGTAGAAGACTGAGTGAAATTCACTGCGGGTATCCCTGACAAAAGGATATTGTTTGGTCCAAAAATTGGGGTAGAAACTAAGGCAGATGTCGAAGCTAATGAGCTCGACATGCCTAGAGTACTAGCATTAAAACTAAAGGACGGAGTTGAAGCAGAAGTAGCCTGCGATGAACTCGATGTGGCAGTGTTTGTGAAAGAAGGATTAACAATCCTTGTAGCCATAGAAGTTGTGGGAGTTTGAGGAACTCCATGCTCGTCTCCTAGGTTAATCATAGTATAACCAGGTGTAAACAAGTAAGCACTGTACTCAGGTTGTTGAAAACCTACAGGTACCAGAAGTGGATCGTTGGGTCTAGTAAGAGGAGGGTTTAAAGGAGTATTGAACTCTCTAGAAGTTAGTTCCTCAACCTCGACAGTATCAAAGACTTGTCGATCCGAGGTTCTGGGCTACAATTCTCCAAGAACCTCTGTTTCACCCGTAAGTTCAAAATAACCACGGGAATCTGTCCTCCGATGTCGCGGTGGTGGTGGAGGCTCCACAATGAGTGGGGGAAGGTTTTGCAACCTCCGAGACTGACGAAGATGTTGGTCCTCCACAACTATAAAAATAAACTAAGTAAAAACCTAGTGGCCACTACAACTAAGGAGCAAACAACATACCACTAAAAAAACTTCCTAAGTAATCAAACCAGGCAAATAGATGGCAAATACTCTCAGAAGCAATTCTGGGATGATTAGGGCCCAGAACAGACTAATAGAGTACTGACAGTCAGTTACGTGGCGTCCAATGGAGGTCCTCTGGGTGCAATCATTTGAATCACCAAACCGCCCTCCTGGGATTACTGCCAAAGGGTTACCTTCCACGTCTGTTCGAGGTGAAGTGGGAATAACCGCCGACTCTACCTGTGTAGAGCCCTAAAAGGTTATGATACTAAGGCTACCACCAATACGAAATAACCTGTGGGGACAGTAGTCAACCTAGTCAAAACGCATGGGCAGGGTAGCAAAGCCTGAAGTCCGAAAGGACCCCCGTACGTGAATCAACTCTGGTTTATGGTTGAGAGGAAAGTGAGAGGGTATCCTCAACAATTCCAATTTCCCACGGCCTCGTGCTTAACTCTGGTTTGAGTAGAGCATCCTAGGACTATTTGATAGAGATGGATTTACCTATGAGATAGTCGTACTACGATTGTTGAGTAATGAAGCCAGTTTCGGATAGTTTAAGGTGATTTAAATCCAAAACTCTAGCCTAAGCTATTTGATGATGTGTATACCTAAAAAGAAAAATGTTGCCAGTTAATTTTATTAAGATTTCTTTTTAAGGGCTACTTTTTACTCAAGGGTTGTAGTGCAGTGTGTGGAATGATTTCGACAGGAAAGTAAAGTGCATGTAAAGTAATGCTTTCAAATTCACAAAAACTCTTTTTCTTTTCGTTTATATTCTTTCGAAAACTGAAAGCAGGCAATCCTAAAGCAAATTTATTTTTGTATTTTTCTTTTAAATTTCAAAGCAAATCAAATTATGCTACTTCAAAACAATGATAGACCTTACTACTACGCTACTTAAAACATTTTTTGTCTTTTCTGATAATTGTAAAAGAAAAAGAACTTGTAAAAGAGAAAGTAAGACCTAACGTAAAGTGTGAGTAAGACAAACACCTAAATGGCTCAAACAAACAAATCAAAAGACTTGAGGAAGACTCAACCTACCAAGTTGTTTCAAAATAAAAACTTTGGGCTTGGAAACAAAGTGTAAAAGAAACAAGGAAAAAGAGATGCTCGTAACGGAAAGGCAAACCTAAAAGGTTTCTCCTAAGCACCAAAACCCTAAGAAAACACTAAGACAAGCAAAGGAGTAGGTAAGAGAACCAAAAAGTGACCTTACCAACACACGGACTTCAAAAGAAAAGCTAAACTAGAAAGCTTTAACTCGCTTGGACTGGACTGAAAAGACAAACAGAAAGTATCTAAGCCAAGCAACATTTCAAAAGCACCCTAAAGAATCAAACTTGAGGTCAAAACCTAATGGAAAGGATAAGACACAGTGAAAGTATGCTATTGTTGCCACAAACAACAAACGTTAAGAACACAGGTCTGTATGACTACAACAAGCAACTAGGGAAAAAGTGTGCAGCTATGTCTGAATGAGAATAGTGCACAAACTTCAAAAGGGCTAGAAAGCAGTGAAGACACTTTAAACAAGTACTCAAGAAAGCAAATACAAACTAAAGGACTCAGAGAGGTAAACAAGACTCGAAAAGAGACATAGAACTCTCAGGGTTCAGCCAGGGAAGCAAAGCAAAAGGCTGGAAGTGGAACCAAACCACAGGAAATCAAACCCTAACAGAAAACTTGAAGATACGGGAAAATGCACTACTGTGCAGTATAGAAACCAACACACACTAGGAAAGATGCGCTATTGTTCAGCGTACAAACCAACACTCATTAGGAAAGATGCGCTACTGTAAGTAGGGTAAACCAGCGCACATGTCTCAGAAGGACACAAACAGGCTTTCCAATAGTAAACTGAGATGAATCAAGCAAGAAAGAACAGGTAACAATGACCTATAAGACCTCTCAAAGAAGAAATAAACTGAAATAGACTGGAAGAAGAACCTAACTAGGTCTCCTAGAGCAGAAAAACACACGGAGGAATCCCCAGCGGAGTCGCCAGTCTATTGTGCAGGATTTATACCTTTTAGTGAGGAGAGACACTACCAACTTGGGCTAGGTGACAGGTAAACACATTCATTGCATTGTATTTAGTTCCTACAAATGAAAGAGATCAAGATATCAAAAGATGTACCTTTTATCGATGGCTAGTCCTAGCTTTCACTTGGTCTTCCACTTGATCTTTCACTATGATGAACCTGCAACACAAAGGAAACCTTCCTCAGCATATCTTGACTGTAATAAAAATAATGAATATTGAAAGCAATCAAACATCAACTACAATCAGATATTAAACCAAATAAACATACAATCCAATAGACATTCGATTTGGGACAGGAAGGGTATTTCCACTTTTTTATTGTCAAAGAAACATGAATCAATAAAAATATACCTGATCGGTCAAGATTCTTCTGCAACCGAGTCCTGGGCTCCTGCTCTTCACAATGACTTGGAAATTCCTCCAGCGTAACAATACTTAAAGCATTCTTTCTAGGTTCCTCTCTCATGGATCCTCCTTGTATTTATGGGACAAGGTAGGCAGTTGGAATCGAGAGGTGGTTGAATTGGGAGGTTGGGGAAGTTGTAGAACCAACTTCAACTAATCCCAATTCGTAATCTTAATATTTTTTTGATTTCATCTTAAGATGTGTGCGAGTTTCATACAACAAGAGTAACGCACAGAGAGCAACTTTTATGCTTTGCAACAAGCGTTTGCAACTTTTTGGAAGGTGTGCGCTGGTTGTCCTTGAGCAAAGCAGCGCATCATTTGAGGTGTGCGCTGGTTTACTAGAGCAAGAGTAGCGCACATGTGGTGAAAGCATGATAAATAGTTAGTTTTCTTAGCTGAAGAGTGTACTACCATCAATAAGTCATCTAGGTCAACCTATCTCTTCAATCCATGGTGTCCTTTTGTGTGATCGACAGAGCAATGTGATCACGGACGAAGAAGTGCATATTTGACCTATAACAATAGGAATCTTCCTCATTGGTGTCATAGAAGCTAGGGAATCTATCCCAAGTGTCCCACTAGCTCCAAAATGCCTCTTCCTCTTCCATGGGAGTTACACTTCCTCTACATTTCGACCTCATTGATTCATTACAAGTATTATTCCCTTCCAAATCCCCCAAGAATAGTGCAATCCATCTTGTATTCAAATGGGTGAGAGTGGAATGCCATGTGGCATGGGGAATATAGATTTGTGTGGATCCCACACCACCAATGTGTCTCCATGACCAAGTGCCATCTTATTTTCTCATCACAACTATTTATTTATCCCCTCTTAATATATTTATGTCAAGCTAAAGTGCATTTGGGGTTTATTATTCTCCTTATTCCAAATTTAATGTCTCCACCCCAACCTAGGAAACTAGTAGATTGGTGGAATTTTCTCTTCTTGAGATTTATTTGAATGGGGACATTACATTTTCATAGATTTTATGTGTTTGATGTTGTTGATACTAATGTGGTATTGGGAGTGAAATGGTTGTACTCTATAGGGGAACATACAGCTAACTATCAAATTCCTGAAATGAGATTCAAAGATTCAAAAGGAAAACAAAGGGGTGTGAGAGGGCAGCACACCTATCTGAATCAAGTAGTGACTTCCCACAGTATGAGATCCATATTGAGGCATGGAGATATTGAATGGGCTGTTGAATGTTACATCACTTCACCCAAACCAAAAATAAATATTTCAGAACATCCCAAGGAGATAAGGCATCTACTACACAAATATGAAAAGGTTTTTGGAGACCTCCCTCCTGGAAGGCCACCTGATAGAGGAGTTGAGCACAACATTGTTTTGGAGGTGGGCACTTCACCTATACAAATCCTACCATATATACATCCCAAAAATTTCAGAGAGGAGATTGAAAAGGATATTCAAGAACTCTTGGAGTTGGGACTCATTATACCAAGCTCTAGTCACTATGCTTCTTCAGTTGATTTGGTGAAGAAGAAAGATGGGACCTTGAGAATGTGCATTTTTTTTAGAGCCCTAAACAAGAATACAATAAAAAATAGATATCCCATCCCAAGAATAGATGAGCTCATGGATGAACTACATGGAGCAAAATTATTCTCAAAAATTGATCTTAGATCTGGTTACGATCAAAGATCTGGTTACCATCAAATTCGAATGAAGGAGGAGGATGTGCATAAAACAACTTTCAGATGTCACTATGGCCATTTTAAGTTTCTTGTCATGCCTTTTGGCTTGACCAATGCTCCAGCCACATTTAAATCATGCATGAATCAAATATTTTGCAAACAGCTCCGTAAGTTTGTTTTGGTTTTCTTTGATGACATTCTAATTTACAGCAAAAACATGGGAGGAACACTTGCACCATCTAGAAGTTGTCTTGAAAATTTTGCATGAACAATCTTTGTTTGCTAAGTTGTCCAAGTGTGAATTTGGGTTAAAAGAAGTTTTATATCTTGGGCACATAATTGGGAAATATGGATTGAAGGTGCACTTGGAAAAAATAAGAGCTATTCTTGAATGGCCATTACCCAAAAACATCACAGCATTGAGAGGCTTCATTGGAATATGCACTTACTATAGAAAATTTGTGAACGGGTTCTCTAAATTGACTACTCCACTTACTGATTTGACTAAGAAGGATGCTTTCAAGTGGTATGAAGAGGCTGAGAAGGCTTTCCAAAAAATAAAAGAGGTATTGCATAGTTTTCCAGTACTTGCATTACCTGATTTTTCTAAACCATTTGTCTTGGAATGTGATGCATCGGGAGACGGGATAGGGGCGGTCCTAAAGCAAAATCAACACCCCATATATTTTGAGAGAAGAAATTTGCAGCCACATGAGAAGCTATACTCTGTTTATGACAAATAAATGTTAGTCATCATGCATGCCTTTTCCCATTTTAGACAATACTTGCTGGGAAACAAGTTTGTGGTCAAAACTAATCATAACAATTTGAAGCATTTTCTCACACAAAAGGACCTCAATGAAAGGAAAAAAAAAGTGGGTAAGCAAAGTCCAAGATTTTGATTTTGAAATCTAATATGTTAAGGGGAAGAATAGTATTGTAGCATATGCATTGTCTAGAAAACCATCATTTTCTCTTATGGACATTTCAAAAGATTGGAAAATATGCTAATAGTTGAATATGCCAAAGATAGTTTTGCCTGTGATGTGTTAGATGGATTCAAAGGTGATGATAGGTACAAGTTATTGGATGGTATCATATACTATAAGGATAGAATATACTTGGTTCATGGTTCGAATCTCAAGAACAATATTTTGAAGGAAGCTCATGACTCTCCTTTAGCAGGCCATCCTGCTTTTTTCAAAACATATAGGAAACTAAGGGAAAGGTTCTTTTGGAAAGGGCTGAAAGAGGATGTTCTAAAATATGTGAATGAACGAAAATCATGTCAGCAAAACAAATATGAACATACACATCCTACTGGTCTATTGCAACCATTGCCCATTCCACAACAAAAATGGGAAAGTGTATCCATGGATTTCATCACAGGTTTTCCCAAGGCTTTGGGTAAGGATTGCATTTTTTTTTGGTGTATAGACTCACTAAATTTGTTCATTTATTTGTTGTTACATCATATTTTGATGATGCACAAGTGGATGATCTATTCTTTAGAGAAATTTTCATATTGCATGGACTTCCCAAGAACATTGTGAGTGATAGAGATAACAGATTTATGAGTGCCTTTTGGCAAGAAATTTTCAAGTTGGTTGGCACTCAATTGACTCCAAGCACAAGATATCATCCTCAAAATTATGTCCAAATAGAAAGAGTGAATCAATGTTTGGAAGGGTACTTGAGTAACTATGCTGGTGAGTAGCAAAAAACATGGGTGAAATGGCTACATTTGGGTGAGTTGTGCTACAACACTACTTTCCATATGTCCATTGGCATGTCTCCTTTCAAAGCACTTTATGGTTATGAACCACTTACATTTTTTGAGCACATATTTGGTGATAGTAGAGCCCCAAAATCTAAATATTGGGTGGAGGAAAGTAAGGATATTTTGAAACTCCCAAAAGGCAATTTGCAGGTTTCCCAAAATCAGGAGAAACAGTATGTGGATCAACATAGAGTGAAAAGAAATTTTCAAGTGAATTATTTGGTCTATTTGAGGATACAACCATATAAAAAAACATAATTGAAAGTGAAAGGATCATAAAATCAAACCAAGATACTATGGTCCATATAAGATAGTTCGAAAAGTTGGGGAGGTGGCTTATGAGCTAGAACTTCTGGAAGGGAGAAAAATCCACAATCTATTTCATGTTTCATGCCTTAAGAAGGATATTGGTTAGAAAATATATGTTTCATAAACCCTCCCTCCATTATATGATGAAGTACATCTCATACTTATCCCAGAAAAAAAATAAAAAATAACAAAAATAAAAAAATAAAAAAAAATTGAAGGCAAGAGAAAGGAAATTGAGGAGCATAACCATAAGGGAGTATTTGGTACAGTGGAAAGATTTTCCAAGTGAGGATTCCACATGGGAGGAGGAACAAATTTTGCAGCATCCTAATTTATAATTGCTTGAGGGAAAGAAATCTTGGGTGGGGATTACTGTAATGTCCCCATTCAAATAAATCTCAAGAAGAGAAAATTCCACCAATCTACTAGTTTCCTAGGTTGGGGTGGAAACATTAAATTTGGAATAAGGAGACTAATAAACCCCAAATGGACTTTAGCTTGACATAAATATATTAAAATGGGAAAAATAAATATTTATGATGAGGAAATAAGATGGCACTTGATCATGGAGACACATTGGTGGTGTGGGACCCACACAAGCTAGATTCCCCATGCCACATGGCATTCCACTCTCACCCATTCGAATCCAAGGTGGATTCCAATGTTATTGGGGGATTTGGGTGGGACTCAATGAGGTCGAAATGTAGAGGAATAATAACTCCCATGGAAGAGGAAGAGGCATTTTGGAGCTAGTGGGACACTTGGGCTAGATTCCCTAGCTTCTATGACACCAATGATGAAGATGACTATGACACTTATGACAAAATTAGACCTGATGGATGACATCTGACATATATTACATGTCATGGCTAAAAATAGCCTCCAAGAGGGTGCACAAGGGATTTAGGGCAGCCAAAGAGTCACCCATTCGAATTGAGTGAAGGAGGAGGCTAGAATTGGAGGGACAAGTGGCATACATTGGAATCTCTTCCTAATTTGAGTTGGCATGAATATAATGGATGGAATTAGAGATAAGGAGGTCTTTGGAAGTTTATAAAATTAAATAACAAAGAATGAGAGTGTATTTTGATCATTTTACATTTTGCATTTGGAGAGGAGAGCTAGTAGAGTGTTATTCTACTTCCCTTAAAACCAATTTCGAGCGTGAAAGATTCCCATTCTAATTGGAAATTGGAGAGGCCATTCATACCTTTCATTTGGAGCTAAAATGGAGTCATTTGTTTCAGGTTGAAGCTACAGGACATCTCGTATTCACAACTCCTTCAGCTTGCTTCTACAACTATTCTTCCATTTCTTGTCATATTCTTGCTCCTTGAGAAGTGGCGCACTTGGTGAGGTGATGATCTCTTTGGGATATATCTTGAGGCCCCATATATTTCTAATATGATATATATAATCTGTATTTACTTCTCATAATACTTTCATATCGAAACTCCAATAGATTTTATGTAAAAATACCAAACAATGCATAAATGGTGCCATTTCCCCTATATGTTGTTGTTGGAGCTTGAAGAGACTTTATTTCGATTTGTATCAGTCAATATATGTGATTTGGTTTATGTATGGAGTTTCATTAATGTTATGAATAAGTTTCATTAACATTTCACAAGTCCTTGGAACCCAAATTTTGGATTTCATAACAAGTGGTGAAGTTTACTATCATTTCCCCCTATGTGAAGACATGTATACAAACCTCTGATTTATGGGAGTTGCAGAAGCATATAGAAACTAAGTAATGATGCATTGGGGATCCCATTGAAGTCCTTTATCAGTACCATGTCTCTGTTCTGAAATTTGGGAAGGTATTAGAGTGTTTGGGAAGCCATCTTTGTCCCCTACCCTGGGGGTTTTGAACCTTGATTTGACTAGTAAAGTTCCCTATTTTTCCCCGATTATAAATGAATGTTGCAGAAGTGTTTTGAGATTTTACAAGCATCCATCAGCCTCATTTATATGTCTGAATACCTTCCAAACTCATTCAAACCCAATTCGGAAGCATTTGCAGCCATTTGGAAGCAATTGAGTCATTACTAATATAAGGGTCGAATTGTCCAAATATTGCAATTTTTCCTAGTTTTTACAAATTCTTAAAAAAGGACACTACAAGGTATCCCTTCCTACCTCCAAATTAACTGACAGGAGGCCAAGTTTCATAGAAAAAATCCATCCCAATACATGGGCATAAAGGTAGCCTCTTTTACATACATATCTTTCCATTTTCATCGAGGGAAACACCACAACATGGACCTAAATTCCCTCCATGTTCTTGTGGATTAAAAGATGAAATCTAATGGTCAAAAAAAATTTGTTTTCTTGGGTGGAAGACAGATCAGATCTAATTATTATAGCCACCCCCTCCTCATGCCCCTTGCTACAGGTTGATTTCACTATCAAAGCTCCAAGAGGATATGGTTTATGTGCCTGGTTGCAACTACAACCAAGGTAGTGAATCATTTTGGAATTCTCATCAAGAATATGTCGACGATGTGTCTCTTTACCCAGCTTGACTTTAGATTAGAATTTATTCTAGTAAAAATAATTGTTTATAGAATCCCTGATTGTGATTTCTCTTTTATAACTTCTCTGCTCCGCACCTTCATGCCACCTTAGCATTCGATATGTTTGCATGGATTTTAAAGGGGATATCCCAATATTACAAACTCATCGACACGGGTTGATTTTCATATCCTTTCATTTCAAATTTATCTATGGTATTTTTCGGTTTGACATACATATATACATATTTATTTACATATGCATGTGGGAACGTTCTGTGCTATCTCTTCTCTCAGTTTTTAGCTTTCTACAATTATAAAGATATTCAACTCTTCTCATAGCATTTTGATTTAGTTTTAGTTTGGTATTTGATATCTTATTATTCATATATACATGCTTTTCATTCTGCTACTATTCAAACATATATTATATTGAACTTTTTTATCTTAATGCATAATTATAGTAGAAATTGAAATCAATGAATAATCAAAAGCATAAGCATTCACATGAGACATAGTAATTACCCTAGGGAAACCCTCTAGTACTTGAGGGAGAAAACCCCAGCAAAATCCTCCTTAAAATATTGATAGATAGTAGAGAATGCCTTTACATGAGCAGATTACATCAAGCACCCCTGGTGCATTATCAAAGAGAAATTCCAAGCACCCATGGTGCAATCATAGAGCAAGAGAGAAGAGAGAATAATAGAAGAACCCAGCAATTGATTCTACACTAAGACCAATTCGCAGTTTTGGTCACATGCACACTTCCTTCAAGAGAGATTCACTCTTCACCTTGATCTCATTAAAGCTTGCATTACAAGTGTATCATACATCTCATTCTTGGATTAAAGTATAGCCTTCTGACTTCAATATGAACTCGCCTTCCAACTAGATGCTAGATCACTTAGTTAGGTTACTAACTGAAGTGTCGTAACTCAAGTGTCATCCTTTATTTTAACTCAAGTGCCTTCATGCAAACACTTAGTTAATTAGATCTTCTACTTCAGGGTGAACTCGCCCTTCAACTAGATGCTATACCACTCGAGTGTTGTCTTTTAGTTTAGCTCAAGTGTCGTCATGCAAATACTTAGTTAACTCAAGTGTCATCATGCAAATACTTAGTTAACGAGATCTTCTTTTTTATCAATTTAGTTAACTCTTTTAACTGAAGTCTTTCTTGTTAACATCACCGAAGTAAACAATTCGAGTTCTCTCTTAATTGATTGACGTCTTTCTTGTTAAAATTACTGAATTAAACAATTTGAGTTCTCTCTTAATTAACTAAAGTCTTTCTCGATCACTGAAGTGAACAATTTGAGTTCTCTCTTATCTTAGCATATCTTATCTTTATCTCTTGTCTTATTTGCATGATCCACTTGTTCCATCTTTACTTTATTTTTCATATCAAATATACTAAGGAGATTTTTCTACTAATGTGATCATCTTGTTCTACTATCGTTCCAAGTGGTCATATGCCAAATTAATTCACTCTAGTGGTGGCCAAACTCTAGATGAGACTTAATATCTCAACCATGGTTAGTAGTACATCAAACAGCATTCATGCTTCGACATGTAAAGCATTGCCTCAACACATGAGGAACCACCTCAACACATGATTATTTGTATTGACACACAAGACCTTAGCCTTGACAAGAAAGATTGTACAACATCATCAATTTGACATAAAAATCACTTACCTCAAAACATAAGGTTTAACTTTTACACATAAGGCTTAGTCATTCTTGATTCCAACTCAAGAATCTACTCCAATTTTCGTGAGTCCAACTCAGGCTCCCTAAGGCACTACCTCGACAAACGAGGCTCAATCCTGGCACACAAGATTGACTTGGAGAATGACTCAAGATGTTGTAACTTTAACATATACATATGTGTAGTGCGGATGGTGGTTGTGTGTAGGTCACTATGGGAGGCCATCAAAGAAGTACTTAGCAAGGTGAGGAAATGAAGTGAGAGAGGGTCAAGCTGAGAATTCTTCTCCCTCTCTTAACCTCATTTTTATAGTGCTCAAATATTTCGATCCATGGAAGGATTTCCTCATTGACGCCATGGTAAGATAGCTTCTCAAAAGTAACCATTTATTGTACTAAAAGAATGAAATTAATTAATTGATTTACTGTTGAGTATGAATCCATGATGCAAGTCCTAATCAAACCACCCAAAACATGGATTGAATACCATTTTGAGAGTATAGAGATATTTGATGACTCCAATGCCTAAGACAGACTCCAAGGTGAACTTGGTACTTCCTTTTGTGCTCTTTCCATTCATGTCTAAATTACTTAATGTAATATACCTTGTCTTCATAAGTTACTTATATCAATAGTGTTTAACGAATCTAACACCTGGGTGTAATGCTTGTGTAGAAGGGTGTGGATCAACAGGATTCAGCACTTCTCAAGTGAATCCACTCGCTTCTGAAGAAGAGAGGTTCCGAATTTTCCAACGATGTTAAGTCGTGAATATGAGTTAGAAGTTTAGGAAACTATTACTTTTCTAAGGGACTATTAAATTGTTCCTAGTAAGACTTTTCTCTATTTCCCGTGTTTATATTATGGATCATGTTTCCTTGGTTAAGGGTGGTCCTTAGTCAAGAATAATGTTTTTTTGTTTATGATGCAATAGTATATCATTATATTAAGATATATAGTTATTAGGATCAGTGGGATAATTTCTTCTAACCATATTGTTTAGAGTACTTGGCATTAATCTGGTATATAATACATTGTTTACATGAACAGTTAGAAATCAGTAATCTAGCATACAATAATCAATTTATGTTCATCATATTAACAATGTAGTAACCAATCTAAATCCACTTTCCAATCTAGTGCATAATACAATGTTTAATCATCCTATTTTGTTTACAATCTTAGTTGTACAATAACAGTTTACTGTACTAAACAATATAATGTACTTGATTACAATAGTGGGTAGGCATAATAACAATATTTTTCTTCTTACTACTTTAACTGTATAACAAACAATTTATTGTACAATACAATTTATAAATTATAAATACAATCTATTAATTATAATTTATGTTTAGCATTCTAGTTGTATATTAACAATCCAATCTAATAATAAGCATGCAGATCAACAATCCTTTTCTGCTTACAATCTTAGCTATACAGTAATAATCCAATTTAATATAAATGTTAACAATACTTTTCTTCTTACTACTTTAGCTGTACAATAATCATTTTACTGTACAGTCTATTGTACCATAACAATTTAATGTACGATACAACTAGCATACAATATATCATTAGATATGCATAATAACAATCTCTTTATGTTTACTATGATAGATGTAACATCACCGAAATTTCACAACTATTTTTTTAGACTTGACTGTGTCACTATATTTTTAGCATATAACATTTACTCTTTAACTACTGGCAAGAGACGTATCATGCCACTTGTTTTTTGCATAAGCACACATGGTTATTAATAAGGTTTTATGTACTTTTTCATATACTTATATTTAAACAATTTCTTGTTTACTTTATAAATTTAAGTCATCTCAAAACTTAATAATTAAAAGTTGAAGTTCTTGGACTTAACACTCGAATTCCCTTTATTCAAGGTCCTTAGCATAGGTTCCAAACCAATTTTTAACATAGTTCAAACAAGGATTAACCTTGTCAAACTACTAACAATATATATATATATAATTTGGCCATGGTTTAGCTTTGAGATTTATTAAAAAGCTCAAGGTTTTGACCCTTATTTTCATTATAAGCAGTTTTCATTTATTTCCTATGCTCCGAAAATGAAAAGGTATGATCCCAATCTTTGAGACCGTCGGTGTATAACCTCTAAAGGCTAGTTGACTTATTCACTTAATATTTTTATTTACTTCATTGGATATATATTTGAGATTTGGATTAGATAAGACAAACATGACCATGGCTTGACCGATTGTCGAGTATTGTGGAAATACTTAAATAAAATGGGGTTTGGATAATGATATTAACCCTTCAGTGTTCCGACCTTGGGTTGCTTCTATGAGCACAGATAAAAATATCATGCAAATCCTAATCCCTTACAAGCTTCAACGAGTATTCATGTCTTGTTTGTTATGTATATTTACATAGGACTTGTGTGGGGTTCTTTTCCCCACATCCTTAATAATATATAAGGTACTGAGTATTGGTTCAACATAAAATCTATATTTAATATACCACAATTATAGATTTTTACAAAAGGCCTAACTGTTAATAACGACCCATTTAAACTAATGTAGGTATAGAACAAGAACCATGACTTGGCTATCCAATGCTTTGCAGCTCAGTATGCCCCATACCTAGAAATCTTCATGGCAATCTTATAATATTTTTATAAAAATATATGGCTTGTTTCTACTTATTACATAGAGTGTTTAGATAGTCATGATTAAATACCTTCTTCATGTTTCGATCCTTGAACTTGGGTTATAGATAAACACTATTTAACTATAGTACTTACTTTCTATATCAAGCACATATCTATAAACATTTATTATTTATTTAAATATTTATAAAGATAATATGTATCTAATATAAAAGATAAACATGGGAAACAACTGTAGGTTTTACTCAACCCTTAAAAGAATAAGATAGGCCAGTTAGTATGTTAAATAATAGGTAAAAGAAAAAACATATGTACAAGTCATTGTTTTCCATAGCAAGATAGATATATTCAGCAACTAGTTTGCATAAGATAAGCTAAGAATAATCCTAAAGAAACTGCAACCCCTACTTTATTTTCCAATAACAAGTATAAATACATTTAGAAATCACTTAACAAATCTAAACAAATTCTACATAGGAAGACAACATAAATGTATCAGTTAGATTAATATCAAGAAAATATATTAATTAACTTATTGCAGAAGTATATCTTTGATATATTAACTAAACGAAATGTTTTAGAAAATATGAATAGATAACCTAATATTATGAAATGACCCTGCTAACATATTTTTATAAGTATCTCTTCAATATTAACAACCAAAGCTAAACAATAAAAGAAATGTAAACGAAAACTATAAATATGAACATATATACTTATCTACTTAAAGCAACCAAATTGTTAGGGAACTTCCACGTTCCACCCAGCCATAAATTCCTGAACATTTATGCAGCTTTGGTCCAGTGAATCACCCTTGAGCTGAGCCAAGCAAGCTAGAAGGCCAAGACTTAGGGAATTGTTTCAAGTTTCGGCATCTAAAAGAATTAAAGATCAAATATCAACCAAATATTAACATGGTATTAGATCTTAGGGCATGAAGGAGCTCAGTTTTGCATGCCAGTTAGAGCCTACGTAGATCCTGAGAAGTTGAGCACAAGATTTGAATACTGTGGCATCAATCACTATACGACTGAAAGACCATCTTGAGGGCACCTCAAACTTCAACACTAGGAAGGACAGTATACTCAACATCCTAGAGAAACATTACTTGGATAGCTACATATCCACTATGGTGGAGGATCCTACATCTAATGCAGAGCACATCAACTTCAAGAAGAATCAAGCTAAGGCCAAACAGATCATGTATGATTCAATAAAAGAATTAAAGATCAAATATCAACCAAATATTAACATGGTATCGGATCTTAGGGCATGAAGGAGTTCAGTTTTGCATGCAAGTTAGAGCCTACATAGATCCTGAGAAGTTGAGCACAATATTTTAAGACTATGGCATCAATCACTGTACGACCAAAAGACCTTCTTGAGGGCACCTCAAACTTCAACACTTGAAAGGATAGTATACTCAACATCCTATAGGAACATGACTTGGATAGCTACATATCCACTGTGGTGGAGGATCCTACATCTAATGCAGGGCACATCAACTTCAAGAAGAATCAAGCTAAGGCCAAACAGGTCATGTATGATTCGGTAAAAGATAACTTGATTCTTGTGATCACACTGCTAAAGATTGCAAAAGAGTGTTGATACATAGATCAATCTATATGAGAAGAAGGCCCCAACTCAAAAGAGGGCATTGAAGAACAAGTTACAAAACCTCAAGATGGAGAGGGATGAGATAGTGGCCTCTTTCTTCACTAAGATCTCTTACGTAAGAGAACAACATGTTAACATTGGAGTTGTAGTGGATGAAGATGATCTCATCCAAACCATCGTTGATGGTCTCCCATCTTCATAGGAGACATTCTTGGCTACTATCAATGGCCGAGAAGTGAAACCTGGGTTTGAAATATTGTGGCATGACTGTATCCAAGAGGAAGGGTGAATCCAGAGCAAAGCTATGTGCACTAAAGAAAAAAATATTTCCCTCACGAAAAGAATGAAGAAAGGAAAGAAACCCTTCTTCCAAAATAAGTTCTCTCATCCAACGAAGAAGGAGTTCAACAAAGGATTTGACAAGTCAAAAACTAGATGCTACAATTGCAACGAAAAAGGCCATTTCTTAAGAGAGTGCAAAGCAAAGAAGAAATGAAAGTTTCATGCTTCTACCGCCATAGAAGATGAAATCTATCAAAAGAATGCATCCGAAGAAAAGGAGACAAGAAGGGATTATTACCTTATCTCATCCCTTTTGGGTTCCGTCATCACAAATGCAGACACATGGTTGGTTGAGAGTGGTGCATCCAAAGATATGACTGGTTACACGAGTGCCATCACCGATCTAAAGGACGATTCACATGCATGGTAGAGTTGGGGGACAACGCAACTTATTCCATCCAAGGAGTTGGATCCACCACATTCCAGCCGAGCATCGGTGATATTCTACATGTGGAGGACATTCTATATGTTCCAGGATTGAAGAAGAACCTCCTCTCAATTTCGGTTCTTGAAGACAAAGGATTCTGAGTTATCTTCATGGATAACAAAGCACTTTTATGGCCGAAGAACAAAATCCTAGAATTTGTTGTTGTGATTGGATTTCAAGAGGGAGGACTCTACAAGGTACCCGGGAAGTACATTCAAGCTATGATTCATCACACTATCGGCAATCCATGTGAGCTATGGCACCGAAGGCTTGGATACCTACACTACAAAGCACTATCAGAACTTCAAAAGATGATAAAAGGTATGCCCGTATTTGATTTTGAGCATGATAGTGTATGTCGGGGTTGTGCACTTGGGAAGAATGTTAAGAAAAGTTTTTTTAGTAGTTCTAATAGATCTAAAGGGATTTTAGATTTAATACATTATGATGTATGTGGTCCCATGTCATCCCCCTCCCTAAGTGGCTTCTTATATTATGTATTGTTCATAGATGATTTTTCTAGGCAGTCATGGATTTATTTCATGAAGGCTAAAAATGAAACTCTTAGCAAATTTAAATAGCTTAAATCCCTAGTTGAAAATCATAAAGAAAAGCACATCCATGCATTAAGGTCTGCAATGGAGGTGAATTTGATTCACATGCATTTAATGAGCTATGTAGTGATGCATGAATATGTAGACAGTTAACAATACCTTACAACCCTCAGCAAAATGGGGTTGTTGAAAGAAAGAATAGAACCATATGTGAGGCTGCAAAATCCATGATGCATGATCAAGATATGTCTACCTCATTATGGGAAGAAGCCACTCGTAAAGCTATGTTCATCAAGAATAGAAGTCTGCATGCCATTCTAGATGAGAAGACACCAAAATAAGTGTTTACCAATGAGAAGCCAAACATATCACACTTGAGGATATATGGGATCCTAGCATACATTCATATACTGAAAGAAAAGAGAACAAAGATGGAGCGTTCTAGAAAGAACGGAACCTTTGTTGGTTATAGCGAGTCATCCAAAGCATATTGAATATATGTACCTGGTGAGATACACATTGAATTAATCCGAGATGTTACATTCCATGAGGAAGATTCTTTTAAAATATTGAAAGAGATTCAATGTGATTCAGAGATGGAGGATCCCGAGTCTGATTCTCCTCCTTCAGAGTTTGGGAGGGAGAAACTAGAAGATACCTCAAATTCACTAGCTCCTAAAGAACCAGTAGAACTGGTTGAGAGGTCACCTCATGAACCTCCCACTAAAAGAATATTTGTTTGGTTCCAAGACATCTTACAAAATGCAAAGAAACATGGAGAACCAACAAGCTCATCCATAGAGCGCAAGAAAATTGACAGATATTCATGGTATGTTACACTGATGAGTCACATCAGTGATTTAGAACCATCCTCATATGAAGAAGCTGCAAAGAAACAAGTTTGGAAATATGCAATGACATAAGAGTACAACTCAATAATGAAGAATTATGTTTGGGAGGTTGTTCCCAAACCTGATGGGAAGTCCATTGTGACTTCCAAATGGATTTACAAGATAAAGTATGCTGCGGATGGTAGCATTGAGAAATATAAATCTAGATTCATTTCCAGAGTTTTCTCTTATAAAGAAGGCATCGATTATGATGAGACCTTTTCCCATGTGAAAAGGTGCACCACAATCCCAACAATGATTGCACTTGCATCTGTTCTAGGATGGAAACTTCACCAGATGGATGTGAAGAGAACCTTCCTCAATGGTGAGGTTGAGGAAGATTTTTATATTTAGTATCATAAAGGATTTGTGGTGCATAGGGATAAGTCCCATGTTTGAAAGCTAAAGAAATCTCTATATGGGATTAAGCAAGCCCGTAGGTCTTGGTACTCCAGAATTGATAGCTACCTTCAGAAACTGTGTTTATGTAAGAGTGAAGCTGATCTAAATTTGTACTTCAAAGTAGTGAAGAACCAACTGTTGATATTGGTTCTCTGTGTGGATGATTTGTTTCTCACTGGAGAGGCACATCTGATTGATTGCTGCAAGAGGGATCTCACCTCAGAGTTCGAGATGGAATACTTAGTTCTAATGCACTAATTTCTTGGCCTTGATATCTGGAAAAGAAAAGATGAATTTTTTCTATCTCAAGGGAAGTACACTGTGGATATATTGCACAGGTTTTGCATGATAGATTGCAAATCTATGACTACACTAATGGTTTCCAATTTGAGTAAACTTCATGAGTCAGTCTCTGGATGAGATCTAGTAGATCTCACTTTGTATATACAACTTATAGGATCTCTAATGTACTCGATACATTCGAGGCTTGATATATGTTATGGTGTGAGAATTCTGAGTCAATTTATGTCTGATCTGAGACACAGACACTGGACAACTTCTAAGCATGTGCTTAGGTACCTTCGAGGTACAATTTCATATGGACTCAGATATGCCTCCAGTGGAGGAGTCATGTTACTTGGTTATATAGACTCGGACTGGGGAGGAAGCATTGTGGACCTTAAGAGTACATCTGGCTACTGTTATAGCCTAGGATCAACTATGATATCTTGGTCCAGCAGGAATCAGGGCTCTGTATCCCAGAGCACTACTGAAGCAGAATACATAGCTTCTAGTGTTGTCCGCCGAGAAGTAGTGTGGCTCAGAAATCTATTTTCAGGGTTGTTCGATGAAAATATTGAGCCTATAGTTATTAGGTGTGACAATCAGATTTGCATCAAGATTTTTGGAAACCCAGTGTTTCATTACAAGTCGAAGAACATTGAAATGAAGTATCACTTCATCCGATACATGGTCTAGAAAGGAACAGTGAAACATCAATACATTGCTATTGATGAGAAGATTGCATATGTGTTAACAAAACTTCTATCAATGACAAAGTTTAGGTACTTCCGAGACAAGCTTGGTATGGTAGAGAATTCCTCCCTCGCTGAGAGGGAGTGTTAAATATACAGCATCAGGAGACATTCTCCAAAGCAATCTTGTGTAGCCAAGATTGATCCTCCCGTATAGATGTGAGCACTTTGATTTCCTACTGTGTAAAGGTTATCCCTCCCATATAGAGGTAATTGATCAAAGTAGTGATGTTGTAAAGTCTTGTTGGAAAAGGGTCCGGACTTTTTTGTGTCAAGTCATGATTATCATGTGAGGCTTCTGTATAAAGGTATCCATGAGATGGACCTCCCGTATAGAGGTGTACCTTCCGTATAAAGTTCATGCTTTACTTGTTAAAATCATTTATAGGTATGTGATGTATTATTAACCATTATCACCATATTGCTATTAAGTCTCCTTTATAGATTGATCACCTCTAAAGTGAATTACTTTAGCATATGATAATTTGGTCCAGAATAATATAATATGATCACAACATCCAATAATTCTTCCTAGTATAATGTAATGTGATGGATAATTAAATTTAGTACATATGGACCGTGCAGTAAGAGTTTAAGAGATAAAAGATAAAGCATAGAGATCAAGATAATTCGAAATTGCCCATGCAAACACTTAAGTTAAGTATCAATGTATGCCTCAATCAATGCTTCAGTTAAAGCATCAGTTAAAGATATGCATCAGTTAACTAAAGGTCTCATAGTGGTCACTTTAAGTAAATCAATCAATATGATTTCAGTTAACTAAGTGTTAAATAAAAAGGACTAGTTAACTAAAGTGTTTTCACTTTAGTTAAACTAAAAGAAGGCACTTCAGTAAATAGGGGAGAATCAGTTCAAGAGAGTTAACTAAGTTACAACAAAGAATATCTAGTTAACTAAGTGAAGACACTTAAGTTAGCCACCTAACTAAGTGGGAAAGCTTTCAGTTAAGATCCCAGTTCATCCTAAGTGACAACTCAGTGAGATAAAGCACTACATGAAAAGTGGGGCACAACTATGCATGCAATATTAATACATCCAGTTTGAGGGCGAGTTCATCTTGAAGTTAGAAGTTAAAATAAAAGAGAAGAATGTATAAATATGTTATACGAGATTGATGAATCAAATGTGAAGCGAATTCTTTTCTCTATTGAAGTCAAGGCGCTTCTCTTTGTGCAGGGTATTGTGCGTGCTTGTTATTGTTGTGATGGACACACATTTGATTGATGTCTCTTCTCTATTGCTTTCGAATCTTCATCAAGAGTGTTTGGTGATCTCTTATCTTCTGAAATCAATCTTATATGTTGTAAAATATATCATTCTCTGCTATCCATTATATTATACTGAGAAGAATTGTTGGGTTTGGTGTTCTCATAATTTTGAGGATTTTTCCCAGTGTATATCTTGTGTTATGGTTGTATGAATCTCATGGATTGAATTGTCTCATTGATCCAAGTCTCTGCATCTAAAATAATTAAAGATCAATGCTCAACCAAATTTCAACAAAAACCAGCAAAAATTCTTTAGTATACATTCGTCAAAAAGTACAATGTCAATATCGTACAATAACCCAAGAACAAGACACATTAGAAACCCCAAGAAAATATGTCTTCAATGCAGCTACGCTTTCTCCCAAGCGAACTTTCCTTTATGCTACTACTCATGTGAACTTTCTTGAGTGATATGATACACAAATGAGCTAGGATCCACCCTATTTATACTGGTAAAAAACTGGCCTTTTTACATAACTGGGTCGACCTGACTTTCCCTAACTGGGGAAGTTCTTCCCATTGTTTGGGGCAGTTTAGACACTAAGACGAATTGAATATTTTGCATGATTTCTTTTAGGATTTTTACATAATCAAATAAAATGTGAATATTTCTCGAAGGAAGTATGATAAAATATAGTAAGAATATATTATGAAGTTACATTCTTCAACTCTCCCTCTTAACAAGGAAGTTATTCTTCCAACGCTATCATCATCATCTCTATCACTGCTGCTACAACTCTGTACTCTGACCATTGACTTCTGACATCCGTCGAATCTATACATCATAATAATTTCTACAAAGCCAGCCCTTTTCCATGTTAGATGTACCCGTCTTTGCAGTGCCATCCCCTTTTCATGCTGGATGAAAACCTCTACAGTTCCGGCCCTTTTTCATACTGGATGTAAACCTCTACAGCGCCAACCCTTTTTCATGCTGGATGTAATTATCTACAGTGCCATCTCTCTTTCATGTTGGATGTAACCATCTCTGCAGTGCCAGTCCTTTTTCATACTGGATGCAACTCTATAGTGCCAGCCCTCTTTCATATTGGATGTAACCATCTCTGCAGTGCTAGTTCTTTTTCATATTGGATTCAACTCTATAGTTCCAGTTCCTCTTCCATACTAGATGTAACCAGATCAGTAGTGGCAGACCTTTTTCATATTGGATGCAAATCTACAATGCCAATCCTCTTTCATACTAGATGTAACCATATCTGCAGTGCCAATCCTTTTTCATACTGGATGCAAATCTATAGTGCTAGTCCTCTTTCATACTAGATGTAGCCATCTATGAAGTTCCAGTCCTTTTTCATACTAGATGCAAATCAATAGTGCTAGTCCTCTTTCATACTGGTAACTGGATGTAACCATCGGCAGTGCCAGTCATTTTTCATACTGGATGAAACTCTACAATGCCAGTCCTCTTTCATACTGGATGTAGCCATCTCTGTAGTGCCAGTCCTTTTTTATATTGGATGTAGTCATCAACCATTTTTCATGAACCGAGTAAGCCATCCGGTGGGTCCATCCCATACGTGTACATTACGTTCCATATCGCAACTACCTGTGTTACCTCACCACATGTCCAGATCATCTCATAGTATAGGTGACTCAATTATGTCCCATAACACATGACTACTTGCCACCTCGTCACATCTCAAGTGGATACGCCTAGGAGACTCAATTACATCACATGACCCATGGCTACCTGCGTCTCATCCGTGCTATGTTACTCATCACTCCCTATTGATTTCGACCACCCCAAGCTTGTCCCTGAAGTACTGAAACTTCACTCTTGATAGAGGTTTGGTCAACACATTGGATATCTGTGGTCAACACATTGGATATCTGCTCCTTTGTTGATATATATTGGAGCCTAACTTCTCCTCTCTGCACCATATCCCTGATATAGTGATACATGATCTCAATGCACTTCGACTTATCATGAAACATTGGGTTCTCAAACAATTTCACACAGCTTTGGTTGTCACAAAATACGCAAGTCGCCTCTAAATCGAGATTGAAAAAACTTGTAAGAAACTTTTGAATCCACACTACCTCACAGCTTGCTGAACAAGATTCCATATACTCTACTTTGACTGTACTGAGTTCCATACTCATTTGCTTCCTACTAAACCATGAGATCATACAGTATCCCAAACTGAAGCAACACCCTAATGTGTTCTTTCAATCTATGACACTACCATCCCAATCCGCATCCACATAACCCTGCAGGTTAATCTTCTGATATGATGCATATCTGAGGCCATAATCAACTGTACCCCTCATCTACCTCAACACATGCTTTGCCACAACCAAGTGAACATGTCTCGAATCTACCATGTACTGACTCAGTTTGTTCACCGCAAAGCATAAATCCGGTCGCATGTTCATTAAGTAAATCAATGAACCAATCATATGTTTATATATCATGGCATCCACCATCTATGAACAAGTATCACACAACAACTTCATATTCAATTCCATAGGTGTGTCTATGTCCTTGCAATCCATAATCCCGAATCTCTTCAGGATCTCTACTAGATATTTTCCTTGACTCGGGAAAAGTTCTTTTGGATTCTGCCACACCACATCCTGGGTCCTGTTTCAAACCGTACAAGGTCTTCTTCAATTTGCACACATGAGTCTGTTTGTCATGTGTCTCAAATCCTAGTTCCTTCTCCACATACACTTCTTCTTATACTACACCACTTACGAAAAACCACTTATACTATGAAACAAGAACTCGACACAGTTCTCATTTTTCTCTCTCCTAATTTTAATAGCTATTTTTACCTCCGTTTCAAAAAGGGTTGATACCAGTATCACACATTTTCATTTTGAGGCATTTTTTGGGGCCTTTGAATTATCTTTATCGTAAAATATTTTTAATTTCTATTTTCAAGTGTGTTTTTTGAAATTTAACAAAATAACATACTTTTTTAAGAAATTTATAATGAAAAACATATACATTTTGCAAGTTTTTCTATAAAATAAGACATTTTTATGGACAAAATAAGACATTTTTATTGACAAAATTGTACAAAATTCCAGAAAATAAAGACATTTAAAACCATTTTCAATCAATTTTCAGAGATTTTTTGTATAAAAATGATACTATTTCATACTATTTTCCAAAAAGTGACGATTCACATAAATTCAATAAAAACTATACAATTTATTTGTAAAAAACATATTAAAAACATTATATATAGAAATTTTATTTCTAAAATAAAGTTTGAAAGTCGAAACATTATTAATATATCTTATCAAAAAATTGTCAAATTTAACATTTTCTTCAAAACATGAAACTAATCAACAATATCATGCATGCCAAATTCTTCATAGAAAGTGGAATTTTCTGGAGCTTGGATTTCCTCAGGGACATCAATGTCCTATTCCATTGGGTCTTCTATGTCCGCAAGATCCCCAAAGTGCTCCTTTCCAAACACCTCTCCTAATGGGGGTTGAGGCTCTTTTGATATCTTTTCCACAAGTGTTTCACTAAACTCTCCTTTCTTCAAACCAACTTCTTGCAGTTCATCTGGAAGAACTTGAATAGCATTAATTCTTTGATTTATGTAATTGCATTGCAGTGGATCATTATCAATGGATATGCAATTTCTTCCTTTCTGTAAGGAGCATGCTATTGTTGTACCTAATCACCAAAAACAAAAATAAAGTTAAGTCAAATAGCATAAAGAATCATAATTGAAAACAATAAAATAATGAAGAATAAAACATATAATAAAACTTGATATATGCTTTCATATGTAATATGAGAAAGTTTACATGAACCCTAGAACAAATCTAAGACCCAATCTCCTTCTCTTGAAAATGTATCTATGAGATATTAATCAATGCTTGTGGCTTTTGATAGATGTTTACAGTCACTCCTTTCAAATCCCTTTCCTCATATGTCATTTTTTTAACCACGGCATTGTAACTCAACAACTGACTATATTTCCCTCCACTCTTTTCATTGATTAAAAGAGATTCATAAGTCTCATCTTTTGTCCAAGTTGCAAGATGTATGTTTTCAATATCACTCAAGAATGGATCGCTGCTAGAGATACCAACATTAGGCTTTTGCTTGTAACAAAAATAAAATAAAAAAAGTAATTAACTTATCAATAAATATAATTGATTTATAAATTCAAAAACTTGATAATATAGTGCAAATATATTACCAATAAATTTGCTTCCTTTTTTTTTTCCTTTACCCTTGAAGGTTGTCAACAACCCCCCTAATTGTGTGTCTGAATGGAAAACAACAAATCTCCATAGTGGTGATGTTGTGACATCTACAAATCCTGAAACCACTTTATTGAATGATTGGTAAGTATAAGGCTCACAATCACAAGTAGTGTTTTGGATATTATATCCATGAGGGATATCTGCAATCACTAGTGCGTACTCCTTTTTAGGAACAAGATTTTCAATGTCCGCACAGTCACCTAAAATGACTTTATATTGCACAATGTCAAGCCCATTCCAAATATAATGATCAAGTGTATCATCAAGTTCAACGTTTGCAAGACATTGTCTCCTTTGTTGTTCTATTTTGGCTCTTTGGATATGAACTTTGAAGGACTCCGGTACTCCATCTATACCGCTCTTTGGCATCTTCAAATGAAAATGATCTCTATAAGTACTAAAATAGAAATGAATTGAATTAGAAAATAAATATAATAGGATGTATCATATATCAGCATACCTTCTTGAATGCAACAAAAAAATGTTTTAAAGTTTCTATCGAGCTTGAGTCTGGATAGTTGCATTTGACATCATCCCAACTCTTCTCATTCAACATTATAACCATCTCTTCTTGTATTTTCATGTAGACCTTATGACTAGACAATGAAACAATAAATTATGTTTACAATCATATATAATAATATAATAGAATACCTAGAACATAACAAAAATGTTAAACTCAAGAACAAAACATCGTACCATAAAAAAAACATCAACTTACTTGTCAAATTCGTTGCACATTTCCTCCATGGATAATTCACCTGACTTTAACCGTGATAGTATTGTAGCTATTAATGTTTCATCCTTCACACCTTGTATTGTTCTCCAAGGTGTAATAGTCATGTCTTCTGGCAGATTCTTGACGTCAGGACCTGCCTTACCATCGCTCGATGGAACAGCTCTACCTTTTTTCACTTTATGGTTTTTTATGCCAATATTCTCCCACAAGCTAAATATGTCATCAATCAAATCCCATGTTTTCCCAACTTTGAATTCCAATTGGAAATAGGCATCTACATATCTAAATGCATCACTTCCTTTGGAATTTTTTTGTATCACAATATCATCTTTAATAGGGAGACCTATTTCCAGACAACATTGTCTCTGAAAACTTGCATCAACTCTAGATTTTCCCCCACCACATATTTGCACAAAATCACTGTGTATAAATCTCACCCTTTGAACAAATTTCATTTTCAACCTATATTCACTATTTGTGTTATGATCCCATGCCAACAACTTTGCTTCTACATCAATTAAATCAGCATAAATGATGCATTTAACTGTTTCAAAAATAGGGTTATTGGGATATTCTTGCATCAACTCTCTTCCTGCCTCTATAGAATGATTCCCTCCAAGAACATAATATTTGTAATAAAAACAACTTGTTTGATCAAATTCATCTCTAGTAGGAACATCTTCTGAGTCAACAAGGACTAGGTAGTCAACCACATGTGCATAGGGATTGTGCCTCATCAATGCTTTCAAGTTGTGAATATGCAAGTGATGTGGTTTTCTAATTATAAATTGATCTTTCCCTTCTGTGGGTTTATAAATTTGATTCACATTCAACTCAAATGTATGTCCATTGTTAACTAAATTATCCCTCCACAATCGATCTCGAATGCCATTTTGTGTTGTCTTGACAATGCCATCCTCTAGATCAGCACCTGGAGTAATGATTTCCCTACTACCACCAGAATTTTCACTCTCAGATTTAGGAATAACATTGGTTTCAATAACAATAGATCTCCTCTTTTTCTGATTTGAAGGGGTTCCTTCTAATCAACAATGCCTTCAACAGGAATCGAGGCACTCTGAACCATATTTCTTTTACGAGATTGTTTGTTACTCTTACTAGCAGGAGTAGCAAGCTCATTTGCAACAATTTCATCATGTTCGGTTGGGCGAGATGAATATCTAAATATAACCCTTCTAGGTTCCTGATTTGATTGTCAGATGTTCTTTCCTCTTTGTGCTTGTACTTCTTAAGTTTGAACATTTGACACTTGTTTCTTCTTCCTTGCTTCTGGTCCCTTTTGAATAGCGGCATTAATGATATCCATAGGATCGGCCTCTATATAATAAATTCCATTCAACATTTTTGAAATCGAAATGGAAAAATCCTGCAAAATAAAAACATTATTGTATTAAATCTATTACATTGTGGTATCCAAGTTATAACAAAACCAATTTAAGAATAATACCAATATTCAAACTTACTCTCCCGCTATCAATTTCATTCATGACCCCTTGACAAAAATCTGTGAAATTTTCTTGAACATTATATTTTGAAATCTTCAAAGAATATCGGATTTTCACAAATGTCCTGGCTTGTTTCACCTGTGCATAAACAATATCTGTACCTGGCACTACACATATATCTCTCAGCAATCCCAATAGATTGTAATCTGATTGAATATATGGATATGCAGAACAATATAAGAGAATGCTTTCTGGTTTTCCTTGATATTTTTCCTTCAAATGCCAATGATACTTTGTTCTGTCTTCTTCTATTGCATGTTTCCATTCTCTAGAATTCTTCATTTTTAATTCTTCAAAGCTAAGAACTCCATCTTGAGGCTCAACACTCTCAGATGCCTCAACTGTTTTTTTCGATGCAATGATCACTGCTCTTGATCCAGAAATGTTTACAGATATCTTTCTTGATGCCATTGTACCTATATCCAAAATGTAGAATTTTAAAATAAATCAACAAACATTCATAATCTAAACAAAATCAACATCAATATTCACTATAAACTGTATTTGAAAAACATTTTAAAAATTTTAAAAATGTTTTTACATTCATAATCATTGTTTTTTACTTTTTGAAATTTAAAAAAAAAATGTAAACCTACCCCCTAACCCCCCTAAAATATATAATAATTAATTTTTTTTAAAAAAATAAACCTACCCCTACCCCTACCCCCTAACTATATAATAAAAATTAATAAAAAAATTAAAAAATTAAAACTAACACCCTACCCCTTAACCCCCACTTAACAATATAATAAAACATTAAAAAAAAAAATTAAAACTAACCCCCCCACCTAACAATATAATACAAGCAAGGTTGAAGCGGTTTTGAAAATCAATTGGATTCCCAATGTGTTATCAACTTTCGGCATTGTATTTTCTCACCCTCGAAGGAGGTAAGTGTCCTTCTTTGAAGAATAGGAACGGCTTCTGAGCAGAGAAACGCTGCGACTGGTTTAGGGTTTGAACCAACTCATGGACCCACCTCCTGACCCGGGTCGTGCGCCTCTCGACGACCTCTTCCGTCTGCTGGTCGCGTCTCAACCCTCGACTTCCAAGCATTCGGGTCCGGGGGACTCTAGGTTTGTCAAAAAATCTGCCATTCCTGAAGTTAAGCTAGGCTCCACGGCGTCTAAATGTAAAGCCCTTGCTTTATTAGAAAAAGGTTTGGTTGGTCACTTCACAGGGCTTTGGCCATCCCCTAGATCAATCGAAATCTGGCTCAGCAAAAAGTGGCACCCCCTTATCCAAGGAGAAGTTCAGCAAATCTTCTGTGGAAAGGGCTTCTTTGTTTTCTACTTCGAGAAAAAGGAAGACATAGACTTAATATTCAGAAATGGACCTTATTTCATGGGACCCAGGGGAATGTATATCAACAATTGGGACCTCTCTTTTGATCCTGAAAAGGACATCCCTTCAGCTGTTCCAGTATGGGTTAAGTTGCCACACCTCCCGTTGCACTGTTGGAATGATGAAGACTTGAGGGCTATTGGCAACTCATTGGGGAAATACATAGATAAATCTGAGCCAAAACCCCCAATGTTCTCCTGTGCCCGAATATGTGTAGAAGTGGATCTTGAAAAAGGGCTTCCTGAAGCAATAAGTCTGTCGATGGATGGATGGAACCATCTTCAAACTGTGGATTATGAACAGATTCCATTCAAGTGCAAAGTATGCCATGAATATGGACACTTTGCAAAGCTCTGTCCCAAAAGGAAGTTACAGGAAGTAGAAGAAACTCAAGAGGGAGAATGGAATGAGGTAAGAAAGAAGGGAGGGAAGTCATCAAACCCTCAACCCTCTCAAACCACTCCAAAAAGAAAGGAAATGTCCAATAAGCAGCAAAGCACAAATAGAGACGTGAATAAGTTCCATCTTTTAGCAACAGAAATGGGGGGGGATGAGCAGGCTCTCCTTCCAGGCCAAGCTCAAGAGGAAATGACGGGAAATGCCAGAGAGGGAGAAAGAAGGGAGATTGTCAATCAACAACTTGAGGAAGGAGAAATTCGGTTAACGTCCCCAGCACAACAGGAAGAGCCCGAAGGCGAGGCACCCAAATCCCTAATGGGCTCGGTCACAAGAGCAAAATCTAAACTGTTTCAAGAAGAAACTTCAGAAAGCAAGGAAGAAGAAATAGAACCCCAAACAAAAAAAGGCAGGAAGCTGAACAAAGTTGTAAGAGAACAAGAAGCGGCTAGAGACAAAGCGGCGGGTAAGCAAACCAGTCTTGATCCACATGTAAGAATACTACCCAGCACCAAGCAAACTCAGGGAACAGTGGAGGAGAAGAAGGAAAGAACAGCATCCCACCTCTCCAAAAAATAATGAAGATAGTCTCCTGGAATTGCAGAGGTTTAGGAGGCAAGCAAAAGACGAAAGCAATCAAAAGGATAAAAAAGATGGAAAACCCCTCAATACTTATGCTCCAGGAGACTAAAATGCAGGAGGCAGACTGTCTCAAAACTTTATCTCAAATCTGGCCCAAAGGAGAAGGAAAGTCAGTCAACTCGGTAGGAGCCTCTGGAGAGCTCATCACTTGGTGGGATAAAGGTATGTACAAATGTAATTCCACTTTAAGTAATAGAAATTGGCTCTTTACAGAGTTAGAAGATTTGACAAAAAATGAAAAATTTTGGATTGGAAATGTGTATGGACCTATGCTTCATGGTCACAAAGAAATTTTTTGGGAAGATCTCATAGATCTTCATCTTGGAAGAACCCCTTCTCCCTGCATAGTCGCTGGAGACTTTAATGTCACTATCAGTGCTAATGAAAGAAGAGGAGGTTCGAAGGTCCGAGATCAGTTTGGAGAAATATTGGCAGATCTACAGGCTTCATGGAACCTGGTGGATATAAAGCCTCTGCAAGGAAATTTCACGTGGAACAACAAGAGAATTGGGCCCGGACATATAGCTGCCAGGCTTGACAGATTTCTGCTCAGCTCTTCCCATCTTAATAAACCCCTTTTGCCCAACTCTAAAATCTTGGCCTCTGCTGTCTCTGACCACCGCCCAATTGTCCTCTTCTTCTCTTCCCCCGGTAACCTGGGCCCTCTTCCCTTTAGATACAATCCAGAGTGGCTGGAGCATGAAGCCTGCTATGAAGAAGTCAAAGTAATATGGAAGCAATTTATCCCAGGTTCTCCCGGGTATATTTGGGAAACCAAAATCAAAAATACCAAGACTCTGTTGAAAAGATGGGCAAAGCAAAGCATGAAGAGATCTCGGGATGAAATCAATACCTTGCAAGAGGAACTGAAAATCCTGCAAGAGCAAATCGAAAAGGAACAGATAACTGAAGCAATGTTGATGCAGGAAAAAACGTTGGAAGCCAAAATCCAACAGGTGAATAGAAAAGAAGAGGAGGAATGGAGACTCCGATCAAGATGTTTATGGCTCAAATCTGGGGACAGGAATACCAAGTTCTTCCACGCTCAGTGCAAGGAAAGGTACAGGAAAAACAATATTCTCAGTTTAACCAGAGAAGATGGAACAAAGATAGAGGACCCCTCAGCAATAAAGAATGAAGTCAGAAACCATTTTGAGTCTCTCTACAAGGAGGAAGAGGAACCGACACCTACAGAATTGGAAGGAATGTGTCGTGAAATCCCCAGCCTTGTCACAGCTGAAGAGAACAACATGCTCATGGAGAAGGTTACTAAAGAAGAAGTCAGGAAAGCGGTGTGGTCTCTCCATCCGGAAAAATCCCCGGTCCCTGACGGATTCTCCATTCACTTCTACAGAAAGTGTTGGCATCTGCTGAAAACTGATCTCCTTAGAATGATAAAATTGACCAGAAATCGCGAGAAAATTGGAGGAGGCACTAATTCCTCATTCATAGCTTTAATTCCGAAGGAGAAAAAAGCCAATGCTATTGGGAGGTTCAGACCAATTTCACTATGCAACTCTTCATATAAAATCCTCACTAAAGTCTTAACAAATAGAATCAAGAAGCTTCTTCCCAAAATAATCTCTCCAAATCAGGGCGGCTTTGTCCCAGGAAGACAAATATATGATAATATTCTTCTTGTGCAAGAGGCCATCCACTCAAGCAGGCGAAGTAAGGACGCAGGTATGGCTATAAAATTAGACATGGCCAGTGCGTTTGATAGAGTAAGGCATGTCTTTATCTATGCTGTCTTGAGAAACTTTGGTTTTGATGAAAAATTTATCAGTTGGGTTAAAGCCTGCATTGGAGCTCCTTGGATTTCCCCTCTTATAAATGGAAGACATTCCTCCTTTTTCCGCCTCTCCCGTGGACTGAGGCAAGGGTGCCCCCTCTCTCCCTTCCTTTTTGTCATTATGGCGGATTCTTTAAGTAGAAAACTCAACTCCCTCCTAGCTTCAGATTCTCTTCCTGGCATAGCTTTCACTCGTAATGTTCAAGCAATAAACCATGCCTAGTTTGCTGACGATACCATTCTCTTAGGCAGTGCTTCTCCTCAGATAGCTGCAAGATTTAAAGCCACTTTAGACCTCTTTCTCAGGACCTCTGGGGGCAAAACCAATGATCACAAATGCAATTTCTACACCTGGAACTGTCGCCCTGCAATGACTAGACTCATTGCAGCCATTCTTGCCTTCAAGCCCTGCACGAATTGGACCTCCTTTAAATATCTGGGCACTCCTATCTCTCTCAAGTACCCCCCATCCACTGTTTGGACTCCTATACTTGATAAATTCAAAGCAAGAATTAACTCATGGGGAACCCGCTGGTTGAACCTGGATGGGAAAGTTACCTTGATAAAATCTGTCCTGTCTTCTTTACCTGTTTTTTCTTCTGCCATAATGTTAGCCCCTGTCTCAATCCAAAACGCTTTTAGAAAAGAGATTAGAAAATTCTTGTGGCAAGGGGGAAAGATTTAGAACAAAAAATTTCATTTGGTTAATTGGAAGACTGTCAAAGAAAAGAAAGAGCGGGGAGGGCTTGGAATTCATGAGCCAGCATTAGTAAGTAAAGCGCTGGGGGCCAAGTTAGCCTGGAGGATTGTTTCTGGAAAGAAGGAATGGTGGAAGGAGGTTATAAGGAATAAATACACCAGAAGCTCCAGACAAAGATGCCTTGAAAAGCCTACCTCCAAAAAAGGAACAGCTATATGGGGACTTATCTCCTCTTCAGCGGCTGTAATCACTGAAAACCTCTATTGGATCCCTGGCAATGGGAAAAGAATAAACCTTTGGACGGACAGCATAAATGGAGACAAGCCGCTTGGTAAAGTTCAGGGGATTGAGGCTATTCGAGAGTGGTTGGAAAATATGGGCATCAAAAAGTTAAAGGACCTGGTGACTTGGAAGGACAATGGAGATTGGAAAAGCTGGAAGCAATTGAATCCTCCGGCCAACCTTAAAAGGGAGTACTCTCTTCTCCTCAACCATCTGCATGGGAAAGCTCCGGTCAGCATAAATGAAAAAGATCTCCGAGGATGGGGGAAAGCTGGCTCGTATTCAGTCAAGGTTGGGTATGAAAAACTCTCCCCGCCCATCTTCCCGGTTCACAGAAAATGGAAGACTATCTGGAACTCTGACGGCATTCCCAAAATAACAGCTTTCTTCTAGCTCTTAACCCATGGCAAGTTGCTAACAGCTGAAAATCTCAGAGTTAGGGGAATCACTGGCCCTTCTAGATGCACTTTGTGTAAAAACGTTGAAGAAAGCTCCCATCATATTTTTCTGGAGTGTCCTTTTGCAGCGAAAGTTTGGGCCTAGGTCCTGGGAAACCAATGGAGACCAGCCATTCTCCCCAAATCTCTAGACGACCTCACTGATCATTGGGGACGCATCTTCCCAGGAAGATCCAAGAAGACTATGCGGAGAGTTTGGAACCTAATTCCAATGAATATCTGTTGGCAGATTTGGTTAAATCGAAACAAAAGTATCTTTGAGGGCAAGAAAGCGGACAGCAATAGAGCTGCCACTAAGGCCATCTCAATTATCGGGGACTCACTTGCTTCTAAAAAAGTCTCTCTCCCTGCTCAAGAGCCATTATCTCTGTCTGAACTCCAATGGTGTAGCTTGTTGTGAAGGGCAGCTTCCTTCAGTCCAAAAAAGAACGTCCTTACTCTGTTTGGGAAATCAGGAAAGATCCTGACACTTTTTCCAGGTGGTGGATGGAGCAAAAAAGTCATAGCATCTTCTTTGATGGGGCTTCCAAAGGGAATCCTGGGGTGGCAGGTGCGGGTGGGATACTATTTGATCCCGGAGGAAATAAAATTGCAGCCTTCTCGTGGGGATTAGGTAGCAAAACTAACAATGAGGCAGAATGGTTAGCTCTCATTCTCTCATTAGATATGGCCTCCAACTACATCATAGACAATCTCAGAATCTATGGAGACTCCAGGCATGTCATTCAAATCATGCGAAGAGGGTATGCCTCGCCAGGCTCAAAAGCCGACAGATACATGCAAAGAATTAAAACCAATGCTATCCTCTCAAAGGCAACCTTTTTCCACATCCGTCGAGAGAACAATAGGATGGCTGATATAGCGGCTAACCATGGAATTATTCTCAAAATCGGGCGGATCACAATGGAGTTTTGGGGTATCATTTCATCCCTTAAAGTTCAATGCCTAGGATCATCATAGTTGGTTTTATGGTTAGGGCCATGGTCATGAGGGACCACCCCTCCCTTTTCACATTCATAGGTTTTATTTCCCCTCCCCCCTCCGAATCTTCACCCACACGCCTCCCCGATCACCCCTCCATCTGTCACCTCGTCCTCCCCCTCGTTGTCAGCTCCCACGGGGCTCTATTAACTCCCCCACCCGCCCTCTCTATTCCTCCCTCCGCGATGGCTCGCCCTCCCCATTTTCCTGACACTCTGAGTCGCCTCTCCCTTGGCGAGCTTGACACTCCTCCCCCCCGTCTCTTGCTGGCTCAGGCGTGTAATTTGGAAATAATGCAGTCCGTGATGGCGGCCATAGCTGCTCTGAGCAGAACGTTGGTGGACATTAAGTTTGCAGTTCGTAATACCTATGATGCGGTTTGCTCCAGTGTTAATCAAAATGCAGAGATGGCGTCGGATATTACACATGTGTGCTCACAGCTCTCCTGCCAGGGCTCCAGGATTGACGACCTGGAAAGAAATTTATTTGAATTAATGGGGAAAGTTGACAGGTTGCAGGAAGATATGGCCGTTTTTACTAGAGCAACTCAAGGGAGTTGGGTGCATGAAAACCCCACGGTCAACCAGGAAATTAATCAGGTTATGGTGGATGCTTCTTCTGCTCAGCCAAAGAAATATGGCTAGGATACAGCACAGCCCAGGTTTCAAAAATTTTGTTCATTTTGGTCAATGCATTTTTGTATAATCCTTTGTAGACAGTTTGTCAAGGTTTATTCCAGCTCTATGCTGGATAGTTTCAGGAAAACAAAGCTCAGAGCATGTAATGTAATGCAGATAATATATATAGTGTTAGTATGCCCAGACATTTCTGCACTGTTAAAACTCCTTCTGAAAGTTTGTAATGAATAGCTGTGCACAGCTTTTATAAATATAATCCTTTACTCTGTTATTGTTAAAAAAAAACAATATAATACAAAAATTTAAAAAAAAAATTAAAACTAACCCCCCTAACAATATAATAAAAATTTTAAAAACAAATATTTACACTACCCCCCCCCCTACAATATATTAACAATTTAAAAAAAAAATTAAACTAACCCACCCCCCCTACAATATATTAAAAATTAAAAAAAATAAAAATTTAAACTAACCCACTCCCCCCTACAATACATTAAAAATTTTTTAAAAAAATAAAATTAAACTAATCCCCTAAAACTAACCCCCCTTCCCCGCACCCTTCCACCTCCCCCCCATGCCCCTAAACTAACCCACTAAACTAAGCATGCTTGTTGAATTGAGAAATTTTAAAAAGGTAAAAGTTGTTTTCCTTCTTGTTAGGCATACGCATGATCATATTGATCAAATTTTCAGCCATTTTGCAAGGACAATGAGGAGGAAGAAAGTCGGGAGCCTACCATCATTGATTGAAATTGTAGGAAAAGCATACCATCCAGAGCCTTTTGTATAGAAATTGGAAGAAATTATTGACATGCGAATATTTCTGTATGGATCGCATGGTGAAGAAAGGTGCATTGAAAAACTTAATGACATTAGCTTTCAACATCAATTTCGCAAAAAAAGATTGATGGAAAAACACTACTGTGGGGCAAGAGGTACTCAACTAGCACAAAATGGGGGCCTTCATCAGGTTTGGCATTTCTAAAATTCATCCCAAATCGTTAAATGTATGCTTCAAATTTATTGTTATTGCAATCATCTGCAGAGATTCATAATGCAAGGCGACATAGTAGAGATGTTGATTCTTCTCAATGCTTGGAAGAAATCAAAAAGTGTATCGAAGATACATATGAGTACTTTGATGTTGCGGATTTTGTTTGGTGGGAGTATTTTTTCATGGAACAGAGTGACATAATTTCAAACTCTAAAAATGGAGATATATATTTGAAGTCTCCATTTTCTTGGCCACAAAGTTTATCAAATGAAAACGAGGTAACAAATGTTGAACCTCGAGCTGTTGAGTTTTCTCAAGTAGAGGAAAGAGAAATGTATATTGGCTCTAGAATATCATCCGCAAAGCGTCGAGAGATGGAAGACCTTTACAGGGGCTCAGTACAAGATATCAAGGAGTTTTGCATGATTGCAGTTTTGGCTACAGATGATGCACATCATTATCCATTATGGATTGCAAAAGCTATGAAGGTCAATAAAGAAAATGAAGAAGTAGTATCAGTAGAAGTACATTGGTATGCAACAAATACACACCCATTTGATGGTGTGTACAAGGCAGAGATGGTGATTGAGAAAAAGGTTTACAGAAAGAGAAAAAGAAAGGGTCAAAAAATAAATCGTCCCCGCATTGACATCTTGAAATTAGAGGAAGTTGATATACTTTTTTATGATTTCAAGTTGATAAAGAAATACACTCTTCGCTCCAAGACTAGAGATATTATCAAGAGGTTGCTGCCAAAACAAGAAGTTGCAAGATGGGACTCTGTTAAACCAAGCCGTAGATCCCGAAGGAATATGACATCTGAAATGATGGGCATAGATGTAGACTCATATGGTGCACCCATTGATAATAGAGAAGAATATGGGTCATCTACATCTTCATCCAGTCCTTCATCTTCAAAAAATGTAGATTCTAATGGGGTGTCAGAATCCATGGATGAATTTGAATAATTTCACATGAAGCATTTTAGATGTTTTTTATTAGTATCATGTTTGTAATTGAAACTCTAGAGTATTTTTTGAATATTTATATGAACCATTTGTTCATGTATGGTCTAATATATTATTTCATTATGAATCACATCATAATTTCTTTGTTTTTATATGGTTAGAGTGGTGAAATTATTTACGAAATTTGTTTTTTGTTTAATATGCAAGTTTCCAAAAAGTTGTAATTTATCTCTTGAAGGAAAAATACGTTTTCCAATTTAGGTATTGATTTTAAAGTTTTGTAAACAACATTATGGGATGTTTAGGCCATGGCTCTATTTTTTACCCTGAAAAAAAATATGTGTATACTGGTATCAACACTTTTCTATTTTGGGGGTGTTTTTGGTGTTTTTTTTGCAAAAATCGTCGTTTTTAAGGCTAGAGTTCTCGTTCATAGTATATAGTTCTCGTTTCATAGTATAAGTGGTTGAAAGTAGTGTTCATGTCCATCTAGTCAACCTTCCACTTCATCATTTCAGCTATCACAAGTATAACTCTAATTGAAGTGTATCTTGCTAAAGGATAAACAACATATCATCACAATCGGCTCCCTCTTTCTGAGAGAAACCATGAACCTTTCCTTGTACTTCTGTAGTATGCTTGATTTTATAAATTTTCTTGAACCTTCATCACTTGTTCTTTGTAACAATTCTTATCATTCTTATCTTGTAGGTCATAAAACACGATCTTTCCTACAAGTCCAATTTAGTCATATGATTAGCAGCATTCCATGTAATGACAAATTCTTATCCGTAATTCACACAGTCATGTAATCAATGCATCTTAGCCAATGCTTCAACACAACACTTATCCATATCTCGTATACGCACGGTAACTATCTAGATTCCTTCCATACCTACCAGAACATACTATTAATAGCGTGCATTGCTCTTAACATGTTAGCAAAGAGGTTTCATCCTAGACTAGCTCCATCAAGGGCTCATGAGGTGTTGTGCAGCACTATAGGACACTTACCCATAACAAGCACTACATGATCCTACTGCTAGTCAATCTTAGTGATATATGAATGCATAAAATAAAACTGTATCATAGATCTACATGTAACTGTTATGAGAAGTATCTTTCAAAATACTTAGGAATTCAAATGACAGTAAATACGTATCTTTGATGTGCTTTGAAGGTTGCCTCTTGGTTTTTGCCTCATTGCAGAATTTACTGAATTTTCTTGAAGTGTAGTCTGCTCCACCATTTGATTCTGAAGACCTTTATCTTCTTCTTCATCTAGACTAGAACTTTCTGAAGTCTTCATTCTTAATCCTCATGTATTGGATTCAATATCTCCTTCGCTTTATTATCACTAATTGGAAATGGTTTATTCACATTCTTTCATTTCGCACATCCGTTGCATATGCCTTCGTGTTTTTTCTAGATCTTGGGTAGACCATTCACCATTTTGCTTGCAATTGGTAAAGCCTTGTATATAAACCTTATGTTCCATAGTGTCATGAACAAATGCTTGATTTTAGAAAGCATCCATCTTGCTCTTCAATTAATACTGTATCATCAAAATTTCAAGACATATTTTTCACTTGAGTAATATTCCCTTGCTTTCTTCTTTATTGGATCATCATCATTCGCATTATGAGCATGATGCCTCTTCCAATTTCATTTCCTGTTGTTTCCTTTCTTGTTGGGACAATTTCTTGCAATGTGACCGACTTCATCGCAATTGTAACATTTAAAGTTTGAGTAGTCTCTAAGAGGTATTTGGTTCTTTTGGAATCTTATAGACTTGTGAGAGTGATATTCTTTCTTGCTCCTCTTTGCATGAGCTTCCAAGTCTTGGTTATCATCTCTTCCCATCTTTCCTTCTTTGGCTTCAATTATGGCTTCTTCCTGGGAACAACTTTCCCAAAGCCTACTGAAATTGATGAGCTTCCTTGTAGAACATATTCCTTGAATGAATTCTCCCAATGATATTGGGATACCATTCAATGTAGTCATTACCAATTCTGCACTTTTATAATATGAATATCATAACCTAATTTTGTGAATCTGAGGGTTTTATATATTGATCCCACATTTCATGTTAGGACATCCCACAATATTTTCCCTTTGAAATCACCTTCACCTAATTAGTTAAAATAAAGGTCTTCTCTAATTTAATAAATCATTCAAACATCATGAAATCTTATCCATATTCCCCATGATAACTATACATAGTAACATGGCCCCCTCTACTAAATAACGTAAAAGCTTATCCAGTATGTTTAAGTATATAATGACAATCACAAATTACTAACTAACTAACTAATGATCAAAATTATATACTTTCCTTAAACCGATTAAATCAACCTATTCAATAAACGGGACGACACATTAACACATGAACATCTCATAAGAATAAGGTTTACATACACAATTATAGTTTAGTTAGAGGAACAATAGTTTTTCCCAATAACACTTAAATCATTTCGTTTATAGTACAGACCATTGAATCATAAATAAAGGATATTTCACAAGAATTAACCACGTCTATCAAACTCTTATTTGTACAATTACATACTACTAACTATTGGAACGTAGTGATAACAACGATTCTCTATTACAACATAAAAGAATATTCATATACTTGCAATGATACAATTTTTACCAACTTAAAATGATGACAGAATAGGAGTTAAATACTTATATGAAGGAGTATACTGACCAACTGAAGGCTTGACTACAACATTCTAACCAACCAACTGGTCCCCGTCCAGCTTATATTTTCCCACTGAGAGACCACCCCCAATTTGGGAAGGAATCCATTAGGTAAGAAGGTTTAATAGTATTCTTTCACAATATTTTCTCTTATCAAGAACCCCTTCCCTTCTCTCTTATGTTGAAAAATACTACAGCTAAGTCTTTGCACACACACACACATATACATTTATATATTATTTATTTAAACACAGATATGGGCTTGCGCCCTTCCACCGAGCTTTCATATTCACACAAACCCGCATACAATTCAACTTAAATCAATTGCAACACTTGACAGATTTGAAGGGCTGTGATTTTCCTTGGCTGCACCCTCTTAAGAAAAACACAAGACAATATAAAAATATGAATTAACAAGCTAGGGGTTGCGCTATGGCTGCACTCTCTATCAATCAATATAAATATATATTTCATGAGTTTTTTCAAAAAAATCAAAGCAAAATCCTACCCATAGGACTGTTCTCATGAGCCATTAAATAACCAGATTTAAATACATATATTCCTGACTTTGGGAGCCACGAACGTGCCTTCCCCAATTTATTTACCAAGAAAACTATTCAACCAAATAATTACGATATATATGTAAATAATATTTTCATGGCTACTCTTCCAAGAGCTACACCCAACGATTTTATAAAAAATGACTACATACAAGGTTGCATTCTCCTAAGAGTTGCACCCTCCCTTTCTGAAATCCCCCGAATAAATAATGAGCGGAATTCAAAGGCCAAAATTGCTTCCTATTAAAAAATTATTCAAATAAGCATAGAATAGTAGACAGCCGGTACATGCCCCATTTAAGATATCAACTAAATAATTAGAGATTACTAGGCATTGGGAAAAACACCCCATCTTTGGATTTGTCAGATGACGAAGGTAAACAGGAAATGTATATGGAAGAAACACCCCCATCAGGTAAATATATCAGCAGAAAATGGCACGCCCCATCTCTGGATTTGTCAAATAACAAAGGCAAGCAAGCCATCACCACTTAATATTAATGAAATATAGAGTGTTAACAGGACTATGTTTACCACAAACACATCAAGCGAATTGGTCAGAAGTTAATTAGAACATCTTCCATTGGGATCACTGTATTGTCCTTCAAGGTCGTTCCCTCTCCCTCCTTTGGAAATCTCACACAAAAAAAATCAGTTAAGAATTAGACTTCCCAAGAAAAAGAACTCCCCCCTTTCCATGCAATTTTCTTCATATATAAGATAAGAAATTATCTTAATGGGGTTTGATTTCCCCCCAAAACACTAATTTTTTTTTTTAAATAAAATAATTACATGCTAAATAACAAAAATAAAGGAAACTCCTTTTTAAAACTGGATTTTAAAATAGCTTTTAATAATAATAATAATAATCTATTTTAAGGTCACCACCAAGCGAGACACCAATTTGGTGTATGAGACCCCCTTGTTTGTGGGATAAGGGACCCGCCTCTGCACAATGATTTAACTGCTAAAGTCTACAGATGTGTACATACCCTACCCCCCTCTGTATTTGAACACGTGACCTCCTAGGAGGAAACACATGCTCTTAACCATTAGTCACACTCAGGTTGTACTAATGTTTTTCATAAAATGTTTAATTGAAGTTTTATATCTTGATTTTCAAGCTAAGAGGTCCTTGCCTCAACTTAATTTAAACTTCACTACTTATCTTAACTTGACTTAACCCATTAAGTTCCACCTCATATAATTAAGCTAATAGGATCCATTAATAGCTAAGAGTTATATATGCATATCCATGCACTAGCTACCAGTTATTTTTCTTGTTATCTATCGGTATTAGTGTAATTATATATAAGAATATAATTATAGTATATTTTTATTTTAATACCTTATATATATATATATATAAAGACAATTTCTATCGTCTGATTTTCACCATGTATAAAATTACTTATGGTAATTATTAATGGCATATCCTACCATAGTAAATTATTTAATCGTATAATCATTAATAAGCCAATAATAAGACTTAGTTTCTTTTCATTAAGGGCGTAAATACTTATGCTAACCATTTTGTCATAAGAATTTTTTACTTCCTTGTGGTGACTAGAAGTTTCTTCGGCGTCCATTTCTAGGACTAACTGTTAATGACACTTATAAACTTAAGTGTCCATCTAGTGAACATCACAATTCACTTCTTGTTAAATCCTAACAGCATCAAGATAACACCTCTCATCCAACACATGGCTACCCATCCATTCACCCTCTCCCCCTTGTGGATTCCATGCCCCTTTTGTTTCATTCCGTCAAGCCTTTCAGTCTCCTAAGTCTACAAATTCACTTTACAACTTAGGAAAAACATAACCATACTTACAAAGTTTAACCTGAGGATATTCTTCCTTGAGCTCCTTTCCATGGGCGGGTACACTATTGTACTTTCTATTGCAAAAACCATAGGGGTAAAAGAGGGATATTACATCCTCCCCCCCTTAATAATAACACCATCCTCAGTGTTCGCACCCTTCCAAACTTTATATTCAACTTTTACTTGTATTTGTAAGAATAAATTTTCATCCATCTTTACTTGCTTTGACATCTTTTTGGATATCTTTGATGTTTCTTGCCTTTCATACCTATACTTTTCACAACAACACAAGTTGTTTCTAGCATTTAATCATAAAACCCATGCATACATATGATTCTTCCAAAATCAATTAGAACACAAATAATAAATTTTTCCCTTGCAACATCATGTTGCTGCCTTTACAAGGCAACTCTTTCATTGTTTGATGTACACACAAAGCCTCGCTTTGTAATATCCTGCACCTGCACATATGTTAGTCATTCATGATATATATATATCATTATCTACAATAAATATTTTCAAAATTCTTTTCGTGACATCTATCTTCGCCATATAAAACAATCTCATCCATACTTCCTGTATGGTAGTACTTCTCCGTAGGTACCTTTAGTCATTCTCACAAAGCAATCATATCAATTCTCATAGCATGAGCTGCACATGAACATAACATAACATGTAAATAATATAAGCATAACATGTGCATAACATAAGCATAACATGTGCATACATATGCATAACATAAGCATAACACATTCATAACATATGCATAACATAAGCATAACATAAGCATAACATGTGCATATCAAAAGCATAACATGTGTATAACATATGCATGAGCATAACTAGATCCTGGTGTGCCATAGTACACCATCTCAACACCAAATAAAACTTATCATTCTAGGTGCTTTAGAGCATACTAGCTCAACACCAACTAGCTCAACACCAAGTAAGTCTGATCAATATAGGTGCTCCGTAGCATACCAGTTCAACACCAAATAAGACTTATCAATATAGGTGCTCCAGAGCATACCAACTCAACACCAAATAAGTATGGTCAATCTAGGTTCTCTAGATCCAACAAGCTCAACACCAAACTGTCATCAAGTACTCAACAAATTGTCCAATACTAGAAGAATCTTACCTCTTTGTCGTGGACTTGGTCACAATTTCAGGGTTGTTTTCTATCTTTATTAATAATTTAGAGTAACCACAAGGTCCGTCTACCAACCCTTTGTAGATTCTTGTAAATATTTTCCCTTTTTCCCACAGTACTTCTTGGACTAGCCAATTTTCTCAACTTGGCAATCTAAGCGCTCAAACACCTACAACTGAACCCTTAGGTGCGCTAGGGACCATTACCCCATGTAATGTCCTTTCTCTACCAGTTTGTTTTGGGGAAAGGTTCTTATTCCAATTCAAGTTTTCTTGCTTAGACACATATTTTTATCATCCAATCTATTTTTCCTTTCCATTAATTGATTAATTCTCAATATACATAGTTTTTTTTAGTGTATAAATATTTCTTAAAAGTTCAAGAGCCTTAAAATATTAGGGCGTCCCACATGATTAGGTCAAATATTTTATTTAAATAGTATTTACTTGTATTAAGTTTATTCTTCTTATTGCAGGTTTCATAAGTTCAAGATCTTTCTTAATTTATGGTCTTATTGAAGCTGCCATAGCCTATTACGTGTAATAACCTCAAAGCACTGTCAGTCACAATGACATATAATTTCTACTTTTCAAAATGAAACATTGAAAATGAAATATCATAGTCGCTAATTATACCCGATGTTCCAGATCCCACTAGCTCAATATCAACCAAACACATACTCATCACATTATTAATTATACTTGATGTTCCATATCCTACCATGTCATGTCCCCAATTTTGGCTCATTTAGTTCCCATGGGTAAAGGGGACAAAATAACCCCAAAGGAGATAAAATTATTTAATTTTTGTATGCTTAGAATAAAAAGTATCCTAAGTCTAGAATAAATAATAATTTTATTAAGTTTAGTTATTTTTATAAATAATTATTCCTTAATATTGAGAAAGTGGTCCAAGAGGGCGCCCTCATTAGGATAAGGTTGCTAAAATGTAACTGGAAGAAAGAAAATAGCAAAAGATGAAAATCAGGTAAGGTGTAAGAAGTTGCCAGAAGCAGAAAAATTGGAAAAATCCAGAGAAAGCTAAGGAGCGGCACAGTTTCTAAAATGGAGCGCAGTTCGCAAAGAAGGAAACATCTTGAGACAAAGGGGGGTGCAGTTTCTAAAAATGGATTTCAGTTTACAAAGTAGGAAACATCTTGAGACAAAGGGGGGCACAGTTTCTAAAGGAAAGGAAAGCTTGTAAGGCAAAAGCAAGGTAAGTATGTCCACTCATGGGTGGCCCATGTGGAAGGGTTCTCACAAGTCACCAAGCTATTAACTTTCTTAGCAGGTCACCCAAAATTCTATAAAAGAATTATTCCAACTCCAATTCACATCTTTTGGTTAATTAATTTTGTCATTGAGAGCTCTTGCTACTCAGAGTTGAGAGATGTGCCTCAACGATTTCTTGAGAGATGAACCCCAAGTTATTTCATGTTCCAGTAAGCCATTGATCAGATCTAGAGCCATGGAATGCTGATCTACATATCTACATCAGTCAAGTATTGAATATTCTCAAGCTTCCATAGAGTGATCATCAGTCAGAGTGCCATTGGAGAGAATGTTGGAAGATACCATTAGAAGAAGGTACTCCATTCAGAGGAGGAGATCAGTGCAGCCCAGAATGTTCAGTGATCCCCTCATATACATCCATCAGCCCTAATTTCATCCACCTATAAGATCCAGTATAGAAATTTATCTCCTCCTTCTCTTCTCATGCTTATTCTGTCCATATTGTAAGATTTTCTAGACTTGGAGATCAACTGAAGAACTGAATGTAATAATATATTTAATATATGATCATGAACTTTGATTTATACCTGCTATTGTTAAATAACTCATATCAGAACCTTCATTTATTCCATAAGTGAAATTTGTAATCCTATAAGGAAATTTGGATCATAAAAATGGAAGACTGGCTCTTTATGCACCTTTTAATGACAAGTTTCACCACTTTTACCAGTAAAAATTATGTATGAGTTTATTTTCTTATTTGATGGATGTTTGAAGTCCCTGAGATAATATTAAATCACCCCAAACCCTTTTTCTGAGAATTTGGATACATCTTAGTCAGTTTGAGAGAGTTTGGAAAACTACTAGTTGAGTATTCCTACCTAGTACACTTGACCATTTTGCTCCCAAATTCATCTAGAGCCTCCAAAATTCCATGAAACCCGTATCCATCATTTATTAGAGATTTTAATTCCTGACATACACCCTTGGTTTCATTCAGGTGTAAACATGTAATTCTAGTTTTCATATGCTGTAAGGCCCATAAAACATCGAAGTAGACATCAGCTCTGGCTGACTATTGAAAAGTAAATGGCTCCAGTGTTGTGTGCATAGGACTTGAAATTTGACCCTTTTTCTACCATATTATCTTCTTCACACATCCCCATACATTTTTCAGAACCAATATATCTTAATTTAATAATCCTGGAGTCTCCAATTGTCCCATGGACTCGTCCATTCCTAACTAGTTTTGTTAACTAGTTAATTGTTTGCCAAAATTGTGTTGTTACATTATTAATTTGGGAATAAAATGGACTCCAATATGATCAGGGTTATTACATACCATCTCAACATCAATCTAAACACATAATAACCTAAATAATCTTGATGTTCCAGATCCCTCTGGCCCAACATCAATCAATGTATTAGTCCTCCTAGACTTTTACGTCCATTCTTGAAGCTGCAATGACTAATTTCCTGTAGTTACAATGTAATTCCTAATGACATATAATATAATATTTTAAATGAAAATCCATTTCTATTATCAATTCAGTCAACCACTGGTTCATCTTCTCAAATATATATGTATCATTCCTGGCTCATCCTGGGTTTACCTTTCAGAATACCACATCCATGCATTTTGATACAACTAACATTGCACAAGGTACACTGATCATTTCACATTTATTTTCTAGAAAATACATTCAACATCATCAATATTTTAAGCATCCTATTGAAATTTCACATTCTGAGACTCTTATCTGGAAAAACATGTGTAAACCATTCTGACATACCATCTATTCTAATTCACGTAACTTTTCTAGCATAATTCAAACAAGTTATCAATAGACTTTCAAAATGCATTTAGTTTCATTTGCATGCTTCTTTCCATGGTACTAACAGAATTAAGATGCAATCATGATGTATATAACATACTCAACCACACATGCAAATCCAACTAGAGCAATCATTACCTAAAAAACTTTTCACCCACGATGGCTTACACTCATTTGCTTTCATGCATTCAACTAATCAGTTCTTGAAAGCCCTTTTTATGGCACTATAAATCATAACATCTACTTTATGATTTTTTTTATGATCAATAAAATGTCCACTTAATTCATTATTTTCATTACTCATACTTCAGCACATGTCAAGGAAGTGAACACATAAAATCGAAGCATGAAATGGTAAAAGGAAAGGAATTGAGAATTTTATTGATCATAAAAAAAGGTAAAAATTGTTTTCCTTCTTGTTAGGCATACGCATGATCATATTGATCAAAGTTTCAACCATTTTGCAAGGACATTGAGGAGTAAGGAAGTTGGGAGCCTACCATCATTGATTGAAATTGTAGGCAAAGCATACCATCCAGAACCTATTGTACAGAAATTGGAAGAAATTGTTGACAAGTGGAGATTTCTGTTTGGATCGCATGGTGAAGAAAGGTGCATTGAAAAACTTAATGACATTAGCTTTCAGCATCAATTTCGTATAAAAAAGATTGATAGAAAAACACTACTGTGGGGCAAGAAGTACTCAACTAGCACAAAATGGGGGCCTTCATCAGGTTTGGCATTTCTGCAATGCATCCCAAATCGCCAAATGTATGCTTCGAATTTATTGTTATTGCAATCATCTGCAGAGATTCATAATGCAAGGCGACATAGTAGAGATGTTGATTCTTCTCAATGCTTGGAAGAAATCAAAAAGAGTATCGAAGATACATATGAGTACTTTGATGTTGCGGATTCTGTTTGGTGGGAGTATTTTTTCATAGAACAGAGTGACATAATTTCAAACTCTAAACATGGAGATATATATTTGAAGTCTCCATTTGCTTGGCCACAAAGTTTATCAAATGAAAATGAGGTAACAAATGTTGAACCTTGAGCTGTTGAGTTTTCTCAAGAAGAGGAAAGAGAAATGTATATTGGCTCTAGAAGATCATCCGCAAAACGTCGAGAGATGGAAGACCTTTATAGGGGCTCAGTACAAGATATCAAGGAGGTTTGCATGATTGTGGTTTTGGCTACAGATGATGCACGTCATTATCCATTCTGGATTGCAAAAGCTATGAAGGTCAATAAAGAAAATGAAGAAGTAGTATCAGTAGAAGTACATTGGTATGCAACAGATACACACCCATTTGATGGTGTGTACACCCATTTGATGGTGTGTACAAGGCAAAGATGGTGGTTGAGAAAAAGGTTTGCAAAAAGAGAAAAAGAAAGGGTCAAAAAATAAATCGTCGCCGCATTGACATCTTGAAATTAGAGGAAGTTGATATACTTTTTTATGATTTCAAGTTGACAAAGAAATACACTCTTCGCTCCAAAGACTAGAGAGATTATCAAGAGGTTGCTGCCAAAACAAGAAGTTGCAAGATGGGACTCTGTTAAACCAAGTCGTAGATCCTGAAGGAATATGACATCTGAAATGATGGGAATAGATGTAGACTCAGATGGTGCACCCATTGATAATAGAGAAGAGTATGGGTCATCTACATCTTCATCCAGTCCTTCATCTGCAGAAAATGTAGATTTTGATGGGGTGTCAAAATCCATGGATGAATTTGAATAATTTCACATGAAGCATTGTAGATGCTTTTTATTAGTATCATGTTTGTAATTGAAACTCTGGAGTATTTTTTGAATATTTATATGAACCATTTTTTCTTGTATGGTCTAATATATTATATCATTATGAATCGCATCATAATTTCTTTGTTTTTATATGGTTAGAGTGGTGAAATTATTTATGAAATTTGTTTTTTGTTTAATATGCAAGTTTCCAAAAAGTTGTAATTTATCTCTTGAAGGAAAAATACGTTTTCCAATTTAGGGATTGATTTTAAAGTTTTTGTAAACAACAGTATGGGATGTTTATGCCATGGCTCTATTTTTTACGCTGAAAAAAAAAATACGTGTATACTGGTATCAACACTTTTCTATTTTGGGGGTGTTTTTGGTGTTTTTTTTGCAAAAATCATCGTTTTTAAGGCTAGAGTTCTCATTCATAGTATATAGTTCACGTTTCATAGTATAAGTGATTGAAAGTAGTATTCATGTCCATTTTTTCAACCTTCCACTTCATCATTGCAGCTATCACAAGTATAACTCTAATTGAAGTGTATCTTGCTACAGGAGAAACAACATCTCATCACAATCAACTCCCTCTTTCTAAGAGAAACCATGAACCTTTCCTTGTACTTCTGTAGTATGCTTGATTTTATAAATTTGCTTGAACCTTCATCACTTGTTCTTTGTAACAATTCTTATCATTCTTCTCTTGTAGGTCATAAAACACGATCTTTCCTACAAGTCCAATTTAGTCATATGATTAGCAACATTCCATGTAATGACAAATTCTTATCTGTAATTCACATAGTCATGTAATCAATGCATCTTAGCCAATGCTTCAACACAACACTTATCCATATCCCGTATACGCACGGTAACTATCTAGATTCCTTCCATACCTACCAGAACATACTATTAATAGCGTGCATTGCTCTCAACATGTTAGCAAAGAGGTTTCATCCTAGACTAGCTCCATCAAGGGCTCATGAGATGTTGTGCAACACTATAGGACACTTACCCATAACAAGCTCTACATGAGCCTACTGCTAGTCAATCTTAGTGATATATGAATGCATAAAATAAAACTGTATCATAGATCTACATGTAATTGTTATGAGAAGTATCTTTCAAAATACTTAGGAATTCAAATGATAGTAAATACTTATCTTTGATGTGTTTTGTAGGTTGCCTCTTGGTTTTTGGCTCCTTGTAGAATTTACTGAATTTTCTTGAAGTGTACTCTGCTCCACCATCTGATTCTGAAGACCTTGATATTCTTCTTCATCTAGACTAGAATTTTCTGAAGTCTTCATTCTTAATCCTCATGTACTGGATTCAATATCTCCTTCACTTTATTATCACTACTTGGAAATGGTTTCTTCACATTCTTTCATTTCGCACATCCATTGCATATGCCTTCATGTTTTTTCTAGATCTTGGGTAGACCATTCTCCATTTTGCTTGCGATTGGTAAAGCCTTGTATATAAACCTTATGTTCCATAGTTCACTTCGTTCCATAGTGTCATGAACCAATGCTTCATTTTAGAAAGCATCCATCTTGCTCTTCAATTAATACTGTATCATCAAAATTTCAAGACATATTTTTCACTTGAGTAATATTCCCTTGCTTTCTTCTTTATTGGATCATCATCATTTGTAGTATGAGTAGGATGCCTCTTCCGATTTCATTTCTTGTTGTTTCCTTTCTTGTTGGGACAATTTCTTGCAATGTGACCGATTTCATCGCAATTGTAACATTTGAAGTTTGAGTAGTCTCTAGGAGGTATTTGATTCTTTTGGAATCTTATAGACTTGTGAGAGTGATATTCTTTCTTGCTCCTCTTTGCATGAGCTTCCAAGTCTTGGTTATCATCTCTTCCCATCTTTCCTTCTCTGGCTTCAATTATGGTTTCTTCCTAGGAACAACTTTCCCAAAGCCTACTGAAATTGATGAGCTTCCTTCTAGAACATATTCCTTGAATGAATGCTCCCCATGATATTAGGATACCATTCAATGTAGTCATTACCAATTCTGCACTTTTATAATATGAATATCTAATTTTGTGAATCTGAGAGTTTTATATATTGATCCCACCTTTCATGTTAGGACATCCCACAATATTTTCCCTTTGAAATCACCTTCACCTAATTAGTTAAAATAAAGGTCTTCTCTAATTTAATAAATCATTCAAACATCATGGAATCTTATCCATATTCCCCGTGATAACTATACATAGTAACATGCTCCGCTCGACTAAATAACATAAAAGCTTATCCAATATGTTTAAGTATATAATGACAATCACAAATTACTAACAAACTAACTAATGATCACAATTATATACTTTCCTTAAACCGACTAAATCAACCTATTCAATAAACGGGACGACACATTAACACATGAAAATCTCATAAGAATAAGGTTTACATACACAATTATAGTTTAGTTAGAGGAACAATAGTTTTTCCCAAGAACACTTAAATTCATTTCGTTTATAGTACAAACCTTTGAATCATAAATAAAAGGATATTTCACAAGAATTAACCATGTCTATCAAACTCTTATTTATACAATTACATACTACTAACTATTGGAACATAGTGGTAACAACGATTCTCTTATTCATATACTTGCAATGATACAATTCTTACCAACTTAAAATGATGACAGAATAGGAGTTAAATACTTATATGAAGGAGTATACTGACCGACTGAAAGCTTGACTACAACATTCTAACCAAACAACTAGTCCCCGTCTGGCTTATATTTTCCCACTGAGAGACCACCCCCAATTTGGGAAGGAATCCATTAGGTAAGAAGGTTTAATAGTATTCTTTCACAAGATTTTCTCTTATCAGGAAACCCCTTCCCTTCTCTATTATGTTGAAAAATACTATGGCTAAGTCTTTGCACACACACACACACACATATACATTTATATATTATTTATTTAAACACGGATATGGGCTTGCGCCCTTCCACCGAGCTTTCATATTCACACAAACCCGCATATAATTCAACTTAAATCAATTGCAACACTTAACATATTTGAAGGGCTGTGATTTTCCTTGGCTGCGCCCTCTTAAGAAAACCACAAGACAATATAAAAATATGAATTAACAAGCTAGGGGTTGCACTATGGCTACGCTCTCTATCAATCAATATAAATATATATTTCATGAGTTTTCTCAAAAGAATCAAAGCAAAATCCTACCCATAGGACTGTTCTCACGAGCCATTAAATAACCAGATTTAAATACATATTTTCTTGACTTTGGGAGCCACAAACATGCCTTCCCCAATTTATTTACCAAGAAAACTATTCAACCAAATAATTACGATGTATATGTAAATAATAATTTCACGACTACTCTTCCAAGAGCTACGCCCAACAATTTTATAAAAAATGACTGCATACAAGCTTGCATTCTCCTAAGAGTTGCACCCTCCCTTTCTGAAATCCCCCAAATAAATAATGAGCGAAATTCAAAGGCCAAAATTGCTTCCTATTAAAAAATTATTCAAATAAGCATATAATAGTAGATAGCCGGTACATGCCCCATTTAAGAGATCAACTAAATAATTAGAGATTATCAGGCACTAGGGAAAACACCCCATCTTTGGATTTGTCAGATGACGAAGGTAAACAGGAAATGTATATGGAAGAAAAACCCCCATCAGTTAAATATATTAGCAGAAAATGGCACGCCCCATCTTTGGATTTGTCAGATAACAAAGGAAAGCAAGCCATCACCACTTAATATACATGAGTTATAGAGTGTTAACAGGACTATGCTTACCACAAATACATCAAGCGAATCGGTCATAAGTTAATTAGAAAATCTTCCATTGGGATCACTGTGTTGTCCTTCAAGGTCATTCCCTCTCCCTCCTTTGGAAATCGCACACAAAAAAATCAGTTAAGAATTAGACTTCCCAAGAAAAAAAACTCCCCCCTTTCCATGCAATTTTCCTCATATATAAGATAAGAAATTATCTTAATGGGGTTTGATTCCCCCCCAAAACCCTAAATCTTATTTTATTTTTTTTTAATAAAATAATTACATGCTAAATAACAAAAATAAAGGAAACTCCTTTTTAAAACTGGATTTTAAAATAGCTTTTAATAATAATCTATTTTAAGGCCACCACCAACCGAGACACCAATTTGGTGTGTGAGACCCCCTTGTTTGTGGGACAAGGGACCCGCCTCTACACAATGATTTAACTGCTAAAGTCTACAGATGTGTACATACCCTACCCCCCTCTGTATTTGAACACGTGAACTCCTAGGAGGAAACACATGCTCTTAATCGTTAGTCACACTTAGGTTGTACTAATGTTTTTCATAAAATGTTTAATTGAAGTTTTATATCTTGATTTTCAAGCTAAGAGGTCCTTGCCTCAACTTAATTTAAACTTCACTAATTATCTTAACTTGACTTAACCCATTAACTTCCACATCATATAGTTAAGCTAATCGGATCCATTAATAGCGAAGAGTTATATATGCATATCCATGCACTAGCTACCAGTTATTTTTCTTGTTATCTATCGGTATTAGTGTAATTATATATAAGAATATAATTATAATATATTTTTATTTTAATACCTTATATATATAGAGAGAGAGAGAGAGATATATTAAGATAATTTCTATCGTCCGATTTTCACTGTGTATAGAATTACTTATGATAATTATTAATGGCATATCCTGCCATAGTAAATTATTTAATCGTATAATCATTAATAAGCCAATAATAAGACTTAGTTTCTTTTCATTAAGGGAGTAAATACTTATGCTAACCATTATGTCATAAGATTTTTTTACTTCCTAGTGGTGACTAGAAGTTTCTTCGGCGTCCATATCTAGGACTAACCATTAATGACACTTATAAACTTAAGTGTCCATCTAGTGAACATCACAGTTCACTTCTTGTTAAATGCTCACAGCATCAAGATGACACCTGTCATCCAACACATGGCTACCCATCCATTCACCCTCTCCCCCTTGTGGATTCCATGCCCCTTCTGTTTCATTGCGTCAAGCCTTTCAATATCCTAAGTCTACAAATTCACTTTACAACTTAGGAAAAACATAACCATACTTACAAAGTTTAACCTGAGGATATTCTTCCTTGAGATCATTTCCATGCATGGGTACACTATTGTACTTTCTATTGCAAAAACCATAGGGTTTAAAGAGGGATATTACATCCTCTCCCCCTTAATAATAACACCATCCTCAGTGTTCTCACCCTTCCAAACTTTATCTTCAACTTTTACTTGTATTTGTAAGAATAAATTTTCATCCATCTTTACTTGCTTTGACATCTTTTTGGATATCTTTGATGTTTCTTGCCTTTCATACCTATACTTTTCACAACAACACAAGTTGTTTCTAGCATTTAATCATAAAACCCATGCATACATATGATTCTTCCAAAGTTAATTAGAACACAAATAATAAATTTTTCCCTTGTAACATCATGTTGCTGTCGTTACAAGGCAACTCTTTCATTGTTTGATGTACACACAAAGCCTCACTTTGTAATATCCTGCACCTGTACATCTATCATTCATTCATGATATATATATATATATATATATATATATATATATATATATATATATATATATATATATCATTATCTACAATAAATATTTTCAAAATTCTTTTCGTGGCATCTATCTTCGCCATATAAAACAATCTCCTCCATACTTCCTGTATGGTAGTACTTCTCCACAGGTACCTTTAGTCATTCTCAACTTTCTTTTCCTCACAAAGCAATCATATCAATTCTCATAGCATGAGCTGCACATGAACATAACATAACATTTACATAATCTAAGCATAACATGTGCATAACATATGCATAACTTAAGCATAACATGTGCATACATATGCATAACATAAGCATAACATATTCATAACATATGCATAACATAAGCATAACATAAGCATAACATGTTCATATCAAAAGCATAACATGTGTATAACATATGCATGAGCATAACTAGATCCTGGTGTGCCATAGTACACCATCTCAACACCAAATAAAACTTATCATTCTAGGTGCTTCAAAGCATACTAGTTCAACACCAAGTATGTCTGATCAATCTAGGTGCTCCATAGCACACCAGTTTAACACCAAATAAGACTTATCAATCTAGGTGCTCCAGAGCATACCAACTCAACACCAAATAAGTATGATCAATCTAGGTTCTCTAGATCCAACAAGCGCAACACCAAACTGTCATCAAGTACTCAACAAATTGTCCAATACTAGAAGAATCTTACCTCTTTGTCGTGGACTTGGTCACAATTTCAGGGTTGTTTTCTATCTTTATTAATAATTTAGAGTAACCACAAGGTCCGTTTACCAACCCTTTGTAGAGTCTTGTAAATATTTTCCCTTTTTCCCACAGTACTTCCTGGACTAGCCAATTTTCTCAACTTGGCAATCTAAGCGCTCAAACACCTACAACTGAACCCTCAAGTGCGCTAGGGACCATTACCCCGTGTAATGTCCTTTCTCTACCAATTTTTTTTTGGGAAAGGTTCTTATTCCAATTCAAGTTTTCTTGCTTAGACACATATTTTTATCATCCAATCTGTTTTTCCTTTCCATTAATTGATTAATTCTCGATATACATAGTTTTTTTTAGTGTCTAAATATTTCTTAAAAGTTCAAGAGCCTTAAAATATCAGGGTGTCCCACATGATTAGGTCAAATATTTTATTTAAATAGTATTTACTTGTATTAAGTTTATTCTTCTTATTGCAGGTTTCATAAGTTCAAGATCTTTCTTAAGTTATGGTCTTATTGAAGCTTCCATAGCCTATTACCTGTAATAACCTCAAAGCACTATCAGTCACAATGACATATAATTTCTACTTTTCAAAATGAAACATTGAAAATGAAATATCATAGTCGCTAATTATACTTGATGTTCCAGATCCCACTAGCTCAATATCAACCAAACACATACTCATCACATTATTAATTATACTTGATGTTCCAGATCCTACCATGTCATGTCCCCAATTTTGGCTCATTTAGTTCCCATGGGTAAAGGGGACAAAATAACCCCTAAGGAGATAAAATTAATTAATTTTTGTATGCTTAGAATAAAAATTATCCTAAGTCTAGAATAAATAATAATTTTATTAAGTTTAGTTATTTTTATAAATAATTATTCCTTAATATTGAGAAAGTGGACCAAGAGGGCGCCCTCATTAGGATAAGGTTGCTAGAATGTAACCGGAGGAAAGAAAATAGCAAAAGATGAAAATCAGGGAAGGTGTAAGAAGTTGCCAAAAGCAGAATAATTGGAAAAATCCAGAAAAAGCTAAGGAGGGGCGCAGTTTCTAAAATGGAGCACAGTTCACAAAGAAGGAAATATCTTAAGACAAAGGGGGGCGCAGTTTCTAAAAATGGATTTCAGTTTACAAAGCAGGAAACATCTTGAGACAAAGGGGGGCGCAGTTTCTAAAGGAAAGGAAAGCTTGTAAGGCAAAAGCAAGGAAAGTATGTCCACTCATGGGTGGCCCATGTGGAATGGTTCTCACAGGTCACCAAGCTATTAACTTTCTTAGTAGGTCACCCAAAATTCTATAAAAGAATTATTCCAACTCCAATTCACATCTTTTGGTTAATTAATTTTGTCATGGAGAGCTCTTGCTACTCAGAGTTGAGAGATGTACCTCAACGGTTTCTTGAGAGACGAACCCTAAGGTATTTCATGTTCCAGTAAGCCATTGATCAGATCGAGAGCCATGGAATCTTGATCTACATCTATACATCAGTCCAGTATTGAATATTCTCAAGCTTCCAGAGAGTGATCATCAGTTAGAGTGCCATTGGAGAGAGTGTTGGTAGATACCATTAGAAGAAGGTACTCCATTTAGAGTAGGAGATCAGTGCAACCTAGAATGTTCAGTGATCCCCTCATATACATCCATCAGCTCTGATTTCATCCACCTATAATATCTAGTATAGAAATTTATCTCCCCCCTCTCTTCTCATGCTTACTCTCTCCAAATTGTAAGATTTTCTAGACTTGGAGATCAACTGAAGAACTGAATGTAATAATATATTTAATATCTTCTCATTACCTATAATTTATACCTTCTATTGTTCAATAAATCATATCAGAACCTTCATTTTCCATAAGTGAAATTTATAATCCTATAAGGAAATTTGGATCATAAAAATGGAAGACTAGCTCTTTATGCACCTTTTAATGACAAGTTTCACCACTTTTTCCAGTAAAAATTATGTATGAGTTTATTTTCTGATTTGATGGATGTTTGAAGTCCCTGAGACAATATTAAATCACCCCAAACCCTTTTTCTAAGAAGTTGGATACATCTTAGTCAGTTTGAGAGAGTTTGGAAAACTACTAGTTGAGTATTCCTACCTAGCGCACTTGACCATTTTGCTCCCAAATTCATCCAGAGCCTCCAAAATTCCATGAAACCCTTATCCATCATTTATTAGAGATTTTAATTCTTAACATACACCCTTGGTTTCATTCAGGTGTAAACATCTAAGTCTAGTTTTCATATGTTGGAAGGCCCATAAAACATCGACGTAGACATCAGCTCTGGATGACTATTGAAAAGTAAATGGCTCCAGTGTTGTTTGCATAGGACTTGAAATTTGACCATTTTTCTACCATATTATCTTCTTCACACATCCCCATACATTTTTCAGAACCAATATATCTTAATTTAATAATCCTGGAGTCTCCAATTGTCCCCTGGACTAGTCCATTCCTAACTAGTTTTGTTAACTAGTTAATTGTTTGCCAAAATTGTGTTGTTACATTATTAATTTGGGAATAAAATTGACTCCAATATGATCAGGGTTATTACATACCATCTCAACATCAATCTAAACACATAATAACCTAAATAATCTTGATGTTCCAGATCCCTCTAGCCCAACATCAATCAATGTATTAGTCCTCCTAGACTTTTACGTCCATTCTTGAAGCTGCAATGACTAATTTCCTGTAGTTACAATGTAATTCCTAATGACATATAATATAATATTTTAAATGAAAATCCCTTGCTATTATCAATTTAGTCAACCACTGGTTCATCTTCTCAAATATATATGTATCATTCCTGGCTCATCCCGGGTTTTCCTTTCAGAATACCACATCCATGCATTTCGATACAACTAACTTTGCACAAGGTACACTGATCATTTCACATTTATTTTCTGGAAAATACATTAAACATCATCAATATTTTAAGCATCCTATTGAAATTTCACATTCTGAGACTCCTATCTGGAAAAACATGTGTAAACCATTCTGACATACCATCTATTCTAATTCACATAACTTTTCTAGCATAATTCAAACAAGTTATCAATAGACTTTCAAAACGCATTCAATTTCATTTGCATGCTTCTTTCCATGGTACTAACAGAATTAAGATGCAATCATGATGTATATAACATACCTAACCGCACATGCAAATCCAACTAGAGCAATCATTACCTCAAAAACTTTTCACCCATGATGGCTTACACTCATTTGCTTTCATGCATTCAACTAATCAGTTCGTGAAATCCCTTTTTATGGCACTATAAATCATAACATCTACTTTATGATTTTTTTTATGATCAATAAAATGTCCACTTAATTCATGATTTTCATTACTCATACTTCAGCACATGTCAAGAAAGTGAACACATAAAATCGAAGCATGAAATGGTAAAAGGAACAATTAATTTGGAGTATTTAAACCAAAAAAAATGTCATTGATAAGATTAAAACAAAACCATAGATCTAAAACACACCAATGCTCAAGATTAAAAACAACTCTATGGGAAAAAATGCAGAAGCAGAAAGTCGCGAAATGATTTTCGAAACTTAACAATTTCGTAATCCCGCAATCCACAATGCGATGCGGAAATTTGGAATTGTGGAACCGATTCCAAGAAATCAAGAAGTGGAAATGCTTCCCACAATCCGATATCGGAAGGCCGGAAATGCAAAAATACAAAAATGCGGGACTGCTTTTGGATAATTTATCGTTTCCGCAATCCACAATCGGAAGGCCGGAAATGCGGAAATGCAGAAATGCGAGACTGCGGATATGTCAGACTTCTTTTGGATAATTTAAGGTCTCCGCAATATGCATTCTGCAAAACATTTGCGGAATCAGAAATAGTGAGGTTCTAATAATATCATTTAAATGATTTCCGACTTCCGCAATCCGCAATGCGGAATGCGGAATGCGGAAATGCAGAAACAAAAATTCAAATAAAATCAGAATTTCCGCATTCCGCAATTTTCAAAAAGAAAATATAAACAAAGTTTTGCGGAAACAAAAAAATGGTTGTTAGTCAAATGTTTAATGTCGAAAGAAAATTATAATTGACCAAAATAATTTATTGAAAACCTTGGACTATGAGAATAAAGGTAATAAGCATCTAAATTACCTAAATCATCCTCAAACTGGGGCTCCCATTTTCATTAGTAAAGGGGATCTGTTGTGCGAGCAACAAATGGCGACTGGCTAGGCAAAGCAGTTATCTTTGTAAAAATAATATTCAAATATCAGGAAGAAGCGTGACATCATGAGAAGATATTTTAGTATTTAACTCGAAAATGTCTTTATAAAATACAACAGAAACTGCAGAGTTAATTTATAACAGAATTTTCTCTTCCTTAATCAAAACCAAACGTCATGATACCCAATTGAAAAGTAACCTAGGGGCAAATGGTGTTTTCTTCACTAATATGCAAGCATGAGAGGGAAGTTTAAGATAAACCTTAGAAGAAACTTTTCACTATTTCCAATTCACCAAATCACCAGTCATCTTGAATTATTATTAATTCATTCATGTATTTGCTAAATTTATTTATTTATTTGTTTATCCACATAAAAATTATCTCTTTTTTTCTTTTTTTTCTTTTCTAAGGAAATAAACACTGACTTTGTTGAAACAAGACCATTGCCCTGACTTGGTGATCAGGTTTTGGCAATGCCCTTCACACATCCTCCCCAGAAATTGAACAAGCTAGCTCTGTCAAGAGACTCCTTGTCTTTTATATTTTCACCAAAATCAATTACCATGGCTTGGTGACCACATAATAGTAATTTCAGTCTAGAATAGAACCCATGATCATGGTCAGGCTAGCTTGCGATAATACCCCCTTGTCTTTGAGTCAACAAATATATTTTCAAAAAGAAAACAAATATTTATTAAATTGTAAATTGCAAGACATTACCTTGGCTTGGTAACCAATTTTTAGTAGAGCCAATCACCGATACCTGCAGATTATGAATGAATCGACCTTTGATAGGATCTTCCAACTTCCATAAAATAGCTGAAATTCATCTCCCTAGCTTGGTGACTAGATATGGATATGTCATTCCACCAAATATATATGATCATGGTAGGTCAGCTTGTAATAAGACCCCCTATCTTGCAATTCACAGTTATTTAGGTGAATTTTATTGAACTCCAAGATGACAAAGATGGGAATCAAAATAGAGAAAAGAGACACCAAGTTATAAGAATTTATTGTCAACCACTAATGGAACATATTACAGGAAAACCAGTTACTCCTATGGCTTATTCATCAAATGAGATATTTCTAAAATGGTGGTTCAACCAAGAAAGGATAAATTCACAATCTGCATTAATTGCTTGCCAGATTTTATAGGGAGAACACTTTCAGGTATAGTCCAAGTAAAGTGTAGTCTGTCATGGCCATCCTAAATCCTTCCAATTCAATTGATTTGAGATAAACTAATCAAACAGCTTTGGCCAAAATGCTTCATTATTGACACACCTTGAAAGGAAAAATTTAGAAAAAGAAATTCAAAAGAAATAAAAGAAAGCAAACCAATCTTATGTTTAGATAAGCAAATGCTTACCTCAAACAAAATATTTCTTCAAAAGTTGAATGTTTATTGGATAAGTCTAAGGGAAACCCTCCAGTGTCTATAATCGAACAGTACTAGGGCCAACCTTTTCTGCAATAATAAATGGCCCCAGCCACAAGCGTTGAAACTTAGGGAATCATTTTTGTCTTTGTGTTGTTTGTCCCATTTTAATACCAAATACCCTACTTGAAAATCTCTCTTGGTTGAAGATTTCTCATCAAACCATCTTTTAACTAATTGTTGGTGTTGGTATAATTTATTTTTGGATTTCTCCCTCTCTTCTTCTAATTTAAGCAATGAATCAATTTTGTTATGAAGAGGAGGAGAGTCATCCTGTTGTAATGATTGGGACAACTGTAATGAAGGAAGTAAAAGATTCGAAGGCAAAATAGATTCCTTACCATAAACCAAACAGTAAGGGGAATTAACAATAGCATCTTTTGGAGTTACTCGATCTTCCCAGAGAGCATTATATAGTTGAGTATGCTAATTATTATGATGAGTGGCCATAGTCCTCTTCAATATATTTACCAGAATCTTATTAGAAGACTCATCCATCCCATTCCCTTGCGAGTAATAATTGGAAGAGTATTTGATCTTGATTCCTTTCTCCATGGCATATTGAGTGAGATCAATGGATGAGAAATAGGACGCGTTATCAAACACTAAAGTTTCAGGAACCCCAAACCTAGTGACAATGTTAATTTCAAGAAAAGATATCACTTGATTTGTGTTTGCAACCCTAAGGGGGACTGCTTCTACCCATATGGTAAAGTAATCAAGTGCGTCCAGTATATATTGATGTTGTAATGAAGAAGAAGGGGTTATAGGACCGACAAAATCTAATCCCCATTGCTGAAAGGGAAATTGGACAGTGACTGGTTGAAGGGGGGAGGATGACTTCTTGAATTTACCAGCACTCTTTTGACAAGCTTCACACTTTCTAGCAAAGGCATGTGCATCTTTAAACAAATTTTTCCAATAATAACCAGCCCGTAAGATTTTATGAGTTGTAGTTTCTCCTGCATAATGTCCCCCGGTAGGTCCTGCATGCAATTGTAACAAAATATTATCAATCTATGCTTTATCAAGACATCTGAGAAAAACTCCATCATAATTCCTCCTAAACAAAACATTATCGATTAATTAATAAGGTGCATCCTTTAATCTCAAAGCTCTGTGTTTCTTGAAGTCTAAAGTTTGAGGAGAAAACCCGTGTGTAAGAAAGAATTTAATATCATCATACCATTCGGATGCAGGGGAAGAAATCACATTTATAGTATCCTCAAAAGCACCTTCCTCTTGGTTCCATTCAAGTTGTTCTTGTTGAGGATCATTAGATTGGGCAGTGAGTAAACACAAACCTTGTCTCTTGACAATCGTAGCAGGATTTATTTCTAAATCATATTCCTTAAGGGCAGTCATCCAATGAGCGTGCTTTTCACCAAGTTCCTTCTGGATCAAGACATTGCGTATTGCTTCATAAGGAAAAATTATTTTAGTTCTGGACTTTAAGAGATATGGCCTAAAATGTTGTACAGATTTGTAAACTGCGTAAGCTTTCTTATCAATGTTAGAATAGTTCATTTCAGCGCCTTTGATTGTAGAAATCATAAAAGAAATGGGAATTTCAATGTCTTCAGCCTGTTTCTGTGTTAACACAACAGCATAAGAAAAGTCAGTGGCAAATGTATAAAGAATAAAATCTTTTGTGAAATCTGACGACATTAATGCAGGATCTTATGCAATAACTTTTCTAATTTTAGAAAAAGATTCTATTTGGATATCAGACCACTTAAACTGGACATCCTTTTTAATTAAATCTTGTAAAGGTCTAACTATATGAGCAAAGTTTGGAACAAATCTTCTAAAAAAATTGATCTTCCACAAAAATGATTGCATATATTTCTTAGAACTTGGGAGTTTGATTTTAGCAATAGCATCAGTTCTCTCATGATCAATAATCATACCATGTTTAGAAACTATAAATCCCAAAATTTTACCTTCTTTCACCGCAAAGATGGACTTCTTCGGGTTCAAAGAGATACCATACTTCCGACAACTTTCAAAAACCTGTCTAAGAGAAGATAGATGATCATGTCTCTTCTTAGAATAAATAGTTATATCATCAAGATAAACTACCAAAGAATTATGCATCAAGCCTCTGAAAGATATGTCCATAGCTATTTGGAAGTAGCACCTGCATTAATTAACCCAAAAGGAATTTTTCTATAAGCAAAAGTTCCTCAAGGTGTTCTAAATGCAGTTGGACAATCTAGGTAGGAGAAGGTTCCCAAGAGACGTTAAGCTTCTTGCAAATTGAAAGACGCATGACATTGGATGAATCACCAGAGTCTATCATGCAATTATTCACATTCCTATTGAATATCTCGAAAGTAAGTAAAAAGGGAGGCATCTTCTTCCCATATGGTTTTGGGCCATTTGGCTTTGAAGAGGTTTCCAAATTTCTATTTTGAACTTCCCTAGATTTATTAAGAATAATGTTTTTAGGCAAGGTCTCCCTCATGGAGGGTATTTTAAGGAGTTCAAATAGAGAAATATTAGCCTTCATCTTTTTTAGGTCATCAACTAAGTTATATAAAAATTCAGGAATTATTGTTTCTTTCTGCATTGTAACTTTACTTTTGTTGGGATTGGATGATGGTGTAGATTCCTGTGACACTTGCCCTTTACAACGAGTATTGTAAGGATGTTGTACATTATATATTGTTTCTAGTTCACATTCTTCTTCAACCATGGGTAATTCAGCAAAATAATTGATTGCATTAATATGTTAATCTTCATCTTCATCACAGGGTTCAGATTCCTCATTTTCTTGTATTTTAGGGATTTCCTCGTTACTACCATGGATAGTTTGTGACTCATTGATTAGAGATCTGCAAATAGAGTAAAGTTCTTCCGAAGAAAATCCCTCATCAGAGGTGGGTGGAGTTTTATTTAGAGGAGGTTGATAAGGCCTTCTAAAAGGTTGTCTTGCAAATCCTCTATTATTGGATTGACCCTCAGTATTGGTTTTTCTTAAGTCTACCATTTCATTTGATACCTTCTGTAAAAATTTCTTTACACTATCCATATCAAAAGGATATTTTTTTTGTATGGCATGTTTAGGGATATTTTCTTTCCTTTTCTGGGACATGGAAGGTTGATCTACTTGAATATCTAGATTATGTTAAGATCCTAGTGGACGGCCTTCACTAACACCTCGGGGTTTTGGTGTAACGGTTCGTATCATTTGGTCTTAGAGCCTCCACCCAGGTTCAAGTCACAGAGCGGGTGGCAACGTCAGCATTGCAGTGTTCGCCTGAGGCTCATACGGCTCAAAGGGGACACCACCGTATGGGCGCACATCCAACCCAGAGTCTGGACTGCGGAGCGTGGTGGGATGTTAAGATCCTAGTGGACGGCCTTCACTAACACCTCGGGGTTTTGGTGTACTGGTTCGTATCAGATTATCTTTCAAACCAAACATATCATTTTCTACCGATATTGCTTCAGTGAAATATTCTTGCATATTGTTTTTGTGTGCTCTTTTGACCCACATAGCGATAGGGACGGGTAGACCTTTAACATAGTAGGCGACCAGTAATTCTTCAACTGGAAGAACTTTATTGGGAATCTTGTTTTTTAAATAGGAAAACCTTTGGTTAAAGTCTTTGACCCTTTCTTTCCCTTTAATTTTTAATGAGTACAAATCCATGACTAGATCTTCAGGGGTTCTATCATCCCCAAATTTTTCAAGAAATAAGGTTTCAAAATCATCCCAGGAAGTAATGGACCCAGCTGCTAAGGCGAAGCACCATGTGGCAGCTTTTCCTTCAAAGGTGTAAGGAAATAATCTACAAAATACATCTTCATGTACAACATTTCTGAGTCTAATGGCTTGCATAAAAGTCTTGATATGATCATATGCCAGTGATTTATCATCGAGATTAAATTTAGGGATCCACTTCTCTGGATTGTTGGGTAATATATGTTGGTCCCCAGGAACGAACACAACATCTTGATCTAATCATGGCCTACTGGGATGATCTGCCATTGGGTTGTTTGTTGAAGTAGAAGAACTTGAAGATGAATCACTTTCAGATGACTCCTCTGATGATGATGAAGATGAGGAAGGCGATGATGGTGGTGGACCACCAAACACTATATTGGTTTGTGGATTATTCTTAGGTTGAGTTGTTGTTTCAAACAATGGATTTTCTTGAGTTTTGGGGAATAGTTCTTGATTGACTGTATTCTGATTTTCGGTATCAATCTGTAAATTGTTTATAGGATGCTGTTGAGACAGTGATTGTCTTAGGTTCCTAGTTGAATCGGTCCTATATTCTACTCTGGAGGTGAGATCCTGAGTACTTTGTATGAGTTGATCAAGATTTAAAGGTCCTCTGGTTTGTGAAACAAAAATAGTCCCAGGTCTTCTAATCTCTTGTTCAGTTACAAGAGTGATAAGGACTGTAGGTTGAGTCTCATTTTGTGGGATAGTTGAAGTGGATGTGTTTGTTTGACTCCTAGTAATGACCGGTGTCTTAGCAGGAGGAGGTTTGGTTGTATTTCGTTTAGGCATGATTAAGCATAGACCTCCATCTATCGCCATTTGTTGAGGCTAGGATATGCTGGAAATGTCCCAGGAAGCAACGTAAAAGAGATAGCCCAATCCGAAAGCTTCAAATAATCCTACACAAGTATTATTCTATCCTTAGATTGTTTGGTATGGATAACTCTAACGGATATTAGGCCTTTGTTGGCAATCTGAGAGTAACTCGAGTAGAACTTTCTTCCTTAAGGGAAGAACTAGAACTTTAATTACAAGTTAATGAAATCAAAATAAATAAAGAGATAAAATATAATCCACCTAAATTTAATTAGAAACAAAAAAACATAGCTGTGAATCCTGAGAGCAATCAGATCTAGGGTTCTTTAGTACTCATCATTATGACCAATGAAAAATTAAATCATACCTAATAGTACCTTCTTAGATAAAGGGAAAGATGGTGAAAACTAATTTTTCTCTCATTCAAAGATTTATATCATATGATTGTTTTGAAAAAGGATATGTTAATTAACAAATTAACATTTAAGAAAAAGACAATTCTGCAGTTACAAAATATTGAATAGATTATGTGAAACGGAGAAAATAATTTCATGTTACTTTATCTACATATGAATCGTAAATGAGAAATCAAATGCATATTCATATGCTTATGATTTTATAACCAAAGAAAATTGAATCATTGAATCAATGCAAGAAAACCAATACTCATCAAGGAAACTTGATAAATAGATCACCAAAAAGAAAGTATAAGAGAAGACTGACTGAATTTCATTAAAGACTGTAACAAATTACAATACTCCATGTACAGTAGTATGTCTCCAGTTCTTTCCTCCAACGGTTCTCCCCCTCCCCCCCCTCTACATGAGATCTGAGTCTCTTTAAATAATAGTTACAATAAATTACAGAAGAAACTGATTTCCCATGAAATTAGGGATTACAGAATATTTTCTTAAGATTTACCAAGTGCAGATTGTCACTTGGAAAAAACATACAAAAGATCATTAATATCATGATATTGAGCATGTTCGAGCTGTAGTTGAGCTTTGCAAAGGAAAGCTTCGATCTCCCTCTTCTTTGCCTTTGACCATACTCATATAAACACAATCACCTTCATCTTAAGCTCTTGTTGGTACCGATGGATGAATCCCTTTTCTTCTTGAGTGGAAGCTCTGCTTAAAACATCTTGAAATGAACTTACACCTTCATAAATAAAATCATTGGGCTCTATTTCATGCACATAATTTCTCTTTATGTGTTCTTTAGAAAAGTGATTTGCCGGGAAGGATTTGGGATCATGAAATAGTTTTTTGTAAATTGATGAAGAAAAATAAGATCCGCAGCAGGGTAAAATTCACAGTGACAATTGTTTGTGGAAGGTAAAATCGAAGCGTGAAATGGTAAAAAGAAAAAAATTAATTTGGAGTATTTAAACCAAAAAAATATGTGATTGATAAGATTAAAACAGAACCATAGATCTAAAACACACCAACGCTCAAGATTAAAAACAAATCTATGAAACAAATGCGGAAGCGGAAAGTCGGGAAATGATTTTCGAAACTTAACAATTTCGTCCTCCCGCAATTCGCAATGCGATGCGGAAACGCGGAATTGCGGAACCGATTTCAAGAAATCAAGAAGTATAAATGCTACCTACAATCCGCAATCGGAAGGTCGGAAATGCGAAAATGCGAAAATGAGGGACTGCTTTTAGATAATTTATCGTTTCTACAATCCGAAATCGGAAGGTCAGAAATGCGGGACTGCTTTTGGATAATTTAAGGTCTCCGCAATCCGTATTCCATAAAAAATTTGTGGAATTGGAAATAGTGAGGTTCTAATAATATCATTTAAATTATTTCCGACTTCCACAATCCGCAATGCAGAAATGCGGAAGCAAAAATTCAAATAAAATCGGAATTTCCTCAATCCACATTCTGCAATTTTTATAAAGAAAATATAAACAAAGTTTTGTGGAAACAAAACAATGGTATTTAGTCAAATGTTTAATGTCGAAAGCAAATGATAATTGACCAAAATAATTTATTGAAAACCTTGTACTATCAAAATAAAGGTAATAAGCATCTAAATTACCTAAATCAACCTCAAATTGGGGCTCCCATTTTCATTAGAAATGGGGATCTGTTGTGCGAGCAACACCCACAACTGGACACACGTGGTGATTCCGACCTCCATTTGGAATGAGGATGGACCACAGTGAATGGATGGAGAGGGTACAAGCCAATTTAACCCCCACGTTAATGAACCATTAAGAACTACTGCAACCAATGATGAAAAAGGAATACGGTCGACTCCTTGTATAGAGGATGACATCAGAAAATCTACGACATGCACCAGTTTTGATGGAGGAAGTGATATGGTGAATGAATGATCGTGATGTTGTCATTATAACGATAATTATGGATGATATAAAGAAGGAACGTGTTATAATAAATGGGGAAAGGTTCGTTCTTTTCTACATCTATCCTGGTTTTCACCTGTTGTTTGAACCGGGGTGGAGTAGTGGTAGAAACTTGGGTAGCGAAAGTTCATGTAGTCTATTGTGTAAGGTTAGGATGGCGCATAGAGGGAAAAACTCGCAGAGGTCCTTGAGAGCTTCAAAGATGTCAGAGATATGGATCTAACTAAACTAGTTTACCTATCTATGCAAAACAATAATATATCGACAATAAGTACAGAAAGGGAACAAGAGAAAAGAGTACACTAGATATATGTGGTTCACCCAATTGGGCTACATCCACGGGAAGGTAGTCTTCTATTATCTCCAGAATATCCCTCAAGCTTACAAGAGAGCAATGCCGATAACCCCAATATAATATAGAAATATCATGAATATATAATCGACACTGGATGAATGGATTAATAGATAAAGGTGAAAGACTCCCTTGACTCTATTATATACCAAGAGATGAGGAGGAATTACTCTCACATATTACATGTGGGATAATATAATTCTCCATAATAACATCTCTTTATATAATAATGAATATCAAGAGTATATTTTACCATAATGAATATGGGATAAATGTATTACTCTTTTACATAAGATTGTGGATATCTTCTGACATAACACAAAGACATTATTACCTTCCCAGGAATATAAAATATTCCAACACTCCCCCTTAATAATGGCTGGGAGAAAAGCCCACTAAAAAGGGAAGGAAGGAGTCAATACTGCTCCCCCTTGATGACAACTTCCAGAATAACCAAAGCTACAAATAAGAAGAACACTTCGGCTGATGGAAATTGATGAAGAACAACCGCTTCTCATTGAATCATGAAATTGCACACGAACCAGGTTGTACGATGAAATACCAACAATAAGATGCCTAGATCTAAAGAGAAGCCTTTATGGCTACTATATCCAACAGATGTCGAGAACATGTGACGCAATCCAATAGCAAGGTTCCCAGATCTAAAGAGAAGCTGTCATGGCTACTAGATCTGACAGATGTCGAGATCACCACAAGAATCATCACAACCATAACTAATAGCTGAAGAACTCTGATATAACATCCACACCAGTGCACAGATACCTTCTAATGACTGAGAAAACAGAACATGTGGCTAAGAACACCACAACAGTGTACAAAATACCCAGATGGCCAATACGCATGTAGATAGCAGACATTCTTCCAATCAAGGTGCAATATAAATATCTGTAGAAGACCTCAAACATCGAAGAAACAAGACCCCAATGGTCTATACATCAAAAATGATATCATACAGATGAACATCATGACTTTAACAATAGAAGATGCTGCTTCAATATTTCTAGAAACATAAAAAAAGAACTTATAGCCCTTTTGAAAAGTGTCCATACTTGCCCAGACTTCTGTTCTGTTCATGTTGGTGGATGCATACTAGTTTCTCCAGTTCCAAAAATAGGTTATAATAAAAATTCCTGGAAATATTGACCGAGTTATGGTCACTCGCGGGTCTGCTAACAGGAAACCTGCGAATAATCACTGATACTCGCGGATTCTGCTCAGAAAAGGTCGCGGTTACTCACGGGTTGACAGTAGAGTCAGCTGCAGGTTCGCGGGTTGCGATGTAATGGAGTCGCGGCTACGCACGGGTATCTGTGCAGTAAATTCGTGGTTATGCCGAAGCACTCGCGAGTCTCTGCATAGCAGGGTAGCGAGTAAACTGAAGAAAGCGTGAGTTCAACAGTAGAGCAGACGTGAATATGTCATAGCACACGCGGGTTTGTACACTATAAGTCGCGGGTCTACAGTGTACTCGCGGGTTTGCAGTAGGGAAAGTCGCGGTTAACCGCGGGTCTCTACGAAGAAAAGTAACGAGTGTCCAGTTTGAGGCCGAAAACAGTGTCGAATATGTCGAACACGGAAACCTGCACAAAGTCTACCAAACTTGGACAAAAACTGTTGTTTTGACAACTGGAAGATAGATCTCCTTAAGGAGAATCATAAAATCATATAGATCTACAAAAACAACATCAAGAAACCCTTGAAAATTTTCTGTAAAAATCTACACAACAAGGTTAGGGTTAGAAATAAAAAACTGCAGAAATATGCCCAGATCTGAAGAGAATCCTAATGGCTACTAGGTAGAAAGCAAATTTACAGGAAATAATCAATTCCCAAATTATAAAATATTGTTTGAAAGCAATAGAATGTGCTAGATCATAACAACAAGCTCTAATACCATGTCAGAGATATGGATCTAACTAAACTAGCTTACCTATCTATGCAAAACAATAATATATCAACAATAAGTACAGAAAGAGAACAAGAGAAAAGAGTACACCAGATATTTGTGGTTCACCCAATTGGGTTACGTCCATGGGAAGGTAGTCTTCTATTATCTCCAGAATATCTCCCTCAAGCTTACAAGAGAGCAATGCCAATAACCCCAATACAATATAGAAAGATCATGAATATATGATCCACAATAGATGAATGGATTAGTAGATAAAGGTGAAAGACTCCATTGACTCTATTATATACCAAGAGATGAGAAGGAATTACTCTCACATATTACATGTGGGATAGTATAATTCTCCATAATAACATCTCTTTATATAATAATGAATATCAAGAGTATTTTATCATAATGAATATGGGATAAATGTATTACTCTTTTACATAAGGTTGTGGATATCTTCCGACATAATACAAAGACATTATTACCTTCCAAGGAATATAAAATATTCCAACAAAAGAGAGGCAAATCTCTGAGGGTTAAGAGGGAGAAGAAGAAAACCCATGAGGTCGCCCATTTTTTCAAGGACAAAATCCCTGTAGCTATTAAGGAAGAAATCAAGAAGGGGGAGAAGGAATTCTAGGAAAAGTTCAAAGCTATATCCTCGAAAGAATTACAGGGGCAGTTTGGTGATTGGGTCCTTGACCCTAGTTAAACTATTGGCTGCCTCTCGGCTTATGATAGGATGATGGCCTCCTTCTAGGTTATGAAAGGGCTCATGGCATATGTTCTCATTGAAAGATAAAATAAGGTTGTTGGTAATGAGGAACCAGTCTGGGCCTGGAAAGCACATAACCACGACTGCATGATCATGCACCACAAAATTGACCTCATAGCGAGTAAAGTGGGTATTCAACTCTATCCTGCCTCTGTCTCGACTCTGGGTTTGGGTGCTTCGGGTGTTGCTGCTGCTACTATTGGACCTAGATCGGCTGATGCGTGTTTTCCGCTCCATCCTTCTGGATTGAAGTCAAACAAGGGAATCTGATGAATTTCTTTGGCTCTGTGTTTTGCTCAGTTAGATATTATGTCTATCTTGTTATGTCAGTATTTTTTTAATTCTCATAGGAGTTGTTAGTAGTTACAGATGTATAAGTTTCACGGCTCTATTCCCTATTGGATTCCTTTTGGTATAGCGATAGGTAGATGTTTAATGATAGGAAGGAGTTTCAGTCTTCTTAAAAATTTCATGATGGATAAGATGGGTCTATGTAATAGCAGTAAAGGAGGGTTAGTTGTTGAACAATCTAGAGGCTTGGAAGTGAATATCTGGCGGCTGTCGTGTTTATACACCGGCCAGGCCCATTAGGGGAATTTTGAGGTCTAAAATGGGCCTCCTTAGAGATATAATAAAATATTACAAGTTAGGTATTTTATGGGGAGGTATATTCACAACTCAGCTTTTATAATACAATCAATGTAACTATGATTAAGTTAAATTGAAAAGATATCTAAAATAAAATCAATAAAAAAATCATTCTTTGATGTGACTAAAAGTATTACTCTTGAATACATAAATTGCTTTTGAATATAATATGATGAATGTACTTATAAAGTAAAAAGTAATGTACTCATAAAGCAAAAAGTAAAAAGTAATGTACTCATAAAGTAATAAGTAATGTACTCTTAAAATAAAATAAAATATATTATTTTGAATTTTGAAATATAACTTATTCAATGTTCAAAATATGATTATAATAACATTTATAATTTGAATTTTGAATTTTAAACATAAATTAAATTTATATGAATAAATTGTTATTTCATTTAAAATATATATTAATTATATAAATTTAATTTATATTCATTAAAAATAAAAACAGTCATATAGTCATATAAATCCAACTTATATTTCAATATTTATAGAATATGTTGACTAACTATTATATAAATCTAACTTAAATTTATTAAAAACTAAAACTTAATAATTTATTTGTATAAATATTAATATTATTTAAATACTAATAATCTATTTACATAAATAGATACATTATTTAAATCTATTTTTATTTACAAAATACTTAATTAACTTATATATCTATATTGATATTACATATCTATAATTTAGCTAACCAAGTATTTATTTTATATATTCATTTAATAATCAACACAGTTATTTTTCATTTGTTTTATGTTGTATCTTTTATAAATATATATATATTTTATTATTATCTTGTATCTCATAAAAATTATACCATTTATATTAATATTTTTAAATTTAAAATTATATTATATAAATAGTAATTATTCCACATACATCACATATTTATGGATTTAAAATTATATATCATATACTAAAATAAAATAATATATTCATGGATGATGTCTTCAGAAGAATCTCATTTCCATTACATAAGGTTTTAAAAGTTTAAATCTCAAAGATTTTAAAAGTTTAAATATCCTATCAATTATATCAAAAAAAATTTAAAGTTTAAAAGAATTTTAAATTATATATTATATACATATTTTGATTTTAGTTGAATAGTACGTATTTTTACATAAGGTTTTAAAACTTCATCAATATATTGTAAATTATTATAAATTATACATATCATTATACTATAAATTTATCTATATATTATAATTTATTTAAATAAAGTTTTAAAATTATATATTGTATAATGTAAATTATTTATATGATTTTGAATAGAAATTTTAATTTTTTTAGTATTAATCATTTATTATTTAAAGATATATGTTATATATTGAAAAGTAATTATATAGTTTTGATTTTGAATACAGCATTCACTTTTTTTGTATTTGTAATTTATTTATTTTATATTAAAACATAAAGAGTGTCTTTTTTTCTAAAAGGTATTTTAGTACATTTATATTATATTCAAAAGTAATCTAATTATGAGTACTTTACTTACAACAATGATATACTTAACTATGGGTTTTCATTCACTATTTAGAATTTGACAAATAAGCATATTTAACTCAACCAATGCCACCCCAACTATTATAGATGATGATCCTCTAGAATGTGATTGATTCTTTAAAAGTTGATTTTGATAGTACATTTTTTGTTTTGAGACCCATTTTTTACCTCAAAATTCCCCTAATGACCTGTTTTGAAGCTATGTAATTTTGCTACTGTAATACAATGACTTATTTACAAAATATTTATTTGCAGATCTTGTACTCCTAAATTCTATTGTGTCAATGGTAGAGCATGTAGATGAGGATGCATGGAGAGGAGAGGCACAGACGACAAACCAACCAACAGTGTCGAGTACTCCTCTAGGTAAAGAATATTGTAAATATTTTTGTATTCATTAAATACTCCTATGAACAATAACTAACCATATCATTTAAATTATTTTTGTTGTAATAGTGGATGCCCCTATACTGCCTCAGCCTCCACAGCACCATAATACCATAAGTGCGTTGTGTGAGATGCTACATAGTACTCATGAAACACCAAATTAGGGCAAAAAAAACTCATGGGGTCAACATGAATATGATGATGACTTATTATGTACTTTCATGGCATGTAAGAAGAAGAAGAAGTGATGTAGAATATGTTATTAATATAAAGTACTATTTGTGGTACAATTTTTGTTTTGCTGCCTTATGCATTATTCTTAGATGTTTTTTATCTACACATATATGCACAGACATTGTTTCTTGGATTTACATTTAATGTTTGTTTTTCTACTTGTTATGCATGATTGTGTATGGGGAATTGAGAATGATGGGGGGGGCATAAGAGCTTCCACCTTCACGTGGTTGTTCCTATTCAGTAGAGAATAGTTTATTCTCGAAACCAAGAGGATATTATGTAGGTATTCCCCTTTAGTCTTTCTAGAGGCCGGTACATGTTTGATTATTATTCAGTCATACAACATTTTATTCTCTTTGACGAATGCAGTGTAGTACATGTTTAGTTATTATCCAATCATATAACATTTTATTCTCTTTGGAAAACACATGTTTGAAGGGTTGTCACCTCCACGATCCACAAGGCATTTCCATCAAGGTAATCATTTTCTTCTCTTCATTTTGGATTACTTTTAGAATGCTTATAGACTTACCTTCATTTCTTGAGACTAAATAGCAACATGTTGGATACTTTCAAGTTGGTTATGGATTCCAAGTTATCTTTAACATACATTTAATAGTTTGGTTGTAGTCATATATATATGTATAGTTTGGTCGTAGTCATCTATAGTAATCTATATCAACATAAAGTCAAATATTTTCCATATTTAATTTATGTTTGTTTTAGCAGGAGATCAAAATCATATAAATCATGTTCCTGGAGATTGTGGCTAAATTTACATGCTTATAGGATCTCTTTTCACCATCAATCAAGTGATGAGGTATGGATTTAATTGTTGAGCTTGAAATTCATTTTCCTTCAATATAACAGTTATCGCAACATTGAATGTTGTTGCATAGAAATTGGCTTCCATTTATGTGCAAATTGTACCAATCTTCAGCTATAGAACTAGTTTTCTAGGGTAGACCTTTATATAATGTTGCAACATATGAAGATATTTTGTGGTAGTGATAGCCAAATTGCATCAATAATTATTATTTGTATCTAAAAATTACAAAACATGACAAACTATTGCCTAGCCAAATTCTGGTGATGGCAAACTAGAAAATGTCAAAAACGTAGAATGTTTAGCTTTCTTCTTTTTCCAACCACTGTGAAGCAAAACCCTAAGAACGGACCCTAACATCAACAAGATAAATCTCTCAATGAACATCCAATACATTTTCCTCTCTCTATGTCCTTGTCTTCTCATAGACTTTCAACAAATTATCCCTAATGTCTAGCTCTTGGGGTTTCCTCATGAACCCTAGAATATTTCCCCCAAGAATACTTTTCTCTCTCATAAGGTTTCCTAATGAACCATAATGTATTTCTCCCTATAATATGTCTCTCTCCTAGGGTTTCCTAATGAACCCTAATGTCTCCAAGACAAGTACAAAGATATTTGCAATCGAAATTTGTTATGTTTATACAATGTCTTTCTCAAGGTTCCTATTGTTTTTTCCAGTTGTGCCATCAGACATTTTTTTCTAGTACTAGATGAAATAATTGTTGTTTGAACTTCTCTACATGCAGTGTTGGTATATTTCTTTCTGGATTTTCCAAAAAAAAATTATTGCATCGCTTATATTTTCTAACACTCTATGTTTCACCTTCGACTCTTTGTCACTTTTTGAATACCCAATAATGATGTAGCATCTTTTAACATTTTGGACACTAACAAACATCTCAAAATTTGAGCTCGTGCTGCTATTGGTTCTTTTTTAAAAACATTTTCATAAATTTGGTTAGCACGATATCGTGCAACGTGGTTGGCTATTTTATCTCCATATTTGCCGCAATCAATGTTTTGCAAGATTTCATCATCAATGTTGAAATCACCTATATTTCAGTTATATTTAATTTAGCATATATTGAATATACTAAATTAGAAACATAAGATAAAATCTAGATTCCACATTTATTAATTGGTATTAAAAAAACAAAATCCAATCATGAATTAGATTAAAATGATGAACTTGCTTGTTGGGCAATTATTTGTAGACAACCTTAGATAGAATGGGGAAAGGTCTTAAAGCTAATGTACACCAATATTGGTCGGCACATGCTCGAGTTTCACCAAATGAAAAGGATGTGATACGACGAAGAGTATCACGAAATGAATATGAAACCCATGCAAAACATATATTGGAAATGACACATGTACAATTGTTCAATAAAGTCGATGAGGATTACCATGGAATTAATATGTCAATCACTACACTTGTACAACATAAACCATGGTATGTTAGACCTATCACTATTCGCGACACATGTTGTTGTCATTATCATGTGGAATTTGAATTATATTATGACACTTTTCTTGAATTTGGTAAAGCATTTTCATAAAATTCATCTCCTCCTTCCACAATACATGCTTTCATATATGAAATTCTATGTGAGAGACAAGACGATGAACTATTTTACCATAAGAATTGTGTCAATGGAAAAAAATGTGATCGTTGTGGGAATATAGCATTATTCCACTATAAATATCATATTGATAGTGATCAATCGCTGTCAAATGTAACCATTGACTTGAGGAGATATGAATATATCAATTATGCTACAAGTTCTTATGATGCTCTTTCCAAATGAATTGATTTGTGAGAAGATAAAATATGTGTGACATATTTTTTGAAGAAATTTGAAAAATAAATTTATAAATACATCAAGCATTCACATAGAGCACGATAGCAAGACCTTCAATTCAAACAATCTCATGAATTTTTCCACCTGGAAAAATTTTGTATGCGATTGATTTTGTAGAAAACTATACATTTGATGCACAAAAGGAGATAAAAAGTGAATACTATCATTCTGACCAAGTTTTCATAGTTTTCCATGTTCTATATAGACATGCTCAACACAATATTGATGGCATTGAAAGCACAAGTTATAGTCTACTTGTGATCAAAGAATATCATTTTTATATAAGTGATGATCGTACACATGATACACATTTTGTACAACATTGTATTGAAAATGTTTTCTATGAATCATTGAAAAAACGTGAAGTTGAATTCAATAAACATTGGATATAGTCAAATGGATGTGCAGGACAATTTAAATCTTCATGTTCACTATTTTGGTTATATCGGCTTCATAGAGCATCGAACATTAGACATCGTTGGAATTTTTTTGAGATTGGCCATGGAAAAGGAGAACACAATGGTATAAGAGCATGTGTAAAATGAGCACTTTGAAGATGTAAAATGATCCATTATGTCGATCGATTTCATTTAGATGCTCAGGTTGTCAAATGGTATCATTCAAATCTAAGCCATGAAAATAATCAACAATCAAAAGATGTGCACAAGTATGTACACATATTTTGTTTTTAAAATTTATATTAAGTGTAAATTAAAAAAAATTAGTATTTGCAAGTCTTAAATATATCTTTAAAACATATACACTAACATTAAAAATTGGCCTTCATGATTTGTTACATCACAGGTTTTTTTGGCTTATTGGAATCCAAGATATAGATAGATCAATCCCATACGACGCTAGCACCATACATGGGACTAGATATTTACACTCCATTAAAACAAAATCCTTCCAAAATGTATTTGAATTTGATAGTAGAAAGCAATTAATCTTTTGTTCTATTTGCATTGAAAATTTTGAATCTGTAGAAGTCTGTGAAAACATAATAAACAACTATGTAAAATGTTGGAAACACATGGAAATTAATCCAAAGGGAAAATTGCCACCTATGAGCTTGGAGGAGTTGGAATTAGAAGACATAACAGTATCATCTAATGGTGATATAATTTTGGATCTTGTCAAGAAAGGTAATGTAATAAACTAAAAAAATCATTTTTCATTGTTCATTGTTGGGTCCCCTTATGTACTAAGATTCCTTCATATGGCTCGGATGACTTATCTGATAAAGAGTGAGATTTGATCCACTAACATAAGGACAAATCATGTTTCTTTTTACTTGCATTTGTCAATTTTAGTCACTAATTGCACCAGCTTTGTAACTATAAATAAGACCCTCCTCTCCTCATAATTCATGTTAGTTCATTGTTCATTGTATAAAGTACAAATTATTTTTTGTCGATAATGCATTTAGAAAACATTGACATCAATTTGACTACAGGAGATGTTTTCGTTGTGATTGCACCCATAGACAACAAAGAAAAAGTGAAATATTATTTGATGCGATGCACTCAAAGAAAGATGAATTTATTAGAGGACTACGACGACAAAGGATTTACATATGAGAGAGGATCCATTATATTAAAAGGTTATTTCTTCCAAGAAACCCATCAAAGTGAAAATTAAATTTACTTTCAGGACTATGAACCCGATGTCATATGTTTCCAATATAGTCATTTAATACATGCATCTCGAATAAAATTAATAGAAGTTTCGTCGAAGAAAAATTTAAAAACTAAACAATGGAAAATGACCAAAGTTGATCATAATTGAATAATTGAGGATGGCATTCCATTGCAATGTTTTGAAGCAAGCTTGCAAACTCGTTCCATCTTCTACATTACATGTACATTATATATTTTGTTCTATATTATATTTGTATTGAAGCAACCAAACATGTTAATCTTCGATGAATCGATATGTGTTTACTTGGAATGCTTATTGTCGATTGTCAATTGTGTACATGTATTTAATTGTTTACTTCAGTATGCATTATAATGGTCGTGCTTTCACATGTACTTTATATTGTGTCAATTTGACAGACATCTCATCTACTTTATACTATATCAATTGAGTCAAAATTCTCAATTCGGATCCCCATATGTCCGAAAGGGACCCTTAAGGGACGAGATAACGATAGTGGATCTTCCACTACCATCCCAAATCTAATTTTGACCTTCATGTATTCTAATAATTAAACCTAATAAAATAACTTGTGATTTAATTATTAGTTTTGTAAATTGTTGAGTTCTTAAATTATTATTAAGTTTTATTGCAATGTTTTTAAACAAGCTTACAAACTCGACATCTTCTACATTACATGTCTATTGAATATATTATGTTATATCGTCATCAGATTTGTATTGAAACAACCAAACATTGTAATCTTTTATGAATCGATATATGTTTATTTGGAATACATACATCAATTGATTGTCGATTGTGTCCATGTATTTTTAATTCTTTACTTGAATATTTAATGGTTGTGCCTTCTCATATACTTTATATTACATGTATATTGGATATATTATGTTCTATTACAATGTTTTTGAACACATAAATTAATATTACACATATAGATGTAATAACAAAGTAATTAGTGTTATAGATGTAACTGAAATCATGGCAAATGGAGATAACAATCCTTTTATTTTTAATCACAATCAAAGATTCCATGATTGTGAAGCTTATGCTAAATTAAAGCAATGGTTAGACAACAAACAGACGAATAATCATCAACTTGTTGTCTAGAAGATTGATTTAATTTGGCATAAGCTTCACAATCATGGAATCCTTGCTTGTGATTAAAAACAAAAGATCATTATCCTCATTTGCTATGATTTCAATCACATCTATAACACCAACTACTACTAGAGTTTTACCATTGACGTAAAAACATTTGAACATTGAACATTAAACAAACAAGACATACTACAAATTGTACAAATCATTTATAAGATTCAACTTTTACATAATCTAAAACACACTTCCAAACAAGTTTGGATTGAATTTATGTACTACTTTCAAGCTAAATACCAACATGTTTTAAATCCATTTCATCATTAAACATGAAACACTAAACATAAAAGTTAAGGGATACTACCTATACAAATCATTTATGAGATGAACAACTTTTACATAATAATCTACAACACACCTCCAAACTACAAGCTTTAGCTCATAAATCTAAGATTCAACTTTGCATAGTTTTAATGATTAATCATTCAAACATGCTACTTGAGTTTTGGATCATTGATCATTGACATGAGATACTTCCAAACTACAAGCTTTGGATCATAGATGAGATTCATTTTTCACATGATACAAAATTCTCTACAACACACTTACAAACTACAAGCTTTAAAGATCACTTATGAGATTCATCTTTTACAAAACATAATTAATTTAAACATTTCATACTACTTGAGCTTTATCAATATCATAAAACCATTTCAGCATTGAACATTAAACACTAAACATAAACATTAAAACATATGTTACAAATTGTAAAAATCATAAATATGAAATTCGTCTTTTACATCATCTAGTCTACAACACTTCTCCAAACTACACGCTTTGGATCATTGATGAGATTGATCTTTTACATGAATAAAAGATTGTCTACAATACTACCAATCTAGAAAGCATTGTATATAGGACAATTGGAGAAATAGAGACTTCTCAAGAAGTGACTAGGCTAGTGTAATTGTCTACAACACTACTAGGTTAAAAAGCATTGTATCTGGGGACAATTGGGGAAATAGACTTGTCAAAAACTGACTAGACTAGTTAAATTGTGTACAACACTTCCAAACTACAAGCTTTGCATCATTTAATGAGATTCATCTTTTACATGATACAAGACTACATTTGTCTACAACAATGCTATGAAACATTGTATACATAATACAATATGTTCTTAAGAGTCACTCCTAACAAAATTGTTCACTATATTATTACTAACATAATGAAACAAAATCATAAAACATACATTTAATAAAAGCATGCATTCATGGACATCATGCAAAACTATGATATAGGCATTTATCATACAAAATTATACTCTATTATTTAATCCAAACATAAATTTCTCATCCAAAACAACTACAATATGTACTCAACACATATATATGTAAATTATGTTATATTTAATCCGAAAATAAAGGATAATTTTAGCGGCGAAATTTATCCCATGGGCTATTTTTCCATTTTTTTTTTCCAAAAAAAAGATTCACCAATTTGGATTTTTTGAAGTCCCATTTCGCCCAATTTTCATGGGGTAAACTATATAAACTATATAAAATCCTTAGAAATTGAAATAATTTTAGAAAAATATCGCCAAACATTTTATAGTTGACATTTTAAGAATTGGTAAGATTCGCCAAGGTTTATACACTTTTAAATAAGTATGTGTCCTTAAAATTATCCCTGCCGAAAATATAGTTCTAATGTCCAAAACAACTAAAATATATATCAACACATATATGTAATATAGTCTAGAGTTCAAGTGCAAAAATAAAAAATAATACTCCAAAACATAAAGAAGTTCTCATGTCCAAAATAACTACAATATGTATCAACACATATATGCAATATAGTCTATTTCAAATGTCAAAATCAAAATGCTACTCCAAAACATAACAAAGGAAGCCAATAAAAACTCTATATCAAATGAGGATCAATATCATCTATTGCACGTTTCCCTTTGTCATGTTCACCGACCTGTAACAAATGTCCATAAATATGTAAATGCAAATATGAATTTCATACTAATTAAACCATTTTAAACTAAATTCAAAAACTAAAATAAACTTATAAAATAAAATTGAAAAGAATAATAATTTATAAATGATTACCTCCCCACCACCAATAGTTGCTCGTGCTTCCTTAAATTTATATTTTGTTATTAAATAAAATATTCCATGAGTAAAATAAACTAAAATTAAGTAACACTTTAAATCAAAAGTAAAAAGTTGAAAGCATGCTTACATTTTCCTGTGATAAAGATGGAATATCATCAAAAAACTTTGGACTTGACTGAACCTGTGAAGAAAACCATTTTCAATTTCAAAATGTGTTAACAATAACAAGAAAATACATAAATTACTTAAAATGAACTTTTAACATCATACAATACATGTTTTAAAAACATAAATATAGATATTTAACAAAATGTACCTCTCTATGTCCTACATTTTCACTAGAGGAAGTTACTCTAAAATCTTGTTCACTCAACAATCTAGAATTAAAACTGGAATCAATAATAAATGAACACTTATTTAACATGTATGGTTACATATCTAAATATACAAAGCCATAGATACATAACAACCAAAAGTTAGATTCAAAATTAATGAAACAATTGTAGATTACATATAAACACAAACCTCTCCTCTTCTCTCTCTATCATGAGATAGGACCTCATAGGTTGGATCACGACATTCCTTTACATAGGCCCTGAGATATTCAAGGCTCATTATGCCTACCTCATCATCAATTCAATAAACAAACCTTTGACAAAAACTAGCTCGAGCCCTCTCTCGACCCAATCCAACATCAACTCCTACAAATGTCGTTGTTAAAACTTCTGACATAGCATCCCTTGCATCTCTTCCAACTTGGTATGTAGGCTCCATCTCCAATCTTAAAGTGGAAAGCCTAGCAGGGCGAGATATCAAAGGAGTTGGAGGTCGAGGATTCGAAGGATCTCGAAAATCACCTCTACGATTATACGTTTGACCCCTTCCAACTCCATAAAATTTGGAAGGAATGTCGATATAATCCGGCTTCATATTTTCAAAAAACTCTACATAAAAATATCTGGAAAAATAAATCGATACCTCATCATTCCATGGAAATCTACCATAGGATGCAAGGAACCGATCATATAACAAATGTGCAAGATGAGGATGCTTGAAATATTTCACTTTCAACATTTTTCACCTTATTCCTTCTTTGACATTAAACATTGAAGTGGCATATTCTTTCCTCACCCTCTCCTTCACATCGACCCACTTGTCAGGACCCATCACGTCTAACATTCTCCTCTGCATCAAATCAATAAAACAATATGTAGCTGGGATGAGACTCTGATATACATCAATGAATTTTTGCAATGAATGCAAAACAATCTCCAAACTTTGTTTACTCTCAAGAGGGAGATCCAAACTAGCAAGATCATCCTGCAACTTTGCATGGTGAGATGTACAACGTTGAAGGGTCAATTGTTGGACAACATTTTCCCATGGAATTTCCTCAAGTAGATAAGAGGGATAAGTTGTTATGGGTGTACTACCCACATCTTGTTCAATTGTTACCCTCCTTGTTCGACCTTCACCCCTCACTGCAGAATTGGTAGCATGTTGATCTTCTTCTGAACCTTGATTTGCTACAAAAACAAACACAATTGTGTGTAAAGACACAAACTTATTGAACACATGTGAAAAATTACAATTGATATATATTAACATAAATGAATTTTACACAAACTTATACTAGCAGATGTCGAGATGGACATTCTCCCATATAAGATATGGGGGAATCCTCTGTGGCCCTTTGACTTGATTGGTGACGATACAACAAGTTGGATTCTCTATATGAATCCGACAATATCCAACTATCAATGAAGGCCCCAGCTCCTATTGATCTTGATGTCCTTCCCTCAGCAGATAGCATTGTATCAATAGACTTTCTTACAATATTTTGCCTCGAAGAGCGACCCAGAGACTCCTCAAACAATGACCCCTCTTTTTCCATTTTGTGAAATAGCCAAAACTAAATTCAAACAAAAAATTGCCAAAATCAATTACCCATCTAATCAATCAATTGAACTTTGGTTATTAGTAAAGAAAATAACATTTTTCTCAAGTGAGTAATTATATTTTCTAAAGAGACTAAGATAGGAGTTGTACTTATAAACTAACTTTGTATTTTCAACTCTATTTCCTAAAAATACACTATATTCTAAAAAGAATAGACTATATCCTAAAATACACTATATGCTTAAAGTAGCATGGGAGAAAAATGTTTCTAAAATATGTGTTTGAATGCTTTGAATGTGTTTTCCCATTGAATTTTGTACTAATCATTTGAACTCTTAATATTATGAGATAATTGTAGCACTAAATAAAGGAGGATTCTTTATTTGAGTTTACCTTCCATTACTTTACATCAAATGCCAACTTGTCAAAAATCCTATTCAAAGGTTTCGCTTCTCTCTTAATTTTTGTTGTTTACACACTATTGAAAGTTGTTTATTTGGGTTTGCTCATTCACTTAATTTATAGATTTTCTTTTTGTCTGCACTAACAACTCCAACTTGTTGGCTAAGTGCATTTGGTAAATCCTTTCACCAATTCATGCATAATAGTGGCAACTCCATTGTGGAATAAATCCAATATTTCTTCCTTCAATTGGATTTCCCCTCTGCATGTTCAATGGAGCTATGTTTCTTTCATGGTTATTTGAAGGAAATGATGTTGTGTCTCCCTAGTGTTTTAAAGTCTCGACTACACTTTAGATGAAACCTTCTTCCATTTGAGAAAATTGAAAATGCCCATGCATCTACATAGAAGTCATTATTAGTCCCTTATGAGAGCCCTTGTCTCAATTAACCACCAACATGAAATATAGAGGTGGCTATGTGTGTTAGAATCATAAGCTAATTCTTGCATCAATTGTTATATGTGTTCATGTGATTGCTTCAATCTTATAATATCCATTTAATATAAGTACAAATAGATCAAACCCTATATAGTATTCTTGCACATGACTAGTACTCTAGAATATATTCCTTAGGCTTATAATTTGTGACTTCTTTATGTATCTATTTCCGTTTTGTTGTCTACTAGAACTACATCAATGACTACTTGTAATAATTATTGAAATGGAATCTACAGATTTTTTGTTGTTAAAGTAGTAATGAGTATATGATGAAGTATTTATAGATTTACTATTGATTAAAGGTTGTTGTGAACATAAATTCATGAATCTATTTAAAATATCCATTAATGATTTAGGATTGCATGTGTATGAATATTATTAGTACAAGTTAACAGACATCCATTCTTTAAGAGAGTGAACGAGTTAAACCCTGAGTTGTATTAATTGGGTTAGATCAATTGTAAAACCCTTACAACTCTAATCCTTTAACTTAATGATTAATAGCCAATCAAAGAGGGTATAAACATATATGTAGCTTATCTTAGAGCAACTAAAAAAAGAGGGTAATACTATTCCTATAATTTATTACTAAACAAAAGAAGCTTAGTAGAGTAAGTCTTTAAACCCTTAAAATAGTCAAAGTATATAAACGTAATTGCTTATAGGTATATAAACATAATTGCTTATCGGTTCATTGTAAGATTAATGTCTTGCTAATTTTGAAAGGATTATGTAATAAATTATTAGATTAAGATACATGATATTATTAATCCCAACAAAGCATTCACATGTATTGAATATGTTAAGAGGAAACAAACTAAGCATTGACATGTATTGAATATGTTAAGAGGAAACGAACTACTTATAGGTCACACACACAATGTTTGTTCTCAAATCAATTATGGACAAATAAAGGTGAATTCATACAACAGAAGGAACCCATCAACTAATGTTATCAGGCTGGTATGCTTTAACAGCACCAAATCAAAATAAAGTATGAAGAAAGGTAACAATCATAGCTACTATGTCATAACAATTCATTCCAAGAATAAATGAGGCAATCAAACCTTTATTATCAAAGAGAAAACCCATAATGGTAACTTTTTATTTAACTAGAAAAATGATAAATAAAACTACAATTTAGACAGAAAGGTCTAACAACTAGCCTTTATTTACAAATAATCTGATTCAAATATAAACATGCAAGCTAGGAATGAACAAGTCCCATCAACATTATGCAATATACCAAATTTTACAGTGTGTTGTATACCAAACACCAAATTTCACAGTGTGAAATATACCAAATTTTACAGGTTATGTCTCGTGTAATTGAAAAGATAAATATAATATGCCTTGGGTGAAGGAGTTTTATTAGAAAAACCACATTGAACAAAATTGTAATAGGAGGTATTTCAACCATCGTTACACACTACACATAGGATAACAATCCATGTTTACGTATATATTGATGGGCCAACCATTGTATTACAGCTAAATATAAATTTATGACGGATTTAAAAAATAATCAAATGTCAAAAATATGTGCAGGCTATTTGTTTGGCCATTAGATGAGACGGTCTATTAAAATTTTTAACAATATTTGACGTCAAAATGGCCTATGACAAGCATTTTTCTCGTCAAATTCCAACCCTAATCTACATGAATTAAAAAAACAAGAACAGAACCGTACCTATGAAATTGCATAGTCGAACGCAGGGAGCCGAGTGTCGAACGTCGAACACCAAATATGAATGCAAGGATCCAAGTGCCAAACACCAAATCCGAATGCAGGGAGCCGAGTGTCGAGCGTTGAGAGTCAAAGGTGGCGGGAGGGTAGCAAAACTAAAGCATGTTGATCGACTGAAAGCAAGGTCCCAACAGTTGCAAGGTGGCGGAAAGGTGTCAAGAGGGTGGCTGAATGTTGCAGGGTAGCGAAAAGGTGGCAAGAGGGTGGCCACGGTAACAGGGTGGCCAACTATTGCAAGGTGGTGGGAGGGTGTCCGACTGTAGCAATGTAGCAGTAGTGCCAAGGGGTTGTCGTTGTCATTCAACATAAAAATGAACGACAGTGACAACACTTAGGAATATATGTACAAAGTTATTTTGGCCGAAAAAAGATTTGGCCAAACAACTTTTTGGTCGAAAAAATTTTCGTCTAAAAAAATTTTTGGTCCAAAACCTATTCGGCTGAAAAACCAAATTTCATCGCCGCGAAATTTCTTCGGTTGTCAAGTCCCACGCATGGACTTCGAGGCCACTGTTAACTTTAACGTGCAACCGAAAAGCACTTTTCAGCCGAAAATTTGAGCGAAATTTTCGACCGAAAGAATGCACAAGTTCAGCTGAAAAACCTCCTACTAAAACTTTCGCTCTCCTATTCTCGCCGAATTGACACATAGCTTTGCGAATTCACCCGGTATGTGTCCATGTCTCATGGTACCAACAATGTAAAGAATTGGATCATTACCACAAGGATCCAAGCATGTCAATTCTATGTTTCTTGTATGGAACTCATCTATAACTTTGCAAATAATGATGTCTTCTAAACCATTTTCTCTTTTAAGAAGAACAATTGTATCAAAGTTTGGAGCATTTCCCCTAACACTACATAATTGAACGGCATAAAATTTGATAAGGTATTTCCTTATCAATAAGTTGGATCTAAACATCATTGTCACTCCAACAACCATTTTTTGTTATTCTAGATAATTGTTGTGGCTTTCGTTGTTGTATAGATAATTGTTGATTCATTTGTAGTCTATTTTCTCGTTTAGCATCCTCCTTAGCAAGTACTTGGAAAGGTTCTTCAACAACATTTAGCAGCAACGAGTTTCGTTCTTTATTTGGTAAGGGATTAAGGTATGTATTGAACATGATTAAATTTATACAAATTAAAAATTTGAAATCATGGCAAGATGCCCAAATGGCCTACAAATGTTACGAAGGAGATCTCTTAGTTGGAAAACAAGTGTGAAAAAATATGAGTATTTTAATAGACATAATATAAAGACTACATATTAACTTACATTTACTAAAGTACCTTTGATTTATTTTCTCGTGCATCCAGATGGTCCAAATAAATTTCTACATCAAATAATTAATGGTAAAATTGATTACTATGTTTATACAATATCTGAAAAATAACTTTATAACCTACTTATAGATTAAAAAATGCACAACAGAAATTAGAAAAGTAAATTAATAGGTCTTATGATAGAATATAACATGAAAAAATAGAGGTTCTCAGCACTTACATCTATTGAACTTCAAGAAACTTAGATAAAGATTATTTGAAAACTACAGCCTTCCAAGTACCTAAAACAACAAACTATCAATACCTTTATCCATTAAGCAACTCTTTCTTGCATGTACCTTCCATCCTAGTGGGAAACAACCAATATTTGGAACATTTCATAAAAATGTTCATTTAAGATCTCAAAAAATTATCGAGCCTAGAATAATTTTTAAACTCGTAATGTTTTTTCTACAACAACACAAATCTATGTCCTATAAGCAATTGCTTATATCATGTACTTTCAATAACTAGCTAATGTAACCCAAACAAAAATACAATCATGTCTAAAACAAAATACATCTTCCAAAATATATAGATGGGCACACAAAAAAATATTACGACTAAATCATCTTCACCATCATTTTTGTTCAAAATATTTCCATGCAATCTGAATTGGTTTGATCATAGATCGCATCCGATATGATTTGATCAATGCTTATTTTCTTATATAGGGCATATCACCCAAAAGTTTGTTGAAATGGTTCTCACATTCATCACAGTGATCATTTGAGCAGAGTATTGGACTTCATTTTTTCACAAGGTTTATTTGCTAGGTTTGCTCAAGAAGGGGACCCGACCTAGTCTCTTGACAAGATTCTCTTACAAAGTTCATTCAAGCAGGGAGACGACTTGGTTTGAGAATAGAATTTGGATAAATTGAAAAGGATGAAAAAAGGAGAGATTTCGTCCTTATTACTTGCTTTCAAGAACATTTCAAAATTGTAAGTTAACCCCAAATCATTTCGTGTGCAAAATGAATTAACCCCACATTATTTCTCATGCAAACGAGAAAAGATTTCACATGCAACAAGAAAAGATTTCCCATAGAGGTTTGACTTATTATGTGATTAGCATTGCTAATTATCTTGTAATTACTTTTTAATCCATTTCTTATTCAGGACACATTTTATAGATGGTAATTTCTTAAGTCGACATGTTTTTTCCATTAATCTGCTTTGTTTCTTTTAGGGGTTTAATATGTTTTTTCCATTAATCTGCTTTGTTTCTTTTAGGGGTTTTGGTTTGTGAAAATAGTGATTGATTTGCAAATATTTATTTCTCATTCTACTAAATCTCTTTCTTCAAACCGGTATTTTCCTTCCCTTCAATATGGTGCTCTTTTGGGTAGCATCTTGGCTAGAGTCCTAATATTATCGAAGATATCGATACTTGAATTCTCAGCATTTTATAATACACGTCCCATGATTCTACACAACACATTCATGGTTTTGAACCGTTATCGATTATGCTTCAAACAGATCGATTCCCACGTGTTTTGTTTCCCTTTTTTATCGACATGTCCATTGTTTCTTGCACCTATCCTAGTTTTCCAATTGGGGCGTCTTCTCTACATAGACAGGTGGTGTTTTACTGTGTCAGGTTTATAGTACTGAAAATTCATGAACTCCAATGACACCAACCATAACAATAGAAAATTCAAGCATTCTGCTTTGAACTCCAATGACACCAACAATAACAATAGAAAATTCAAGCAGAATGCCCCCAAAATGTTGGCCATTTTCATAATCACAACTCTAACTAAGCTAATGGCCATAGGGCATCATCTAATCAAGAACACTCACTATTTTTCTCTACACTCGGATCAAGGGTGTGCCAACACAGAAGTATGTCATAAACCCTAAATCAAACTGTAATGAAGAAAGATGTAACAGAAATACTATGTTCATTTTAACATATACAGTAATTACAAGAATGCCGATTTAACAACGATAGGGATAACTGCATTCATTCTACTCGTGAATGTAACGGTACAAGCACAAAAAGAAACAAAATTACATAGATATTCATAAACCATCACACCTTCAATTAATCAAATCTAATATAACCATCTGCCAAGTTCCATGGAACCTGGAGGCCAAGCCATGCTCTCTGCAACTTCAGAAATACAAACAGTATGCCAAAACTCAACCAATGTTACCATTGCTAACAACCCTGCAACTTCAGACTTACAACAATATGCCAAAACTCAACCAATTTTACCACTGCCAACAACCCTAGAACTGTTCAGAGCTCAAATAATTATACACCATCTACCTGCTCGATGGCTATTTAGCTAACCTTTACAGCGTTCTGTTACCCTGGTGTATGCATGGATCTTTCACATCAAAACTAGACATTTTAGTACTATTAACGCAAGTCGTTTTCAAAGAAACGTTACAGTGAGTTTGAAGCTGTCTTAAACTTCCAAGTTAAAAATCAATATCACATTACATTGACCAAGTCAAGTAACATATCCAAAATTGGGATTGGTCGTTGTAATATTTAACCCACCTTTAGTTCCTGTGTAATGCATACAGAGCTGGAATACTCTGTTATGGAGCCCATGTACTATTATCACAAGCATCACTTCCATTTATATCAATGTGTCAAGGTTATTTCTGCAATATATGCTAATTAGAGTCTAGCAGAGAGAAGCTTGAATAATTCAAATATCTTGAAATCTTCTGAATGATTGAATACTTTTGTTTTTAGAGAAGTAAAGTTGGTCGTGTGAATGGCCTAGAGATGGCTGTGTTTATGGTTTTTTGGAGCCAAGAATAGTTTACTTATGACATCTCTAAGCTTTCACTATTATAACAGTTCATTTATTAAACGAACTTCAAAATTACTATTCATTAGATTTAAATCCAGAATGTTTCTGTGTAATTCCTTTGGACCCTCTTTGGTATATGGCATATTATCTATGTAAAGTCCATAATAATTGCAAGTCTCACTACTAAAGTGGCATATCCCATGATTGAGATTTAGTTGCACAATAATACTGTCTTTCCTTCTCACCGATTGATATTTTTAATGTTTACACCATAAAAATCCTTTCATCTGAACAACAGAGCCCCCTTAAGCTGGCAATATCCTCCATACACAAGATAACAACCACTTAGCAGTATAGCTAGTTACACAGATCAACCTTTAGACAAAAATCATTGTCGAAAAGCCATGGTGCTTTATAAACCTGATCTTACCAAAGACAAACTAAAAGAATACAATTTCGTATAAATATAGTGAAATATGCTACAAATTACAATGACATTTGAAAAACCTCATCACTAACTCTGCTTCCCAAAGCAATGGGTGTCTCGCTTGGAGGAGGCTGATAATGCAAATAGCCCATGGAACTGCTATTATAGCTTTGTTCCAAAGAATAGATAACTCTTGTTACATAATATAGCCGAAAAGATATAACAGTAACCAGATTGTTCTGCAGGAAAGTGATCTAAGGTTAGACTTCACATCTGAAACAAATCTAATATATTCTTAGTGTGCATGACTTTATTAGTTACGACTTCCACCTGTTGCACCTTGTCACCATCATATACAAACCAGCTCACTCCTGATCACAGAATGTGCGAGATGGCTTTCCAAACAAACTTGGAAAGGCTGATTTTATTCACTTTCACGGACATCAAAGGGCATATCTAACAGCAAGGAGTTGATAATTCTTCCACAAAATTTATAACCAACTCAAGCCAATGGTCCACTGCCACGAAAACTGCTAGGTGATGCCTGGCGATTAAGTTCCTGGAAACATGAAGCACAAAACAAATTAGAGAATTGATGTTGTAGCATACATTCTTTGCTCGAGTTCCAAGTGTTTGAGAATTCTAATAGCTGTAGACTGTCAAAAGATTGAGTGCATTAACTCAGACTCAAACAATTCATGAATAGGAAATGTCCAAGGCAGAAAAATATCAAGGTTAAATGTCACAATCTGAAATGAGTTTGACGAGCATACCTCCGAAAAACGCAGGTGTCCAGGTTGTGTATAAGTTGACTTCACAATGGTTTCCCACTTTAGATCGGCAATGGATGCCTCTGAACCTTGTTGCTGCTTTCCAAGAGGACTTCTTAATCCTGATAACCGAGACATTCGTGAATTTGGTGAGGGAGTCCGAGGCATGTCTCGTGAATTTGGTGAGGGAGTCCGAGGCATGGCACGCCAAAGCCATGACTCGGAAGGAGACTTGGGCAGTGGAGGGGACAGTGGGGGTGGTGAACCAGTGGCAGAAACATAACTTTCAGATTTTGCATTCAGAGGAACCAAAGATTTGTTCTCAGACAACAATTCAACACACTTGGTGGAAATACGCAGAGGCCAGCCTTCCATCACAGGAATATCATTTATGCTTTTGTTTCCTACTAAGACAGTGTTTTGTTCCCTGCTGTCTGAGTCCTTATGCACACAGACTGCTCTTTCTGAACAATAGGGTTGTTCAGCTTTCATATTTACAGGAACAATACTAACTTCAACAGGCTCAAATTGCTTTGGTTTTAGAACTTCACTCTCTTTACCTACTTCCAGCATGTTCATGGCACCTATAAGATCGGTTTCAGAAACAGAAATTCCTTGTTTAGTCTCACTATTAGCTTCTCTGAGATCAAAAGTTGATTTGGTTCCTTTCACTTGCTCATCACATTCAAAAACACCAGGGTTGGTCTTTGAGGGTTCCACCTTGTATACCGTGTCAACAGATAGAGCATTTTCAATTGTAGGACTGAGTGAACCAGATCTTGTGTTATTTTCCAGAAAAGATGGCCTCTTCCAAAAACATAAATCATCGGTTGCAATATCACTGATAGCATTGCATGATCTCCTTGATTCCAGAGAAGGAATGTTATCTTCCTTGCCTGCTTTAGGAAAACCTAGAAAACCTGCCCCTTCACTAAATGGTGACAGAGGTGCTCCATTCCTGTAAGGGGATATTCCACCTGATGTTGGTGTTCTAAATGTGTTAGAAGTTTGGGAATCGCTCCCGTATGATATTCTATGCATTAAACTATCCCCAATTTCAGGTGAAGCATTTGCAGAAAAACCTTTTAAATCGCTTCCCTTCCTCAAGAAGCCATTAGATTTATTCCCATTCACTATCTTTTGCCTGTATATTGCTTCCCAGGTGAGATCCTGGTGAGCCAAAACAGCATATAGTTTAAAGATACATACGAAAATTTCTAATTCAAGTGAAACACCATTGCCTAAAGAAACAACAGTGAAAGAGAAAGATAGTTATCTCATCATTGTCATAGAAGAGATGCTGCAAAGGGAAAAAGCATACCTCATCATCATTATCGCTTAATGGGTCTCCATCACTCAAATTACGTGGGGCATTTCCTCTATTTGGAGCAGGTAACAAAGATAATGGTTTTTTCTTCTTCATTCGTGCTGAGTGTGAAACAGGGTTTAAATGACAAAAGGCATTTCTAAAGCGCCAAGGGAAGAAGCCACATGCCTTAGGAGAAAAGCCTGAAATTTCATCATCTTCTTCCTCTTTGATCTCTCGTTTCATGATGTATGGCCTAGACTGAAACGGCAAAGGTCCCCTGTTTTCTCTTTCCTTGCTCAAAGGCATAGTTAGGTCATGCACAGGAGGCCGCCTCGTAGTTTGCTGTGGTGATTCAGAAGCCATGGCTTTGGCAGCAGGAAGAAACCGGTCTATCATAAAATTGCGAGTTTGAGGATCAACAAAACGGCTTGTCGATCTATGATCCTGATCCTCCATGCCACTTACCATACTGACACTGCAGGCAACAGTGCAAGATTCAGTTTGTGACAGCGTCTCTAATGCATCCGAGAAGTCATCACAGTCCTCCATGGCCAAACCATCTTCATATGCATGATTTTGAGAGAAGGGGATGACTGAATAAGGCCTATTTGAAACAGTACCATTAGATTTACCCTTTATACTTGACGTAATTGCATGATCTGAGTTTGCGGAAATTTTTGAATCAGCATTTGGGTGGATATTTGATTGCTGAAACCCATTGCTAAAGACTCTGTTTCCCTGCTCATTGTTTTTCGCATCTCTGCCACTTGACAGTTCTGCTGACTTGGTATGTGCTTGTTTGATGGTCAAGGTTCTTCCAGGAGGAAGCCTGGGTGCTCGAGGGGTAGGAGCATCATGAGTAGCTTTCACACGTTCTTCATCCTTAGGCCTCCCTGGAGTTTGCTCCCACAAAAAAGGAACTGTTCCAGGGTTCCTCAAAGGCCCTGATTTGAACTCTGATCTATATAAAGTTGACTGGCCACCCCAATTCAATGTACCATCCACCTTATAATCTACTGTTTCATTCTCCATGGGAGAACCAGTGACTCTCCTCGTGGACATAAGGGGGGCATTAAAATCCAACTGACCTTGAACCTTTGAATTACTTCTCTTCTCCATTGAGCCGATCCCTATATTAACATCTGAGACAGACTGCTTCCTTTTTGACTTCCTGCATAATCAAGAAAAATAATATTATATTAGAACATTGCCACAGTGAACCAGTCTCTTCTGCATGATATCTCCATCTATCTATTCTGCAAAAGGATCATGTACAAGCCGATGAAACTTGCAGAATTGAATATATTCACAGCATAGCCCTTGAAATTAAATTCCCATGGTCTCTAATACTATATGATGAGCCCTTGTTTGTTTAGTAGATCAGATGATCGATTCATGCCAAATTCACCATGCAAGCAATCCTCATAGGTTTCTTGTGGCAACTGTAGAACTAACCAGACCTATTGAAGCATAGCCCAAAAGTCTTATGCATGAGGAAGCAAGGCATCAACACCCCAAAATCAAACGCTTTTAAGGTACCCACCAAAGAACTGATAAAACCAAAGCAAAAACTAGGTGATGGCACTTGTTTGTTTCCTCCCCTGAAAGGAAGCCTACAAAGGATTTTCATTGCAATAACAAACATGAAATTCTATACTATCTTTCAAAGCAGCACTACCCAATCCAAGCATGGCTCTAACAATCTGCAAAACAAGATCTGTTTCAATTCTCACTGAATTTTGGGAAGTTGGGTTATTGGCCATAACACCATGAGTATGCTGGCACAGAGACCCAACTGATCAGAAAACTTACTTGGGATAACTGAACCACCAACCCCTCCCCATGATGATGTCAATGCTCGTCAACAGAATTAAATTGCAGTCAGAGAACACGGTGTTCTAAGGCGACTTAGAAGTTAGAACAACCATTGCCCATTTGGTCCAATCTAAAATTTCCACATACACTCACAGTTTCCAGTTCCAAGGCCATCAAAATGCAAGAAACCAGAGAAAAAAAGGCAACTGCAAATGGGTAGGAATGGAAAAGTTAATAGTAAGCAAGCAAGCATAGATCCCTGAGCCTGTGATCTGTAACTCCCAACGTTTAAGCAAGCAATATGATTATGGAGACATGGGAAGTGATGAAAATTGGTCAATGTAAAAAAGAATTCAAAAGAAATATGGGGAAACTCACCTTTTTCAAACAATGTGGGGCAATCCTGGAGACTGCAGACCATAATTCATGGAGGAACCCACTTGCTTCTTCCATTGCTTTACCCCACCTTCCTGCTCATTTCTCTCCTCCGCTTAGATCTCTCTCGATCTGCTACCCCTTTTAGACGGCCTGCCCTGCATACTCCCTCTGCTACACTTGCTTCAATGAGCTATCAGGCAACGGATACGCTGTTATATTCACATTGGGTATATATATGTATCTCATTTCTGGCTCCTTTTCAATGTCTTTTTATTTATTTTTCTATTTTGTGTGTTGACTAAGGAGTTTTCAATGCACATCGGTGGATAACAGGAGGATCATGTGCTCATGATGAATATCTTCCTCCGATGTGTGGAGGTATTATTTTTATCCTTTAATTATTCACCTTCCAGTAGTTCAAAGTCCAATTCTTTGCCATTTTTTTTTTGTCTTGGGGCGAGTTGTCCTAGTATTAAAACCACCATCCCCTGCAAGTCAAAAAGTACTAACTAGTTAGACGGTGGATAGGGACTTCCGGGTTGACAATTTATGTATATTGTATCAAAGGTGGTTTTATGGAAACGCGTTTTCAGAACGGTTTTTTCATTCTTTCATAGAAAATATGTAAACATGGTTTTTTTTTCTCTTATCTTATTATTCGTCCCATGATTATGAGTAAACAACAAAATCTTTCAAAGGTTATACCCAAAAATTTAGTCACAATAAAAAGTTAGTTATATAGTCAAACTCAAAATAAAAATTGATTATAAAATTGCAACTGCAAAGGTGGTTTTGATGGCCATCATGCTGTCCATTAACGAGGCAATATGATGGTAAAGTAAAGAATTTAAACAGTACAATTGGCAGTTTTAGCCCACCGCCATCACATGGTCTCCTCGTGATGGTTACCATCTTTGTGCTATGCTCTCAATTAGTGCTCAATTAGGTGCAGCTGATTTTTGTCGCCTCCCATAAAGTAAAACTTCCTTGGAACGTGTAAGGTACATCTTCTTTGGTGATTTGAAATTTAATATCAATTCAAAACTTTGTTGTTTACATGGATTCTCACTCAAAACACTGTTAGATTTGGTGATTTGATTTGAAGCTAAATATTAACGCGAAACTTCGTATTTGTGTATATGGATATATTTAATTAAAAGATTATTAGATTATAATGTACAAATATTTGACTATTTAGTTTAGGAAAGTATATATAATACTTTATTTTATAGAATAAAAAAACATATTTTTAATTGTTACGTTATAATATATATCTATTTAGTTTAGGAAAGTATATATATCACTTTATTTTAAATGAAAAAAACATATTTTTAATTGTCACGTTATATATATATATATATGTTAAAAAATAGAATTTGGGTTAATAAAAATGACTATATAAGGGAACATGTCTACTTATTGAAGCCATTCATTTGAATGTGAGAATTTTAGGAGAATCTTAGGTGGTAGAGATTATTTAACTAGAAGAGATGGTATTAATATTTATAAGTTTACAAATACTTTCGAAAAATGGAATTGCATGTTTATATTTGGCATGGAATTAATATGTTTAGCGGAAGTTGGATTAATTCGGAATTGGTTATGCTTTGTTTATGTGGTGTTGGGCTTAAGGAGGAATTTGGGTTGGCATGTTTCTATTCCAGTTTTAGTCTCGATTGTTTTATTGGGTATAAGGAGTATTGAGGAGTCTATGGACTAGGTTCTACTGTCAGTATGAGATTTGTTTCATGTCGAACTTGGTTCCTTTCCCAAGTAATTAGAGCTTTTTATGTGTGGATCAGTGATGCATCAACCCTTTTCCTTAGTAATGTTTGGAGGAGTTGGTGTTAAAAAAATTAACAAGGACAAGTGCGCTATCCAGGTCTTACCTTTACTTCTTCTTAGTAAAAGTGATTTTTATTAATGCAGAAGTGTAAAGACCATTTTCAAATAATAACATGACATAAAAATTTATGAAGAAAATACCTTGGCAACAAGCAACCATAATGTTCCATATGTGGGAGAATTATTCATTAATGAATTGTTTTCATCAATTGATTTGTTTAATGCCCATGAACCTCGGTATTTTTTAAGGATTCTAATATTATACTTAAGTATAGTATCCTAGGTGATTATTTTGGATTGAAAAAAACATGTATATAGATAGGTAGGCGAATATTAAATATGAAACATACAATTTACTACTGAAATGTGTAAATTTTGGCGAATATTATGATAAAAAAAAACATATTTTATGTAAATATAGGCGATATTAGAGACTAAAAATGACCAAATAGCGAATTTATTTTTTGAAAAAAGCCCCAAAAATAGTCAATTGGCTAAATTTCGCCCTTAAAAATTACCCTGCCATGAACTTCATAATCCATCAAATGATTTTGCTATACACATGCCATATGAAATGTGGCTTCTAATAAACCTTCTCTTGAATCAATTTGAGAATAAGCATGTAACCCACAATAGCTTTTGAAGATGTGGACCAAGAGATGCATCACTCAACCATCATACCTTTATCTTTCCTCCTTGGTGTATGGCAACGGACTCTTTTGAGGGAATGGCTTCTACAAGAGCTTCTTCTACTATAGGTTCTTGTGGCCATCCTATCCCTTCTTAAGTTTTCCATGGAAGCTTCTACTTCTCCTCTTATTGTTGGTTCTTGTGTGGTAGTAACAGAGCTTCTTCTTCTAACAACTTCTTTGGCTTGTCCATATCTCCTTTCTTACTATTGATTCTTGTGTGACAGCAGCAAGGCTTCTTCTTCACTTACTGCTAGTTCTTGTGTGGCAACAGCAAGGGTTATCCTTCTCTTCTTCTATTGTTGTTTATTGTGGAACAACAACAGAGTGAGTCACACAAGAAATAACAATAGAAGCTAGGGAATGTCTCTCTTGGCACGAGCTATGGAATTAGAGCTGAGGGTGAAGTTCTGTCTTAAAGAAGGATGGTGATGAGTGGACAAGAGGGGTGATGGTGTTGTCATGTTGAAAGATAAAGATGATGGTGGTTCCCCTTCCCAAACTGAATACTTTTGTGCCCTTGGAAAAATAAAAAATCATGAGGAAGTGGGACAAAGGCCCAAATGTGTTTCCAAATACAAATCCATAGCATTCAATGAACTGTGATTAAATAAAGGAAAAAGAAGCATACCTGCACCTACCTATGAAATCCATTATATCTGTAGCAGCATCTGAGAGGCAAGAGATTTGATATATCCACAATGATGTAAAAATTTGCAAGAAAGGCTAATGTGGAGCTTGAAACATGCAGCACGATATGGATTAATAAAAATTTACACTTATGCATAAATCAAGCAAGAAGCCAATAGTGGAAATGAAATTTTCCAATTCTAAGTTCAACTATGTTTTGCAAGATAGTTTTATTATTAGGTCAGTTCCTAATAATCTATAGAAGTAGGTGAGGATGGATTTTGATGGTCAAAATGTTCATCATGTGGCATTTGGATTGTTTAAATAAAATAAAATATTCAAATAGAACAGAACATCATAAAATACGAGAAAAACAACAAAAATGAGTAATTCAAATATAACATCATCAAATACAAGAAAAACAACAAAAATGAATACTCCAAATCATCGATTCAGATAGAAAAAATTAATTTGAAATTCCATTCTACCAAATAATCTTTGTATGAAATTTTGTACAAAATAGAACATTCCAACTTATAAAATTTAATTTTAAATCTTAAACACTTTCTTAATATTTCACTCCTAATTAATATATATATAACCTGCTCAAGTACTTTATATATATTAAAAAAGAAAATAAATGTACCGTCTTATATAGATATATAAAGCTTATGCCATGAGTATATACTGATCGTGACCTCGTACCCTCTCTATCTAACTAATATATTGTTAGATTTCAACTAACATATTGTTAGATTCCAACTAACATATTGTTAGAAACACCCAACCTTGTATTAAGTACATCAAATTAAATTCTTATGAGTACGTCAAAATTGAATTCATTAGAGCTGCATCTAGAAGGAATTAAGGGCAAAAACATTTTGATGTAATTTTTTGTTGGGATTATGAAAGCTTCTCATGCCACTTCAATCCAATTTGAATTCAAACAATTTTATTGAAAATGAATTATAAAATATCCATTATTGAGACAACAAAAAGAACGAACGAATATAGGTTAGGTTGAATAGGTTAGGTTGGTTCATTAAAATGATTATTATGAATGAAATGAGTGGTGAGATTATTAGCAATTATACAACAAATTGATTATTAGCAAAGTGTGTGGTTGGTAAAGAAATTATTTGTCCAAATTCAATGATGGATTAGCCCCTGGCCGATAAAGGGAATCCAACATAATAAGAAGTGGTATTTCTAAGAAAAATCCAAACGTTGGAAACTTCCGTAATTATATTCTACACAACTAAACAAACTTCTATAATTATTATCCAAAAATAAGAAAACATACATAATTGAAGGTAATAATAAATGTTATATATAATAAATAAATTTTCATAATTATTATTAAAAATATGTATAATTATGATAATAAAGGTTACATATAATAATGATGTTATAATAAATAAATTTATAGAAAATAGAGGTGGATTAAGTTTTTAATTGGGTTTTGTTTGGGTGGTTGGGACGAAAGATTGTTATCTTTCCCATCCAAATTCAATTCCCACGAGTTGCATGTTGAACTTCTTGATGAGCATATCATTGTAATGGCTTCGAGCCCTATGTTGACAAAGCTCGAACTTCTATGGGACAAAAAGAAAGAGGTGGACTAGGCCACAATTTCTTATATTAAATAGCATTCAGAAGTGGTTAAAATGACTTGATTCTTTATTTAAAATAAATATTTAATATATTATTTTCACATGAAAATTAGAATTTTCAAATAATTACTTTTAAGAGAAGAATCGAAAAATCTATATCGTTTTTTCATAAAAGAGAAATATAACATAAAATCTAATGGTTGTAAATTGGTTAGCTTACATTTGCAAAGGTACTTAGGTCTTCGAACTTAACTTGATCGAACGATCGAGTGATCAGGGGCTTATGACAAAGTCAACCATTGACTTTACACTTGGCCCCTCCAATCACTCGATCGTACAATTGAGTTAAGAATCGCCCACTTTAATAACTAATTGTGGTGCCTACATATTTTCTAGAACACATCCAGGTATGTGTTATGTTTTCAACTACTTCAAAACTTCAAATTGTCATCACCATCATGTCAAAGACATAACATTGCTCTCATTATTCAAACAATCATGATATTTTGGTGGATTTCCAACATTACCCTCATACCAAAGGTAGAACATTGTTCTCATTATGCATTAGATAATCACCAAATTAAGTATTTCTCCATATGGAAATTTTGGCATACTCTTAGTACCTCTATTAAAAGATGTATCCATGCATACTAGGAAAATGATAATTAAGAGAGGTTTTTGCAAAGGGTTGTTCTTTCATAATTCTGCAATTGTAGATATATTTTGAAATGTTTTTACAAATATATTTACAACTTTTTCCATATGATCCAGTGTGCACCACTTTGATGTGGATGCACTAATGTCCCTAATACATTGATGCATCGATGATCGCTACCATAATGCATTAGATGGTCAATGACCCAAAAAAGAGTATATCATACATTAGTGCACTCAAAGATCCACACAACACCATTGTAGGGGGGAAAAAATTCAATGGAATCCCATCATACAAGATGTCACGTTTTACCCAACACATCGCCCAACAACATCCACATTACTCTATTTTTAATCTATCAATGTTCTTAGTTTCTTTTTGTTTCTTTTGCATTGAATCTAATGTGCACAACATTTAGTACCAATGTATGTCAATATGTCATGCATTACACTAGATATTGTACGATGCACCAAGATTGGGCCAATTGTTGAAACAATTTTCTCAGACCAATGTATTAACCAAATACAAGCACTAGACCATTAAGAAAGGAGGTGCATCAGTCTGATAGTAAAAGTAAAATTTAAAAAAAAAAGATCATTTCATGTTTAATTTAACTATTCCTTTTCACTCTTTCTTAGTGCTCCCTTTTTCTCAAAAGAATTAATGTGCCATCACAGATTGAGTATGGCTTGTTGCTCTACCCTTGATTTTGTCCTCATCCACTTGATTCTTTGTCTACGGTGAGGTAGGGTTTCTGAAATTTCTCTTCAAAAACACTAGAATATAAGTCTTTATATTCAATGCAATGGAACTAGAAACAATGAGCACTAAACCAAGTGATTTTGATCAATTTCACACTTTTACTAATTTTAAATTTTTTTTGGTCTTTTCAATAGCCTTTTTTTTCATCTCTACATTGCGATGCAACAATTTTCTTATTGGTGCATCTAAAGGTACAGTGCTTCCATATGCAATGATGTATTTTTTTGCCATGTGGTTGTCAGCAATGAACTAATAGTAAAGTAGCTCACTACCAACAAGATGTGATGGGTGGAGAAGCCATGTGTTGCACATTTACCAAGCAGTCACACTATAATATCCTAAAGGCATGGTGTACTTTTTTCCTATGCTCACAATGCAACAATGATATTAAGGCACTCCATCAGTATGGCATACATCAATGTAATAGTGTCACATCAATGGTGTGAATTACTATCTTCAATGCACTACAACATGCAAGGTAGGTGCACATAACTTTCCCTTGAGGGTGCATAGGTGCACCAAGTAAAATTTTAAATACAAGACACACCAATGTGTCATTTTCCTTTAAAATGATGATGGCACAATGGTGCTCAATTTCCTTTGAAAATGATGATTGGTGTACTAGTGCACTCTTAACAAAAACATATAATTGTATTGCATTTTGTATAGGAGGGCAATACAAGTAAGTGATATTTTATTAGTAAATTAATAACTAAATGATTTCCAATTATAACGAGTCTATTTTCTCAATCAACATCCTCCACTAATCCATCTTCTCCATAGTAGTACATAATGGTGTGACGATTTTCTTATCGGTACACCATTACAAAGTATTGCATTCAAAGGGATAATGCATCCATATGCAATGATATATTTTCTTGTCATGCAATCATCAACAGTGCACCAATAGTAAAGTAGATCACTACCAACATGGTGAGATGGGTGAAGAAGCCATGCAGTGCACATTTACCATGTGGTCACACTGTAAGATCCTAAGGACACATTGTACCTTTTTTTCCTATGCTCACATTGCACTAATGGTAGTAAGGCACTCCATTAGTGTGGCATACACCAATGTAATAGTGCCACATCAAGGATGTGCATTACTATCTTCGATGCACTGCAACATGCAAGGTAGGTGCACACAACTTGCCCTTGAGATTATACAAGTGTTAGGGTGCACCAATGCACCATGTAAAGTTTTAAAGAACATGACACATCGATGTGTTATTTTCCTTTAAAATGATGACAGAACTCTAGTGCTCTGTTTCTTTTGAAAATGATGATTGGTTTATTGGTGCACTCTTAAAAGAAACATATAACTAGATTACACTTTGCATAGGAGGGCAATACACATAAGTGATATATTATCAGTAAATTAATAACTAAATGATTTTCGATTCTAACAAGTTGGTTATGTCAATCAACTTCCTCCACTAATTCATCTTCTCCATAGTAGTACAAGATGATGAAGCCATGGACTACATGAGAGAGATTCTAAAACCCCATTTTAGATGATATGTGTTCTCTCTCCTTAAGAATGTTTGCCTCCTAAAATATTATTAGGAGCCAACCTCCTTAAAGGTGAATCACAATTTCCTAAGGAAACTAATTCATCATTGCGACAAGATCATTAGGTTTTGAAGGTTAGGGTGGAAAATGGGTTCACTTCATCCAAAAATGATTTATATATCATTATAGAATTATCTAGGAGGAGGAAATATGCTCTTAGATTCCCCAAATTGCTTGAAGGTGATATTTTGTTGTCACAAATCACAAATGTGCTAAAGCAAGTCACTTCTATAATGACTGCACCAAGTACCTATAAGGTGATTTCGGGGAATTGCAACGTTGGTTCTTTTGAATGTCATGATGTATACATTGTTGATATTATCCTTTAAGCATTGGCCCCTTCCCTTAATAATGGATGATACACAGAATATAGGATTCTCTACTCTATTGAAAAAATTATCTACCATCACACTTTATATATATGGAGTTAGATATTTCCTAGATGTTTATGTCAGGAATTGAACTAGATGTTTATGTCAGGAATTGGACCGAGTTCAACATATTATACATAGAGGGAGCGATGGTTTCCCTTATTATTCATTGTTTCCTTGTCTATTTTTGATAGCTTTCCAATGATTTGACCTACCTATACATGCATCCCTAGTTTTTTATTGACCAATATTTGTATGCACGTGTGGGGGATGATGAATCCCAAAACTACAAAACAAGTTCAACTATGATCAAGCATCAATTAGGTAGTGGTTAACTTGTGCACTGGAATAGAGGGTATTTCCTTGGACTTTGTATCATTTCCATATGAAAGCATGGATTGGCTCCAAGTCAAAAATCTCATATTTCATGTTGATGACCCAACTTATGATGGAGATAAATATAATCTTATGATTTGTATTAAGATCATTTAATTTCTACCATGCCTAATGTGCTTGTATGTGTAGCACCATGTTACTTTGATTCCAAACCAACATACAACATGCCATTTTTTATTTATTTATTCATTTAAGAAAATCTACGAGCACTATCAATGCATTAAAGTTCTCATATAATCTTTTCTCACACACATTTCATTACTTATGGTTTCCACCCCATATAATTTATTGCATTATCTCAATGCATCTATTGGTGCATTGTATTTTATCATCAAACAAGAGACTTACACATATGCTAATAGCATATACTATGATGACCAACAAGAGTATAATCCAGTTTACTTAACATCACATTATTATAGGGAAGGGAACTATGCCAACATAATTCCCATAAACCATAATCACATAACTTTTTTACTAGCTTGGTTACATACAAACATGGATAAAAATACCCCTTGACCTTATGCTTAATGTTAAATTCTAAGAGTGTAATTTATACACAAGTTTGCATTTCATTACAACAAGTTTACACGAGTCTTAAATAATCGAACTTGAGCTCTCATTCAAACATTCTTCATCATGTCATCAGTGAAATTTTACAATGTTGTGATCAATAATAGAATCACACCTAGATATTACATGTGTTGAATTTTCCTCCAATCTAACCATGGAATGTAGTCATTACAACAACAACACTTTTAAGTCACAAGTGTGATTAGATTCTAGCAAGCACAAAAGAGCATATTTCCAGTGATAAGTGAACTTGCCAACAAACAACAACTCAACAACAATTCTAGAGAAGTTAAACTCATTTTGATATCCTTATAACATTTTTTTGTCATCAACAATGAATTGATAACTGCTATTAATAATTAAAATCAACAGTTGCAATAGTTCACCTAGATCTAAATTTTGAATGGATGTTCTTCTATGCTCATTGTAGTTATGGGTTCGAATGAAAGAAACCATACTTGCATATCTAAACCTTTTGGTTCCTCTATAGCACTACCCATTCATGTCAGTATTGTGTTGCGACAAGCATATCTACTCTTGGATGAATGCAATTAACAACAATAAATATTAATGAACTTGCATAAACAAATATATATTCAAAGGCAACAAGAGTTCCATCTTTGAGCATAACCATGACCTAGCAAATCAAGTCACCATTTAAAGCAATATTCATAACTCGAAGGTGAAGCAATAACCATTATATGAGTTCTTATTGCACATAATATCATGGGTATAAGAAATATAACAACCAACAATCATGTTTCCCCATGCCAACAATACCCATTCCTTCCAGCAATATAAATACCTATAGATTTATTTTTCAATGCCAAAAATATTCATGGTGACCTGAAATGGATCTACATAAGTGCCATATTAATTTATTGATGCTCTAGAATGGAGAGATTAGGATTTGAGAATCTCATAGATGGTCTTGATTTTGTCAAATTTTGGGACATAAACTCCCAACACATTTGTTAGGCTTTAAACATTGTTTTTTGGCCCTACAGTGATTGGGGTTTGTTGTAGGCTTTCTTAACCCTTGACATAAATTGTTCTTCTCATCAAAATTTGTAGGCTACTATGTACCTAAAATGAAGTTTGTATGAGAAAATTTGAACCTCGACAAGGTAATGGTTTAATATTCCCCACATGTCCAAGTGGCAACCATGTATACTCATCATAATTTGAATTAAGGTAGTTTTTAAGGGCAAGATTCGCCAATTGGCTTTTTTTAGGCTTTTTTTTTCAAAAAAATAAGTTCTCTATTTGGTCATTTTTACTCTCTAATATCGCCTATATTTACATAAAATATGTTTTTTTTTATCATAATATTCGCCAAAATTTACAAGTTTCACTAGTAAATTGTATGTTTCATATTTAATATTCGCCTACCTATCTATATATATGATTTTTTTAATCCAAAATAATCGCCTATAATACTATACTTAAGTATACTATTAGAATTCTTAAAAAATACCCTGAAATGTTGAATATGAGGATAGCAATGTCTATGAATCGACTAAAGAATTCTAGAAACGTCATGGAGGTTCTAAAATGGTTTCAAAACCCTAAATGCAACCCTAATCATAATTCTAGCAATCAAAAACCTGACAAAAGGAGGGAAGAGGGTTCACTTTTTCACTAGGCACTATTTTTTCCATAGTTATATGAGCATGAGTGTGGAGAAGGTGCTAACATAGAAAATAGACTTAAGCATATTATAGAGGACTATAGAAGACTATAGTGTATCATATATTCACAATAATCTTGGAAAGATTTGTATTTTGTATTGGAATAGGCATAGTCTTCATTGAATGTCGGTTTTCCCGTATTAGTTTCCAAGGGAAATATTTGTGTTCCAATATGTGTGTCTTTATATTCTCATCTATTTCATATGTCACAGTAGTTAAATATTTTTAAGGGGGTGTTTTTATATTTATGCTAAAGTTTTAAAATACAAAAATAGAGTTGCATAGTCGAGCATAGGCTCACTGTGATCCATGTGGATACTGGTGGTCACACACCTATTCCACTAACTCAAAATGGTTCCACATCTTGGCAATTTTACTATAGTTTTCAAGTCTAGAAATTATGGTGCATCTTTGGGCATTTCTCTTGTAGATTTTGCAATTGACATATTGCATGAGCTGCCAAACACATAGAGCATGGGATTAAGCTTTGTAATGGCCCAAAAATGGGCTAAATGGAGTATGATCATAGGCTCACTGTGATCCATGTGGATACTAGTGGTCACCCACCTATTCAACTAATTCAAAATAATTCCACATCTTGGCAATTTTACTACAGTTTTCAAGTATAGAAATTATGGTGCATCTTTTGGGCATTTCTCTTGCAGTTTTTGCAATTGACATATTGCATGGGCTTCCAAACACATAGAGCATGGGATTAAGCATTGTAATGGCATAATTGGAGTATGGTCATAGGCTCATTGTGATCCATGTGGATACTAGTGGTCACCCACCTATTCCACTAACTCAAGATGGTTCCACATCTTGGCAATTTTACTACAGTTTTCAAGTCTAGAAATTATGGTGCATCTTTTGGGAATTTCTCTTACATTTTTTGCAAGTGACGTATTTCAGGGGATGCCAAACACATAGAACATGGTATTAAGCTTTGTAATGACCCAAAAATTCCCTCAATAGAGTATGCATGAAAAAATTTCACCCCAAGGAAGTTGACGTATCAACTAGCATCCTCAAGGCCCACATTCCTTTGCCACATCATTTCTTAGGGTTAGGGTTTTGGATCTTCAGTGTTTTTGCATGTTAGGGCATCATACTTTATTTTAAATTGCATTTTTGACCTCTTATAATGGATTCTTGTGAATGAGCGTAGTTGACACATATCTCTTCATATATAAGCTACCAGCAGTCTAGCTAGTTTGTATTGATTTGCATCTTATGGTTTTTTCTAATTTCATTCATTAATAGAATTTAGGTTTCGCTTTATTACTATGTTGTCTACAGTATATATGCGTGTTTCCACTTATATATTTTTCTTGATTATGTTCTCTACATAATCTAGATTAGTGGTATCAAAGGAATTTTTTCTTTATTTTTCTAAGTACATGTTCCCAATGAGGTTAGGGTGTAGGGAGTTGGGTCTCAAATTAGTTGATATTAGGGAAATCCACTCTCATTGGCCCAAGTAGCTTCACATGTTATAAGAAAGGATAGATGGTAGAGTAGGAGATCCTTGCAAGTTGTTTCTCAAGGAATCCCTCATGTAATATATGAATGAGACAATGGATGATTTCATCCAAATCCTTTGATAACTATTGGTGAAGGTAGAGACACCTTCAACAAGTAGTCCTTTTTGAGGTGAAAAACTCTTCAAGTTATAAGTTAACTTTGATATTCCTTTTTTTGAATTCCAACTAGACGTAGATTTTTTGGAGAAATGGTTAAATATATTACATGGTTATTACTCTATTCAAAAAAATTCCAACAGTGAAAATATCATCTTTGCACTCCTTATGTCCCTTCCCCATGTCAAAGATTGGCAGGGCGGTTATTAGGGGAGAGATGTCGAAGATGAGTCTGAAACATTTAGGACATAACCCACTTGGGTGGATTTTGTTGATGCCCTCAAGGAGGAATTCTACCATATTAGAAACAATGATGACCAATAATTGAGATGGAAAACTTTGTACCAATAGAGAGTCTAGATGGTGCCAGAGTACACCAATATCTTGCACTCGAAGTTGGGTATCAAATACTCCAAGAAGTGATTGGTTATTAAGTATTGCAATGACCTACACATGTACATCCAAATATATGTCAGATATGGAGTTCCTAAACATCTCCTCACTAGAAACTACTTATAAATATGTTGTCCAAATCAAGCAAAATTTTAAGCAGAAGAATAAGTGGGAGTTTGGGTCTTCAAATTTAGCACAATATAAGCATGGTAAAGGTGGCCCTTCCTCATAGATCAAAGGACATAGAAAGGATATCCAACCTCATGAAAATCAATCCAAGTCATAGGAAAAGAAGGGTAATGGGAATTCAAAGAAGGATGTTGGAAAGTGGTGTGAGTTCCACAAATCCCCTGGCACAACACTAAAGAATGTCACTCAAAGAAGTCATTGTTATTCAAGATAAAAGCCTTAAATTCATACTCTATAGTGTTTCCCAACCCTTAAACTCGAAACATAACTAGGCAACAATGATTATAATGAAAAAAAATTCTTACAAGAGACAATTAAGATGAAATATGAAAATAAACCCATGTATTAAGATAATTCTCGAAACAGCACAATGTTCACTTACCTCTAAACGTGGGATGACCTTTCACAGAGAAAAGACACCAATACAACAATACTTGACTAAAAACTCCATAGTTTTCTAATGCTTTAAATAGGATCTCTATAACAAAACCATAATAATTACTTGGGGTCCCATTATTAATGAGTTACAAGTACCTAGTTGGCCTTAGTTAATAAAGAGGACTATTTACATTAAATAAATATCCATTACTTCTAATAGGCGTTATTCAAAGAATATGGTCTTATACATTAATTGACTAAATTCCATGTAGCCTAAAGTAGGGAGGTTAGGGTAGGACCCTAAAAATATGCTTTCTCCCTTCAAAAATAGTGTTGTCCTCAAGGATGGAGGTGAAAAAATTGTTGCGTAATCATTATTGGTTCCCATGTGGCATCTTTTGGCGTGCTATTTTGTGTTTCTTAAGTACTTCTCAGACCATACACTAGCATAATTAATACTCATTGGTATCCAATATTGCTTCCATTTATAGCCAAATAGAACCTTCTCCATCAAGTTGTAGTAAGTTGGTTTGCACCTTGAAATTCAATCTCATTACCATCTTTAAACAAGACACATGAAATACTGCATGAATCTTGTAGTGGGTTTGAAGAGCCAACTTGTAGGCCACTAGTCCAATGTGTTGGATGATCTTATAGGGGACATATAACTTTAATACTAATTTTTTACGGAATTTATCTTTGAGTAATGTTTTTTTATAGGGTTGAAGGCGAAGAAACACCTAATCCCTTTTGCAATAGAATGCTTTGGGCGATGTTGGTCATCTTGTAGTTTCATTATATTTTGAGCCATAACTAAATTTCCCTTAAGTGTGCAAATAATGGGATGCTCTAGTATGAAGTGTGTTATCTTCCCTTAAGTGTGCGGAGAATGGGATGCTCTAGTATGAAGTGTGTTATCTACTACATGAGCCTTAGCAGTGCCTAGTAAATAGAAATCCAATGATAAGGTTTTTTTACCATGGATAGATTCATATGGTGTCATTTTGGTAGCTTCATGATAATTAGTATTGCACCACCATTCTACCAGGGGAAGACATTGGGCCCAGGGGTGCATCTTTTCATAAGAGAAGCATTGCAAATAGGTTTCTAAGAACTTTTTTTTACCATATTTTGGGGATGATATGCAGAGCTCATGTTTAGTTGGGTAACCTTAAGTTTAAATATATTCTACCAAAATTTTCCATTGAATGTGGGCTCCTGATATAGGACAATGGAAGTGGGCATGCCACTTGACTTAAAAAATCTGATCCATGAATATTTAGGCAACTGAGGAGGGGGTAAATGGATGTGATAATGCATAGAAATGAGCATATTTGGAAAGATGGTCTAATACCAACATGAATATTGATTTTTTACTAGCTCTTGGGAGTCCCACTATAAAATCCATAAATGTGTTGAGATTGGTAATGGTTGCAATGCCCCTGGAATCTTCACCATCTCACGCTTGTTTTTTTATCAAGTTTCACACATCACTACAAAATCCTAGATGTCTACTTTCATGCCCTTTTGAGCACTTTCCTATTTTATTACATTTTCATGGAAGTTTTATAAACAATTCAAAATTAAGGTTTAGAAGAAAAATACCACTTAAATATATTTTATACAATAAATGCTTGACCATATGTTTGATTTATAAACTTATAAATTGTGACCCTGCTCCAAAATAGTTTTGACAAGTGCAAAAGAGGGACACCACATTGTAGGTGTAAAATATTCATGACCATGACCATAAAAGTCTACAAGGAAAAAATCAAATCCAGAACGCAAAGTGAGATAAACAACAAACTTAGAAACTTGGGGCATCACTTGGGGGGGTCCCATGTAAATCATAATGCAATGGGATATGCTAATTAACCTAGAGTTATAGTATTTAAACACTTGGTGTTGATTTACAAACAATCATCAATTAGCAATAGATGATACTAAAATGTTGAGCGTGGATTACGCTTGCATGAGTATACACTAACCTTAGACATGAAAAAATACTTTTCAAATGTGTAAACATCATATCAAAATACCTATAGGACCAGCATAGGTTGTTGTCCATCCATAGTATTTGAGATGCCTAAAATTGCCATTTTGTCGAAAGTTATCTCAACCTTTGTTTTTTTAATTCATGTGATCTAGTGACATGTCCCACACCTTATCAATAAGTGGACAATGGGTGGGTGGATTTTCCATCACTAAACCATCCTTGGTAATCACTAGGTAGATAATCTTACCATGATAAACTCTTGTATCTCTCTAAAGTATAAGAGAATTAGTAGAGGAACTAAAGAAAGAAATATAATCATCTCATATTAAGAATAAACAAGGAAAGTTGATAAGGAAACAAGTCCCTGCTTGTTGCATATTCACATGAGTTATAGATATTTCCATAGTTATTTTCACAAGGGAAAGGGATTATTCCATGTAGCTCACACTTGTTAGCACCTTCCAACACTTTCCACACATGGAATTGGGATTCATTTTCTTTGTGTCCTTCTAAATGTATACCACTACCGTTTGTTGTTCATATTTTCTATATGGTTCAAGGTGCTCCCATCTATAATGATTTTAATGTTTTTTGGGGTCCTCGCCAACAAACTAAGGCCTTTTGACCTTTCCTGAAAAAGTCCTCCATATATTGTCGATTGTTTCAACAGTATTTCTTATGTGTTGGTCTCTATTACACTCATGATTCCATGATTTTCATGATCCCCAACTATGCGTCCCATGAGTTGCTTTTCCTTAAATCCAAATATGGCTCCCATAAGTGTTTGGGATAATGTATTGTTGATTGCATGTCACCTGATCATCTGCATGTATTCCAATTGTTGTTGAAGAGAACATCGGAGGTTCTAGGTAACCACCCTTGTACCTTTATTTTTGTAGCTCACTAGCTGACCTCTCATCATCTGCATTGCATTTGGATAGATTTGGAGCAGTTGGAACTAATGTCAATTTTAAGGGTGATTGAGAACTTGAACTAAAACTGCATAATAATGTTAATTTTAACGGTGTTTCTTGATTGCAAATTAATGTTAATTTTGGTGTTGAATGATGTAAAAGACAAACATTCAGAGCATGAGTCCAACAATATACTCCTATCAAATTGCCCCTGAATTTTCCCTTGCCTTGATATGAGGCCAAATAAGTCCTCAAATTATTTGATTCATTAATGTAAAGTGATGTGAATTTGTGATTTGTCAATGAAAAGTTTTCAATCAAATTTCAACTAAAAACTCAGGCTTAAGCGCAACAAAATATTGAAAATTATGGAAAAATGATTTATATAGTCCCTGGTTCCTAAAGGAAAGGACTAATAACATGTTTTATGGTGTCAAAAGGTTTGATGTAATGTAATGAAAAAAAACATGTAATTTAGAGAGAAAAAAATGCCCATGTGGAAGATGGTATGTACATATGACTTGGTGGTCATCCTCCACTTATTGGTAAGTTGAAGGCCACATTTAATCCTAAATTCAAGCAAAACCTAGCCATAAATATGATTTTGTAGTGACATTGAAGGACATGGAAAAAGTGGGCCTAGTTCACATTACCTATAGCACCTCATATTCGCATTGTTAAGAGAGAAATATGCATGGACATTGAAAGAGAGGCAATGATAACTGTGAATCACCAAAGGATCGACTTTGTGAGGAGGTTGATGAGTTGTAGGTTGTCTTGGCATTCTTATATTATGTGTGTAGACTAGTGATGGTATCCATACATAATTATCGTGTATTATATATTGTGGATGAGAATATATGTAGTTGTGTATAGCAATACTTGTTCTCTCAAGAGAGAAGGCCATATGACAATTAGCCAATTAACATAAATGCTACCAAAATTTTGGAGCAATTGATGTGGCGCGCAATAGGAATTTTAGCCACCTTAGGAGCATACTTTATGCACCTAGATTGTGTCAGCACTTAAGTGTGGTTGGGAAAGAGACCTAAACCTTTAGGGGGTGTAATGTTGAGTCTACCACAATAGGCGTTGTGGGAAAATTTTGTTTTATCATTATCCAAATTAGTATGGTGACATTGATGTTGTACTATAGTAGTGGTTTCTTATATCTAAGTTTGTGATATTATGTGTGTTCATAGGGTAACCATTAGAGGAACCTACCTTAGGAACCTCAATCTTGTAATCATACACCTAAGTAGAATGACATGATTATATGTTATCACAGTATGAGATGTGGTGTGTATGCTACATTGTGTTAGCCAAACATTAAGGTTAAGCCAATTTTTTTTTAATTGTAGAGTCAACTTGTGAAACAAAGTAGTGTTCAACCAAAATTGAACCACACCCAACTTGTATACTTCATGTATACTTGGTGATGGTTATGTCACATCAGTGACTAGTGGTCAATACCTTAACTAGTAACACAAGTTGATTGGGCATGAAACATGAAGAGTGAGGTTTAGAACAATGATCAATGAAACCATGAAATATCTATGTTGTGTGACAAAAAATAGTTTGCATCATATGAAAGGTTCCACAATATGAGGTACATTATGTACAATTGTCAGGGGTAATGTGTAAACTTATCAAGGTATCTCATATAGGATTGTATATGTGGCATGCTTGAAAGTTGTATGATTCTCAGAATGTGATTCTATGTGCTAGTATAGAACATTAATGAATGCATGTTCTAATGGGTAGTTAGATGGATTCATTGAGATGAGGTGTTGACTCTAAAGATGAAGTGCATCTTAGAGATTGTGACAATTTGGATCCCATTGATGGGATTGACTCAACCTCAAAGGTGATGCGACTCATTTAAACAATAATCATAAGTAAAATAATGGGTATGTACTATGACAACAACCTATAACCAAATTAACAAAGTGATGGGATTTTTAGAGAAATCATAAAATTATATGAGGTAACCATGATGATATCATAGGTCGAGCTTCATGGTTGATTGTAAGTTTGGATTCCCTTTTGCCAATCCCAAATACAAAAGGGAAATATGATATTTCCTATCCAAACCTATACTATTGGTTTTGAGAAAGAGAGTAATCTATGAGTTCTAATGATAATTCATTTAGTTCAAGTCAAAAAGAGGTTCAAAGAAGCTAGATATGGATAAAAGAGTAATTTCAATGCCCAAAAAACCAAAGGAAATATTAACATATGGGACAAAGTCTTCCTATGATTTAGAATAAAAAATAAAGAATAAACTTAGTTAAGGGTGTCAAATTGTTTTCTAGTTCGACTAGACCATTTGAAATATTTGGGAGTATCAAACCAGTCAAATAGTGACTCGCATTGCCACCATATTTTTTTTTCGAGTAACAACCTCGAAGAAAATACTACGAGTACTTGGACTCATGATCGATGAATAGTAAACGGGGTAAATTGTTGGCCCTGATTATGGAGACTATCCCCAAGGGGATCAAGAGAGTCGAACCCGTGACCTCCCCAACTTTGGGGGGAGAGATCTCATGTCTTTCTCATGACTTCTTAAGCTAACCCTCAAGGATACATTACCACCATATCTACATAAGAGGTATAATATAATTCATCTTTCAAGTTTTGAATTGGTATGTGTTGGTAAAATTCCATGAGATTAATATATTAATCTATAAGTAGTCGACAAGGGGTCCTGTTGAAGCAAGTCGATACATATACTGGACAAATGGTCTCAACATTTTACTAATTACATTAAGATTTAGTAGGATAATTATCGCCTAGGATTCACTTCCAATGAGAATGTAGAGACCATGGATCAAGATTAACCTACAATTTTTATTAACTATGACTTTGGGATAATGTTTCTTAAAGGGTGGGTGTACATGTGATGTACCACATTTGTCTGTAGGCAGTTATAAGCCTTTTTTCTGATTATATAAGTAAATCATTTGCTTAGTATTTGTTTGGAATCTATTAGACTAATGAAGTGATTTGATTATGTACATTCAGGCCCATTTTGATATTATATATGTGTTAAGTAGAAGATTCTCTAGTATAAGTTTAACATGATGATAGTTATGTGATTCCATTTTGGTCATGCAATTAAAATGTTTGAATTTTTGGTACATGGATACTAGTTTAAGCCTTTATGTTATGAATATATGTATATGCATTGCATGATGTGAGTGAGTAAATATAATGCAAGATTAGACTAAGACTAAGACAACTTATGGATGTGTCCCCAATGTCAAGCATTATAACAAAGATAATGCTCACTATTTATCCTCCAAACCTAGAGTCTAGGGTATTATTTGGAGTCTATATCATGCTTCCAAAATTGTGTGATGACGACTCCCAGTAACTGTTATGGGGGTTGGTGAATTTAGTGGCTTTGACATGTTTCCACTCCCATAGAGAGGAAAATGGGCATAAGTAACAAGGCCCGCGCCATGGGAAAGAGGAATATGGAAGGAAGGTTGTTATTTTTACATTCATGTCTCTTGTATGGTTGTGAATCTACATGTGTGTTAGGTGATTTAGAACTTGATTGGAATAGTATAGAGTCTTGTGATAATTATGCATTATGAATTGACATACATGTGTTGTTATTGATTGTCCATTTATTTATAAATAATTGATGATTTATGGATTATTAGTGAATGTATGGATACATATGTATGCCTAACACATACGCACTATTAACCCCAACTAGTCAAACAAGTATTTAATTTAGAAATTATATGAAGAATGATGATTAGTTGCAAATAAATTGGATGAGGCATGTCCTCATTATTAATGTTATTAAGATTTGTTGATGCATTGAGTTTATGGGTGTGACTGGATATCCGTATTCCCATGGTTGGAGAATAAGAGGAGTGAGATCGAAAGCAAAGAGGGTCTTCCTCTTCTTCAAGGAAATATTATTTGGTTTTCCTTTCCACCTTTGAGAAAAAAATAGAAGATTATTCATGGTGATTTTTTTTCCTACATGGGGTATAATACCTAGTGTGATGGTTCTTTCCCTGGAAATTCATAGGCACATTGTTCTAACAGCCCTAGGTATGGGAGGCTAGGAAACCAAATTGGTTTCCAAGATCTAGGAATTAGTTAGGATCCTACTTGGTAGGAGTCTTTAGGACTAGCCATAACTTCAAGACAAATTTTCTTGAAGGGTGGGTGTATGTAATGCCCACACTTTTGTTTATAGAATAAATACAAGTTTAAACATCATAGTATATTTTCTTTCGATTCAACCAAGCCTAGTGATCAAAGGGTTGACTAATTCAAATAAGCTTATTTAAAGCATATGAACTCCTTTAATGACATGACGTTTATGAAAATGTGCTAAGTGATTGAAGGTCATGTCTATGTAAATATGTTGTTATTGCATTATCCATGATGATTTTATAGAATAGCCATGGGCATGTGATTGATGTTATGTATGCTTGATTGATTTATATGACATGTGAAACCCCATGTAATGGAGGGGGGATTATTTCTTGATTGTTTGAACAATTTATTAGGAGTTAAGTGTATGTAATCCCAATGGGGACTACAATGATATTTTATGCCCGTATATTTTGGACTAATTTTCAAAATGAGTCTCCATGGGAGTCCTAAGGGAGTAACATTGAACTATAATTAAATATAAGGCTATCAATATTGTGTGTTACTAAATACTTCTCAATATTTTTATGCTTCATGTTTTGGTAATTTTGTGTATCATGTAGGAAGCATGTGACTTTCCCAAATTATTTATCATTTGGATTGAATTGATGTCAAAACAATGGTAGGGGAAAGTTCCTTCCTTTGGGAGAGAAGGCTAGGCTAATAAATGTACACCATTAGTGACCATAATCTACAATCTGATCTAATACCCAAAGGGGGTTACCATAATACTCGAAACACTTATGAACTCAAATGAATAATGTAAAAAGAATAAGAATGAAATTGGATATATTAAAATATAACAAGATATCATGAGGTAATCAAATATGTTTTATACAAGAAAAGTTAGGGCGAAGATAATGAGATAAGGATGAGGAGATAGGGGTAGGTGGATTTTCAAGATATAATAATATTAAAACTTAATACTAGTCTATTACAATTTTTCCTATAGAAGGAAGAGAACAAGAGGAAGAAGAAGGAGATACACTTAGTTATAATTTGTCATGGTTGATGGAAATTTCATTATTGAAGGAAGGCGAAAGGGAGTAACAAATGACAATGATGTTTTTCTTGGTTTGTGATCTTTTCTTGGCCATGGTATTCTTGCCCATTGAACTCCATCAGTTTATGGGCCTATATAGCCGAGGGTTGGAAGTGAACCCTTGGGTTGGAAAGGAGGTACTAGATAAACAATAAATTTTGGGCAAGAGAAGAAGTGGGATTGTTGGGTGAGACCACGGTGAGATACACTTCCATTTCAATCATCATTTCCATGTATTTCTCTAAGTTGTCATTAGCTTCATTATTTATTTGTATCGTTATGTGAGAATATGTATCCCTAATTTATTAAGATATATGATCGATTATGTTCCTACTACCTAGATATAATCAAATTGGAAACCAAATGACTTTCTACAATTAATATTAATAACTTTATTTTATTTTCAAGGGTTAAAATTGTATATGATTATCATGCTTTGCATAAATGACTAAATTCCTAATAGGTAATGAAATTGAATTTATGTCATAGTAAGTATGATTGGATTGCTTTATTATTGTTGCGTTAATTTACTGTTACTATGGAGTTGATTATTTCTTATTAATATGTTGTGTGCAATCCCTACACACATGACATGATTGTTAACATCTAGAGAGTTATCTTGATGTTTAATTATTACCTAGGTTGTGTAAGAATTTTGTGTCATGGCGAAGATAGCATGCCTATAATGCACGGAGACTTGGGAATTGCATGATGGTAGCATTGTAAAGATGAAGTTTTTTTCTGAGTTTGCAAATAAGAGTTAGTAACATATGTAAAGGGAAATTATTGTAGGACCCTAGTTAGGCATGTGTGCCCCTGGTTTGGTTGGTCATCAATTGTATATTGTAGGTGATGGAATTAAGGGGGGGTATGTTGTAACAATTCACAAGTGAAGTTTAAGTGGGGGGAATTGGTAGGTAAGATAACCTCGGCTAGGGAAAGGGTTTACAACACTTATTTTACACATGTGGTATTAGGTCACCATGATTTAATATAACCCATGTTGTTATATTCTCAAGTCTATTTAAGAGGTTAATGTTTCCCTTGTAAGATGCCTTAAGTGGCCACTTTTCCCAAGGTTCATAGATATATCTATTGGGTTGGGATTTTCCTAGCTTTGGGTTTTCCACTGTAGATGTGGTCTTAATCTATGTGTGAACATGCTTGGTTTATCCTCTCCCTAGTAATTTTAATAGTATGCATGATACCTCTACCCAGTTATCTATTCTTATGATTATCTAAGAAGAGACTTTGTGTCCCATATCAAGGACAAGTAGGCAGGCATGTATCCTCTATCTCGTTCATCATATACAATGCTAGAACCTTCTTTTTGAATCCCACACCCATATGTCGACTAGCTAGTAAGGATTATTCCTCTATCTTGCACACATATTGCACACACATCACATAGTTGTTCTTACAAAATCGCAAGAATTCATCAATTATTCATCCAAGTTGTGAAATCACATTAATTATCCATGGAGGAAAGATGACTTTTTAGCCGACAACACTTCAACTTCAATGATTCATCAAATATCATCGAAAGAAATTGTACAAATGTTAATCAATGAAGTCAAACAAATGCACGTGATCTGAAAAGTCGTAAACAAGTCCATGTGATCTGAAACATGGTTTTTCAAGTCAACGATGTGCCAATGTGCAACTCGATAAACTGATGTTTGTATACAATAATACGCAGAGACGGCGATCGACAATAAGGGCGAGGCTTAGAATGAATAACACATCCCACAAGTGTAATGACAATAAGGGCGAGGCTTAGAATGAATAACACATCCCACAAGTGTAATGAGCAGCCCCACCAGCAACAGGGAAGCCATGACATGTCTATGCCAGAGATTAAAAAGAGAATGAATAATGCATCCCACAAGTGTAATGAGCAAAGCAGCCGTACCAGCAACTGTATTCATGAATTTTTTAGTTGAATTTTGCAAAATCCCATCAGCATTTGAACATAATTTATTCAAGTAAAAAAGGCAGAATACACGATGAGTATTTTATTAGCTGTAAAAAAGACTATATATTGTTTATGTAATTTAAAATAGACATAATCAACATAAACATAGTATGGACACAACCCAAACAATGCATTAAGTTGGGTTCTAATTCCATCATTCATCTTCGTTCCAATCAAGAAATGTATCGAGTTTTCTGGCAACAGGATGGCCACATGCTCGATTTAATTGGTTTGTACGCAAAGATCATGAAAAATACTTTAATATAAAAATTAAAGTTAATATAAAAATTAACTTTGCATTCAAAATTTTGTAAAAATAACTATTTATGAAAAAAATTCAATCTAAGACGTTAGGTTATAATTGTTCTCAAATATATAAATTCAGGTGGGTTAATAATAATATAATCTCCCACATTCATATCTATGGCCTCCCATGCACACAGATATACTAGCTTTTACTCAGTGATGCATTCTTCTTCAACTTCATCCTGGTTTTGGTGCAAGCTTTTCCAAGTTTTCAATCGATCATGTCTCTTCCAAGCTCTTCCAAGTTTTCAATCAACACCAAAGTATAGATATAAACAATTAGATGTATAAAGTCAGAGATCTAACCATAAGTCCCTTCTTTGTACGTAATTCAATGAGATGGACATCTAATGGATATGCACTTAACAATAACATTTGTCTAAGAATAACACTTGGTGGCCATGCACGTTGTTGTTAACATGCACTTAGGGTTATGGCCATTGAGCTGGCCCTACACCAAGCAGGTTGCAACAACTAACATTTGGTTGGATGGAGTAATTTTGGCGACCTCTCTAAAATCTGCACATAATGACCTTGCTCTCACGAAATCCAAATAACGATATTAATTAAAATTAAAATTAAGGTTTTGAAATAACGAAGGCATCATCTCATCTCTAGAATCTGCACATAATGACCTTGCTCTCGCGAAATCCAAATAACAATATTAATTAAATTAAAATTAAGGTTTTGAAATGACGAAGGCATCATCTCACGCGCTTGTCTCACATCCATGTGTACAGGAAGGAAGCGAATAAGAGATAGGGACCGTTCCCATTGAAATTGCCCATCAATTCCAGGATCTCACGCGCTTGTCTCATCTCTAGAATCTAAAATAAATAAACTACTCTATTTAACATCCTACAATAATTTCCACAACTTTATAACTTTATATTGTTTATAAACACAAATAATTTTAAATATTTTATATTAAACATAGGAAAAAGATATAATTCGTTGCATTCTTTTTGTCCCGAGAGAATTTAAGCACTATTACAATCACGTAATCAAGTCAAAACGTGTTAGTGGCTAAGTTTATGTGTTGACCAATATATAGTCATTGATATTTTGGTATTATTTTGGATTTCGAGAGAACACGTTGTTTTTAAATTCGAATGAAGATCTGTACATTGTTTTTTCAATCTATTGTTAACTTGATTATCAAGAAATCACATAAAGGCATTTTACATAAACATAGTAATTTGAAAAATTCTATGATAAAAAAGCCTTCGCGATTAGGTGCATTTCAGTTTTGTTAATTTTTTTTCTTAGTTGATTGACATAGATATTGTTTATGACATGAATGTAATATCTTGTTTTAATTTACTATTTTTAAAATTTTTGTCGATATAGGTTTTTCTCTTATATGTTAACCTTTTAATTTTTTTATTAAAAATTGATTGATAGAAACAATTACTGATTGTAGTAAGAAAGGAGGGGGTTACAACTTAATTGTAAAAACAAAAGTTACAAAAAAGGGCTTAACTAAAAATTGTCCATTATAGCTATCAATATTTTCAAAAGTTGTCCTTGTTTTCTTGAAAGCTACTTGTCTACTATGTTGATTCAAACTACGACTAGTATATAACCTAACAAGTTATCATAATATAAACAAAAACTTGCAATATATCAGAAAACATAAAATTGATAGCAAACAAACTTTCCCATAGGTATTGGGCATTCCATGACTTGTAGTTGATGTTAGCTTTGAGGTCTCTTGGTGCTTGATCTTGGCTTTGGGGGATTGCTCCACTATGTCCTCCTCCATTGCTAACACCCTTGGAGAGTTCACGGATGCCCCAAGAGAGGCTCCATTCTTGAGATCTTTGAATCCATGTCTTTGTTCTAATTCTAATTGTTGCACCCTTTCTTGGAGCTCCCTCACATTTGCTTCTTCTTCTTCCAATTTTTCTTTTTGACTTTCACAATCTACTCCTAGCATAAGGTTTCTCCTCTTCTATCTCTCGATTTGCACCTTCATTAGAATTTCCTATCACCTAAGCACTTTAACTTCCCTCATGTTCCCTGTTTCCCAATCTTTACTCCAAGCCTCCCCCTTTTTCAAAACTTTTGCCATGGAGTCTTGGCATTTGTCACTTATACTTTCACACCACTTAAACCACTTTTTGTACACGAATTCAACTTCCACTATGGGACTCCATTTTCCACTTCAAGCCAATACTAAAAGCTATGGTGAGACCACCCTTGAGAGGAAGGTTGTTGAGTGTTGCAGTGAGACCACCTCTGGGAGGAAGGAAGAAAATTGCAACAAGCTCACCCCTAGAGGTAAAGATTCTATCGATCAGAGTACAATGTACCCAAGAACCACTCAAGCCAAACTAAAATCCAACCCAAGTTTCAAACTCACTAAACAAATTGTTGTGCTCACTTGTTCCTTCTCATCATAATTGCCAAGAATATGACTAATGCTTGGCATAACCAAACCCAACCTTGTTAGTAATAGCCATTTGACATTATGACTTTGTGCCTCTTCAACAATGTCCCCCTTGCCCAAGAGCTTCAAACCAATTGATCTAGGAGGATCCTCCCAAATGACCAAAAATCAAAGTCTTCAAATGTTGAACAGTATCATGCTGCTGTGAAGAGCTTGCCAAGAGATTTCTGACGACACTCGTTTTGTCCAAAACAGACTCTGGACATGAAAGATATTGCATTCTGAAATTTTGTTCAAATAGGAAAAATGGTAAAAAAGGGGGTGCCACATGGCACATCGACATAGTGCCACTGTAACACCCTGATTTTGACCCCGATACATTAAACATGTAAATGATGTAATATTGTTATAAAATCAAGGTGAGGAGCTCAACTAGCTATGCAATGGAACAAGAGTATGGGGGCATGATTTTTACAAGGAATGGGGAGGGAAATCTTAAAACCCTTGAAGCCAATAGTATCAATCGAAGTGTTAATGAGAGAACCCATGAACCATTTTCTACCCATGTTGACTTATGTACTCAATCATTTATTTATTCCAAGAGTTGGTTGAGGTAGTTATTGTTTTGGGAAATGGAGAGTATGGTTGTCCCAAATTCCGTGTATGGAAAGCCATCATTTTAAAAAAAAGTGTTTCTCTTCTTGGGCAAAAAAGGACCCACGAATTTGCTTCCCAACCCATTATTCATGCATTAGTTTTTCTCTCTCAGGAGTTCTGGGCTGGCTGGGCGTTTCCCCTCACATTTTTCTTGAGTTTTCCTCCATTTTCTCTAGCTGGGAGGTCGTTTTTGAGTTGCGGAATGATTGGGAGGAAGGGAATCCCGATTTGGGTGTACATAGAGGTCGTTTCTGCCCTTTGAATTCCTATATACATGTTGGAAACTCAATTTTTTTCCCAGGGGTTGATTTCCCCTCCCATAACTCATTTTGGGGTGCCATAATTTGGGAAACCCATGGACATCTTGTTTTGTGCATCCCACAGTTAAATTTTTTTTCTTCCCTGCCCAACATATGTGCTTGCTGTGTGTGGGGAGGTAATGTCGTGGTTTAAGTTATGTGTATCCCCTGTTTTGTCTTGAACTTAGGTGTAACCAACTAGGAGTAGAAGAGGATTCAGAATTGGCTTGATAAACCTAGTGAAGAGTGTAACCTCACTAGAGATGAAGGGGGTTTGGCTACTTTTCTATGCAGACCCTGAAGAGTACTGGAAGCAAAGGTATGGCCTGAGGGACTGTGGAGCACTGAAGGGAATACTTCCTTGTGTTGGGTGTGCAGGTATTGTGGGTGACAAGCTAGTTGAATCTTGTAGAGGTGCCAATAGCTCTGTGGATGAGCTCACTAGCTTAGTAATTATTCCTTTCTACTACCTTAACAACCTGATAAACCCAGCTGTGGACTGGATTGGATGAGATGTGGTGTATGCTTGGCCATGTGTTAGTTGTTGTTCCATTTTCCTTGTGGAAATCATGCCCAACTCGGGGATGGTAGATGTGTTGAGAGATTGACGAGCACAACTGGCCTATGGCTGGGTGGAACGTTGCAGTTGCATAGCTAGTTGCCCGGGACAACTTCATACCAAGATAATTATTCTCTTGTATTAATTATGCAATGTCTTTATTTGATCATTGTTATGAATATGATGAATGCATGCTAGATGTGTGTAGTATATTTTTATTTCCGCTGTGTATGTTTATTTATACATATGCATGCATTTTACTTGTTATGAATTTTAAGGATGATGATGGGGCTAGAAGAGTTGTGAAAGCCCATATTTTTAGTCATGTTCCCTTCCTTGAGTTGGATTGATGGGAGGGGATGTGACATTGTGGTCTCAGATCCATGGGTTGCAACAATGGACATGAATGGGCTAAATTAGGCAACTTGTAGAGGTAAGATTGTTTCCTGCTAAGCACTAACTGTCAAAAAAATTCCTAATTTTTTCTAAGTCTTTGACTAAGTGTGTTCAATGGATTTGTGCAAGTTGTGCTGACACATATTGGCACCATATCGGCAAGTTTTGGAGAAATTCGCCGAAGGCATTTCAACGAAGAAAGAATAAGTACGCCGAAATTGTCGGCGAAAAATGAAAAAAGTTCACCGAGAAAGGAATTTCGGTGAACAAAGGTAAAGTTTACCGATATGTTTCGACAAAAAATTGAAAATGGCACCGAAACCGTTGGTGACGAAATGAAAAATTCGCCGATACGTTTCGGCAAAAAATTGAAAAAGTTTCCGAAAGTGCTTGGCGAAAAATGAGAAAAGTCACCGAAAAAGGGGGGTCATTTCGGTGCAAAAATGAAAACTTCGTCGAAACACTTTCGACAAGTTTCACGGAGTTGTGCCGATAAACATTTTAGAGAGAAAATGAAAAGGTTGCCAAAACTATTGGTGAGGAAATGAAAAGGTCACCAAAACTGTCGGCGAAGAAATGAAAATCCGCTAAAAAGGGGCCTTTCGCCGCGAAATGGAAAAATCTGCCGAAACAGTTTGGCGAGTTTCTGAAAAGTCCCCCTGGGACATCGTGATTGTGAGAAAATTTTGTGGCTTGACAGAAAATGTCAATTTGGATTGTTCCCATTATACATGAAAGAAAAACTTATAAATTTCTAAGAATATAATGCAACTAACAATTGTGTTTATCAACACATTTCTTGACTCATAATCATATCAGTTTCTGTTAGGGGTCAGCATTGAGCATAGTGCAGTTGGGAAAATTTTTGTCTTGGTTGGGACAAAAGGATCGTCATCATGGATGATGCACATGATCACTATGATCCTGAGGTAGATGCCATGGGAGAGAACATACATGTTGATAATGCTGAGATCGAATCCAATGGTAGAAGAAATCAAGAGACTCTTTCAGATATTGCAACCACCATGAGGAGCCTAAGGGTGGAGTTGCAGAGTTGTAGAGAAGACAATGAGAGGCTGATTAAATCTCAAGAAGAACATAATCAATTGAATGCAACTATGCTACAAAGTTGGAAAGAAATTCAGAGGAAGATTCACTTTGGGCATCACTCAACAAATCCATAAAAGAGTGGGAGTAGTTCAAGGATAAATTCCCGCAAGAGTTCCAATAGCTCAAGAAAAGTTTCTAGAGTCAAGACATATACTTCAGAAATCTCTTCTAGTGGATCATCTGACTCTAAAGAGTCCATTGAAGGTTCAAGCTCTTCATCTCACAGGAATAAGAGGAAGAGACATCACAAGAACAATTCACATGGGGAATTTAAGAAGGCCAAACCTCCTACATTTGATGGTGAGGTAAAATCTGGTCAAGAAGCTGAAGCTTGGCTTCTTGGGATGAGGAAGTATTTCCAAGTCCAAGACTACTCCGGAAACATGAAGGCAAGTGTGGCTATATTCAATCTAAATGGAAGATCAACTATACGGTGGGATCACCTTAGGCAAGGGAAGAAGATCAACAAAGCATTTCAAGAAGTACTTCAAGTAAAAGTACCTCTCTGATAGGTACTATGATGATAAGATCAAAGAGTTCCATGAGTTGAAATTTGGACAAATGACCATGGAAGAATATGCAAACAAATTCTTGGAGTTGCTGAGATATGTCAAGTATATCAGAGATGATAAGGTGAAAATTCAACGTTTTCTAAGTGGACTAACTCAGTCATACAAGGACAGAATAGAGTTTGATGAAGCTCAAACTCTAGAGGATGCCATGAGAAAGGCCAAGTATTGTTATGACCAAAACAAAAGAAAACCTGATTTCCATAAGGCATGGAAGGACAAGAAAAATGAGAAGTTTGACCAAAGGAGGAAGGGGGTTCAAACCTCATCATCTCACAAATCAACAAGGAAACCACCACAGGGTGTGACTAAGCCAACCAGAATGATGGGAGACAAGCCGAGAGATCCAAAGGAGCCAAGAGAGCCACTTCGATGTTGAGGATGTGGAGAGGACCATATGCTTAGGAACTGTCCACATTGGAATGAGAGTGCAAAGCAAGTTCACGACATCTAAGGAGTTGAAACTGTGGGTCAAGTGGCAAGGACCATCCCTAGAATCTATGCAGCGCTAGAGGATCGCTAGGAAGACCATCAATCAACTGTGGTTGAAGTTGAAGGTAAGATTGCTAAGCAATCTGTTTCTATTTTGATTGACCTTGGATCTACTCACAGTTATATCACTCCTAAAATTGTTGAGATTTGTGCTTTTAAGAAATTGAGCATAGTAAGTCATGGTTAGTTCACCTAGCCACTGGAACCAAGAGAAAAGTTAGAGAAATGGTAAAGAAATATCCATTAGAGATGGATGGGCTATTCACTTATGTGAATTTGAATATTTTGCTACTTGGTTCCTATGATATTTTCATTGGAATGGATTGGTTAGAAGCACACAGGGTTAAACTTGACTGCTACAAGAAGACTTTTGAATGCATGGATGAGGAAGGAAATCCGAGGGTTGTAAAAGTAATTCCAAAAGTGATTTATGTTAGATATATTTAAACCATGTAGCTGAAGAAGTTCTGTAGGAAGGGTTTTCAATTGTATGCAACCCATTTTTTGGAGGTAACAGAAAACAAAAATCTTAAGTTGGAGGACTATCATGTATTGCAAGAATTCAAGGATGTTTTTCCTAATGATATTCCAGGACTCCCTCCAAAGAGAGACATTGATTTCACAATCGACCTTGTGCCAAGAGCTGCACCAGTGTCTAAGACAACCTACAGGATGAGTACACCGAAGTTGTAGAACTGAAAATGCAGTTACAAGATTTGTTGGAAAAGAAATATATCAGGCCAAGTGTGTCCCCGTGGGGAGCACCTGTGCTATTTGTGAAAAAGAAATATGGAACACTCATATTATGTATTGACTAGAGGAAGTTGAACAAAGTCACGGTGAAGAAAAAAATACCCATTGCCTTGAATTGATGACCTTTTTGATCAAATGAGAAGAGCAAAGGCATTTTCAAAGATTGAATTGAGGTCTAGATACCATCAGGCAAGAATCAAAGAGGAAAATATCCGTGGTATGAGCACTATGAGTTTTTGGTGGTACCATTTGGTCCCACAAATGCACCAACTATAGTCATGTGTCTCATGAATAGTGGTTTTAGCAAGTATTGGACAAGTTTGTTCTTTTTTTTCTAGATGACATTCTTATCTATTTTAAGAATGAAGAAGAGTAGGAAGAACATTTAAGAATGGCCTTGGAATTGATAAAGGAGCATAAGTTGTATGCAAAATGGAGCAAATGTGACTTTTATAAAGATAAAATTCTTTATTTGGGTCACATTATTTTAGAGGAAGAAATATCTGTGGACCTTGAGAAGATTGAAGCCATTATGAATTGGCCAACTCCAAGGAACATGAAAAATGTGAGATCGTTTTTGGGACTTGCTGGTTACTACAGGAGGTTCATTGAAGGATTCTCCAAGGTTGCACACCCAATCACTTCTCTGCAAAAGAAGGGAATGAAGTTTGATGGACACCAAAATGTGAAGAAAGTTTCCAGTGGTTGAAGAATCTTCTCATGAGTGCACCAATTTTGAAAATTGCATACCCAGAAAAAGACTTTGTGGTGTGTACTGATGCATGCAATCAAGGACTTGGAGGAGTTCTTATTGAAGACAACCATGTGCTATGTTATGAGTCGAGAAAGTTGAAGGAGAACAAGAATAATTATGCTACTCATGATTTAGAGCTTGCAACCATAGTGCATGCTTTAAAGATGTGGAGGAACTACTTGATGGGTAGAAAATTTTAGTTAAGGACAGACCATTGTGGTTTGAAATATTTGTTTGAGCGGCCAACATTAAATGCTAGGCAAGCTAGATGGCTAGAATTTTTGTGTGAATTTGATTTTGAGATCAAACACATAAAAGGGAATGAAAATAAGGTGGTTGATGCACTCAACAGAAAAATACATGAAATGCATATGGCAGCCCTTAGTACCTTCCAATCAGATTTGAGGCAACAAATTGTTAATTGTATTGTTGAAGACAAAATGTATGTGCAGATAAAGGACAAATTGCAACTACAAAACTTTGAATCCTCACTTGAAAGAGCACTAAGGCTTTGAGGGGAATAAATATAGGTCTTCTTGGCTATGCTCAGTGGGTAGGTACGTTGGAATGAAATATCAGGGGTGTCATTTGGAAGGTGACAAAATTCTTACTTATAAGAATATAATTTATATTCCAAATGTGGCAGACCTGAGGAGGATTTTTATGGATGAATTTCATAAAGCTCCATCTTTTGGTCACCCAGTATATCAGAAAACAATTGCTACATCCAGAAAAAAAATATTTTTGACCAAGGATGAAGAAGGACATCGTTGAATACATTTTTAAGTGCATGAAATGTTAGTATGTGAAGGTTCAACACCAACACCCAACAAGATTATTGCATCCATTGCCAGATCCAGAATGGAAATGGGAGATAATTTCCATGGATTTTATTACGGGTTTGTCGATGACAATAAAGCAGCATGATTCCATCATGGTGGTGGTAGAAAAGTTAACAAAGGAAACACATTTTATACCGGTTAAGTCCACATATAAATCCGATGTCATTGCAAAGATTTTCATGAAGGAAATTTTCAGATTGCATGGATTTCCTAAGGCAATAATTTCTGACAGGGATACCAAGTTCACTTCAAATTTTTGGAAAGGTTTTTTTGCATATTTGGGTACGCAACTAAACTTTAGCACATCATACCATCCTCAAACATATCGGTAAACAGAAAGAATAAATCAGGTGCTTGAAGACATGATTCACATGTATGTAATGAACAAACCATCCAAGTGGGAGGATTATCTACACTTGGTAGAGTTTGCATATAATAATGGGAAACAAGCACAATTGGGAATGAATCCATTTGAGGCTTTGTATGGCCGGAAGTGTAAGGCACCAGTGACTTGGGATAATCCAGTGAACATAATTGTACTTGGGCCAGAATTGCTTAAGGAGATGGAACAAGAGGTTGCAAAGATCAGGTAGAATTTAAAAGCAACCCAAGATAGATAGAAAAGCTATGCAGATAAGCACATGGTGCATAGGGAGTTCAGATTTGGGGATCATATTTACCTTATAGCGATGACAAGGAAGAGTTCCTTGAATCTTGGGAGTTGTGCCAAGATATCACCAAGATATTGTGGGCCATTTGAAGTGCTTGAAAGAATATGGCCAGTTGCATATAGACTTGCATTACCTACTAACACTAGAGCTCATAACTTTTTTCATGTTTATTTGCTTAAGAAATATGTACATGATCCTAACCATGTGATTAATTAGGATGTGATCCAGGTGGAACCTGAGGGAGAGTTCCAAATTGAGCCATTGCGCATCCTAGAAAGGAAGGTAACATTGCTCCAGAATCGATTCATCGGACAGGTCAAGGTACAATGGAAGCACTACGGTCCCGATGAGGCTACATGGGAGTTGGAGGATGCCATGAGAGTGGCATATATATTTTTGTTCAATTTTGAAGAGCACTGAGGACAATGCTAATTTAATGGGGAGGGGAATGTAACACCCCAATTTTGATCCTGTTACATTAGACATGTAAATGATGTAATATCATTATAAAATTGTGGTGAGGAGCTCAAGGCCAAGTCCCCACCATCGATTTATAATTCTTGTATCGGAAATTAAAAATCGATGCATGTGGATCGCGTGCTAGCATGGCACAATGGAAATTAATATCATGTAAATATGTATTTTAATAGAATATCCACAACTAGCTATGCAATGCAACAAGAGTATGGGGGCATGATTTTTACAAGGAATAGGGAGGGAAATATTAAAACCCTTGAAGCCAATAGTGTCAATCCAAGTGTCAATGAGAGAACCCATGAACTATTAACTAGCCATGTTGACTTATGTACCCAATCATCTATTTCTTCCAAGAGTTGGTTGAGGTAGTTATTGTTTTGGGAAATGGAGAGTATGGTTGTCCCAAATTTCTCGTATGGGGAAGCCATCATTTTTGAAAAAAGTGTTTCTCTTCGTGGGTAAGAAAGGACCCACAAATTTTCTTCTAACCCATTATTCATGCATTGTTTTTTCTCTCTCGGGAGTTCTGGGATAGCTGGGCATTTTCCCTCACATTTTTCCTGAGTTTTCCTCCATTTTCTCTAGATGGGAGGTAGTTTTTGAGTTCCAGAATGACCGGGAGGAAGGGAATCTTGATTTGGGTGTGCATAGAGGTCTTTTTTTCCCTTTGAATGCCTATATACCTGTTGGAAACTCAATTTTGTTCCCTAGGGATCGATTTCCCCTCCCACAACTCGTTTTGGGGTGCCACGAATTGGGAAACCCATGGACATCTTGTTTTGTGCATCCCATAGTTAAAAACGTTTTGCCATGCCCAATATATGTGCTTGTTGTGTGTGGGGAGGTAATGTTGTGGTTTAAGTTATGTGTATCCCCTATTTTGGATTGAACTTGGGTGTAACCAACCAGGAGTAGAAGGGGATTCAGAATTGGCTTGATAAACCTAGTGAAGAGTGTAACCTCACTAGAGATGAAATGGATTTGACTACTTTTCTATGCACACCCTGATGAGAACTAGAAGGAAAGGTATGGCCCGAGGGACTGTGGAGCAGTGAAGTGACTACTTCCCTGTGTTGGGTGTGTAGCTATTGTGGGTGCCAAGCTAGACGAATCTTGTAGAGGTGCCAATAGCTCTGTGGATGAGCTCACTAGCTTAGCAATTCTTCCTTTCTACAACCTTAATATCCTAATAAACCCAGTTGTGGACTGGCTATGATGATATGTGGTGTATGCTTGGCTATATGTTAGTTGTTGTTCCCTTTTCCTTGTGTAAATGATGCCCATATTGGGGGTGGCAGCTGTGTTGAGAGATTAACAAGCACAACTGACCTATGGCTAGGTGAAACGTTGCAGTTTCCTAACCAGTTGCTCGGGACAATTTCATACTAAGATAAGTATTATATTGTATTAATTATGCAATGGATTTATTTAATGACTGTTATTAATATGATGAATGCATGTTAGATGTGTGTAGTATATTTTTATTTTTGTTGTGTATGTTTATTTATACATCTTCATGCATTTTAATTGTTATGAATTTTAAAGATGATGGTGGGGCTAGAAGAGTTTTGAAATCCCAGTGTTGGGACTGCTTGGGATGACCCAGCTTCAGCAAAGTTCTTGCAGCAACAACAAAACCCTTTTCACTGGCCCTTTCGGCATCAACCTGCGAATAGGATGAAGTCTCACCCGAAGTGAAGATGGGGGGTTACAGAATCAGGTTTTTGTAACCGTGGCGATGTGCAGATGTGGTAAATAACCTCGCAACATGTCTCTTACTTAACATCTATTACCGAGATAGAACAAATCGATGACTTCTCACTTCGCAGCTATCACAGTCTACAGAACTCCGCTGAATCTCTACTGCTTTCACTCTATAGCTACGCATTCATAATACTTAGTGTTACTTCGCAACATTCATACACTTGTATTTCATCTACTTAACATATGATTATTGTTCACATACATATGAAAGAAAATACGTAAACACATCATAAAATGTACACAAAGCGCATCACAAACTCATACACGTAACACGTGATTTACATGGTTCACCCCCAGGTGGGAGTTACATCCACAGGAGTTGTTCTTTCTATTATCTTGGAAGGGTAACAGTTCCAATCTGTGCACTCAGCTGCAGACTCTTCTCTACAATCATATATCTATGCACTCAGCTGTAGAGCCTGGTCTCTCTCAGATCTCTTCTCTTACAATCTAGAGCTAAACCCTTATATATATGTGTTCCCGAAGGTCACATATTACAATAACTATGGGCCAACCCCCATAGTACCCTTAAACCCAAAAGCCATGTGGTTTTCCTGTAGACCACGCTAAGCTTTAACTTTGCTGTCCCTTTGGCACTGCTTCTTCTAACTCTAATGCTTCCTCTGACAGCACAGTTCTGACTTCTGCAGTGGCATGTCCTTTACACTGTTCTGCTTCTTTACTTCCTGCTCCTATAGCAGTTAGGTTTCCGCTTGGCCTTTAATTGCTTCAACCACTTCTGGGTGTCCTTAGTACTTTGTATTTACTAAGGAAATAGGTCCTTTCTTCTTGATTGAACTTCGCTCCATACCCTCTACCTAGGATTTGCGGAGTCGCGTATCTCCCCAAAATTGGTCAATGTCAGGCTTCTCCTAACTGTACTTGCTTTCATAACTTCCGTTACTTTGGGCTGTGCCCAACACCCAAGTTTTTAGTCATGTTCCCTTCCTTGAGTGGGATTGATGGTAGGGGACATGACAACCACATGGCCTATATAGTTGGACTATACTGTTGACGTGGTAGCTCCAAGATCTTCCACATGGCAGATTGTAGGCGGACATGGCAGGTTGGTTGGCAGGTGAGTTGGCATTGCAGGATGGCGTTGACCTATTGTATTATGACACTTAGCAGGATTATTGTATACTTGGTAATGATGTGGACCAATCGGAGGCTTCCACGTGGTAGTATAGTTGGCTACTTCATGATTCTGTTTACCAAAAGTATAGCAGTTAGGGCAGATCAAACCCCTGACCTCCCGCTAGCTCTAACGCCTCACCACTATGTGCCCTACCGTCATACCCGCCGACGATTCTTAATCATATAGATCACATCTTCTATTTAAAGTTAAACATTTGTATGGTTAGAAAAAGAGCGTTATGAGGGATAAGATATCGACCCCATGTCATATGTTATCAACCAATGGCTATATCCAAAGGCAAACCTATGGTGGATCACATATATAATATATACCATATCCCAAACTCCGAGCGCACCATATATTAAACATGCCACCACATATTTTGTACAACAAAAACTGTATCCCACGGGTTTGACCCCGGGACCTCCGTTCTGCTAATATACAATGTTACCACTACGCCAATGCCTCTGCCCTTGGATTCAATCCTGAAAGTTAACTTTTAAGTTTATTCCGATATTTAGAACCCCAAAAGGGCGCGCTCCATGGGTGCCAAAAAAACATGTTCGTGCTATTTAAACGTGATTTTGGAGCACGGTCCAAGTACACGATGGACATGAAAACCAATGCAGTAAAGTACATGCATAGATCCTGAGGTGGGATTCCGTACAAGTCCATACAACGCAGGAGACAAAGTTTCTCGAACTGCGTTCCAGGGGAGGTCTCTGGCAAAGTATAGAGTGTTTATACTCAAATTTATCGATTTTTTGAGACAGTCGCATTAGTGCAGTCTGTTTTTTCCGTTGACAGACATAACTCAGAAGTGTTCCCAAAATTGATGTATTTGTAGCATTTGAAGAATTAATAAAAACAGTCTCACTGGAGGTGGACCCGGAGACGTAGTTCTTCACAGACGAACTCTGTGAACAACTATTGTCATTCAGAATTGTGGTTTGCATATTGTTTATTTTGCATTCTTTTTATTTATATTCTCTTTAAAGTTGAAAATTAAAATCCTTTTAAAAGTTAACAGTTGAATAATTTTCACATACAATTCATGGTTAAAAATCACATCCGTCATTTTTATATCACCAATGTGCAGATTCACATTATTGTCATAAACTACAACCCAAGACCCGAAACTAGCTTTGAGTTGCACAATGATGAGTGCTAGCTTCCTATATTTGACTATTTTTTGACCGCTTCATTAAGGCTAAAACTCCATCTTGATTGTTTATATGTTGGCCTATTCCCCAACATAAATTGTAACTTAATGTCCTCTAGGATCAAGAATTATCCCACCCACAACTACTGCTCCTAACTCATAACATTGATATTTTACCAAATACTTTGAATTAAAGTGTTTTCAGACATAAAAAAAATACGCGTAGTCTAAAATTTCGAGGATTTCGAACAATTTTTATTTTTATTTTTCCGGCATGATTTTGAAAAAATCCGGCATAAAATTTTAAAAATCCTGGTTACAACTGTCAAACTCTGAAATTTTGGGTGCCTCGGGAGTTTTTGATGGTGTTGAATCTATTTCTACCATCAAAATTGCCCTTAAAAAATATTTAAATTCAGAGTTTGTAAAATAAAAAATGCCATATTTGGGTGTCCGGGCCAAATCGTCGAATATTTAGATGACTCCAAAAAGATATATGTTTTTAAAATTTTAATCCTTTCACTTTTTGCATTTCACATTGGTTTGAAAGTAAAAGTTTTGTCCTGTAAATATTCTTAGATTTCATGAGTTTTTCACATTGATTTGAAGGAAAGAGGTTATAAGATGTGTATGCCTTTTATTTTTTATTTTTCTTTTTATGGGATTTTTTTATGTGTATATATTGATTTTAAAATTATAATTTTTTTAAATGTATTTTATTTTATATTATTAATTCTAAATATTGTCCCTCGAACCTCATATGAGATGAGTGCTGGACTCAAATATCTGGGTAATTTTCTAAAACCGGTTGGTTATCTTATTAAGGATTGGTTATGGTTAGTGAAGAGATTTGAAAAAAGAATAAACAATTGGACCTTTAGACTTCTGTCAATTGGAGGAAGACTTACCTTATTAAAATTTGTTCTAATGGGTCTTCATGTATATTGGCTATCTCTTGCATGTGTTCCAAAGACAATCTTGAATTAGATAAAAAGTCTCATGTTTCGTTTCCTCTGGTCAGGATCTTCTTGATCCGGATTTATGTGGGAACAAAACAAAAGATAGCATATACAGAATCATATACAGAGATATATTGCAGATAACACAATGATACAGTAAACACATATTCTATTAAATAGTGGAAATAGAACAGACTGTAAAATACAATAGCTAGAATGGTGGTAGCCATCTCTGAGAAGAGATGTGGCCGCTATGCTCATTCGTGCCAAGATGAATACAAAGAGAGACCGAAAGGGCCTATTTATCATAAGCATGAGGGAAAGAATCCCAAACATCCAAAAACCTAACCCTAGAAGATGAACCATCATAAAGTTTGCGGCCCTAAGGTGGTTAGTTGAATAGTCAACTTCCCGGGGTCATAACTTTTGCATACGATCTCCGTTTGGGGCGCTCGGTAGCCCGTTGGAAAGGTCTATCCGAGATTTACAACTTTCGACTGGGCCCAAATGTATGTCATTGGAAACCATTTGGTCCCCCAAATTGCCAAAAAATGTCGTTTAGGGCCTCAAAATGGCTCTGGAAGTTCAGGACCCGAAAAACTGCTAAACATAGTAATTTACCAAAATTGTCAGAAGACTATTTTGAGCCAGTTGGAAGAGGTGGGCCGCCACCGATATCCACCTGGATCACTTCTACAACTAAAAAAATTCAGATGGTAAGTTGGGAAAAGTTGTCCAGACTAAAGATATGGAGCGGATGGGATATTAACAATATCTTTTGGTTTAGTTCTGCTTTATGTTTGAAAATCTTATGGAGAGGACTATTTGGAAAAGGTATGTGGTTTGATGTGTTGAAAGTAAAATATATTAAAAGGAATTTGCTTACATGGTTAAGGAACCTAGTGAAGTCTTATAGGAATTCATCAAATTTTTCGTTAGGTTTTATGAAGATTTATCCTTGTCTTGGGAGGAGCTTACCTTGTAAAGTTGGGTCTGGTTCAAATGTGTTGGTTGGTATTGATCCTATCACATGGTTGGAAGAAAATTATAAGTTATCCAACTATTTAATTGAGTATTTAGCAAAACTTGGCTTTATCACTCTTGCACATATTAAAATACCAAAATTGGATTCGCTCTATGAATTCTTATTAGCTAACTACAGCCGATCTTGGTCTGGGAAATAGGTGGGTTGAAGAATGGAACTCATATATTTCAAAATTAAATGCTACTGGTCTTAGACTTTAGGATGAAGAGGACCGTCTTATTTGGTATCCAAATGCAACATCTGGTACAATCATGGCTATGATTGCATATCATACTATTGCACATGATCATATTGTCACTATTCCTAGATGGTGGTATCAAAATTTATGGCGATGGAAAATACCTCTGAAAGTTAAGTGTTTTTATGGTTCACTTTTGAAAATTGCTTGAAAACTTGGGACAACCTGGTCCACAGGGGTTGGATTGGTCCTAGTTGGTGTATTCTCTGTAAGTCTCAGATGGAAATTGTTGAACACCTTTTTGTTTCATGTCATATAACAATCCAGGTATGGAAGTATGTTTGCAATGCTCTGAATATTCTGTAGTCTTGGGGCACACTGTTATTTGAACAAAACTTTTTACATTGGTACAAATCTGTCTCAGTACATAAGACATTACCTGGATACATATCTCGGTTTATGTGGAAGGAAAGAAATGCAATCACCTTAGAAGACAAAAACCTGGATGCGGATGAGCTGTGTAGAAGTGTTATATGTTTCTATAATGATTATCATAATATGGATGTCATTCATACAAAGAATAAACATCCCAATCACATATCAATGGATGGTGAAGCTACAGTCTTGTTTGATGGTGCTGCTTAGGGTGGTATCTATGCGGATGGGGCTATCATTTTTCTAAATTTTGCACATTATTATAAACTCAAAATGCATTGTGGTTCAGGTACTAACACCAAAGAAGAGCTGCTCTCACTTTGGTGCATCTGCAAAATTGCCTCAATCTTTGGAGTTGATTCTCTAAATATTTATGGTGACTCAATGGTGGAGGTAAATTGGGAAAAGGGAATTTTTGATATCAAAGTGATGGCTCTCACAAATTTGTGTGCACATGCAAGGGTCCTTCTTTCTTCCTTTAGCTCAGTTGCTATTTCACATGTCTATAGACATCAGAAATTGGAGGAAGATATGTTATCCAAGTAGGCACTTACAGGTGAAGAAGGTATTCTGGAATGGATGGAATATGAAGATTCCATACTGATATACAAGGGAACTTTAATTTTTTTTCTCATTATAAGTGTCTTTATTAATTGGTATGCTTGGTGGTTGGATGTTATTCCAACATAGGATCTATGAGGCATTAAGTTTTGTTTTCAGCTTTATATTTTGACAAGGTGGTATAACTGAATCTGTATAGGAAGTAAGTTATTTGGATTTATTTTTTGATATATTTCTCTTGTTTAACTGAACTACATGTGAGAGGATATTGATTCCATAGTTCACAGGGCATCTTTTGTTGGATATTGTACTTTTTGATTCAATATTGAATACCAAGAGTACAGTTTTGTTCTTGTTGAAAAAAAGGTCAATAATCGTGATGGATTTTTAGTTGGAGGATGTATACCCCTTATGCTAGACCTCCTTTCCTATGTCGGTGGGTTGTTTGATGTGTGTAAGTGTAGTGGTTAAAATTATTTTTATTCAGGGTGGAATATGTTTGTTAAGTTTTATCTCGCTCATCCTTAGTATTTCACATTGGCTCAAGGGTAGACATTTTGTCGTGTAAAATTCATTACATTTCGTTAAGCTTATGGGAATGGATATTCTTTCATAATGGTTGTGGCCTCTTCAATTAACTTATTGTTATATTGGTTGTAAGATGTGGATGCCTTCTACTCAAATTCTTTCCCTTTTATGTGGATTGTGTGATACATGTATATTCTTTTTAAGGCTGCAAATATCCTTTCCTCCTTTTGTTTCTCCTTCTGTATCTTGGATTACTTCATGGAAGGTTTACACAATTTTAAAAGTCCTTATTTACATGCCAGAAGCGAAAGGTCCATAGGAATATTGCTAGATTAGCTTCTGATGCATATGGCACCTTCTACTGGACCTCCTCCCCTTATTTGGGGTGTGTGATGGTGTGTTTGTGTGTGGTTAAAATGCTTTTTACTCAACTTTTTTTTTCATATGTGGGTTATATGATGTGTATGGTTAAAATGCTTTCTATTTAGTGCTCATATTTGTGTGTTTATATAATTAAAAGTTAGATCTGCCCATTATGTATGTACTAAAATTATTTTTACAACTATAAAAATTCATTAGCAGTTTCAATATCCCACATTAGCCGTAGAATAAATCTAAAAATAAAAATACAAATATTACTTGTAAAATAAGTTTCTATGGACTTTACATTCATATTTATTTCATTTGAATAATATTTATAAATTAAAATTAATTTCATTTAAATACTCTACTTATAAAAAATATAACTTAATTTAATAAAAAACATAAACTTAAAATTGTACAAAGTTTCTTGACATTGAATTCAAATATTTGAATTTTCAACTTCTCTTTCTCTACACCAAAAAATTTATATATATATATATATATATATATATATATATATAAAATAAGAATTAGCTTATGGTAGAGAATGTCATAAATTAAGGCGAAAGGATTCTCTCTCACATATATGAGTTGTTCATACTGATACTGTACTTCAATGTTGAAGTTTTTCTCTCCATAACTATATGTAAAAAATTCATTCAAAATAAATAAAAAACATTAAAATCAAAAGTAAACTTTAAGAGTTGGCTTATGATAGAGAATGTCATAAATTAAGACGAAAAGATTCTCTCACACATATATGAGTTGGTTTATACTGATACTCTACATATATGAGTTGGTTCATACTGATACTCTACTTCAATGTTGAAGTTTTTCTCTCCATAACTATATGTAAAAAATTCATTCAAAATAAATAAAAAACATTAAAATTGGAAGTAAACTTTTAACGTTACAATTCAACATATTGAAAAATGATATGAATCCAACATATTATATATATATATATATATAAAAGTTTTATGTTATTGATCCATAGATTCGCCTTTCTTTGAGGTGGATATGTGTTAAGCATTGTGTTTTATAGTATTTCTAAAGCGGATCCACATTAAGCATTTAAATATGAAGATACATAGAGATTATCAACAGGTGCACTGATCCACAAATTTCCCTCAAGCATATTCATTTGGACATTATATCTACAATACTACCACAAAGAAGAGCTAAAAGTTTGCAAGTTTGAAGCTAAATTAGGTGCACAAGTTCCTTCTCTTTCTCCTAGTTCATATTTATTTCTCATATATATATATTTATTTACCTTTTACCAGTATGCACAATCCACCGCATTTACAAAAGGCTTTCAAAGGGAGACCTAGCACATTTACCCTACAAGATCTTTATGATCATATAGAGTCATTTGAGAAACGTAGAGAAGAAAGAGATTTTAAACTTCAAATAGATTTAGTGGTCATGTTTGATAATAAATTTGCATCATTTGAACACAAGATTTAGAAACAAATAGACAATAAGATATCAATGTTAGAGAATATGTTGCTGAAAATTAAGATTAGATTACAAGAAATGAAAAAAAAAGCAACCAACCCAACATGGAGATGTTGATAATTTAGAAAATCATAAGATAATAAACAAGATTAAAGAGATAGAAGAAAAGATAAATAACAATATGATGATAAATAGATTGGAAGGTAAATTAGATATCAAACCCATTAAAGAGGAAATGAATAAGATGATAGAATTAGACCATGAACGTAACCAAAGATCCTTGAACCTCGTAATTTTTTGTTTGAAGGAAGAGGCATAAGAGGATACACTAGTTGTAGTCAAGACAAAACTATATAATAAGTTACAAATTGAAACTACTTGTCTCACAGAAGCAAAGAGGTTAGGAAAACTAATTGGGGAAAAAGTTAGGCTAATCCGAGTTAAGGTTATCTCTATTGACCATAAATATGGCATACTCAGTAAAATATCGGGTATAAAAGGATCAAGAATATTTATAAATGAAGATTTCAGTCTAGAAGATCAAGTTGAATTAAGAAAGTAGGTCCAAAAGGTAAAAGAAGCTAGGAAGGAAGGAAAATGGGCATTATTTAGAAATATAAAAGCTGTTATTCGGGATAGAGGCCAAAAAGATAATAATAAATAGGAATTTGACACGCTCTGGATCCTCTCTTGGAACCATTGGGACTTTCCATGGAACAAAGGTCTTGAGTTAAGTTGGATCCCGAGTGAAATTGATATTATATTGCTTGTTGAAACTTGGGAGCACGAAGAATCTAAGGTCCCTAACATAGAAGGATTTGTCCCATGGTTGATATGGAACAAGAGATCCTATCGTAGGGGCATTGGAGGTATAACTTGTTACATTAAGAAGAACATTTTCCCCAATGTTAGGTTTTACAAGAAAGACCCTTTCAACTAGTACATTTGGATGGATATTATAGACATTAATGCTAAAAAAAACATACATTGCAATTTGTCATTTTTCCCATATTAATTCTAACTTTTATAAGAAAAAAAAATTAGATAAAAATTGTCCTTACAATAGCTTAGAGCGTGATATTTCTAGCCTAAGAAATGAAGGTAACATCCTCTTAATGGGTGACTTTAATGCTCAAACTACAAGTAATCAGGCTATTCTCATAAGCAATTACTCCAACTCTAATCCTCTTTGTTTAGATGAAGACCTTACTCTAGCTAGTAGGTACAAAAGAAGTTCTAGAGATCTAGGTGAAAATTTGTTCGGTTCCGAGTTAGTCAAGCTTTGTAGTGCTCAAGATCTAATAATTTGTAATGGTCTAACGCAGTGGCCAAATTCTATCCAGATGACTTGTATTCATGGGCTTGGCAATAGTGTGGTAGATTATGTAATTTCTTATATCCCTTTACATAATGAAATAATAAATTTTGACATCTTAAACAACCATGAGCCTGACTCAAATCATATACCTTTAATTGTAACTCATTATATGTCCATTCATAACGATTCCATGGAAGAAAATTCTCAAAGCTAAAAGCACTTGATATTCTATAGAAATAGAGATTATAGTTTTCTAAATGATTTAAAAAAAGAATTATTTCTTTTATCAAGTAAGGACAATATAGAAGACCTCTACCATAATTTTAATATATCCCTCTCATCTTCTATAAGCAAGTTCTCTATTGAGGTATTGGGTAAAAAGGGAAATTGTAACGTCCCCATCTTGACCCTATTGCATTAAAATGTAAATGATGTAATATTGTTATAAAATCATGGTGAGGAGCTCAAGGCCAAGGCCCCGCCATCGATTTATTGATGCATATGGTTTGCGTGCTAGCAAGGCACATTGAAAATTCAAACATCATGTAAATATGCATTTTAATAAAATTCCCACAACTAGCTATGCAATGAAACAAGAAATGGGGGTATGATTTTACAAGGAATTGGGAGGGAAATATTCAAACCCTTGGAGCCAATCAGGTCAAGCCAAATGTCAATGAGGTAACCCATCAAACCCTCAACTACCCATGTTGACTTTTGTACCCAATCATTGATTTCTCCCAAGAGTTGGCTGAGGTAGTTAATGCCTTGGGGAATGGAAGGTATGGTTGTCTAAATTCAAGTATGGGCAAGCCACCCTGCATGGGAAATCGCATTTTGCTTCTTGGGCAAGAAAAGAGCCATGAATTTCTCCCCCAAGCCATTATCCATCACCAGTCTTCTCTCCCTCATGAATTGGGAGCTACCTGGGCATTTTCCAACCATGCTTTTATGGTTTTTCTTTGTTCTCTAGCTGGAAAGAGGGCGTTGGTGTGTTGCAGAGTGGTTGGGAGTATGGTAGCTTGATTTGGGGTTTCATTAGGGCCGTTTTGGCCATTTAGATGCCCAAAAATACCCATGGAAAATCGGGTTGGTTCCCTGTGGACGATTTCCCCATCCATAATCCGTTTTTGGTGTGCCCACGTTTTGGGGAAAATCTATGGCCATCTTGTTGTGAATTCCATTGCTGGAAATGTGTATCCATGCCCAATGGTTGTGCTTGCTGTGTGAGAAACGAATATGTTGGGGTATGGGTTATGGGTATCCATTGCTTTGGCTTGAGCTTGAGAGTAAGCATCCAGAGTTCAAATGTAGCCCGATAAACCCAGTTGTGGACTGGCTTGGCTGAGATGAAATGAGTAATTGGCTGTGAATGAGCTGGAATGTCCCCTTTTCCTTGTAGAAATCATGCCCAGCTCGGGGGTGGTCTCTGAGTGCTGAAAGAATACAGGCTGGGCAGAGACCTATGGTTGGGTGGAACGTTGCAGCGACATAGCTAGTTGTTTGGGACAATTTCACAACGAAGATAAGTGTTCTCTGTCTATGTATTTTACTTCTACAATGTTTAATTGATGATTATATTGTTATGCTGTATGCATATAAAATGTGTGTGGATGATTTGTTTATTTCCGCTGTGCATATTCAATTGAGTTGCATCTGCACACAATGGTTTTTTAATTGTATGAATCTAATAAGTTGGCTGAGTTTTTATGAAAATCCCCATAGATTGGCATCCTGTTCCCTTCCTTGCATTGGGACCATGGTGGGTACGTTACAGAAATAGAAGAATCAACCCTTGGCATGATAAAGATTGTAAAAATGTGAGAAGATAAATTAAGGAAGCTATTGATGATTCCCTAAAAGCTAACAAGATAAAGAGGTACAAATCCCTAATTAAAAAGAAAAGAATACTATATAAATAAAAATTAGGAGAAGCGTATACACTTCTCTAAGATGGCTCTTAAAAAATTCTAGATGCAAATTCTAACTCACAAAACTAAAGACAATAATAATTTTGTTTTGAAAGAATGGAATTCCTATCTTAGGAATTTTTATGAGTCCCCTGATGTCATGGATAAAATACAAACCCTCCTTACATTGGAAGAAGTTTTTTTCTTTAGAAGACATGGATTTTGGGGCTAAGCATCTTGCAAATGGAAAAGCTAAGGACATTCAAGACTACCATGAATAAATCCTAAAAATTGGAGGGCATATCCTCATCCCTCACATCCACAAGCTCTTCAATCTAGTGGTCAAGCAAGGTTTCCCTAAACTGTGGAGTTGAACCTCATTGTTCCTATTTTTAAAAGTGATGATAAAAATAACCCCTTTAATTACTATACCATTATGATTATCCCTCTCTTAGCCAAGTTATACGATATTATTTTGGAAAAGAAGATCAACACATGGATAGAAAGTGAAGGCAAATGATCTAAAGGCCACACATGTATCAGAAGGCATCATACAACCATGAACCACCTCATTATGCTCAAGATCATTGTGAAAAATGTCATAATAATAAATCTAATCTCTTTTGTTTCTTTGTAGACTTTAGAAAATATTTTGATGCAATGCCTAGAAATAATCCATGGAATAGATTATAAGATCTAAAGGTTCCATTCGATTTGAGAGTTGCTACGATAAGGTTATATGATAGTGTCATTTCCAATTTTAAGAACACTAAGGGTTGGTCGAAAGATAATAATTGTAATATTGGATAAGCAAGGTTTCCCCCTTTCCCCTACCCTTTTTGGCATATACATCGATAAGCTATAAGTTTGTTTAGAATAAGTAGGTTGCACTGGCACACCATTAGAAAGAATAGTCATCATCCTTCTTCTCTATGCTTGTGATATCATTATTATGGAAAGGTATCCCTTCGATATTGATAGTAAATTAAGAATTCTGAAGAACTTCTACTCTAATATGGGTATTCTTATTAACATCGACAACAAAAAAAGTTATGATTATCAAATCCAAGAAGGCCACTTACACTAATTTCATATGACAATAGCAACTTGGAGGAAGTGACTTAATACAAATATTTGGAAATTGATATCCATCACTAACTCAACTTGAACTATAGAATTGAGAAAAGAATTAATGGAGGGTGGAAAGCTTATTTTGGTCTTGAAAACACTTGTAAATAAAAAAACCTTATGATATGGAATAAAAGGAAGCTCCTCTTTGAAACTCTCATTACCCCCATTATCATGTATGAGTCTAAAGTTCTGGGTTGCATCATCTATAGATAATCTTGGAGAAAATTTGATCAAATCCAAAAGTGTTTTATAAATTATAACCTCAAAATTAAAAGCAATACACCTGATCTTATTATCCTCATCAACGTGCGGCTTCCCCCCATCAATATCATGGCTATGACTAGGTACTTGATGTACAAGAACAAGATAAATAACATGGGAGACCAAAGGCTTCCTAAAATTGCTTTAAAATCCTATCAAAACCACCTATGGCTCAAGAAAGTTTGGAATAAATATGACCTCACTTGGCTAACCCATTGGGAAATTGATGAAAATGTCACTTTGCAAAATATCACTAATATTGCACACTATTAGGAATATGCTCTGAATGACTAGCTATTGTTTGTCTTTTCTTATCGTAAACCCTTCTTGGTTTTGATGGCCCTCTCGAATGAAAATCTGGTAGGGAACACCATAATGTTGAGGTGACATTCCACTCTCTTGTATGTTCCCTCAAAAATATCCCCGAAAACCCTCCCTCTTGAAATTCTTCAAGCAACTCACTTCTATTCAAGAGATTTCACTCCCTCAATTTGCATCCTATATGAAATATTTACCTTTATCAAAAGCGTGGATTAATCAGATAATTCATGAGGCTCTGTCCCTTGCTCCACTCCATGGAAAAATGACCCAACAAAAACTCGGTAGTCCTTGGACTTATTCTTTTGTGACAGAAGATATTAAACCTTTCTCTTGGACTAAAAGAGGATAGGGATACGATATTTCAAAATGGAACTTATTTCAAGGATACCAGAAGCATGTACCTAAACAAGTGGACTCTTGATTTTGACCCAAAAATTAGCATCACTTCGTTTTTTCCTATGTGGGCGTTCCTTCCACATCCTCCTCTGCACTTTTGGGATGACGCATTGCCAAAGACTATTGGAAAATCAATAGGAAAGCATATTGACTAATCTGAACCAAAGGGAGGTATGTTTTCTTGTGCTAGAATCTGTGTCAAAGTATATTTAGAAAATGTATTTCCTGGAGTCATTAAGATCTCATTGGACAACTGGAGTCATCTGCAAAAATTAGACTATGAGCAACTTCCCTTCAAGTGAAAAATATGCCATGAATATGGGAATTTTGCTAGATATTGCCACAATCCCCCTAGGAGCAACAATTTGAGAGATAATAAAAATGGCAGACTGTTAAGAAAAAAATTGGATCTCCTACCCAAGCAACCATTTCTTCCCCTCCTTTAAGATCAACTTCATCCTCATCCAAACCTTCAAACTATGCAACTCAAAACAAGTATGAAGCCCTCTCCCACTTAATCTAAGAATCCCACCTTCACCCCCCTCTTTCCTAGAACCCCAAGTATCCCCCTAGCCAATCCCAAAACCCCCTGAAAATATCCCTCAATCTAGGGTGGTCACCCATCATAAATCCCTTGTCCTAAATGAGGAAGAATATGAAGAAGAAAAATTGCCAAAAAATCCAGTAAGGCTTTCTCATTAGAAAAAATGGGAAGAAGTGGCTAACAAAGAGAAAAATATATGGATGCAATCTACGATAGAAACATCCATATCAAGAACCCATAAGCATATATTCCTAATAGGTACTACAATTCAAAGGAATATAGAGCAATGAGGATCCACCAAGCATACAATTAAATAATGAAGATGGTGTCCTAGAACTATAGGAAACTTGGAGATGCTAGTAAATAAGTAGCCATCATATATCTAATTAAAATGGAACAATTCCAATCTTTACTTATCCAGGATACAAAGATTCAAGAGAAATATCTACTTTAAGCTAGCAAGAAATTCTAGTCATTTAGTAAAGCCATGATAGTTTAATCAATAGGTGCATCGGGATAACTATGCAATCTATGGAGCAATAAGGCTTACAAGTTACAACAAAACCTCCAAAAAATGAACTGGTTGTTTGAATATCTCGAGTGCATCTTCACAGGAATGCACTTTAGAATAACAAACATCTATGCTCCAATGATGCACAGAGAGAAAAAAGAATGTTGGGACTCGATCTTAGATCTAAAAGAATGTATGGAAATAGATCATTGTAGTCTAGCAATGGATTTCATCACAATCCTCTCACAAGAAGATAAGAGAAGAGGAAACCTCGTTCAAGATGCTTCCTGGGAGGAAGGAGAGGATATGATAGTGAATTGGGCCCTTTTGGACATAAAACCCAAGAAAGGAAAGTATAAATGGTCAAATAAATGGAAAATAAATAGTCACATTGAAGCCATATTAGATATATTATTAGTTCACAACAATTATCTTGAAGAATAAATAGACATTATTTCACAAATTATACCTTCATACTCCTCCGACTATTGACCTATCTCTCTTACTATGAACAATAATGAAAACTATGGTATGCTTCCTTTTCAATTCAACCCCCTTTGGACGCAAAGAGAAGAAGTTAGGGAGATTATAAAAAGCATCCGAAAACAAAGAATTGAAAGATCACCTAGATTCATCTGGGATACCAAGTTACGGAAAACCAAGTCTGACCTCAAACTTTGGGCCAAGAACCCCAAGGAGCCATCTATAGAAATAAAAGGATTGCAAATGCATTTGGATCGTATTCAGATAAGTATGGAAATAAAGGAAATCACCCAGCAACTACTTGACGAGGAAAAAGAAACTTACAAAAATCTATACTCAGTTTTCTAAAAGGAGGAGTTGTTTTGCAGCCAGTAGCTCAAGGAAGGAGATAAAAAAACCTATTTCTTCGTAAGCAGGGAAAGGATAGAATTATTCACAATAATTTAAACGAAATAAAGATGGAGACATGTGCTATAATCACAGAGTATTAAGACATCAAAAAGGAGGCATACAGACACTACAAAAGTCTTATAAATGAAGAAGAAGAAGCTCAACCTAAGAATGTTGAGACCTTGATCCAAATGATACCTACTCTTTTTAGCAAATAATACAATGATGAGTTAGATAGAGAAATCATGGCTGTAATCTAGGGATTGGAACTAGACAAAGTGTTGGGTTCAGACGATTTCTCTATCTCTTTACACAAAGCATGTTGGGATGTTATTACAAAATACTTTTGTCAGATTCTACAGGGGAAAAAACCAAGAAGAAGATGGGGTGCAAAACCAGTTCAACTTTCATGGCATTGATTCCAAAAGAAAAAAAATCTAGTCAATTTTTCAAGATTCTGACTGATATCTCTATGCGATGCCTCATACAAAAAATTTCCCAAGATTCTCGCCAATCATATGAAAAAGGTTATTCCGATTATTATTTTGGAATTCCAGGGAGGATTCATCCAAGGTAGGTAGATAGTTGTCCCTATCATTCTTTTCCAGGAGGCTATCCACTCTAGCAAACTCAGAAAAGAAAAAAGATTCATCACTAAAATGGACATGTCAAATGCCTTTAATCGGGTAAGGCATTCATTGCTTTATGATTTTATTTTTTAAATTTGGCTTCTCCAATAAATTTGTTGGTTTAATCAAGGATTATATAGGAAGACCTTGGATATACCCTCTTGTAAATGGAAGATCAACAATATTTTTTCAAGAAAGTAGAGGAATCAGGCAAGGTTTCCCCCTCTCCCTTTTCCTTTATATTATGATGGTTGACACTTTGAGCAGATTGTTGGAGCATGAAAGGAAAATTGGCAATTTGTATGGTATCTCTATTTCAAGAGGTGTTAAGGAAATAAACCATTCTCTATTTGTGAATGGCACTTGTAACATCCCCCTCACCCAATTCGACCATCGGAAGGGGACGCTAGCTAAATCTGAGCTCTCAAATTTCTCCCCAAAACCATAATACGATTTTCAACAAATAAAATGTGTGCAGAACTTAAATAAACATGCAGAGCTGAATTAAAATCTATCCACACACATCTCGCATGAAAATACACAAGCATAAACATTACAGGCATGGAATAAAAACATTTTAGACTCAAATGTATGAGAATACTTATCTTTATCCAATGCAAATCCAAGCAATTGGTTGTGTAAGAGCGATTTTCCACCCAACCTTAGGCACTCCTTCCAGCATATACTCTTTCTGTTGGGAGGCCACCCCCAAGATGGGCTATGAGGCCACCCGAGCGAAGGAAACACCTGCAGGATTCTCTCTCTAATCCCACACCCCATTCTGCTCTCTATGTTTATCCAAATGCTCATACAGAGCTCTACAGGGGTCTCACTCAGCCCTCACAGCTCTGGCTTCCACAATACCTGCCCCACACAACACCCTCCTATCTCAGGAATCCCCTTCACCTATCCAAGGTTCTCTTAGGCGATCCATCTTGTTGGGTGATTCTAGTGTGTGCATAGAAGAAGTCCAACCTAATATTGGCTACTATAGAACCACCTGCAGCCTCAATTTGTGGCTTCTCAAGCACCTATGAGCAACATAAATCAAGGGTAAGGGTTCCTAGCTTTCCCAACCTCTCTGTTCACTTACATCCAACAATATTCACTTCCAAATCTGCAGCATGGTCTCCAAATTCGAATTTCTGGGTTCAAAACAACATGGTAAGTTCTTGGACAGCAAGGGAGAGATCTGCATCTCCTAAATCTGCATGAAAGAATGAGAGAAATGAGGGTTGACTCCAAAGGATATGGGAAAATGGTGAAAAGACGAATGACATAACTTCTGACAGTAGAATAAAGGACTCTTGGCAGCTGCATACTGACTTTTGTCATGACAGATATGTCACAAAAGTGTAGTCAGCCCCATGCTTCAATAACTACATCAGGTGACTTTTCCCACCAACCACACACATGCATTAATGATTGAAAAATGGTCAAAAAAGGAGATAATTGGCTTATTCAAGGCACACGAAAGAATTTAGGTGTGATTTCTAAGGTTGACACTTGGAAGCAAGGATTTAGTCACCCATGGACCCCCTTTCCTCTTCCCCTCTGGTGGAATCATAACTCCTTTTGGTGCTCTTTACACAACCATTGTTGGACCATTTTATTATTTATGCACATAATATTTGCATAATATTCTAAATCAAAATAAAATCCAACCAAATATTCCAAATAAAATATAAACATCATACATGCCTAGACATTCACTAGTCGGGCCTTGGACTTGAGCTCCGCACTAGGAATTCACACTAGCATATTTACATCATTTACATAATTTTGGATAAATTCATTCCAAGTCAAAACTAGTGGTATTACAACACTCTGCTGATAGGGGGAGATTCATCAATCATAGTCTCTCGATTCAAGAAAGCATGGATATCTTTACCTCAACCTCGGGAGGGTGTATAAATAAACAAAATACTTGATTATATGGATGGAACAACTCATATTCCACCATACTCTCCATTGCTACCATTCTTGATTTCTCTTATGAGTTGAATTGGCACTCCTTTAAATACCTTGGGATACCCATCCTCTCTAGAAAGGTAAAATTTCTAGACTGGAATGAGGTTCAAGACAAATTCAAGAAAAAACAAAATCAGTGGGGAGAGATATGGTTGAATTTAGTTGGAAGGATTGTTCTAATAAAATTTGCTCTATCATCCCTACTTTTGTATCAATGCTCAACCATGTTAGATACAACATAAACCATCAATCAAATAAGTTCAATGATAAGGAAATTTCTTTGGCAAGGAGGTAAGACCATTGGTAATAAATTTCACTTGGTCAATTGGAACATTGTCATTGCTCCTCTAGAAAGGAGGGGTCTTGAATTAAAGGATCCTACCCTATTGAAAAAATACATTGGAGCTAAAATTATTTGGATATTTATCTCTGGCATAAATGAATGGTGTAAATATGCTCTCAGAAAAAAATACCTACACAAGTCAAGGTTAAGATGTCTTGACCAACACAGTGAGGATAAGTAAATCTCCCCATTCTAGAAAGTATGTATATATGCTCTCCCCTTAATTTAAGCCCATTTAAGTTAGATCATTGGAAGTGTTGAAAATATAATATTATAGGAAGATATCATAATAGCATACCCCCCCCGTTTACCAATATTCCAAACATAAAATCTCTCAAATATTAGGATGAGGAAAATGGATACATTCACTTAGTTGATATATCTGATTGGGATTTTGACAAAGCAACATGGAGATACCAAGTTCGAGTACTACTCACCTTAGTTATCTTAGTCACATCTTATTTATGATATGGCTTCATCTCCATGATTTTGGGTTCTTAGTTCAATTAGGTATCCTTTTTTTGGAAGGACATTCTTGCATCTAGGTTTCCTCTGACCTCAACCCTCTATTTGTCTAATTCATGGTCATTTTTTTTGCTATCACATCCCCATAAATTATTGGCTTTCTTATCTACGTTGCTCTTGGAATTATTCATCATGGGAATGGTTGTTAAATTTTCAGAATTTACTTCAATCTGATCTAGGATCTTAACTGAGAGAAAAACATGTACAACATATCTATAGCATATCAATCATGGAGACAATAACGCAAGCACACAAGAGACACAAAGATTTACTTGGGGAAAACCATAAAGGTGAAAAATCCCAACAACTTCCTCAGAGATAGATAGAGCAATGATACAACCCAACCATAAGAGATAGACATATCCTAGCAGCAGATCCTCCTCCTCCATAAGTGCGCCACTCCTCCTTGAGTGCATGAGTGAGAAGTGAGTGATCAAATAGAGTGCCTCCCGCACTCTATTTATACTTGACTTGACTTTCCTTTTACATAAATCATGTAGGCTCGAACTTAACCACATAATATAATGCTGACTGGGCCGACCCCCAATAGGGTGGTCTAATAATCCTTCGACCCACATGGCCAACCCCAAATAGGGTGGTCTAATAACCCTTTGACCCACATGACTTATACAGGGCCGACCCCAACAAGGTGGTCTAATAACCTATCATGTATAAGTTACAACATTTACAATATAAATGACGACACTTCTGTATAGAGGAATAATACCATCTCTATAGGAATACAATATACATATATGTGAAATACATTCCGAAGTTACATATACATCAACAATGGTTTGTGCTCTGAGAATGGTGTATGTCTTGTGAATGGTATTTGCACTCAAGTTCTATATGGTTTTTCTCTCTACAGCAGGTTTCATCCTTCCATATCTTACAATTCTCCTAACCGGTGTTTTGTCCAAGTCTGCTCGACCTCTAGGAAATCCATCTTTCCTAACTCTAGCAATGTCTAAGTTTTCACCATTGTCACCAACTGAGTTGCTCCTCCCTCTTTAGACCTCTTTCACGATCCTCTATTCTCAAGCGGTTTATGCTCCTTCTCGACTGATGACCACACCTTCTCCCCTGACTCATTTCAGGCTCATAGTTTTCTCCTTCATAATAGACCATTCCTCAACGCATAGAATCATCTGGGACTCCTGGCCTTGAAGCATTCCTAGGATATTTTTGGCAAAAATATTAATTGCAATAGTAAGGACAGTACAAGGTAAAAGCACAATGGCCTGGACACTCAAAGCATTTTAAGGTCTATAGTTTTTTCAAGCAAAATATTAAATATGTAGTTATTTTTTCTTGAAATCCCCAATAAATTTGGAACTCCCCCTCAAAGCCCAAAGCATATGTTGAAAACCATCTTTGTCTAATGGTGGTAGAGTTATGCAAATCCTGGACATGACAAAGATAAATAAGGCCTTTGTCCCTTAAGGCTTCAATAATCTCTTCGAGGAAACTCTATGTCATAGAACAACCTGGCCATGGATCTTGACCAACTCTAAATTTCCTACCATTACCTGTGTCCTAGGATATCCAAGCACCAATTACGTCATATGATTTGATCATGGCCTTCCAAATTGTGAATACATTCCTAGAGACCTTATTTCTAGATCTAATCAACTCTTCAATAGATAAAGGGATGAATATATTTATGATGAATGAATTTAACCCACAATCCTTCTCTTGAGATCAATCTCCAAATTCCTTTAGCTGCTAATGCTCTGGAAAAACAAGGATAGAAATTCATACTCCAGGATCCTAATTCATTAGGAATGGTGATTTTCCTCCAAGATATCCAAGGAAGCGATCTCTGGTCATCTCCTCCTCTCCACAAGAAATTGAAGTAGATATTTCTGATGCTTTCCATAGTTCACGCAGGTATGTAAGCAATGGAGGCCCAATACATAGGAATGGCCTCAAGAACATATTTCATCATCACAAGCCTACCTCCTCTTGACAACCACTTATTACACCAGAGATTCATCCTACGTTCAATTTCTCTAACCATCCAGGCCCATTCTTTCCTCTGATAATAATTAGGCTTTATGATAAAACCAATATACTACAATCCATTATTGATATCAATTAGAGTAAAATTGAATTATGAGAAAATCCAATCCATTGATTCTTGTTCCATATTCACGAAATGGATAGTAGACTTAGACTCATTACAAACCATATCAATAGCTTCAGTGAATATTTTCAATAAAGCCTTGATCTTAAGGATATCCCTCCTAGAGCCATCAGAGAAAAGAAGGATGTCATCTACAAAAATTTGATGATAAACATAGACATTCCCCCCAATCTTGACACCTTTGAACCCTCCATTAGTGCTAGCTTGAAGAAGAGCTCTACTAAAACCTTCCACAACCATAATGAAAAGGAGTGGGACAAGGGAAACCTTGTCTCAGGCCTCTCCTAGGTCTAAAAAAAGAGGAAGCATATCCATTTATAAGAACATCAAAATAAACTAATTGCACACATGAAATCATCCAGTTGACCAAGGGGAGATCAAAACCAACCTAGAACAACATCAATCTAAGAAAATTCCAATTAACCTGGTCGTGTGCTTTTGATAAGTCCACTTTCATAACATTTTCTGGAATTTTCTTCACCTTCACATAGTGTACGAATTCCTGATCAATCCCTATAGCATCATGGATCTATATTCTTTCTATAAAAAAATGTTCTGCTGATACTCCCTCTGCTAAAATCCCCCTGATCCTATTTGCAATCATCTTTGTAGACAATTTGTATATACATCTACAAAGAGAAATGGGTCTAAAATGATCCAAAGAAGAAGCTTTGTCAAGCTTGGATATAAGGGCAATAAAAATTGTATTGAAAGCAACAAGTATTATGCCCTTTACCCTGGATTCTTCAATCACTTCTAGAAGATCTTCTTGGAAAAGATCTAAGAATCCTAAGAAGAATTCCACTGGAAACCCATCAGGTCCAATAATCTTATAACTTTGTATATCCCTTGTGGCCTCTTTGAGTTCATCTAAAGAAACATGATCTTTTAAAGAAATATTATGATCTACACTGCCAAAGTATGGGTAATGAGAAATAATATTCAACACAAAAGCAATGGATTCCTTGTCATCCTCTTTAAACATATTGGAAACATGTTTTATACTAGCCTTTCCATCTCCTTAAAACTTGTAACTAACCTACCTCCTTCATCTTCCATATTCCACAGCGCATTAGCTTTAATTCTATGCCTGTAGAAATGATGAAAATATTTAGTATTATCATCACCTTGTTTGAGCCATATGGTTATGCTTTTCAACCTAATAGCAACTTCTTTTTCATGTAAGATATTTCTTCTGCAAGTCTCATGATCTCCAATAGTGCTTTTCCGATCAAAATAAATAAATCCTTATCGATGTTCCTCATGAAAAGATAGCAGTAAAGCTTTGATTTTTCTCAGCTCAAAATCCTGATTCTTCCTGTGATTATCTGCCCAAGTAACAGTCAATGATTTTATCAATTTTAATTTATTTAAAAATTGAACAACAATAGAAGAAGGACAATTTGGATCATATGATCTCCAAGCCAGTTTAACCCTCTAAACATAATCATCATCCTCAAGCCAATATGCATTAAACTTGAAAGGAAAAGGAGTTTTGTGTTGACCCCCCTTCAACTCTAGGAAGATGGGGAAGTGGTCAGAATCTCCCACTTCTCCCACCCATTGTTTAATAATAGGGATCCCCTGCAAGAGGCCTTCATTGTTCAAGAACCTATCGAGCCTTTTTGCAATTCTATGTCTCTCATCCTCGTGTTATTCCAAGTAGGCCGAAGGTCCATAGGAGGAATATAAAAAAGGTTAACTCCTTCAATTTTCTTCACAAAATATTCAACAAGAGGATCTTTATGGTCATTAGCTCCCCAAGATGAAAAATGGGAAAAATCAGAGGGACTAACATCTTGCAAAGGTGCAAGGTCAATATCTGAATCCATCCTCTTACAAATATCGAGAGAAATGACCTCTTGGAAGTATAGTTCTTTGATGGACTATCCATCAACAATGCTATACGGGTCCGACACCAAGTGTCTAGGAAGAACATTATAATCCAAAGTAGAGGGAGATGAGGTAGGGGATAAATTCTTGAAAGAGAGGCCAGGCAGAGATAAATCCTCATAAAAAAAAGAGAAACCTCTGGAAGACTCTGGGTAAAGGAAATTAATAGGCTCAACAGGGAAACCATCAAGTTCATTGGGTAGATGTGATCTATCACACTCTACAAAACTATCACCAAAAGCACAAACTCTTTCCAACTGAGCAAAAGGAAATAATGCTAACCCCTTTTGATATGAAACATAAGAAATCGAAACTAGAAAGCTAAAAGGAGGGTTTCCTGGAGAAGAAAAAATACCATAGACATCCAATTATTCATAAACAAAAGAAGAATGGTCCAATATATTACTTGGAATAGAGAGCGCCTTTGAAATATCTTCACATGGTGGGGCCGTCATTAGAAGACATTGAGCGTCCTTTGAATATCCTTGGACTAACTCATTTTTTCAGTTCTTCCCAATGCTCCATACAAGCATCCTCCCGAGAGGTAGCTGAGCGATATGAACCCACACCTATAGTAAGAGGTGATTCCTCCTTTTTAGGTTCCGATAGGACCTCACCTTTCTTATCCCTCCAAAAAGACTTCGTGAAGGGAAGCTTGCAGTCTTTAACCATATTTCCATATAGGTGGCACCGATTACACTTGAAAGAAACTCCAATATAATCCAATTCCTATGTATGAGAAAAAACCCCCTTCGAAATCACCATGCTTTCCAACAAACCCTCCCTTAAATCCAAATCGATAAGAAGCTTAGCATGTATGTTGAAAAGACAAGTCGGCCAAAAGGAAGACGCAAGTGAGTCTCTTATTTTCTTGAAAATCTCCATGGTCCATAGCTCCAGCGGGAGCTTTGGTAATTTTACCCAAGTAGGGTGAATATAATTCTTTTGCTTTCTTGTATCAAAATATGGACACCACCTTTCACATGATGAGAACCACAAAATCCTTCCTCCACACATTGCTCAAGAGCTTAGATGCATCCTCCAAGAATTAAAGAAAAATACCAAGCCAACCTTTGGCTAAAAAAATACTTCGAGGAGAATATCCCAATAGCGCCTTCCAGTTATCCTCCGCCCAAACCCTCAAAGAGGTCAATGATACTTTGCATCCCCTAAACCTTTCAACTAGTGCATATTCAGACAAGGTGAAGACTTCAAACATTTTGACAACATCCCCAATAGGTAAGTTCAATGCATTAGCCTTCCTTTTGACCCAGTTCTTCCTGTGCTTTGAAAGGATATGTTCAGAGAGTTGTGAGATCTCACAGCCTTCACAGAAGCTAGCCTCAACATGAACATGAGAAACCCTCCCTCCTGCTCCCTTTTGGCTCCCTGTTAAACAACCTCCTGGAATATCTTGTCCAGGAATCTATAACTGCAAAAGGGAAAACCATAACTAAAAACCTCGCTATAGTGACGCTAAACTCCACTTTGGTCGATCCAGTAGGGAAGAGAAAGACTAGACAAAGAACACCTACCATCCTGATCTCCCTTCCCAATAGAAGAGATATGAGAAGGAACAAATGGATCCTCCCGAGAAAGACAAGGGTTCACAAAACCCTGGGAACAATCCATCACCTAACCAAAACCCAAGGCACATATGGCCATCCACTAAGCTGGGTGTCCTTCCAAACCAAAGGATCTGAAAACCAATGAAAGGCGACCTTAGAACTCTATAGACACTGTCTAATCAAGCACATTAAAGAAAAGGTTTGCTACTGACATGGGCGGTTAGAAAAACTATCCCCATACAAATTCCGAGGAAAGGCCGAAAAAACTCGAGACCCATCACAAGCGCTCAACCTCAGAATACAATCCCAAGAAAAGCTAAAACAATTTGCTAGGGATAAAATAAAGAAACCACAACAGAAAACATCCCTAATCGACCACAAACCCAAACCCTTGGCTCTCGGCTCTCCAATATCAACACATGGCCTAACCCGAGAGTGTAGTATTCTAAGTACACATTTTTCGATATTCTTCTGTGTAAGTTTCTAGGTTGATACATATTTGTCATACATTTCATCTTTGGGATTTTTTTTCATCATGTATGATTTATTTCATTTTGTAGAGTATTTTATATTGATTTTTAAGGTTTGGTCCATGACAACATATAAGTCTCAACATATTATGATTAGTATGTCAATCGGGGCAGCGACAAGGAAATAATGTCTTTTGCTAATATAATGTTTGAGGTTGTGGGGTGATTATACTTGTTTACTCAACCTTCCCCTCCTCTTATGGACATGTTGTGTGGGCGCGTGTTTGTGAAACAACAATGAGATACATTTTACTTGTTTTTCAAGTTATTTATTTTTAATATATATATTAAAGTTTTTAAACTATTTAATTTTTAATACATTTTTTTCCACGAAAAATAATTTGCATTCCATTAATGAAAAACAGAACACATTGTGCAGAACCCAAAGGTTTACATGTGCATAAGCACAAAAAGTTATTGCTCCAAGGGCAGTATGAAGACACCCTATTACATGGCAACAAAACTGTGCATTTAAACACCATTACAAAGCTGCTCAAAATGACCTAAAACAATAAGAGGCATCAAAGCACCCTATTCTAGAGGGAAACCAAAAGTATGCATTGGAGCACTACAAAAAACTGCTCATAAGAGCAGAGATTAGAAAATTCCAAATAAATAAGCTAATTAAATTGGATTTGAGAGAGTCCACATCCCATTGCAGAGGCCTATTGTCCCAAGACCAAATTAATGATTATGGGTGCGGCCGGAACATGAGCTAGGCATGGTGTCTTAACCCCAAAAATGCATAGGCAGGTCTTTGGCCCACCGTTGTGTCTCGATTGAACTTCTCGTCGTGCTGCCACACCAAAACCCCACCACAACAAGAGTGCCAAAGCCAGTCTAATAGAAGAAGAGTCGTCGCCATTGGAGAACTGACTCGATGACTGTAGGAACCAACAACAGAAACCTTTGCATTGCTCCTCGCCAGACCGAGCCTCTCCCCATTGACATCGCCATCGCCGCAGGGTAAGCCGAGACACTCCACTCTACAGGTTGCCGCGCAAGGGTTGATCTGCATACTTGAAACTTCTCCCTTCGACCGAACCAGACCTAATCTTTTTTTTTTCCCGCGAAAAAAAGCATACTATTGATATTCAGTTTTGAATCAAATAGTACATGATATCAATATACAATATTGTCTCCAATCCACCCTCTCAGCAGAAGAGAGTTTCAAAATTTTCAAAATATACAAAATAAGCAAAATAAAAAAATATTACAAACAACAGATGTCCTTAGCATGACATAGAAAGATCAGTCAAGGAAATACAAAGTGCCGGAATCAATCAATTGATTCTTGCAAAATTCATCCCAATATAAGTAATCATCCTCGCCCTCCAATGCCTGCTTTGAGAGTAGATCAGCTTGTGAGTTAAATTCTCTGAATATATGTTCCAAAGTGACCGCAGCAAAACTGTTAAGTTCTTCCTTCACTCTATTGCACCAACCAACCAAATTCAAGATCTTGAGATCAAACTCCCCCCGAGCCCATTTGATGGTAACTCTAGAGTCACCAAAAATCTTAACATTCACCAAACCAAATATGTTAGCCACTCGAGCAACACACCATAAAGCTAACAGTTCCGCCTTCATATTAGTACCTTTTCCACATTTCATCCGAATTGTGAAATAGTAATCCTGACTGATGTAAATAACCCCACCTGCTCCACAATTACCCAAGTTGGTTGCTCCATCAAAATATAATACAGGCTCAGTAACCACATGTTCAAAATTCCCAATGTCCTGTTGAGCCCGTGGCAGCATCTCCTTCTGATAGTTCATATATTGGCTGATAACAGTATTGAAAGATCCTTCCAAATAAGGCTGGGAATCCTCAAAGGTAGCTTTATTTCTCACCCCCACACAACCCAGCAAATGAAGACCGATAATGTCGGATGTTCTTTACAGTTCTGCATCCATAATTTCAGACATGAGTCAACATTATGACCAGTCCATCTTTCTCTAATATCATATATCTGGTATGTTTTCTCCCATAATTTTAGGGTGAAAGAACAATCCACAAACATATGTGTAGCAGATTCAAAATTACATCTGCACAATATACATTGACTAGGTCCTATCCAACCCATGAAGGACAGATTATCCCAAGTCTTCAAACGGTCTTGTAATACAAACCAAATGAAGCATTTCAATTTTTGTGGCAGATGCCAATGCTAAATTTTATTATACCACCAGTGGTTTGGATATATGCACCTCCTTTTGATGATACAGCTATATGCAGTGCTAGCAATCACTTCACCAGTGGCTTCGTTGCCACCCCAAACCACCATGTCATCTTCAGTGCTTAGATGGATTCCAGCAGCATTAAGACACTGCGTGTACAAATTCCATTCATGTGCTAAGTTTGAAGGCAGCTGCAAATCAACATCATTACACCAATAACCATTCTAATTATATTTTGCAACTGAGTTCAAAGTATAATAACCAGCTTCTTTCAAAGCAACTAACAGATTAGAAGATAAATTATAAGTTTCCTTCATTCCCAGAATTGGATCGACGCCTATGGAAACTTCATTCCCATTGCCAACTTTCCAACACAGTTCAAATTCTAGCCAGCAGTAAACTTTCATGAAACCATTCCAGATTGGAGAGACTCCCCGCACCTTCTTTCTGGATAACCTTAACCAATGTGAGGTCTCAATCTTGATATATTTTTGGTGAATAACCCACGTCCAGAGCGAGCTGCCAAATATCGCTCTCCACATACTCTTCAATCGGAGGGCCTCACTAAACAATGATAAGTCCTTAATTCCCCATTCCCCAGCATCATAAGGTAAAGAAATTTTTTCCCAACCAATCATCGAAAGATTAGTTTTTTTCAGTCCACCCGTCCATAAGAAATTGAAGAGGAGTCTTCTTAAGGAATTTATCACAGAACATGGTACTGGCAGTAATGAGAACCAATAAACCTGGGTACCCATCAACACAGACTTGACCAGCGTAAGATTTAGTCCGATAGAAAACAGGCGATATTTCCAGTTAGATATTCTGTTTTCAAACTTTTTAAGCAACCAATCCCAATCTTTAATTAAATACCCATTTGGCTTAAGATGGAATCCAAAGTAGGTAAATCCATCAGCAATTTTACCAAAACTATAAGGCAACAATGTTTGAAAATCCAATACTCTGTCAATTGCAATAAGGTTCTCATAAAAACATGATTTTTTCAAACTAACTCGCATCCCTGAAGCTTTACAAAATAACATAATAATACCTTGATAACACCTCCATTCATCCATTGAATCATTACCATCTAATAAGACATCATCTACAAAAAGGACATGAGTGATGTATAAGTCCTTTGATATTTTGATGCCTTTTATCTTACCTTCAACTTTTGCCTTGATGATCATCCTACTCAGTCCCTCGATCACCAAAAGAAACAATAATGGAGACAATGAACACCCCTGCCGAATGCCTCTAGAGCAGCTGAAATATGAGGTAGGAGCACCATTCACTAAAACAACAATACTCACAGTGTTTACACATGCCATTATCCAATTGATAGCCAATGTAGGAACACCAATTTGTATTAAAATTAACCTTAGAAAATCCCAATTGACTCTGTCATATGCCTTTTCTAAATCCATTGTTAGCAGCATTGCTTTCTTCTTCTTACATTTGATAGAATGCAATAATTCTTGAGTAATACCCACTGTATCATGGATTTGGCGGTCTTGTAAGAAACCAAATTGCTCCAAAGAAATGTGTTTTGAGAGAACCGGTTTAAGGCAACCAGCAATTATCTTTGACTCAATCTTATAAGCCAAATTGCACAATGTAATAGGCCTAAAATCACCATATGTCTTAGGATCATTCACCTTAGAAATCAATGTGATAAATGTAGAATTTAATGCCCCAGAAATATACCCATGCTTCCTAGTATACTCCACCATTCTCACAATATCATCTCCCATGATATCAAAGAAATGCAAGAATAGTTCCACTGTCCAGCCATTAGGCCCGGGACTTTTCTCCTTGGCAAAAAGTTTAAGTGTCCTTTCGACCTCCTCCAGTGTAACTTCCATACATAAATATTTAGCATCTTCAGTCCCAAGGAATCTAGGATAGCGTTTTACAACCTGTAGTTGTGAAGATAAATCACATCCATGATCAACAGTATAGATATTACTGAAATGTTTCAAAGCTAAACCCTGTAATTTCTGTAGGCCCGAAACTGCATTCCCCTCCTCATCTGACAATTTCCATATGGTATTATTGTTCCTCCTTGCCGAAGCATATGTATGAAAGAACCTTGTATTTTTATCCCCAAAATTCACCCATAATGCCCTACTCTTCAGGCGCCATTCCTTCTCTTCCCTTCAGTAAATACTTTCCTTCTCAGGCTCCATCTTTTTAAGTAACTCAATTCCCTTACAATCAAGTGGCATCTCCAGATTTATTAAGTATAGATCCTGTAGCTGTTCTTCCACCTCCTTAAGCTTCTATCTATCCAATCGCTTCCTAGTATGTATCCAACTAGTAACTTTCAGCTTTAACTCCTTCAATTTCAAACAAAACAAGTCCATTGGATTCAAATCAGTATTGTAATTTAAATTCAACCAAACATCCTTGATAAATAGTGCAAAGTCATCACATGTTAGCCAAGAGAAATCGAATTTAAATGGATAATTATGCTGAACTTTACAGTCCTCCAGTTGTAGAAAGACAAGCCAGTGGTCAATCATCATATCCTTCCCAACCCAGGATCTATACCTGCTGCAAGACTCCAGCAGGGTAGAGTGCACAAGGAATTTATCCAACCTTTTGTGTATCCCATCCTGACCACTTCTGCCATTTGTCCAGGTTGGAGTGAGCACCCCTGTAACAACATCAATTAGATCATTATTAATAAGGAACTATGAAAAGAAGTCAGCAAGGACATCCATTTTCACCTTAGAACCCCAAATTTCCTGTGCAAGGCGGGTGAAGTTAAGATCTCCTGCCACTATAATATTCTCCATCCTCAATATCCCAGAAGTTTGTAGACCAAGCCAAAATGCTTCCCTATCCTTATACGGGGCATAACAATTTAGGATAGATAGTTGCAGATCATTAAATTTACAGACGCCTTCCATCAGAATACCCCAGGGGGTCTTATAAACACAAAAGGAAAAGAACCTCGGGTCCCATGCCACCAATAATCCCCCTGACATCCCAGCAGAGCTAATAGTAGAGATTTCCCAACCGGTGAGTAGCCCAGCAATTTTAGAGATAGCAATATTATCTTCACACATTGTTTCCTGCAACAGTAGTATATTCGGGCGAGTAGTAGAAATAAGAGTGGAGAGGGCCCTAAATCACACAGCCTTCCCCATCCCCCTAATGTTCAGTGTGCAAATTGACATTAAGGGATCAAATCACAAGGGTAATTTTCTCTAAGGCCCCCAGTAAGATTAACAAAATTACCATTCTCCCCCAAAACATTCCTATCTAAGTCAGAAGGAATTCCCCCATTCAGACACTCATTCTCTGGATTATTGTATGAATCATCAGTCTCATTACTCAAAATTAAATGCTCCGAAATAGGAGTAGACCCAGATACCAAATCACAATCAAAATCTATACCCTTCCGGCCTTTCTTCCTAGGTTTCCTGAGTGTTACATTCTGGAATCTAGTAGCATTTAAAGATTGAACCCGAGGGTTAGATGAAGGGTTTTTAGAAAATATAGGGAGAGGGGAAAGAATATCAGTATTGATAGAGGTCATATAACCAGCTTCCCCTAAAATATTAGTGTCACTAGTAGCGTATGGCCTCGTCTCCAAAAATCCAACAGCTCGCACAGTCTCCCCAGATGAATCACCAGTTAGGGGAAAATCTTCAGGGTTCCCACCCACAGGAACAACACTTCGACCCACTTCAGAAAGTCCTGTCACCACACGGTCACCCATCCTACTAGGGCAACCTTTTGTTAGTGCCAAATCAGAAGATCCGCAACCCTCCCTCGAAAGTTTACTTTCCCCAAAGAGTCCCCTAAAAACCTTGGACTTATTAGAAGAAGATAAATGGCTATTCTGAGGAGTCCTAATTCCTTCATTACCCAAGTTTAAGACAGTATCCCCCGAAGCCAATTTCTTATCTAATAAATCCTCAGCATCCCGAACCATTGCTAATTCATCATTAGGGATAATAGGAATAGGAGAACCCAAGCGAGGAGACAACTTACCAAGAGAAACATGCCATCCAAATGAATCCCCTTCCCGGTCCTGAAGAAATTGCGCCTGTGTGACCACTGGTGAAGGTGACGGCCTTGACATTGTCAATGACCGGAGCTCCGGACCATGAGAGCGAATATGTCCCATGAGTTGGCAAAAATGACACCGAAATGGGATTATGAAATAGTCTAACCGCTGTCTCCAAACACATTCACCCCACAACAATTCAATTTCCGCAGGAAGGCCACGAGCTGTTTCAAACTCCACCATAACCTTTGCCGACCGTCTATCAAACCCATATAATGAGCAATTATCTAACCTAAAAAACCGACCAACCGAGTTTGCGATGCTAATAAGGATGTTCTCCATCCAAAGTTCTATCGGAAAACCAGGGATGAGGAGCCACAGATGGCGAAATTTTTTTTTTCCTTTAAAGGGTTAAAAGACAAATTCCATTTCTTCAGGCATAGTGACCCCTCCTTAAAACACCAAAAGCGCTTAAGCACAAGCCCAACATGTTCCTGCTTCGAAAATATAAACATTATCCAACCATTCAAAAGCTGCATCACTCTCGGCATATCCCCAACAATCGGTAACCATTTTTTTATGACCCATTCCACTAACTCCTTTTGTTCACCCATTGTGAACTCCAACCAACCAACAATGGCTCGAGAATTTAACATCTCGATGCGTTAAAAATTCATTTCCACAGGAATGGTGAAGCTATCCAGCCCCTCCCTCTCCTTCAAGGTTTTGTTAGACCGCCGCTTTCGTGCTTTAGAGTCCCTACATCTGTTAGGCCAGGCATAGGAAATCTTAGGGTTCAGTTCCCGGCCTTGGAGCTCGCCATCAACCCTAGAAAGTGACCCACTCCTAACCCCATCAGGGTTTCCAATAATGCCACCAAAACCGATAGGGGACTGTGGAATACCAGCGGAATCCAAGCGATGTCCCATCAATAACCTACCCCCACAAAATTCACCGGCAGTTGACCCACCAATGTCGAGATGGGGAGATCGTGACAAGTAGCTAGGTTATAATAAAAAATAATATTAAAAAGGAACTCTAGAAGAGTTCCAGCAATAAGACAATAGCCAATACCTGGAGCCCACCAACCTAAAAATAGCAGAAAAAGCTGGACATCACTTGAAAAAAGACAGACGGATATCACAACAATACTGAAAATGCCAAGTTAAATGTAGCCAATAAGAAGCAACAAACGAACAACCGCTTCCCACTTTTTTTATACTTGGTTGATACTAGGTTGGCCCCAAGGGACCAACGTGACTCCAAGTTGTTTTTGCCTAATATTCGACCGCATCAACCAGCAAAATCACTTCAGTTCTGCAGAAAAATACAGAGATCTTCCAAACCCTAGAATCCATCTCGACCTAAGTTTTCAACTCAAAGAACTCAACCAAACCTAATCTTGTAGCGAAGGGGAGGGAGTGGTTAGGGACAAAACCCTAACCTCCATCAATGGCTAAGATCACGACTCTCAAACCCTAAGCATCGAAGCAGAGCAGTGTAGTCCCCAATCAAAAATGGGTTCAAAACACATTCACGCCAACCTATTTAATCTTTAATACTTAATTTAAGTTTACTACATTTTCAAGAAGATATTAATTTCATAGTTAAATGAGATTAATGTTATTGCCTTCACCAAAATACATTTTGTTAATCATAAATATATTTATGTTTTTGTAAGGGTTGCTGTGTCTTTCAATTTTTATAAACAAACACACACACACATATATATATATGATTTTGACAAAATAAATATTCTTTATTTCTAATTTTTTATTTAAAAAATTCAAATAAAATTTACCATAATAATACATTAAAATTATATACATATATAAAATTATTAATATTAATTTGATTACGAACATTTAATAAACATATTATATATATTTATATTATTTTTTTAACACCTAATTTTCATGCATAAGATTTTCCTGTTCTCATTTCAAAGTTATAATCACTTTATGTGTAAGCATTGCATGAGAATTCATCGGTTATGGCCATACTAAATGGAGTTGTCTAAAAATTCGACGATTTGGCTGAGATAGGGGCTTTTCACCGGAATCCAGTTTTTTATTTCATTTTGCAAAATCTGAATTTAACAGTGTTTTAATGTTGATTTTCACATTTAACAGTTTTTTATTTCATTTTGCAAAATATTCTGAGAAGGTATATGAATGAGATTAGAACATAAATATGTGTTTTAGGGATTCCTTTTGACCTTTAAAATACTTCTGCAAATACTCTTTCAATTCTGGCCAATGTAGGGAACTTTACTAGTAATTTGCCTTTGACTAGTATTGGTCTCTAGGTCTCGAATTGACTCCAAATGCCTTCAAGTCTTCAAGGAAGGTGTATGAATAACATTAGGACTTGAATATGATGTTCATGGATGATATATGGCCACCAAAATACCTCTGCAAACTCTCTTAAGATTCTGGACCAAGTATGCAATTTTACTAGTAATTTGGGGTTCAAATCCCCCTGGGGTAAGTACTGAAAATGGCTTCCCAAATGCCACCAAAGACACTCAAATTTATGAACAGAGGTAGGGAATGTATTAAGGATGTTATTAAGGTATCATGTGCACCATTAATTGATTATTATATTTGTTCCATCCCTCTCCCATTCAACTGCAAAAATCACCAATTCGACCCTTGGGGAAATGGCACTATTTCTTCTCCCAATGCAATTAAACTAAGTAAAAATACTTCAAATGCTCAAGTACAGTACATGAAACTTGTAAAATACATCCATGGTAGTCCATTAATCACAAATTCATCATAGAATCATCCATTCATTCGAAATAATCATCAATACATTGGTTCACAACAAGGTAGTGGGGAAATGACATTGTTCTTCCATTAAAAATGAGATTTATACATTTCTACTTGGAATTTTGACTTGAAACTTTTTGGAGATGAACAACAGAGTATTTAATTCATATTAAAAAAGAAATGGGGCATTATAAGCTCCCCCAAAGAGTACAATAGCTCACCAAAAACGCCCTCCCTCAAGGATCAAGAATATGCCATCAAAACTGGAAATGGTTGAAGGAGTGAGATGCAATAGAAGAAACCATGAGATGCCCTGTAGCTTAAACCTGCAAATAAAGACTCCATTAAAGCTCCAAATGAAAGTTCTGAATGGCCTTTCCAATTACCAACTTGGATGGGAATCTTTCACCCTCGAAATTGGCTAAGGCAAGAAACTAGTCATCCACTAGCTCTCCCTCTTCACAAATGCAATTGCAAATTCTACAAATGATCAAAAGCTGGTTTCATTCTTTGTTATTGAAATTTATAAACTTCTAATGTCCTCCATCGGTCGAATTCCTTCCAAGAGACTCATGCCAACCCAAGTTGGGAAGAGATTCCAAAGAACGCCACTTGTACAACAATTCCTAGTCTCCCACTTCCACCAAATCACATGTGGAAGCATCTTAGCTTCCCTAACACCCTTGAGCGCCCTCTTGGAGTCTATTTTTAGCCCTGACATGTCATATATGTCATATGTCATCCTTCAGATCTGATTTGTGTCATAGGTGTCATAGCATCTTCATCATTGTTGTCATAGAGCTAGGGAATCTAGCCCAAGTGTCTCACTAGCTCCAAATTGCCTCTTCCTATTCCATGGGAGTTACTGTTCCTCTATATTTCTACCTTGGATGAGTCATGCAATGAATAATACCTTTTGGAATCCCCCAAGTATGTTACCATTCACCTTGAATTCGAATTGGTGAGAGAATGATGCCAAGTGTAGTGGGGAAATCTAGCCATATGTGGGTCCCACTTCCTCCATGTGTCTTCATGATCAAATGCCACTTTGATTTTCACTTGTATATATTTATTTAGCTCCTTTATTAAATATTTATGCCATTCTAATGTTCAAACATCATTTATTATCCCCATTATTCCAAATCCCAAAGCTTCCACCCCAAACCTAGGAAACTAGTAATTTTCCTCCTTGGCAATTATTTGACCGTTAGCATCAATTTGGCAAACTCTAATGAATAGGTCCAATGTGATTAGGCCATTGTGACCCAATGCCAAATTTGGGACATGACAATTTAACACCATAAAAAGTCCTCGGGGCACCCAAAATTTCAAAGTTTGATAGTTGTAACCAAAATTTTTAAAAATTTATGTCGAATTTTTTCAAAATCATGCCGAAAAATCAATATTTTTTTTCTCGAAATGGTAGAACTTATAAACTACGCATTACTAAATTATTGTTCATTTCATTATTAAGGCGTTTCTCCTTTCTAATTCCATGGTTGTTAATATGAGATTGCAAGGTAATGAACTTATAATTTTTTTATCAAGTGTTATCCCTCTTCTTTCTTAGCTAATGTTAGGGTTAATGAAGGATGGTTAGTCAAGTCATACCTGTTACCCTACCTTTTATCCTTCTAAAATCACAATTATAATGAGGACGACGTGGGTACTCAAGCCTTTCCTTTTACCTCACCTTTGTAACACCACTTAGATTATGAGTAACATTTGAAAAATTAAGAAGATTTCCTTTAATGTAGTCAAATTTTAGCAAAATTTTAATGAAAATTGTGAAAATATTGAGTGGGAGTTTCAAAGAAATTTTTAAGGATCTATATTTTTTTAAATATCGAAATCTTGATGAATTTTACTGATTATCAAATTTCGAGACATAAAATGTTCGGCATTATTTTTGTAAAAATATTCAAATTTCTAAGTTTTTTTATATACTTTATGGACAATTTTGGCGATGTAAAGTAAAATATTTCTATCCTATGGAAGATGGTGAGTCACTTTAAAAAAATGGAAATTGGAAATCCTTTTTTGCTAAAAAATATATAAAAAATTAACCCATGGACTAAATTTTCGATGAGTGGGACCCAATTTTCATTTTAAATAAAGGTTGTTCTAAGATGGCCCAACTCAACCACGAAGATCAACATGTCTCAAATTCTTTCTCCCCATTCCACAACATCAACAAACAATGTAGTAACTATAATGATCCATTTTGGATCTTCCCTCCCCATTTTGGGAGGATTTGGTATCCAAAGATTTAGATGAGGAAATGATTGCTCAACTTTATCCTTCGAGTACCATTTGGCCTTGGTTGGTAGTTTCCCTTGTAACTAATAAATTTCTTGTTGAACCCTTATGGTTGTTTTGATATTCTTCTATAGAACCATATGTTTTGATAATTCTTAATGTGGTGCCAAATAGTTTTATGGAATGTAATACTTAACTATCTCCTCACTAAGCTTTGATGTCTGGTATAACTTTAAGATCTCTATATTTACCACCGAGTAAATGTGCATGTAAGGGAGTAGAATAAGTATGTAGGAATAATTTCCCACCTATTCTAATATTTTGAATGACCCATATCTGAAAGCCTTGTTTTTTTCCCTATCCTTGCAACCTTTATTTATTTAGTATAACTAGAGTTAACCTTCTACTTTGAAGGTATTCTCAATTATGTGTTGATCATGCATGGTCTTGTATTTCTCTTGAGATTTCTTCAACTTCTCTTGAACTTGTAGGTATATTTCCTTGATATTATCTATAAAATTATCTACCTTCAACACGTCACTTGAGGTCACTACCCTTGCTTTAGGTTGTCCATATATAATATCTAATGATTAGGGATACAAATTTCCAAAACATATTTTAAAAGTGTTCTTACTGATGAAATGTGGAAAAGTATATCATGTGAATGTTATATACAAATTAGATTTTCATGCAAGTTCCTTAGATGCTTCTCATTGTAGCTCCTCAAAAGCTGAATAAAAATTCATATTCACCACGAGTGAATCTATTCAATTTAGTATTAAACTCTGTTTCTAGTGAAATGCAAACAATGTAGTATCTATATTAGAGATTATGCTCATAGAATCCCAAACTAAACCATAACTTCTTCATAGATCAAGGTTATTACTTCTTGTCATTTGATAATGTTATTAAAAAAACATCAAGAAGTTGGTTGCTTCAAGTTAATGGAAAGTATTTTGCAAATTAATGTATAAAGATATTATAATCCATCGGTGCTATATGGGAACTATTATAAGACAAGATATATAAGGAATAAAATATATATGATCTCCAAACCTAAAGGGTTATCAAATAATTGTAATTGGAATGTTGGTGTCAGGACCCTACTACTAAACTGGGGATTAATTCCCAATGATAGTAACTACATTTTATAACAAAAATTAAATCTATAACTGATTTAAAAACATGAATCAGATTGAATTTATTTCTCATTCAAGTCTGTGAAATTTACTGAACAACATAAGTAAATTAGAAATATCTTCTCGTAATAATTTGAATTTAACACAACTAGAAGTCTACTTACCTAGTGCAGATTCTCCCTGGTTGCAGTTGTCCCTCTAACCTCTAGCAACCAACACTCTCCTCCACAACAAATTTGGGGGGACAACTCTCCGCCCTTTATTCATGTAGAAGATCTCAGAGGAAAATTTCTAATACAAGCTAGCAAGATAAAATTAAAAGAGAAAAGAGCTAAAGGCAAGATTAGCAAATACACATTGATGTAGGGTCATCCCTTATCAAAGTTAAAAGTGCTTGAAGATATTTGGTTGGTTAAGTTATATATATCTGTAAAGTATTATAGTATACGTTTCACATTGGATGAAGTTGAGAATCTCCATAAAGAATGCTCTACCTTAGAATTCAGAAATATTTGAGATATTCCCAAAATATGCAATGGAATGGGAATTAATGAAGAACAAATTCCATTGTATAAGTCACATCAGTCTCAATGAATGTGAAAATATGGTGCATGAACTACCTTTAAATCTTTTATTGTTATTATTATTATATTTCAAAACTTTGTTGAGTCATGTGAACTAACCCATTCTTCAAACAATGATGTTTCCCTCTATCTCTTTGTCTATAGAATTTTAACCTCTATCACAACAATTGTTGGTAAGCCATTTTGAAATAAAAAGCCTCATAATCTTGGAGTTATGAATATTGATGGTGACTCTTTCAATCACTTAGAATGGGTACAAGCATGGAATTCTCTCTCTCGTTATCAATGTCATTCTCTCTCTTTGGTATCAATGCCACATGATGCTACATGAGATAAGTGCTTGATAGTCGACTTCTTGATATGATAAATTGTTGTAGTGACACCGAGAGAAATGATGAGTTTGCATATGTAGTCGATGCATTTAAAAGACTAGATGGTGAAATAAAGGATTTGCAACCATGTCCTTTCAGTTAGGTTAGACAATAATCTCATAGAGGAGTTTCATTTAGACAAGTCGGGGGTAATTTAATGAATTTATTGGGATGAACATCGCACGGTCACAACGTTCAAGAATGAATTAATAATGGATTTGTATTAGTATCAATTATTTTGGGTTGAGGTGTAGGTCGAGATTTAGGAGAATATAAATATGCCTAATAACAAGTATACATGAGATTGCTACAGGTCCCACAATTAGAATTTGGTAAAAATGTTGAAATCCGGTGAGAGGATATACTGATTTTTATTAATGGATACGACTCGAGGAAGGTGTAATACTATATGGAATATGTTCTTTTTTCTCTTTGGTCTTGGAAAATTAAGAATGATACCCAACATTTGCTACCTCATGCTAAAAAGAATCTTATGTGAAATTAAGCATTCTCTTTTCATTATTAAACGATACACTAATGAAACTGTTAAACCATAAAATTTAATGCCACACTAATGAAATTGTTAAACCATAATATTTATAATAACTTCAGTAATTATAAAAAATAAAAAATAAAAGTTATATGCAATTGACACATTAATCAAAATTTGGAGGTGATGATGGACGATTAATGGCAATGCTTCTAAGTCCAAGATCCATCTTCCACGGCCTCCATGGCTACGATATTTTGGTAAAAATATTTGTGTTGTATGGTTTTCAGGATTTGGTGTTTGACTAGATAATTCGTTGGGCTTGACCCGATGGAAACAATCTTTGTCTTTGATGTTCATTAAAGGAAAGGAAGGCATGACCTAGTTTTCCACTATTTGAACATTGACCAAATGCAGTGTACATCACTAGCACACACTAAGGGACCTAAAATATCTTTCATTCCAAGTATGCTCTTTAGCTCACACTTCTTGTGAGCTTGGTGAATCAGAAAGGAAGTGAAGTGTGAAATACCTCCCTTATTATACTCATTAAGTGAATCAAGACCCTTAAAATCAACTTTGTAAATTTCCAACCAACTGAAATCATCCACAAGAGGTCACAAAACAATATTTTAGTTAGGTAGGATTGATTGGGATACGCATCCATTAATTCCCACCAATCTAGTTTCATTAGTTGTTTGAAACATAGCATTGTTGACTTATAGGGCACTATCAATATCCTACTATGAGTAAGTGTTAAAAGAAAACCCAGATAAGAAGCGCACCATGCCCAAGGAGGTCAAAGCCGAGGTATAGTTTCCCTGCCCTCTCCAAAAAGCCACTCAGCTTTTTCTGGAGGTGACAATATACCGCCCAGGCAGAACCACTTATCCACACTTGATGCAAGGTATATTTGTGGCCAAACTTAGGATATCACCAAGGAGCAATTGTGAGTACAATTGAATCCTGAATTCATCTATTTCCATTGGGAAGTGTTGCCAAGTCTTCTTGATTGGAACATTAGCCCCATCACCAGTAGAACCGACTCTTTGTTACCTTCACTAGTCAATTGGTGTGTGGATCCCATTGTCACCATCAATTGTGCTCTTTGAATGCCCAGTTACATTTGAGAAGAAAGATGCTAGGTCTTGTAGGGAATTTACACTTATTTTCTTTTTAAATACAAGTTCATTAACTTGTAATTATAAAGAACCTACATGTGGGGACTCTTGCACTAAATTGAATTTTCACATATCACTCACTTGTTGCACCATATTGCATCTGTTGTGGTTGGCATATTTTTGCATTTGTTCAAATGTGTTTAATTCCACCATCACTCTCACTTGGCACTAACCTTTCACCATTGAGGAACAAAACAACCCCCTAAGGCAGTCTTGAAGACTGCAAGGGCTATCCCCTCTCTTGAGGGGTGTTTTTCCACTTTCTCTCCATGGTTCACGTGAGAGATACTCTATCTAGGGCCACTCCTAGGCCACATTGATAGGATCACCAAGGCAATGCCACTCCTTACTTGATTCATTTTCTCCTCTCAAAGAAAGTGTTGATCCTTTTACCTCATCCTTCGCAGGAAGAGGTTCTCCTTCATTTTCTCTCCTCGAAGATAATTTAGATCCCTTTGCCTCCCCCGCTCTTGGAAGAGGCCATCCTTTGTCTTCTCTCCTAGGAGATCCTTTCGACCATTTTGACCCCTCCTCTCTCATATGAGGTCATTCATTATTTTAAACACCACCTTTTTCTCCCCCTCGCGGAAACCACATGCAACATACAATGGCAAGACCAAATCCCACCTTACCTTTCATGGCTATCCTCAATCTCCCATAACTGTTCAAATTGATCAATGACCCTATTGCACATGATCAAACATGGCCAGCTATCCCGGATAGGATCCCATTGGATATTCCTAAATTTGAACAAAAATAAGGAGACGACCCCGCCAACCATGTCATGTCCTTTGAATTATGGTGTTCCTTCAACAACATAGTGGAAGACTCAGTGAGGTTTCACCTCTTCTAGGGCACCCTCACCGGGATGACAACCAAATGGTATGTGAATTTACCAGGATTGAGCCATCCCACCTTTGCAACATTGGCCACCTCATTTATCACATACTTACAACTTCCTATTCTCCATGACATTTGTCTCCAAATTCTCACATAATTTCGACAAAACACATCTACACACATCGCAGACCATATCCAGGAGTGGCGTACATGTCAAATGTTGTGTAATATTGCAATACAACCTCCATTCTTGTTGGATTGATTCATTGAATCACTCCAACTAGCCATTGCGAAAGATGTCGCGACACCCATGTTGAAAAATAAGGAAGAATCCATCCTAAAAGCCCAACGTTTCAACATTATATATGCACAATTTGAGTATTTATACACCATCCTTCATAATTCCCCTCGACATCGGTCATTGGATCTTACACCCGTGGGTTCATTACACTCGGAAGATGGGATTATTTGGTCTATTTCCTGAAATATTCCTCCTACTAATACTATGCCATTCAATATGGTCCCGTAGTACCCACCCATGCCTACCATGATAGCACACCCTTCTCCTATACCAACTCCTCCACTTGGTCAGTTACAGTATGGAGCCTATAGTCCAAATTAACCCAATGAAAGCCAAGCATTGACGATACCTCCACCGCAAATGGATAAAGACGCTCCTACATATACATCCTATGGATCGCAAACTACATTTATCCCACTGCCGACGTATAACCCTTACCACCCGTTTCCATGTCCTACTTGTTCAACCCCCACACCTCATATGGGGGTAAATCTAGTTAAACCATTTTTCGCACAACAAGCCCAATAATTCAAGTAGTTGAATGCATCAAATCCCCAAAACCCTCAAAATTAGGATAAGAAGGAGAGAAAGAAGAAACAAAACCAACAACAGGGGCAGGGGACAATCCCCCTCCCCAATAAAACCAGAACTAGGGAGACCCAAATGCAGGGGCTAATAACCCCCCAAGCAAGGGAAGAACCCAAAATTGAGAACCAATTAATCTTGCTCCATTTGCGGAGAATATGGTCATTACACTCACCATTTCCCCCTTACTTCCAACTTCCAACAGTTGATGGAGGCCAAAAATAAGACAATGGTAAATCCCACTCATGTCCCTAACCCTACACAACCCCAAGCTATTGTATTATAATAACCCTTTTCCAATCAAGGGGTTGTTACTCAGTAGCAATAACCTTGGCCCTCCGATAACGAGTCCTTCCAGAACATCTACACATTGGATTTCAAACTCTAGACTAGAGACAAAGGTTATGATAGGCTTGAAGCTCCGCATGTGGAAGATGTCCCTATACCCTTGTGGGGCCCTTTGCAAATTTTGCGCCCAAGTAATGAAGAGATCCCTTGGATCCCCAAAGTACCACTTCAACACACCCTTAATAACCCTCATATGAAGGCCTCCCACAATTACAATATTGTGGATGACTTGGATCAGTCACCCGCCACTATGTCCACATTGGAACTGCTACAGTCTTGCTCATATCAATGAAAGGAATTACTTAATGCACTTGGCTTTGTTGGCCCTTCTGACTCATGCCTCATGACCTTTAAAATCGAAAAAGGAGAACCATGACTACCCTCGTCAGTCGCATTCCAAGTCCCCATTACTGTAAAAAACATTATGATTCATTGGTGTATCATCGATGAAGGTGCATCCAATTGTGTCACATCCTATAATGTTTGGAAGTGATTGGGATCACCTGATATAGTCCCTTTGTCTATCACTCTTTGTGCATTTGATGGGAGACAATCCCAATCAAGAGGATTGTACCAAAATGTCCCTATCGAGTTGGGGGGCAAGATGGTTATGATTGATATCGAGGTAGTTGATGCCCAACTCAACTACAACATCCTCCTGGGGAATAGTTACATGTATTCCATGAAGGCGATCACCTCCTCGGTCTTTCATATCATGATGTTCCCATTTAATGGGAAAATCATCACCCTGGACCAACTCAACTACTATGATCCCAATACCAACACCAATACGTACAACATCCTACCCACAATTGTCAAGACAAGTCTGCCTCCTTATGTTGATATTTTCCCAAGGATGTATAAGGAATCTAACTTACTCGAGGTGTACTCGGGTCCACCACCTAATATCCCTGTATCAATTGATGGACTTATGTGCACAATTTTCACCGCTAATAATGTGTTCACCTCTCCCTTGGCAACATCATCAACACCTCCAAGGAGCCATGGCATTAAGCAAACATTGAGTCTCTCAGTCCCTCCTATTTTCTAATTACCATTCTTGTACCCCCCCACGGGAGTGCAAGGGAATATACTTGGGTTAACCTTGGGTATACATGTGTGGTGCCTTATGCCACCATACCCAGAGATGGATTCAAAGCCAGTATCCCATTATGATTTTGTCCTCATCTCAGTTGTTTCTCCTTCTAGGTTGGTGACACCATCTGTATCACCAGTCGAACCTCCGACATCCACAACTAAACCATTGTCGGTAGTCATTGAAACCACCACTGGGGTCATGAAATAACCTAAGTGGAAAGGCCCCCTCCGACCTAATCCTGCTCCTGAATCATCAGGGGTCACTAATCCTAAAGTAGGGAGCATCAACCCACAATGGTTAAAAGACCTAGTAATGACCAATACTCCCACATAGAGGGTTAATCCACCATGTGCTCTCTTCGGGAAACAAGGCCATGTGACCAACTTATGCCCCACCTTTCCAAAGCTCAGGAATCTTCTCAACATCCTTGTTAATGTGACCCATGCTCCACTGACAGTAATAGGGGGCACCTCATCGATACCCACACCTAAGTCCAAATCGTTGCGCATCAATCACACATGTTCATTTTGTTCCTAATTTGGGCATTACACACATCATTGTCTCGACCTCCCTTGATTTTTGGGAACTTTGGTGAATATTCTCCTCACTCAAACTTTGGTTGAGAATCCTCGCCCAAAAATATAGGAAAATACTTCCATCAATGTGGTCATTGCAGTGAGAACTACATTAGTTGCACCTATCTCTAAACTAGCCATTATAGTAGTTCTCATCGAGCCTCGGACGCCGCAAGATCTTTGACCAATATATATTACAATGATGGATGTTCATCTGGCAAGCATCACACTCACATGATCCCCTCTAGGGTCATTATAGCCATTTGGATAAATCCAATCCCCCTTTGACATAGATACCTCTCTTTTCCCGGGTGCCACACCCATGCCAGTCCTATGGCGACACTTTGCATTTTTCATTCCAGTGTCCCATTTTATGCATTGAACGAGAAGCCCACCTTGAACTAATGAGGCTCCAATATCAACTATCCTACCTCAGCACAGTCCCTCATGGATTACTCGTTGATGAAGTTGTTCCCCCTCTATCGGATACCATCAATACTACAGCTTCTTTGGCCGGTTTACTAACTAGTGAGGATTCCTCATCTTCTGATGAAAACTTAGACCATCCACAACCATTTCCAGGTGTCTAAACAACACTAGGGGATATCCTTTCAAATTTCAGATCCTCACCAATTCCTGATGAGGATGATGCCACTTCAGCATCACCCTAAGCTCGAAAATTTGAAATGTCCCCTCCGCTAGAAGGGAGAACCCACCTTTTTCCCCTTGCCTCATTTATACATTTCTATTTTTATATTTTCGATCCCTTTGATTGAGAATAATACCAAATTTTGTTTATGTAGATGTCCTCGCAAGCAAACATTTACATCGAATCCGCAGACGGCGCAAGTCGATGGTCTAAGAATATCACATTAGCTGCTTTGGCTATTTACACCCCCTACCAAAATCTATACCACACTGGAGGAGTTTTTCTGGGGCCACTTGCTAACAACCAAGCAGAATACGATTTCGTCATTGATCTCTTAAGTGATTCCACCCACCTTGGCATCCACCGCATGCATGTATGCCTAAAATCCCAACTAGTTGTTTCTCAACTCAACCAGGTATTTCAGGTCCTCAATCCACTTCTCTTTGGTAAATTTTTATGGGTGCACATCCCAATGCGATATTCAAAAACCATCTCCTTCATGCATGTCCCCAGGAACATCAATGCATTCGTTGACCACGTCACAAAATAGGTGTTGGATTGGCGTTTGATACACCAACCATCTCTCTGACCCTTGCATACAAAAACCAAGCATTTATATATGTGTGTCGCTTATAAGTTATCATACAAATCATGTGCAAGTACCTACAAATACAAAAAGAGCACATCAAAACATTCATATAGATGTCATCATCACATACATCAACATCCATATATCACATACATACATGAGACCATACATGTGCCGTCAAAATGGTATATATATATATCGTCAAAAAATAATGTGTGTCATATACAAAATGTGGCCACATAGTCCATTTACAAAAAGATTGAGCTGCCTTATGGGGGACAAATAAAAAATTCTCCTCCCATAGGAACCAACCCCTATACAAAATACAAAGTGCCTAACAATCGCATCTATCCCAAGTAACCCAGTTGGTTGGGTCCCATAAAAGAAAATGGCAACACTACCTCCGACGCATCTCCACTAGACTCCCCAGGCTATCCCCTAGGGTCCATCCTATGCCTCTGATGGGGTCTCTCCTTAGTAGCAGGATCCAAACCCTGACCACCTCATGCAGCTCGTACCTGGTGACCCGCTATGGCCACCCTCCTCACCCACCAACCCCACCCAGCCCCAAGCTCTATTGGAAACTGGAGAGTCAGGGCTAGCTCATTGTCATCTATCTCGGATAGATCCCGACCATCCATGCCCTCCACCATCACTCCAAGTCGCCTCGCCATGTCAACTAGGATCTCCTCGGATTGATCACCTAAGCCTGCTCCCCTATCAGGAGATTCCCCTGTTGCCGCTCTACCCACGACACTAGCAGTGGCCCTAGGACCACCTGTGTTAGCAACCCTACCTATCCCACCAGCAAACCTAGCTAGCCGATCCCTGTCAACACAATCACGGTGTTGTCTCTTGACCTGTGGGGGTCTCATTATGCACACATCTACATCATGGATGAAAAACACATAGTCAATACTCGATATAGATAAACAATATGTGCATACTCAAAATATGTATAGAAAATACACTATATATAAATACTAAAATGCAGAAACATAAATAATACTTGTAATAGCCCACCCATTGGGTGGCACCAGCAGCTCTACCTCACCCCCACATGCACGAGGCATCACCTGCCCCCACTATATCATCCTGGGATCTTGAGGCCCCCTCACAGGTTCCACCACCAGTGGTCTCAATGACAGAAATTGCTTGAAGAAATATGAGCACAAGACACTACCATACTAAAATGTGTGCTTGCCTCTATCATGACGGATATAAGTCATTTGGGCCATCAACCCCCTTAGCAACATGGGACCCCAAGCCACTCTGTGCCCCACTATCACCTGGAACTGACCCCAAGTGATCTTGTGAGTAGAGGATACCACCAACACTCACATAACCACTGTAGCTACCACCCGAACATCAAGGATTTTAATATGAGTCAACAGGATCTAACCCGAGCTAGTAGTTGCAACATATACTCCGCAGTACCGGTCTATAAATATCTAGATACTTTGATATGCCCCCAACTGTAAATAGACTAGCTTAATCACCCATTGGGCCGAAAATCCTGTCAAAAAAGTAGATATCCTGATGAGTGATCTGAAGATCATGATCCCCGATTTGAAAGACCCCTCTATCTAGATCCCATATATGGATGATCCACGACATTAAGAACTCAACCAACCGAAGAAAAGGGCATTTGAAAATTTTCAAGAGCCCTGCATCCCTGAGTATCTGAGTGGCCTTCAAATCGCTAGCCATATCGCCTACCATATCATCGTAATGGCACTCTCGCCACTCAATGTATGTCATATCGATTGCACCTCAAACTTCTCCAACCAAAAAAAACCGTCAAAACAAGTTTACTCTTGGCATCCATCAAATACCAAAACAAAACTTCAACACTCAACCAACGCGACTATAAGCTGAAAACATGTGCTGACAGTGTGATCCCCCAAAATCATAATCGCGCTTCACGTGACTGAACCAAGGATCCCTACGCGACCCTAGCCGCGTGATCCTTGTTCCCAATGGCCGCACTTACTGTGTGACTGAAAAACAGTCACACGTCTCAGTGCACAACTGACCTCAACTACCTATCGCGTGGCATGCATAAATCATCGATTTCCTACATGGTTGACCACGTGTGATTCCATGTTTTCATGTAATACCGTTCTTGAAAAGTTGAAATCGCGCGCGGTCCCCCTAGGAGCATTAAATAGGGTTGTATGGCCCTAGACACTCCCAAGCCTAAAACATAACCTACCCGAAATCACTGGGATAAGGTATAGGCTTACCTGGAACTCAGTGCTCAAAAAATAGAGGCTCGGAGCACCCAGAATCAACGTACACAACTCCAAACCGCAAAGGACGCACAAAATACAAATGACCTAGGAAAATGGGCTCCACCCCTTTTATAGTGATTTGACCCAATCTTCAAACCTTTGCCACATTCCATCCGTAACTTCATTTGACGAATCATCTACACCACTGCAATCAACAAGATGAGATCTACAAAGTGACCCTTCTCGCTCTCTAAATTGGGCAGTTCCATATGGCACCTATTTTCCTACCCCTGATCCATGCACTCCGCAGGTGTGCTATGTTTTGGTTTTCAATTTTGCATTGTCTATACCTTTGTCATGTTCTTTACTACACTTGGGTATTTGCGCCGTTTGTGCAGGATAATGACCATGAATCGACTACCCCTTGTTTTTCCAGTATAAGAACAAGACTCCACCCCTCAACATGGCATCAGACTTCTATCATAGGTATAATCTTGAAAAATGGCATATAGACAATGCTTTCCCTGTGTTTGCATTGCACTTGCCATATATTCCCTATGATAATCATAGCGTCCTTATCCCCAGTAATGATATTCCATCAATACCACTACCGTGGATAGCATCTTCCCCCCATGGGTGTACGCACCATTGTATCCCAGTCATTATTTGACACCCATGCTGTCGACCCCCCCAAAAGCCCAAGGAATTTGATAAACCTTGAAACAATCAACTCATATTTCATCATTTTATAGTTGCGCATTTACTCCCCTACCTTCAGCAGTCGACGCCATCAAATTCCTCGGCACATGTTACAATCAAGACACTTATTGTGCCAAGTATAAGCAAGAATCAGTACTCAATTGGTCACTTCTAGCTAGGCACACTAACTAAGCTAATCAATGAGGTACTAGGCAGGTTGGATGAGATTCACTATGTGTATGTCATGCAATCAACATTATCAAAGTGTCCAGGAAACAACCATTCCTTCGGTATCCAAATCAAGTAGAGGGAAAATTAAATCACATAGGCAGGGAAATAAAGCACACTTTGCATGAAAAGTAGAAGCATATCATTGAGAGGTCATATGTTCAGGCCCTGTGATCTTTCGAAACACCTATTAGACTCTCGAGTTAATGGCTTCTCAAGATCCGAGGACACCAAGGGATCCCTCAGACCACACTGCTGGAAATGTAAAGTGTTGGAAACATAAATTGCATAAAATGTAAACTTGTTCGGGTACACAGGGTACTACCAAAGGACCGAACACCAAGAGCAACCACTTCACACAAACAGATCACAGATCAACACACCGATGTTTTGACGTGGTTTAAACCCTCTTGAGGGAAACACTCCACGGCCCCGGCCAAATAGCTTCTACGGGACAATTTATTATGCAAAGAAAGAAAGTTACAAATGAGCTTCTCATAATCGATCAACTAAACAATGACCCTCCATGCTCTTTAAATAGAGATCATGGACCAATCGGGTGTTAAGCCACGGATCAAGGTTAGGTTTGATCTAAGAGAAGTTGAGCCGTCGGATCACTCTATGTCGGAAACATATCGTGACCGTCGGATTAAGTATATACAAATGCATACTAATGCATACTAAAGAAACACACTATCCCTAACGGATATATTACACAAGTTGATCTTAACTAACTCCTAAGTGTCTAAATATCCTAACATCCCCCCTTAAGAACAACTTGGGATAGGATTGAAGGATTTACAAAAGTGACACTATTAGGAGAAGGAAGGAGGCATTAGAGCCTATCCCCCCTTAATGACAAGTTCCTGAACTCCTAACATAGATCGAAGTTTAGAAAACTTCGCTTCTGTAAGAGACTTGGTGAAGATGTCTGCAACTTGATCATCTGTAGGGCAAAAGAGCACTTCAAGAACACGATCATGAACAAGATTTCTGATGAAGTGCATGTGTAGCTCAATGTGTTTGCTGCGTTGATGTAGAACTGGATCTTTGGCAAGCTTGATGGCACTTTGATTGTCGCACCAAAGTGGAGTAGGCTGCTGCTGCTCGAATCCAAACTCTGAAAGGATCTGTCGAAGCCATAAGGCTTCCTGACTGGCATTAACTGCTGCTCGATATTCTGCCTCTGCTGAAGAAAGAGCAAGAGCTTGTTGTTTCTTACAAGCCCAAGTAATAGGTCCAGAGCCCAGACTGAAAACATAACCTGCAGTAGACTTTCGATCATCAGGATCGCCGGCCCAATCTGAATCAGTGAAACCAACCAACAAAGGTTTCCCCCCTGTACTGTAATGAATCCCAAACTGAACTGTACCTCGAATATATCGAAGTATTCTTTTAGCTGCTTTCCAGTGACTTTCATGAGGTGTCTGCATATAACGGGCAACTCGACCAACGGCAAAGGAAAGGTCAGGACGGGAATGAGTCAAGTATAAAAGACAACCAACAAGCTGACGATACAAGGTGGCATCTACTTCAGGTGAAGTACAAGTGGCAGAAAGTTTGACTCCAGACTGGAAGGGAGAAGGGGCTGGTGTACAATCTTCCATGTGAAAGCGACGAAGAAGGTCACAAGCATACTTAGACTGAGAAAGAAAGATTCCTTCTTTGGTTTGCAGAACTTGGAGACCAAGAAAATAATGCAAATGTCCTAAGTCTGACATTTCAAAGGTTTGTTTAAGACTGGATTTCACATGGGTTATAAGCTTAGGGTCACTACCAGTAAGAATAAGGTCATCAACATATAGAACAAGTATGATGAGATGGTTTCCTACTTTCTTGGTATAGACATTGGGGTCAGAATGGCATCTAGAAAAACCAGTGTCAAGGAGAAAGTTATCCATTTTGGCATACCAAGCTGTAGGAGCTTGCTTAAGGCCATATAAGGATTTCTTAAGGCGGCAGACAAGGCTAGAGTTATTCTGAACATAGCCAGGAGGTTGTTCCATGTAAATTTCCTCCTGTAAATCACCATGTAAGAAGGCAGACTTGACATCCATTTGATGGACTTCCCAGTTGTGTAAGGCTGCAAGGGAAAGAACAAGGCGGATGGAGTTCATTTTGGCGACGGGAGCAAAGGTTTCATTGTAGTCAATCCCTTCAACTTGGGAAAAACCTTTGGAAACTAACCTTGCCTTAAGTCTTTCAACACTTCCATCTGATGCATACTTAGTTCTGTAGACCCATTTACATCTGACAAGTTTTCTTCCTTTTGGAAGAGGTACAAGATCCCAAGTATCGTTCGCCATTAAGGAACGATATTCTTCATCCATGGCTGCATCCCAATCTGGATTCCCTGAAGCTTCTGCAAAAGTTTCTGGATCATGATTCTCGGAAACTTGAGCCAAAAGAGAAGAGGCTCGCTGAAACTGAGAACGTGTTCGACGTTGATCTCTAGGATCACCGGCAAGATCACCAGCTGCTTCACATGTTCAACGGACCCATCGAGGAAGCACTTGTGCTGGTGCAACTGGAGGAACATGAGCAGGCGGAGGTGGATTTTCATCCTCACTGTCATCATCAGAAACTGGAGTTGGAAACCTGTCAAGGAAGTTGGAAGAAGAAGAAGAAGGCACAAACGCCGAATCAGGCTCGCAGGCCAAAGATGGCACACTCGCCGAGTTAGGCTCGCAGGCCAAGATATTTTCATCAAATTTAACATCTCTTCTAATGATTATAGCATGAGAATGTGGTTGAAGAAGTCTATAACCTTTTACATCTTCAGAATATCCAACAAATATGCACTTTTCACTTTTAGGCTGCAATGCTTTCCGTTTTTCATCCGGAATGTGAGCCCATGCTTCACTACCAAACACACGAAAGTGACTTACATCAGGTTTAACTTTACTCCATGCTTCTTCCGGTGTTATACCTTGTAATGCTTTTGTGGGGGTGCGATTAACTATGTAATTTGCACAATTTATGGCTTCAGCCCAAAATTGAAGACTTAGTCCCTTAGATTGGATCATACAATTTGCCATTTCTTTTAAAGTGCGGTTCTTCCGCTCAGCTACACCATTTTGTTGTGGTGTATATGGAACAGTGTGTTGTTGTTGGATGCCTTGTTCAGTGCAGAAAGTAGTGAACTGTTTGTTAACATATTCTCCTCCATTGTCAGATCTTAACTTGATAATTTGATGACCAGATTGTTTTTCAACAAGGGCCTTGTAGGCCAAGAACATGTTAAATACTTCGCTCTTAAGTTTTAGGAAATAAACCCAAGTGCGTCTGGTGTAATCATCAATGAAAGTTAAGAAATACTTGAAACCAGAAAAGGAAGCAGATGGAAGAGGACCACACAAGTCACTATGCACAAGCTCCAAGGGAACCGAGGCGTGCCAAGAGGCACGTTTGTCAAAACTGTCCCGATGATGTTTTCCGAGTACACAACCGGAACAAACACCATCTCTGCAAGATACCATCGGAAGACCTGTCACCATATTTTCTTTACATAGTTGTTGCAATGAGCGATAATTTAAGTGACCAAATCGCTCATGCCAAAGTTTGCTCAAGTTATCACTATGAGCAACAAAAACTGAAGGGAAAGGTGATGACCCAAAGTTGTTAAACTTGTACAACCTGGTAATATCATCAACAATTCCGGTAGCTAGAACCTGTTGAGGATCTTTAAAATCCTTGATTACAACTTGGTGAGGTGTAAAGGTCACAGTTTTACCTTCACCAGAATGAGTGATCTGATAGACTGATAACAAATTGCAGGAAATTCTTGGAACACATAGTACATCACTAAAATGACCATTATCTACTGGAACTGTTCCAGCTCCTACAACACTTAGAGATCTATCATCACCAACAAATATTTGTTTGGTGTTACATTCATGCATAGTAGAAAATATGGCTTGATCCTTAGCCATATGATAAGATGCTCCAGAATCAATGAGCCATTCATTTGAAGTAGAAGAAGAAGATGCATTATAAGAATAACCAGAAGCACAAAGTGCATGTCCATGAGAGGTAGATTCTGAAGGCGAATCTAGGCTGATGTGGTGCTTCTTCATTGCTGCTTCCAAGGCTGCCATCTTCTTGAAACACTTAGATTCATCATGATTATCTTTCCCACAATAGTTGCAATGACGCTCAGTCTTCTTGCCTTTTGGCTTGGATCCTTTGTCATTTTTTAAAGAAGGAGGTGACTGAGAGGGTTTTGGACCCTTGTTTGACTTATTATTGCGAAAATTTTGTTTCTTGGGAGGCTTGGACTTTTCTTTCTGTTGGGACAATAAGGCTTTCCCAGATGTATCTGCATTGTTGATTATTCCAAGATGAATGAGTTTATCTTGTTCCCTAATCAAGGAATCACAAAAGGATTCAAGACTAGGCTCTTGATAGCTAGCTGCATTCAATGACGCTTTCATGGAGTAAAATGTAGATACAAAAACAGAATATGCAGGTCCAAGTTTGGAAAGAATATGATAAATGCATTGTTTGTCTTCCCTCTCAATCTTACATTCTGCACATAAGAGCTTGAGAGTTTTGTACTTAGATAAATAATCTTGAATGCATGAAAAGTCACTTGGATTTAAAGAAATCAACTCATTTTCGAGTTGGTGACCTCGAATTTCATTGTATTTACCAAACACAGTTTCCAACTTGTCCCAAGCAGCATTAGGTTCATCAATTCCAGATATGTGGAATCGCAAATCAGTAGAGATTGACATCCCAATCAATCCACGAGCTTCATCACATCTATTTGCCCATTTTATTTTCTTATCATCATCAGTGGGTTCTTTTTCTTTTCCTGTTGTAATTCTGAAAAGTCCCCTACTTCGTAGAACATCCTCCATACGAGATTTCCATGAGAAATAGTTGGAACTGTTAAGTAGAATATCACAAAGGGCGGCCATATTTGTAAATTAATGGCTGTAAAAACAGAAACCAATAGTCTGGATGTGAAGAGCTCGAAAAAATAGGCGGTTTCAAAAAAAACGGCACTGAAAACGGACTTTGTATGATGAAGTTATGCTTGAACAAAGAAACTGTTGAAGATGTCCCCAATAGTGACGTGGCAGCTAGTGAATGTCCAGCAAAAAAAAGAACCCCCCTCTTCCCAAGATGAACCTTTTGACTATCACTTTACAAAAAAGTTGCTTTTAAGTGAATCACTTTTGTAAAATAAGTGATTTCACTTTTACAATGATATTACTTTTAAATAGTGCAACAATAAATAAAAAAGTAACTTCCTAAGACTTGAATTGAAGACCTATTAAGGAATAAAGCAACTTTGGACCAAGTGAGCTAGTTTAAAAGGTATGTAAAATATGGAAATGAGGAAAGGGTTTTTTTTTTTTTTTTTTTTTTTTTTTACTCTTCTTGCTCGGTTTGCGTGCTTGCCCTTTTTCCTGCAAAACAAACCACAAAACAAAACAGAAAAAACTTTTCCACACTTGTGGAGTTAGATCTTGTTAGCTTGCCCGGAAAGTCTACGTTTTCTCTCTGTTTCTGATTTGCCGAGATCGCGCAAAGTGCACGGCAAAGAGCATACGCAGCCGAGAAAAACCCTTTCCCTTTCTGTTTCTGATTTGCCGAGATCGCTCAAGGTGCACGGCAAAGAGCATACGCAGACGGGAAAGCAACAATCCGAAACCAAAAAAAATCTAACAGTAACAGAAAATGAAATATGAGATTTTTTCTTTTCAAAAACGAAAATAAAAAAAATGCGTCACTGTAACATTATACCTTCAGATCTGATGAAAAACGCGTTTCTGGAGCAACCGGGAACCGTTTTCGATCAAACGAAAACTATTTCTCAATGGAAACGACGCTCCGGACGCAATGGAACACCTCCCACAGCCCAGAAATGCACAGAAATACCAGAACTAGAAACCCTTTCGAGTTTCGGCAACAGCAGTTCAAGATCTAGATCATAACCGGAAGCGGCACTTCATAAAAGCTCTGATACCATGTTCGGGTACACAGGGTACTACCAAAGGACCGAACACCAAGAGCAACCACTTCACACAAACAGATCACAGATCAACACACCGATGTTTTGACGTGGTTTAAACCCTCTTGAGGGAAACACTCCACGGCCCCGGCCAAATAGCTTCTACGGGACAATTTATTATGCAAAGAAAGAAAGTTACAAATGAGCTTCTCATAATCGATCAACTAAACAATGACCCTCCATGCTCTTTAAATAGAGATCATGGACCAATCGGGTGTTAAGCCACGGATCAAGGTTAGGTTTGATCTAAGAGAAGTTGAGCCGTCGGATCACTCTATGTCGGAAACATATCGTGACCATCGGATTAAGTATATACAAATGCATACTAATGCATACTAAAGAAACACACTATCCCTAACGGATATATTACACAAGTTGATCTTAACTAACTCCTAAGTGTCTAAATATCCTAACAAAACTATAGTAAATGTAAATGACAACAAATGAACTGACATACAACAAAAGGAAACATTTGGGAAGCATATATTAGAGAGAGGGGGTCCTGCCTCTAATGGAATACATTTCCAAGAAAGACTATGACAGGAAGCTTTTGGTAGGAAACAAGATCTTTATTCCAACATCCAAGAAGTTACAATGAATTACAATGAGGAACCTCTCCTTCAACCTCTCCTCTAATATCTAACTCATCAGAGCTTAATGATACATGTCATATTTATACATTTGGTTCAAAGGAGAAGAGGTTACATCATGATAAAATCAGACCCTAATTAAGTGGATCTCATGATGAACAAAATGTCTTAGATACAAAACATATGCATCTCCACATAATCAAATCTTGGCCTAAGTTTGTTTAAAGAGGTTATTGAGATCATAATCCATGAGATCCATATGCCCAAATTCATGGAGAGGAGCCACATCTTGGTCAAAATACTTGACTACTAGATTTGCAGACTTGCTACTAGCTACTAACTACTGGACCACTCCAATTGCAGAAAAGATTGCTACTGGCTACTGGATTGGAAAGTTCTTGTAACTCATTGATGAAAATGACAAGTGACCTGTTGCAACTCGAGAAAGAAGTTAGGAAACACAATTTCTATCCTAAGTAATCATCATAACATGGGAATTAACCATTTTAGTGCATGCATGTCACATGAAGCTCATATAGGATAGAAATGGACAATTACGTGAATATGGTTGATGAAATGGATGAGGATGAGAGGATAGAGTGAGTGAAAAATGACTAAATGGCATCATAAAATATGTCATTTTCAAGGCCCGACATCTCCCCCACACTCAAATCGTTGTATGACCTCATGCAACAAAGATACATAGGAAGTAGTGTGCAAGTATAATATATGATCTTCAATCCTTTTGCATGATATGATTGTTGTTTTGTTTGGTAAGGAAAGGATGAAAAAGATATAAGAGTTTGCATTCTAATTAAATCGAGTTGTAGAAATGAGAGCATCTTGTTCTTGGTGATATATTTCATGTGCAAAACCAGGAAGATTGGGATGATAACTTAGTACTGAATCCGACAACCACATAGGTAATATAAGTCATGAATGAACTAAGGTCTATTTTACAGTTGGATTCTTCAAAGTTATCGATGCCAAAGAGAAATGGTCGATGAAAGGATGGACATAATGAACAAAGGAAATTGGATAGGCTGTGAAGGGAATATGAAAAGGCTTCAAGAGTTCAATATATGAAAAATCCCAAGTTAGATGACTACCTAGAAATAAAAACTGCTTACCCAACTTTACCTCATGGTGTATGATAATCTGAGAGACAAAATCTTTGGCTTAATTATGGCTTGCTTGATATGTGTTGATCTGAGAGAAAAATTATGAACTCTGGATGCATGATGTGAAGAGAAGGATGTTTCAAATCAACTAAAAAGAGATGGTACCATAAGGCTGGAAGTTCTGTTGATAGGTGGTGGAAATAAATTTGTTGATGCTGCTGGAAGAATTTGAACTGCTGCTATCTGTAGATGTGTACGATATTCTAGCTTGCTTGATGATTATTGATCAAAACTTGAAGATCTAAAGGAAAGATGAAAGAAGGCTGAACTTTTGCTGCATAGGATGGAGGCTACTAGAATTCTAAAGATAGTATGCTAATGGTGATGATCACTGGATACTTGAATATTTGGACCAAAAGTGTATGATTTCGTTGTTCTGAATCTTATGATAGTATCAAACACACCACCTTATGTTGTCGCTTGAATCTCTTTCATTGTTGCTTGAAGATTATTGATGTCTCTATATGTTTCTCAACCAACAACAATCACAACCTAAATAAGAAAGCATCAAGAATGTAATGAATATGACATTCATCCCCAGTGATTTACTCAATCATCATTTGAATCATATAATTGAAGTATTGACTTTGTATCTACATTTTTTTAATCAACACCAATCCTGTTGAAAACACAAAGCAACACATCCATTGGCAATGTGGGGATTATAGTCAAAGTAAATATGGATAATTTCTTGGATATGCAAGCAACATATGAGAACATAGATCAAGTTTCACAAACAATTGTTCATTGATTATCATGATTTCAAGGATACCAACGGACTATCCATGGGTGCTTTCAGACCTCAACAAGCATGAAAGTTGGCTTGATTTTAGCACACTGGTTGTTGCTCAAAATGCAAGAAATTATTATATTGCTTGAAACTTTGACCAAATATTTGATTTTTGGAAGTTGAGAATTGAGGCAGTCTGATGAACATGGTGTTGATGTATATTTAACTTCGAAATGTATTTCACCCATGTATTTCATATATGTATTTTATATTCCTATAGAGATGTTATTATTCCTCTATATGGAAGTGTCATCATTTATATTGTAAGTGTCGTAACTTATACTTGATGGGTTATTAGACCACCTTGTTGGGGTCGGCCCTGTATAAGTCATGTGGGTCAAAGGGTTATTAGACCACCCTAGTGGGGGTCGGCCCAGTCAGCATTATGTTTAGTGGTTAAGTTGAGGCCGACCTAGTTGAGTAAAGGTCAAGTCAAGTTAGTGTATAAATAGAGAGTGTGTCTCTCTCATTTTACACATTCTATTCTCTCACTCACACTGTGGAGAGTGGCGCACTTGTGGAGGAGGAAGCTCTGCTGCTAGGAGAAGACTATCTCTTGTATTCTGGTTATATCATTGCTCTATCTATCTCTGAGGAAGTTATTGGGGTTTTTCACCTTTGTGGTTTTCCCCAAGTAAACTCTGTGTCTCTTCTGTGCTTGCATTATTGTGTCCATGAATGATATGCTATAGATTTGTTGTACATGTTGTTCTCTCAGTTAAGATCCTAGATCAGATTGAAGTAAATTCTGAAAATTTAACATGGTATCAAAGCTAGCTTGAAAGAAGGCATGATATGGCATGTATGACACTTGTTGCACTTATGATGCTAGGGCTTGATATAGCAAATACCAGTCATCGTAGCACTTTCGCTATAAATCCCGTTTGGAAAAATTTTCGGATCTGAAACTTTTACAGGTCGACGATTAGATCCCCATGTACCTTGTGTCCAAAGGAAAACCTCTAATTCATTGTACTTTGTGATTTATGATCTGTACAATATAGGGTTTCTGCCTCTTCCAGATCTGAGTCAAAATCAGGTGACCTTGGGAAAAAGGTCATAACTTGGGCTACGAAGCTCCAAATGAAATTTCGTAAAAAGTGACAGGTAATAAACAAACCGTACTATCTCAAAAAAAAATTTCAGAGGTCGAAGTTGAACCAGTGACACGTGGAATGCCGTACAAGTTCGCTCTCCTGTATTATCCCATAAACAGGTCACGTTACGACACTTGGCATAAATCTCTCTCAGAGAATCCAATTGATGTCAGACCTATCGGGATGGAAAGATAACAGGTCGGGCTATCTCAATAAAATTTTCAGAGGCCGAAGTTGAACCAGGGACACGTGACACGCTGTACAAGCTCGCTCTCTCGTATTATCCCATAAACAGGTCACGTTGTGACACTTGGCATAACTCTCTCTCAGAGAATCTAATTGAGGTCAGACCTGTCGGATGGAAAGATGACAGGTTGGGATATCTCAAGAAAAATTTCCAGGCCCTATGGATCGAAAAGTTCGGAGTTACACCAGAAACAATCTGGTACATATTTCTGTCAAAACAGAATTATTTTTTAGCACCTTCATTCATGGCTTCCGGAATTTAGGGCTTCGGAGAAAGTTGGAATTTTTGTAATCAGAGACCACGATTGAATGCTACTCATCCAAATCGAAATTTAGAGACCAAGATCAGAATTTTTTGTTGGGCAGAAGGTTGGGCTTGATCAAACCCTAGTTCAAGACTTTGATCAGAAAAGTGGAAAATTAGGGCTTCTGCAAAAATGGGAATTTTTGAAATCTGTGACCACGACTGGAAGCTCCTCATAAAAATAGAAGCTTAGAGCTTTGGATCAAAGCTTTTTATTGGGCAGAAGAGTGGGCTTCATGAAACCCTAGTTCGGGGTCACGTCCGGTGAATCCGAAAGTTTCAAAGGAAAAATTGAGGAGTGAAACTTTGCAGTTTTCAAATTCTGAATATACCAGCTTGATCAGCTCATCAAGATCCAATTCCTACAAATCAAGTGGATTGGGTTAATCCTAGAAGAGGATGGATTGGTCACCTGCATAAGTGAAGAAGTTCCTGTTTCAGAGGGAGATGAGTCTAAGGCCTTCCATAAGAATATTACAAGCAATCTTGACAGGTATGGCTTACAGGTATGTTTCATGGTTAAGTTTATCATATGTTTGTCTTCATATCATTACAGTACAATCTTGATTAATTACTAGACTTGTCGTATCACCTCAATAGAAGATTTTCATTGATTTAAGGTTTTGACACTTATGAATGTACTAATGCATTGTGATGTTGTATGAGGTTTATGTTGTTCGCTAACATAAAAGGTACACCAAGAAAGACAAATCATGTTCTAGTTCAAGAACATATGATCATGGTGACATGAAGACAAAGATTCATCCATTGTCATGGATCACATAGAAGATCTACTTTCGAGGTATGTATAACTTGGTCCTACAATGGTTAACCTATGAGACATGCAGGTTACTAGCACAAGTCACTGAAGAGAACCAGAAGAAATTATGTGGGTATGTTAGACATAACTAGATAGCATGCTAATCTAGCTATGTTTTTCCTATATCAAGCTAGAATCCTACCTTGTGTTAGGATCTTATATTGTTGTGTTGTTGATAATGATTATTCATGAAGTCATAGGTTTGAATAGTCATGGCTGTATGCATATTATGTTTCTTACCATAATTGATGATATGACTAAACAAAAGAATCATGAAGGTATAGGTTTGAGTAATCACGGGTTTATGCATTGATGATTTAACTAATCAGAAGAGTCCTATGATCAAATAAGAATATGCATGAGTAAAAGAAGACTTCCTTGAATACTAGTGTTTATTATCTGTGAATGATCATGACTATACATGTTTAAGATTATTGTGTTTTGATAGTATTAAGATTATACTAATAAATGTGTGATTATGTATGAGATCTCAAGGATAACACAATGATGATACTAATAAGCATGCATGGTGATTAAGGATGGATATAAGTTCAATGACAGGTAATCCAGGAAGCAAAGATCAAGAGGGAGCACACTCCAGTTGTTCCTGCAAGAAAGCAAAGGAGCACACTTCAGTAGTTTCTGCAAGGATGCAGATATTCAGAGGGAGTTGACCATCTTTCTACATTCCACAATAGAAAGGTGTAGAAGAAGCTACTTCAGCAGCTCCTGCAAAGAAGCAAAGACTCAAAGGGATTCCACCCAGCAACCAAACAAAAATAAGTATTTTTTTTATCATTTCTTGCATATTTGTTTGTTTAAATAAAATTGTTCAATGATGTATATGCTCATGTTCCTAGACTTAGGATATGTATTGTGCATATTAGAATGATTGCATTAATGAACAATATACTACTAATATGCATGTGATGGGTAAGTGGCCTATGGCACTGTACAACATTCCAGTGCTACTTATCTAGAATGAAACCTCTTTGCTGACATGTTGGGAGTAGTGCAAACTCTTAACAATGTTCTGGTAGAGACTGGAAGGCATCTAGAAAGTTGTGGAACATGGATAAATGTTGTATTGAAGCATTGGCTAAGATAATTGCATGACTGTATGACATATTTCTTTATGTGTAATAATTTGTCTGAAAATTCTGAGATGTTTCTAATCATGCAATTTAACTGTAGAAAAGACCATATACCTTCACCTACAAAAGAAGGACTACAACATTTGTTCAAGCAACAAAATTATCTATTGAAGATATTGAAGTTCCCAGGATACGGGAAGAATGCCATGATCCGTCGATCATGAAGAACGATGTTTGGGATGTGGTCCCAAGAGCTGAAGGGAAGTCTGTTGTGACTTCCAAATGGAACTATCAGATCAAGCATGCTACAGATGGCAGCATAGAGAAATATAAAAGTGATGAAATAGAAGATACACCAGATGGATTTCAAGACAACCTTCTTGAATGGTGTAGTCATATATGTGTGCAGAACTTGGTAGGATAGACAACTTTCTATCCAGTTTGGGCTTTACCAAGAGTAAAGCGGATTCCAACCTTTACTACAAGGTTGAGGAAGGCAATCCAGTGATACTACTATGTGGATGACCTGTTTGTAACAGGTGAGGATAGTTTGATTGCCGACACGCAGAGGAAGCTTGCTGCTGAGTTCGAGATGAAGAAATTGGGGATGACGCACTATTTGTTTTTGGCATGGAGGTGTGGCAGAGTGCAGATGGAATCTTCCTTGGATAAGGGAAGTATGCAGTAGAGATCCTGAAGAGGTTCGGGATGATGGACTACAAGGATATGGCCACACCTATGGCATCAAACTTGAAGCTTCTGTGTGATGCTTCATCTGATCCGGTTGATGTCATGATGTATCGTCAGATGATTTGGTCTTCTATGTACGTGACGAACACGAGACCAGATATTTGCTTTGCGGTGAACACATTGAGCCAGTTCCTGACGGATCCGAGGAGTGTTCATCTGATTGCTGTAAAGCATATTCTGAGGTACCTGAAGGGTACAGTTGATTATGGGCTCAAGTATGATGCGAATCAAAAGTTTAACCTGCAGGGTTATGTTGATTCAGATTGGGCAGGAAATGCTGTAGATAGGAAGAGCACATCTGGGTACTGCTTCAGTATGGGATCAGGTGTGATCTCTTGGTTTAGCAGGAAGCAGTCCTGCGTAGCACTGAGTACAGCCGAAGCAGAGTATGTTGCGATGGATGAGCAGGTTGCAGATGTATTGACCAAGCCGTTGGCCAAAGTGCAGTTTGAGTACTTCAGAGAGAGGCTTGGTGCACTTCAGATCAAGGTTCCTTCCAAAGGGAAGTGATGAGTCCAGAAGATGCAGATGCACGTGAGCTTTTCTGACATGGTTGATGTGTTCTCCCATGGTTGTGATGTAATTGCTGAGCCATTCTCACATGGTGGTAGATGTGTTCTCCCATGGTGTAGATGTAAGGGCTGAGGCCATTTTTCACATGGTGGTAGATGTGTTCTCCCATGGTGAAAAAGTAAGGGCTGGAGCCTTCCCCGAATGGTGGTAGATGTGTTCTCCCATGTCGGTGGTGTAAGTGTTGGATGATGTGCATCTGGGCTGTGCTTCGTGGACGATGAGATGATCTGAAGAGGACGATGCTATGATGATCAGGAGGATCATGGATGATGAGCATCAGGACGATGCTCCAGTTACTACTCTGTATATGCATCAGGATGATGTTGGATATGATCAGTTGGATCATTTATATGTATTTTGTATATGCATCATGTTGGATGCTTGGACCATGTGTCTGTATATGTATCAGGTGGATACATTGTATGATCAGGTAGATCATGTATGTTGATATGTATCAGATATGATCAGGTGGATCATGTATTTGTATTTGTATCAGGTGGATACACTGTATGATCAGGTGGATCATGTATGATGATATGTATCAGGTAGATACTTGGTATGCATCAGGTGGATGCATTGTATGATCAGGATGATCATGATGACGAGCTTCAGGATGTTGCTCCAGATGATATGTATCAGGATGGTACAATGATGATGATCAGTGTGATCATGAGCATCAGGATGATGCTTTGTGCGATGATGATCCGTGGGATCATGAGTATCAGGTTGATACTTGGAGGTCAGAGATGATATGTGGCGGGTTTTGCAAATAACATGTAATCAGTCCTGGGAGATCTTGCTGGTCGTGCTGCGGCACATAAATGTTCCTGGGATACTCTTTCCAGTATTACATCCGCACATAAAATTAGTCCTGAGAGGCCACCTCTATCAGACCGTTCGCATAGATGATGAAGACCTGCAGGTGGTGGGCCTACATCCAGTATGAAAAAGGACTGGCTCTGTAGAACTTCTTATGACGAGTAGATTGAGATATTGATTGAGATAGCAGCAGCAGTGACGATGATGATGATTCGAGGATGATGATTCGCTGATGATGATCCAGAGAAGAAGACTTGTGCTAGCAGACCTGTGTCGAGAAATACCTTCCTAGTTAAGAGGGAGTGTTGATGTATATGTAACTTCGGAATGTATTTCACCCATGTATTTCATATATGTATTTTATATTCCTATAGAGATGTTATTATTCCTCTATACGGAAGTGTCATCATTTATATTGTAAGTGTCGTAACTTATACTTGATGGGTTATTAGACCACCTTGTTGGGGTCGGCCCTGTATAAGTCATGTGGGTCAAAGGGTTATTAGACCACCCTAGTGGGGGTCGGCCCAGTCAGCATTATGTTAAGTGGTTAAGTTGAGGCCGACCTAGTTGAGTAAAGGTCAAGTCAAGTTAGTGTATAAATAGAGAGTGTGTCTCTCTCATTTTACACATTCTATTCTCTCACTCACACTGTGGAGAGTGGCGCACTTGTGGAGGAGGAGGCTATGCTGCTAGGAGAAGACTATCTCTTGTATTCTGATTGTATCATTGCTCTATCTATCTCTAAGGAAGTTATTGGGGTTTTTCACCTTTATGGTTTTCCCCAAGTAAACTCTGTGTCTCTTATGTGCTTGCATTATTGTGTCCATGAATGATATGCTGTAGATTTGCTGTACATGTTGTTCTCTCAGCTAAGATCCTAGATCAGATTGAAGTAAATTCTGAAAATTTAACACATGGAAGCATATCAACAGCATTATAAACAAAACCTATATGATGGAATTCATCCCCAATAGCCACTACTGTGTATATCATCAAATTAGTACTAGATTTTTGCAAATTGAAAGCTACATGAATTCCTGTAATCCTCAGTTTTCTCCCAAATGACAAACTAGGTTGAGATGAATTTTGGTGATCATGTTAATATCAGCATGGTGCATCATCACATCAAGTTTGAGAAAACACTAGTTCATGGTTTTCGAGAAAAAAACATAAAATGGATGTAGGTGATGATGGATCATTTCCAATAAAATGTGAATTGTTTTGACTTGAAACTTTTAGGATTCGTTCATATTACCTTAGTGCATCACCCCTCCAAATTTTATGGCATTCTAATTCACGGTCTATGAGATATGGTCAAAACAATTTTTTCCCTACAATCTGGTAGTAAACTTCAAAATCCAAGCTACCATGAACTATTTCTTTTATCTGATCTTGAATTGTGAAGACAAGCTTGAGCTCCAAGGATGCTGCATAAAAATTCATGAAAGACATATGCCAATCATCAAATATTAGAAATTGAGATCAAAACTTGAGTACTGATCTAAATACCGGTGCTACGAAAAATCAAGAGGCCGCTGCTTGAAATGTTGAATGAAAAGGTCATCTCCATATCCCCCACACTCTAGGTCATGCATGTCATCATGCATGTGAATTAGGGGGATGAATATCCTTCTTGAAGGCTTATCGAGACTATTCCCAGTAGTGACCATCAGTTCTTTTCTAGTGCATGCATAAACTGGCATACCTTTTGCAATTTTGAATCCTTTCCATTCAATAAAATTGCAGAACTTTGAACCTTAAGTGATATGCGAGATAAGTACTGTAGTTTGGATCTGCAAATGATATAAAACCTGCTCCAAGAATCCTTGTGGATAACTAAAATATTTTTTTTGAAATCTCATTTCGGTTCTCTGCATCAAATTTGCTATGAAGGCACCCCATTACGTTTGATAGTTGCAATTGGATTTGTTTCAAGACACATAAGAGCTAGCTCTGCTTTTTGGATTGATGCATCAAGAAATTTGAAGTGCACTTATCAATGCCAATCCCAACCTTTGAATTTGTCTATGTATTTTATTCAGCTTGAGTCTAACTTCAAACTTACTTCATGCAAGACACTTGATTCTTTTAATAAATAGACTTCTCATAGGTTCCCTGGCCACTTCAAACTACCATCAATACTCGACTTACAACTTATAACTATAATGGGGAGAACTCAAACACTTATTTTAGTTACAAAATTGGTATTCCATATCCTTGATAGGCCTTTCAAATTATTCCATCTCGTATTCCATTTGTTGATCAGAAAAACAACGAGTTAAATAAGAAAGCATTGGAAACATAGGCCATACCTTTTAGGTGTTGCATCAAAAATGAACTTGGAGATGTGCACCATCCATCATATCCCCATGAGAGATGACAAATATGTTTTAATGAAATGGAATTGTTCAGTCTCAAGAGACTAAGATGAAGTGTTGTTTTTATCACTAACTAATTTCCGTGTCCATGCATTCACTGCAAGATCAACCAAACCCTTGCATATGACTGGTGCAGATCATGTTCGGCCTTGCTCTTAATTCATTGCATTAGAGGAAAAAAATGTGTATAATTTAAAGTCATTGGCTGGTCTATTTCTTCTCATCCTCTATTTCATCTTCTTTTAGACTTGCAGACGCAAAGTAGTTGCTAACATTGAACCTCCTTGAAATCACCTTTCATGCTGAGAATAACAAAGGAAATTGAATCAAAATTGTCTGGATAGGAGATGCAGTGGCTATTCTTGATGTTCCCTTCTTCAAAATCACGACAAAGATAGTCTTGATTTTTTGGCTGCTAATGAGAAGGGATTTCAATTTTGATTTCCGATATTTGTTGGTCATGGGGGGTCCTAGAATACATCGATTTCCCAAATTAATCGAACTAACTTGTTGACTTACCTATTTTCATGGATCTCCACGCTAACTGGGAAGATTTGATTGGATTTCAAATAGAAATAGATCAAATATAACTATGCATATTAACTTTTTACCATTATTTAACCAAGGAATGACTCAAATCCCGCCTTCATGTTGATTGGGAATCTGATTCGTCATTGGATGTTTGTGGAGAATCGACTGCAACCTGAAATTCTGGGACATTATGTCTTGATCATAAAACGATTTCTCCCAAACCATTGAGTGATTTTGAAATTTTCCCAACCTAGAGGTAAATGGACCCATTCTGGAAGTGGGTTTTTAACGGATTGCAGAGATTCACCATCATTTGCTCATAAATGAAGCCCAGAATATGCTTTCTGTAAAATGATGGGATCAACACTCGGGTCCCTTTACTTGTATCCAACATCTATAACAAGGCACTCCGGTGATCAATTATTTGTGATGAAAGTAGGTATCTTAAAATATTATGTAGGAATATTTTGTTAATCAGATGGAAGTGGCATTCAATCATTGCAATTGCAGATTTCTTTCTTGGATGTTCTCTCACGATTCTCGAAACTACAACCTCCTCTAGATCTGCATTTACCCACTAACTACATCTTGGTGACTTTTGGAAGACATATTATTTTAGGTGAGAGTGCTAGTTTCTTCCATTAGTGAGTATCCATCCATCCATTATTCTCTAACCATCATAACGATTCCGTAGATGGCTGGAATGTTCATAATTTGAATTGTTTTCCTTTGGTTAACCAGCTTTGAAGCAACATACATTGAATATGCTTAAAGAGAAGTTTGCATGTTGAATAAAAGAGATATGGATATTGTCCTTGAGATCCTAATTTGGTGTTACCTTAAACATATTTGGAATGCATAGAGGTGTTAGCTATTATTGATTTCTTGCAAGAACAAAATATGTTACAAGAAGATCTGAAAAAGATGTTGCAATAGAAATAAGAAATTGATTACAGCAGAGGCCTTCTTATTGATAAACCATGCTACCAACAAAATGATGTTGTCTGGAGCTGATGGACAACCTTATTAGAACAATATATGAACATGCTACTACAAGAACTTATTCAAACATGAAAATGGATTATTGGCATGTACTTAGAACCAAAATTGAGTCATTACTTTATTGAATTTTATTCACTACCCTACCCTACTTGAGAAAGAGGCAAATCTCTTTTCAAGTGTAGGCATATTTCCAGTGAATCCATGTGCACGATGGGATTAAAAATAAAATCATATCCAAATATGAAGAATGTACCTTGATGGTTGTCTGGATATGAGAGACCAACTGATATGTTTGATTTTGCATCAAGAGATGTTGAATAAGGGAATGGTGCTCTAGACTAATTATTTTTTGGAACCAATATTCAATGTAGTCACATGTCCCTCTACATTCTTATCCCCTTTCACTTACTTGGATACGCTCCTTTGTCATACTTTGTAGATATTCAAATGTTTCGATCTTGATCTGGGCACAATATACCAAGGGAATCTTCATTTTTAGGTTCCAGAACTTGCTCTTCATTTGATGTTGTCCATAGATCTTTATCCTCTTCTCTAGCTCTGCAAGGAGAATCAAGGAGGACTGCTAAATCTGATTGCTTCTCATGGGCCTTTTGGTCCTCTATTCCTTGCTCAGATGCAAAGATGTTCCTTATGAATGTCAGGATCTGCTCTTCCTTTGATGTAGATATGTTCCCTACTGCTGCAAGGATACGAGAGGTCTCCCGGAGTAACATCTTCCTTTCTTGAACAATTCTTGAGAAGAATTAAATTTACTATGTTGGATGATAACCTTTGTCTCGCACATGGATTAGTGTAGAGGGGGGTATTCTTGAATTAAAAACTACAAGTTCTATGCAATAAAAACTTCAAAGCATGTTTTTAGGTGCCCCATGTTACCGAGACCCTGTTGTCACCAAGATATTTGTTGACATGAAGCTTCACCTTTTCCATGCATCAAACTGAAATAAAAGGACTAGAAACAAAATTATTGATGCATTAATTCACCCAGTTCCTGCATCTTCTAAATCCAATGAGATAGTGTACCCACTATAGCGGGCTAGCGTGCAGGTTCTTACCTCTCGTTTTACTGAATTGTCTCCTTGTGTTTTAGGAATCGAATAATCTGTTAGAAAAGATGATCTAAGAAACCAATCAGGCCCCAAATCATTGACACCTCCCTGGAAACAACACCAAAATATTGGTAAAAATAATTTCTTATTTTACTTCACATAAATGATCAACTAGGGTCAATAAATTGATGAGGTATCGCACAAAGTATATGTAGAATCAAGACTCAATTGGTCACTTCTAACTAGGTACACTAACTAAGCTACTCAATGAGGTACCACGCCTATTGGATTAGATTTATTGTGTGTATGTCAAACAATCAATATTATCAAAGTGTCCAGGAAACAACCATGCCTTCAGTATCCAAATCAGGTAGAGGAAAAAGTAAATCACACAGGTAGGGAAATAAAAGCACACTTTGCATGAAAAGTAGAACCAGATCATTGAGAGGTCATAGGTTCAGGCCCTGTGATATTTCGAAACACCTCTTGGACTCTTAGGTTAATGGCTTCTCAAGATCTAGGGACACCAAGGGATCCCTCAAACCATTCTGTTGGAAATGTAAAGTGTTGGAAACATAATTTGCGTAAAATGTAAACTACATGAAATGTAAATGAAAACTACTGAAATGGCATAAAACAAAAGGAAACATTTGGGAAACTTATACCAAATAGAGGGGGGCCTGCCTCTCCTGGAATACACTGCCAATAAATACTATGACAAGAAGCTTTTGGTAAGCAACAAGCTCTTTATTCTATCATCTAAGAAGTTACAATGAATTACAATGAGCGACCTCTCCTTCAATCTCTCCTCTCACATCTAACATCTAATATCTAACTTATCAAATCTGAATGATACATCTCATATTTATACATTTGGTTCAAAGAAGAAGAGGTTACATCATGGTAAGATCATACCTTAATTAAGTGGATCTAATTACCAACAAAAATATTTAGACCAAAAACATATGCATCTCCACATAAACAAATCTTGGAGTTGGTATCATAATCCATGAGATCCATATGCCCAAAATCATGGAGAGGAGCCGCAACTTGGTCAAACCACTTGTCTACTAGAATTGTAGATTTCCTACCATCTATTGGCTACTATACCACTCTGATTACAGACAAGCTTGCTACCGGCTATCGGACTGGCAAGTTCCTGTAACTCATTGTTGAAAATGACAAGTGACCTACTGCAAATATAGAAATAAGTTAGGAAACACAAGTTATATCCTAAGTAATCATCATAACATGGGAATTTAACCATTTTAGTGCATGGATCTCATATACAATAGAAATGGGAAATTACGTGAATTTGGGTGATGAAATGGATGAGGATGAGAGGATAGAGTGAGTGAAAAATGAATAAATGACATCATAAAATATGTTATTTTCGAGGCTTGACAACACACATTTAACTACTCATACCTCCATGAGAACTCTACCATATGAAATATTTTTCGTCCCACCACACCCACCAAGACACTAATGTGGCCCCCACCCTCCGACGTAAACCATTCAATCTAGTTATTCCCGCAGGAATAATCTGCATGGCATTGATTCATGGGGCACCCATCTTTGCATTTGAATAACAACCCTCACATCATTATGCAAACGGTTCCCAGAATCAATCAAAACCGAGGGAACTTTTCCCATCATCAAATTGATTTCCCGATTTGCCCAAAACCGTGGGAATCCCACCAATCATCAAATTGGTCCCCCGACACACCAAAAATTGTGGGGACCCCATCAATTATTCTTTATGTAAAAATTGTTCCCCAATCCATTCCAAACCATAGGAACATTATTATTCTTTTGGAAGCAACCCCTGGTCTCCTTTGATCGATGTCATTGAGTCTCCCTATCCCTAGCATTATGAGTTTTGTTAGTCACCATCACCCTCAGTGTCGTGTCCCCAACAAAGCCCTTCATCTGCAGTTTGTCTCACTCCGTTGCACTCTGTACCTTTATTTTGAAGAATGATACCATCCATCAATCACTAAGTTGACATCGATCAAAGGAAGTCATGAGTCTCAGGCTTACCAGCTAGTTTTGTGTCAAGTCAGTCAGTACAACGATTCGTTACAAAACGATCTTGGTTCTTAGGATAAGACCCTCGTTTTGTCATGTACTTCAGCTCTCATCGACATAAAATCACTCTATTCCGAGAGTTGTAGTTTTTTTAGTTATTGTAGTTGTACCTTGGGGTCCCTTTCAATCATTATAAGGGATCACCTTGAACTAAGTAGGGAGAGCCCTCATTGCTTCCTTACTTAGTAGTCTCTCCTATGTTCAATGTCAACATATATATCACATCAGGGAGAGTTGTACATTCCAAAGGTAGCAGTGTTCACATCTATAAATCATGGTAGCAATAGTTCAGTATGGTGCCACATCTAGCACCCTCCCTTGTATTATGTTCCCCCACCCCCGTGGGATTATCATGGTTATCAACAGCACTGCTTCTTCAACACCTATAATAGAATTTCCAGGTTTGGTTACTATTGCATGGATTCAACATGCCTTCATCCATGTGCCAACAATATATTGAGTGGGACCCTCGATCTCCTCTTTTTGTAGCCACTTTGGCATATTTTCAAGAGCATGGGTATGCCCACCTTGTTTGTATAAACCATTATTCGTTTTTACGGCATCACCGGAAATCTTCCCCCATGGCAGAACCCTATTCATTCATACATGCTTCATAGCTTCTAAGAGCACCACAGAGCACAAAAGAAACAATGATGCATTATCGGACCTACAGTACCCTTCGGACCTCATACATCAAGGGGTATTTGTTAATGCATAAATCTCTCATACATGTGACATTTTTTCAATTCACACAGTAAGGCATCGTCAACATATAGCATGCATCTTATCGAAGACATCCTCATCAGATCCAAGAAGCAATATGAATCTAGAAATTCCAAAGAATATTCAAAGGACATGACCATGTGGCCTTATCTTTGATTAGGTGCACTACTGCTCATATTATGAGTTATGCACCCGTGTGACTCCTATGTGGATTATCCTTAGATATCTACATGACTGTCAAAATGGTGGGAACACAACCACCCATGGCACATTGAAGGCTCATCAAAGCCCCATCACCTCCAAGAATTCGAATTTGGTCTCCCTATGTACGTGGGTTCATTGAATCATGGCCCCCCTTTGTGTACTTTGGAGCCAAATCATGGCGTTAATGGGTTCACACTTGGATCTAGTTGTTTTTTTGCCACCTCTTGGCCTATAAAAAGAAGCCATGGTCATGCATCTTAGAAGAGAATAAAAGAGAAAGGTTATGCTGCAGAAATTGTATCGGAGCTTCCTCATAGATCATCTCTTTCATATTTTAGCATTCTCCAAGCTCCTTTTCCTCCTTCCTTCAAGGAGCAAGTGCTTCTCTCCATTGGTTCTTTTATCTATCTAGCATCTAGTGTGAACAAAATAGGCCTCCCTAAGGGAGATTGTTGGCTTCCCCTTGATCCTTTACCTCCTAGGTGACACAACATGTATTTGCTTGACCAATGGGCAATCTAAAGTGGTTCATGCATTGGTTCCTTTTTGTGGTTTCCACCCTCTTGTTCCATTTTATTAGTTTTAGTTATTTTTGTTTTTATTTTTGTCCTATTGCACTAAAAAAGCCTTGCAGGATCTACTTTGGGGTTATCACATTTGCTTTCTATTTCTAAATATTGGGCCTAGTCAACAACCTCAATGGATTTCACCCAAAGTGGGATAATTTCCCACAACAATGTCATGCAAAACGATCATCTATCCATTGAACACAATAGTGATCTTGGTATTGACAGCTCCCACAAATACAAATAAGCCATTGAATCTGACCAAGCAATCACCCTCGTCGGGTTCATGGAAACTAGGATAATGTTCCTTTTCTTTTGTCATTAAGCATAGATCCATTTTGTCGTTATTCCAAAGAATATATGCCACTGACTCTCTAAAGTAGGTCAAGATATTCCATCATTGATATGTTGTAATCAACTAAAATTTATGTTTAAAACACTTTATATTTTAGCTATACAATCGGTGGCTATGAAAATGTAGAAACCTATTGGAGCTTATATTCACTAATAATGTTGGATTATCTCGTCATCATAAAACTACCTACAAGCATCTTCATTTCATACCATCTTCTATTTTAAAATTGGGGCTAGGGCTTATCATTGTTTTAAGGACCCATAATAGTTGAGGTCATAATATGTCTAAATAATAATTTATAGCTAAACATAAGGAACCATATGCTAGACAGGGTGTTAAACAATCAAATATTTGATGAAACTTACAGTTGTCAACAAAATAAACAAGTTAAGGGCGTTGTCCTAACTGCCAATGAAACCCGTCAACAACCTGGGAATGTGTTGAGTGTACAACAAGTAGATGTCCCTAAATAATATTAATGAGAATAACTTAAGAATAATATGAAATAGTTTCCTTAGGACCATAATACTGTTCGAGTACACAGGGTACTACCAAAGGACCGAACACCAAGAGCAACCACTTCACACAAACAGATCACAGATCAACACACCGATGTTTTGACGTGGTTTAAACCCTCTTGAGGGAAACACTCCACGGCCCCGGCCAAATAGCTTCTATGGGACAATTTATTATGCAAAGAAAGAAAGTTACAAATGAGCTTCTCATAATCGATCAACTAAACAATGACCCTCCATGCTCTTTAAATAGAGATCATGGACCAATCGGGTGTTAAGCCACGGATCAAGGTTAGGTTTGATCTAAGAGAAGTTGAGCCGTTGGATCACTCTATGTCGGAAACATATCGTGACCGTCGGATTAAGTATTTACAAATGCATACTAATGCATACTAAAGAAACACACTATCCCTAACGGATATATTACACAAGTTGATCTTAACTAACTCCTAAGTGTCTAAATATCCTAACATCCCCCCTTAAGAACAACTTGGGATAGGATTGAAGGATTTACAAAAGTGACACTATTAGGAGAAGGAAAGAGGCATTAGAGCCTATCCCCCCTTAATGACAAGTTCCTGAACTCCTAACATAGATCGAAGTTTAGAAAACTTCGCTTCTGTAAGAGACTTGGTGAAGATGTCTGCAACTTGATCATCTGTAGGGAAAAAGAGCACTTCAAGAAGACGATCATGAACAAGATTTCTGATGAAGTGCATATGTAGCTCAATGTGTTTGCTGCATTGATGTAGAACTGGATCTTTGGCAAGCTTGATGGCACTTTGATTATCACACCAAAGTGGAGTAGGCTGCTGCTGCTCGAATCCAAACTCTGAAAGGATCTGTCGAAGCCATAAAGCTTCCTGACTGGCATTGACGGCTACTCGATATTCTGCCTCTGCTGAAGAAAGAGCAAGAGCTTGTTGTTTCTTACAAGCCCAAGTAATAGGTCCAGATCCCAGACTGAAAACATAACCTGCAGTAGACTTTCGATCATCAGGATCGCCGTCCCAATCTGAATCAGTGAAACCAACCAACAAAGGTTTCCCCCCTGTACTGTAATGAATCCCAAACTAAACTGTACCTCGAATATATCGAAGTATTCTTTTAGCTGCTTTCCAGTGACTTTCATGAGGTGTCTGCATATAATGGGTAACACGACCAACGACAAAGGAAAGGTCAGGACGGGAATGAGTCAAGTATAAGAGACTACCAACAAGCTGACGATACAAGGTGGCATCGACTTCAGGTGAAGTACAAGTGGCAGAAAGTTTGACTCTAGACTGGAAGGGAGAAGGGGCTCGTGTACAATCTTCCATGTGAAAGCGATGAAGAAGGTCACAAGCATACTTAGACTGAGAAAGAAAGATTCCTTCTTTGGTTTGCAGGACTTGGAGACCAAGAAAATAATGCAAATGTCCTAAGTCTGACATTTCAAAAGTTTGTTTAAGACTGGATTTCACATGGGTTATAAGCTTAGGGTCACTACCAGTAAGAATAAGGTCATCAACATATAGAACAAGTATGATGAGATGGTGTCCTACTTTCTTGGTATAAACATTGGGGTCAGAATGGCATCTAGAAAAACCAGTGTCAAGGAGAAAGTTATCCATTTTGGCATACCAAGCTCTAGGAGCTTGCTTAAGGCCATATACGGATTTCTTAAGGCGGCAGACAAGGCTAGAGTTATTCTGAACATAGCCAGGAGGTTGTTACATGTAAATTTCCTCCTGTAAATCACCATGTAAGAAGGCAGACTTGACATCCATTTGATGGACTTCCCAGTTGTGTAAGGCTACAAGGGAAAGAACAAGGTGGATGGAGTTCATTTTGGAAACGGGAACAAAGGTTTCATTGTAGTCAATCCCTTCAACTTGGGAAAAACCTTTGGCAACTAACCTTGCCTTAAGTCTTTCAACACTTCCATCTGATGCATACTTAGTTCTGTAGACCCATTTACATCTGACAAGTTTTCTTCCTTTTGGAAGAGGTACAAGATCCCAAGTCTCGTTCGCCATTAAGGAACGATATTCTTCATCCATGGCTGCATCCCAATCTGGATTCCCTGAAGCTTCTGCAAAAGTTTCTGGATCATGATTCTCGGAAACTTGAGCCAAAAGAGAAGAGGCTCGCTGAAACTGAGAACGTGTTCGACGTTGATCTCTAGGATCACCGGAAAGATCACCAGCTGCTTCACATGTTGAACGGACCCATCGAGGAAGCACTTGTGCTGGTGCAACTGGAGGAACATGAGCAAGCGGAGGTGGATTTTCATCCTCACTGTCATCATCAGAAACTGGAGTTGGAAACCTGTCAAGGAAGTTGGAAGAAGAAGAAGAAGGCACAAACGCCGAATCAGTCTCGTAAGCCAAAGATGGCACACTCGCCGAGTTAGGCTCGCAGGCCAAGATATTTTCATCAAATTTAACATCTCTTCTAATGATTATAGCATGAGAATGTGGTTGAAGAAGTCTATAACCTTTTACATCTTCAGAATATCCAAAAAATATGCACTTTTCACTTTTAGGCTACAATGCTTTCCGTTTTTCATCCGGAATGTGAGCCCATGCTTCACTACCAAACACACGAAAGTAACTTACATCAGGTTTAATTTTACTCCATGCTTCTTCCGGTGTTATACCTTGTAATGCTTTTGTGGGGGTGCGATTAACTATGTAATTTGCACAATTTATGGCTTCAGCCCAAAATTGAAGACCTAGTCCCTTAGATTGGATCATACAATTAGCCATTTCTTTTAAAGTGCGGTTCTTCCGCTCAGCTACACCATTTTGTTGTGGTGTATATGGAACAATGTGCTGTTGTTGGATGCCTTGTTCAGTGCAGAAAGTAGTGAACTATTTGTTAACATATTCTCCTCCATTGTCAGATCTTAACTTAATAATTTGATGACCAGATTGTTTTTCAACAAGGTCCTTGTAGGCCAAGAACATGTTAAATACTTCGCTCTTAAGTTTTAGGAAATAAACCCAAGTGCATCTGGTGTAATCATCAATGAAATTTAAGAAATACTTGAAACCAGAAAAGGATGCAGATGGAAGAGGACCACACAAGTCACTATGCACAAGCTCCAAGGGAACCGAGGCATGCCAAGAGGCACGTTTATCAAAACTGTCTTAATGATGTTTTTCGAGTACACAACCGGAGCAAACACCATCCCTGCAAGATACCATCGGAAGACCTGTCACCATATTTTCTTTACATAGTTGTTGCAATGAGCGATAATTTAAGTGACCAAATCGCTCATGCCAAAGTTTGCTCAAGTTATCACTATGAGCAACAAAAACTGAAGGGAAAGGCGATGACCCAAAGTTGTTAAACTTGTACAACCTGGTAATATCATCAACAATTCTGGTAGCTAGGACTTGTTGAGGATCTTTAAAATCCTTTATTACAACTTGGTGAGGTGTAAAGGTCACAGTTTTACCTTCACCAGAATGAGTGATCTGATAGACTGATAACAAACTGCAGGAAATTCATGGAACACATAGTACATCACTAAAATGACCATTATCTACTGGAACTGTTCTAGCTCCTACAACACTTAGAGATCTATCATCACCAACAAATATTTGTTTGGTGTTACATTCATGCATAGTAGAAAATATGGCTTGATCCTTAGCCATATGATAAGATGCTCCAGAATCAATGAGCCATTCATTTGAAGTAGAAGAAGTAGATGCATTATAAGAATAACCAGAAGCACAAAGTGCATGTCCATGAGAGGAAGATTCTGAAGACGAATCTAGGTTGATGTGGTGCTTCTTCATTGCTGCTTCTAAGGTTGCCATCTTCTTGAAACACTTAGATTCATCATGATTATCTTTCCCGCAATAGTTGCAATGACGCTCAGTCTTCTTGCCTTTTGGCTTGGATCCTTTATCATTTTTTAAAGAAGCAGTTGACTGAGAGGGTTTGGGACCCTTGTTTGACTTATTATTGCGAAAATTTTGTTTCTTGGGAGGCTTGGACTTTTCTTTCTGTTGGGACAATAAGGCTTTCCCAGATGTATCTGCATTGTTGATTATTCCAAGATGAATGAGTTTATCTTGTTCTCTAATCAGGGAATCACAAAAGGATTCAAGACTAGGCTCTTGATAGCTAGCTGCATTCAAGGATGCTTTCATGGAGTAAAATGTAGATACAAAAAAAGAATATGCAGGTCCAAGTTTGGAAAGAATATGATAAATGCACTGTCTGTCTTCCCTCTCAATCTTACATTCTGCACATAAGAGTTTAAGAGTTTTGTACTTAGATAAATAATCTTGAATGCATGAAAAGTCACTTGGATTTAAAGAAATCAACTCATTTTCGAGTTGATGACCTCGAATTTCATTGTGTTTACCAAACACAGTTTCCAACTTGTCCCAAGCAGCATTAGATTCATCAATTCCAGATATGTGGAATCGCAAATCAGTAGAGATTGACATCCCAATCAATCCACGAGCTTTATCACATCTATTTGCCCATTTGATTTTCTTATCATCATCAGTGGGTTCTTTTTCTTTCCCTATTGTAATTCTGAAAAGTCCCCTACTTCGTAGAACATCCTCCATACGAGATTTCCATGAGAAATAGTTGGAACTATTAAGTAGAATATCACAAGGGGCATCCATATTTATAAATTAATGGCTGTAAAAGTAGAAATCAATAGTCTGGATGTGAAGAGCTCGAAAAAATAGACGGTTTAAAAAAAAACGGCACTGAAAACGGACTCTGTATGATGAAGTTATGCTTGAACAAAGAAACTGTTGAAGATGTCCCCAATAGTGACGTGGCAGCTAGAGAGTGTCAGCAAAAAAAAGAACCCCCCTCTTCCCAAGATGAACCTTTTGACAATCACTTTACAAGAAAGTTGCTTTAAGTGAACCACTTTTGTAAAATAAGTGATTTCACTTTTACAATGATATTACTTTTAAATAGTGCAACAATAAAAAAAACTTAAGTGACTCACTTGTATTTTTATTTTTTATTATTTAAGTGAGATGCACTTTTACAATAAAGTAACTTGAAATTAAAAATTGCGTGCACTTTTTCTTTTAAAAGAAACTTCCTAAGACTTGATGTAGTGTCCCCTTTTCTACCATACAGCATGATAGAGAAGACGTGGTGCTCAATCCGGGCAATTAGCCCCATATCCATTCATTAAACTCATTGACACAAGACATGTATATGTGCAGGCTATAGAACACAACGGAAATTAAATAAATCCTATTGATATCTAACATACATTCAAACTATTCTGTGACAGCCATTAAATAGAGACCCTTGCAGAATTATACAAGATCATATGGAAATGCATAAAATTTTAAAAACACAGCAGAAGTAAATTCGTTTAATACATCCACATACATTCATAATATTCATCAAATGATAATTGCCAATTTACACAAGAGAATACTTATCTTATACAAAAATAGTCCCACGCAACTGGCTATGCAACTGCAACGTTCCACCCAACCGTAGGCCAGTGTGCTCCTCAATCTCTCAGCACCACTGCCACCCCCGAGCTGGGCATGATCTCTACAAGGAACCAGGGAACAGCAGACTCACACATAGCCAAGCATACACTAAGATGAGCCAAGCCAATCTACAATTGGGTTTATCAGGCTACTAGGAGATGGAAAGGAAGAGTTGCTAAGCTAGTGAGCTCCAGCACAGAGCCAGGGATAACCTTGCAAGATCTATCTAGCTTGGCACCCACAATACCTACACACCCAGCACAAGGAAGTATTCTTTTCACTGTTGTGCAGTCCCTCAAGCCATACCTTCCCTATCTAGTGCTCTCAAGGTATGCATAGAAGAGTAACCAAAGTCCTCTTGATCTTCTTGAGAGGTTGTCTCCCCCACTAGGTTTATCAAGCCACTTCTATCCACTACCACTCCAACACTTCAGCTCACAGGCTCAAACCAAGAGCAAGGATGCACATAACAGCAGAACCCCACTTGCTGGGCATGAGGAAAACGTTTTCCACAGTGGGATGCATGAGATGGGGTTTCAACTAACCCATAAAAACGTGGGAACCCACAAAAACGAAATGGGAAGTTGGTGAACAACCCAGGAAGCCAAATCCGTTTTTAGAAAAACGTCCTTGGACATTCAGGGGCAAAAACGACCTCCCTACAGTCCCCAAAACGTGGCCCTCCCTCTCCCAACTGTTATATACTGCAAAAACGACTCCCAGGCATGGAAAAATGCAGTATTTAGATGAAAAACGTAAATGGAAAGACCCCAGCTAACTCCCCCTACGTGAATGATCAAAGGTTGCCTGTTCAGAATGGCTTTGCGCACCATTTCGTGGGTGGTTTCTTGCCCAAGGAGACAAAACACGTTTTTCCAAGTTGATGGCTTGCCCATGCACGAAATTGGCTGCCATACTTCTTCATTCCCAAGGCATTAACTGCCTTAACCAATTTCTTGGAAGAATTAAATGATTGGGTGCATGAGACAAATTGGGTAGTTGGTGGTTTATGGGTTTCCCCATTGACACATGGATTAATACCATTGGCTCAAGGTTTGAATAATTTCCCTCCCTTTTCCTTGTAGAGTCATGCCCCATCTCTTTTGTTGCATTGCATAGCCGGTTGTGGGTTTTTCCATTAAAATTCGTATTTACATGGTGTCTTATTTACATTGTGCCCATCTCGCACAAGAACCATGGGCATCTATTTTTAATTGCCGATACATGAAATGCTAAATCAATGGTGGGGCCTTGGCCTTGAGCTCCTCATAATGATTAAATCACAATATTTACATCATTTACGGTTTAATACAAAGGGGGTCAAAATGGGGACATTACACTTGAACTCAAGACCTATTAAGGAATAAAGCAACTTTGAACCAAGTGAGCTAGATCAAAAGGTATGTAAAATATGGGAATGAGGAAGGGGTTTTTTTTTTTTTTTACTCTTCTTGCTCGGTTTGCATGCTTGCCCTTTTTCCTGCAAAACAAACCACAAATCGAAACAAAAAAACTTTTCCACACTTGTGGAGTTAGATCTTGTTAGCTTTCTTGGAAAGCCTACGTTTTCTATATGTTTCTGATTTGCCGAGATCGCGCAAGGTGCACGACAAAGAGCATACGTAGCTGAGAAAAACCATTTCCCTTTCTGTTTCTGATTTGCCGAGATCGCTCAAGGTGCACGGCAAAGAGCATACGCAGATGGGAAAACAACAATCCAAACCAAAAAAAATCTAACAGTAAAAAAAAGATGAAATATGAGATTTTTCTTTTCAAAAAACGAAATCAAAAAAATGTGTCACTGTAACATTATACCTTCAGATCTGATGAAATATGCGTTTCTGGAGTAACCGGGAACCGTTTTCGATCAAACGAAAACTATTTCCCAATGGAAACGACGCTCCGGACGCAATGGAACACCTCCCACAGCCCAAAAATGCATAGAAATATCAGAACTAGAAACCCTTTCGAGTTTCGGCAACAGCAGTTTAAGATCTAGATCATAACCGGAAGCGGCACTTCATAAAAGCTCTGATACCATGTTCGGGTACATAGGGTACTACCAAAGGACCGAACACCAAGAGAAACCACTTCACACAAACAGATCACAGATCAACACACCGATGTTTTGACGTGGTTTAAACCCTCTTGAGGGAAACACTCCACGGCCCCGGCCAAATAGCTTCTACGGGACAATTTATTATGCAAAGAAAGAAAGTTACAAATGAGCTTCTCATAATCGATCAACTAAACAATGACCCTCCATGCTCTTTAAATAGAAATCATGGACCAATCGGGTGTTAAGCCATGGATCAAGGTTAGGTTTGATCTAAGAGAAGTTGAGCCGTCGGATCACTCTATGTCGGAAACATATCGTGACCGTCGGATTAAGTATTTACAAATGCATACTAATGCATACTAAAGAAACACACTATCCCTAACAGATATATTACACAAGTTGATCTTAACTAACTTCTAAGTGTCTAAATATCCTAACAAATACAGGTAGAGGATTCAGTATCACGAATGCTCATGGAATTCAGTTCGAGAAGGCTTTTGCGTTTGATCCTCGTGACATCAAGGGATATTTTTACAGGACAATTTCTGCTTGTTTTAAGGGTAATATTCAAATTGATACTCTTTTAACAATGCATATTTGTTTTGGTTTTTTTTTTATTCATTGATATGGTGTAGTTGATGAATATTTTAATCCCATTAGACATTATTGGGTTGTTGGGTATATGTTTATTTCTAAAAACTAAAACTAAAAATAAAATCTAACAACTTCGCATATCTAGACTAATTTCAGCTCTCAAATTTGGGTGTCGCTCTATGGGCCAAGTATTTGAGCCTTAGCTCTTATACCACATGTAAGGAACCTAATACTAAACCAGGCATTAATTCCCCAATTACAGTAAGTACATTTATAACATAAATTAAATCCATCACTAGTTTAAAAACATGAATCAGATTGAAGTAGTTTCTCATTCAAGTATGTGAATTTTATTGAAAAACGTAAGTAAAATAGACAATTACTCTCGTAATAATTTCAATATACCACAACTAGAAGTCTACTTACCTGGTTGTAGATGATCCCTAGTTGTAGCTATCCCTCTAACCTCCAGCAGCCAGCAATCTCCTCCACAATAAATTTGGGGGGACAACTCTCCTCCCAACCAACCCTCAGCTGAAATATGAGGCCCACAAGCCCCTAACAAATAATACTATGCCAACCTATTGTTATCTCACCTCTCATCCCTCAACTTCCTTCCTCCAATACTCCACACTTGAATTCAGACAAAAGAAAAACAAACAAGAATAAATACACCCACTGGTGATCACTAACAAACTAGCAGACCCAATAGTAGACATAAATAACCCACTCTCATAACAAACCAGACCTAATAGAATCAGAAAATGACTACTCACAAACCAAGCCATCATGAAATCTAAAAACTAGCATGAACCAGTATAAAAACACAAATTCCCTCCCAATTCTTTGATTTATGCAAGTAAATTAGATAATTAGTTAATTTAGAGGTATTTTTGCATGGGTTGCAAGTGGCTCTCGGATCCCATGCACCTCACTTTTCCTAATCACTTTTAATTAACTTAACTAAGATTTATTAGCCAATGTTAATGCTTAATGTTTTATTTATTTATCATTTCATTTTATATTCAAGTTAAATAATATCTACTTTATTAATATGGTCCTAATAGCTAACTTAGTCTTCTAATAGATTAACTAATCCTAGTTAATCTATTGGGATGTTACAGTTGGGTCCACATAAGTAGTTTTGCAAGCTAAGTTGCACCTGGATCCTCCCATCCTCACAAACCTAAACTATTATTAAATTCTGATTAAATCATCATTGACTTCATATGATAAGTCATGCATGCATTATAAGACATAGGGGGATCAAATCCAACCAGGTTCCAAACTTGAAAAATTGTGAAATAAAATTAATCCTAAAGTCAAGTTCGTAGAGTAATTATGTGATCTAAGAAAACATAAAGTTCAAGAACAACATCAGTTCCAACCATCGATAAACTACCACATGCTAAACACATTAAATCCATGGGAGAAAAAGTGTTAACAATCATTGGCCACTACACGGGCCATTTAGTTAGCATTACATGAAAGTGGGTTATTAACATTGATTATAAACCTTAGTTAGAGATATATCCAAAGTCCCTAACCAATGATTATGATAATTGACTTAATTAACAACCTTGATTTATGATTAACCTAAGCTTGGAATTAAAGGGGGGACATGGGATCCTCATGAGGGCCACATGGAGGTTTCATAACATGCAAATATAACATTTGGAATTTGATCTTAGAGGATTATTCTTGGTTGTACAATTTGGGAGGAATAGGGTAAGGAAAATGATGAATGGATTGTACTTCCATGTAGTATGGTGACATTGCCGTTGGAAATTGTTGCTAATGATTGTTTTAATGATGATATAATAAAACCTAGCCTACAAATGAGAATCCTTGGAGTCCTAGTAGTGATATTCCCCGCGTAGATTGTGTTGGATCACTAAAAGGGAATTGGAAAAGCTTGGGGGACTTCTTGCAGAAAAGAAGATCCCATTATTGGTGTTGTGCAGGTTGTGGGAGGAGAGTGTTGTTTGATTGGGACAGTTGTAAAGGGTGTTTTGGAACCAAATAGTTTTATGGGTTGTGGACTTAGCAAGAAAACTTAGAGTCGGACCTTAGAAACTTCACTTTTGTGGATTTACAGCCTTAGGTCGAGGGTGGCCTCTATGTTAGAAATATTAAGTGTGATAGAGAGACTAAGGTTGGAAGGAACGTCCTTTTTTGCATCCAATTATAGGATTAATTCCCATAAAGATAAGTGTTTTGAATATGTCTCGAAATTTAATGTTTTATAATTTTGTTATGCATTTGATTATTTTCCAGATTGTTCACTTTTGTTTGTGTATGCATTTAAATTTCATAATTACAGATGAACTCATTCTAGAACTGTATTCCTATTATCAGAAGGAAATTTAAAGGTTAAGATTTTTGTATTTTCTTTTACTATTGAAATCTATAACCATCTATTACGATCAATTTTTGGTATCATAAATGAAATTTTATGATGAAATTAAGGTACCTCGTATCCTTTACAGTGGATAGAGGATAATCATTAGAGGAAATTTGGGGTCTAAAACGGGGCTCCTAAGGAAAATAATAAAAAAAAGCCACATCACACTACAAATATGCCATGTCACAATAAGTTAAAGGTGTTATCTAGTGAAGGTCAACCTATAATATCTCATTAATGTTAGTTGACAAGTATGTTGGGCTAGTGTAGAGTTAAGAGATGATGGTTGAAAATAATAATGAAATGCTTAGATTATTGTGCATACACAATAAATGATATAGTGGTAAATTTTTTAAATTTACATTATAATTTATTTATTTATTTTTTAAATATAGCACTACTTTTTTTGTCAATATTTAATAAAATCTAAAACTTAAAAAAAAAACTAAAATTATAATGAAAAATATAATTACAATAATATTAAAAATAAACAATCACTATTTTTATTTTATTTTATATTATCACTAATTCCAAGTCCTTTAAAATATAAATCTCGCATTAATTAAAATGAAAGTGGAGAAATTTTGAAATAATAAAAACATTGATATAATTATAATATCTCATAAATAAAAATAAATAATATTTAAAAAAGTATCATAAATAAAAAAAAATAGGAGAGAGAGAGAAAAAAAAATTGGTTGTTATTTTTGCGATAACTCTCCCCTAAACTCGGAATTTGATGTTTTTGGTACCGTTACTAAGGTCTCGATGAAAGCTATAACTTTTTTGTTTTGTGTTTTACGAGATTCCACACCAATTTTTCAGGGTGTACATTTTAGTACTAAAATGTACACCCCGAACATTAGGTGCAGAATCTCGGAAAACACAAAACACGAAAGTTGTAGCTCTCGTCAATACCTTTCGAATGGTACCAAAAACATCAAATTTCTAGTTTAGGGGAGAAATTTATCACAAAAATAACAAGCAATTATTTTCTCTCTCTCCTATTTTTTTATTTGTGATACTTTTTTAAATATTATTTATATTTATTTATGAGAGATTAATTATATAAATGTTTTTATTATTTCAAAACTACTCCACAATCATCTTAATTAATGTGAGATTTATATTTTAAAGAAATTAGAAGTAGTGATAATATAAAATACTCTATATTTATTATTTCAAGTATATTTATCGTATTTCGAGATGAACTTTTCAAAATCTTAACCAAGGTGAGGTTTAATAATTATGACACATAAGCATATTTGACTTCTATAGGTCCAACTAGACCATAATGGTTGACCAAAATACTTAAATTCTATTGGTTTGAGAAATTTTACTCATCACACACTTGTGGTTTGAGAAATCTCACTCATCGCACACTTGTCCATGGCACATTTTTTTATAAGGCCCATTTTGACCCCAAATTGACATGCATGCTGGCCACATGGAGAGATTTGTTACTTGGAGAATTCCCTACATTGGCAAGGGAGAATTTGGCACTTTAGAGTAGGGGGTTGAGCCCTAGAAAGCATGGGGTTTCTTGCGTCACTTACATGGAGGCTTGTACTTGAATTATGCTAACTTGAGTTGAGGGAGTAGACATGTAGGTGAGTGGTCCCAAAGATGGAATATTTACTTGGAGAGGCATTGAGCATTAGAGTCCTTGGAGGAGAAATGTTGGACCTTGGATGAACAATGCTCTTATATTGGAGCCTTGCTTGTGGGTTTCCATCACCTTGGATCTTGACAAGTTTTACTTGTAGGAGGAGCGCTTCACATGTGTGGGACTACTTGTTTATAGTAGATTTCTTGTAAGGATTTAGCCCCACTTTTGTATTAATGGACTCCCTTACCTCACTTTTGTATATAAAGAAATTCCAAGAGTCATTTAATTTGCATAATCTTCATCTCGTGTTTAGAGATGTGATGAGAAGAGAAATTTAGTCTCTCTATCTCTCTCTAATATTATTCTTTGTACTTTATCTCTCATGTCTTGAGGCACTAGTGTTTCTTAAGCATCCTCAAACTCTAGTATTAGGGTTTCTACCTTAAGGATTCAAGGAGTTAGGGTTTGGTGATAAACCTTGTGGTTGTACTTGTTCGAGAACAAGAGGAGAAAAGAGCCATCTTGCTTGGAGCTAAGGAGGCTTGCTAGTGTTGAGGCTAGCTTGTGGAAAATATTTGGTAGAGCTATATTTTTTCACGTTTTTCCCTAGATAGGGTTTTGGAGAGATTGAAAGGTTGTACCAACTTATCTTACGCTGAGAGTATGTAATTGAACTTCATATATATATATATATATTGTGTGTGTGTGAAGTTATTAATTGTCCAAAATTGTCTCGTTGCTGACTTGATTTTCAACTATCATTATCTTCATGTCTTGGTATTGGGACAACACTTATATGCTATCAAGGTTCTACCCTTACCTCCCTACTTTAGGGTACATAGGAGTTATTCAATTAATGTACATATGTCAATCAACTGGATTGAATAAATCCCATTAGACAATTAGTGGATATTTATTTAATTTTAAAGGGTTATATTTATCCAATAAGGTTAGATAGGTAGTTGGCACTCATTAATGATGGGACCGCAAGTATCTAGGGTTTTTCTATTTAGAATCTATTTAAAGAGATAGGAGGCTATGTAATGTTTTTTCTCAATATTGTTGTATTTTGAGCTCTGTTCAGTGAAAGGCCTCTCCACCTTAAGAGGCAAGTGAACATTGCTATCTTTCTTATGATAATCATTAAAATAAGGGTATATTTCACAACTTTCATCTTGTTTGTCTCATGTATCTAGTTCTATACATGCATAATCTATGTAAACCTAGTTTTTGTTTCAATTTTAAGGGTTAAGGAACAGTACAAGTGGTATCATATCTCTTTCTTGAACCAACATGCATTTGGATTTTAGCCAAAAAAAAAGCCAGGATGTGTTTTGACATATTTAAATAACACAAATATCTATCATTCAATATGTAAATACAAGTTTTGTCACTAGTTTGGACACCTTTGTAACCTTTGTTGGTGCTACTTCTAATAGAATAGACAACACTTGTACACGAAATTGTCTCCCACATACCCTCAAGTATATTGGGATCCCTCTAATTGCACCTAAAACCAACCTTACATAAACATGTGGTCATCCTATTGCTATAGTACACTGAGAACAACACTTAGGGAGAAGACTCTTTCATACCAAGGAATCAAGTAGTAAGGCTAACAGTACAATTTATCTTCCTTATTTAGTATTGTGTTAGATTCAATTGAGTAATATTGTTAGAAACCCTTTGGTATGTGAGAGAGTTGTATCACTTGACACTCATATTCCTTTAGGACCCCCAAAAACCTAGCCTCTAAAGTATGTCAATTAAATTCCTACATATTTGAGTATAGAAGGAATTCATGAATGATGTTAGTGCAGAAATATTCAATAGGGAGTAATACTTTCACCAACAATAAATCCGTGTGGGATACCTATCTCAAAAGAATCATTATGTTGTGTTGATCATGTGGATATACTTCTTTAGTAACCCTTTTTGTGTGAACCTAACTTGACATCATTCCTGATATATCTCAAAATACAACTCTCAACCCATTGGTGGTATGAGATAATTCTAGGATAGAACCTTAAAATGAGCTTAAGTGATCTCATGGCTCATATTCGTAACATGACATCCATGGAGGACCTACAAATTAGGTAGTACAACATGATTCCAAAATTGATACCAATTCATGAGCTTGATACTATATTCAAATGACCTCTCATCAAATATTGAACAATAAGGGTTAAGAACATACAACTACTAGAAATTATGCTTATTGACATCCTTAGGTGTGAACATTCTCAACCCCCACATAGACCCAACAATGGAGAAATATTATTCAAACATATAGAAACTCACTCATATTCTCTTTCCAAATCACCATCACCCACCCTTTCAAATTCACAATGCATGGGACCACTATCTAAAAGGTAACATGAACAAGTTTAATGGTTCAAATCCCATAGGTTGTTGGGAAACCCAAATGGAACACTATTTGTCTGTCCATGGTATTATTAATGAGCTAATGAAAATTAGAGTGGGGGTTTTATATTTGATCCAAAACATTGGCAATGATATAAAAAATATCATAGTGTCTACATTTGTTGGAGCCATTTTGTGCAAGTCATCTATGCTCGTTTTGAAAGAGACACCCATTATTTAGGGTAACTAAAAAAATTATGCTAAAAAAGCATAGTTATAGACTTTATTGTGACATTTGAATAGTTGTAAATATACATGGAAATTGTATTTGAATCCTTTTATAAATAATATTTAACCAGTGGTCTCAAGAGGGGAATTAGAGCACAAGTCATGATGCAACACCCCAAAACTCAGTTGGAGGCCTATGAAAGAGATAAATAATTTGAGATGGTGATCAATTTCCAAACCAAAAAATCATCATTCGCTACTCACCCCCATACTCCTATGGAAACTACCATCAACCCTTCCAACTCTCAGCCCTTGTGAATCAAAAAGTTGTCATGGAAAGAGATGACGAAACACCAATGCCTCCAACTTTGATATAATTGTGATGAACAATATTTTAGAGGGAACGAATGTAAAAAATATAAATGATTTCAAATGGGTGTATCCCTTAAATAACACTCAGAATAAATCATAGTTGTGGACACTCTTGAACCAATATTCAAAGACACAACTCCCACTTAAGAAGAAATCACCTTACAAGCTCCTTGTGAGGAACCCCAAATTTCTCTCTATGCTTTATCAAGTTTTTTGAACCCCAAAATCTGAAATTGATGGGTTACATCAAGAACCACAAGGTGATTGTTTTGATTGATGGCAGCATCACTGACAATTTTATTCATATGAAAAAACTAGTTGAAGAAACCCATTTTTATGTCCATTCCATACCTAAGTTTCAAATTATGATAGCCAATGGTGCTACGATGAAATGTGGAGCCTAATGTGAAAATGTGAGACTTCAAATTGGGAAAGTATCATCTCGAATATCACATGTTTGTTATTGAAATGGAAGGTCATGATGTTGTTCTTGGTGCAGAATGGTTACATACTTTGGGAACTATTTCCATGGATTTCAAGGATTTATATATGAGCTTCACTAAATAATGGCATAAGCATACCCTAAAGGGGCTTAAATCCTTCTCCCTTGAAATTGTCACGTCTCATTATATGGAGAAGTTATTGAAAAGGGGTCATCGATGCATTGTTTCTTGTTTGAATGCCACGCAAGTGGCAGAAAATCCTCCACCAAATATTCACCCTAATTTGCAGATAGTCATATCTAAACATCAAAATGTATTTGAAACATGATGTGTCTTACTTCCTTCATGTGGTGCACAAGACCATGGTATCCCCCTAGTTCTAGATATTCAACCACCCAATGTTTTTCCTTATCAATAATAGAAAAATATCAGAGGAACTATTGGAGGTTGGAGTCAATAATGGAGTCACTTGGAATTCATTAGTAAGTAGTCGTGTGACCGCATTTTGGAAATACACTAATATGAGAAAGATATGATGGCCATACTTCATGTAGTTGAGACTTGGCACCCATATCTTATTGGGAGGCATTTCCAAATCAATATTGATCATCATAATTTTAAGTATTTTCTAGAATATAGAATACCATCATCAAGGAAACATAAGTAGGTCACTAAAATGCTTGGGTATGATTATGAGATCATATCTAATCAGTTTAAAGAAAATATGGTGGTTGATGCTCTATTAAGGTAATACAAGGAGGAAGGATCCCTATTTTCTATATCTTTACAAATTCCAAAATGGCAAGATGAATCTCATCATGAATGATTGGAAAATAACATAGTGGTTCAACTCATCCAAAGGATAGGAAGATCCCAACCATCCCAAAGGTTATAAATGGAAGCAAGATACCTTGAAGTATAAAGGACACATTGTTCTAGTAAAAAATTATCCATTAAAACATAGGTTCTTAGAGGAGTTGCATGCATAACCTACTATGGTTCACTCTATCTTTCATAAAACCTATGAACGATTTAAGCACCCCTTCTTTTAGTAAGGCATGAAAAAAACATATAGGATTGTGTATCATCGTGTGATACTTTTCAAAGAAACAAGGGTTAAATAGTGAATACACCTGGGGAATTGCAACCACTACCAATCCCAACAAATATATGGAATGAAATATCTATGTATTTTATAATGGGTCTTTAAAATGATGGTAACAAACTAATCATCATGGTGGTCATTAACCTTCTTCCAAATACACTCATTTTTTGCATTATTGCACCCATTTACACCTTCTTTAGTGGCCCAAGTTTTCCTAGATCATATTTTTAAGTTACATGGCATGCCCACTTCCATTTTTTCAGATTAAGATATGAAATTCACCAATAAATTTTGGTAGGAGAAATTTAAACTTCATGGCACCTAGTTGAAAATGATCACCATGTAACATCTCTAAACCAATTGTCAAACAAAAGTGTTCAATAAGTGCTTAGAAAACTATTTGTAACATGTCACTTCCTAAAAGAAATCCAATGGACATAGTGGCTACCTATTACAGAATGGTGCTACAATACCACTTATCATGGAGATTCTAAAATGATCCCATATGAATATGTCTATGGCCTAAACCCTCATTAGTGGCTTCCTATTTACCAAGCACCTCCAAGGTTCGCACAATATCAAAGATCCCATTCCTTGCATACTTAAGGACAATTTGGTATTGGATCAAAATAGAATAAACCAACAAGCTTATAACCAACATTGATCAGAACAACTTATTTACAATACATGATGGCCACATGAAGAGGTTGATTGCTTGGAAAATTCCCTACACTAATGTAGGAGCATTTTCCATTTCAGAGGAGTTAATTAGGTCCTAGACATCACATGATTACTTGGATCACTTACATGGAGGCTTTTACTTGACTAATGTTAACTTAGGTTGAGGGAATGTATATGTAGGTGGGTGGAGTCAGAGATGGAACATTGGCTTGGACATGCATTGGAGCATTTGATCACTTGGAGTAGGAGTGTTATACCTTTGATGAGAACTTCTCTTGTCTTGAATCCTTTGTTGTGGATTGTCAACACCTTGGATATTTCCATGTGTCTCTTGTAGGAGGATTTCTTCACATGTATGAGCCTACTTATTTTTAGCATATGCTTGTAAGGGTTTAAGATCACTTTTGTATTATTTCTCTCCCTTACCTCTCATATAGATAGAGTAAGGAGAGAGTCCTTTAATTTGCATAATCTTCCTCTTGAGTTCAAATATGTGAGGAGAATGGTGGTTTAGTCTCATTCTCTCTTGGATATTCTTCTTTGTAATTTATCTCTCATGCATTTAGGAACTAGTTTTTCTTTATCGTTCTTGAAGTCTAGGGTTAGGATTTCTACCCTAAGGAGGCAAGGAGTTAGGCTTTGGTGATAAAACCTAGGGTTGTACTTATTGGATAAGAAGAGGAGAGGTGAGATTCCTTGCTTGGAACCAAGGAGGATTGCTAGAGTCGATGCTAGATTTTGGAACATCTTTGATGGAGCTAGGGTTTTTCATGTTTTCCTCCAACTAGGATTTTGGATAGGTTGGAGGGTTGTACTAGCTTATCTTACACTAAGAGTATGTACTTGAATTTCATCTATAGAGTGTTGTACTATCTTTCTTTATGTTGAGAGTATGTACTTGAACTTCATCTATGGAGGTTTGTACTAGCTTATCTTAAGCTAAGATTATGTACTTGAACTTCAACGCTTGTGTGTGTTTGTGTGTGTGTGAATATTTAGTTGTCCAAAATTGTCTTGTTTTAGACTTGTGTTTCAGTTATCATTGACTTCATGGTTTGCTAATTTCCAACAATTATATGTCTTTCTGATTTGACATAAGTTGAGGTTGAAATTTTTAAGGGTTTAACATTAATATTGAAGACAATAAGAAAAAATTTGTTGTTGTAATAATTTTTGTCATAAAGTTATTTTTAGATCTGGTTTATGCATGATAAGATTTCACTAGAGGGTTGACGTTGTGGCATAAGTTTTGCTATATTTTCTCTTGAATTTCCTAGTGGAATGGGGTTGTTTAGAAGTGAAATATTGTCCATTGCTTTTTGTTTTTTTATTACATTTCATATTAACCCTAAGGTTGTAAATTTTTATGGATTAGATATGGGAAACCTCTAGGAAAGAGGTGAAATTTCTAAAGTTGCATTAGAGATTGAATTTCATAAAATATCAACAACCAACACATGATGAAGCTCAATATAATGAGATTTCAATTCTAAAAATATTTTGGTCACCTTATAAAGCCTTAGCATGATTCTTGAAGCACACCCAAGACCAATAACTAATATTGTTATCAGTAGGATTCGCCAAAGTATGGATTTTAAGGACATTTGGCACACTCAAAGGTCACCACATCATTCAGACATTAGCAAAAGTATTTAAGGAAAAGTGTGGGAAATCGAGTAACTCTTGAGGTTTGAAGGGAGAAAAGGATGTTAGAATGGGATAAAAGGGAGAATTTTAGGTTATCAATATCTATTATTGCCATATTGCAATGAAAAATGAAAAAATAATACAATCTCCTTCTACCCTTGTGTGACATATCCATCCCCAATTCCCTTTGGAGTTCCATTACACCAATTTTCAGATGTGGATTAGCAATTTAGGTAGGTCATTTCCATTTAAACAACCCACATCCAAAATCCAACGAGTGTAGATCCTTTTATGTGTGGAGGGAAGGTTCTTGACCTTAAAGAATTTATTGTATTATTTAAAAATCCATATCCATATATTTTCCATTTATTGATGCCTTGTGCATCGATTCATTTTCATTGTATAAACATAAGGGTTGAATGATAATCAATAGCATGGACACCTTGTAAGATTCCCTAATCTTGCATTTTGACTAACGATCCATATCCATAGCTAAAAGGTGTGTGTTCAATAAGTTATATATCCTCTCCTCCTTTGTATCCCACATTGACATTAGAATAGTAATATATTTGTTGTGTAACAGTATTTACTTTCCATGAAACTTTTTCTAATGGATATGGGTTCACATTGACCATGTCCTCTTAGTTTCACATATTGTTTTATTAGTTGCAAGATGTGCATGCCTTGTAATCGACATCCTCCACCTCTTACATGGCTTGTGTAGTGTATTTATGTAATGTTTCCAAGACTATACAATCTCCCTTCCACCTTCTATATCATGCATATATTGGAAGGAGGTTTGTGGGGGTGTAGAAGTATTTACTTACATGCCATGAAGCATATTTCATGGGTCCATAGTGACCATGGCTTCCCTTACCAACATATTTCTAGATTGATTGTGGGTGTATATGCCTTGTACTTAGCCTCCTCCTCCTATGGGGGTTAATATTCCTTCTACTCAACCTCCCCCCTATATGGGTCATGTGATGTGTTTGTGTCTATGTGGTTAAAACAATTTTGATTAAGATCCCCCTCCCTCACACCCCACCCTCTTTATGTTGTGTGATGTGTGTGATTATGTGATTAAAGTTGATATGTCCATTGTGTATGTTTTGAAATTGTTTATATAACTATAAAAATTCATATCCTCATGTATCCCAAATCAAATAGAGGGAACATCCATGGGGGTGTGAAAGTCCTTACATGGAATGGAGATTATGTTAATGGAGATGGTTTCACAATGATTGTGGCTTGTTCTACTAGCAATTTATAGATTGGTTGTCGAATGTGAATTCCTTTTACTTGGACTCCTCCCTACATATTTGATTTTTATGCATGTGGATACCAAAAGAACAACCTCAACTAGTGGTTAAAGTTGAGAGTAGAAAAGGATGAGTCAAGGACAAGGAAAGAAAATAAATGTATCCCCTCATTTTGTATACCAACTAATAGACCATTCAAAAAAATAATTTAAATGATTCAAAAAAACATTTTGAGGGGAAGACGATAACTTATTCATTATCCAATGGAAAGGAAATTTAGCATGAAATATATCACATGAGGATAAGCTTGCAGTTATGGAATCCAATCCTTCTCCATGAAAGGGTTATTTGGTTCCTCCAAAAGCTTTATTTGATGTTGCAACAATTCCCTTTATGTAATGGCACTCTAGAGGGTAAAATGTGCAACATAAGTGTAGGGAAACAAAGGGATAAGTAAGTGGAAGAAATGATCTTCTCACACTTTGGATGAATTCCACCAATATAACTTTAAAATTAAGAAGATATATGAAATGCATGGAGGAGGTTTATATTTATAGACTAAAGTTGGGATAGATGTCAAATTGGTTCAGTTGGGAATACCCAAGATTAAGTCATGAGATATTATGTGGTCCCAAGAATGGGATATCATGTGATCCCATGCACTTGATTAGGCATAAAGGAGGGCCAAGTACCATTCAATTGATGATAATGAACACTGGTACAAGCTCTACATTCAACTCTTGGTATATTTAGGTGATGTTGGGAATTAATGCACCGTGAAAATGTGCAAGTCATGGAGTTAAAAGTATTGGCAATTATCGAAAGCATACCAATGTGATCACATGAATTCGTAAAGGGTAGATTGCATGACCCATGAGGTGGTCAAATTAAAGTTTGAATAAGATATGAGAAGTGAAAATGGGGCTCTAAATCAGGAAACATGTGTTTTAGGCGTGGTTAATGCTAATTTAGTATCTCTTCATTAATATCATATAAATCTTCCAAGTGGAAAAAAAATGGTTTGATAAGATATGCCCACTAATGCATGAGGTTAAGATCACATTGTATAGTTGAAATGCATCACATGTTTATTTATATATATGGGAGAGAGAATCAAAATTTAAGTAACCCTAAAAAGAGAGAAAGGAGGCCACTTTCAAGAGTCGCAAATGATGGTGAGGTGATACATGTGTACAATCCCCTTACAAACGAGGTGGGAATACCCACGCTTATGAAATAATCAAGTAAAGTACAATATGGGACCATTTCTTGTGGAGCCAAGTCATGATGCATCAAAGGAGGCCGACTAAAAGGGGTCCTAAAACATGTAGAGGTTACTTGATATAATCTCAAACTAGAGGATCAAAACAAATTTTGAAAAAAGAGCCATGCATGTCCATGGTATTCAATTGGATCTAGAACACTACTACGACCAAGTATGAATCTCCAAGATGCGATAATGAGTTGCTGAAACCATATGGTCATAAATCAATAATGGAAATCCTTGCCACAAGTGAGGTAGCCCATCGATAATGATAATTGGTACCAAGTATGAGTATGAACCAATGTAGTGTGAGTAAATGTCTTGAACGCAAACACTTGAAGGAACCATTCATCCAAGGATCAATGAAGGAAATCCATTTCATTGCATGAGGTAAACTGTTAATAATGAAAATGGAAACTAAGGTAATGTGCCTCTAAATCAAACCCCCAAAGAAAATGAGTTGGTATTTATAGGGGTATATTTTTTATAGAAAGGGAAATGGTGATTCCCTATAATCCAACATGAGGTATATAAAAAAAATTGATAAATACTTGGCATAAAGGGAGGAGATAATGATGGAATAAATGACATCCTTTGAATGGAGCATAAGTGATGGTTGACCTAGGCAATGACCATAAACCAAGAATATAATTCAACTGAAGGTGAATATGGATATTGGGAGGTGAATACAATGGAAGGTGTACTTGAGATGATGCATACAATGAGAAGAAAAGGACATGAGAGAGACTCATGTATCAAAGTGAGGAGGTCAAGTGGTAGATAGGTGCAAACCTCAAGAACTATTGTGTGACATCAACTGGATGGAATAAGTGGGATGCAAACAACAAATGGATTTTGTATTAAATGGAAAAACATGGGAACTTGGTACACATGCTATAATCAAGGGTGAAAATGATAGCTGCTTAGAAGAGATGCAAAATGGTGTGAATATTTTGGTTGTAATTAAAGTTTAATTCTTTCCTCCATTATTTCTTTTTGTGATTTTTTAATGTTTTGATTTTTGGATTTTATAAAAAATAAAAGAATCAATATGTTATAGCAAGGATACATGTGACTCCCCGGATGGGGTGGAAGGGGTGAGCAATGATCCACCAATCATTTCATCATTAAAATTATAGAGATGTATATCCCTCCACACGTCGTTGATTATAAATGGATAGAATTGCAATGTGATGGCAATTTCATGGAAGATCTGTGTTAGGATAGTGGATTGGTTGGATATGATACCCACTCCCCTCCTTCTCGATGATAACAAGTGGATTTCTGTTAAGCCCTAAATTGGGCCCATTCCCCTCTCAATTGGGCACTTCATATTAATATTTTTATATTATTGATGTCGGTTTGAGTCCATTAGTAGTAATTGTACCTCCTTGTCTCCAATATATATTAAGGAGACCTTTTCATTTGAATCATCTTGTCCTGTATTGTCTTGTGTACTTAGTACATTGTATAAGGAAGTTTACCCCTTGAAGAGTATTTCTATTCATCTCTTTTCTTCATTATTAAGGAATGCATTACTCTTTCTTGTCTCTTTATGCTCTTTTGGGGACTTTGTTGCATAACATTTGGTATCAGAGTTTGGATGCTTCCAAAACTAGTAATCTTGGAATGTTTGCTATACATTTTTTATATGAATTTTCATATAGTGAAAATTAGAGGGGATGCAAAGGAAAGACCAAAGTAACTATGGTAAAAATTTAAGCTCTTGGTTCATTATACTTTTTAAGATATAATTTGTGGAAGTTAGGGTTTCTAACTAGTCCAAAAACTAGTCTCAAACATATGTTCTGGGAAAAACTGTTATATTTTGAGCATGTGAGATCCAAATTGAGTAATACCTGATGAACTAGAAATAAGATGAACTAATATATCTTTGGTATCAATTTCATAATCTGATCCAAAAAATTGGACATGTGGAAGTTCGTACTCTTTTGCTCTTGTGAAAGGCCTACAAATAACAAGTGTTTGGAAAATTGCAATAACTTTTTATTGGCACATAAGAATTAGGTCATACCTATGGAATTGAAGAGAAGACATATTAGAATACTGCGGAAAAATATTTTAGACTCATAGGGTCAAAATTTTCAAAGTTACATCAGTTGGAAGGTTGGCTAGTAAATCAGTCTCCCAATCGGGGTTTGAAAAAGGTACGCCATTTTAAATTTGAATAACTTTTAGTAGAAGGGTCGATTTTGGGTGATCTCAAAGGTGTGATAAATATTGTAGATATCTATTTTTATTGTTACATATGGCACCAAATCTTGGGGGGAAAATTCACACTCCAAACAAACAACCACAGGATTAATCCCTAACAACATACGATGAAAGTGAAGACCTATCTTTTTGGGTGTCCAAGTTGGAAGATATGATTAAAGGGACCATGTGAGTGGTTAATTTAGTTAATTTAGAGAATAATATGGAGGAAAAGATGGGAAATATGGAAATTAAGATGATGGGACATATGGATAATAATATTGAAAGGATTTTTAAGCTCATACAAAATTGAAAGGAAAATATCCCTAAAGGTGATGATGTGTCCTAGGGTACTCAAGAAGATAAAGATAGTGTCCATGTTGAGCAACCTTCCATTAATAAGAATATTCCAAGAGGAATTTATTATAATAATGGACGTAAATAGGGATTTCCACCAAGGGGCATCCAACTTCCCAATATTAACATGAGTAATTTTGATGGCAAGGACCCCATAACATCGATATTCCAAATGGAGCAATTATTTGATATACACCAAGTGCCAAACCTATGAAAGGTAACTACTGCATCTTTATATTTAGAACCTTATCAGTTTGTGTGGTACAAATGGCTTTGTGAATGCAAAAATAACTCCATTATATCTTGGTCCATTTTTAAAGAAGAATTGATATCATATCATGATGATGTTAAGAGTGATTCCTTCTTTACCCAATTGATAAATTTAAGGATAAAGGGTCCATTAATTGAGCACATTCAATGATTTCAAAAGTTGAGTCTTTGAGTGGAGGGTATACTAGATGATAAATTTTTAGATCTCTTTATTGGAATCTTTAAGGATAACATTCAGCATGAGGTGCGTCTCTTTAAACCAATATCCTTAGAGAAGGATTTCATGTTGGCAACATAGGTTGAAAGTAAAAACATGGAAATGGCTACTAAAAGGACCACCTCTAACACTTATAGAGAGAATAATGTTTCTTCTTCTAACCCACCTCAACCTACAAGGTTAACACCTCAGCAAATGGATGAAAGAAGAGCAAAAGTTCTATGCTTTAATTTTGATAGAAAGTATAGTAAGGGTCATAAATGTGGTGAGAAGAAATTATTCTACATAGATTCTAAAGAGGAAGAAGCAAAAGAACATGAACCATCTCAAGATGAAGAAATATTAGAAGGGATTAATTCCAAAGAGATTAGTCCCACCATATCTTGCCATGTATTAGCTAGTATTAGCACTCCTCAAACTCTCAAGATCGAATCATATATAAAAAAAGAGAAAGGTAACAATGTTGATTGATTCTAGTGATACTCATAATTTCATTCACTATAAATTAGCCAAAGTTCTCAATTGCGCTATATATCCAGCACCAAAGTTTCAAGTAATGATTGTAGATGGAGGAACTACCAATTTCTACGGGAAATGCCATAATATCAATCTTACTATGGGGGAATATGCATTGAATATTCCAATGATTGCTATCCCAATGGCTGGTGTTGATGTTGTCTTAGGGGTTCAATGGTTACAATCATTGGGAACAATGGATTTTAATTTTCAAGAACTTTTCATGAAATTTTCCTGGGAAGGAAAATAATTTGAGTTAAGGGGTGTCACAAGGAAACCAATAAAGTTGATAATCTCTAATGAAATGGAAAAATGATTGAAAAAGGGACATCAGGGTGTAATTGCACAAGTATGCCCACTAGAGGTTTAAACATCTAAGCCTTCTATTCCCCCAGATCTCCAAAGGGTCATTGATAAGCATTCCAAGGTATTTGAATATACTCCAAAAGGTCTTCCACCTACTCAAGATCATGATCATGATATTTACTTGATACCGAGAAGTGTTCCTCCTAACATCAGACCTTACAGATACCCTTATGGATAGAAGAGAAAAATTGAGCATATGGTTGAAGAAATGTTAGAGGTTGGAATAATTAAGACTAGCCAAAGTTCTTACGCTGCACTAGTGGTAATGGTACACAAGAAGGAGGGATCATGGTGTATGTGTCCAAATTATAGAGAGCTCAACAAGCTCACCATTAAAGATAAGTTTCCCATTCAAGTCATTGATGAATTGTTAGATGAACTAAATTGAGCAGTTTACTTCACAAAGTTGGATCTTCATTCAAGGTATCATAATATTAGAATAAAGGAAGAAAGCATCCCAAAAACAACTTTCAGAACTCATGAAGGTCATTATGAATTTTTGGTCATGCCTTTTGGCCTTACAAATGCACCATCCACATTTCAAGGTTTGATGAATTCCATTTTCAAGTCCTTCCAAAAAAAATTTGTGTTAGTATTTTTTGATGATATATTAATCTATAGCAAGTCTTGGGAAAAAAATGTTCAACATGTTGACAGGGCGCTACAACTACTAAAGGAGCAAAAACTATATGCAAAACCATCCAAATGTTTCTTTGGGGTAAAGGAGGTAGAGTATTTGGGTCATATTGCATCTCATGAAGGTGTCAATGTAGACCCTAACAAAATTAAAGCCATGATGGACACCGATTCCCAAAACCTTGAAGAATCTTAGAGGATTCTTAGGTTTGATAGGGTACTACCACAAGTTTATTCAAAAATATGGAAGAATAGTGGCACATCTAACAACATTATTGAATAAGGATTCATCTCTTGGAATCCAGAGGAAACTTAAGATTTTTAACAACTTAAAGAGGCAATGTAGAAAGCCCTTGTTTTGACCACACCAGACTTCACAAAAACCTTTATTGTGGAATGTGATGCCTCAAGAAATGGTATTGGTGTTGTTCTAATGCAAGAAGAAAGGCCCCTAACTTTTGAAAGTAGGCCAATCAAGGGAAATAACTTACAAAAACCCATTTATGAGAATTAAATGAATGAAATACTACATGCACTTAAGCAATGATGTCCTTACCTAATAGGTAGGCACTTCAAGGTCAAAAACATATTATGATAGTCTTAAATACTTCTTGTAACAGAGACTATCTTCAGGAGAGAAACAAAAATGGGTAATCAAGATGTTGGGATATGAATTTGAAATCATATATAAAAAAAGGGAAATATAATATGGTGGAAGATACACTCTCGAGAAAAGATGAGGATGCTGAGGCATTACTTTGTGTTATTTCTATTATACAACCTGATTGGATAGTAGAAGCAAGGGAAGAATGGAAGAATGACCTATCGATGTGGACACTCATTCAAAAGCTATAAAAGGATCATAGTGTATAAGATACTTTTGTGTGGAAAAATGTTTCACTATGGTATAAGGATCACTTATATATGTAAGAACTCCCGACTCAAACAAAAGGTCCTTTTGGAATTACACACCTCTCATATAGGAGGGCATTTAGGATTCCTAAAAACCTACCATAGGGTCAAGAAGGAATTTTTTGGGGAAGGTCTTAAATCTGACGGTCAAAAGTTTGTGGCAGAATGTTTGGTTTTCCAACAAAATAAGGTTGAAACAATTAAGACCCTAGTTCTTTTACAACCATTAGACAAACCTTTTCAACACTAGGAGGAAGTCTCAATGGATTTTATCACAGGTCTACCCAAGTCAGGAGGGAAGAATGTTATTATGGTGGTTGTTGATAGACTCACCAAGTATGCACACTTCTTTTCACTCTCTCACCCTTTTAAAGCAAGTAAAGTAGCTACAAAATTCATGGAAATAGTTCAAAAGCTACATGGAAACCCAAAGATTATTTTAAGTGATAGAGATCCAATTTTCACTAGAAAAATTTGGACTAAATTATTTTCTTGTTTGGGTACCCAGTTGGCTCACTATTCATCCTATCATCCTCGATATGATGGGAGAAATGAGATAGTGAACAAATGTTTGGAAGGCTATCTTTCCTCTTTGCATCTGATAAACAAACACAGTGGGTGAAATGGTTATCTTTGGCAGAATGGTGGTACAATACTAGTTCCTTCCATACGTCATTAAAAATGTCCCCATTTATGGAACTTTATGGGTACCAACCTCCATCTATCACATCTCCCTTGAAATGAAAATATTAATTTCAAGCTATGGAAGATCACCTCAAGCACTAGCAAGAAGTTCTCCAGATATTGAAGGACAACCCAGTTATATAAAAAAACAGGATGAAACAACAAGCATATCAACATCGCAATGAAAGGAGTTTTGAATAAGGGGATTGGGTATTTTTGAGGCTACAACCTTACAAACATATGTCCCTAAAGAAACTAATTAAGGACAATAAATTAACACCTAATTACTATGGTCCTTGTGAACTTTTGCAAAATATTGGTAGTGTGGCTTACAAATCAGATCTCTCTTCATATTCAAGGTTACACCCAATTTTCCATGTTTATTGGTTAAAGAAAGTAATAGGAGACAAGATACCAATTCAAACTATATTTCTAGACCTTGATGAAGAGGGAAAAGTCATATTGGAACCTGAATAAATCACTGAAACAAGGACCAAACAACTACAAAATAGGGATATTACTGAGTACCTCATCAAGTGGAAGAACTTGCCAATAGAAGATTCGACATGGGAAGATGAGTCCTTCATACAAAATCATCTACAACTAACCAAGTGTTGAGGACAACACTTGTCTAAAGGGGAGGGGCATGTTAATCCCTAAATTGGGCTCATTCCCCCCTAAATTGGGGACTTTATATTATTGATGTCAGCTTAAGTCCATTAGTGTTAATTGTACCTCTTTGTCTTCTATTTATATCAAGGATACCTTTTCATTTGAATCATCTCATATTTTCATGTATTGTGTACTTAGTACATTGTATAAGGAGGTTTCCCCCTTGAAGAGGCTTGTTATTCATCACTTTTCTTCATTATTAAGGCATTGATTACTCTTTATTGTCTATCTATGCTCTTTTGGGGAATTTATTGCATAATACTTGATCTAATATTTATCCACCATCACTTCACCATGAAATCATTGTCAAATAATAAAATATGATCGAATGATAGGGAGTTCACAGATAATGATGGTGATATGCTTGTGATTCTCCAAATACATATTCTAAATCTATGACAACCTCCTTGTCAAGACAATTGAATTTTTCCTCTTTAACTCCTCATTAGTCTGTTCATTCAAGTGCGTCTCAACTTGATTTGGTTTCTCCCTGCATTTGGATGGAGTCTAGTCTTCATTGTCACCGAGTCACTACTCTAGGGTCTTCTTGTGTTGGGGAAAGCAACTTGTTCCAGCAATGATGGGTAATGGGTTTAATCTCTGTCTGTGGTTTCTCTATCAATATCTAGTCTTCCCTTGAGATGGTGGGTAACAATAATGTTCAGTGTGGAGGAAGTGGAAGGAGGCTAGGCCTGTATATTAGGGAAATGAAGGAGGTAGCTGAGGCCAAATATTTATACTGGAAGCAAAGTCATGACATGATTAAAAATGAAATTTCCAATAAAGAGGCTTGGCTGAAAACAAAATTAGGTTATCTCCATCAGGTGGGTATTAAGAATGAGATGAATCCACTAATTTTAAATGTTGGCATCTCTAGGTCTCGGGAGTCAAAATACTTTAAAACCATATCCCTTTACTGGAAAATGAAAACCCTTCTTTCCAAAGCAATGCAAGACAATAAAGCAGAGCACCATAAAGTGTTGTCTCAACTAGATGAAGCCCATGATTAAATTTGTAGCATGGACTCCAAGATTAATTTCATCCTCAAGGCCAACACATGAATGGAATTTGTCAAGAAGGACCACAAGATTTCTCATGGTCGATAGGTGCCTCTTATTTCCATTTAAGATGAAGACACAATCATTTATCCTAGCTTATGTCAATCCCCTCTTATGGTTTTCTAGTTCAAGTAGTTTTTTTTATATGGCTAGTTATCTTCATCTTTTTATTTGTATAAAGACTCTTATAGATTCAAACATTAAGCTGAAGATGGTAGACAATGAAAATATCATGTTCTATTGTTGGTTTGGTCTCCCAAGTGGAAGACTCAACAATTTTTTGTTATGTGCAGTTTCTATGAAGTAATCTAATCTTATCTAGCTTACAAAAAGAAACAAGGAGACTGCTAACAAATACGACCAAGTGATTCCAAACTATGTGTAGGGAATGCAATAATAGATGGAGGCAACTAGGATGGGCATCTAGGGTGAGTCTTATTAGAATGGATGAATAGAGGTAAAAATGTATGTGGGCTTCGGCACATGAATGGAACAAAACATGGGTTCAATTGCATAGTGAGAAAAAAAAACATAAAAACAAAATTGCTCAATAGTCTAGGGATATAAGTAAAAAATGGTAATAGGGAAGCATCTAACACTAGACACGTAAAGGACTACAAGAATCCTAATATTGAGGGGAATGAGTAATGGGTGCTAGAATGAAAAATGTGGTAAACTAGGGAAACCTATAAAAGGTGGGGGGATATCATTTTATGAAAATATGAATCCATATTAAAATGGTGAGGAAAATCATCAGGATGGGTTGGAACCTATGACACATTTTGAAGGTAGAAAAGGTAATTAAATCAATTATGCATATACTTAAACTTTAATGCATAGAATGTGCTTCATGGGGGACAACTAAAGATACGTGAAAAATGGATTCCTTTGATGATATCATGCACATGTATAGATAGAAATTGTGGCATAAGAGTGACAAAAAATTAAATCTAGATATTGTACATGGGTTCTTTGATGGTATAGAGAAGGGTCGGGAAATGATTTTAAAGGTATCATAGAGACTAGTGGAGACTTGAGAGATTAGGGAATGATGAGTTCCCAAAGGAGGCACTCCTGCGAAGTGTAGGGAGGCTAGGGAACAATGAGTTGTCAAAAGAAGCACTCCCATGAGGAGGCCAGAGAACAAGCTGGAGTTCACAAAGGAGGCATTCATGTGAAGGATGCCACGAATTGAGGCATTACCTAAGTCGGTACTCCTACAAAATAAGATGAGGGCACCCACATGGGGGGTATCCAGAGGAACCAAAGTATATGGGCCCTTGACATGCAAGGCAATTATGCTATGAAGGTGGTTAAGTTTGAATAGGCAATGGGGCTCATAATCATACGATGTTGGGGACCATAGGAAAAAATCAGGGGGTAATGATGGTTCCCACAAATAGCACAAATCAAGTTTATGTTGTGTTGTGAGCCAAGTATTGCATGATAGAGGAAGGAAACAATACTTCCCCCAACAAATATGGATGTAAGTTGAGGGAAGGGTTGTTTCCAAATATAAATAATGGACCAAAGGTATAAAAAGAGGTAGTTTAATGAGAATATCCATAGAAGTTGATTTAAAAAGTGTATATGATTTTATATGGTTTATAACATCCATGCTTATGTTCAAGACCTAAAACTATTGGACAGACACTGTGGGGGAAAAATCAATGTCTTTTGGTTGGGGGCCAAAAGAATAATTGTCAATTGTAAGAGGTGGTCTCAGTTGAGAGGGAAAAAATATAGTGCCAAGGGAGATGGAATTAAAGGGTCAATGGATGGAGTGGTTAGTTTAATGCAAGAAGTCAATAAGAGAACCTAAGTGGAAGTTATCACTAGGACTAGTGAAAGAAGTTATAGGCTTAAATAATTCTATGTTAATAGGGAATAATGTGGTTAAGGAGGAATGCATACTTTTTTGAATGGGGGAAGAAATAAATTTAGATGCCCCCAAGGGTGAAAGGATTTGGCAAACCTCCAAGATGAATTAGTGAGGAGGTGGTTCTAGAGCCATAGTTTTTTGCTCAGTGGGAGTGGATGTTGCATAACTAGTGGAAATGGACACATAGTACATTGGCTCATTGTGCTAGAGACATAAGGTGATATTTTGTCATGTTCTTAATGTGATGGGGGATCATAGGATGTGATATAATCTATGGTGATGATACGCCCTTCATGAGGGAATTTCATGACCCAAAGAGTACAGATACCATAACATTCATGGAATTTATGTAATCACATAAAATGAGGATATCATATTCCACTAGACCAATCAAGACTACAACATTGATAAGGACAATCTTACTACCTAACTAAATATGGAGATTTCTCTTTAGTCCATTTGGGTTACAAAGTCTATCATCGAAGGTTCATCACTTGGTTGTTGGTGGTATGATAATGGGAGAACCCATGTGTTTCCAAGTCAAGAAGGATACAATAAATGAGGAAGACCCATCGTCCACTAAACATAAATGAACAATGAAGTTCTTAATTATGACTTATGATTGGAATGGGATGGGGAGGTGGGAGGAGTGCTTTGAAATGATGATCCTAATAAAAGGTGATGACTTGTTAATGTTGGGGTGGGTGCTTCCATTTTATTTACAAGGGCAAGGGATACTAAACATCATGTCACTAGAGGTGGAAAGGATGTCCCCAAGTGTAGATGATTGGATTCTAGTTGTGAAATAGCTACGGTGGGAAGATGGATTACCCACATGAGGTGTAATTTTAGAGATCAAGGAAAATGGAACCTCACTTGTTGGAATAAACTATTCATGTTGAGGGAGAAAGTAATGTCAGATAGTAGTAGGAGAACCATAAAGTTTATTGCGGTTAGTGTGTTCTAAACAAAGTGCTTGGACAAATCCTAGGAGGTTAGAGCACCGATGAACTTAAAAATGATTCAAGGTTGAAAATTCGAGTTATGGGTTTTATGTTTCTACTTGGTTTTTTCTTGTAAGCTAGTACCCATGGTAGTTGATCTTGTGACCTTCCATTTACAACATCCCATCTCATTTACTCATTACCAATGTTATTCCTCCCATGGGTTTCATGTTTCTACTTGGTTAAAGCTTGGTTATGGTTGGTATTGTGAGTGCCCAGAGTGTTACTAGAATTTCCTCTATGCCCCTAGATATGATTGCTACTGCAAGCAAGGGGTTTTGGAAATGTGCCCCACAATTATTTTTTCATTATGGGTAAAATCCACGTCTCCAAACAAAAAATGTATTTAGGTGGTGAACAAGTGGTTTTCAAGTGTGTTTTCCAATGGCAACAAAATGTAGTTTTGGTAACAAGATTATACAATGGACAAAATGAAAAAATCATACACTTAATGATGCTATCATGGGTTAAGTAATTGATTAATGTAACTAGGTCTTCCAAATGTCTTAGACGACATGGAAAAAGTCCATGAAATGATGTAAACGGAGGTATGATAGAAAAAGTTATAGTGAAACACTCAAGGGAGAGAAACTTAAGTGGGGTAATACATATCTATCTCAGGTTCCTTCTCGATGCCATGAAAGCCACCTAGTGGATACCCCTAAGATTTGGTGACTAGGATACCTCTTCATAGATCATGGATAAGGGATTATCAAATTCAAGTATTCAAGAGGTGACATGCATATTAAAAGAGTTGGATTGACCCCAACCAAAGCATTGATGCTCAAAAGAGAGTGCATCCCTTGTGCTAGCAAACACATCAGACAAAAAGGATTTTAATTCTCCCTAGGATAACGACTAGGTTCAATGAGAAACAACCATGGAGATTTGTTTGGATGCCTAACTCAATGATTCTAACCCATATTGTAAATTGATTTGATTGTTATTGGAGGGTTAAGTTGGTTAGATTAACATTGATTGATATTTTAAAGTCTTGGCTTCGCAGCATGAACCAAACTTGTTAGCTTTTAAGGAGCTTCAAAGTAGGTTCTAACCATTTCTAATTTGCCAAGGTTGCTTTTAAGCACAAGTCAAAGAGTGTAATCTAGTGTGTAAAAATATTTAGATCCTTCGTTGAGTGCACAAGCGTAGTGATAAACATGAATGAAATGTTAAAATTAAAGCATAGAAAAGTAAATTGTAGAAAGGAAAACATTGAAAGCTATAAATACTAGAAATAAATGAGTTTGTTATTTATCCCCAAATTTTCTTAACTTCGATGAATTTAAAATGGACAAAAACAAGTAAAAGAAGTTAGTAATTCATGGGAAAATTTAACATACTATAAATACAGTTTAGAAAAAGTAAAAAATATATTAAAAAATGGATTTAATATTGGTCTTGTCGGCTTATATGGGCACATCAGGCATAACTATACCAAATAGAGTCTAACATGTGTACACTAGTTGCAGTTTAACAATACACTTTTTGGTATTTATGGTTTTTAGAGGAAAATATGTAGAACCATGCCGACTTCAAAGGAAAATTTGCCCAATTATGTAGGATTCAAAAGAAAATATACATAATCGCACATGAAAAAGGAAAATAGTTGCACAAAATTTTGGGAATGGAAATATTGAAATTACTGAAAAAAGTGACCTCACAATTGTGTGATGGATCCAAAATACTAGTCTAAGATAAGTAATTGTTAACAAGCGAAAAGTGAAGAGAGGTCTCTAAAACATCGACATAGGTTTAAGTTAAGTTGTTAACTAACCGAAGTTGTCACATAACTGGTAGTAAGAGTACAATCTATTTGAACTACGCAGAGCTGGATGGCGATGAAGGTGGAAGGTTTTACGGTGTTGTAAGGGAAGACAGTCTGACTCAGAAGCTACAGGGTGGGCTTGGGCCAGGTGACGGAGACCCTGTTGTAGCAGGGACTAATCTGAATGGAGGGGCCAGGGGTGGGGGAGGTTCAGCCTCCTGACCCTGGATTGGTTAGGGACAAAGGAAAAGGGACCGTGGAAGCTCTGGAGACTATTGTTGGTCAGAAGGATGTCGGGCATAGCGGAACAATCAAAGATATTGCAAGTGCAACTGGACCCCGAAAACTAGGGCAGTGTATGCCAAAATCAAGAAAGATACCAAAACTTCAGATCATATCTGAGCGTATCAGAGAGGATATACAATATATGAAGGAGCATGCTCTCACCGGGAAATTCATTGGAATTTGGCCATCTGAGAAAGCTCTGGTATGGTGGATAAATACTACATGGAAACCCCAAGGACACTTCGATCTCCAGCTCGGAGCTAAAGGCTTCTTCACGGTGGTTTTCTTTAACGAAGCTTATCGTAACAAAATATTTGATGCTGGTCCTTACTTATTTCATTCAGTAGGCCTATACCTAAGGCCATGGAAAGAATGTTTCAACCTAGATAAGGAAAACCTCACGATAGTGCCGGTCTAGATTCGACTGTATTCTCTCCCAACGGAATACTGGAAAGAAGATATCCTCACCGAGATTGGTAATATGATGGGGGTGTTTGTTAAAGTATCTGAACAAACAAAACAAATGAGATACACTTTGTATGCAAGAATCTGTCTATATATGGATATTTCCCAAGATCTACCTGAAGGGATTGATATTTCATGGTATGATGAGGAGTGGTTTCAAGCTATTGATTATGAACAGATACCCTTCAGATGTAGACGATGTCATGAACATGGTCACCTCTTTCGGGATTTCCCACTTAACAAGAACCCAGGTATGATCAATAATCAAAATAAGAAACAAGAAGATGGATTCACCAAAGTTAGCAATAAGAAAAGAACAGCCAAGAAGCCAGTTGGACCTAAGATTTCCAAGAAAACTCAAACACACAACAGATATGCGGCCCTGCAGGATGAAAAGGGCGAAGAAACCTCTCAAGAAAACCAGATTCAAGAAAATCTTGACACAAAGGTAAATCCCATCTCTGCTGCAGCAACGGAAGTAGCTATGGAAGAAGTAGAAATAGGTGAAGAAGAAGGGGAGGAAATGACATTCGAAGGGCTAGATCTGGAAAGCTTGGAGGCGGCGGCCTCGGTGAAGGATATTAATCCTCTTTTGCAAACCCAAATCTCCATGTCAGAGAAATCCATACTCAAAACTAAGCAACCCAAAGGCTTAGGAATTACATCGGATCCCATGAAAGAAACAGAGGGAGGCAAGAAGAAAGGAAGGACAAAAGGGGAAGGCACAGTAATGCGCAAAGGATCCATTGATGGGTTCCCAGTTGGTAACTTCTGGCCAATATCCTACCATTGTCGCAGCCCTTGCGACCAATCCCAAATAGTTTTAATGTGTATCACAACCTGGAATGTTAGAGGCTGTAAAAGTACTCTGAAAATCCGGCTACTAAAAAGGAAAATTGAAGTGGAAAAACCTATGGTAATTTTTCTTCAAGAAAAAAAATGTTCTGTGGAAGAACTTAAAGATATTGGCAGGAAAGTTTGGTATAATTGTGAGGTAATGGCGGTAGGAGCTAGAAGAGTGGAAAAAGGCATAGGTATCCTTTGGAACCCTCTGCAAATCGCTTTGTCAAACTTCTTTGCCTCCCAGTATTCCCTCATGGCTGCATTTCATGTATTGGGGACGAAAACATGTGGTATCCTGTCTAATGTGTATGGACCTGCAACGCTCAATCTGAAACTATCCTTCTTAAACTCCCTGCAGACCCTTAAGGACCAGGTTGGTTCTTCTCCTTGGCTGTTGGGAGGAGACTTCAACTTGAATCCTAATCTAGGGGAGAAAAAAGGTGGTGTTCATTAGTTAAGTCCCATCAACGATCACTTCAATGCTACCATTAAGGCTCTGAGGTTGGTGGATGTCAGCGCAACCAATGGGACCTTTACGTGGAATAATAATGGGGCAGGGGACAAAAGTATTGCTTGTCAGCTAGATCGGTTTCTGGTTACGGATTCGATTATGATGGCGGGGGGGGGATTTAATGGTGGCGGTTCTCCCTTCAGCGGGTTCTGATCATTGGTCGGTCAGCCTGGAATGGTTGAGAGTTGGGGAGAATATTTGTAGACCCTTCATATTCGAACAGTTTTGGCTGCTCAACAAAGAGCTTCCCGAGAAACTAGAGCAGTGGTGGAAGGACATTCCGATGATTGATGGTACTTTGATGTACAAGTTCCAACAAAAGCTAAAAGTACTAAAAGGTAAAATCAAGCATTGGAACTTGGAATCTTTTGGAAACATCTTCCAAGGAAAAAAGCAGTTGGATAGGAAAATGTTAGAAGTTCAGCAGAAAGGTATTTCTCAGGGTTTCTCGGAGGAGTTAAAACAGGAAGAACAGACTCTGCGTTTTGAATTCAATGAGCGGGAGAGACAGGAGGAACTCCTTTGGAAGAAAAAATCTAGGAATCGTTGGTTGCAAGAAGGGGAAAGGAATACTAAATTCTTCCACAAAGCGGCCATCCAACACATACATGCTAATCGGGTTGTGCGCCTTAAAAGAAGGGATGGAACTTTTGCCGAATCCCAGGAAGATCTGGAAAATACCCTCAATGAGTTCTTTGAAGACCTCCTGGAGGAACCAGAGGTGAATAGGGATGAGGCTCAATCTCATACCATGGAGATCATTCTGAGGGTGATCAATGACGATCATAACCTTATGTCAATGAAACCAATTGAGATGGAAGAACTGGAGGAAACGATCAAGCAGATGGCGAAAGATAAAGCGCCGGGCCCGGATGGTTTTACCACTAACTTCTTTCATGCAAGCTGGGCATGGATCAAGGAAGAAGTGCTCACGCTAGTGGAAACCTCTAGAATATCGGGGACTATTCTGAAGGCCCTTAATGCTACCCATCTGTCGTTGATCCCAAAAGAGTCAGGAACTGAAGATCCCGGGAAGTTCCGCCCTATAGCCCTCTGCAATGTGATTTACAAGATTATTACCAAAGTAATAGCGAATAGATTACGACCTCTTCTCTCGCTTCTTATCTCCTTGGAGCAAGCGGGTTTTGTGGAGGGACACCAAATCACTGACGGAATTATTCTGGTGCATGAAATTATTCATTCCCTTGAAACAGAGAAAATCCCTAGTATGTTACTCAAGCTCGATCTCTCTAAGGCTTATGATAGGATAAATTGGTAGTTTCTTGATAAAATTATGAGCAAATTGGGTTTAATAGAGAATGGACTAATTGGGTGATGAGTTTGGTCTCCTCAACCTTTTTTTCCATCATAGTGAATGGTACTCCTTCGAAGCCTTTCCAGGCATCCAGAGGTATTAGGTAGGGAGACCCCCTTTCCCCCTTCTTGTTTATCATAGTGGCAGAAGGGCTAGGGCGCCTTCTTAAAGCTTCGAAAGGTAGTAATAGAATAAAAGGACTCTCTCTGTGAAGGATTGGCTCCCCAAACTCATCAGGAATTTGTGGATGATACTATGTTGATGGGCCCCACCAGTGTTCAGGAAGCTAGAGGGATCAAGAAAGGGTTGGACATGTTTTTACTAGCTAGTGGATTGGAGGTTAACAAGGACAAATATCAAGTCTATTTCTTCAATACCCCTCAGATAACTAGAAGAAATATCATCAGAATTCTTGAATTTTCAGAAGGGACTTTTCCCTCCAAGTATTTGGGAGCTCCTTTGGCGGAGTCCACCATAAAACAGATTTCATGGAAAGATCTACTTGACAAAATGAAGACAAAGCTAGAGCATTGGACCTATAGAGCATTGAACCTCCCAACTCGTATCATTCTTGTAAAATCAGTCCTCTAGGCTATGCCGTTATATCTGTTCTCTGTTCTGGCAGCGCCGAAGACCGTCCTCAAACAGATTCGTAGTATCTAGAGAAATTTTCATTGGGGCAGTTCCAAGAGTCACAACAAGTGGGCTTTGGTTGATTGGGAAACCCTTTGCAGGCCGAAAGTGGTTGGGGGCTTAGGCCTTCGAGACCTTGTGAGCTCCAACAATATCATGGGAAGTAAGATTTGGTGGAAATGGATTAATTACACAGATGAACCTTGGGGTAAATTGTGGCACATGAAATGTGCCCCTCGCTGTACTAAGCATCATCTTAGTAGGTTTAATATGGAGTGCCCGGGTTCAAGTATTTGGAAGGCGGCTTTGGAAAATAGGGAAATTATCCACAAACATAGCTTTTGGGAAATCAAAGACGGGGCCTCAGCTCATTTCAGTGAGGATGCATGGCAACAAATACCAGGTCTCAGGAACCTGATTTTTAGCCACAACCTTCGCTCATACCTTGGTTCTGATCCTCCGAAGGTGGTGAAAGACTTCTGGGAGATTAACACTGAGGATGCCCACTTCAGAGTTTGGAAATCCAAGGAATGGTGGCAGGCCTTGGTACCGGGCGAGAACATAGAGGAATTCTATGTGGAACTTTCTAAATGGAGAATTCCAATTCTGGATGGGGCAAATAAGATCAGATGGGGTTATTCCACCTTGGGCAACTTCAATATCAAGGAAGCGCTGGGGCTTATGACGGGTTCCTATTTATTGGAAGCAGAGGAAAAATGGAAGAAAATTTGGAAGGGTCAATGGTGGCCCAAATTCGTTATCTTCTGTTGGCTTCTTATCCATTGGCGAATTCTAACCTGGGACAACCTATTAAGAAGGGGTTTCATAGGGCCTTCTTTATGCCCAATGTGCAGGCAAAATTCAGAGACCATTAATCACTTGTTGGACGCTTGCTCGTTTGTCTCATTTCTATGGGATAAAGGAGGGGAGTGCTTTCGAAAGATGGTAAGGGTTAGGGATAGACCGGAACTTTCTATGGTGAACTGACCCCCTAAAGCCTTCAAAAATGAAATCTTGAACAGGTTATGGGAGATTTTCCCTGGCTTTGTGGTGTGGGTCACCTGGAAGGAACGAAATCGGCGAATATTCGAAGGTAAATATAACACCCCGGTGGGTGTTTGGAACATTCTAGAAAAATACTTACTGGAATCCCTCACCCTGATTCATTGGAACAGGGATGTGATGCACAATGAAACTCAGGAAAGAAAAATTTTATGCACTTGGGGGATTGATAACATACCTATCAGTATTCGTTGCCCTCGTAATTTGAGTCCTCGGCCTCTTAGTTCGGAGCTCTGGATATTTCCTCCTGTCGGGGTGTTCAAACTCAACTTCGACGGGGCTACTAAAGGCAACCCTGGTGTGGCAGGATTTGGAGGTGTCGTCCGTAATAGTGCAGGTGGTATCCTCGAGGTCTTCTGGGGTGATCTGGGAGAGAATACGAATAATGTGGTTGAGTTGGAAGGATTGGTTAGTGGTTGTAGGTGGGCATTGCAGAAGAACTGGATGTCGTTGGAAGTAGAGGGGGATTCTTTCATTATAATTTTATGACGAGGCGGGTGCAGTGCGGGTCGTCCATTGAGAAGATTGTGACCAAATGGAGATGGGATAGTTGCCTCAGGGCCTTGCAAACTCTGGTTTATGGCTCCTCGGCTTCCAGTTTATGCATATTCGCAGGAAAGGAAATAAGGTGGCGGACGCGTTAACAAATAAAGGTGTCAATGCTAGCACTTCGTTTAACAGGGTCACCATTTCGGATCTCGAAGATGAGGAAATCAAAGAAAGGTGTAAAAAGTTGGCAGTTGAAGATATTCGACACATGGAAGGCTGCATGAGAAGTAGGTGCATGAATAGTACCAGTCATGATATTAGAAGGGTCCCCCAGGCTCGAATGGAGTTCTCGGCTCCCGATGCATTAATTGTGGTAGATGGTAATAATGGGAGCTTACATCACCACCAGCCGGAAACCATCCAAGGTGGGAGTAATCCCAAGACCAGTAGTGAGGTGACTAGGCTTCACGATGTCGCCACGAGAGATTCCACTAGTACCCTCCAGCCGGATAATGCAAGTTCCGGGCTTGAAAGGATTTCGGGAACGGATACAACGGCGAAGTAGTATGGTTTGGTTTAATGATGATCCTATCGTTTTAATGATTGCCTTTAATTGGCATGAGTGCCCAGTGGTTATTACCCATCTCCGTGCCCCGGATGGGAATTTGGGCAGTACTTCGCATAAATGGCGGAACGTGACCTCTGGATTTCATATGTGGGAAAGTACCTGTTCTGGCGATATGGAGTTAAGGAGGAGGTACGTGATCTCTAATTGTGGTTCTTTTGCCTGTGTGGTAGTGATGGTCTCGTATCATGATCCTGGGTGGACAGTTAATGCTCCTCCCTGGATCTCGAGTATAAGAATGGCTAGAATTGCAGGTTTGGGTCGTATCCCCATTCTTTTTTTCTTCTAGTGGGGCTTCTATTTAGGTGATTTCCGGCTTTTTCGCCTCTATTTTCGCTGTGGGATGGTAGGTTTGGTTCCTTCTCAGGGGGTTGATATGGCCCCGTGAATGAGAGCATGTAGTCGTAGAGGGGGAAGAAGGGGTGGGAATTATGGGCACATGAGAGGCTGGTGCGTCTTCTTCCCACCACAATTCAAAAGAATGGGACTCGCCAGAACCCCAGCAGTTCAATTGGGGTTCGATGTATTTGGAGGAATCTCCTAACAGCATTGGATCCCAAATTTCCCACAAGGAAATTGCTCTGGTTAATGAAGTTGAATCTCGACTGGGTCGTAAGGTTGTGGAGAGCCCATATTGGGCAGCCCGAATCCTCCTGGTGCGGGAAATTCAAGCTCGGAATCAACTCGTTCAGAGCATTCGTGAAGCTTTGCTAATCATGAAGGGGGGCCAACAAGCTAACTCTTCTGGGATCTGATTGATGAAGAGAGCGCTTAAAGAGGTAACTGAGACCCCGAGAGATGGTATTCCGGAAGAAGAGGAGACTCCCGAAGAGGTGACTCCGGCAGCATAACCGTTCTGTTTGACTTCCTGGATTTTCCAGCTTGTTCGGTTACCCCTCGGCTTTGTGGATGGCGGTCTTGTAGCGGCTTGAATTTTCTATGTTCGGCACTCTTTTGGTTACCAGTTAGTTGCAGCGGCCCTTTGGCTCTCCCCTTTGTGAGCCTCGGCTCAGGTGTTTTCTGTCATATTGTCTGGGTTAATGTTAGTCTTGGTTATTATCATGGTTTTTCTCCTTTTGGGTCATCTGGTCTAGTGGACAGACCTCCTTAGAGCTGGTTCTTAGCTTGTGTTGTAATTTCCCTTTTCAGTCCTTTTCTGAGAAGTCAGCCACGCCTTGACCATACGGGGTGGTACGAGCCGGTGTAGCTAGTTTGTAATCTATTTTGTACTATATTTTACCTTATTAATAGAAGGATTCAAGCTTACTTACAAAAAAAAAAAAAATAGTTAACTAACCGAAAGTGAAGTTAGGTCCCTAAAACAACCACATCAGTCTAAGCTAAGATGTTAACTAACAAAAAGATAAGAGAGGTCTCCAAAAAAACCAAGGAAAGATAAATGGTCCCAATCTTGAGCCGAGTAACCATTCTACATATTGTGTTTTGTGCATGTTGATACCAAAAGGCCAACTTCATTTGGTTGTTAGAGATGACAGTAGAAAAGAATGAGTGAACAACAAGGAAAATGAATAAATATATCCCCTAAATATATATACTAATAAACAAACCATTCATATAAAGAATTTAGATGGTCCAAAACAACATTTTGGGGAAAAGAGAAGAAATTATTTATTATACAATGGAAAGACAATAAAACGTGAAATATATCACATGAAAAGAAGCTTGCATATGTGGAATTAAATACTTCTCTATGGGAGGGTTCTTTGATTCCTTCAAGGGATCTTCCAAATGTGGCAACAATTCTTCTTATGCAATGACATTTTGGAGGAAAATGGGAAATGCAAGTGTAAGGAAACAAAAGGATAAGTGAGTGGAAGCAATGTTCTTCTCACTGTGAGGTTGAGTTCCACTAGCATAACCTTAACACTAAGAAGCTCTATGGAATGCATGGAGGAGTCCTATATTTATGGATGAAGTTAGGTTGAAATTTGATTTGGTTTAGTTTTAGTTGGGACTACCCGAGATTTAGGCATGGCTCTCATGTGCTACCATGTGCTTTATAAGACACAAAGGAGAGCCAAGTACCCTTTCAATGATGAGAAGGGAGAGCCAAGTACCCTTTCAATGATGAGAAGGGACAATAGGACCATATTTTCATTCATCTACCAATTGATTTAGGTGACTTTGGGAATTAATGTTCCACGAAAAATGCACAAAACACATAGCTACATGTATCACACATGTATCACACTTTTATCGAAAGAACACTGGGATGATCATGTGACATCATAAAGGGAAGGTATTGCAACCTATAAGGTGTCAACTTGTATTTTGACTATGATTTATGATGCGAAAATGTCATGTAAACATGCATTGAATATATTGGGTGTGGTTAATATTGATTTATGATGTCTTTGGTTAAAATCACACAAATGTACAAGGTGGAAGAAATTATTATTATAACACTCTTTTCTCTACTAATCATGTGATGTTTGTGTATCCTTTTACTTGGCCTCCTCTTCTATATTGTGATGTACGTGCCCTCCTCTTCTTTCTTTATGAAATCCATATAATCTATATGTAAATGTGTTTGTTGAGTTTTGAGATGTGTATGCAATCTTATATGCCATAAAACTTATTGTCATAGAATATCTCATTAACACAATATTATATTGATTGAAATCCTCATTTCCTTGTGAATGTATAATATGTAGTTAAAAGTTAGATATGACACTTGTTTATTTGTTAGGTGTAAAAATATTTTCATATAATAAAATTGATACCAATGAACAACTTTACAATGATGTTTGTCTCTCTAAATGATTAGATTGGTTGGAGAATGTAAATACCTTATGCTTAGTCTTTTCATTTTTTTTTCTAAATAATTTAATGTAAGGGTAGAAATCATGTATGCTATATATTGTTTTTATCTTTACAAAGATCTCCTTTCTTTTCTACAAATGTTTTTCATTTTATTTATAATAGAAGATTTTAAAGATTTAAAAGTGTAAAAAATTTGGTGCATTTTATTAATTCTTAAATTTTCAACTATAAAATGTTGGGAAATAACTTTGTAAAAATATTCAAATTTCTAAAGTTTTATATAGTTTTGAAAAAAATTGGCAATGTTTAGAGTAAAATATTTGTATCCTATAGAACGTGGGAAAATCATCTTAGAAAAAAATGGAAATTGGTGAATCATTTTTTTGGAAAAAAAAACATGGAAAATTAGCCCATGGGCTAAATTTTACCCCTAAAATTTTCTCTTCTATTTACCATTTAGTTTAAATGTTAGAAGAGGTGGATATAATTCAAAGTTGAACGACACACATTCCTTTATTCTATAAAGTTTTTTTTTATTATGAATCAACATCAAATACATTGGTTGTATATTGGGAAATTTTTATACACCAAATTCCCCCAAAAGTATAAAATAAGAAAGAGAGAGTAATCCAACACCTTAAGAATGAAGAGAAGAGATGAATAAGAAACATCTTCGAGGGGGAAACCTCATTTTACAATGCATCAGATAAACATGACAAGATGAGATAATCATAAATCTAGATCTCCTAGGTGGGTGGGGGTGTGTGTGTGTGTGAGAGAGAGAGAGAGAGAGAGCATACAATTATAATTCTATATGACCATACAATTACAATTAAGGTCATATCTAACCAATAAAGACAATACTAATATAACAATAGCAATGCAATGTCACAATATATAGGGCTTAAAATGCCCCACCCCCACCCCCTGTTCAAACAAGTGTTGTCCTCAACACTTGATTAACTCTCGATGTTTCTGCATCTATAGACGATGGTATTACCGATATAATACTAGGATCTAACTGGTTGGAAACATTGGGTACAATCACCTTCAATGCGAAAAAGAAATTCATGACCTTCTTCTAGGAGAAGAAGAAAATAACAATACATGACTCATCGTTGAGAGTCCCTTCATCAAAAAATACAACAAAAGAACCATCGTATAAGAGCTATGAAGATCTAGAAGAAGAAGTAAATCACTTGAACAGACTCCTCATGGACAAGGACGAGGAAGTTGCACAAATCGGGAAAAATTATGATGCCGAGAATCAGAAACATGACAACGTCAACAACAGCTAAAAGAACTCGAACAACAACAAGATGACATCAAAAAAGCACACAAGTTGGATATCACAAAAATCAATAAAACATTATCAACCAATACTTAAGAAACCTTCCGACTCAGAAACCATAACAAGATGTTAGTTACGAAGATAAGGAAGTTAAAAAATTCTCGAAAAATAGATCAAGTCAATGAATACATGGAAGGGAAACTACTAAGAACACAAGAAGAAAATCGCCACCTTACAAATTACAATCAAGAGTTGACTGAACAAATAAAAAAATTAAATTTGAGAAGATAGAAAAATCCTCACCAAAGGATGTCCAAAGTATGGAAAGAGGAATAATGACCGAAACCATTGAATTAGCGACATCATTAATACAAATTCAGATGTCGAAAAAAGAAACCAGTACAGACCATGGAAAATTTTAGGTGCCAATCTTATCCCACGAGCTATATTTAGGGGTTTTAAATATTTAATGGGCTATTTTTTTATTAAACGCCTATTGGGTATGATTAGCCCACATTTTTTTTATTTATTTTTAATGAATTAAAAGTTAGCCCCACAGAATATAAAAAGGGGAGGCAAGATAAAACAATTTCGCCCATCAAAAGATTGATTTAAACCTTTTTTCGCCCACTAAAATCTCTAGGGAGCTCCCATTAGCCCCCAATTTCTAGAAATGGTAGTTTTTAGGGGCTTTTTCGCCTTCTATTGGTAATGGAAATCGAAGTTGGAGTTACATTTGTCTCAATTTTATGGGTTGAATATCGTTTTACAAGTTGCTTAATGTCCACATGAGAAGGGAAGTTGATATTTTCTATCAGGTCTTATAGTGATCCATTTGCATCTAGGAGAGTTCTAAATCCCATCACTTGAGATCCAAATTTTCCCCAACAAACATGGGGATTGTGAACCTTGTGATTAGTGATGCAGTAATAAAAATTTTGTGGGTGTTTGGGGCATCATGCTAGGGGGTTGGGACTTCATTCATAGCCACATAGGTGTGATGGGGGCCATGACACTGCTTATAAGCAGTGACATTTTGTTTCTACCTTTTTTGTTTTCTTCTTTATGGGACAGACCATGGGTGGAGCAACCTAGAATCCCACTATCTTTGCTACTTCTTTTGATTTGGCATTGTCAGATATTTTGACATGTTTCTTGTTTGTTTATTTAAATTTAGGGTTCTCAAAGGATTTTTGTAGGGTTGACATTGTATTTTGTGGTTGGTTAGCCTACTATTGCAGTGTGAATGCTTCTCTTTTAGTAATGGGGAATACATTAAATATGGACTTACATAGCTGGAAAAATTGATTTGCGAAGCATCAGAGTAGGTATGAAATGCTTAACTCTATATTTTTGGCTTCCACGTAGAAAGGTGTACATGATGCTATGTTACAATTGATGATATTATGCATTATTCGATCGAATCTTCCTAAATTGAGTATGTCGGGACATCTTGGGATGAATTAAAATACATAAGGAAAGTTGTTAGTTTCTTGGTAAGATTCTCCCACACTTGTGATTCATTAAAAAAATACCTATATGCATTGGTATTGCTCTCTTAAAATCATCTTTCGTAAGGTGTGTGCATAGATGAGGTATTGGTGGGCCCTTGTAATGTCCTATATAGCTAAATGAGGATCGAGGTGTTGGTGTAATTTCATATTAACATTGACCCTATTTGTCGTGGTGATGAAAAATTTCATTGTTGTTTTCCAAGAATATTCCCAGAGTATGGTGAATTTCTATGTACCACGATAGTTAGAGTGAGGTACCAAACTACCACCAAAAGAGGGATTGTTATGTGATCGTTTATTAAGATTTATCTCCTATTTAGTATTTTTTGTATAGGTTTCCTATTACTATATATGGTTTTATACTTTATTAAAAAATTCACCAAGAACTCACAAGATTTTATAATTTAGTGAAATGTTCGCCAAGACTTTACAAGGTTTTATAATTTAGTGAAAGATTCGCCAAGATTTTACAAGGTTTTATAATTTAGTAAAAGATTTGCCAAGATTTTACAAGATTATATAATTCAATGAGAGATTCGCCAAAAAATTATATATACATAATATAACACTAATAAAATAGCCTTCATATTTTCCTATATATCTTGGGGATTATCCCATTTATTATACATAGAAATTTAGAGGGGGTTCTTAAAATTTTCCCTGGTACAGACTCAATCAATGTGCAAATTCCAGAAAACGGTTATATTGAAAAGGTATCGATCAATAAATCGCCAGAAGCACCAAAATTTGAAGTTCCTACAAACATTCCTCAAGTGACTCAAATACCATATCATCACCCACATCACAAAATTCATTACGACAAACATCAAAGTCAAGAAGAAAATAAGCAATACTCTTCTTACAGACAAACCGACTACAATATTGAAGAAGAGCGAAGTCAAAATCGATAATTTGTAGGGAAGCCTAAAATGAGAAGTTCTATCCACATAATCGATCTTTAAACAATTCCAATGAAGGTAGATTTGGGATGGATCGATACGTCTACATTTCGGAAGTTGTGTTCATCACTTAGAAGTGCATATCAGCAAATATCATCAACTACAACGATCAAATAAAAATTAATGGATTCATGGACAAACCTTTTCAAGGTAGGATGACTTGTAATATACCTAAAGGTATATTACATGTGTTAATAAATTATTAATTATTAGTTTAAGTTATTAATTATTTCGTTACTAAAGTGACATGTCTCCTAGTGAGAAGTCACGTCTATTCACCCTTTTGGTCATATAAAACCGATTGACCGTTGTATTGTAAAATCATCAATTCAATTATTCAAAAATATATAATTTCAATAACTATTCCAATATATAAGCCTAGTAGCTTACAGATATAGTAGTTTTACCTAGAACACCTGTTTGAGACTAGTAAAAAACCCTAGCTTCCACAGACTATAACTTCAAAAGTATAATGAACAAGGACTTGAAATTTGTACCACGGATACTTTTCTATGTCCTCTGAGGCCCCTCCATGTTTCAATATCTAAAATATACCAAAAAAAAGTTATAGAAAAAATGACTCGGATACCAAATGTTATGCACCAAATTCCCAAAAGAGCATAAAATAAGAAAGAGAGAGTAATCCAATGCCTTAAGAATGAAGAAAATAGATGAATATGAAATATCTTCTACGGGGAACCTCCTTTTACAATGTATAAACTACACAAGACAACATGATATGATCCTAATGTTAGGTCTCCTTGGTATATATATAGGAGACAAATGGTACAATTACAATTCTATCCGACCATGCAATCACAATTAAATTCCTAGCTGACCAATAAAAATAATACTAATAAAAAAATAAATGTGACATCACATTATACGGGGATTACAATAAGGAGTGCCAAGAGGCATTTGACCTTCCAAAAAATAATGATCTACCGAGATTGCTTGTCAGTGCAAGGTAAAGACTTCCACTATGTGGTGTAGAAGAGTCTTTAGGTCCTTCATTTTATGCACAAGGGTAGTGATAAACTGAAATAAAATGTTAAAAGTAAAGTGATGAAAAATAAATTGCAAAAAATAAAATTATTAAAAGCTATAAATACTAGAAATAAACAAGTCTATTCTTTATCCCCTAATTTTTTAAAATATACAATAAGTAAAAAAAGTTAATTCATGGGAAAAATTAACATGATATACATACTTTTCAATAAAGTAAAAAAGATATTAAATAATGGATTTAATAGCCATATTGTGGGCTTCTATGAGCATCAAGGCATAGCTACACTAGATACAGTCTAAAATATGTGCAATGGTGTGATGCAGGTAAACAACATATTTTTTGGACTATATAGTTTTAAGAGGGAAAAAAAGCACAACCATGTTGATTTTAAAAAAAATTACACAATCTTATAGGTTTCAAAAGAAAAGTTGCACAATTGCATGGAAAAATGAAAAACTATTGCATGAAATCTTGAGAATGGAACAAATGAAAATGAAAAAGTGACCTCATAACTATGTGATGGGCCAAAATATTCATCTAAACTAAGTTGTTAACTAATAGAAAGTGAAGAGAGGTCCTTCAACAAAGGAAAGAGAATAGTGCAGTAGTCATTCTACACCAGGGTTTTATCCCTAATCAGTTGTTAGAGTTGGGAGTAGACACGAGTGAGTGAACAACAAGAAAAATGAGTAAATATATCCCCTAAGTTTTATACTAACTAAGAAACCATTTGGACAAAGAATTTAAATGGTTCAAAACAAAATTTTGGAGGAAAGAGAAGAATTCCTTTATTATCAAATGTAAAGACAATAAAACTTGAAATGTACCACTTAAGGTGAAGCTTGTAGATGTGGACTTAAATATTCTTTCTAGGAGAGTTCTTTGATTTCTCCACGGGCTCTCTCTAATTTGGAAACAACTTCACTTATGCAATGACACTTTAAAGGAAATTAGGTGGCATGAGTGTCAAGAAACAAAATCATAAATGGGTGGAAGCAATTTTTCTCACTCCTTGGCTAAATTCCACTAAATGACCTTAACGCCAAGAAGTTAAATGAAATGCATGGATAAGGCCTATATTTACTTGATGAAGCTATGTTGGAAGCTAAATTGTTTCAAGTGAGAATTCCGAAGATATAGGCATGGCCCCCGGGTGCTCCTATGTGCTTGATTAGACACAAAGGAGGGATAAGTACCCTTCCATTGATGAGAAGGGACACTGATACCATAGCTACATTCATCTACCAATTGATTTAGGTGAATTTGGGCATTAATGCATTGTGTAAATGCACAAATCACACAGTTACAAGTATTGTGTGGTTATCGAAAGAAGACTTGGGTGATCATGTGATTTCATAAAGGGGAGATCATGCAACCCATGAGGTGGTCACCGTGTAGTTTGAATGTGATTTGTGATATACAAATGGGCCTATAAATCATTCATTGAGAATATTAGGTGTGATTAATGTCGACTTATGATGTCTATACAAATCACGCAAATATCCAAGGTAGACAAAATTGGTGATTCTCTCCTTTCTCTACTACTTTTGTGATATGTGTAGACATATATCCCTTTTGCTTGACCTCCTTCCATTCTTCGAAGTTGTGATACATGTGCATATATATACTATGCTTTTTGCTTATCTTCCTCTTCCTCTATTCCTCTATAAATATATGATGTATGATGTTTGTACATATGAACATGTGTATGTTAAATTATAAGATGTATATATCATCTTATATACTATAAAGTTAATACCAATAAAGATAAATTTACAATTGTCATAGCCTATCTTATTAACATATAAGGATTTATGCTGGACCTCATTCATTCATTCATTCATTCATATATATATATATATATATTATTTTTTGAAAAGTTGAATAAAATTTATGCTTAACCTCATTCATATATATATATATATTTTTTTGAAAAGTTGAATTTGACATTTTTGTTCGACCTCATTCACACATATGATATTTTGATGTAATAAAAATTGATCCCAATGAAATACTTTGAAATGATCTTTGCATCTCTCACTTGATTAGATATGATGTACTCTCTAAATTACTTTTACCCATGCAAGAGCTCCACCCATCTCTTTTACGAATGCTTTTCTTCATATTTACCGTTTATTTTAAATTTCAAAAGAGGTGGATATAATTCTAAAGTGAATAGTGCACATTTATTTATTCCATAAACTTAGAGGGAAATCATTTCAATGTATTTTTGGGATTACCAATTAAAGCTTCTCACCGCCCCTTCATTTCACTTTCAAATCATACAACTTTTTTGAAAGTAATCCTTAGTTGGGGTGGTTCATTCAAAAATAGTATAGAGAAATAAATAAATACTTTATCAAATGATATGACAAGTAATTATTAACAATAGATGACTTCGTACTGGTAGATGCACTATTCAGTCAATGATGGATTGCCCCATGGCCGATGCGGAAGTTGATACACGCACTCCAATGTCCGACATAGGCTTAGTAAGAGGCCGTATTTATGAGGACATCTAATGGGAAACTTTTCTAATTATTATTTTAGAAGAGGCCGTATTTAGTCCCAAATCCAATGGGAAATTTCTCTAATTAATATTTTAAATCTAAGATAATAATAATTATGTGAAATAAATAATTATTAATAATTAATGTATTATAATGATGAATAAACATATTGGTATTTAAGATATAAAATATATTGGTGTAGTCTAAATATTCTACATTTTCAATTTTTTTGGAGCATATTTTTCATTTGGTTTTGTTCATATTTTGATTGGAAATATTTAATAAATTTTAAATCAATATATATTAGCTATGGAAATTGCATAATTTGGATGTCATGGGGTATTTGAGGGTGTTGAATATATTTATGGATTCAAAAATACAATTTAAACACGTAAAAATGGGATTTTATCAAATAAAAAATTACTGAATTCGATCAAAACCCACAAACGTAGAATGAATAGACTACTCCAAATATATTTATGTCATAAAGTGTGTTTTTGTTAGGAAAAAGCATTTTTTTAGATTTGTTTAGCTAATTAACTAATTATAGTTGTTCAAGGTAGGTATGCATTTCTCTGTCTTTTATTCGTCCATCATTTTACATGTTCATTCAGTCCTCCAAATATGGTGCCTCCCATTTGTCTTAATTTTATCCAAGTCTAGATTTTCCATTAAATCTGAATTGCATACGTGATCACTAGCCATTAGTTATTTTTTCCTTTTGACAAATGAAGGACTTCCAAGGGATGACATGGGTGCAACAAATAATCCTTCAAGTTAAGCACATTTTTTTTGCAAATATTGAAGCTTGTAGAAAGACAAATTTGATGATTTGGCTTGTATGAGTAGAAGTATGCTCAATCTTCTTGAGACATTTCAAAGAATTCTTTGTGATTCCCATCGTGCTTTTCATAGTTGTCTATGGCACGCCATAGTTCATTATCTATATGCAGTCATCTCAATGATAACTTGTGTGACTAGGAAAAAAATACTACACATAATCATCTCAATGATAACTTGTGTGACTAAGGAAAAAATACTACACACTTGATATGAAACTTGAGCTACTTAAACTAGTCACTACAACTCTTAACATAACCCATTAACATATCACTAATTAAATGGCAATAAAAATATAGAGTAAATATTCTAAGATTTTGAAAGTAATAGTTAGAAAAACTTTTTTAAAAAAAATGTCTCCATGGTGGACTCAATTTGTAACACATAAACTTTTTATTATTTGAAAAATATATTTTATAACATCAAAAGAAAAACATTGACATCATAAGGGAATCGGGATTGAAGTATCATGTACATGGATAAATCCATCCTTCTCATATGCAAGTTAGCTTTCTTGACTACCATCCTTATATTAAGGACATCCAAGTCATGGAGATCCACCATTGGAATGTTCTTACACTAAGACATCTCAGACAACCAAGACCTTTCAGTAAGAGGTTCATCCATTAGACATGAGCTTTTCAACACCATGCACTTCATACTTTGGAAAGAAATCTTTGATTGTAATGACATTTTTCTCTCTTGAATCTTATAAAATTAAGACCTTTCACTAAGAGGTTCATCCATTAGACATGAGCTTTTCAACACCATGCACTTCATACTTTGGAAATTTTTGATTGTAATGACATTTTTCTCTCTTGAATCTTATAAAATTAAGACTAACATCACCTAATGTTATGCAAAACGAAGTGGAATAATATGAAAGGAGAAAAATATAGTAATTGATTTGCATTTATTTATTAATTTACTAAGTGGGATAAAATGAAAGGAGAAAACTATAGTAATTGATTTGCATTTATTTATTAATATAAAGATTTCAATGTATCTCATAAAACTCATCCACATTCTAAAGATTTCGATGTATCTCATAAAATAAAAAGAGTGCACATTCTAAAGATTTCAATGTATCTCATAAAATAAAAAGAGTCTTTACAAAGAAAGTTGCAAATCATTTAAAATTATAAAATCTGATAATGTCATTCAAATCGAAGTTGCATCACTTTCAAAAAAAAAATTGCATGTGCTACACATAGCGAGAATGCTGCACATGTGTCCGTCAATTAGGTTGTACCAATTATGGCTTCATAATGACTTTCAAACTGCTACTCCATCTATCCAAGCAAGTTTTCACTCAAGAAAAATACCCCATTTCATATGTGAAACTATTATAATATGGGTGTGCTCTTTGTATAATCTGACAAAAAGAAACTAAACCATATAACTCTTTGGGGACAGCCTTAATCTTTATTCATTTTATAATAATTATACATATCGATCATAAAACAAGTATATATATCATTAAATATTTACATCACGGGGATAAATAAGTATATAAATGTAAAGATTCGAAAAAGATAGGAATGGGCATGGAAGGAGATAAAGATAAATGAAGTTGAACATTCATTTGTAAAAGATTGTATATGGAATGAAAGATAATGAAGCTAGATTCGAAAAAGATAGGAATTTGCATGGAAGGAGATAAAGATAAATGAAGTTGAACATTCATTTGTAAAAGATTGTATATGGAATGAAAGATAATGAAGCTAAACCATTAGCATAATTACATTTATAAATGTATGAAGATTCAAATTCGAAAAAGATAGGAATTTGTATGGAAGGAGATAAAGATAAATGAAGTTGGACATTTATTTGTAAAAAATTGTAAATGGAATGAGAGACAATGAAGCTGAACCATTAACATAATTGTATTTATAAATGTGTGAAGATTCTAAAATTTTTTAGAAAAATATAAAGATAAATAAAGGTGAACTATCATCGGTAAGAATTTGTATATGAAAGGGGTTGACAAAGAAAGTAAGCAATTAACATAATTGGATTGTGAATGTAGAGATCCAAAAAGACATTTAGACATTTAGGTAGGAAGTTGGGAACGCTCTAGGATTAGCAATGATGGTCCATTTCATGGTGTAAGTTGTTCTCTTGCACTAGTGATGTATCTTTCTTTAATCATTATTTGATTTAATCATTATTTGATTATGGTTATTTTCTAATATCATTATTTTATTTATACATTAGGATTATCTTTTTAAATGGTTTTTTGTATTCCATTTGTTATTTCTTATATTATCAATATGGATCCATTTTAAAGCTAGATCTATCAAGCACCAAGAGGGATCAAATTTCTCAAGATGTAAATTTTGTAATCATTTAATTCCATGTCTTGTATTAATCCATTTATCTTAACTGATAAAAATTACACCTTGGGAAATTTGATCTTTCTAGATGCTTCGCAGATTTGGACTTAAATTTTGGATCTATGTTAATTTTAATTTTTTTAGCTTTTGTGTAGAATTTAAAATTGAGCCAACATATGCTTCCTAATGGCATTATTTAATTTTTTTATGTCATGTACTTAGATACTTGACAACATATCCCCATATTGGGCTATAAAGAATCTTGCTACTCTTAGTGCAACAATTCGATTATTTTCACACTATATTATGACATGACTTTGCATCTTGAGGGGTGATTGCTAATAAATAATTATACTACAATGGAAAACATATATGATATATAATATTTTTTATTACATATAGGAATACAATATGTATTGTAATATCTTAATAATTTTGACCCTTTGGACACTCTGAATTTTATTGTGTATATGATGTAAATATATTTTTTAGTATTATGTTTTTTACTTAGCCATGAGATAGACTTATCATGGCAATTTTGAAAACTTATAACATAGTTATTTTTTAATAAAACAAACAAGGCTCTAAGGTTGATTGAGGAAGGGCACTGATGGGGCTATGAGTCCATTAGAGGGGAAAGGTAAGGGGGATCAATAATGGGGAATGACCAATGTCTTATGATGATGTCTTATCCTATCCATAAACATCCTTCATTTTATTGTCATATTTCCATTTATCTTCAAATGTGTGTTAATGTGGACTAAGAGTTTAGTTTAATGAAAAGGGAAACATGAATATGGGAACTTAGTAATCCTATGCCAAAGTGCCTAACTTCTATTTTGTAGTAACTACCTCCTAACTTTGGGGAACCAAAAAAGGGGTGGAGGAAAAAACTCCTCCCTCTCATCCATTCGCTCAATTCTTTCACGCGAATTCGAATTTGGATAGGAAAGCTTAGGAAAAAGAGGGTTCTTGAGGAAAAAACTCAACTCAATGGAGATATGATCTATGAAGAGATGAAAGAAGGGATGTTAGGTGAGATTAGGCACCATTAGAGAGAAGACAGATAACATTCCGAATCCATTGGGCAATCAAAACCATTTATTTAATTGGAACAGTTTTAGAATGCATTGGGAAATCAGTTATTTAATTGTGTTTTGTTAGAAGTCATCAACCAAAAACATTTATTTAACTAGAATAGTTTTAGAACGCATTGGGCAATCATTTTTTTAATTGTGGTAGTCATATAATGCATAGGTAAACCATTTGTTTAATTGTGTTTGTTGTAGAATGAATTGGCCAACCATTTATTTAATTGTTATAGTTGTAGAATACATTGGGAAACCATTTTGTTGATTGTGGTGGTTGTAGAATGCCAATTGTGAATGTTGGAAACCCCTACAAATTAGTTGTTTTTTTGCTAGTAAGTATAAGCATGATGGTGGAAGCTTTTTGTTCTTAAATTTGATTACTACTATGCTTATTTTTTGAACTTTATGCCTTATTGTTGAAATAGCAAATTCAACATGATGGAATTTCTTGTTAGTAGTGATGGTTTTGTTGGGAATTTAAATAATATGGTTCTAGGTGCCATTTGTGAATTTTGAAATTTCTTATTAATAATGATAGTATATTGTGTACATTGATACTACGATTGACTAGAGAATGCAACTGCTGAATACAAATCTATAAAATTAATGTATCTTGAATTAAGTTTGCTTATTATAAGTAGAGTACAAAATTGCGAAAGAAGCATTATGAATTGCTGCTTCTTTATGAATTTCATCTGATGTGAATTCTTATTGCCAAAAAAATAAAGGAAATATTATGAGTTCAACATTTCTAGGTATATGTAGAGTACAAAATTGCTAAAGAAACATTATGAATTTCATCTCATGTAGATCTTCATTGCTAAAAAAACATAAAGGAAAAATTATGAGTCCAAAATTTTCACGTATATGCTTCTTTTAACATGGTTTAAAGTTGCTCATAAACCATAACCTTACTTTAAGTGGAACATGTGATTCAGTATCTTAAAATTCAAATGCAATTACACAAGGCATCTTCGAATGGATTCATGGGTTTATGGGTTCAATGGGATGGTTCTATTGATCTATATTAAGCTTTATAAGTGCTTATGTATTCACCCAATTCACACTAATATTTTTATTTTAATGGCTAGAGTGACTTGTATCTACTCTATTTGTTTTTTTTTCATGAAAAAAATATCACAGTCTAAATTTTATTGAAAAAATTTGAACCATATTGTTCATCCAGGTTGTAATCTTTACATAGAGTATTCTATAGATATTTAAATTGTACAGTATTTGACATAGAGGGTAATACATGTAAAATCAGATTTACACCTCATAATGATCTGCAAAAGAAGACTGATGCCCACATGTTTGTTATGGAAGACCATTATGTAAACAAAAAAATAGTTCAAAAAACCTGTGTTTTGCTATCTTGTATTCCAAATGTAGATATTTCCTGCTTTATAATGGGGAACTAAATCTATATGAAAAAAGGTCCCAGATCAAGTTCTTTAATAGAATATTTGTTGATCGCCCATAATTTATAAGTGCCCTCTTCAAGTTGTAGTCCCTATTTAGAGAGTATGGCAGCCTGGTTGTTCCTGTCCATGTAGATATGATGCATAGTAACATCTTCAAAAACATCGATCAATCCACAAATGTCTTCATATATTGGTCTCGGGAAAATATTCTTGGGGGCTCTTCTATGTTTAATCCAATCAACCACTAGTAATGAGTCTCCAAGGACTTGAATAGACTTCACTCCAATAGAATAGGATAATTCTAGAAGCTTCAAAACTGCCATAAGTTTAGCTCTATTATTACTGGTTGCTCCAATTCTAGCTGCAAATTTATACCAATGGAAATCTGAGATATACATTGTACCTCCAATACCCCCCTTGCTGGGGTTCCCTTGAGCTACTCCATCAAAGTAACTCCAAACAATAGACTAATCAATCTGTAGAATTGAAGATCTGTTCTTTTGAATAATCACTTTATCTTGTTTGAAGCAGGCCATTAAACCAAGACTTTTGGATGCATAAATGTGTGGAGAAACATAAACATTTTGGAATATCATTTTGTTGCAGGCAAGCCAAACCCCCCAAATCATAAGGACTGGTAGATCCTTGTATGCTTGGTTGGAAAGGTGGTTCATCCAATCTTGAAAGGTTGTATTAATCTCCTCACCTTCCCGGTAAAAAGTTATATTGGATGCCACAAAAGCATAATTCCACATATCAACCATGTATGGACAAATAATAAAGATGTGGTTAATAGATTCACCTTCAGCTATGCGGAGAGCACATTTACTAGGCCCTATACCAAGAAAATTGATGAGATGATCCCAAACTAGAACCTTCTCGTCCAATGTAAGCCACATAAAAAGTTTGGTATTCAATGGGAAGTTTAGCTTCCAAATAGTATTGTGCCACCATTTAGTTGGTGGGTGGTCTTCTTCTTCCCTTAGGACCTGATAACTAATAGATGGCGAATATGTACCACCTATGGGGTTTTTTATCCATAATATGATATCCTCCTCATCTTGTATCCTGATATGATAGGTTTTAAGAGCTCTTATATAATTATCCCACAGTACTTTCTTGGCCTCCTGGAAAAGTAGACATTCAGTAGTTAGCCATTCTTGTTTATAAGGGAGGGTATTATGAACATCCTGAATCTGGTTTAAGAAAGTGTATCCTCTATCAAAAGGTGTACTGATAATTAAAACAAGTAACATGAGAGCCTCCTTGCTACCTATCCAGGAATCAATACCCAATCTGATGCACCTACCATTACCTACCCTCCATGAAAGAAAATTGGCAATAATATCATAGGATGAAAGCATCGCCTTCCACATGACACATACATTCCTCGAGCTTTTTTGATTGGAATTAATCCATTCCATGACAGTCAATGGATGCAAATATTTTTGATGTATGACCTTGAACTAGAGACCCTGTCCTTTGATAATCCTCTAGATCCCTTTCGCAACAAGAGATTCAGAGAAACTAAGATGATGTTTTAGTCCCCAACCTCCAAGCACTTTAGGTAGGGTGATTCTTTTCTAGGAAATCCAATGGAAAGGCTTCTGATTACATTGTCTTCTCCATACAAAATTGAAACAAAGGCTTCTAATACTTTCATGTACTCATGTAGGTATATGAGCAAGAGTAACCCAATATACAGGTAATACTTCAAGAATAGATTTCAATAGAACTAGTCTGTCTGCTTTGGATAACCAAATGTTACACCATAATTTAATATTGTTCTCCACTTTTTGTATAAGCCATTCCCAATCCTTAATATGATAATCATTTGACATAATAAAAAAGCCTAGATATTTAAGGCCCTCTTCAGTGTTAGTTACTTCAAATTCAAACTGATTAGAAATCCAGTCAGAAGTCCCTATTTCCAAATTCATGAATAAAATGGTGGATTTCCTAGGGTTACATATCATACCTGTAGCTGTAGAAATGAGTGCAAGTAGAGATTTGAGTTTCAAAATCTCCCTTCTAGATCCATTGGATAAAAGCAATATGTTGTCCACAAAGAGAAGATGGGTAATGTAGATAGAGCCTCCAAAATGAAACCCTTTGAGTGAGCCACTTGATCTGGCAATTGAAATAATTCGACTGAGTCCTTCCATTATAAGGAGGAACAATAGAGGTGCAAGAGGACAACCTTGTCGTATCCATCTGCCTGATTGAAAGAAATTGGAGGCCAACCCATTGATGAGCACAACAAAATTGACTAATTGTACACATGATAGAATGCAGTTTACAATGGATAGAACAAATCCCATCTAAGTAAGAATCAGTTTAAGAAAAATCCAATTAACTCTATCATAAGCCTTGAAGAGGTCATCCTTGATAATAATTGTAGGGAATGTGTCTGATTTTAGCAAAATGAAGAAATTCATGTGCGATGCGGATGGCATCATGAATCTGCCTACCCTCAAGAAAAGCAATTTTTTTTCTGGTGTGATAGCTTTAGAAAGAATACCTTTGATTCTATTAGCAAGAATCTTAGCTATCGACTTATACACACAGCTGCATAATGAAATGGGTCTGAGATCCTCCATTCTTTTAACCTTATCAACTTTTGGAATCTAAGTTAAGAAAGTGGTGTTGAAAGTTGCAAGAACTTTGCCCTTAATCCTGGATTCTTCAACTATTGATAAAAAGGTCTTCACCTATAATCTCAAACATACCAATATAAAATTTTGTTGGCCAACCATATGGGCCAGGGCTCTTGATGTAGGAGCATCATTGGGTTTTGGGCAATCAACATCACCCCAAAAATATTTAGTTTCATCAATAGTTGTAGGAGGAAATAAACGGCTACAGAAACCTGTTGCTAATCCGTTCGGCTGCGGAAAGTCTGTAGAGACGATAGAAAGTTCGGCTGCAGAAATTCTGTTGCGGCGGTGGAAAGTCTCGATTGCAGAAAGTATGTAACAACTACGGAATTCTGTTTGTTGCGGAAATTCTGTTTGACTACAGAAAGTCTGTTCAGTTGCAGAAAGTTTGTAGATTACAAATCGCAATTACAGGAATACGTGGATTTCAAAAGGTGAAAATATTGCCAAAATTGTCTAGAAACTATATAAAAAACTTAGAAATTTTAATTCTTATACAAAAAAAATCACCAAACATATTATGGTTGGGAATTTAAGAATCAATAACATTCGTTATTGTTTTTACATTTAAAAAAATTATGGGTCCTTAAAATTTTCCCTACTACAGGTAAACAACAAAAAATTTGGACCATGAATTTTTCAGAGACAAAAGATGCACAACCATGTTGATTTCAAAGGAAAAGTTACACAACCTAGTACATTTCAAAGGAAGAGTTGCACAATTGCATGAGAAAAGGGAAAACTATTGCATGAAATCCCGAGAATGGAAAAAATGAAAAAAGTGACCTCACAACTATGTGATGGGGCCAAAATATTGATCTAACCTAAGTTGGTAACTGATATAAAGTGAAGAGAGGTACCTAAAACAACAAAGGAAAGTAAAATGGTCTCAAGTCCAAGGTGGAGTAGTAAATTTACACAAGGGGATTTTGTGCAGGCATTTACGAAAATACCATTCCCAATCGGTTGTTAGATTTGGGAGACAAGAGTGAGTGGACAATAAGGAAAATGAATAAATATATCCACTAATATTGTATACTATTTAACAAACCATTTAGACGAAGAATTTAAATGGTTCAAAACAAAATTTTGGAGGAAAGAGAAGAAATTATTTATTATCCAATGTGAAGGCAATAAAACATTAAATGTATCACCTAAAGAGAAGCTTGCAGATGTGGAATTGAATGTTCTTTGTAGGAGGGTTCTTTGATTTCTCCAAGGACTCTCTCTAATTTGGAAACAATTCCACTTACACAATGACACTTTGGAGGAAATTAGGTAGCATAACTGTTAGGAAAATAATGATGAATGAATGGAAGCAATTTTTCTCAATCCTTGGCTAAATTCTAGTAAAATGACCTTAACATTGAGAAGCTATATGAAATGTGTGTAGAAGGCCTACATTTACATGATGAAGCTATTGTTGGAAGCTAAATTGGTTCAAGTGAGAATTCCCAAGCTATAGGCTTGAATCCTAGGTGCTCCTATGCACTTGATTAGACACAAAGGAGGGCCAAGTACCCTTCCATTCATGGGAAGGGACACTGAGACCATATCTACATTCATATACAAAATGATTTAGGTGAATTTGGGCATAAATGCATCGTGGAAATGCACAAATCACACAGTTACAAGTATTGTGTGGTTATCGAAAGAACACTGGGTGATCATGTGACTTCATAAAGGGGAGATCATGCAACCATGAGGTGATCAACTTATAGTTTGAATGTGGATTTCAATGTGCAAATGGACCCATAAATCATTCATTGAAAATATTAGGTGGGATTAATGCTGATTTAGGATGTCTTTGTTAAAATCACACAAATATCCGAGGTAGATGAAATTGGTGACTCTCTCCTTTATCTACTAATTTTGTAATGTGTGTGCACACATGTATCCATTTTGCTTGACCTCCTTCCATTCTTCTACATTTTTTATTTTTATTTGTTTTTAAACATAACTAAAAAAGATTTATATTAAGCAACTAGACATAACGATCATTAATAGAGCAGTACTTTTCATCAAAATTCTAACAGTTACTAGTAGAGTCTATTCCATGTAATTCTTTGTTGTATACAAAAATTTACCCATTGTCTTTTCATCTACTTCTATTGCATGGGTACTATATACCTTGATACACTGATTACAAAAAAAGGTACAAAAACATGATAATAGAGGCGCCTAAAAAATCCATCAAAATTACCATCAGAATATTCATGGCTGTCAATATTTTCCTCGAACTGGATTGATTACTAAGACTTCATCCATGGGCATGGCTTCATTTGAAGGAGATGCTTGGAAATGGCTGCAATGATTCATTTTCACCAATTGTTCCAAATCCTTTATGACCTCATCCATCAAGGAAATTTGCTCACACATATTGCCATCTAAGTCATCAATTTGAGACTCTAAGCAGGCTATGTTGTTTCCATTATAATGCACTTCCTTAGTCAAGGTGGCAATTTTCTGATGCACTCCCCCAACCCCTTTTTAGAAAACCCGTAACATTTTAAAATCCTCCAGGTATCCTCTGAAGCTCGCTTAAATTTCACGTCGGAGGGCATGGTTTCTCCGTTTACTGCAAGAAGAGAAGAATAAATATGAGCTAAAGAAAGGATCCCATGTTCTTGAACACTGGACATAAATGAATGGTCGAATGTATTTGAGAACAACCGAGGAGGCTTGACTAAAAACTTAGAAGAAGCAGACCTAGATTCGTCCTCCCACCCCATAAAAGAAAAGATGCAGAGGGAAGGGGAATTATCCCACTCGTGGATGACAAGATCTAATGTAGATAGTTCTCGACGAAGGTTCCCTTCCTCGGAAAGACCTTCGGGATGAAATTTTCCCCAATTCTCTTATTTATCCATCGAATTCATCTATCTATCACCCTTTTCAACCATCAAATCCTCACTTATACGAGCCTGAACCGTGAATAAGGAGAGTGGGATTTCACCTGCGATGGCCTTAATGCCACGATGACTTTGAAACCAAATGCAATTAATATGGCGCATACACTCATCTGGAGTCTGGCACATATCCTCTCTGCGTGCTCTACCTCAGAGAAGGTGTCTTGAGGGGAGTTCCAAGTTTCTCCCCTTCGAATTCTCATGCTCAAAGGTGTTACCATGTTATTACCTTGGGTTCTCCCTAGGCTAATGACCCCCTTAATGATGCTTAACATGGAATGCACTTTCTTATCGGTGGTTGATTAGCAAAGGCTATCATCCCCTGTTCTAGACTTGTTCCACGATTTTCCATATCATCTGCCAAACCATTGTTTCATCTTGCTTAATATGGAAATACAAAACTGAGCTTGGGAGGGGAAAATTATGAATTATTTTCTAATTTCTTCCACAATTAAATGGATTATCCTTATAAGGACTTCACATTTTTTGGATTACAAGCCTTGAATCGTCAAAGGTGAGGAGTTTTGAGATGCTTAATTTCGATATGTTTTCTAATCCTTGCAGAGGAGTCAACTATTCTACCAGAATATTTGTTTTTTTTCCTAAACCCCAAACGAATGTTTTCACAATTGTCCCTTCAAAGTCCATTATAACCCCTTCCACTCCTACCACCTCACCCCTTCCATATATATATAACCACTTTCTCTTCCTCCGTAACTGTATATGAGGTTTGTGCATATAAACTTGTATGTTAAATTATAGAATATATATGCCATCTTATAAACTATAAAGCTTATACTAACAAAAATGAATGTACAATTGTCATTGCCTATCTTATTAACTACAAGGCTTTATGCTCGACCTCCTTTATATATATTTTTTTTGAAAAGTTGAATATGACATTTGTGTGTTTGGAGGGTGTAAAGATACTTTCAATTAATAATAAAAATTGATGCCAATAAATATATATTATATATTATATATATATATATATATATATATTTTGAAAAGTTGAATATGACATTTGTGTGTTTGGAGGGTGTAAATATACTTTCATTTAATAATAAAAATTGATGCCAACAAATATATATTTTGAAAAATTGAAAATGACATTTGTGTGTTTGGAGATGTAAAGATACTTTCATTTAATAATAAAAATTGATGCGAATAAAAGAATTTGAAATGATCTTTGCCTCTCTCACATGATTAGATTGGTTGGAGAATGTAAACATTTTCATTTTCTCAACAATGAAATGTGTGATTAGATATCAAGTACTCTCTAAATTGCTTTTACCCATGCAAAAGCTCCTCCCATCTCTTCTACTATTGCTTTTCATTATATTTAATGTTTATTTTAAATTTCAAAAGTGGTGGATATAATTCTAAAGTGAATAGTGCACACTTATTTATTCCATAAACATAGAGGGAAATCATTTCAATGTATTGGTGGGATTACCAATTAAAGCTTCGTGCCACCACTTCATTTCACTTACAAATCATACGATTTTTTTGAAAGCAATCCTTAGTTGGGGTGGTTCATTAAAAAATAGTATAGATATATTTAAATAAATCCATTATCAAATGATATCACCTCAAGTAATTATTAACAATAGGAGGACTTGGTACACTATTCATTCAATGATGGATTGCCCCATGGCCGATGCTAAAGTTAATAGAGGCAATCCAACGTCCGACCAAAAAAAAATCCAATGTCGACATAGTAAGAGGCCGTATTTATGAGGAAATCCAATTGGAAACTTTTCTAATTATTATATTTTAGAAGATGCCGTATTTATTGGCAAATCCAGTGGGAAATGTCTTTAATTAATATTTTAGAATAATAATTGAAGATAATAATAATAATGCTATATAAATAATCATTAATAATTATATTATAATGATGAATAAATATATTTATATTTAAAATATAAAAATATAACAATGGGAATGCTTGTTCATGTAAGTTCTTGTAATAAATAATGAAACATTTAAGTTGATTATTATATTTTGCATAAGAGCTCGGTTTGTAGAACCACTATTAATAATAATAAAAAATGAGACATCACTTTTAATAATTATTTCTTGATGAAATGCATCATTTTTTTTAATTATCATTTACCCTTCTCCAGTAGCTCTATTGTTTCTTTTTTATGGATTCTAATCGTATTTTGTTAAGCAATAAACGTTTTTTTTTCCAGAATTTTGGCATGTATTTTTTGTGATCTATCTCAACCCTATGTCACTCTTATTTCTCTACATATTTTAGACACTTAAAGTAGCTCCACATTATGGTGCTATATTTAAATTTTCAATTGATTAAGACAACCGAGACTCTTTCAAAAATTTCACAATATTTTCTCCTTGAAATACCTACATTTTAACAATCTTCTTTCAAAATTAAATCAATCTTTAAAATATGGAAGGTTAGTTCTCTTCTTCTAAAAATAGACATTTTAATATACATTTATATGTGGGAGAGCAATCAATTGGCTAAAACTAGGTGATAGTTTCTCAACTCCTAGCATGTCCTATCAGAAGATACATCAATACTGAGAGGGGGGGGTGAATCAATATTGACCAGATTTAGAGCACCTTTTACTTTTACAACTTAAAACAATCACCAGCAAACATTCATATCCACCATATGATATTATCAACTATATAAACAATAATCAACATCAATGGACAGTACATAGAAATATAAAGTAGAAACCCAATTAGCCAAAAACCAATTGTAAATTGTTACTATAATAAACACAAATTTGATACAACTTTGTGAGGGATACCAATCCCTTGTGCAAGATCCAACTTGCAATCACCTTGCACTAACCTACTAAGCACCAACTTGTTTGGATGAGGACGCCAATCCTCTATAAGCACCAACTTACAATCTGCAGGCACCGACCTACAAGGCGCCAACCTGTTTGGATGAGGAACCAATCCTCTATAAGAACCAACTTACAATCTGCAGGAAAACTTATTTGGGTGAGGACACCAATCTCCCCCCTACACCACCCTATCACCCTGAAGTGAATATATAAGCTTTTAGTATCCAAAGATGTAGATTCTTTTTTGTTGTTGTACACACCATCAACACATCTTCAAGACATCTCTCCAAAGGCATTCATACAATAAACATATTTTTAGACTTCTCTCACTAAGTATTTGAACTTCTATTCACAACAAATCTACTATTCATGTAGTTGCCACGTCTATAAACAATGTTCGTCAATCCTATAGCTGTAACTCATTCTGCCCAAATTAATAACCCATAACTTCTTTAGATCAAATACACGTCTTTTGGAGACTTCATGGTTCTTCTTAGATCACAAGATTTGTCTTCTTCTTCCCCAAAATATTCACTGCCCTAGAGCTCCATCATGCTGACACACCCACTTCAAATGTGTTTAACACTCTTGTATTTATATGCTTTTTATTTTTGTATTTTGTGAGCCAACTTACTCACATCTTAAGTTGGGGGATTTTAAATAAGCTTAGCTAACGTGTTAGTGTACAACAATGGGAATTAAATTGTGGCGAGTCAAATTATTTGTGGGTAACATACCACTAAACCTAGGCACACCACCCTATTGCTATTAAATCAAAGCCAACTTGGTTGTAGTTATTTTAACATGGTCAAAACATAATATTCATGCCATGTTCATTGTGTAAGACAACATTCATCATTAAGCACAAATCATGTCCTCACTTTCAACAAAAACATCCAAAACAACTGATGCACAACCTTTAGGTATTCTGGTAGCTCATTCCGCAATTCCAGTAATTCTTGTTACCTACAGGCGATCTAGTAGCACTGTTTGTAGTTCCAGTAGCATTGTCTACAGTTCTGGTAGCATTGTCTATAGTTCTGGTAGCATTGTCTATAGTTCTGGTAGCACTGCCTACAGTTCCAATAGTGTGCATTTTTAGACTGTGTAGGCATTTTACTGTGAGCATATTAGACTATGCATGCATTTTAGATTGCTGCATGCATATCACTTCAACGATTTGTAAGCATAATTATCCATTGTGCAGGCATATTTGTGCAGACATAATTCTCAGTGTTTGGCAGGCATTTCACTTGATTGGTGGGAATTTGTATTATAGTCTAGTGGGCATTTCCCATGGCCTATAGTCATTTCTCATAGCCTAACATGCATTTATCATAGCCTGGCAGGAATTTCTCATATCCTATGGGAATTTCTCATAGCTTGGAGAGCATTTCTCACATCGTACATGCATTTTAATTCGCTAGGTATGTGCATATTCCTTAGACTTGTGCGGGCATTTTCTTAAGCTTGTGTAGGTACTGGTATCGAAATTCCTGTAGGTGCTGGTACCAAAATTCTTGTAGGTTCTAGTACTAGAATTCCCGCAGGTGCACTCTTCTTGTTGTCTGCCACATCATTGTCATCACTGCACTTTGACATCAATGACAACACCTTTCTACAAACTCCTCCTTTGTCATTGATGGCAATACTTCATCCTTTGCAACGATGCATACTCCCCCTGTCATCAATACTATGTTTCTCTCCCCCTTTGACATCAAGGACAAAGGGTTTCTCTTCTTGATTGTAAATTCCTTTTGTGAACATCTCTTCTTTCTGACAATACTCCCCCTTTGACTATGTTGACTCCCCCTATCTTTATACCTCATCATTCTCTGCATTGTTCCTTCTTCTTGTGTCGCTCCCACTATCTGGATGCTTATATGCTTTTGTCAGTTCCTTTGACTATCTTTGCTTTGTTCCCACAAATTCCAGCTTTGATGAAGTTTGAACAAATTAATGAGTGGGAATTACTCCCAATTTAGGTATGAGATACTCAAAGGTATCTTGGGGAAGAGGCTTTGTGAATATGTCTGCAATTTTATCATTGGTGTCAACATAGCCCAACTTGACATTGTTCTCAGTGCTTTGTTCTCTCAAAAAACGACATTTAATAGGAATATGCTTTGTCTTGGAGCACATTACATGATTCTTGGAAATACTAATTGCACTTGTGTTATCACACAAGATTGAAATAGAGTGATTGAAATCTACCTAGATATCCTTCAAAGTTTGCTTCATCTAGAGAATTTCAGCACAATGTGATGGTGCTGCAATGTATTCTTCCTCTGTTGTAGACAAGGAGACTGAATATTTCCTTTTAATTAACTAGGACACCAAGCAGTTACCCAAGAAGAATGTTGCCTCACTTGTACTTTTATGTCATCATACTTCCTTCCAAATTTGCATATGTATAGGCCATCATAGTCAATTCATTTCCTTTTGGATACCATAGCCCAAAATATATTGTTCCTTTCAGATACCTAAATATTATTTTTATTGCTAGAACATGAGTCTCCTTAGGTGCAACTTGGAATATTGCAACCTGTCCAAGTGCTTGTATTACATCCAGTCTTGAGGCTATCACATAGAGTTGAATTCCAATAATTGACCTATAGAGTCTTTGATCAACTTCTTTAGCTTCATCCTCTTTACTCAACTTGCAACCAGTGATCATAAGAGTACTTACAGGTTTGCAGTCCTCCATTTTAAACTTATTCAACATTTCTTTATATACTTGGTTTGAGAAATTGAAATATCTTCATCTAGTTTAGATATCTAGAGTCCAAGGAATAAAGTCATCTCTCCAAGCATTGACATTTCAATTTCCTTCTACATTTCGTTGGAAAATTTTTGGCTTTATTTATCATCATCACCTCCAAAAATAATGTCATCAATAGACACTTCAATGATAATCATATTTCCAGGTTCAAATTTTATGTAGAGATTTTTGCTTGCATTACCCTTCCCGAATTCTTGTTGATGTAAGTACTTGTCTAGTCTTGAATACCTGCAAGCTCTAGGAGCCTACTTTAGTCCATACATGACTTTCTTCAATCTGCAGACAAAGTTTTTATTTTCGGATAGTAGGAACCCTTTTGGATGTTCTATGTAAACTTCTTCTTATAATTCTCCATTTAGAAAGGTTGATTCTACATCCATTTGATATACCTTGATAATTTTGGAGCATGCATAAGCCAATAACATTTTGATTGATTCTATTCTAGCTACAGGATCAAAAGTTTCTTCAATGTCTAATCCTTCAACTTGAGCATACCCTTTGCACACCAGTCTTGTTTTGTTTATGATTACTTGTCCATCTTCATTCAATTTGTTTCTAAATACCCATTTACTGCCGATCACATTTTTGTTTTTGGGTCTTGGGACAATTTCCCATGTCTCATTTTTCTCAATCCGATCCAATTCATCTTCCATAGCATTAACCCAGTGTTCATCAATCCTAGCTTCCTCAAAACAATATTGGCTCTATTTTGGACAACAAAGAGAAGTGTACCTCTTCAAAAGTGCTTTCTAGTTTCCACTTTCTTGTTTGTATACTTGCACTTTTATCACCAATGATCAAATCCTCAGAATGGTTCTTTTGATCATACCTAGAAGGAGCCTTTGTATCTGATATTCCAGTTTCTTCTTGTTCTTCTTGTTGTACTTCCGTTTGTTCTCTTTGTCACTCTTCATCTTATAGTTCATCTTCTTGTTGTTCTACTACTAGTTGATCATCTTCATATATGGCCACTGATCTATAAGTAATTGTTTCATCTATTTTCACATCTGGACATTCTACCATCTTATTTAGCCTAAAATTGTAGCATTTATAGGCCTTGCTCCTAGAGGAATAGCTAAGGAATATGCCTTCATCTGTCTTGGAGTCAAACTTTCCCGAATTTTCATCATTTTTTTTTATTAGCATTTTCTCCCAAACACTATAAATTGTTTAACTGTTGTTGGTCTACCTTTCGAGAGATCATAGGGAGTTTTATTGCTATCAACTCTGATTTTTCCCCTCTTTAAAATGTGGAAAAAAATGTGAATTGCTTGGGTCCAAAAAATATCAGATAGTTTGGAGTCTTTCAACATTGTTCTGGCCATATTCTACATGGTTCTTTTCTTTCTCTCTGCTACTCCATTTTTCCATGGAGTCCTAGTAGCTGAGAAATGTCTCCTAATTCCATGTTGCTCACATAATTCCTCAAATTCATTGGAGGTGTACTCACCCCCATTATCTGATCTTAAGCACGTGATTTTTATGTTAGTTTCATTATCAACTGCTTCTTTAAACACTTTGAACATATTAAAAGCCTCTAATTTTTTCTCGAGAAAAGAAACCCAGGTCATTCTAGCATAGTCATCAATGAAGAGAATGAAGTAAGATTCACCATTTAGACTTTTTGTTCTCATTGGCCCACAAAGATCAGTATGCACAAGTTCCAAATATTTTGTTGTAGAATATTCTTTTGTCTTGAAACTTACCCTTGTCTGTTTTCCATGTAAACAATACTTGCAAACAAAATGTAAGGGCTTTGTAATTTTAGGGATGTCTCTTACTTCTTTCCTTTTGTTGATCTTTACCAGATTGCCAAAGTTTATATGGCCCAATATTTTGTGCAAGAGCCAACTTTCATCTACTTGCCCCATACAACATTTTTCTTCTTTTCTCTCATCTAATATTTACACATTATTTGGAGTTCTTGATGTTGTTTCTACCAATCTGCTTGAGTCTTCCTTCCTTATTTTACATTTCTTAGAGTCAAATGTGAGGATGTGCCCTTGATCACACATTTGACTGACAATCAAAATATTATGCTTCATATTTTCCACAAGCAAGACATTTTCTGCTTTAGCTTTTTCACTCGCAAGAATCACTATGCCTTTCCCAAGAATTTTGGTAGAGCCATCATATTCAAAGTAAACGCCACCTCCTTTTCATTTTCTAAGATCTAGAAATTTGTCCTTATCTCCTGTCATGTGTTTAGAGCATCCACTATCAATATACCAATGACCTCTTTTGCTTTGGGCATGTAAGGCCAGATCACATCATCTTGGCTTAGTGTTTATGTCTTTCTTTGCCAAATTTTTGTAGGATCCTTCAATATATTCTGCTGACATTTACAGTCCTGAGCTTTATGTCCATAATTGTGACATTTCTAGCATTCAATGTCCATTTCCAAGGGGCCAAAGGGATTGAGGTTTCCATTCATAGATCCATTAGGCTTATTTTTCACATGACTAATCTTGGAGAGTTTATAAGAATTTCTATTTTTCTCAAAATCATCTCTTGCATATGCTTTGCAATTTACATCTTTATGACCAAAATTGTTGTAGAAATAACAATGACCCAAAAATTGAGTCTGATACCTAGTAATAAGAGGTCTTCTAGGTGGAACAACTCCTTTGTTCATGTGAGATGATTGTTGGTTTTCCTTCCTTTTGAGATTGTTGTCTTCCTTTTTAATATAACTCTTGATCACATCTTCATAACTTCTTGTTTCTGCTTCATAGTTAGGCACCATTGAGCTTGAGCCTTCATTAACATTTTCTTATCCATATACTAATCCAAATCTGTCAAAAGATGATATTTTCTTGTTGATGATTTCATTTAATACTTTAGTATTGTTACCAAATTTATGTCGATAGCTTAATTGGGTACTCAATTTCTGTAGTTCCTTTCTCAAGGAGATAATTTTAGTCTCCATTTCCTCACACAATTTCTCCTTTTCTTTCAGCTATCCTGTTAGGTCTTCTTTTATTTTCCTTGCTTCTTTTAGCTGATTTTTTTTTTATCTTTAATGACTTCTTCTTCATACTTTAGTAGTTGTGCCTTTAGCTGCTTACTCTTCTTTCTAGCTTTCCTCAAGTAATCTAAAGCACTAATTGTTGATGTATATGTAACTTCAGAATGTATTTCATCTATGTATGTCATATATATTTATTGTACCCTTATTAGAGATGTGTTATTCCTCTATAAGGAGGTGTCGTCATGTGGATTGACAAGTGTCGCAAGTGTGTGTACTTCCCGATGGGTTATTAGACCACCATGTGTGGGGTCGACCCTGAAATATATATTATATATTGTGGATATATCTAGATAGACAAGTCGGCCCCATAATGTAATTGGGCAAACAAGTTAAGTATAAATAGAGATCGGGAGATCTCTATTTTGATCACTTGGAAACTCACACTTCTCTCACTCAGAAAGTGGCACACTAGTGAGGAGGAGGATCATCTGCTACTACGAGACTATCTCAGTGTATTTTGGTTGTAATTTGGTTGAGCCATTGCTCTCTCTATCTCTGAGGAAGTTGTGGGGTTTTTCACCTTAGGGTTTTCCCCACGGAAACTCTGTGTCTCTTGTCTCTCATGCTTTTGATTCTTGTGATGCTTGTGATGCTTATTGTGATTGTTATGCATTGATATACTGTATATGTTATTCTCTCAGTAAAGATCCTAGAGTATTGTGAATTAATGCTCAAAATTTAACATGGTGTCAGAGCTAACCTGAGAAAAAGACATTTTGCAGTGACGGAAACTTGAGTTTCTTGTTTATTGGGTTTCTCTCCACAGTTTTTGGAAAAGTAGTATAGTAGATTGACTCTAATCATCAAGGAGAATCTATCTGTCCAATCAGAATTCAATTCTGAGCATTTTTAGATTTGGCCCTAAACATTAGGGTTTCCACAAAAATAGGAATTTCTGAAATCTGAAGACATAGCTGGAAGCTCCTTGCAAAAATCGAAGTTTAGAGCTTTGGATCGAGATTTTTGGCTAGGTAGATCTCCGGGAAACTCAAACCCTAATTCAGGGCTCTCCCCAGTGAACCCGGGAGGACAAAAAGACAAAGCTGAAGGGTAAAGCTTTGTTGATCTCAAATTCTGAGTACACCAGGCTGATCAGCTCATCAAGGCGCATCTTTCTATCCTTTCAGAAAGTTGAAATTCACATTTTGAATTTTTAGGGTTTTTCCAACAAACCCTAATCCGGGACCAGATCCAGTTTTCAACATTTCAAGTGGTAAGACCTAAATCTTTTCTATTTACATTTGAAGTACTCTTTAAGATGTCTCACCACACCAAGCTTGAGGATAAGCTTGAAGGGGCTGATAACTTTCGAGCTTGGAAGTATAGGATTGGGTTAATCTTGGAAGAGAATGAGTTGGACTCATATATAAAAGAAGACATCCCTATCCTAGAGGATGAAGAGGCTAAAGTATTGCATAAGAAGAACTTGGTCAAGGCAAAGAGAATCATTGCTGATTCTATCAAAGACCATCTCATACCCCATGTGTCTTCTCTAAATACACCCAAAGAGATGTTTGACTCTTTAACCAAGCTATTTGAAGGGAAGAACATAAATCGGAAGATGACCCCGTGGAACCAATTGAAAGGAGTAAAGTTTCAGAATGGAGAAACCATTCAATCTTATTTTTCAAGGGTCTCCCAGATCAAGGAACAACTAGAAGCAGTGGATGAAATGGTGGAGAATGGTGAAGTTGTCATGACCACTTTGAATGGCCTACCTAGGTCATGGGACTCCTTCATTCAAGGAATCTGTGCAAGAAAGAAGTTGATTTCCTTCAGTAGACTACGAGAATAATGCTCACAAGAAGAAGCAAGGCTTGTGGCACGAGAAGAAAAGATGGGGAACGAAGATCAAGCTTTCACAGCTCACACCAAGAAAGGGAAGTCCAAGAGAGAGCCATCTCACTCCAAGAAATCTTCACATCACTTCAAAGAAAGAAGAATATGCTTCACCTGTAATGAAAAAGGACATATTGCCATAAATTGTCCCAAGAACAAGAAGGACAACAACAACTTCAACAAGAAGAAGAAGGGAAGCAAAAGAAGGTTTCATGCTCATGCTGCCAAGGATGATGAACCACCCAAGAAGAAGGCTAGGGCAGAAAGTGATGATAGTAATAATGACTCATCAAGTGAAGAAGAGTATGTTCTAATCTTTGCTCTCACAGGTACTATCTCCCATGGTTGTAATGATTGGTTAATTGATAGTGGGGATTCCAAACACATGACTGGGTTTAAGGAATCTTTTGTGTACCTATCTGAACATGAATCACCCCATAAGGTGAAACTTGGGGATGATTATCAATACCCAATGAAAGGAAGTGGTGAACCCTCCTACAACCTAGATTCTGGAAAATCTTTGAGGATGAAGAAGTCCTTTATGTACCTAGGCTCAAGAAGAACCTACTCTCCATCTCTGCATTGGATGCAAAAGGTATGAGGGTTGCATTTGTGGATGGCCAAGTCCTAATGTGGCAAAAGGGGAAGACAATAAATGATGCAGTAGTAATTGGAGAGCAAGAGGGAGGTTTGTATAAATTGAAAGGACAACCTGAACATGCCATGGTGCATGATTCCATGGAGCCAAGTGAACTTTGGCATAGAAGACTTGCACATATGCACTACAGGGCATTACCAATTGCAAGTAAGACGGTAGAAGGTCTTCCTGAAATCAAGACCATGCATGAAGGTGTTTGAAAAGGATGTGCAAAAGGAAAGAACATTAAGAAGGAATTTTCAAGCAATGAAAGCAAAGAAAAAGGCATCTTGGAAATCATCCACTCAGATGTTTGTGGTCCCATGTCATCCAGTTCTCTAAGGAGGTATGTATAATTTGTTTTTGCAAAAGTTAACTAATGAGTTATGCAGGTCATTGAAGAGAACAAGAACACATTGCTAACAAATATGATGACCAGGTATGTTTTGTTATATATATCATATACTTTTGTATGGTTGATAATGATTACTCTTGAAGTTACAAGTTTGAGTAATCTAGGACTTATGCATATTATGTTTCTTACCTTAATTAATAATATGACTAACCAGAAGAGTCATAGGTTTGAGTAATCACGGGTTTAGGAATATTATGTTTATGACTAACCATAAGAATGCTTATTATTTATGTTTGAAATGATCCTGACTATACATGCTTGAGATTACTGTGTTTTGATAATTTTAAGATTATACTCATGATTATGTATGAGACCTCGAGGTTAACACAATGATGATACTAACAAGCATGCATAGGGATCGAGAATGAATATAAGTTCAAGAACAGGTAATCCAGGAAGCAAAGATCAAGAGGGAGCACACTCTAGTGGTTTATGCAAGGATGTAGATATTCAAAGGGAGTTGACCATCTCTCTACCTTCCACAACAGAAAGGTGTAGGAGAAGCTACTTCAGATTAGGACTCCAGTAGCTCCTTCAAGGAAGCAAAGACTCAGAGGGAGTCCACCCAACAAACAAACAAAGATAAGTATTTTAATTATCATTTCTTGCATATTTGTTTGTTTAGATAAAATTGTTCAATGATGTATATGCTTATATTCCTAGATTTAGGATGTGCATTATGCATATTAAAATAGTTGCATTGATGAACAGTATACTAATAATATACATGGGTAAGTGGCCTATGGCACTGTACAACATTCCATTGCTACTTATCTAGAATGAAACCTCTTTGCTGACATGTTGGGAGTTGTGCACACTCTTAACAATGTTCTGGTAGAGATTGGAAGGCATCTAGAAAGTTACGGGATATGGATAAATGTTGTATTGAAGCATTGGCTAAGATAATTGCATGATTGTATGACATATTTCCGTATGTGTAAGAATTTGTTCTGAAAATTATGAGATGTTTCTAATCATGCAATTTAACTTGTTTTGTAGGAAAGACCGTATACCTTCACCTACAAAAGAAGGACTACAACATTTGTTCCAGCAACAAAGATATCTATTGAAGATATTGAATATATTGAAGTTCCCAAGATCTGGGATGAAGAAATGGAAGAATGCCATGATCCGTCGATCATGAAGAATGATGTTTGGGATGCAGTACCAAGACCTGAAGCGGAGTCTGTAATGACTTCCATACGGATCTATCAGATCAAGCATACTACAGATGGCAGCATAGAGAAATATAAAAGTGATGAAATAGAAGATACACCAGATGGATGTCAAGACTGCTTTCTTGAATGGTGTAGTTGAAGAGGAAGTGTATGTGGAGCAGCCACTTGGTTCTGAGACACACGACAGGGAATCCTGTGATTCTACTCTTGTATGTGGATGACTTATTTGTAACAGGAGATGACAGATTGATTGCAGATACTAAGAGGAAGCTTGCTGAGTTCGATATGAAAGATTTGGGAATGATGCATTATTTTCTAGGTATGGAGGTGTGGCAGAATGCAGGTGGGATCTTCCTTGGTCAAGGGAAGTACACTGTAGATATAATGAAGATATTTGGGATGATGGATTGCAAGGCCATGGCCACACCCATGGCATCGAATCTGAAGCTTCTATGTGATGCTTCATCTGAGCCAGTTGATATCTCTATGTATCGTCAGATGATTGGGTCCTTGATGTACCTGACGAACACGAGACCAGATATTTGCTTTGCTGTGAACACATTGAGTCAGTTCCTGACAGATCCAAGGAGTGTTCACCTAGTTGTTGTAAAGCATGTTATGAGGTACCTGAAGGGTACAGTGGATTATGGGCTCAATTATGAAGCAAATCAAAAGTTTAACCTGCAGGGTTATGTTGATTCAGATTGGGCCGGCAGTGCTGCAGATAGGAAGAGCACATCTGGGTGCTGCTTCAGTATGGGATCAGGTGTGATCTCTTGGTTTAGCAGTAAGCAGTCCTGCGTAGCATTGAGTACAGTTGAGGCAGAGTATGTTGCAGCCTGTTCAGCTAGTTGTGAGGTAGTATAGCTTCGGAAGCTACTGTCTGAGTTATTTGATCTCCTGTTGGATGCTACTGGTATTTTTTGTGATAACCAGAGTTGTGTGAAGCTGTCCGAGAACCCTGTGTTTCATGACAGGTCGAAGCACATAGAGATCAAATATCACTATATCAGGGGTATGGTGCAGAGAGGAGCTGTGAAGCTCCTGTATGTTGTGACGGATGAGCAGATTGCAGATGTACTGACGAAGCCACTAACCAGAGTGAAGTTCGAATACTTCAGGGAGAGGCTTGGTGTTCTTCAGATCGACAACACTTTGAGGAAGAAGTGATGGACACATTTGCTGAAGCCATTCCAAGCATGTTGGAAGGAGGATCCTTCAAATGGCTATGGATGTAAGTGTTGGATAATGAGCATCAGGATGATGTTCTAGTTTCTGCTTCGTATGATCAGTTGGATCATTTATATGTATATGTATGTACGCATCATGTTGGATGCTGGATATGATCAGTTGGATCATTTATATGTATGTACGCATCATGTTGGATGCTGGATATGATCAGTTGGATCATTTATATGTATGTACGCATCATGTTGGATGCTGGATATGATCAGTTGGATCATTTATATGTATGTACGCATCATGTTGGATGTTGGATATGATTGGTTGGATCATTTGTATGTATTTTGTATATGCATCATGTTGGATGCTTGGACCATGTATCTGTATATGTATCAGGTGGATACATTGTATGATCAGGTAGATCATGTATATTGATATGTATCAGGTATGATCAGGTAGATCATGTATGTTGATGGATACATTGTGTGGATCATGTATCTATGTATTAGGTGGATACACTATGTATGATGATATGTATTAGGTAGATACTTGGTGTGCATCAGATGGATGCATTGTATGATCAGGGTGATCATGGATGACGAGCTTCTCCAGATGACATGCAGCAGGATGTTGCAGTGATGATGATCAGGATGATCATGTGTACATCAGGATGATGTATGGTGAGTATCAGATGATACTTTGTGGCCGGGGATCAGGTTGTGCAGATGAGCATGTCTGGGAGATCCTATAGGTCGGAGTTGCGTACCCATAACAGCCTGGGATGCTCTTTCGAGACATTGTTCTAGGAGGACATGTAATTTGTGCCCTGGGAGATCTTCAGGTCAGAGTTGTGTACCCGTAACATCCTGAGATGCTCTTGTGAGGTTTTGTCCTATGGCATGTAATTTGCTCCTGGGAGATCTGGACAGGATGAAAAAGGCCTCAGATGCTTCAGCCAGGTTTTTCCATGACCACACGTAATTTTCTCCTGGGAGATCTGGACAGGATGAAAAAGGCCTCAGATGCTTCAGCTAGGTTTTGTGGTGGACCACATGTAATGTGCTCCTGGGAGATCCGACAGGTAGAGTTGTGTGCTCGTAACAGCCTGGGATGCTTCAGCCAGGTTTTGTGGTGAGATCACAGGTAATGTGCTCCTGGGAGATCCGACAGGTAGAGCTGTGTGCTCGTAACAGCCTGGGATGCTTCAGCCAGGTTTTGTGATGGGTCACATGTAATGTGCTCCTGGGAGATCCGACAAGTAGAGCTATGTGCTCGTAATAGCCTGGGATGCTGCAGCCAGGTTTTGTGACGCACGTAATAAGTCCTGAGGATTCCACAGTATGGCCAGTGATGATGAAGACCTGCAGGTGGTGGGCCTACATCTAGTATGAAAAAGGACTGGCTCTGTAGAACTTCCTATGACAAGTAGAGTTAGAGATTGGTTGAGATAGCAGCAGCAGTGACGACGATGATGATGATGCATCGATGACGATGATCCCGAGAAGAAGACTTGTCTAGCAGAACTGTGTCGAGAAATACCTTCCTAGTTAAGAGGGAGTGTTGATGTATATGTAACTTCGGAATGTATTTCATCTATGTATTTCATATATATTTATTGTACCCTTATTAGAGATGTGTTATTCCTCTATAAGGAAGTGTCGTCATGTGGATTGACAAGTGTCGCAAGTGTGTGTACTTGCCGATGGGTTATTAGACCACCATGTGTGGGGTCAGCCCTGAAATATATATTATATATTGTGGATATATCTAGATAGACAAGTCGGCCCCATAGTGTAACTGGGCAAACAGGTTAAGTATAAATAGAGATCGGGAGATCTCTATTTTGATCACTTGGAAACTCACATTTCTCTCACTTAGAAAGTGGCACACTAGTGAGGAGGATCATCTGCTACTAGGAGACTATCTTAGTGTATTTTGGTTGTACTTTGGTTGAGCCATTGCTCTCTCTATCTCTGAGGAAGTTGTGGGGGTTTTCACCTTAGGGTTTTCCCCACAGAAACTCTGTGTCTCTTGTCTCTCATACTTTTGATTCTTGTGATGCTTTTCATGCTTATTGTGATTGTTATGCATTGATATATTGTATATGTTATTTTCTCAGTAAAGATCCTAGAGTATTGTGAATTAATGCTCAAAATTTAACACTAATAAGTTCCCCTTCAAGGTCTACTTCAACATTCACATCATCTTCATAATTTTCATTTTCAAGTTCTTCTTCTATTGCCATGAAGAGTAGTTCTTTTGTATCATCATCACTATCATATTCATCTGATGAGATGTTGTCCTCCTTAGATAAAAACTTTTCTTTTGCTTATTGAACCTTTTCTTGTTTTCATATTTTATTCCTCCATTATACATATTCCTTCTTTCTTTTTTATTATGATCTTCCTCATCATCACTACCTCTACTTTCTTTATAAGGGAATCTAGAAGCAAAGTGACCTATTTTACCACATTCAAAACATTTAAAAGGTAGCTTACCTTTGTACTTTCCACGACCTCTCTTGGGTTTCTTCACAAAGTTTGATTCTTCATCACCATATTCATAAGAGGAACTCTTACTTGACTCTTGCTTGTTGAGTTTTGTCTTCTTAGAAGCCTTGAAGGTTGATTCCATCCTTGAAGGGTTTTCTTTATCGATTCTCATCACATAAGCAGTGAGAATTCCATGGAGTTCATCCATTGGCACTTTTTCAAGCTCCTTTCTATCTTCTAGGACCGATACTTTTGAATCAAACCTCATAGGTAGAGTTTCAACACCTTCTATAGAATTGATTCTTCTGGAACTTCTTCTCCAGATCTCTATTGGTGTTGACAACATCTACATGAAGAAAGTAGGCTGCAATATTTTCATCTTGCATCATCTTGAGGCTTTTAAACTGTCCTCTATGAGTTTGTAGTTTTTCCTTCATCATACCCTTCATAAATATTTAGCTTTTGCATTGCATTCATAAAGTTATTTCTCATATGGATCTGTTGGTGGAGTCTTTGTAGCTTTATAACCATTCTCAACTGCTTTCCAAATGTCAAGTCTACGTGATTGTAGAAATAATTCCATTCTTATGATCCAGAAAGCATAATTGGATCCATCAAACGATGGTGCCATATTTGTTGAGAGACCCTCTTGTCTATCCATGATTGTTGTAGGGACCTACCTTCCAATTGTCAAATGGTTCCTGAAAGAACTTGATATGATACCAATTGTTAGAATATACAACAATACTTAGGGGGGGGTGAATCAACATTGACTAGTTTTAGAGAACTTTTTACCTTTAAAACTTAAAACAATCACCATGCAAAACAATCATATCCACCATATGATATTATCATCTATATAAAATGTAATCAACATCAATGGAAAATACACATAAATTTAAAGTGGAAACCCAATTAGGAGAAAACCACTTGTAAATGATTACTATAATAAACACAAATTTGTTACAACTTTGTGAGGGACACCAATCCCTTGTGCAAGCACCAACATGCAATCTGCAGGCACCAACCTATTTCTATGAGGACACCAATCCTATGTAAGCACCAACTTACAATATGTAGGCACCAACCTGTTTGGACGAGGACACTAATCCTCTGTAAGCATCAACTTGCAATCTACAGGCACCAACCTATTTAGGTGAGGACACCAATCCTCTCCCCGCACCACCTTGCCACCTTAAAGTGAATATATAAACTTGTAGTATACAAAGATGTAGATCTTATTTTCTGTTATACTCATCAACAACACATATTCAAGAAATCTCTCCGAAGGAGTTCATACAATCAACACCTCCACATATTTTCCTCACTAAGTATTTGAACTTCTCTTCAAAAAAATATGTTATTCCTATTGTTGCCACGTCTATAAACAATGTTTGTCAATCTTGTAGTTGTAACTCATTCTACCCAAATTAATAACCCATAAATTCTTTAGATTAAATACACATCTTTTGGAGACTTCATGCTTCTTCTTGGATCACAAGATTTGTCTTCTTCTGCCCCAAAATATTCGCTACCTCAGAGCTCCATCATGCTCACGCACCCACTTCAAATGTTTTTAACACTCTTGTATTTATATGCTTTTTCTTTTTGTATTTTGTGAGCCAACTTGTTCACGTGTTTGTTGGGGGATTTTACATAAGCTGAGCGACATTTTAGTGGACAACATGGGGCATTAAATTGTGGTGAGTAAACTTATTTGTGGGTAACATACCACTAAACCTAGGCACACCACCGTATTGCTATTTAATCAGAGCCAACTTGGTTGTAGGGATTTTAACATGGTCAAAACATCATTTTCATGTCTTGTTCATTGCGTAAGCCAACATTCATCATTGAGCACAAATCACGTCCTCACTTTCAACAAAAATTTCCAAAACAATTGATCCACAACCTATAGGAGTTCCAATATCTCACTTTGTAGTTCCAGTAATTCTTGTTACCTACAAGCGATCCGGTAGAACTGTCTGTAGTTCTTGTAGTGTTGTCTACAATTCCGGTAGTGCTGTCTGTAGTTCTGGTGGTGTGCATTTTTTATTGAGGGCATATTAGACTATGCTTTCTTTTTAGACTGCCGCGAGCATATTACTTCAATGACTTTCGGGCATAATTATCCATTGTGCGGGCATAATTCTTAGTGTTTCGCGGGCATTTCACTTGATTGGCAGACATTTTTCTTATAATTTGGTGGGCATTTCCCATGGCCTGTGGGAATTTCTCATAGCTTGCAGGAATTTTACTTTGTTAGTTGCGTGCATATTCCTTAGACTTGTATGGACATTTTCTTAAGCTTACGTAGGTGTTGGTACCAGAATTCTTGTAGGTGCTGGTACCGGAATTGTACTGGAATTCTTGTAGGTGCACTCTTCTTGTTGTCTACCAAATAATTAATGATACATCATCATCATCACTGCACTTTGACATCAATGACAACACTTTTCTACATGTCCAATCTTGGGATGGGCTTGACTTCAATTCCTAACTTATATGCAATTGATAAATACATCTAGGCTATATGTTTTTTAAGCCAAGAGATCACGACTTCCTACAAGGATGATACAGGTGTAACAAATAATCCTTCAAGTTAATAAACACATTTTCTTTGCAAATATTGAAGCTTGTAGAAATATGAACTTGTTGATTTGGCTTGGATGAGTACAGGCATGTTAAATCTTCTTTAAGCATTTCAAAGATTTCTTTGTGATTGCGATTATGATTTTCATGGTTGCTTATGACATGTCATAATTCAATATTTGTACTTAATCATCTCAACCACAACATGTGTGACTAGGGAAAAAATAGTACACACCTGGGTATGAAACTTGAGCTACTTGAACTAATCACTATAACTCTTAACGTAACCCCTTAACACATCACCAATTAATTGTCAATAAAAATATAGACTAAATATTCTAGGATCCTAAAAGTAATAATTAAAAAAAAACTTCAAATACAAAAACTTATAGGAAATATCATATAACATAAGGCTCCATGGTGGCTCAATTTGTAACACAAGAACTTTTTGGTGTTACAGGAGGATAATTTATAAATATTAAAAGAAAAGCATTGACATCAAAAGGGATCAAAGTACCATGCACATTAAAAAAAAATCCATCCTTTTTACATGCAAATTGGATTTCTTAACTACCTTTGTTATTTTAGGGTCATCCAGGTCCTAAAGATCCGCCATTAGAATGTTCTCACAATAAGACAACCGAGATCGTTCACTAAGAGGCATGCTATATTTATCATACCTTTGAAGATGGTTTAATCCATTGGACATGAGCTTTTCAACACCATGCACCTCAACGTTTGGACATCTTTGATTATAATGGCATTTTTCTTTCTTGAATGTTATAAAATTAAGATTAAGATCGCTTAATATTATGCAAAACTAAGTTTTAAATACAAAAATATTGGATAATATGAATAGAAGTGAAAATGAAAACACTAAAATATAATAATTGATTTGCATTTATATATTAACGTAAATTTATTATAATAATAATATAATAATCTATTTTTAAAGACACCACCAAACAAAACACTAATGTAAAACTCATTCACATTCTAAAGTTTTCAATGTATCCCATAGAATTTTATTACTATTTATTTCCATGAACTTTTAAACCAAATGAGATAATAAAAAGAAAGAGACTTTTTTTTCCATAGAAAAATATATCTTACTATTAATACTGCGAAATAGTAAAGTATGTCCAAATGTCACAAATCATCCTAGGGGATAACACCCCTATATAATCTAACAAGAGTTACAAACACATGGGCATTAGAAGCATTCCCATAAAAACAGAGCCAGAATTTTAGTCAGTTCATGGCCGATACATCAGTCATCAAGATGCACCAAAACGACTTAAAACAAAGTGATATAAGTGACTGCGAGTCCTTCCATAAAAGAGTCAATCCAAGTCCATATAGTAATAAACACTGCTAACAACAACAATATATAGCAAAATAGAAGATAAATAAGTGTAGCCGTAGATATCCCGGGAAAATCAAAATACCAACGAGACGTTGGTGGAGCAACGAACCAACTAAAGACTTGCAAAAAAGTTATAATCACAAAACCATAAAGATATATAAACGGCAGATCCAAAAAATCAGTAAACCAGCAGGTCAGGGTCAAAGCCATCAAGACCAATGCATGTCAATAGTACCATGGGAGAACATAAGTTCCTCCCGCCATTCCTCCCACATCATGATCCCGGCCTGAGTAGATAAAGCTATCTTGGAAAGCAAGTCAGCCTTCAAATTCACCTCACGAAAGATATGTGAAAAATGAGTGTGTTCAAAACCGAGGATTAACTTCCAGACCGCATCCATCCAGAAAGTAAGTAACATTACTTTGAGCGGAGTAGCACCCTTTTCCCAAGATATAAGAGATGAAGAAACACCAAATATCAAGAGTGATGTTACCTGTCTGAAATGAGCAAAATGCAGTAAAAGCCAAAGGGCACATAACTCGCTACGAGTATTGGACCCAATCCCCAAATTCAAACGGATTTGGAAAAAACAGGAGGTTGAAAGGTGCAATATAGCACCGGCCCCACTCACACCAGCCCCCCCCACCGCCGCACCATCGAAGAACCCACAGGGGTACATTAAGATAGGAGGGGTCAAACGTCGACCTAGACAATCCATATTTTTAATAGGTCGACCAATTTGAGAAGTGTATTCCATGTATGAAGCCAAAATCTAGCCAAATAACCAATCCTAAAGGGGAGAAGTGTCCCCGAATATACAACAGTTCCAAGCTTTCCACGTTTCCCAAATCATGAAGCATGGAAGTTCTACCATAGAATGTGAGTTCCTGAACCATGAACCAAGACATTCAATAAGATTGGAAGATCTCCAGATGGTCTGAATGCCCAAAGCTGTAGCAATTAGTTTCCAGAGGCCCTGTATGAACGCGTAGGTAGAGAAGAGGTGATCAACCGATTCGTCTTGTAGGCAGCATAGAGGACACCATCCAGAACCAACAAAGCCTCGGTGACACAAATTATCCCATGTGAGGATTTTATTGCACAACGCTAACCAAATAAAACATTTGATTTTAAGTGGCAGAGAAAGTTTCCAAATAGAGTGATGCCACCAATGATTCACCGGATGGATATCAGCAAATAATGAAGCATAAGCCAGATTAGCAGAAACCGATCCATGTGCCACATCCCACAACCAAGCCAAGCGATCAGGAGTCTCAGAGAGTTGAATATTTGCCTGGAAAATTGATCGAGTATACACAGACCATTCAACCCCCATTTCACCAAAAAGTCCTAGTTGTGTAGCTGAGATCCACTTTGTACCCACATCATTATTATGGCATGTCACATGTGCAAGAGTATATAATCCTTTTGCCCGGAGATGTGCTCTTAATTCAGGAGACACAAGGTATGAAGTAGAACCCCCTAATATAGGATCAATTCCCAGTCTAACCTCCCGACCATTTCCAGGGATCCACGAGAGCCACTGCGCTATGGTGTTGAAGGAACCCAAGAGGCCATTCCATATGTTTGAGACACCAATAGCTGAGGGAAGTCCTTTACGGAACCAATTTGCAACCGAAGAATTTTTTAAGTATTTGGCTCTAATAATATTGCCCCAAACAGAGTCAACAAAAAGAGCACGCCACAAACTCTTTGCATGTAGAGCGGTGACAAAATGCTCTAGATGCTTAATATTCCAACCTCCCAAATCCTAGGGCCATGCCAAGGAGGACCATTTAATCAGGTGGAATTTTTCCTTTTCCCCACCACCAGACCATAAAAAGTTGAAAAACTTCTGGCGAATAATCCGAAGAATAGATTTAGGAATTTTACTGAGTGAAAACCAGTAGACCCCCAGGTTATGTAGGACCGCTTTTGCCAAAGTAAATCGGCCACCCATTGATAATTGGAGTAGAGTCCAATGGCCAATCCTTAAATCAAAACGTCTAACAAGCCAAAACCAGTCATTCAGTAGATAATTCGACGGCTTGACAAAATAACCAAGATACTTAGTGCCCCCATTCAATTCTTTGAATTGCAGAGGCAATATCATGCTGATCGACCGCTCCACTTCAGCCTCCAAGGAGTGTTTCAAAAAGTGAGATTTAATAAAATTGATGTTCATGCCAGATACCGAGCAGAAAAAATCAAGTATTTTATTATAATAATTCCATTCCTCCAATGTGCCCATACCAAAGAGCATAACGTCATCCACAAAAGGTGAGTGTGTAACAGATATATCTGAAGATACTTTGATACCAACAATATGACCCTCACATTTTGCCTTATGAATGGAGAGGCTCAAGCCTTCAATGACCAACAGGAACAAAAGGGGTGAGAGAGGACAAACTTGACGGAGACCATTGGAGGCCTTGAAATAGTTTGTCGGCTGACCATTAATGAGCATAGCATAATTAACCGAAGAAACACATGCCAAAATCCATTTCATCACCTTCCATGGTAGACTTATCTGTATCAGTATTAACCTAAGTAGATTCCAATCAACACGATCATAAACTTTAACTAAGTCCAGCTGGAGGATGAGAGCATCAAGTCGCTTCTTTTTAATACTGTGAAAGACCTCTTGAGTCACACCCACCGCATGATGAATCTGACGGCCCTCCAAAAATCCATACTGTTCCATCGAAATGAATCTTGAAAGAATTGGTTTGATCCGCACAACAATAATCTTAGATATTAACTTATAGACTAGATTGCAGAGGGCAATTGGCCGAAAATCATTAAAGTTCTCCAGGTGGGACGATTTCGGAATGAGGGCCAGGTAAGTAGAATTAAGCGCCCCAGATACCAAACCCAAACGTCGAGACTCGTCAACAACTTTCTTGAGATCTTCCCCCATTATGTCAAAGAAGTGAAGGAAAAGTTCCATTGACCACCCATCCGGTCTAGGTGATTTATCCTTAGCAAACCCCCGAAGCGTGCATTCCACATCTGATAAAGTTATATCCTCAAAAATACAGTCCCCTTCCATATCATTAAACATCTGGGGGTATTCTTTTATAATCTTGAATTGCTCAATCAATGAAGTATTTTTGCGGTCACAATAATACTCCTGAAAGTGATGAGTTGCCTCAGCCATTAGATCCGAATCCCCCCTAATCCTTCGGCCATCATGATCATTGAGATCCCAAATAGTATTCTGAATCCTTTGAGAATCTGCAAACCTGTGAAAGAATTTAGTGTTCAAGTCACCAGCTTTTATCCAAATAGCTCGGCTCTTTAGGTGCCAAGTCTCCTCATGTGTAAGTAGAATTTTCAATTTCCTGCTTTCCAATGATGATAGGTTTGACTGACCCGTATGGGAAAGACCAGTTTTCAAAGACTGATCCAAAAGTATAGCAATTTCCTATTCAACCTTAATGAGCTCTGCAGCTAGCATAGCTTTCTTATCCCTTTCCCACTGAATAGTAAAGTCCTTTAATGATTTTAGTTTCACTGCCAGCTTGTCCATCTTAGATCTCTCACCAGTGACATCTACATGCATCTAGTGTGCTCTCACACCCAAATTAAAATCTGGATCTTTTAACCAGGTAGAGTTGAATTTAAATGGGAAAGGATGATGGGAAACCTCAACGTCAAGTTGTAGAATAATGGGGAGATGATCACTGATATGAATCTGTTGTATCCATGACCTGTAGGACTGAAAATAACTTAAGAGAGATTCTGATATTAAGAAACGATCAATACGTTTTGAGATCAGGTTCCCATCCTTCCTACCATTAGTCCATGTTGGAACCAGAGGATGAGGAGCCACATCAATCATAGAAAATTTTGAAAAAAGGTTTCTGAAATATGATCCCATTAGATCCCTCCTTGCAGATTGACCCCAAATTTCCTCAGTCCCCCAAGAAAAATTCAAGTCACCTGCAAGTATCAAATTTTCCAACTCTAGTAAGTGGCCCAAGCACGCAAGGTCCCAGAAAGCCTCCCTATCACAGTAGGGACCATAACAGTTTACAATATTTATGCTTTTATCTAAACCCCTGAAATTGCTAGATAGTAAAATACCCAACGAGATAATGAAAGGATTTAAATTCAGAACCCCAAGTTTCCAAGCCACCAATAGCCCACCAGATAGGCCAACAACATCCACCGAGCACATCAACCAACCAGGCTTAAACTTGTTAAAAAAAGTACAAGCCTTCTCCCCACAAACCATAGTTTCCTGGAGGAAGACCAAATCAGGATTGATAATATGAAGAGCACGCTTGAGGGCCAATTGTTTGGGAAGACCCCCCACACCCCGTATGTTTAGAGAGAAAAATATCATTAACGACCCCTGGCAAGGGCTTTGATTCCTCTAAGAGCCCTGGTATCAGGAGAAATTGGGGTACCCAAAATGTTGCGATCATCCACCACCCCCATTTGAATGACTTTCTTATTTTTTCAGGCACCTGCGAGTCTTTAACGACGAGAAATCCAGAGCCAAGCCACCCATACGGGCCCCCTTTGAGACACATTTGTCCCCCATGGATGAGTTAATAGCAGTAGATGTAGTAGTTTTATCAGTCCCCAACACTGGCAATGGGGTCTCAAGAAACGAAGGGGCCACCACATTATCAGTGGTCGGGACATGATCCTCAACAACCCTATTTTTGTAAAAAACAGGAATGGGAGTCTTTTTTACCATTTCAGAGTAAGAGGGTATGTGGATAACCATCTCCCGGGGTTCCAAACCATCTGAAGACATCACAGGAGGGAAAACTGAGCCCGACGGATCATCAGAGATGAAAGATCCAATACCCCCATCCATTCCAGTATCATGACCGAATAAAGGTTGCTCCGAATTCGAGGAAAGAAGAATGGTCGAAACAATTGAGGGAGGGATTTCAGGAGAGGCCATTTGCACAGGAGAAGAGACAGGGGGAATCTCTTGTGCCGGTGGCACATAATCGGAGATGGGGATGGTATTCTCAGACGGATCATGGGAGGACTTCTCGGATCCAGAGGAGTTTGAAAATAGAGGAGAGAATCGACGGCGACCCATATAATTACCATTGTTTCCATTATTCAAATCTAAAGAATTAATAAAAGAGATTTCTAAATCATTCAACAAGTGGAAGAAGGATGGGTCTTTTAATTCCAACTTACGGATAATGGCCGAATCTGGAGCATTAGGGAGATGAACTCTGTTGGAGAAGCCATCAAGCTTACCCGCCGCATCCATTTCCTTATTACTACCATCATCAAATGACCAAAAAGGCCCCACGCCATTTCGCCGGCCTGAAGATGAAGACCCATTACATTGTCTCCACAAATGACCGACCTGCTTGCAATTTGAATAGCGAAATGGTATGCCCCAATAGTCAATAATCTGGTCTAGTTTGCGTCCACACCAATAAATGTGGAGAACTTCAATGAGACCCAGTGATAAATCTACCTCAACCAGCATCCTACCAATGCGATGGTAGAAACCAGAAAGATGATCCTCCTCAACATGTAAGAAACGACAAAGGCTGTTACCAATGGCTTCAAAATCCCCACGATTCCAAAGGGCAAGTGGTAGACCCGGGAGGAGCACCCATAAATGATGAAGACGCATAGAAGCCGTATCCGGGTCAAAATCCGTTTTCCATTTCTGCAACATTAGACTACCTGCCCCATAGAGCCAAAGCTTGTCCAGAATAATGGAACAATGAGATTCTTGTTCAAACTTGAAGCCATACCAACCTCGAGCCAAGGCGAAAAACTGTGGAGTATAACTCAAAATTGGGTTCCATTTTTCATTTACCCATTTCACAATATCCTTGTGGTTCATAGCAAAGTATGAGAATTTTCCCACCAGGACCGTCAAGTTGAATTCCACAATCTCCTCCAACCCTATGTCTCTACCCATCGTAAGCCAAACCTCTCTCGGCCTGCAACAATATTTCTCTTTTAACCGACAAGTAGATCTGGAAGAGTCTAGTGGTTTACCATATTTTTCCAAACGAGGCAGAGCCCGAGTGCTATCCACTGATGGATCAGAACCAAATGTAGGAGCAGGAACCCCTGACAAAGACAAATGGCCCTTCTTTGCAGTCGGCATGTTACGTGTTGTTTCCAGCCTCTCCCCCGAGCCATGTGCCCGCTTCCCCTTTAGCATATTCTTAAAGTAAGTGTCCAGTTTAAACAAACCGACTTCCTCAATCAGGTAGTCGAAAACAGTTAAGTTGTTATCAGCCGAGACATGTGAATCTGGCATATTATCTCCCATAACGCATAGATGTTATAACAATCCGGGGAAATGATCTCTCGATTTCTAGCAGGTGGATACCGGAAAGGAAAATCCCCAAAAATCGGGCATATAATAATAGGCAAACTGATTAATGCATAACCCTGAGGTGACAGAGCCCACTACAGCGTCCACAAAGCTCCAAAAGAAGAAACCCTAAAACCGCCCAAAAATAGAGCACCAAATATTCACAGGAATAAAACAAATACACCGTCGATATTTTAAAACCAATGCCAAATCTGAAGTCCGCCCCCCTTATTGAGGGCATCCAAAGATCGGATGTTATAACAATCCGGGGAAGCGAACACCCGATTTTCGGCAGATGGATGTCGGAAATGTAAAACACCAAAAAAGATCATATAATAAAAGGCAACCTATTTGATGTGTAAACCCGAGGAGGCAGAGCCCACTGCAGAACCCACAAGCTCCAAAAGAAGAAACCCTAACACCGCCCAATTTAGAGCCCCAAATATTCACAGGAAAAAACAAAAAACTGCGTCGTTTTGTTAAAACCACCGCCAAATCAGAGTTCCATATTGAGGGTGCCCAAAGACCGGCCCATATCTATTGGTCAATACCTACATCGGAGCGAAAAATCCCCCGTCGCCTCCATCCTTCCTGCCCTGCATCCTCCAGAGTGGTCGTTACTTAACCCAACAGAGTTCATCTCCCTTACTTGACTCTTCCTTAATGGCTCAATCATGTTACTTGACTCCGCCATGTTATAGGATTGCCTGTTTGGCAGTAATTGTCATAAATATTCAATATATAATATGCAAGCTAAGTCTACAGTAAACGATGGAATCATTAAAAAGAAGAAAGAAAAGAAAAGAAAGAGACTTTACAAACAAAGTTACAATTTATTTAAAATTATAAAATTTGATAATGTCATTCAAATCAACTACAATGGATAGTTTGCATCACTTTCAATTTTTATGCATGTGCAACACATATCGAGAGTGCTACACATGTATCCATCAATTAGGTTGTACCGTTTTATGGCTTCATAATGCATCTCTAGAATTGGTTGTACCATTTTCGGATTTATAAAGCTTTTCTAGAATTTCAATTTGAGTGTTGAAAATTACCGCATATGAAATAAAGATGAAATTCATATGTAGTTTAAATTAAATTTCTTGTGCATAGAAATGGTGTGAATTTTCATTCAGCCATGTGCTTATAAATAATCCCTAATTTCAGTGCCCAAACTATTATTAATTAATAATTAAATTTGGAAGATTCAGAGTTTATTTATTATTGTGCAGTAATTAGACCTCATTGCTTAATGAGTAATTGATTATCCATGTAATTGGTTAATGTGCACAACTCAATGCATTAGAGAAAATGAAATATTTATACTTTGGATAAATTGGTATTTGCTATCCAACTTATTTTATGCATATAATCTTAATGCGGAGTTAATATGTTGGAATATTAACTTTATTGCACAATAATATGATAATATATTAACTTTACTGCGCAGCTATTTAATTAGCAGGTTTACTTAAATATGTTGGAATAATGAATTCCTCATATTTGAAATATTGGCACCATAGTGCATAGTTCCTAGATAGTTCCTAATGTGCAAACCTTAATATAATATTTTTACTACACGGTCCTTAACTCGGTATTTACTGCGCAAGTTTTATTGCGTAATGGATTTAATAGGAAAGTTGGTCCAAGTATTAATTTACCATGGGTCCATTATAAAATATTTTTAATGGGAAATATTTAATATGAGAATTAATGATGAAGCATTATTAGAATTGATAAATGAGCAACATATAATTAAATAAAGCTTCCACTAAAGGTTCATTTAATATGTTTTTGCTATGCATTGTTGTGCCTAAGCTTAAATAATGCATATGAAATTTATGCATGTGCTATTTAGAAAAAAAATATTTATTGTGTGAGTTAAGTTAATGTGACATTGGGTGTGTTATAGGTATGGAGTTGGGAACGCTCTAGGATTAGCAATGATGGTCCATTTCATGGTGCAAGTTGTTCTTTTGGACTAGTGATGTATCTTCCTCCAATCATTATTTGATTATGGTTACCTTCTAATACAATTACCCTATTCACACATTATGGTTATATTTTTAAATGGTTTCTTGTATTCCATTTCTTATTTTTTATATTACCAACATAGATCCATCTTAAAGCTAGATCTATCAAGCATCAAGAAGGATCAATTTCTCAAGATGTAAATTTTTTAATCATTTAATTTCATGTCTTGTATTAATCCATTTATCTTAAATGATAAAAAAATTACACCTCAAGAAATTTCATCCTTCTAGATGCTTGACAAATTTGGGCTTAAAATGGATCTATGTTAGTTTTCATTCTTTTAGCTTTTGTGTAGAATTTAATATTGAGTCAACATATGCTTCTTGATGGCATTTTTTGTATGTCATGTACTTACATACTTGACAAAATATCATCATACTAGGCTATAAAGAATCTCTCTACTCTTAGTGCAACAATTTGATTATTTTTACACTATATTATGGCATGACTTTGTAGCTTGAGGGACAATTGCTAGTAAATAATTAATATACTACAATGGAAAACATATATAATATATAGTATTTTTTTTATTGCATATAGGAATATGATATGTATTGTAATATCCTAATCATTTGGACACTATGAATTTTATTATGTATATGATGAGATGGACTTATCATGGCAATTTTGAAAATTTATAACATAGTTATTTTTAATAAAATAAACAAGGCTCTAAGGTTGGCTGAGGAAGGACACCGATGGGGCTATGAGTCCATTAGAGGGGAAATATAAGGGGGATAAATGGGGGGACTGAACAATGTCTTATGTCTTAAGATGATGCCTTATCCACAAACATCCTCCATTTTAGTTTTGTATTTCCATTTATCTTCAAATCAGTGTGTTAAAGTGGACTAAGAGCTTAGTTTAATGAAAATGAGAAATATAAATATGGGAACTTAGTAATACTATGTCAAAGTGCCTAACTCCTATTGTAGTAACTACCTCCTACCTTTGGGGAACCAAAAAAGGGGTGGAGGAAAAACTTACTCCCTCTCATCCATTCGCTCAATTCTTTGATGTGAATTCGAATTTGGAGAGGAAATCTTGGGAAAAAGAGGGTTCTTGAGGAAAATAGAGATTTTGAGAAAGAAAAACTCAGCTCAATTGAGATATGATCAATGAAGAGATGAAAGAAGGGATGTTGGGTGAGATTAGACACCATTAGAGAGAATACATATAACATTCTGAATCCTTGAAGGTTATTGGCCCACTATGCTACCCAAAGAACCATAAAATCTTTGTTCAAGAAGATTCACAATGTTGCAAATAAACTTGGAAGTAGACAATGACATGGGATTATCTTGGCCATACTAAAGAGCACATGTCGGAAGGGTATACATCAGGTAATGCAGTGCAGAGAAAAAATGACATCCTGTGTTGTATGGAGCAAATATTAGTGCCAGTAATTGTGCTACATACAAGATTGAATAAAAAATAAAAATAAAAAAAACTAGTAGTGACTTGCTTGGTTGGTAGCTTGGAAGCTTTTACTTAAGAGAGGAGGGGTTTGAGAAACCTTGACAATCTTCTTTGATTTGGTGGTTTCATAGTTCAATATGGGGGTGGAATTATACGATGGACTAACCTATAGTTGGGAGGGAAAAAGTCCCCCCATAATTAGTTGCCTCGAAGTTCATTTCATGAAAAAGATAAGTTATTTTCTTCCCTCCTTTTAAGAATCATTCTTTCACATTGAAGAATATAATTTCCTTTTTTATGTCCTCGAAGGGATCATATATATATCGTGAAGCACCTATTAATTTAGGTCTATAAAGTAAATCTTTTTTTTTTTTGTTATAGTTTAACTATAATGTTAAATATATTATATTAAATTTAATTATTAAGAATGTTTTCTTTCATTCTAATTGGTTGCAGAGGATGAGATCATCCTCGTTTTTCCCTTCCCAGGGAGTGGCAGTTGGATGACGTCACGTAGTCCTGCATTGTCAGCTAAGTAGATCGCGTTTAAGTGAGGCTCAACCAGGGATCAAATTTGAAGGGTGGGGTCCCATTTCACTTTGAAGGGCTATGAGATATTGAACCCTTCAATGCTGACATGTAAAAATAAGTCATTCTTTTCATTTGAAAATGTACTAGTACATCAAAATTTCATTGTTTACTTACGTAGTAAAGTCAAGAGGCTTTATTTTGCAGTGGATATGGCAGCACTAAACGTTATATATGTCATATAACACAACCATATTTCGCCCCGATCTAGTGACTCAGTCTCTAGGCCACTATGCCACCTTTGTCATCTCAGCAGTTTCCCAAATTGATCTTGCCTCTTAAACTTTTAACCAATATAAGAATACAGTTAACTTGCTAACCCCATTCCAATCCAACTTTAATCCTTACAACCAAAATTAATATTATTTTACTCTTTCATGATCTGCCTGAACATGAGGAATTTATTAGTGAAACATAACTTAGGAGACACATGGAAAATCCACTTTCTAGATGTTCAGTGTGAATTGCCATAACTAATTTTATAGATCTTTTTTCTGCATCAGTGCAACTACAGTTAGCTTGCTATCCCAATTCCAATCCAACTTTTAACCAGTATAATAATATTTAATACCTCTTAAAATGGGTTCCTAGGCTGCTTCGAACAATACAAGCTCGATGAAGAATTGGGTTCTTAAACTCTTCTAAAAGCAACATGATGCTTATTCTTGGAAAAGTTCAATCTTTGTAAATCACTAGTATTATTCAAACTAATATAAATTCCAGCCTACATAAAATCTAGCCTACTTAATAATGGAAAAAATGATCATGTAAGCCAAAAAAGGAAGAAATTTTTTCAGAAGCCAAAAACATTGGACGTTGAGTCTGGTCTGTATCTGCTGCTAAATTAGTGAGCAATGGAGATGTATGTAGAAAGGCAGTAAAAAAGGTGAAGGGAAAGATCTTCATCTGAATGGTAACTTTTTTTTACTTCGTTGAATTGAGGACCATAATTCACTTTCATGCACCTCTATCAAACGACTATGTTTCCTATGCCATTTATAATCCTCCTTCACGCAAGTCTATCAGCGAGAATAGTTCAACAAAGAAGTTGGATTGGATTGAAAACTAGTAGCAAGTTTCTTTGTCACTCTAATTGCCCTACAACAGAATTGAATGCCAATGACAACGATATATGTTTTAATTTTTCATTCAACACTATGAATGCCACACTTACTTGGGATAGAATAAGTTTAAGCGCTCCTTACATGTTTCATGCTATGTTCTGGTTTGAGCAAAGAGAACTATCAGACTCTAGGCAGCTTTTGTTCTCAATAGCTGATTAAGGACTGTGATTGCTTCTTCTCTATAGCCCTCCCCCTATATCTCGTTATACACAATAACTTTGTGGTGTGACAAAGTAGAGGATGGGTTGTGAAGCATAAGTAAAACGTAGGTAGACCAAGTAGAGAGAAGATGCACAGATGGTTGAAGTTCTTGTTATATGGTTGAAGTTCATGTTCTATTCAAGACCGACCGATAAGGGCAACAAAATCAAAAGGTAAAGTAGCACTGTCATTCTAAAAATCAAGATTACAAAAACATTTTTGTCCCAGTTCGTACAGTCGAATGCAGGAGTGGGAACTAGGCATTCTAAGAAAATTGCCAGCTTTCAGCATTGTCCTTCACCAGATGTTGTTGCATATTCTCAATCATATTGAAATTAAATAGCTAGTTGGGATTGTAAGTGTAGTAGCATCGGTGGTTTTCATATTAATAAATCCAAAGAATCTTAAACCATGTACCAAAGTGCCGAGTCGACGACTGAGCAATTGGGGAAAATAGCTCATGCAATACAATTTTAGATACAAAGTATGGATTCTTGATCTAACTCATTAACTAGATGCATGGAGGCTGGCAGAGTGGGAGCTTTCCCAAATCCCCAGGCTTTTTGTTAAAGCTGGGGGGCGCAGTGCACACACATGTTTCCCATAGGGATGCAACCATGGCCAATGGCAGCTGCATGGGGAATCACTTGGTTTTAGAGTAAAAACAATGGTATTCCTTGTCCCCTCCATTTCAGGAAAGTTAAAGGGCGGCTAAATTCTCAAGAGATTCAATCGGGCGACAATGGAAAATAGGGAAAGGAAAGGAGCACATGGAATCATATGCATGTACACATAACATATGAAGAAAGAAGCAATTGTTGTTGTTGTTGCGGTTGGGAATCAATAAATGTTGTTCTGAACAACCTCTGACGAAGATTTGTGACAAACCCACTCTTTGGTCCAGGCTTCAAATTTGAAGACTTCAAGGCCCGTTTGAAGTTAAAAAATTTCAATCAAATAATAATATTGTGTTTGAACTTTGAAGTTATAGAATTTTAATCAAATAAAAAAAATTAAATAATTGATGGGATCATGAATGGATAAAATGATGTACATACCTGTAAATTCATAGGATGTCAGCAATCCATTTAGCCTTGAAGTTGAGCTCCTCAAAGAAAATGAATTTCTTTATATATGTTTATGGCAGGCTGACATTGGTAGCTTCACTCTGCAAACCCTCTTAGAGGATTGGAGGAGATAGGGTAGGTGGAACTTGGAAGTAGCTCAACCAAGGTGGAGCAAAGGTATAAGCAAAATCTTGTTTGTATTCCTATAATATTATATATTTATGGTCAGATCCATGGAAGCATGGAATTCGAGCATTGACATGATACAACAAAGAAAACACAAGGTGGGACTTAGGAGCTGTAGGATTGACTTGATACAACAAAGAAAACACAGGGTGTGAGGATGAGACCCATAGACGGTAGGATTAACTTGATGCAACAAATAAAACACAGGGCTATGGGCAGGGGCCACGGGTGAGAGCGACAGCCTGCAACATTACAAGAAGTTTCTGGATTGTGGAGTTTGTCCGAAGTGCCAAATTTGGGGCACATTAACATAGTATATTATACATTGAATACTCAATTAACTCACGGAGTCATAAGTCATGAATTGGTATGTGATAACTGGTAACTTGGTAATCCCACTGCCAACAACACGTATGAGCCACCAACCATGTTTAATAAAGTTGTTGCTTCCATTAAATGTGTTAAACATGTAAGCACTCGTCACTAACACGAGAACTTAGAAGCGTTCAAGCCATGGGTTGCACATTGTAAGCCCGTCCACGTAAGCTGGTCAATGATATTATTAGAGCCTCAATGGTCCATGATCCATTAATGATCGGACACGTGGATATTGGAGAGTAACCGAGTACCAAGTCCCACTCCCAAGTCACCTAGCTAGTAGCCGCATTCCCAATTTCCCACTGAAAACTATCAACGAGTGAAATTTGAAGTTGCCCTTCTGTTGCAATTTTAAACACTAGTGGTTAATTTAATTATTGAAGGGTTTAGCATGAAATTAATTTTTTTTTGCATGGTAAAAATTGAGGTGTTCTTCTATGACGTGTAAAATGGCCTCTGAAGGGCCCTGAAGGCTTCAAATTTGAAGCTTGGGCTTGACGGTAAGATTTAATATAAGGAAAGCACTAAGGAAGTAGATATCATAGTTACTCTAAGGTCACCTTTGACCTCGATATCTACACTAAGGACCCTTTTAAAACTGCATTACAGCTGGAATTTTAGTAAGTGCTAAAATTTCGCCATACCCTCAACCTTGAGAACTCGGCAGCGCCATGTTAGGATGGGTCATGTCTGCATTAAGACATTCTCCTTGGAGAACTAGCCCATTAATAATTTAGAGTTATGATTACACCGTCACGTCCTGCACATGTGCTGGTAGATGGAGGACTTCATGGCAGGCTAGCTGGCCCTTCTAGAAAATATTTAGTGGCTCGATGCTACTCTGCGTGGGTATTATCATTTTCAGTATTGACATTCAGGTTTATCTCTCTGAGGGTTAGGGTTATTCTGGCGAGAGGGGTCCAAGGTTCTCTTCCACATTTCATTCCCTTTCCATTGGTTTATTTGTTACACATTTCCGCAAGTATTACCTAGCTCCCTCTTATAGCATTTACAATTATAATCTTTAAATTTAACAATTCGTCAAATGCTTCGTGACAGGTTTGAGTCTGAAATCGAAGATACAGAGCAACCGCGTTGCCAATTTAAAAGGTAAGTGATACTCTTCTGCGGTTGGGACTCCTCCACATTGGCATTGGATTCCAAGGAGATTACCAGTTTATATTTTCGGAGGATTTAAGTTTACCTTGAGTTGGCAGTAGGTGGCTCGATTTCTTTTCCAAGTTGATTTCTTAAGTATACAGGGTTTTTTTTGTAACGTGTAAAGATTTTACGGGCCGAGTTCAGGCATTATTCATGAAATAGTCATGCATAATTTTAGTTAGGTTCTTATTTTTCATTTCACCAGAGTTGGAATTCGGAATATTTGCTTCTAAAATTTATCTATGGATATTGTATATGTTAATATGCTTTACTCTGGCATTTCGGTTTTTATCCTTCGATTTTAATACTTTAGATAAATGCCAAAATGGCCAATCTATAAGGTTCTCGGTCCCAACTCCCAAATTCATTCTGGTCTTGTTATTCCGACAGTTGTTAGAAATCCTATTCAAGGCGTATTACTCTTTATGTTATTAACAGGTTCTAGCTAATAATTAATTTTCCTTTCCTCGGTCATTTGATAATGCCGCCCGTGTTACTATCCTGGCCTGTAATGGCGATATAACTTTCCTAGAAGTTTTACAGTGGATTCTCTAAGTTTCCCTATCGTTATTTACAATCGGATCTTGGTCGTGCTAAGAATTTTCCTCTGGTTCCCTGTTTATTAGTTGAAATCTCTCTTTAGTCTATGCTTCTTTCACCGTGTCGAGGGTTACACATTTAAAGTATGCATTTTCTTCACCAGTTTACTTGGGTGTCAATAACTATGATTTAAGCATAGTCTATAATTGATTATATACCACATATAAGAAATATCAATATGTCACACTTAATATAGATTCACTGTTTCGCACTTCGCACTATATAGGGAGTTTTATCTGTAACTGTATTGCCAAATGTTTATCATTTATTTGACATTAATAAAATTATCTTATCTTATGTTACTCAGATGATTTATCTGATGGTGATTGCGTCTGCCCCAAATGTGGCAACACTAATTTCTCCTTCCGCACAATTTGCAACATGAGGAAGTGTGGTACACCGAAGCCAACAGAGAATGTGAGTTTCCCTCTAGTTTGAAGAGTTTTTCAGCCATAAATGCATTTATTGGAATCATTACATATGCTTGCTTTAATCACTGGATTGTGGTCACGTATGCATCATAACTATTATGATGAAGTCCTTAATAATGGTTTATATTTTTAACTTTCATTTTGAATTGCAACTGGTTTTTTATGGCACAGTTGACAATGAGCATTTGGTGTTTAACTTGTTATCAACTTACAAACTATTGCTATCTTTTTTCAGACTTCTAAAACCTCAAATGGCGCGGCCAAAAACTCATCCAGTAAGTCACTCTTGGCTAATATTTAGATGAGAGCTTTATACACTGATTTGGTTAAATTCCTGGCTTCTATGAAGTCTTTATTTTTTGCTAATGTCATTTCTGCCATAATGTTTTCTTCAGAAGCAACATCACTTGAAGGCAGTTGGACCTGTGAGAAGTGTGGTAATATTAATTATCCTTTTCGAACCAAGTGCAACAAATCAAATTGTGGTGCAGAGAAGCCATTAGATGAAAAACCTTTTGCTAAAATTCAGTCAGACAAGGATCAGGTTTGTTGCACGTCATAACTCTTTGTTGACTCTTGTATTAATAGGAATAGATGTTCAAGTTATTTTAGAGTTCTAATGACTAATGTAACTATTTGTTTATTGCTTTTGCTCCAACTGCCCTCTACACTTGTAATTGTTTGCGTATTTGTTGTTTTGAGTGATTTTGATTATAATACTATCTTATACAATCATCATTCTATTACTCTTAAAAACTATTTCATTGATTTCCCATTTTGTTACTGTTCCAGTGACTGATTTTTGCACTTTGGGTTCGGAGGTCCAGAGTTGTCGTCAGCATGCTCACTTATGGGTCTGAAGTCAGTTAAATGTCCTGTTGCTGTTGTTGTCGTCACGTCCATATTTTCTCACCTTAGTCAAGTTTTCTCAGCAGTCAATCAATTTATGTGACTTTAGAAACTATGGAATGGATTCTGGTCCCCAGAGGATCTTGGTACTGTCAGTTGTCCTACAGTTTGAGTTGTATTGTATCACCAACTGCTTCTTTCAAGGTTGCTGGTTGTTATGCATGAATGCTTGACCTGGTATTGTTATGCATGAATTTACTGTATGTGGTTTTAGATTCAGCAGTTTCCATTGTAATAATAAAGTTTTTTGCTCTCTTAGTTGTTCACTTCAAATCATAATAGTATGTAGAAATAACATTAGACAATTTATTTGGAAAACTGTATTTATAACAAAAAAAATTGAATAACGTATGTTACTCACGTCACACATCCTAGTACAAATAGTTCGTTATAAGTTGTAATTTTAATTATAAATAGAAATTAGTATTTCTTAATTATAAATAAAAATTAGTATTTTTTAAATTTAAAATTTGCTAGTACAAATAGTTCATTATAAGTTGTACACAATTATTATTAGTCTAATTATAAATAGAAATTAGTATTTCTTAAATTTATAATTTAAAATTTATTTGTAGTTTCATTTTAATATGTGTTGAAATATTCAACAATTCACCTTGGAGGTTGAGTGTAGAATTGAAAAACACTTTAAAATGGTTAACATTATACTTTTACTCTGTCTTTTAGAGCTGGCTCTTTGAACAATGACGTGCCAAATGCCTCTTCGATGAGACAATTGATATCTGGGGTTTTTAAGAAACCAAAACAAACAATATTCCAAATGACAAGATGCCTATAGTAATTTTGTTTTTTTGGGTACATTGTGCCCACTTGGAAATCTTGCATTTTTTTTTGGGTACATTGTGCCCACTTGGAAATCTTGCATGTTATAGAAACAACAAAGTAGTTAATTAATGACAAACATACTCAACATTGAATATTGAGTCTATTGTGCAACAACAAAGTAGTTAACGAATGCCAAATATACTCAACAATGAATATTGAGTCTATTGTGCTTGACTTTTTCTTGAACTATAAGATTGTAAAGTTGGCACTCATTTGCATGGAATACGTCTCTATTTGAAGATTTGTTGAAGAATAAGATTGTAAAGTTGGCACTCATTTGCATTGAATACATTCTCATTTGAAGATTTGCTCTGGTGAGTGGCTACCATAGCATTAAACTTACTAAACAATGTCCATTATGTAACCACTAGCGAATTAGTCTTTGACATGTTCCAAAAAATTATTGTGCAAAAGAAATCCCTGATTTCATAAAAAATCAGCAACTTGACATTGCTTGTAACCAAACCAACAATTAAATTTGGTTCAATGTTACATCACTTCTAGACAACTACAACAAAGTATAAACAATAGCTTCAATGTCTTTAATGTTTATTGGATTAATTGCCACATGCTATATAGTATAGACTTCTTTTTAAAATCTCAATACAAATTCACACATAGAAGCAATTGTTGCCTATTTTCCATGACAACGTTAACTTCTTATAACCACATAGTAAGATCAAGAATATTTTAAAATATAATGCAAGTTCACATCCTATAGAGAAAGCCATCATAAGTATAATGTTACTAACCAACGGCTATGTTTTTCAATAAATTTGATGAATGTTAAGTGTATTCCAACAATGCTATTTTTACATGGTGAAAACCTCCCACATGTTATGAATAAATAAGATACATAATTTTGAGTGTATGAGTCCATATAAAAGGAGTTTTGATGGATTCATTGAGCACTTCATCATTTCAATATCACTTCAATTTAATTTATTATGAAAATATCCATAAATTTCAATGGGTGAATAGACAAATTCAATGTATCAAAGTTCATTGAATCAAGCTTATTAATGTGATAAATAGGTAGAAGCGTCTTGCTGATGCGCTGTCATGTGCCTATCCTTATTCATATAACCTAGGCACACCTAGGGGTAGTAATGTTAGTCAAGCACTAAAATAGAGCTTGTCACATGTAAATGCATTGAAAAAATAACATAACAACCTATGTACCTTAATTTAGAACATAACCATGAACATGTCATTTATTTATCTTCTATAATTACCTAATGTCATTCAAGGATACCATTGAGATCCTCTATGTTACTAATGGTCTCCATCAATTTCTCTTGTTGAATTTGGTAGGAAGTATTGTACCTTTCATGGCAAGTTCTTTGTATGAATTGATGCGTTGAATTTGGTAGGAATTATTGTAACTTTCATGGCAAATTCTTTGTATGAATTGATGAACTGTATCTAGAGAATATTGATCTCAAAATTACCTAAAGACATCATTTGAACAAATTTTCAAACCATCTTGGATGCCATAGACCCTACAAGCATATTTAATTTCAAGACAATTATGGAAGACATACATTTTTTTGTTCTTAATGTAACTTGATGGTATAGTTTTGCTTCGGGAGTGTCATCCAAGGTGTATATTATAATGACTGAAATTTTAATTATAAGAGGAAAGGAATTTGTTAAAAAAATTGTATCTACCAACCTATGTGAAAATTCCAATTCATTTATGAAATATTGGCATATGGATGGTTTACTAGCACTTTAATGGTTTCAACTAAAAGCTCATATTGAGTATTCCATTGCAGAAAGATAGTGTTGATATAAAATATCACAGAAGATTGCACATAGCTTGTTTTGACCAAATTCCCAATGCAAAAGGGCAAGGAGTAAGATGTTTTTATTGAGTTTTGTTTATTTTTGAATGACGTCTTGGAAAATATGTAGGCCGATCAATGGATAGGCTTCTTCTAGAATATTTTGTTGATGTATATGTAACTTCGGAATGTATTTCACATATATGTATATTGTATTCCTATAGAGATGTTATTATTCCTATATATGGAAGTGTCATCATTTATATTGTAAGTGTCGTAACTTATACTTGATGGATTATTAGACCACCTTGTTGGGGTCGGCCCTGTATAAGTCATGTGGGTCAAAGGTTTATTAGACCACCCTATTGGGGGTCGGCCATGTGGGTCAAAGGGTTATTAGACCACCCTAGTGGGGGTCGGCCCAGTCAGCATTATGTTAAGTGGTTAAGTTGAGGCCGACCTAGTTGAGTAAAGGTCAAGTCAAGTTAGTGTATAAATAGAGAGTGTGTCTCTCTCATTTTACACATTCTATTCTCTCACTCACACTTAGGAGAGTGGTGCACTTGTGGAGGAGGAGGCTTTGCTGCTAGGAGAAGACTATCTCTTGTATTCTAGTTGTATCATTGCAGGGCTTGATATAGAAAAAACCAGTCATCGTAGAACTTTCGCTATAAATCCGTTTTGGCGAAGTTTTCGGATCTAAAAAGTTTACAGGTCCAATATAAGATCCCCATGTACCTTGTGTCCAAAGGACAACCTCTAATTCATTGTACTTTGTGATTTATGATATGTACAATACAGGATTTTTGCCTCTTCCATATCTGAGTCAAAATCAAGTGACCTTGGGAAAAAGGTCATAACTTGGGCTAGGAAGATCCAAATGAAATTTCATAAAACATGACAGGTAGTACACAGACTGTACTATCTCAAGAAAATTTTTCAGAGGCCGAAGTTGAACCAGTGACACGTGGCACGCCGTACAAGTTCGCTCTCCTGTATTATCCCATAAACAGGTCACGTTGCGACACTTGGCATAACTCTCTCTCAAAGAATCCAATTGAGGTCAGACCTGTCGGGATGGAAAGATAACAGGTTGGGCTATCTCAAGAAAATTTTGAAACCCCGTGGATTGAAAAGTTTGGAGTTACACCAGAAATAATCGGGTACATATTTCTGTCAAATCAGAATTATTTTTGAGCACCTTCATTCATGGCTTCCGGAATTTAGGGCTTCAGAGAAAGTTGGAATTTTTGTAATCAGAGACCACGGCTGAATGATACTCATCAAAATCGAAATTTAGAGACCAAGATCATAATTTTTGGTTGGGAAGAAGGCCGGGCTTGATCAGACCCTAGTTTGGGACTTTGATTAGAAAAGTGGAAAATTAGGGCTTCTGCAAAAATGGGAATTTTTGAAATCTATGACCACGGCTGGAAGCTCCTCATAAAAATAGAAGCTTAGAGCCTTGGATCAAATATTTTGATTGGGCAGAAGAGTGGGCTTCATCAAACCCTAGTTCGAGGTCACGTCTAGTGAATTCGAAAGTTTCAAAGGAAAAATTGAGGAGTGACACTTTGCAGTTTTTGAAATTCTGAATATACCAGCTTGATCAGCTCATCAAGCTCCAGGTCCAGTTCTTGCAAATCAAGTGGATTGGGTTAATCCTAGAAGAAGATGGATTGGTACCCTGCATAAGTGAATAAGTTCCTGTCTCAGAGGGAGATGAGGCTAAGGGCTTCTATAAGAAGATTACACGCGATCTTGATAGGTATGGCTTACAGGTATGTTTCATGGTTAAGTTTATCATATGTCTGTCTTCATATCATTACAGTACAATCTTGATTAATTACTGTACTTGTTGTATCACCTTAATAGAAGATATTCATTGATTAAGGTTTTGACACTTATGATTGTACTAATGCATTGTGATGTTGTATGAGGTTTATGTTGTTTGCTAACACAAAAGGTACACCAAGAAAGTCAAATCATGTTCTACTGCAAGAACATATGCTCATGGTGACATGAAGACAAAGATTCATCCATTGTCATGGATCACATAGAAGATCTACTTTCGAGGTATGTATAACTTGGTTCTACAATGGTTAACTTATGAGACATGCAGGTTACTAGCACAAGTCTCTGAAGAGAACTAGAAGACATTATGCGGGTATGTTAGACATAACTAGCTAGCATGCTAATCCAGGTATGTTTTTCCTATATCAAGCTAGAATCCTACATTGTGTTAGGATCTTATACTGTTGTGTTGTTGATAATGATTATTCATGAAGTCATAGGTTTGAATAATCATGGTTGTATGCATATTATGTTTCTTACCTTAATTGATGATATGACTAACCAGAAGAATCATGAAGGTATAGGTTTGAATAATCACAGGTTTTATGCATATTATATCTCTTATCTTGATTGATGATTCAACTAACCAGAAGAGTCCTATGATCAAATAAGAAAATGTATGAGTAAAAGAAGACTTCCCTGAAACCTTGAATACTAATGTTTATTATCTGTGTTTGAAATGATCCTGACTATAAATGCTTTAGATTATTGTGTTTTGATAATATTAAGATTATACTAATGAATTTTTTATTATGTATGAGACCTAGAGGATAACACAATGATGATACTAACAAGCATGCATAGGGATCGAGGATGCATATAAGCTCAAGAACAGGTAATCCAGGAAGCAAAGATCAAGAGGGAGCACACTCCAGCAGCTCCTGCAAAGATGCAGATATTCAGAGGGAGTTGACCATATTTCTTCATTCCACATCAGAAAGGTGTAGAAGAAGCTACTTCAACAGCTCTTGTAAGAAATCAAAGACTCAGAGGGAGTCCACCCAACAAACAAACAAAGATAAGTATTTTAATTACCACTTCTTACAAATTTGTTTGTTTAAATAAAATTGTTCAATGATACATATGCTTATGTTCCTAGACTTAGGATATGTATTTTTCATATTTGCTAATATGCATATGATGGGTAAGTGGCCTATGGAACTGTACAACATTCCATTGCTACTTATCTAGAATGAAACCTCTTTGCTGACATGTTGGGAGTTGTGCATACTCTTAACAATGTTCTGGCAGAGATTGGAAGGCATCTAGAAAGTTACGGGATATGGATAAATGTTGTATTGAAGCATTGGCTAAGATAATTGCATGACTGTATGACATATTTCTTTATGTGTAAGAATTTGTTCTGAAAACTATGATATGTTTTCTAATCATGCAATTTAACTTGTTGTGTAGGAAAGATCGTATGCCATCACCTACAAAAGAAGAACTACAACATTTGTTCAGCAACAAAATTATCTATTGAAGATATTGAAGTTCCCAGGATATGGGAAGAATCCCATGATCCGTCGATCATGAAGAATGATGTTTGGGATGTAGTCCCAAGACCTGAAGGGAAGTTTGTTATGACTTCCATATGGATCTATCAAGATCAAGCATGCTGTAGATGGCAGCATAGAGAAATATAAAAGTGATGAAATAGAAGATACACCAAATGGATTTCAAGACGGCTTTCTTGAATGGTGTAGTTGAAGAAGAAGTGTATGTGGAGCAGCCACTTGGTTCTGAGACACATGACAGGGAGTCATATATGTGCAGAACTTGGGTATGATGCACCACTTTCTAGGTATGGAGGTGTGGCAGAGTGCAGATGGAATCTTCCTTGGACAAGGGAAGTATGCAGTAGAGATCCTGAAGAGGTTCGGGATGATGGACTGCGAGGCTATGGCATCGAACCTGAAGCTTCTGTGTGATGCTTCATCTGAACCAGTTGATGTCACTATGTATCGTCAAATGATTGGGTCCTTGATGTACCTGACGAACATGAGATCAGATATTTTCTTTGCGGTGAACACATTGAGCCAGTTCCTGACGGATCCGAGGAGTGTTCACCTGGTTGCTGTAAAGCATGTTCTGAGGTACCTGAAGGGTACAGTGGATTATGGGCTCAAGTATGAAGCGAATCAAAAGTTTAACCTGCAGGGTTATGTTGATTCACATTGGGCTAGAAGTGCTACAGATAGGAAGAGTACATCTGGATGCTACTTCAGTATGGGATCAGGTGTGATCTCTTGGTTTAGCAGGAAGCAGTCCTGCGTAGCATTGAGTACAGCTGAGGCAGAGTATGTTGCAGCCTGTTCAGCTAGTTGTGAGGCAGTATGGCTACGGAAGCTACTGTCTGAGTTATTTGATCTCCCGTTGGATGCTACTGGTATCTTCTGTGATAACCAGAGTTGTGTGAAGTTGTCTGAGAACCCAGTGTTTCATGACAGGTCGAAACACATAGAGATCAAATATCACTATATCAGGGATATGGTGCAGAGAGGAGCTGTGAAGCTCCTGTATGTTGCGACGGACGAGCAGATTGCAGATGTGCTGACGAAGCCACTAGCCAGGGTGAAGTTCGAGTACTTCAGAGAGAGGCTTGGTGTTCTTCGGATTGATGACACTTCGAGGAAGAAGTGATGGACACATTTGCTGAAGCCATTCCAAGCATGTTGGAAGGAGGGACCTTCACATGGCTGTGGATGTAAGCGCTGGATGATGAGCATCAGGATGATGTTCTGGTTTCTGCTTTGTATGATCAGTTGGATCATTTATATATGTATGTATGCATCATGTTGGATGTTGGATATGATCAGTTGGATCATTTATATGTATGTACGCATCATGTTGGATGCTGGATATGATCAGTTGGATCATTTACATGTATATGTATGTACGCATCATGTTGGATGCTGGATATGATCGGTTAGATCATTTGTATGTATATGCATCATGTTGGATGCTTGGATCATGTATGATCAATTAGATCATGTATATTGATATGTATCAGGTATGATCAGGTAGATCATGTATGTTGATGGATACATTGTGTGGATCATGTATCTATGTATTAGGTGGATACACTATGTATGATGATATGTATCAGGTAGATACTTGGTGTGCATCAGATGATTGCATTGTATGATTAGGATGATCGTGGATAACGAGATTCTCTAGATGACATGTAGTAGGATGTTGCATTGATGATGATCAGGGTGATCATGTGTACATCAGGATGATGTATGATGAGTATCAGATGATACTCTGTGGCCATGGAATAGGTTGTGCAGGTAAGCATGTAATTTGTGCCCTGGGAGATTTGCAGATGGTCTTTCGAGGTTTTGCCTGTGGCATGTAATTCGTACCCTGGGACATCTGGAAAATGCTCTTTCGAGGTTTTGCTTGGGAGGACATATAATTTGTGCCCTGGGAGATCTACAGATAGTCTTTCGAGGTTTTGCCTATGGCATGTAATTTGTGCCCTGGGATATCTGGCAGATGCTCTTTCGAGGTTTTGTCCTATGGCATGTAATTTGCTCCTGGGAGATCTGGACAGGATGAAAAAGGCCTCAGATGCTTCAGCCAGGTTTTTCCATGACCACATGTAATTTGTTCCTGGGAGATCTGGACAGGATGAAAAAGGCCTCAGATGCTTCAGCCAGGTTTTGTGGTGGACCACATGTAATGTGCTCCTGGGAGATCCGACAGGTAGAGCCGTGTGCTCGTAACAGCCTGGGATGCTTCAACTAGGTTTTGTGGTGAGATCACATGTAATGTGCTCCTGGGAGATCCGACAGGTAGAGCCATGTGCTCGTAACAACCTAGGATGCTTCAGCCAGGTTTTGTGATGGGTCACATGTAATGTGCTCCTGGGAGATCCGACAGGTAGAGCTGTGTGCTCGTAAAAGCCTGGGATGCTGCAGCCAGTTTTTGTGACGCACGTAATAAGTCTTGAGGATTCCACAGTATGGCCACTGATGATGAAGACCTGCATGTGGTGGGCCTACATCTAGTATGAAAAAGGACTGGCTCTGTAGAACTTCCTATGACGAGTAGATTCAGAGATTGATTGAGATAGCAGCAGCAGTGATGATGATGATGACTCGATGACGATTATCTAGTGATGATGATCCAGAGAAGATGACTTGTGCTAGAAGACCTGTGTCGAGAAATACCTTCCTAGTTAAGAGGGAGTGTTGATGTATATGTAACTTCGGAATGTATTTCATATATATGTATATTGTAATCCTATATACAGAAGTGTCGCCATTTATATTGTAAGTGTCGTAACTTATACTTGATGGGTTATTAAACCACCTTGTTGGGGTCGGCCCTGTATAAGTCATGTGGGTCAAAGGTTTATTAGACCACCCTATTGGGGGTCGGCCATGTGGGTCAAAGGGTTATTAGACCACCCTAGTGGGGGTCGACCCAGTCAGCATTATGTTAAGTGGTTAAGTTGAGGCCGACCTAGTTGAGTAAAGGTCAAGTCAAGTTAGTGTATAAATAGAGAGTGTGTCTCTCTCATTTTACACATTCTATTCTCTCACTCACACTTGGGAGAGTGGCGCACTTGTGGAGGAGGAGGCTCTACTGCTAGGAGAAGACTATCTCTTGTATTCTGGTTGTATCATTGCTCTATCTATCTCTGAGGAAGTTATTGGGTTTTTTCACCTTTATGGTTTTCCCCAAGTAAACTCTGTGTCTCTTGTGTGCTTGCATTATTGTGTCCATGATTGTTATGCTGTAGATTTGTTGTACATGTTGTTCTCTCAGTTAAGATCCTAGATCAGATTGAAGTAAATTCTGAAAATTTAACAGATTCATTATTTTGTATACACATGTTATAATTTGTCATGGGTTGTTCAATAGTATGTGATAATTTCAACTATTAAACAACCCATGACACAAAAGATATCCATATTAGTGCAAAAAATATGCACAAAAGATATCCATATTCAGGTCACACTCCAGAATCATCCATAATAATAATTTGGCAAACCATTATCAATCAAAATAAATATATCCAAAAATTAAACGAGATTAATGGTGGATGGTATACCCCAAGTTTTATCATTAATCTTCATGCTATTGTTGATATATCATGATCTCCATTCTCTCAAATACAGTCAATGAGAGATACACTTTTAATACAAAAGGATTTTCCTTTAGTGATCTAGATCAGAGTGAGCTAAGACAAGTGGACCAAACACTTCATTATTTATATGCTAAATGGGTGAAGTACCATTTTATTTCATGCACACAATTATTGGAAAAAGCATCCAAGACTAGAAGCACCATTTTATTTCATGCACACAATTATTGGCAAAAGCATCCAAGACTATCTTAAGCTTGGATTATGACAGTATCTCAGACCAACATATGTGTTGGAATCTATGAGGAAGAGGGCTTGAAAAAAAGGTCTCTTGGAGGCACTCTTCATTATGTGAAGGTCAATTGGAGGCAATTCAAATCTTCTTGGAAGGGTAGATTTACATGCATGAAGTACACTATAAATACTAGCGCCTAGAATGCAACAAAATGCCATGAGTTTTGCAAGGATTTCAAGGAACAATCAAAATTGTCATAATAAAATATGTAGGACCACCAACAACTCATGTAGAGAGTAATACATGTGAGAAGAATACCAAACACCACATGTGTAGACATGAACAACAAAAAAAACTAATAAATTCATTTCCTAAAAAACCTTGATCGATGGAGATCAAGGAAAGGATAAGGAAGATGGAAAGATTCACGACAATGTGTCAAACCAAGAAGCCTAAGGAACTAGCAACACTAATAGAGAATAAACCATTCTAGTGATGGTTCAAAATCATCAAAAGGCACCAATTCCAAAAGGACCTTGGAAAAAGGAAGTATGACTGTAAACATATCACTAATTCAGTGTTTGTTAAGATTGTGGCCAACAAAACTGATTGTAATTCATATTTCGAATTTGAACAATAACAATGATGCTACACAATAGTAAGATTAGGCCATATGGATGCTTAACTAACGATTTGTTTAGCTTGCAGTTACATTTTTTGGAGATCTGGTACCATTATCCTCTCACCAGTGGAACATTACAAGATCCTCTTCCTCCTACACCAAAAGTAGTGGACCAAAATATCAGTCACTATTAATAATTATTATTATTTTAATGTCCCCAACAACACCACCATATGTATTCCTGGTTTGTTGAAAAATCATGATATGAAATGGGGCAGTGATAATTACACAAAGGTTCAAAATAATCTTAATTTAATGGTAAACATAGACATTCTCCACACTCAATATTTCATGATTCTATTCTCAATTATGTACAACCTCATCCATTTTATCCACACAATTTTGTCTCTTGCAAATTTCAAAAACTAATTTGCAATGAGGCAGGACATTGGCACCTCGTGTATGAATATGAATATGGTGTATGAAAACTAGGCGCCCTAAGAGAGAGAGAGCGGTAACTTGCTTGAAGACATGGAAATATGATTTGGTAGCCTTCATGAATTGCAATAAGTTATATTATTTGTAACAATTCATCCACGTATTGCTGCCTCTTTCAATTTTCATATGTTATTTATAGTTAATTGCAGATGGGATTCCTTCTTTTAGAGCTACCTTGGCTTGGTGTGGATTTTAAGTTCAGCTCTTTTCTTCATATACATTAAATGCAAACTTCCTACTGTGGTCTTTAAAGAAAGATTGTATTATTATTCCATGGAGCATTGCAAAATGACCTATATAATCTCCATTTCCAATGTTTTAGAACATTGACGGGCAATCCCTCTAAATTGATCTTGAATAATGTAGAAGATTTCATGGCTTGCCTATTTCTGTGGAAAAAATCTGCTATTTTCGTATGTTGAAGACAATGGCCCTATTGAATTATACTGTGACACCCATCAATCTCATAGCAAGATTAGCCTGGAGTTTATTACTGCCCCAATTCAGTGTTTCCGAGACGCTGCTGAAAATTACCAATCAACTAAATCTCAATTATTGTGTACAAGTTATAACTGTAGTCTGTTACAATCTGCAATGCAATTCTTTTAATTGTGTGAAGGATGGATGGCATCTCTTTTACTAGGGCCGAATAGAGTTTGTAGAAGTAAATTTGGATTGTGAAATTATCACCCAATTGATATAGAATGCACAACAGATTTTAGAGGTCATGACAGTAGATTTTTGTTGGTTGAGTTTCAAATAATTTGATCAATCTATTATTATTTTTTTGAGCACGTATGGGGTTAGCCGATATAATTGACATCAAAAAAGATGTTGGTTTCTCACACTTTAAACACTCTGAAATCTTCAGTGATGAGAAGAAGGCAACATTCGCCGGACATTAGTATTTTGGACCCTGCCGTTGAGCTATGAGCGAGCCGCCCTGAGGACCGGGGCTATCTCACGTTTACCTCGACAGTTACTGGTGGGTTCACCTCAAATTACTAGTTGGCAGATCACCTGAAGGTGGCATATCACAAATAACTCTAGCGAGATACAAGTATACTGCTTCTCAACTCAATGATCCTCGGAGCCTTGTGGGGATCTTGTGATCAATCCAGGACTGGAGGGGTAGCAGCATCAATCTCTTTTTTGCATAATTCCGATAAAGGTTCAAATAGTACGAAATTATTTTTTGCTGGTTGAGTTTCTAGAGTGGCAGTGTTTTATCAAAACGAGTTGGCATCAAACTAAACTTTATCGAAAACTTGCTTGATATATATTTTTTATATATATATTTTTCAATTAAGTGTGATTTTTATCAATTATGAAGTCTGTGAATATGTTTTCATAAATAATATGCACGTTTGTGTTTGTTTATTAGTAAGTCTTTGAAATGATAGGATTTGAAAGACATTATCCAAAGTAGAAGGACAATGTATTTATAAATATATATTCATAAAACACACACACACACACATATATATATATCCAAAATTGAGAAATGAAGAATTTTAGAGTTATATATTGACTATGTGGAATTTAGATACAACAATCCATAACATTTAGATATTAAATATGACAAATCTAGAAAATTTATTGTGATTAAATCTACCAGGATAAAGTGGCATAAAGGAAAGAGAAAATTTCCTATAGGAACAATAGACACAAATCAAGTGAACATAAGCATGAAAGATATGAATTCTAAAACAACTTTTGACTTGAAAAATATTATTTGGGTTTTCCACACATGATAAAATTTGACTATGATAAGACCAAGTTGATACCCCACTACAAAGAATTTTATGATTGTATCTTGACATAAAATGAGAAAAAGTAATCTACCCACTACCACCTTGACCATTGTCAAGGAGGTCACCCATGAAGATTTTGAGGAGAGGTAGTAACTACAGATAATACAACTCAAATGAAAAGGGGTGTTATCATCTTTAACTTGGATGCCATAAAAAGCATTGTATTTCCCCTTTAACCACTATTTAAATATCCAATACAACAACAACCATGGGTCCCACTTGTCCCTTGACATTAACCTCTAAACAAGTGTATGTGCATGCATGGGGATATTTACTAACTATTTTCAAAAGCACATGATATTTTGTTGTAACTTAACAATACTTTCTACAAATGTCTCTTAAGAAGAAAAAATATACAATAGTAGCTTCTTCCAGGTATCATTTGATTAATTCCTGCATTCTTAGTCTTATGAACTATTTTGGAAGAAATAACTAAATATATTGTTGTGGGCGTTTTGCAATTGTGAATCACAGGATCCCAAAGTCCTTAATAGATGGTGTTAAGAGAGTTGGAAAGGAGTTCTTCCAACTTCCTTTGGAGGAGAAACAGAAGCATGTAGTGAAGCCAAGAGATCTTCAGGGCTGTGGCCAGACATTCGTTGTGTCGGAAGAACTATCTCCAACATGGATTCATAGAGTTTTTTTATTAGCCTGATGGCGAGTAAGATTGATGCTTATTATTATCATGCATTCTCTATCTTGCATGGTAGTAATACAACTTAACTTATGGGTTACTGTCTTTTTTGGTAAAATAAGTATTATAAACAAGCACTCAAAGAAATTTTCAATACTTAGTTGGGTTCAAAGAGTGGGCATATTTAATAGAGATCTAAGTGCCAAAAGTTGATGGTAAACTTCATCCTTCCACATAGAAAAAACTAGACAATGAACTAACTTCATGACACAAATTACCTTACACCTAATCTTGTATATACTAAATAATGTTGCGACCTCCATAAATGTCAAATCCCTACAAGTCTAGAGCTAACTAGACTGCAAAATTATCAACTAAAACATAATGCCAATGAACATTGCCTTGAAGCACCCCTAAACATTGATCCTAAAGAATATCCAACATTGTTTGGCATATTAACACTTGCAAAATATATGCTTCACTGTCTTAGAACACTAGCACTCCACTACTTCAACATAGAACTCATTATGAAAACATGAGTAGGAAACTTCTTGTGTTATCTCTTGCTCTCTCTTTGTTCAAGCAAGTAAGATTACTCACCCAAAGAGTAGCTTTACGTGTTCCCACTTGTTATTGTGCCTCCTAAAATGAGCTCTTTATAATCCTCATTACAACAAAATTGTTTTGCTTAAGTTTACTGTCAAGTTAACCTATCACAACAACATGTGGCAGTGTCAAGGACATTGCCACCACGTGGCTCTTGTTACTATAATAATTTGCTATGAAGGTTCTTGTGGACCTGTGAACTGTTGTTTGGGTAATTGCATTTGAGATTATGTATGTCTAAAATCTTGGATTTGTAAATTGGTTATAAATATGTATGGAACTACTATGTAGTATTTCCTATATACGGAAATTTAAGAAGGTCATCCTCAAATGTTTTGTTAGCAGTTATCAATGAAAACCATTTATTTAATTATAATAGTTTTAGAACGCATTGGGCAATCATTTATTTAATTCTAGTAGTTGTATAATGCATTGGGAAACCATTTATTTAATTGTGGTAGTTGTAGAATGAATTGGCCAACCATTTATTTAATTGTGGTAGTTGTAGAATACATTGGGGAATCATTTTGTTGATTGTGGTAGTTGTAGAATGCCAATTATGAATGTTGGAAAGCCTTGCAAATTAGTATTTTTTTGCTGGTAAGTATAAGCATGATGGTTGTAGCTCTTCGTTATTGAATTTGATAATTCTTATGCTTATTTTTTGAACTTTATGCTTTATGAATATGAAATTTAACATGATGGAATTTCTTGATAATAGTGATGGTTTTGTTGGGAATTTAAATAGTATGGTTCTAGATGCCATTTGTGAATTTTGGAATTTCTTATTAATAATAATAGTATATTGTGTACATTGATACTATGGTTGAGTATAGAATGTATTTTTGATTTTCAGATTTTGGGGTTGACATTGTTTAACAACTGGAAAATGTGATTACGAACATTTAGAAGTTCGTTTCTTGAATATATTTGACATTATGTACTATTTGATTCAGTCATATGGATATCAATAATATGCTTTTTTCATGGAAAAAAAAAGAATGCAATTGGTAAATAAAAACTCATAAAATTAATGTAATTTGAATTAAATTTACTTATTATTATAATTTATAATTATAGTAATTTCATCTCATAAAAATCTTCATTCCCCAAATATTATGAGCCCAAAATTTTCAAGTATATGTAGAATATAAAATTATTAAAAAACATTATGAGTTTGATCTCATGTGAATATTCATTTTAAAAACATAAAGGAAAAATTATGAATCCAAAATTTTCAAATATATACTTATAGTTCTTTTGACATAATTAAAAGTTGTTCATAAACCATAACCTTACTTTAAGTGGAACATGTGATTCAGTCCCTTAAAATTCAAATGCAATTACACAAGACATTTCCGAATGGATGTATGGGTTTATGGCTCAATAGGATGGTTCTAGTAATCTATATTAAGCTTTATAAGTATCCATGTATTTCACCCAATTCACACTAATATTTTTAATTGCTGAATTGCTGGAGTGGCTTGTATCCACTCCATGGAAGCTAAATATTTGATAAAATGCCACAACTAAAATAATTATTTTTTCTTGCTGTAATTTTTATTTTCATTTATATAACAATAGTTGTAATCTCCATTTCCTATAAAAGTCAAAGTCCTCGCTTTTATCATTTAACTCTTTGTTAAAATGTCGCATATCTGTCCTTGTGAAAATAATGAGTATGCAATAACTTGTTTGATTGAAATGTATTTTTATCGACTATAACTTGTTTTATTGAAATGTTTTTTTATTGACTAATCAAGTAATAGCTAGACAGAAAGTTTCAATTATTCAAAATGTATTTTTGTTTACTATAACTTGTTTTATTGAAATGTATTAAAATGTATTAAAAAATATGCAATAACTTGTTTGATTGAAATGTATTTTTATTGACTATAACTTGTTTGATTGAAATGTTTTTTTATTGACTAATTAAGTAATAGCTATAGAAACAGAAAGTTTCAATTATTCAAAATGTATTTTTGTTGACTAAAACTTGTTTTATTGAAATGTATTTTTTAGTGACTAATCAAGTAATAGCGATAGAGATAGAAAGTTTCAATTATTCAAAAATGTGAATGACCATTTGATGGTTAAATAGAGCATTGGGTTTGAATTGCAAAGATTGTACTTGTGTTTGAATTATCTTATCAAAGTGATTGAAGTGGCTGTAGTTTAATAGTGATATTATACTTTAAATTATATGTAAAGTAGTTGTTATATGTTTTACAATTATTGGGAGTGTAGCAGGAGCAGGGCTCTTAATCCAAATGGATGATCACTTCAACTTTAAAGGATGGTTGGGGTGTGGCTCCGCTACCAATACCAAAAGTGAATTACAGGGCCTCTATGCTCTCCTCTCGATGGCGAAGCGCCTTGGCATCCCAACCCTTCAGGTTTTTGGGGACTCCAGAGCGGTAATAGACTAGGCATATGGATGCAACTCCATTAAGATGTTGCATCTGGACAGCTGGTTGGTGGTTATAAGGAGTGTCCTTCAGGAATTTCAAGTAGTTGTCTTCTCGCATGCCTACAAATGCTATAATTCAGAGGCTAATAGGATGTCCAAAAAATGACTCCAAGCAGATCCGAGAGTCATTAACATCCAACTCTTCCAGGATGACTAGTTATTGGCTTACGATTCCTTTAGGTTGTTTTGAGGTTGTGCCGTCTCTCCTATTAGTTGGATCTTTCTTCATCATGCAGTTTTCTGTTTAGTTTGGCTTGCATAGAGTAAAGATGCTTGTCTAAGTTTTGGTAAATGATGATGTAGGATTTGAATTGGCAGTCATGCACATATCTTATTTCTGTATTTTTGTTGTGTTTCTGGTAGCAGCTCTGTCTAATTTGGTCCAGAGCATGCAGGAGGTTAGATTCATGAATGTCTTGGTTATGGGCCTTTTCTTGGGCTTAGGTAATAGTTATAGCCATGTTTCTTTCAGCCACAACCGTGGTTCTCTAGTTGGTCTCTCTATCTTTTGAGGAATTATGTTATAGCTACGTGGTCTACTGTTCATAAAGCCTATTGTAATCCAAAGCTATGCACACTTTGATTCATTAATATGAATAGCAGGTGTAGAGTTTTTTTTTTTTTGAATGTCTTACAACTATCACAAGTTGAAGGAACAATTTATTATTAAGTATGTGCTTGAATACATTTAAATATTTGGATAATTGTTAAATGTTTAATGAAATTTTTGAACCAGTTACATTTTTTAAATTGTGATTGTGATTTTTCATTTAGCATTTTTTTTTGGAGTTTCTTAATATTAATAGAAAAAAAAGACCATATTTTTATAAAATTATACATGGATATGTTATATACATTACAAAACAATATATTATTTTTTCAAATTATTTATTTATTAATATATTTAATTCAGTATTTTTAGTAAATTTAGATGATTAAATTATTTGACTTTTAAATTAACGTCCATATAATTCTATGATTAATTTCTATCTATCATGCTAAAAAAAAATCAAATCTCTCAAGATATAAAACTTTCCTTAATTTCTTTTAATCTAATTTTCTTTTTAAAACAAAATTAATATAAATTCTTAACTCCATACATTTCATATTTATATTTATATTTACTTAATATTAAATTTTTTCTTTATAATATTATATACCAACTCCATATTACACATAAACAAAATTACAATCCTTTCTAATATTAAAATATATAAAACACCTCTAAAACACAATTATAATATTATATTAATATAATATTACTTAATAATAATATATATAATTTAAATAATTAATTTTAAAATAATTATCCCCTCAATTTTCAATACTTTTACATTTCAAATCTTTTAAAAATAAAATCACAATTAAAAATATAACGTTATAATATATTAATTAATCCCATCCCAAGACATTTGATTAGTTCCTATGATCCTATCACATTTGATTATCAAAAACCAAATTGGTATGTGTTATGTCTTCAACTATTACTTTATGTCAAAAGTAAAATGTTTATGTTATTATTCATTATATAATAAGAGATTCTATCAATCATATATTTATTATTTTTATTATATATTAAATATTATTAAATATTTTTATATTTAAAGATTTTAATATATTTAAATTAGTATAGATCCATCTTAAACCTGGGTATATTAAGCATTAAAAGAGATTCAATTTCTTGAGGTGTAATTTTTAAAAAAAAATTAGACATCAAGAAAAAAAATTACCCTTTAAGAAATTGGATCCCTCTCAACGCTTAATAAATCTTTGGTTTAAGATGAATCTATGCTGGTTCTATTTTTTATTATGAGTCGACATGAAAAATTTTAATTGTTTTTTATATATTTTTGATCATTTATAAGCCGATATAAAAATGTTACATTGCATAACATGACAAATGTGACAAATGTGGCAACATCTCCCCATATCAAATTGTAAGCACCCCGCTACAATACAATAATAATAATTATTTATTTTAAAATATAATATAGTTAAATATATTTTTATTATTATTATAATAATAATATTTAAAAAAAATACAATTTAATTAGATATCAATTTTAATATATAAATTATTTAATAACCTTTTAAATATATATGAATCCAATATCTCTATTTTATTTCAATCATGTTTAAAACTCCATCCATCGTATGCAAAATTTTACATTACTTTTTTGTTAAAATTATAGTTTCATAATTTTTTTTTTAAGATGATGTTTTCATATTATTTTTTAAGATTATGGTTTCATATTATCTTAAGATGGATTTTCCACCACCCATCTTTGCACTACATTTTGTTTAGGATTTCTTCTCATCTTTTACGGTATTTTATTTATTGAGATTTTATAGCATTTACATTATATTTGATTTATGTTATAATTCCATCATAATTATTAACTTAATTATTTCTTTCTCATTAATTTATAAATCACCTTACTCAACCATTAAGTATATCTATGCTTTTATTTATAACTAACCAAAAATTCAAAACACTTAAAAAACTTTTCATTTTTCATAAAGCAAGTAGACTTTCCTAGAACTGTAACTCTTTCCAAATATTCTTTTACATTTTCTCACTTTTTGCAACTTTAATTTTTCAAAGTCCCTCTCCCCCTAAAAAGGTTGCATCCTAACTACTTTTTTTGTGTCGGTTTAAACACTTCTACTTCACACTATCGAAAGCCAGGTACTATTGTATTTGATTCATCGCTAATTTTAGATTAGTTCTGGTTTGAATTTTATTAAGATTTTACAACATTTACATTTTATTTTATTTATGCTAAATTTCATCATAATTATTAATTAAAAAGTATTTCTTTCTCATTCTAAAATCACTTTCCTCAACTATTAAGTATACCAACGCTTTTATTTATAACGAGACAAAAAAATCAAGACATTTTAAAAACATATTCATTTTTCATAAATCCAAGTCACCTCATCATTTCCTAGAGCTACGACTCTTTCCAAATATTCTTTTAAGTTCTGTCTATTTTTGCCACTTTAATTTTTCAAAGTACCCTCCCCACAAACAAATTGCCACTTTAATTTTTCAAAGTACCCTCCCCACAAACAAAATGTTGCATCTTGACCACTTTCCTATTGCCGGTAGGTTTTATACACTTCTACTTCACAATATCTATTACTAGCATTTGCCTCTTGAGAGGCAAAAATGAACGCCGGTAGGGAAAAAGGAAAGTTAGAAGGAATAAAAACATACGTTGAAGCACTGAAGGATACTCGTAGGAACATTAAAGAGTGTGATTGTATGGAGCTTCTGCTGCGTGGGGATGAAGTGTCTAGAAGCTGCGCTTCACTTGAAGCTGCTATGTATTATATTTTCAATCCTGTGCGAAGAAGTCTTCCTGCATTGAAGATCTTCCTGGGCATCGAATGAACGACCACAAAGTACAATCTATGGTTGAGATGATGGTGGATGTCTATTTGCATTGGCGTTAATGCTATCAATGATGAATGCTCTATCTTGCTAAAGCAACCAGTGAAGAATAGCGTGGATCTTTGAATGTTGAATGAGCTACTTCTTGTTGTTCACATTATTGCCACATGCTCTTGTTTTAGTGATATCGGAATAAAAATGCTTCCTTGAATGTGTAAGTTGTCAATGGTTTGTATTGGTGAGTTGTTGTGCGCACATTTCCTTCTATTTCTTAATAGAAACAATCAAATCCAAGAGTTGAGGAAGGTCAACGTTCCATAGAGCAATTGCCCCCATGAGTGGCAAAAGGAACGCGAGTGGAAAAGAACATAAAGAAGGAAAAACACTTATCCTAAATTAGTGGTAGAAGATTCAACAAAGTAAATTTCAATTAGTGGGTCACTTCAACATATGTACAATTGGATTAGTATTCCTTATGGAATTCACTATTTTGCTATATCCAATTCATGTTCATTTTTTTTGCAATTCGTTGTGATATTTGAATCAAATTTCCATGGAATATTAGAGCTTTACGGACCATTTGGCCAAGCACTTCAACATGTCAAAAGACTTTGGAATATGAGTTTTAATGTATAACTTAAATATTGAATAAATAATCATAACATGAGATGATAATGAAAATGACTAAGAGAGACACCCTTCAAATGAATGAACAACTCAAGTAACAAGTAGCATAACCAATAACAATCTCATAGGGTTAAATGAGCCATTAATATATACAACATCAAAACTTTTATTACAACATAGAACTTAACAATATTCAAGATTACATCAAGGGCTAACGAGGGTTGAGAACCTCACACTTAGTCCCTTCTCATATGCAAAGACTAATCAATAAAAACATTAGCCACTTTGGTATAATAACATAATCATCCAAAAGAAAAGACATGGATGATGGAAGCCTCACATATACTTTTGTTGATACCTTTACTTCCTCTTTTTAAATGTTTAAATAGTTGAAATACAATGTAGATTTAAACTTAATAATTATAAATATTAAATATTAATTTTATTTAAAATATCAATTTTAACAATTTTGTTTATAATTTCTCTAAAAATATAAAACTAAAATTGATAATCACAAATAAAGATAGTTCACCTCTTATAATAATATAAAAGCTATATTCTTAAGCACAAATAAAATAGTTTCAAATGAGACTCTAGCATTGAAAGGTTTGACCCTAGCGCAGTTGACCTGATTTCATAATATGATTGCATGGTGGCTTTTGTGACAACCTTCCTAAAGCCTAGATCTGCAAAGAAAAGAGTGATGTCAGCAATATACCATGGAGAATACTTCTCACTCAATTCGACCTTTCTTTATTGGTCACAAGTCATACAAGTAGGAGTGAATGGTATAGGAAGGTGGCACTTTTTATTGTTGCATTGGTATGGAGGGTTCATATAGAGTTTTCTTGGTTTTCTTTTTGCAGGCAATGGAATGGATCTCTCCTCAAAAAGTAAAACATAAAAAATTTATAAGTTTTTGTTTAGTTTAATTTTAAAATTTTAAATATGAATGGTTTAAAAAATTTCTCAAAGTAAAAAATTCTTACTCACATTACATAGTAAACATGTGTGATCTGATGTTGTTTTTTATATTCATGCTTTGATTCTCATCTTTTTTTTTATAGAATTTCATGTTGTTTTTATATTCAACGTTGATTCTCATATTTTGTATAGAATTGATATATGATGATTTTTATATTTTTATTATTATTTATTTAACAATTTTATCTTCGAGTTATTGAAATTGTAGATATAAGCTATTTTTTTTTGCTTAACAATTTTACTTTCAAGGTATTTAAAGTATAGATATAAGCTATTAAAATTGCATAATTCTAATAAAATATACACTAAATCTATTTCTATTTCTACAATAAAAATGTTTGAATAATAAAAAATAAATAGTAAAAAAATGAAAACTAAAAAAAACAAAGTATTTCATGCAATTTATCCAATGATCACTGGAAAAACCCAAATCTCCATTTTTTCCACACTTTGTCAAAAACACCATGTGTGAGTTAAGTATGAACATGATGCCCAGTTAGCTTGCTTCAACAATAATGATTTCAATTGACCTGACAATTCTCCTTCCAAAGAGATATTTTCCATTTATAGGCTTCCACAAGACAAAAAATGGCCCAAGCTTTGCTTTCACCATGACACCATGTTATGGGTTTTAGATTGAATCAACGTGTGTCTTTGCATCCTTGTGTGAATTTCCATTTGTGAAGGGCTTTTGGTCATTTGAAAAAAATTGCATTTGTGTGAATTTCCATTTTAATATCGGAGTTAATCAAGGTTTCCCCCTCTCCCCCACCCTTTTTGGTTTCTACATCGATAAGCTATAGGAGTGTTTAGAAGAAGCAGGTTGCGCCGACACATTCTTAGCCAGGATAGTAATCATCCTCTCGCTCTATGCAGACGATATTGTCCTCATGGAAATGTGTCACTCTAATCTTGACAAACAATTAAGGATTCTCAATTTTTTTTGTTCTACTATGGGTATGGCTATTAATACTGAAAAGACTAAAGTTATGATTATAAAATCCGAGAAAGACATCTCAGCCATCTTTTCTTACGACAATAGCAAGCTAGAGGAAGTAACTTCTTACAAGTATCTTGATATTGATATCCATCACAAGCTCAAATGGAACTATAGTATTGAGAAAAGAATCAATGGTGGTTGGAAAGTTTACTTTGGTCTCGAAAAAAATTGTAAGTTAGCCAACCTTGTTATTTTGGATAAAAATAAATTTATCTTCGAAACTCTTATCATTTCCGTTATCTTGTGAATTTTGGGGATGCATAATTTCTAGGGATTCTTGGAGAAAGATTGAACAAATCCAGAAGCGTTTCATAACTTATAACCTCAAAATTAAAAGTAATACACCTTACCCTATTCTCCTTATTGAAGCAGGTCTTCCCCTCATTGAGAACAGAGCCATGATTAGATACCTAATGTACAAGAACAAGATAAATAATATGGGAAATGAGAGACTTCCTAAAATTGCGTTAAATTCAAGCCAAAACCACATGCGCCTCAAACGAGGTTGGTATAAAGATACCAGGTCCTAGTTACCACTAAGGCATTAATGAAATTGACACTTTATAGGATATAACAATTAGGAAATATGAAATATGAAATTTAGGAAAAGATAATGTAACATTATATTTCATGATTTCTTTTTTTATGATGACATGAACTTGAGGAAATACAAAGTAAGACCATGTTTCATAATTTATTAATGGAAAAAGTTGATGTATGGTTTACATTTCATAACTCTTTATGACATGGTTTGAAAATATAGATGTATTGTTACATTTTATAATGCATTTATGTAATAATATAAACTTTAGAAAAAGCTAATATTATATTTATAGATTCTTTTATGAGGACATGAAATTGATGAAATACAAAGTAATATTATGTTTCATATTTCTTTAATGGAATAACAAGGAGTAAAGGGAAGGCTAATACCTTGATTTTATTTTATGATTATTTATGGGATAGTATGAAAAGATATTGAAATTTTTATTGAAATAAAATTTATTTTATTTTGAAGTAAAATTAAATAAAAATATATTTTTTTAAATATTTTATTAAGTTAATTTAAAATATTAACTTAAATTATTTTAATAACAAATAATAATAATATATAATCTTTTTGAACATATAATTTATTTATTTTATTTTTATCTTTTATGTATAATAAAATCATTTAATTTATTTTTTAACAAGCATAGATCCAAATCCTAGGCTCTATCAAGCGTCGAGAGGGATCAAATCTTCCGAGGTGCAAACCTCCGCTCAGGTATTGCATTCAAGGAGCTATTCAATAAGAGCTAGTAAAAATAAATTACTATAGCTGACATAAGAAATAGAAATTATACGATCTCTCTCATATTTACTTTCTACTTTGTATTATTCTTTTTTGTTTATGGCTGACATCATATTTATTACTTTTTACTTTGTATTATTCTTTTTTGTTTACTTTGTATTATTTTGTTACTTGAAAAACACTAGACAAAGTTACAAGATCTCCCTCATATTTACTTTTTACTTTGTATTATTCTTTTTTTGTTTATGGCCGATGTTAACACTATTTTATGTTCATGGGGGCTGGTATTATCACCTTATAAATTTTGAAAGAAAAATCCACAGGTCCTTGGTAATTTCGGGGTTTGATTCATTTGATAAGGACTTTTTACAGGTTTGACAAATAAGATGAGTTTCTTATTTTGTTCTCATGTGCAAAAATATAAAAAAAATATAAAAATTTTGGCATTTCAAAACCTAATTCAAATGTTCATTATTATTGGTTGATTTTTAGCAAAAATATTGGGTTTTGACACCAATCTCCAGTTATTTGCTAAACTCCACAAGCGACACACACAATGTTGAGCATATGACCAAATCCAAGAAACCTAGCACACAAGTTCCAAACTCCAATGTCAAAGCCTTGGGCTCACTTCATCAAAATATTGTAGGAGCTGTGATATATATAACTTCTGCCATGTGTTTCTGTGGGGTAAATGTGGGATAAATACCCATAAGGTAAAACAACATAAAGTGCAAAGAAACCACAATTAAAGTGCACATCCGTCAATTCTTTTGGTGATGTGTGAAGGATCTCCACTACTTGTCGATGCAGCATGCATATTTCAATTAGGCGTTCAACAAGAATAATGAAATGTAAATATGGTGAAATGGCGAAAGAGTTTGTGTATCCATATCAAAACCAGGGTGACTTTCACATTGTTTGCAGCGACTGAGACAAAATTGAGACTCCTGAACAGTTCAGGCAACCGGATGAAAATATACTGAAAATATTGATTTAGACGATCTTGTTTTCATTGGTGGGGATGATTCAAATACAAATGTTTGTCTTCTTAAATAAATTCAAGGATAAAAACTTAAAACACAGGTGATTGGTTGTCCAAAAGCAATTGATGGTGATCTTAAGTCTAAAGAAGTTCCAACAAGTTTTGGGTTCGACGCAACTTGAAAGATTTATGCAGAGATGATAAGGAATGTGGTCCACATTTCACATTAAAGTTGCTTAGTTTGCAGCATGGAACATTTGATACAAAAGGTGGAGAATATGAAAGAGTCCACAAGCCAGACATGGACACTAGTCAGAGAAGATTTTTCTTATGATCGTAAGATGTTTAGTTACATTGCTTCTTTCAAACAAGGTGTTTGTTGGAAGTCGCATATCACTGGTTAGTACTGATCTATATCTGAGAATGAATCAGATGTATTTTTTATAGAAGTTGATTAAGATCGTGGCTGAGATTAGGTTAATTTTTGTGAGAATCACTTATGAGGTAGCTGTTAAGAAACAAACTCTTAAAAGTGTCACAGGTTACATTACAGATGTGATTTGTAAACAAGCAGACCGTGGATACAATTATGGTGTTGCAGTTATACCAGAGGGTCTTATTGACTTCATTCCAGAGGTGCAACGGTTGATTACTGAGCTGAATAATATTTTGGCCCATGATGTAATAGATGAAGGTGGCCTTTGGAAACAAAAACTGCAATCTCAATCCCAAATGCTTTTTGTCTTATTGCGTGGAAGTATTCAGGAGCAATTGATGCTTGAAAGGGATCCTCATGGAAATGTGCAGGTCACAAAAATAGAGATTAAAAAATGCTTATATCGATGTTTGAAACTGAATTGGAAAAAAGAATGGATGCTGCCCTCCTAGCTGATACAAATGCTTTACTTTGTGAGATAATAACAGACAAGGGTAAATGCTGCGGCCATCTTTCTGTAGCCGAGGAAGAGACTGTTGGGTTTGGCGCCGTTGTTTTTACCACCTTTAGTTGATATAATTTGCACATGTGATCCTGGTGTCCAAAGCACAACCGTTTGATGAAGATAAAGAAGAAATCGACGGCTCATGATGTATTCCGCACCGTGTACATGCTCGGGAGATAGAAAAATTAGTGGTTGCGGAATATAAACAACCATCGCACGTGTCCATTCTTGATACATCCACATGTGGGAAAGACGGTATTGGAAACCATCCAAAGGCCGTGCGGAACCACCCTTTGCACGTGCGAAAAGACCATTTCAAAAAGTTATTTATTAGGTTAAATAATGCATTGTTTTTGTTATTTGCTCAATGGTTACAAATAATGAGGAACGCGACGGGAAAATAGAAAGCTTTGCATAAATTGATATTACATTCATAAAATGGTCAAAGATTGAAATAGACGGGAGCAAAGGGATGAAACAAAAATAAATAACGGCACCCATATATTTTCTCACAAGGTTGGCACATAACCGACTGATAGTTAAAGAATAGGAGCACAGGTGGCAGGATAAATCAAATTTCGAGGTACTGAAATAGTCAAAAACTTAGCTCGTCTCCAGAATACTTGATAGGTGGAAAATGAAGACATTTTAAGTCCTGAAAATGCTGTGTATTCTTATAGGGTTTGGTTTTGTGGTGTTTTCTGGCTATTGGAATCCAATTTAGCCGCCTTTGCGGAGATGGCCACACCAAGGTAGCACATTGAAGAGATTAGGAAGATCAAGTTTAAAGATAACCCTCTTATAGAAGAATTGCACCAAGCAGTCAAACTTTTGTTTGCGGAATTATACACCAAGGATGTCCATTTTGTTATGGAGCTAATTCAGGTAACTCAACAATTGGATTGAAAGCATAAATCAGGTCAGTCTTCTTTGTTTCGTATTTCTGTTGTCATGGTAATTCTGGTGGTTGTATTTTTCACCGATTGCCGACCAGTTTCGATGCAGAATTAACAAAATATCGGCAACTGTTTCGAGCAAAAAATAACAATTCTTTGCCGATCGCCGACCCATTTCGGCACAAAATTAACAACATTTCGACGACTGTTTCGCCCATCGCCTACCCGTTTCGGCGCAGAATTAACAAAATTTCGGCGACTGGCGACTATTTCGAGCAAAAAATAACAATTCTTTGCCGAATGCTGACCCGTTTCGGTGCAAAATTAACAACATTTCGACGACCATTTCGCCCATCGCCGACCCATTTCGGCACATAATTAACAAAATTTCGGTGACCCGCGATGGCCCTTTCACGCCGACCAGCAACCGACGACCAGTGCGACTCGCGACCAGCGACCGAGCTACCTCCTTGACCGGCGACTAGCAGTGCGGTGCAGATGAGATAAATGGTGCGTTGTTTATATAGGCGGTGTTGGGTGTTCCATCCCTCACACTGAATTATTGCTACATCATCTGTAATCCTTGCATAATCGGATTCGAAATGAACAACAATATAAATCTTTCTATCTTTGAATATACTTCCGAACACAATAATTTATTAACCAGAGGTTCCAACACAGAGCTGCTGTTGACACTCAATAAATTTTGTGCTTAAATTTCTTCTGACAGCATTGACGATGCAAAATAGAAGATTTTTCATGGTGGAGGTTTCAAAAATTAGCTGAAGAAGAGGTATCTCTCCTCGGGTGTAGACACCAAGGTTGCAGAAGGAAGAAGACGTTCTATATGTTCGAGAACTCAGCCTTTGAATTTTTATGAAAGACCTAGAGGATTCTTAAAACCTAAGCCTAAAGGGAGAAAGGCTTTAAAGTTTTCATGAATAAGCCAAAGTAAAAAACTTTATGAAGGTTTGATTTTTTAACACCTTTTAGCCCAAGTATCGACTTTATAAAAAATGGTATGGCTAAAGTTTTAAAATTGAATGTTTTATGACTTAAAGTTCGTTGCATTTTTTGGTTTGGGCCAAATGGTCTAATAAATTTGGAACAAAAGGCTTATATCCCAACACAGAGGGTTTCACCATGGGACCAAGCGCCGAGCCAAGAGGGCCGCCACATATCTTCTACCATCCAAGTGCCAAGGTTTAAAGCCTTCCTTTCATTTGTTACAAGGGATATAGTAAAAGCATTGGGATAAATAATGAATAAGAACAAATCGTGTGTTTTTGCATGTGGGACTGTAAAATTTATAGAAATCATAGTTACATACTAATTCATAACCTATTATGATATTACACTAAATGAGTGAATGTGTTACAATGTGTATAATCCTGATTAAATATAGAAAACAAGTTTTAAATTGAATGTAGAAATTAAGAAAGTTAAAAAAAAACATAAGAAATAATTTCTTTTATAAAATTTGTCACATTAAATAAATAATAATTATTCTCATAAATATTAAACTAAAAATATATAGAATTTTCCACATCAAAATGAAAATATGATGTGGAAAATGGTAACATTTTTTTCATTTTTAAATAAACTAATATTAACAATTACATATGACAGTTGCCACATGATAATTAAAAAAAAATCATATTAATTGTGCTTTATTTTCCTTTTTGCCTCTAAGAAACGAAGCCAGATTCTTAAAGATTTATATGGCATCCAAAAATTTCTTTCACCAATAAAAAATAGAATGAATACAAATTAAAATTTCTAAATTTTATTTTAAATTTTCAATAAATCTAGTTGAATAAAAATTAAAAATATTGAAAAAACATTAACATAAAATTGAATACAATTAATTCAAAGTCAAAAAATATATATATAACTTGTAAATGGAAAGTATACTCACTTTTGACACAACTAATAAATCATTTAACAGAATTCAATTTTCTGTTTACATTAAGTTTCATGCAACTTGGGCATCCTCACTTTATTACCTTTATGAGCAATACACGTGTAGAAAATAAACGTGTTGCTTAATTTTTATTTTATTTTAAAAAAAAATATATTGATTTTAAAATGATTTAGAATTTTACATAGAAACAAAGAATAATGATTCTTCATACAAAGTAAAGCTACATTATAATTACAGAAGACTTTTGATTATAGTTTAATAATACAAAGTAACGCTACACTATAATTACAAAAGACATTTGATTATAATTTAACACAAAGTAAGGCATTTGATTTATGTTATATTATAGAACAATGTAGTAATAAGGCATTACACATTCATTATATTTAAAAGATGCAAAGTTAAGAATATTATATGGTGACGATCGGGTCATTGAACGTGCAACGGGACTATGGTAAGATCGACGGTGCAGCGTTGAGAAGCCAGATCGATGGTCCACATTGACACCCGCATTGTCAAAGAGTTTGAGAGATAAGTAATAAAGCCGGTGCGGAAAAGAAACCACCTTCGTACGTGTCACTCTCCAAGTCATACGTATACGTAAAAATGGTATTGAAGACTACTCAATGGACCATGCGATACCACCTTGGGCAGTGAAAACCGCTTACCAGACTATAAAAAGAAAAACTCGCCCCATTCTTAGCAATTCATTATTCTTTGACTTATTGTCCATTTCTCGAAATCCTAACACCATTTATTTGCAGATAGAAGAAGAAACAAATATCAAATATGTGTTGGGCCTACGTGTGAGGGACGGTAGATATTTTCTTCACGACATGTCGGCCAAATACAATACAAGTTTCTGAGTAATGAAAGTTGAGCGAGCCTGTCGACTCTCTCTCAAACGTTGTTCCTAGCATGGAGTCCCATCTCTTTCTTATCCATACTCAGTAGCGCTTAAGCCTATGGTGCCTCAGTCACTAAAGGAAAAAGATTAGGGTTTCCAGAATGATAACTTCAAAGCAAAGGTTTTCGAGATAAAACTCATCATGTGGCCACCGTAGCACCTGCCTGTGATTCAGGCGTGAAATTGGGTCACCAATTACATATTCTCAGATCAATAAAATGCTAGAGGTCGGAAGGCACGAGGAGATAAAGTATCACCAGATTTTGGGTTTTCATCAGGGTTCATTTTGACTGAATGCCATTAAATCTAGATATCACGACTTGCAGGGCTACATGGAAATTGTTGGCTACTTGCAACTTGAAATCTCGCAGTGCACTGTGAAGTCATGGAACCGTTAACTTTTAGGCTTGTAGTCAGTGAAGAGAGGATCGATTATTGTAGCTGGGAGGAGTCCAAAATCAACCCTAGCCCTCTATTCTCCATTTAATTTGAGAAAAGTACAATAAAAAAAAAGCCATGGACAGTGCATTTAGAGAAGATCCAATGAAATCATCTCTCAACAGTATTTGTTTTGTGTCGGCTACACCTGCTACACGTCTTCTAATATTCATTTGTTTCATATTCCAACAGAGAGTAGACCGCAACGACAACTTTTTCAGATGTTACAAATTGCAGGTCCTGGAACTCGTGGTGGCCATGGGAAATATTGTTTCAGTCAAATACACATGGTGCCACTCTTTGAAATTGTTTTGAACGAGAGAAATAAGTGCCATTAATTTCGATTTTGTTTAATATTAAATTCTTGCAGCATATGTACAAAATGGATATGGAGATGAAACGTTGAAAGCTGTTTGGGAAAACGTAATTTGAGAATGTAAAGTCTGAAGCTTAAATGACAAGTATCATTTTATTATTCACAAAATAATTGCGCCAGAAGGTCTTTCAATCTTCCAAACCGAGCAAATTGCCAAAAGAGGACAAATACCAATCTCAGCATATGCCGAACGTTGAGTTTTGAAGCACCAATGGAAAAGTTGTTTGCCCAACCTTTCGCAGAAAAATGAAATAGAATTTGAGAATGAAGTAGTATGGTTAATCCATGCTCCCTGTTTCTTGTTGTTTGCGTACCCTGTTTTGCTTCGAGGTTTCTTGTGGCGCGATCTCACTAGTGGGATAATCCATGCTCCAATGGCATGGTTAATGACCTGCAATTAATTTGATGGACTCAGCTCACTTAACTTTGACCTCTTTCTGTTTTTATGCTCTCTTGAAGAAATTTTTTTGTGATGGTGCTCAATGCACATTTCTATTGCCATGTAATAGGGCATTTTAATGACGAATTTTTAGGCTTCTACTTGCTATTTGAGCAATGATATTTGGTGCTTATGCACTCATTGTAAGGCCAACGAGTCTTTGAACAATGTGTTATGTTTTCTTTAATAAAATGCTAATTATTTTTTTAGATTAATTATAATTTGACTTTTTATATTTTTATGATATTATAACTTTAACATAAGAAACTGCAAAATATATTTGTAAGATAATTTTTAAAATTTGTTCTTTCAAATCTTGTTGGAAGATATGTTTGAAGTCTTATTGCAAGCTTCGTTTCATTCAAGGATATTAGTTCTACACTAATAGCTGAACTTATTTGCTAAATGTTGAATGCGTTTGGATGCAATCGGCTTATATTTAGATTATATATAATCATTATTGCTTAACTTACATGCAAGTGATGTATTTCATAGTGTAAGTGGATATCCAAAAGAACTGCATTTAACATGGCATTAATGCATATCTATTCACCGCCATTCATCATTTATCACTTTGGATATTGACGACTCACCACCCATAATATATGTATATTCACCGCTCACCACCCATAATATTTGGATATTCATTACCCATCAAGTTTATACAACTATTTGCAATTCATCGATGTTCTAAAAGCTTACGATGTTGTTTTTTTAAGCAATTTTGTTAGAGCTATTAAGGTAACCTGCTTAGAAATCTTAGAGTTAGTAGTGTTCTTTTGAATACTTTGAATATATATATGATTAAATTCAAAGTATTCAAAATAAGTTTTGATAACACTCTGAATATTCACCATTCACCACTAATAATATTTGGATATTTATTAGCCATCAAGTTTATATAATTATTTGCAATTTCATCATCGATGTTTTAAAATCTTAAGATATTGTTTTTTTAAGCAATTTTGTTAGAGCTATTAAGATACCTTGCTTATAAATTTTAAAGTTAATAGTGCTGTCAAAACTTATTTTGAATATTTTGAATATAACACACACACATATACACCTAAGTCACAGGACACGAGATACGGAGGACACGAAAATACGAGTATTCGATACGAGACACAACGACCCTAGAAACAGGACATGGGAGACACGTTTTATATATATATATATATATATATTAAAAAAACTAGAAGTCTATACATCAATCTGAATCATAATATCATTTAATTGAAGTTTGACAATAATGAATCAATAATATAATTATCAATGAACATTGAATCATGAAGTTTGAGTTTGAACCATAAACTGCATATTTCATATTTCATATTTGATATTTCTCATTAAACCATCAAAATCAAAATGTATTACATAGATATTGAGAGAATGCCATTGGAAAATACAAAATAGAGTAGATGCTACTACAGTCTAGTATCTACAACACTACTAGATGCAAAATGAAAGTACTAAATAGCCACTGGGAAGATATTTGTTCGTTCTATGTTCGTTGCTATTACATAGGGCCGTGGGCGTAGCTGTTGCGTGTGCTCTATTTGTGCGCCTCTTCCCTAGACTGCTCTATGCTCCATTGAATGTCCTAATGTGCCTCTGCCCTAAGATATTTGTTGCTGCAACAACTCTTGTAGCTGTTGCGTTGCTTTAACAAATCAGCAGTGGCAATTCCCACACCGATGACACCCTCACGACCTCACTTCTCTACCGGAAACCTCTCAGCAAACAGTGATGAGTCATGACCTCTCAGCAACAGTCACGAGTCACGACCTCTATTCTCCACAGGCACGAAACCTCTCTCCAATCGGAAACAAAGAATGGGCCGGAAAAGGGGAAAGCCCATTTTTTATCCATTGGAGTGAACTGTTTTGACAAGACACGTTCCAGAAATCGGGACACGATCATAGCACGTGTTCGACACGTGCCGGATCGTGGCCCAATTTCTAGACACGTAAAATTTCGTATTGGACTCGTATTAGAGCACGTATCATGTTCGACACATGAAATACATGACACAGACCCTGTTTTGAAGTGTCATGTTACTTAAATATACACATATATACATATACATATACTTTCAATACATGCATTTTTGTGTTATTAAAAAAACATGTAAATGTTGCAAAAAGCCAAATCACATGAGTAGACTTTGTTTTGTTCCATCCCACCAAAGTACTCATCCCACAAGATAATATACGGATAATACCGTAACACTTGCATATCATATCCTCCAAAAATATAAGTGATTTCTATTGTTTGAGAATTTTATAAGTGATTTCAATTGTTTGAGAATTTTCCTATAGACATGGTTGAATTATTAATGCTTAATAGATTTTATTAATTTAATATTTATATATATTCAAAATTTCCCTTAATGAATCAATTCATTAATGGTCAATTGATCTTATTACTCTAATATTTATATATACACACTATTATGATGTGATTTTAAAAAAATAGTCATTATTTTTTCTAAGGCTTTCCTTCCATTACCTTTAATAGTGTAGCATTGCAACTTCTTCCACATGTTTGACTTTTCCATTAGTGTGATTTGAACACTTGATTTTGTCTATGCAGTTTCTCATTCCACTTCTTTTAGAATGGGAGGCGCCAATTCCATGACTTCTCTCCACATTGGCCAAAGACATAAACCCCAATAGTTTATTCTTGCAAAATGCCATGAATTTTCTCTACATTTTTTTTTGTAAATTGCAGATACGAATTTAATTAACAGAGTCGAAAGATACATCAAGAGCCGAAATGTTTGTAGCAGATTGGGGAGGCCTCAAGTGGTGAAGCCACCATCCCAATCGCTCAAAAATGCTGAAATGACTGACATAATACAAAATATAGACCTCCTGGGTATGGTCTGCCCATAAAAAGACTGGGACTTGCTTCAAAAATAAAGTTCCATACTGTCTGGTGCTGCTGTAAAATAAACCGTATAAAAAATTAAAACAAAAAAGCTGATAATCACAGCGATGACCTAGAGCTGTGGCAGCCCATTTAGCGATTTGTTGGTGGCTCGTCTGGTTTCTCCCCGAGGATGGGACATGCAGCATAGAAATCTTCAAAATTCCCCGGAGGGGGGAGAGAGGGAGAGGGAGAACCTGGAGCACATGTACCGTCCTGAGCAGCGTTGTTTGTGAGAGTTGCAGGAGCCGAGCCCTTATCCTTTCTTATCTTGGAATTTTTCTGTGCAGACCCAGGTTTCGGAGCCTCAGGAGCTGTTGTGTCCTCATTGTTTTCCTGCACGGCCAGTTTAGAATTGCCACCCAAGGAGAAAATATCCCAGGTCATATTGGCGTCCAGGGTATTTGAGTGGTCTATGACCTCTTTTAGGCTGGAGTTGATGTTCCTCACAATGTTGTTGCTAGCTTGCCAGCTTGCCTCCATCTCTTCAACAAGGGTACTCATCATATTTTTTAACAGCCAATAGTGATTTATGGCACCACCATTGCTTCCAGAGGCGAGCAGAGCCACCACCCTACGAGCTTCCCACCCATCAATTAGGTTGCGAGTCAACGTAGAGATGCGCTCAGCGTAACCATCCATGACAGTCCAGTCCATGGAAACCTTGGACCTTCGACTAAAGCTAGTTCAACCACTGCCACGTCAAGATATACCTATGTTGTGTCACGTCATGGAAATGAGAGCAACAGGGGAGACCTCAAAGATTATCCTAAAATCAATAGAGGGAGCCATAGAGAATAACCAGAAGGAAGCAATAGGATTAGAAAACATGCCGACCAAAGCCTTTAAATGGCCGAGCCAAGCCAAGTTCCTCATGTGGAGGCAATAAATGATACAGAATGTCATCTTTGGAAAAGGTGGAAAAATTGAATGCAAATCACACTGGCCGAGAGAGAACGTCATTCCAAATGTGCACGAAGGAGAACGTGATCATCACCCTCATCCTCCCTCCTTAAATAATCACCGTTGCCCAGGTTGCAAGCTGACAGGTGTGTGGCTGTCGTCATCTCATGGCCAAGTTCGTGCATGCCGAAGACGTCGCCACGTGAGGTAGGTCGAGTGTGCGTCTGATCCATGTGCGCGATGGACGAGGTGGAGGGCATGTGGTCACCCGCATCCGAGGTGGCAAGATCTTTCTCTGCATGGATTCGACAATTTTGATGAAGGTCTCTATTATCCATAGTGGCCGCAGTGTTGATAGTGAGTAGGGAGACATCTTCGGCTCCTTTGTTGGCAAGAATATCAACAACAGAGTTGGATTTGCGCTTGACGTGTTGGAAGGAGAGAGATTTGAATTTCTTGAGCAACACAGTAAGATCATGGAGGCGTTGTTCAAGCCGCCAGCTGGGGGAGACATTTTTAACAGCGGTCCCGTGAAAGAGTTTTCTTTCCAAGGATATAATGATTTGGGAATCTCCCTCAATGATCAGGGGGATGTAGTTGTTGGAATTGGCGATTTTTATATCTTCTAGCATCCCTAAAAGTTCAGCAGCATTGTTGGTGCCGTGGCCTAGAGAGCCATGGAAGAGATAGATAATGGTTCCTGAAGAATCTCTGAAGACTCCTCCAAATCCAACATCTCCCAGGTTTCCTTTTGAAGCTCCATCAAAATTTAATTTGAAGAAGTTGGGCAGTGGTTTGCTCCATATCTCAGGACTGGTAGTATTGGCTGTAGATGGACGACAAGGAAGAGTTGTAGGAGGGATGAAGAGTTCCCACCTGTTAAGGATATCCTTTTCGTGGGTGGTAGAAGGGAGATCCACAGTACTCCAGTTTGAGATGGCAAGAGTTTCCTGTATATTGGATTTGAAAGAGTGCTAGAGTTCAAGGAAGTTTTTGAGTTTTCCTTCAAAGATCCTTCGGTTTCTTTCCTTCCAAATGTTCCAAGTGACCAAGCCTGGAGTGAGATCCCAGGTACGGTTGAGCAGGTTGCTTTGGAAAGGATGGCGATCCCATATGGAGATTGTGTTGACAATGTCCCCAGGTGTTCTATTGGTGCATTGGAATTTATCAGCTAAAAGACTCCAGAAGTTTTCCGCCATTTCACAGGAGTCCAGGAGGTGATTGGTGTCTTCTGCTTGGGAGCTGCACATGATGCATCGTGAAGGTCCATAGAAGCCTCTTTTAAGGAGATTATCCTAGGTGAGGATCTTGCGGTGAGCAAGTAGCCAAAGAAAAGTTGCAACTTTGGGCCATAAATTTGAATTCCAGATCCTTTTCCAGATTGGATCTGCAGGGTCCTCATTTTCCTGAGTTTTGACCTAGTACGCTTTTTTGACAGTAAAAGTGCCTTTGGTGGAGTATCCCCATATAAGAATGTCATGATCTTGATTAACCTTCTAGTGACGAGTCTGCAATTCAGTCCAAATTATCTCCACACTGATCAAGGGTATTGGTGGGTCCCAATTTTTTGGAGCTTTCCATATTTTGTTGCCAAGCTGGTCATCCTGTTGCCAGTAACTTTTGATAGTGTCTTTGCCTTTTTCCTGAAGATGCTGAGAGAGACCCAGATGTGCAGTAATTGAGTAGAGGATGGGTCTTTGTTTCCAGGAATCATGCCAAAAGAGAGCCTGATCGCCTGCACAAACTTCCCAGAAACTGTGCTGTTGTACCAGTGCACGCTGACTGTTGGCTGCCCGCCAAATTAGGGAGCCTGGGGGATCCATATTATAACAGTTTTTTTGTTGAGGGTCCCAGGTGTCTGCATACTTACTGTTCCAAAGTTGGGTCCAGGTGGCATTTTCAACAGTGACCCAATTCCACCATATTTTGGCTAAGAGAACTTGATTGTTGGTTCCGGGTCTTTGAGACCTAGACCGCTAGAATTCTTTGGCATGCAAATGGTTTTCCAGTTGACAAGGGCCCATTTACGATTTTCATGATTTCCTCCCCAGAGAAAAGAGCGCTGAATTTTCTTCATTGAATTTAGGACCCACTTAGGGGTGGCCAACATAGAGAAAAGGTAGAGGGCCATGGATTGTAAAACGACTTTGAGCAGGATGAGACGGCTAGGTAGGTTTAGGGTTTTGAAAGTCCAAGAGGAAATTCTAGATTCGATTTTATCAAGAAGTTCTCTCCATGAGGAGTGCTTTATAGTGGTTTCGAAGAGAGGAGCACCCATGTATTTAGAAGGCAGAAGGGAGACTTGGAAGCCGAGAATGCGCGAAATATTTCTTTGGGTGATGGCATTGGTGTTGAAAAAGAAGAGATGAGATTTTTCAAGGTTGATAGTGGTATAGGAGGTTGCGGAAAAAGTATTGAGAGTTTTTTTAAGGGTGTGGGCTTCCTGCACAGAGGGGTGACCAAAAAGGAGATTGTCATCTACAAATTGTTGGTGAGTGATAGGAGGGAATCCATGGGGGGAGAGACCTCTAAGAGAAGTGGTGGAGACCAGGGTTTTGAGCATACAACTTAAGCCTTCCATCATAAGGATAAAGAGGAAGGGAGAGAGGGGATCACCCTGTCAAATTCCTCTGGAAGGAGAGAAGGTGGAATCCGAATAACCATTACCAAGACAGAGAAAAAAGCGTAAGAGGTAAGGGCAAGAATCCATTGAATCCACTCATTACAAAATCCATAGGATTGAAGCATTTTTTCTATAAACTCCTAGCTGAGCTTATCAAAGGCTTTGGAGAGGTCCAGCTTGACAAGCATGCCAGGATTTTTGGTAGTTTTTAGGGAGTGAATCACTTCATGAGCTAAAATAATTCCATTTAGAATTTTTCTACCTTAAACATAACCAGTCTACTCCTGGGAGATGAGGAGTGGAAGCAGGGCCTTCAGCTTGTTGGCGATCACCTTGGTTATGATTTTATAATTAACATTGTAGAGGGAGATAGGCTGGAACTTACCAGGGCAGGTATTCCCCACTTCTTTGGGAATGAGCATGAGGAAGGTGGCATTCAAGGCTAGGAGGACCCAGCGTTTCCTTCTGGATTCATCCACAAGTTCCAGAATGTCTTGTTTTAGAAAGCTCCATCAATATTTGAAGAAGTTGATTGTGAACCCGTCCGGTCCTGGTGATTTTCCTTCTGCCATTTGATTCACCACGAGTTCCACCTCTTGTAGAGTAATTACTTTCATGAGTGAGGCATTGTGCTCAGCAGTCAGAATTTTTGGAATGTGGCGAGTGAACTTGCTGATAGCCTCGGCCCTACTGGGGGTGTCTTCAGAGAGGAGGTTGTGGAAGTGAGTGGTGAGCTCCTGCTCAATGTCGTCCTGGGTCCTTAGAAGGATGCCTTGTTCAGCTTTGATGGCGGAGATATGATTGTACATTCTGTGTTGAATTGTGGCCCTATGGAAAAGTGGTATTTTTTCCCCCCTCCTTCAACCAGTTGTTGTGGGACTTTTGTTTCCAAAGAATTTCCTCCTGATTGCATCTTTCATCAAGCTGTTTTTGGAGGTTCTGCTCTTTTTCTTTGAGGGAATCGGAATATCCTTCCTCCATAATATCTTTTTGAGTTTTCTCAAGCTTTTTTTCCAGGGAGATTTTTTCTTTGAAGATATTGCCCCAAAGGAGGTTTGATTCCAGATCTTTAGCTTATCCCTCAGGAGATTTAGTTTTTGGTGCATGATTTCCATTTTGGAAGGACCTTCAACATTGGTATTATCCCACCAAGAGCTCACCATATCCATGAAAGTAGGGTGTGTTAGCCAAAAATTTTCAAATCTAAAGGGGCAAAATTTAAGATTACCTGAGTTTTTCCATGTTAGGGAAATGGGCCAGTGATGAGATCTAGCAGAAGAAAGAACGACAACGATAATATTACCAGGAGCGTTGATGATTTCCTGAGAGATGAGAAAGTGATCTAACCTGGAAGAGATCTGATTGGATCCCCCTCTTTTATTGTTCCATGTCATGAATCCTTCTGAAGGAAGAATATCAATGAGATTGCAGTATTTTATATAGGCTTTGAAGTTGGCGTCCTCACTAGAGAGAGTCCGTCATCTGCCCTTTTTGTCTTGCAGAGAGATTATCATGTTGAAATCGCCTCCTATGATCATCATTTATCCCAATTGAAGTGGAGAGAACCAAGTGATATGATTGAGGAGATGAGTTTTTGAGGCAGGGATTTGAGGTTCATAAACATTCATGAGGTGTCCAGATATTTCTGTACCTTCTAGGTGAAAAGAGGCAGAGAGGGAGTGTGCAGTAGAATCAAAGTCATTAAGCTGGATCAGAGAGGGGTTCCATGCGATTGCCATACCACCAAAGGATCCATTAGCATCTATTGCCATTATGTGGCACCCTCTCCAGATTTTCTTTTGAAAGAGATTTTGGAGAGTGGCATCTGAACATTTGGTCTCCTGTAGGAAAATGATTGTGGGCTTGTCTTGCATTATTTTCCTTTTCAACATACGGTGTTTAGAGGCTCCGTTCAACCCTCTTACATTCCATGAGATTAGCTACATTGAGAACCAGAGTTAAAAGTAGGAAAAAATTTCGTGAGCTGGGTGTATTGCCCTGATTCAATTAGTCTTGTGCCCAGCTGGCTAATTCTTTGTAGATCCGTTTTTCTACCTCTTTTCTTGTTGTCCCCTTGGAGCTTTTGTTTGTCCTTTTGGGGAATATTTAGGACTTCCGGTTTGTTATTTTTGTCCTTTTTTAAAACTTCTGATAGGAGTTGGATTTGCTTGGGAGAGATGGAGTTGAAGGATTTCCTGGAGCATGCATCTTCCAGACCCAGAATATCAAGATCTCCTAGTTCCAGATCTGTCATGGAATCATCCATAAGGGTTTCAAGGTTGATATACTCGCTTGTTTCCTGCATTGTGTTCATCTCTTGTGCTGAAGATTTTGGAACACTGTCCTAAGGCAGAGAGGTATCTTCCAGATGAGTTTCAGAAAGGGCATGCATCTCATTCTTTACATTTGGATCGCTGGGGTTTTCAGTGGACATCTCCATTTTTTCAGGTTCGATGGAGGGATTCTCCGATTGTTCGTTGAGAACATCAAAAATGTTGCTGGTGCTGGGGGTGTCTAGTTTTATTTCTTCTTGTTGAGGTCTGCAATTGTGCCGCTTTCCGTGACCTATTTTTTGAAAGCCCTCCTCGTCTCTAGTTGTTTCTGGAGCCGGCTGACCTAAATGGAAATATCTGTATAGATGTCCATGTTCATGACATCTCCTGCAACGAAAAGGAATGTGCTCATAGTCCAAGGGTTGGATCCATTCAAAGTCATCATGATTGAGACTGATGGAGTCTGGTAGTGCCTTGGCTATATGCAAGTATATGTAGATTCTATCATATGAGGTATACCTGTTATATTTTGTCTGTTCAACTACTTTGACAAAGTTTCCTAAGGAGTTTCCAATATCCTGTAGGGTGTCTTCGTCCCAGTATTCGCGTGGGAGTGAGTACATGTGAATCCAGACTGGTGCCTAGGTGAAATCTTCCTTCTCGGGACTGATTCTCTCCATCCAATTTTTCAGTTATAAACCGGTTGAGTTGAAGAAGTACGACCCTCCTTCTTCCACTCTTGCTTTGTCGTCCAGTCTTTGGAAAATGATTGTGAAAAAGCTTTTGGATCCAAACTGCAGGTTGAAATGCGCTTTAGGCTTCCATTTGGCCATGATCCATCCTTTGAGAGCTTGTTCAGTGGGCCAGATTCCCATGAACTTTCCAATGAGGGAATGATCTTTCATATGCTGGGCTCTGGATTTTATTCGTTCTGTCAGGAGACAGAGAGTCGTCCATTCTGTAGTTACGGAAATACAGGCCGTGGTACCTTTTATAGCTGAGATGTTTATCATATTTTCCTGATCCTGCCGAGGGTCCTCGTTGTTTCCTAGAGGTACATCCGAGGACCCAATCTGTATGGTCACGACATTGTTAGAGAGTGTAGATTTTTTATTCGGTTGGGTTTTCTGATGGGAAGGGCCGGCTACCCCTCCCGGGGGGATTCCATGGAAGTAGCCAAGGATGGCCGTCCAATGGATGCCGCACTTAGCAGAGAGAGCCGAGGAGTATACAGAGCAACCCTAGCGTGCTCATCAACCAAACGCTAGCAGATATTTTTTTTGGTTACAACCATGGGGATCAAATAAACTTATCGACTTTTCTCCACATTAGCCAAAAGACATAAAATCCAATAGTTTATTCTTGCAAAATGCCATGACTTTTCTCCACATTAGCCAAAGACATAAAACCCAATAGTTTATTCTTGCGAAATATCATTTTATACTATATTTATTTCATTAAGACCAACGCTTGTCCAATTCATAGAACTATATCATAAGCACAATAAAAAATGGCTAACATTAGTATGAATCAAATTGTTTAGCGAGCTATATAAGATAAATAAGTAAACTAACTAATAGTATCATATGGTTTGTCAAATTTGATAGAAAGCAACGAGACAATGTAGTATTGAAATCAATAATAACTAATAACCTAAACTTGTATGATTAACATAACTTAGTTGGTATATCTCAAATAAATATAATTTCCCAACGAGCAATAGACTAAATGAGAGCCACTATGTATCATAAAACCACTCAAAATTGGGGAGCCTCGGGATCCCTTGTTGGGAGGATTTCCCATCAACATGGATTTATATCATTTGAAAGTGAACAATACCCAACTAGTGTGATTCCATCCTCTAACTTAGTAGCTAACCCAAATTCAAAGACATGTGTTTTTGTGGCCTTGGGACCTCCATGGCAACTCCATTTTATGAATTCGTGGATGGTTTAGTAGGTAGTGTTGTTGAAGCAATTGAAGGTGAAGGTGGCTCTTTGGGTTTTTCTCTAGCTACTTTCTGGCTGCTCCTCCATAATTGAAAACCCATATTCTTCTTTTGAGCTCAAGAATATGTGGAGGCAAGGTTCAAATGAGACAGTGATTCAACTCAAGGAAAAATAAGCGGTTTAGCTCAATGACAAATAAGTTTAGATAAACATGTGGGAAATTAATAAAATAATGGTTGGTTCCCACTTTTTTTAAGATGTGGGAAACTATTCATTTTATCGAATTTGGTAAAACATCTTGAAAATAGGATTGACAAGAATCATTATTGAATCACCGCGTTTGTGTAACGTCCCCATCTCTCAATCCGTTCAGCAGAGGGGACATTAACTAAATCCAGGCCTCTAAATTTTTTCCCATATCCATAATTACGAATTCTTAACATATAAAATGCATGTGCAGACATGGAAATAAAAACACATAGTGGAAATAAACTTGATTCACACACACATCATGCAATTATAGGCAAATAAATAAAAACATTTCACATAAGATACATAAGAATACTTATCTTTAACAAAGAAGATCCAAGCAACTAATACATAAGATCCAAGCAACTCGTTGTGTAAGAGTGATTTTCCACCCAACCATAGGTACTTTTTTCAACATATACTCTTTCTGTTGATAGGCCACCCCCAAGTTGGGCTATGAGGCCACCAAGACAAAGGAAAACACCTGCATGATTCTCTCTCTTAGCCCACAACCTACTATGCTCTTTATGCTTAGCCAAAATCTCCAATAGAGCTCTATAGAGGTCTCTCTAAGCCATCACAGCCATGACACTCCTTTCAACTACCCCGCACAACATAAGGAAGACATTTCCCTTCACCGATCCACAGTTCCCTTAGGAATTCCAACCCTTATAGTGCTTACCAATGTGTGCAATATGAGTCCAACCCGTTGTATGTTATTTGAGAACCTCCTACAACATTAATCCATGGCTTCTCAAGCATCCAAAAATAACAAAACTTAATGGGTAAAGGTTCCTAGCTTACCCAACCTCCCTGCTCACCTACAACCATCTAATTTCCCTTCCAAAAATGCATCCATGTCTCCAAATTTGAATTTATGGGTTAAAAACAGTCTGGTAATAGACATGAACAATAATAGTAAAAATCTATGCAGTGTAGAAACATGCATGAGAGAACAATCAAAAGAGTGTTGACTCCAAGGATATGAGGTGAGGGTGAAAATACAACTGACATAGCTTCTGACCATAGAAGAAAGGAATCCTGGCAGCTGATATAATTGTTACAGCCCCCATGCCTCAATAACTACATGAAGTGACTTTTCCCACCAGCCTCACATGTGTATTCAATGATTGGTTTTAATAGTCAAGAGAAGGTAATTGACTCATTTAAGACACATGGCATATTTTGGATGAGAAGGTTGACACTTGGAAACATAGGATTTAGTTTCCTATAGGTGCCCTTTTCTCTTCCCCTCTGGTGGAATCATAGCCCCTCTAATGCTCCTTACACAACCATCTTGGACCATTTTATTAATTTCCAACATAATATTTACATACATTTCGAATTGGCATGATAAGCCAACCATATGGTCCAAATAAAAGTATATACACAACATGCATGCCTATCCATTCACTAGATGGGCCTTGGCCTTGAGCTCCACACTAGGAATCCATACTAGCATATTTGCATCATTCACATAATTTTGATTAAATATAATCTAAGTCAAAATTGGGGGAATTACAATCCCCTCCCCTTTGAATAACACCGTCCTCGGTGTTTGCTAAAAAATCAGAATGGAAACGGATACGCCTCTTTCATGGTACCCTGCAAATCCCACGTAGCCTCATCAAGACCGAAGTGCTTCCATTGCTCCTTTACCTATCCAATGGCTCGGTTTTGGAGCAACGTTACCTTCCTATCTAGGATGCATAGTGTCTCAGTTTGGAAATCTCCCTCGAGTTCCACCTGAATCATATCCCAATCAATCACATGGTTAAGATCATGTACATATTTCTTAAGCAAATAAACATGAAAAACATTATGAGCTCTAGTGTTAGCAGTCAATGCAATTCTATATGCATCTGGTCCTATCCTTTCAAGCACTTCAAATGGCCCACAATATCTTGGTGACAGCTTGACGCAACTTCCAAGCTTCAAGGAATTATTCCTTGGCCTCACTCTAAGGTAAACACGATCCTGAATACTAAATTCTCTATGCACTCTATTCTTATTTGCATGGATTTTCTGTCTACCTTGGGTTGCCTTTAAATTTTTCCTAATTTTTGCAACCACTTGTTTCATTTCCTTAAGAAATTCTGGCCCAATTACAATTTTTTTCACTGGATTATCGCATGTTGTTGGTGTCCTGCACTTTTTGCCATACAAAACTTCAAATGGACTCATGCCCAACGAAACTTGCTGCCCATTGTTATATGCAAACTAAGTGTACCATAATCCTCCCACTTGGATGGTTTGTCCATCACATACATATGAAGCATGTCTTCAAGAATCTAATTTACTCTTTTAGTTTTCCCATTTGTTTGTGGATGGTAGGAAGTACTAAAGTTTAGCTATGTGTCAAAATAAGCAAAAATACTTTTCCAGAAATTTGAAGTAAATTTGTTGTCTCTGTCTGAAATTATTGTTTTAGGAAATCCCTGCATTCTGAAAATTTCTTTCATGAAAATATTTGCAATGACATTTGTCTTATATGTGGATTTAACTGATATAAAATGTGTTTCCTTAGATAATTTATCCACCACAACCATGATAGAATCATGTTTTCTCACAGTCACTGGCAAACCTGTAATAAAATCCATGGAATTTACTTCCCATTTCCATTCCCGAATTGGCAAAGGGTGAAACAAACCCGTTGGGTGTTGTTGCTCAACTTTCACTTGCTGACACTTCATACATTTAGATATATACTCAGCAATATCATTTTTCATCCCCGGCCAGAAATATTGTTTCCTAGTTGTAGCAATTGTTTTTTGATATCCTGGGTGAGCAGAATATGGCATTTTATGGATTTCATCCATAAAAATTATCCTCAAGTCTACCACATTTGGAATATAAATTCTATTTTTATAAATAAGAAGTCCACCCTCTTCCAAATGATACCTTTCATACATCTTTTTAAAATTCTACTGCTGCAATTTATCTTTTATTTGCACATATAATTCATCTTCAACAAGATAATTGGCAATCTGTTGTCTTAAATCTAATTGGAAAGTTGTGATGGCCGCCACATGCATTTCACGCATCTTTTTGTTGAGTGCATCAACCAATTTATTTTCTTTTCCTTTTATGTATTTGATTTCAAAATCAAACTCACATAAAAATTCCATCCATCTAGCTTGCCTGGCATTTAATGTTGGTTGCTCAAATAAATATTCCAGACCACAATGGTTTGTCCTCAACTCAAATTTTCTGCCCATTAGATAGTGCCTCCACATTTTTAAAGCGTGCACTATGGCTTCAAGTTCCATATCATGTGTGGCATAATTCTTTTGATGCTCCTTCAATTTTCTAGACTCATAACACACTACATGATTTTCTTGCATAAAAACTCCTCCAAGTCCTTACTTACATGCAGCTGTACACACCACAAATTCTTTTGCTAGGTTTGCAATTTTCAGAATTTGAGCACTTGTGAGAAGTTTCTTCAACAACTAGAAGCTTTCCTCACATTTCTGGGTCCATTCAAATTTTGTTCCCTTCTTTTGCAAAGAAGTGATTGGGTGTGCAACCTTGGAGAATGTCATATAGAAAAACATCTGTCATATTCTTTGGAGTTGGTCAATTCATAATGGCTTCAATATTTTATGGATCCACTGATATTCCTTCTTCTAAAATAATGTGACCCAAATAATGAATTCTATTTTTGAAAGTCACATTTGCTTGGCTTTGCATACAACTTATGCTCCCTTAGTAATTGCAAAGTCATTCTCAAAGGTTCTCCATGCTCCTCTTCATTCCTAGAGTAAATAAGAATGCCATATAGAAAAACAAGCACAAACTTGTCCAAATACCTGTTGAAAACGCTATTCATGAGACACATGAAGGTAGCTAGTGTATTAGTGGGACCAAATGACACCACTACAAATTCATAGTGTCCATACCTTGTTCTTAAAGATGTCTTGTGAATATCTTCTTCTTTGATCCTCACATGATGGTAACTAGAACTCAAGTCTATCTTTGCAAATACTTTTGCTCCTCTCATTTGATAAAAAAGATCATCAATTCGAGGCAATGGGTACTTTTTTTTCACTGTCACTTTATTTAGCTATCTGTAATCAATACATAAGCTGAGTGTTCCATCTTTCTTTTTGACAAATAGTACTGGTGCTCCCCATGGAGACACACTTGTCCTTATGTATTTATTTTCCAATAATTCTTGCAATTTCATTTTCAGCTCTAATAATTCTAGTGTACTCATTCTGTAAGGTGTCTTAGACACTTGTGTATCTCCTGGCACAAGATCAATTGTGAAATCAATGTTCCTCTTGGGAGGAAGTCCTGACACTTTATCGAGAAACACATCCTTGAATTCTTGTAACACATGCTAGTCCTCCAATATAGGAATTTCAATCTCTGTTTTGTCCATTATATGGGTTGCATACAATTGAAAACCTTTCCTATAGAACTTCTTCAGTTGCATGGATGAAATATGCCTAACAAAAACTACCTTTTTAATTCCTTTTACAACCCTTGGGTGTCCTTCATCACAAATGCATTCAAAAAATTTGTTGTAGCAATCAAGTTTAAATTTGTGTGCTTCCAACCAATCCATTCCAATGAGAATGTCATATGAACCAAGTGGTAAAATATTTATATTTGCACAAGTGGGCAGTCCACCCATTTCTAATGGACATTTCTCCACCATTTCACTAACTTTTCTCTTGATTCCTATGACTAGTTGGACAAACCATGATTTACTATGCTTGGTTTTCTTAAAAGCACAAATCTAAACAATTTTGGGACTGATATAACTGTGAGTAGATTTGGGGCCAATCAAAATAGAAATAGATTGCTTAGCAACCTTACCTTCAACGTCGACGACAGTTGACTGATGATCTTCTTGGCGGTCCTTTAGTGCAACATAAATCCTAGAGACATTCCTTATCACTTGACCCACAGTTTCATCCTCTTGGATGTTGTGAACTTGCTTTGAACTACCATTCCTATGTGGACAATTTCTAATCAAATGGCCCTCTCCACATCCTCAACATTCAAGTGGCTCTCTTGGCTCTCTTGGATTATCTCCCATCATCCTAGATGGATTTCTTTAAACTTGTGGTGGCTTCCTTGGTTGATTTCAGAAATGAGGAGGCTTGAACCCTTTCTTCCTTTAGTCAAACTTCTCATTCTTTTTGTCCTTCCATGCTTTATGGAAATCCGTCTTTCTTTTGACTTGATCATAACAATACTTGTACTTTCATATGGTCTCATCTAGAGTTTAAGGCACATCAAATTCAATTCCATCTTTGTAGGATTGATGAAATCCACTTAGAAAAATTTGAATTTTGACTTTATCATCTCTGATATACTTGACATATCTCAACAACTCCAAGAATTTATTTTCATATTCTTCCATAATCATTTGGTCCAATTTTAGCTCATGGAATTCCTTAATTTTGCTATCATAGTACCTATCAGAAGGTACTTTTTCTTAAAGTATTTCTTGAATTGCTTCCACACTATCTTTCTTTCATTGATCTTCTTCACTTGCTTGAGGTGACCGCACCATATAGATACTCTTCCATTCAGATTGAATATGGCCACTCTTGCTTTCATATTCCCTAAGTAGTCTTGGACTTTGAAATACTTCCTCATCCCAAAAAGCCAAGCCTCAACTTCTTGCCCAGATTTTATCTCACCATTAAATGTAGGAGGTTTATCTTCCTAAATATGTGAGTTGTTCTTTAAAGACCTCTTCCTCTTTTTCCTATGATATGAAGATCTTAATCCTTCAGTGGAATCATTGGATTCAAATGACTCACTAGAAGAGATTTCTAGAGTAAATGACCTACCTCTAGAAAATCTTCTTGAACTATGGGACCTCTTGTGAGAATGCCTCCTTGAGCTACTTCCACTCTTTTCCTAATTTTCATAATGATGTCTAGAGTTAATTTTCCTTTGAATTTTTGTCATACTTTCAAGCATAGCTGCATTTAACTGATTTTGATCTTCTTGAGCTCTAAGCAACCTCTCATTGTCTACTCTACAACTCTACTGCTCCACCCTTAGGCTCCTCATGGTTTTTGGAATGTTTGGGGGAGTCACTTTGTTTCTCCTACCATTGGATTCTGTCTCTTCATTCTCAACTTGTATATTCTCTCCCATTACATCTACCTCAACTTCATAAGGATCATGTGCATCATCCATGATGATGACCTTCTTGGCCCAACCAAGACCGAAAATTTCCCAACTGCACTATACCCACTGCTGACCCTTAATAGTAATTTATATGATTATGAATTTGCAAAAGTGTTCATATAAACATAGTAGTTAGATTTATTAAGTTCTTATAAAATCAAAATCATTTTTCATATATTATGGAAAATACCCATATTGACAGTTTCTTTTGTCAAATTATGGATACATTCACTTTTCTGGTAAAATTACATAAATATATGAAACACCAATTCATAATATGACTCTATACAATTGCTCCTCTTTGGATAATCTTTCCACCACTTGTAAGTATTCCCAATTCTAAATTCTGAGCACAAAGTTACAGTCCTTAAATTGTTCAACTGGCCCAAATTTTGCACTTTTCCTGTAGGTGCATTTAAACCCCGGAGGCCAACTTAAGACACCTGCAAAATATCACCTATGGAGATCCATAAAAGCTTCCCTTTTGGACTAGATAATAGATGTGTCCACGATTACTCAACAATTTCCAATTCTTTGATTTGCTGCTCCAATCACCTTCTATAAAATGCTAGAATTTACTGCTTTTGTGTTTTTCCACTTCTTCAAGACTTAGAAATTTTGCAGTTCTATAACACCCCCTCATAATCCACAATCTTCCCCAAATTTACATTGGTTCAATAGTTGTGGTTCAACTCCAGACGTAAATTTTTTGATTTAAAAAAAAATAATGGGGCTTAAGGGGGATTGCCCACTTGCGGGCATATCTTGAAACGTGCCTCCTGAGGTGTCGACCAAGTTTGACCTATCACCCTATGGTTTATCCATGTCACCTTCTTCCCACCACTAGGTCACCACACCACCATACCACTCTACCCTGGGTGTTGGTGGTTTTCTTGTTACTAGAAGTGGTAACACGTCCTTGAGAAGGCGATTCTGAAAAAAGCTCCTTGGGGAGGCGTTATCAATAAAAAAGTGACAAGCGCCCCAAGTGGTTTTGGCTCAACACGCCACTTGTCCCAAATTAATGATCGTGCACTTCACTGACACACTATGAGCCCTAGTCGTGGATATCCCCCTTCATCTGACAGTTGGATCTTCAACCGCTTGTTATTAACTATCGCGTGCATTCCCAAGGCGTTGTGGGCCATGACCGTTGATCTTCCCTTCCATTGAATAGTCAGAGATTCTCCCACCCGCTATTAATCACCGCACATATTACTGATGCACTAAGAGCCACAACTATCGATCTTACCTTCCATGCAATGGTCCGATCTGCTTCCCCTTCAGACTCCATCATATGCGGGCGCAAATTCACACAGATCTGATTTGGCTTTCCCATCATGGATAATTTTCGGGGCTAAATTAAGGGTGTTATAAAAATTTAGTGGGCTATTTTATTATATGGAAAGGTTTTGTCCAGCTAAAATATATTCGCCCAATATTTATGAAAAAAAAAATCCAAAATGAATAGTCTCCCTTATATTAATGAGGAAAATGAAAAATACTATTTTCACCCTAGCAAAATATTCCTCCAATCTATCTTTCGCCCTTGATTTATGGAGAAATTCTAGCGAAATCATTCCTTTTCCCCCAATTTTCAGTAATGGAGGCTCCAAGGGGTTATTTCGCCGCCCATTTTCCTGTAATTCAGGAACACGATTTCATTTACTTGGAGTTTTAGTCAATTTCATGTTGATACCTTCTTTAAGCCCTTGATTTCCAATATTGGAAGGAAAATAAGGGGTGATTTTGTCCTATATAAAGATTATAAAGACTCCAGTGATTCATGGTTCACCCACATCGGATTGCACTTGTAGGGTGAAGGTTTTGGTTTATGCGATTCCACTTTTCATTCTTAGTTTTCTCAACATTTTAATCTTCATGCTACATCTCCATTTCCAAAAGATCAGGTCTTGAAGGGGCACACTGCACATGCAATTTACCATAGAATACATATTCACATCATATTTTTTATCCAATAATTAACGAGGTATTCTTTTTATCATGATTTTTATTCTTTTTATCCCTACAATAGGTTATTATATTGTAAATTTGCCTTTTTATCATGCTTTTTTATCATGGATGCTTTTTAAGGCATGTTGAATTCTAGGGCGCTCTTGATTCTTAGGGATCAGTTAGTTTTGTTAGGGTTTTAATCTATACTAGGAGTATTGGTTTTGTGAAATTGTTATAGAGCTCATAAGATATGATTTATTTTATGCCTTATCATGTTTAAACCATGAATTGACATTTATACGTTGTTAGTGGCTACTACTCTTGATGGAGAGACGTCACATGGTTTTTATATATTCAACCTAAATTTGACCCAGTTGTTTAAAATGTGCTTGTATTAGGATCTTGCTCTACAATTATTATTGGATCCGAGGTGTTCATGAGAGTGTGTATGTTCATATTTTTTTGCATGTTATTGTTTATGTTTGGGATGTTTGTAATATAAATGAATGGACATTGATTATAATGGTGGGGCTTCAGTGTAATGGTCATTATTTTGGAACTATCTTCCTATAGAGTTGTCTAAAGAATTTTAGTAGATTCTTTTATTTGTATTGAGAAGTTCGTGACTGGTATATTTTTTTATTCCTATTGCCAAGTTCATCAATTTTATCTATAAGCTGAATTTGTTTGGTTCGGTATTTGTTTTATGGTTTTTTTTTTTTTGTAAGGGTCATTTAGAAGTAAAATGTTTTTTGGTGATTTGTTTTGATGTGTAATTGTTATCATCAACCATAAATGGATCTAGTTATGTATAATGAATATATTATTTAGTTGGAACATGATACTTCATTTCCATCATTATTATATATAATATATACAGGGCATGCTTGTCTTGAGATGTAGACATTATGTTATTTGATATCTTGTTTTTGCATTCAATGAGGGTGCTAAAACAATGTTAACACATTTTGCATGCTTTCAAAAATTTCAAGGATATGGATACATACACCACCATCTCAGTTTATCTGAGAAAAAGTAGTTTTTGATCGAGTAATTATAATTATATGCATGATGATGCATTAATGTGATATATATTCCTGTTAGTGTATGTTCTTATTTCTAATAACCATTGCAAGTTTCTAACTAACTCTAAATAGTAAAATCCAATCAAATGCCATAATTCAGATTTTGATTGTCAACAAAAGAAAGGAAAAAGTGGTATTCGTATCTATAAACATATAAGCATGTTATTTTTTTCTTAGAGGGTATCTTAAAAATGGGAGATTTTGAAAATACGCTAATTGGTAATTCATACACTATATTAAGGTTGTGGGTCTCGATAAGGCTCCACGCTGTAATAATGGTTCATATGTGTCATGATCACTCCATAGTGTAAAGTGTTCGATTCTATCAGTTTTTTGGTTTGCCAAGATTTGGGTCCCCACATGTCTGTTGGACCATTAAGGGATGAGATAACAAGTGAGTCCCCACTTGTTGTGAATTTAGTTAGTGCAGTTGTGTTTCACTGACACCTTCAATTGTGAATGACCGAATATTGATTATGAAATGTATAAATAAATCCCTCCTCTCCTCATCCATGCATTTATTCATTCGAGAGTCTAGGAGTTGAGAGAGTCTAGAGTTGATCTTTGGTATATGCTCTTTTATTGCACTACCTTAGTAATATGTATAATCAAATTCTAAGTCTTCCTGGAAAAAGATTCACTAAGACATTACAAGGTTTTATAATTCAATGAAATATTTGTCAAGTTTTTACAATATTTTTTAATTAAGTGAAATATTCACCAAGAGTTTACAAAATCTTATAATTTAGTGAAAGATTCACCAATATTTTAGAATATTATATAATATAATGAAATATGAGCCAAAAAATTATATATACATATTATATTATTAATAAATAGCCTTCAAATTTTCCTATATATTAGCGAGATTCACCCATTTATTATACATATAAATTTGGGGGGGTTTCTTAAAATTATCCATGTTTCCCATATTAGACCCTATGCTCATGTGGCTCCCCCATGTCACTCATCCATGTGGAATGAGTGGGCCCTACTTAAAATTACCAAAATTATAAATTTCTGATTTAAATCAAAATTACTACTGGGTCCTTGTCTATCATTTAAAAGAACCCGACCTCCATAGAAGCATTTCATCTGCAACTCATATGTTTTCCTGTAACTTCACATTCCCATCCCATACAACTCTAGTATTGCAACTAGAAGCTCTGATACCACTATGTAATGTCCCCATCTCTCAATCTGTCCAGTAGAGGGGACATAACTAAATCAGGGCCTCTAAATTTCACCCCATATCCATAATTACAAATTATCAACATATAAAATGAATGTGCAGACATGGAAATTAAAATACACATCATCAATAAAATTGATCCACACAACGACATGCAATTACAAACATAATTATCATAGGTATATAAATAAAAACATTTCACATCAGATACATAAGAATACTTATCTTTAACAAAGAAGATCCAAGCAAGTGGCTGTGTAGGAGAAATTTTCCACCCAACCATAGGCACTAAGTCCAACATATACTCTTTATACTGATAGGCAACCCCTAGTCCAGGCCATGAGGCCACCAAGGTGAAGGAAAACACCTACATGCTTCTCTCTCTCATCCCACAACCCACTTTGCTCTCTATGTTTAGCCAAAATATCCAACATAGCTCTACAAGGGTCTCTCTAAGCCATCATAGCCATGGCACTCCTTCCAACTTCCCCACACAACACAAGGAATGAATTTACCTTCATTGATCCATAGTTCCCCTGGTAAATCCAACGCTTACAGTGCTTACCAATGTGTGCAGTAAGAGTCCAACCTATTGTATGCTATTGGAGAACCTCCTGCAACATTAATCCATGGATTCTCAAGCATCCAAAAGTAGAAGAAATCAATGGGTAAAGGTTCCTAGCTTACCCAACCTCCCTACTCACCTACAACCATCTAATTTCCCTTCCAAGAATGCAGCCTTGTCTCCAAATTCGAATTTATGGGTTAAAAATAATTTGGTAATAGACATGAACAACAATAGGAAAAATCTACATAGTGTAGAAACATGCATGAGAGAATGATTAAAATAGTATTGAATCCAATGACATGAGGTAAGGGTGGAAAGACAACTGACATAACTTCTGACCATAGAAGAAAGGACTCTTGGCAGCTGACATAATTGTCACAACCCCCATGCCTCAATAACTACATGAAGTGACTTTTACCACCAACGTCACATATGTATTCAATGATTGGTTTTAATAGTCAAGAGAAGGTAATTGGATCATTCAAGGAACTTGGTAGATTTTAGATGATTTTTAAGGTTGACACTTGGAAACATAGGATTTAGTTTCCCATAGTCCCCCTTTCCTCTTCTCCTCTAGTGGAATCATAGGCCCTCTTGTGCTCCTTACACAACCATCTTGGACCATTTTATTAATTTCCAACATAATATTTGTATACATTTTGAATTGGCATGATAAGCTAACCGTATGGTCCAAATAAAAATATCTATACATCATACATGCTTAGCCATTCACTAGTTGGGTCTTGGCCTTGAGCTCCACACTAGGAATTCGTATTAGCATATTTACATCATTTACATAATTTTGATTAAATATATTCCAAGTCAAAATTGGGGGTATTATAGTCTACGTGATCGTCTTAAATATCAATGGGTACAAATGTTAGCTTCACCGATTGCAAAAATAAACATATACATAACGAGTTTCTCTATTGTCCTTGTCAAGGAATGTGTAAGTTTAAGCTAAGTAGTGGGAAGACAATTAGAAATATAAGTTTTAACCTTACTTAAACATTACTTAGTACACACTTTATTATAATTTGATGTATTTAAATATGACAACACTTGCTAACACCCACAATGTGTAATGCAAGATAATAGCTATGTGGGTTGACACACTTAAATATGGCAACACTTGTTAACACTTGCAATGTGTAATCCAAGATACTAACTACATGGGCCAACACATTGACTTCATTATCCAATTCTTAGACATATTATGACATATTCCAAACAATGGAAAAACTTTCCAACATACATAATTTAATTTGTTCCTTGGTTCATTTTGTTGAAGAAGTGTCCATGGACACACAATTTTATTAATAAGGAAAAAGAGTTACAAATAGAAGCGACGATTCAAAAAAAACTTACCCTCACTGTGAGAAAATTATTAATATGTGTGTGTGTGTGTTTCAAATCTAAACTAAATTCTAGGAGAACAACCCATCACATAATCACATGAGTATGATAGATGTCATTTACATAGAAGCTACATGCCATTTTCATACTAAACTAGAATATCTAATTTCTAAAAGAATTCAATATATGGAAATACTTAAACTATAGAAACTTAGGGTTATGAGGCTAACATTCCCCCCTTTAGCCTGAAAGGTCATATTTGCAAATAGCAAGTTCATTTCTAAACTTAGTGAACTTTATTTTACTAAGAGGCTTGGTAAAAATATCTAAAGTTTAATCTTCAAATGGACAGAACCGAGGTTTGATGATGAGTGATCTGATGAAGTGGCACTTGGTGTCGACATGCTTATTCTTTGAGTGAAATATCAGATTCTTGGCCATATTTATTTATGATTGATTGTCGATCAATAAAATAGTTGGTGATTTTGGAGTTTCACCAAGATCTTGTAAAATTATATGTTGTGATACAATCTGACATGTTGCTTCCCAAGATGATATGTACTCTACCACTACCAATGAACTAGAAACTGATGTCTTCTCTTTACAATTCCAATATACTATTGTTGAACCCATATTCATTAAATAACTTAAATCTGATGTTCTATTATCAATTTCACCTGTAAAATTGACATCTAAATATATAAAAAAGTGTAAAAGAATTGTTCTTCTTGTAGAGAAGTTCAATTTCTTTTTGGAACCTAAAAGTATCTTAGTACCTTTTCCGTTGAATTCCAATTACTTTACCTTGGTTCTAACGTAAACCTTGAATCTATGCTAACTAAATATGAAAATCTGATCAAGTATTTGTCAAATAAATAAGACTTCCATTCAATTGTCTATACCTTGTACTATTTACCAATTCATCCCCTTCGAATTTTGAAAGTTTCAAAGTTTGCTTCATCGGGATAAGAGAAGGTTTACAATATTTCATGCCAAAATTGTTTAATAACTTAGTGGCATACTTAGTTTGACTGAGGAATATTTGATTAGGATGTTGAATTACTTCAACTCCAAGATAATAATGAAGTGTCTCCAAATCTATGATCATTTTTAACCCTTCTTGTAGTTCCTCCTTAACCTGTTTGAAGTGGAATTCATTATTTCCCATTACGATTAAGGCATCAACATAGAATATAAGTATAACCGCGTACTTATATTTAACTTATAAATGCAAAGTATCATCAGATTGTTGGCTTGGTGATCATCACCTCCTTCGAGAATCGTGGCATGGTTTAACAACCTCCCATGGATCCATTAACTCTAGAGATTGTATCAGAAGCTAACAAATCGACCTTTTGGTTTAATGACAAACATGGGCCAAAAATTTGTATCAAAAAAATTTCAGGTTCAAGTCTGCTCAATTGGTGCCAAGTACCTCAATCGATGCTGTGGGGGAGATTGTTGACTTGATGGTCAATGCCTCCTTCAGGACTCATGACATGGTTTAACAGTGTCCCATGGATCAATTAACTATGGAAGTTGTATCAGAAACTAGTAGGTCGGCCTTTTGGTTTAATGACAAACGTGGGCTGACACAAATTCACTTCGTTGAAAACTCACCTTTCATAAGTAATCGTCCATTTTTTCATATCAAGCTCAAGGATCTTATTTCAATCCACATAAATACATCATAAGTTTTTAAACTTTACATTCACATCCTTCAATTTCAAACCCTTGTGTTTGAGTCATAGAAACATCTTCTTCCAATTCATCATTCAGGGAAGGCACTTTTGACACCCATTTGATGTAATTTCCAACCATTTTATGCAACCAAATTTATAATCATTCTGATAGTGTTCCATTTAGCAATGGGTGTAAAATTTTCTTCATAAACAAATCCTTCCTATAGAGAAAAACCTTTAGCAACATGTCTTTCTTTGTACTTGACAATTTTACCATTGGGATTGTACTTTATTCGATAAACCCATTTTCATCATATGGGATTAAATTCAGGTGGACACTCAACTAAGTTCCAAGCCCCATTTGGAAGTAATGAATCATATTCATTGATCATTGCTTCTTTCCATTCTTGATGTCTAATTGATTCAACAAAAGTAGCAAGTTCAAATGAAGCATGACTAAATTATGCAAAATTATGTTGTGATCCGAGGGAATCCCTAGTCCCTGTTTTATTCTTTTCATCAGGATTAACTTCATTAAGAAGTTGTGTGGCCTAGTTTGGACTATGATCTTCATCTTTCCATGTTCAAGTTTTTTCACTTGACCTATCTTGTAATGTGTCCTAAGCTAGAGAAGAACATTGTATTGGAGAAATTTTATTATTAAAAGAAATAATATCTAAAGAAACACTTGATGAAGAACTACTTTCTAAAGAAACAAAGCCTTTTCAAACCAATATGGTTTCCTTGGATTATTTTAAACTTTCCTCTATGTTTAGTGTTTTTCTTCTCTAAATGACTAAGGAAATGATTAATCTGATTGGAATTTTTACTTTCATTTTCATCAAAAATTACATATTTGTTGACAATGAATTTACAATCTAAGAGAAACCAACACCCTCTCTTTTCATCAAAATATCCAATGAAAATATAATTCATACTTTGGTTTTACAACTTTGTTTTTTATTAGGTTCCAAGGAATAACATGTTGAGCCAAAAACCATAAGGTGTTTTACCTTAGGATTATAACCAAACCAAGATTCATAAGGTACAATATGGACTACTTCAGTCCAATATTTTGTGCTCATCCCTTTAGACTGTAACATAGACCTTGACATTCCCATGAGAGCCCTATTCATTCTTTCAGTGACTCCATTTTGTTGTGAAGTATAGTAGTTTGTTAGTTCCATATTAATTCCATTGTCTTGACAATAATCATTGAATTTGGTTGAAGTGAATTCTCCTCCATTATTTGTTCTAAAAGTTGCAACTTTTTATTTTGTTACATTTTCAACCATGTGCTGAAAATCTATAAACTTTAGATTTTTCCTTTAAAAATCACACCAATTATTTCTAGTGTATTCATCAATGAAAAGTATAAAGTATTGACAACTACCAAAAGAAGGTTCCATTGGACCACATATATCATTGTGAATCATTTGTAGACACCTTGTTTCTCACCATGAGATGGTTGAGAATGGTTCTTGATTTTGCTTTCCAAATATACAAACTTCACATTTAGCATTTCCTCTCTTGAAAGATGGAAAACCCTTTACCAAATCTTGAGACCCGAGTTTTAATAAACTCTCAAAATTTAAGTGACCCAACTAAAAATGCCACAATCTAAATGGAGAAACTTTTTAATGGATTGCTCCTACAAAATCATGCTTTCATTGTTTTCAAGTTATTCTTTTCTGAATTAATCTTGACCAAACCATCTTGTCTAGTGATTTGATGCGCATCTTATTGGATTGAGACTAAGGATAACAAATTCTTCTTAAATGTAGGTAGATACCATTTGAAGTCCATTTTCACCAATTTATAGAAGAAATATTTTCATTGATCATTTTCCTTAGAGAATATGAGTTGTCTCATAAACCAAATAAATGGGATTTTGATAAACAAATTGATGATCCAAAAATAATCCTTGTGATATTGCATATGTTGAGTAGCTCCCATATCCAAGATCCAATCATCTTCAAATGAATCATTGAGTAAATTGTGAATATTAATTGATCATGTTGTTGAATAAACCACCTATATTGTTGTAAAAACATATTCATTTTCTTAATTTCTACAATCCCGATCCTCTGCATACTGAGTTGATGGAGTAGACTTCAAATTTGATAGAAAATTTGTTGTTTTCTGAAAATTTGGTAATTGATCCTTACTTGTAAAGCAATCTGATGCATTATAATGTCCCATATTTAAACACATTCTGCACTTTACTTGGTTGAAATTTTTGCACTTTACTTGATCGCGCATTATAATTGGGAGGATTTTGATTACTTTGAAAATTTTGTTGATTATAATTGCTATATCCTCTACCCTGATGATAACCATTTCCGCTACCCCAATTAGAAGACTCATTATGATAATTTCAAGAATTTCGTGTACCTCTTCCTATAGAACTCTCAGCTTTAGGTGAACTAGTTAAAAGAAGATCCTCTGCATATTGTTTTTTTACCAAATGATTTCCTATGTTGATCCAATAGTTCAAAAAATGTATCAAAATTTGAAGTTGTTAACTTACCAGGGATTTGCATAATTTCTAAAAAGTGCTTATAAGATGGAGGCAAGCCATTTATAAAAATAGAGATAAAAAACTATCTTCAAGTTTAGGAAATCCACCCTTGATTATCTCCTTATGAATTTTATTTATCCTTGAAATGTATTTTAATACATCACCACCATCGAACAAATTTTTCTTAAGCAACTTCAATTGTATATCAAATCTATGTGATGCAACAAGAGTAACAAAATTTTTGTGAAATTGATTCCAAGTTGAACAAGCATCAGTTGAATTGTCAACATGAATAAACATCTACTCATTTATAGAATATCAAATAAAAACAAGTGCTTTTTCACCTCTTAATTACCATTTAGCTAAAGGAGAAATCTAATTTGGATTGATTGGAGTAGTATCACCATCACAAATTTCACGCCATAATTCAGAGTAAATCAAAGTGTTCTACTAATAGCAAATCCAATATTTGTAATTCTTAGGGCCATCTAACTTATTTGAATTTGTAAATAATTTGATTAATTTAGACATAATGATGATGGTCGATTGCCTTAATTAAAAATTATAAGGGATTGATCACAATGCCACACTGAATAATCCTCAAAACATCATGAAAGAGAGAGACACAAAGAACCAAAATAGTGAATTACGCAATCCATGTGCAAGAGAGCACTCTTAGAAATCTCTTGGTATCAAGTTTTACAAAATTGGTAATTTTGCAAAAATTATCCTCGTCTTCAAATCCTTTATATCAAGTCAAACATACAAAATTTGAGAGGTATTATATAGGAAATGAATTTTGCTTCTAATGTGCCCTCCTTATGAAGTATGTTTAATAAGGCATGATTCTTTTTATTTTATTTTTAACATGAAACAAATACTTCCAAATTGCTTCACATATGCGTTTATATGCCACTTAGAAAAATTCAAAATGTGGTTAAACTTGTGCATGTGTCATTATGTCTTATCTTTTTGTGGAAGAAGAGTCATATTAGAATTCTCCTTGCTTTCTTCCCTCTTTACACAATTTTCATGAATGTGCATCCTTTGATGGATCACTCCTTGAATGTGCATATGAACCCTATTTGATATTTCACTTAGCTTGGGAAGGTGCGGTGGAGTGTATGAATGAAATTATGAGGCCACTCAATATGGGATTATTAATGGTGTTCCTCTTAATCTTTGCATCTTCTTCTACCTACAACTTCAATAGAAGGGAGTTATGCGTATGATTAGTGTTAGTGTGGGAACTAGCTTTGGATTTTGTAGATGTCATTTCTATCTCAAGGGCACACAACATGGGGGAGATCATTGTGCTTCCTTCATCGGCACGCTCTATCCCTTGGACCATTGCATGAGTAAAAAACTGGTGAATATTTTGTTGCAGGTTTTCCCAATGGTAGAATCCACCAACAAGATTGATACGGAACACAAAAGTTAAAGAAGTTTAATCACAAATATTACAAGAAACTAATCAATAATGATGGCCTTTTAACTTCTAATGAATATATGTTCTATGATGTATGGACCAAGGATCTCGCGAGGGTTTCAAGGATTCTGAGTTTGTTTTCTTCTTGCAATTTTTCATGTCTATGATAAAAATGAGCGATAAATAAATATTAAATATATGCTTGATCATCCCAAGTTTTTCCCATTCATCATAATGGTGGCTTCTGCTGAGAACCGGATCATATGGGTTGGACCAGTGGAGAAATTGATAAGTTTTGTGAGTCATAGGGGATATCCTATGAGTTCAGAAAGGGGCACCTAGAGAATTGATTTCAACTATAGGAAGATGTAAAGGCCATTAATCCTACTCACTGATCTATTCAATCACTGGTTTAGATCACACAATTTCTTGAGGAGATATAATGTTAGGAAGATCCCAACAGAGGGTGACAGGTATATCCGGTGAGGGGTTGAATGGTCTAGGCCAAGGTTATTGAGAGAATCATTACTAACCTAATTGCTATGGTAAATCAAGTTGTTGTTCATTAAAATCTGGGCAAGAGTGTTGAAAAATGGCAACAAAGGTTTTGAGCACCTGCAACAACTACTCAACATGCCAGATGACCTAGAGAGGCTCCCCAATGCCTCAACTCACTTTTATGTGCATGCAACTTTTTCAAAAACCACATCAAGATTGAGATATGCCAAGGGGAATGCTATAGATTCTACTCTCAAAGCTCAATCTCAGACATACAATTATTTGCTGATCTAGATTTAAAATTAAAATTTCAATATCTATAGCTCTATGATTTAACGTGATTTATACATAGATCCAAAGCAATGAAAATTTAGATCCATAAAAAACTATATCAAATAAAAAAAGTATTGATGGATTTATAAGTTGCAATTTTACAAATTGAGCCCTCTAAAAAAATAGTACTGGTCTACAAGACCAAAGAAAAAATGCAATTTTAGACTTTTATCTATTTAGATCTATTAGATTTACAAAAAAGACAAACAATATTAATCAAATCTACAACCTTTAAATTGTAGGTCTACTAGTTTACAACTAAAAAAATCAAGATTAAAATTCGAGCAAAATTTTCAAAATTGTTGCAATCACAATAACCTTTTCCTTATTTAATCGACAATGGGATTACCTAAAAAAATGTTGTCTTGGAATTTGGAGAGATCCACGTTGATGTTTTGAATACTTTCTTGCTTCCTCAATCCATCACTACTCCTTCCATCACCATTTCACCAGGGCTCTGATATCATGTTGAAGAAGTGTCCTCGGACACACAATTTTTAAGGAAAAAGGGTTACAAAGAGATGTGAGGACTCAAAAACAACTTACCTTCACCTTGAGAAAATAGGTACTTTATATAGCTTAAATCTAAACTAAATTCTAAGAGAACAACTAATCACATAATCACATGAGTATGATAGGTGTAGTTTACATAGAAGCCATATATCCTTCTCATCATAAACTAAAATAATCTAATTTCTAAAAGAATTTAATCTAGGAAAATACTTAAACTATAGAACTTTAGGATTATGTGACTAACACCTTTCTTTTGGATTTACCCCTTACCTTCTTTCTCCAAATATCAACAAATGATCAATTATTAGTACTGCCAAAATCAATATTTTTCCATTTTCCTTTTATTTTTTGGAATAGTTCAATGATAATTAAAATTGAAAATGATTTTTCTCTATGGTTTTAATAAACCAACATTTCCCTTAATACAATTCTCGGCGTATTCTGTATATTCAACATTCTCTGTATCCTAAAAGTCCATTTGCATATGTGCACTGCCTTAGAAAGTCGTAGAGTATAGCATATCTATTGTTAATTATTGCGATTAAGCATCTAGAGAATTTTCAGCGTGTTTGATTGCATCTCTATTGACCATTTCGAGCAAAAATACAAGTAAATTTCTTAACATCTATGTATTTTTTTATGTTAACCATCTATGGTAGCTAAATACTCGTTGTTTTTGGTTTTGAATTTCCCCTTGTCCCATTGAAATGATGTGTACTCAAAACATTTGTAATATACCATTTTTTCATTAAACAAGCAATTAAAATGTTTGTGTAATATACACTTTACCTATCTCTGCCTTTACTACATAAACTGCTACAATTGGTTAGATGGAAAGTAATGCTTGTATGCTTCTTCATTCCTATAATAGATAGACTTAATATATTTTTTACATGAATTATAAGGATTACATGATACAACCCATTACACAATTGGAGAATAGCATACACAAAGAATTTGATAGAAAGGGAAATGCATTTCCAGCATTTGATAGTAGGACTAATGAAGTCAATATTGAAGATAATTAGGTGTTTCTATGTAATGTATATTGCATTCAACCAATTTTTTCCCATGGGCTCCTACTTCGTAGGTTTATAAATGCAAGACCCTAGGATAAACTACTAATTCTGATGTTATCCTTCCATGACAACCCCTCATATTGTTTCTTTGTAAAATAAAAATCCTTTGATCCCTCAATATCCATCAATCCAATGTTAGGAGTTTCCATGGCCTACTTGGATAAATGTACATTTTTTGCCCTTTCCTTTTTGGTACTTAATCGCCCACTTCTCTACTATGGGTTTTGGGGCCTATTTGCTTATTGTATGGTCATTATTGTATTAATGGGTAATTTTTCATGGGTTGTTAGGGATTGTTATGGTTTATTCCATGACCTAAGGGGTTAAATGGATATTTTAATGTAAAAGTGGGAAAATGTAATAATTTCCCACTTCATTGGCATAGTATAAATAGGAGAGGTTATTATCATTCAATCATCATTGTAATCTTCTTTTTATTAGTTTCGGGGTGAAGAAGAGGAGGGCAAGAATTGGAGGTTTTGCAGCTCCCTTTCCCTTGTGGGAAAGGGATGCAGTGTTTGTAATCAGGTTTTGAGTTGATTAATGAAGTAGATTTGGGATTATTTCATGCCATTTATGTGTTATTTTGCTATCATTTTGTGTGGAAAATGTAATTATGAATATGTTTCTGGTATTTAGTTCACGTATATTTTAGGTTTTAATAATGTTGGCCTTAAGGGTAAATGGCCAAAAAATGCACCAGCAAGGAAAGTGATATGCTTTTTACCCTTCTCTAGCCGGGTGGAAGTAGCAGCATGAGAGGGGGATCACTACAAAAACCTGGGGTTGAGGGATTTATCTATTGCTTACTGAAGTGGTCTGGAACATTTCAGTGGACGGTGGGATGGGTTCCTTGCTTCAACATCTAGATCGTTCCTGGAGGCTGCTTTTCTCAAATATGTTCTATTAAGGAGATGTGAAGTGATAGATGAACTTATTAGTGTCGATACAAGAAATGAAGAAACCTTCCATTGGTTAAAGAAACGTTTGGGTTTTGTCTCTTTCACATATAGTTCTGGGTTGTATTTGATTCAATTCCATCTATGACATATTTTTGAGAACTTATGCTTTTTTGGAAGAGAACACAACTTTGTTAAATGTTTTGGACTACGGTCTAAACGTTGCGGGCATTGTCATGCCTATAGACAATTGCAAAAGAGAAATGGGGCTTGGTAGGTTCTCCTATCTGTGGTTGGTAGGTCATTATTTCAAAGATATTATTTGTGGATTTGGGTCATGACTAGAAGCTATTGCAGCAATAGTGGCGTTTGTAATATGTTGCGGGATCAACCCAAGTAGCAACGATTATTCTTTGAGTTACGAAGCATATATCGAAATATTCGTGAATATTGCATGCATCACCTATGAATATGTATGGTTCTGTAATAAGTGTGTAAGAGATGACAACCTTTACTCTGAAGATATAGTAGTATCATATAACTTAATCACAAAATGCAATCTAGGTGAAACAAATTAATATTATTTGATGATCTAGGATGAAACTGGGTGGATAGATGATATGGTTATGAATCCTAAAGAAGAGGCGTGGATTACTACCGAGGGAAAGGCAGGGGATCATTGCACACAATACCAGCTACACGTACAAGTCACTGAAATACAAAACCATCACCTACAAGACAAGTTTGATCAAAATAAGAGCAAGTCTACACAAGTAACAACATACAACAACCTACAGGAATTATGTAACAACAAACTGCAATCTACAAGAATTAAGTAACAATAGTCGCTTAAACACAATTTTTTAGCTCCCCTACATTCACAAATTTAGATTGATACTCTGTTCTAGCAATTAAGATGATTTATCACTTCCACACTCAATCATACAAACTTGGAAATTATAACATGCTACAACAAAAATCACAACTGATCATTGACAATGAGTTTACAAACTCGGAAACATAGCAACATAATACAAAGCTAAAACTTTGTTTTCAACTTCAACTAACAATTTGTATAACTCATGTGTTACAAAATCATTACATGGATATTTATACATAATGAAAACAATCGATCATTAAATTAATATTGACACTTCGATGCATCTAAACCAAAATTTAACTCTTAAAAAATTATAAAGATATTCTGCCACTTTGAAATTTGACAGGATGAGATAACAGAGGTGATGGATGCCCCTTCAGAAATAAATGTAATACTCTGCCCCAATTAACCTTTTTTGAGCTGAAACAAAACCAAAGAATGTCTCTTCAAAATTTAATGACTGAGTTAGTGTGGCGGTGGTGACTCTTCAAGATTCCAATGGTTAATTAATTAAGGAGATGAAATAACTATCCAACATTCTCCTGCTTAATTATTTTACTCAGACACTTGTTGTTGTTCTTGTCAAAATTTCAAAACTTTTGTTACTGTTGTAACATGTAATAACATTTAGAAACCTTCCATTACTTCATGCAAACCAATATATTTTCTCTATGAAATTCAAACAATTCATTTCCCAATGGTTTTGTAAATAGGTATGTGAACTGATATTCTGATCTGCAAAACTCCACATTGATTTCATTGGTTTTTATCAGTTCTCATATAAAATGATACCTTGTATCGATATGCCTACTCTTCTAATGAAAGACATGATTTTTTTATAATTCAATAGCTAATATATTATCACAAAAAAATCTGAGATGGTTCTTCTTGTTCATGATGCAAAAAAGAGTTCTTCTCATCCACATAGTTTGACATGCAGCGATTGTTGTTGCAACAAAATCTGCCTCAGCAGAGGATAAAGTCACAATGGGATGCATATTTGAATCCCATTCTAGTGCTCCCGATCCAAGGCTAAAAACATATCTAGATGTGATTTTTCTATCATTTGTAGAACCTACAAAATCGCTATCAGTATACCCAATCAACTTAAAATTTGAATTTGAGGTATGATGGATACCAAAATTTGTTGTTCCAGTAATGTATCTTAGATCATCTTTCTAGCTTGCTAGTGGGTGCTCATCGGAGACTCCATAAATCTCGAAATCAAGCTTACTGGAAACATTATGTCAGGCCTTGTTTTCGTCAAATAAGTGAGACTTCCAACTAATCTCTTATACAATTTTGGATCAAAATTTGACCCTTCATACTTCTTACTAGTTTTGTGCCAGTTGCAATTGGAGTTACAACTGCATTACAATTCACCCTCCTAAATCTACTCAATATATCTTTTGCATACTTATATTGACTAATAAAAATGTCATTTTCATATTGAGTTACTTCAATACCAAGAAAATACTTCATCATTCCTTGATCAGTCATCTCAAACTCAATTTTCATGGCTATCTTAAATTCATCTACTGAAAGATCTCCAGTGAAAATCAAATCATCAACATACGAGCAAACTATCAAGATTTTACCTTCTTGATTTACCTTTGTATACAAAGTTGTCTCACTTGGAATTCTGTTGAATCCTTCATTGTTCAAGTATTCATCAATATTGTTGTACCATACTCTAGGTGATTGTTTCAATCCATACAACGCTCTTTAACTTATAAACTTTATCTTATTGACCCTCAATTTCATATCCTAGAGGTTGTTTTACATAAACCTCTTCCAAAAACCATTCAAAAATGTAGACTTAACATACATTTGATTCACACTCCATTTATTATTATTAGCAATGACTAAGACCATCCTCATTGTATCAAGTCTAGCTATAGGTGCAAAGGTTTCATTATAATCAATACCGGGTTGTTGATTGAACTCCTGAGCTACAAGCCTTGCCTTGTATTTTTCAATTTCACCATCAACATTTAACTTGGTCTTATAAATCCATTTGACATCAATACAATTTTCATTATCAGGAAAATCTACAAGATCCAAAGTGTTATTTCTTTCAATTGCATTAATATCATCATCCATAGATTTTATTCAAACATATACTTTAATAGCCTCATCAAAATTTACAGGATCACATGCAATCAATGCAAAATTTGAAACTTGATCTACTTCTTCATTTTTTTCATACAATTCCCTTAAACTTCTGGACTTCTAACCTCTAACTTTGTTTCTCAATGAAGCTAAAGATGGATTTGATTCATTACTTACCTTTGTTCCTATTGCTTACTGCTCACCAACACTTGATGGTTCACCACACTCTTGTGTTCTGGGCATTCTAACTACGGATGATTGTCTTATGGGAGTTCTTGCTGCTGATGTAGTCGTATGTGGAGTCAACTATCCACCTTGTATGGCCTTCTCATCCCCTTCATCATCTACATGAGGTATTACAACACCTTCTGCAACTGTTTGATCTATGCTTCCGTCCCAAGCCTATTCTTCTTTAAACTCGACATCTCTATTGACAATATACTTCTTGGTAATGGGATTATAGATTTTATATGCCTTAGACTACTCACTATATTTGACAACGATACACATCACACTCCTATCATCCAACTTTCTTATGATATCTTCAGGTACATGTGCATATGCCACACATCCAAAAATATTCAAATGAGCTACGTTGTAACTCTTAACACTCTACGCTTCCTGGGGAACTCAGTCCTTCACACACTTAGTTGGACTTCCATCTAGAATATACACTGAAAAAGTAACCGTGTCTCCCCAATATTCATCCAGGAGATGTTTCTCCTCCAACATACTTCAATCCATGTTCATAATGGTTCAATTCATTCTTTCTGCCACTCCATTTTGCTGTGGAGTGTAGTGAGCAGTAAATTGTCTCTTGATTCCATGATATTGACAAAATTCCAAAAAATCACTTAACATATACTCACCTCCTCTATTTGATCTCAAGAATTTAATGCATATGCCACTCTCCTTTTCAACCATGGCTTTAAACCTATTGAATACTTCAAAATCTTGATATTTATGTTTTAGAAAATACACCCAAGTTTTTTTATTAAAATCATCAATGAAAGTCGTAAAATAAACATTACCGGTCAAATAAGGTGTTTGCATCGTCCCACACAAATCCGTGTGTACTAGATCCAATGGGGATTTTGCTCTATACAAGACTCCAGAGACAAATTTCTCTCTATGATGCTTTGATAATACACAACTCTCACACGAGCTTACTGGCTTGTTGAATACTGGGCAACCCTTTCACCGTCTTCTTCTTCTATAGCAAATCTAGACCACCAAAATGTAAATGGACATACATCAAATGCCACAACCACGATTGATCTGAAATCTTAGTTTTATAAGCATTCAAAGAGTTAGTCAAATTGTTCCTCATAATAAGTGGAAACATTCTATTCTTTGGCATCTCTACTTCGGCAATCAACTTCTTACTTGGATATTTGTCATAAATAGTACATACCTTGTTCTTGAAGAACACCCTGTACTTTTTCTCTAACATTTGTCCAACACTCAATAAGTTACACATTAAACCAAGAACATAATAAACATAATGAATTTTCCTTCTTTCACCATTCTTGGCATATACAACAATCACACCTTTACCGTTAACTCTTACCTTACTGTCATTACCAAGCTTCACCTCAGAATGAGTACTTGTATCTAGACTTGAAAACAATTTTTTATTTCCAGTCATGTGGTTGCTACGTGCGCTGTCCAAAAACTATACATCATTTGAAATTTCCTAGGTGACAACACAAGTCAAAAACATAGGTTTCTCCTAATCTTCAGGCTCCTCCATAATGTGTGTAGACAACTTACTAGCATCTGCTTGCTTCTTCCAACACTTGTTAGCAAAATTCTCAAATTTCTTGCAATAGTAACATTGAACTTTAGATCCATCATACCTTTGGTTTCTTGGCTTCCATGTTCTACTACTACTACTCCCTCTTAAACTAGGAGGATTCTATTGTAACTTCTCTTTAGATTCTAAATCATTTCTGCTATTTAGTATGGTTAGCAGTTCAACCTCCTCTTTCTCAGCTACTATAACTTCCTCTACCTCTGCCTCTAGTAACATGCAATTAATATTTGAAAGCATTCTCTAATAGAGTATCATCATACCTATTCATCTTGGATTCGTGAGCAATCAAAGAACTAGCCCAACTCATCAATATGCATTTGACTAAGATCTTTAAATTCTTCTATGGGTACCACAACAACTTCAAACTTCTTTGGAAAACATATCAACGATTTTTCAATCACTCTCTGGTCTAAGAGGTATTCACCATACTGTCTCAGCTGATTCACAGTGTTCATGGCTTGAGTCATAAAAACATCAACAATCTCATTATCCTTCCTCTTTAGATTCTCAAAGTCCATTCTCAAGTTCTGCAACTTAACATTATTCACCTTGGTAACACCTTAATAATAAGTTTCCAGGATGTCCCAAGACATCTTTGAAGTCTCAACATTTTATACCTTCGGAAAAAGAGATTCACTTAGACCTTGCTGAATAAGGCCAAGTGCTTTGTTGTCCTTCTTCCCATTTTCTTTTAACGGAGTACACTCAGCATTTGACAGAGATAATTCAGCAGCTTGATCAACAGGCTCTGGGCATCCATTTGTAACAAAATCCCAATTATCTTGAGAACATAGAATTGTTCTCATTCTTATAAACCATGTGTCATAATTTCTCTCAATCAAAATAGTAATCTATGGCTGCAACAAACTGTTTTTTGTGGCCATCTTAAATTATATTCAAAAATACTGTAAACTGGAAATGGAGAGAAAAAATTTCAACCTAGCTCTGATGCCACTAAGGGAAAGGAAGGGGATCGCTGCACACAGTACCAGCTACACGTACAAGTCACTAAAATACAAAACCATCACCTACAGGACAAGTTTAAGCAAAATAACAACAAGTTTGCACAAGTAATGGAAGACATCAACCTACAGGAATTGAGTAACAACAAACTGCAATCTACAAGAATTATGTAATAGAAATGACTTAAAAACAAATTTTTATCTCCCCTGTGTTCACAAATTTAGACTAATACTCTATTCGAACAATTAAGATAATTTATCACTTCCACACTCAATCATACAAACTCGGAAATTATAACATGCTACAACAAAAATCACAACTAATCATTGACAATGAGTTTACAAACTCAAAAACAGAGCATCATAATACAGAGCTAAAAATTTGTTTTCAACTTCAACTAATAATTCGTATAACCAGTGTGTTACAAAATCAAAACTACATGGATATTTCTACATAATGAAAACAATCAATCAATAAATTAATATTGACCCTTCGATGCATCTAAAGCAAAATATAACTCATAAAAAATTATAAGGATATTCTGCCCCTTCGAAATTTGATAGGATGAGATAACATAGGAGATGGATTCCCCTTCATAAATAAATGTAATAATCTACCCCAATTAACATTTGATGAGCTGAAACAAAACCAAAGAATGTCTCTTCAAAATTTATTGACTAAGTCAGTGTGATGGTGATGACTCTTCAAGTTTCCGGTGGTTAATTAATTAACACGGTGAAATAATTATCCAACAAATGCAACCAATAGTGAAAGTGTCGTACTCAAGTTACAGATGGCTCAGAAGGAGTTTTGGCCTATAGTATCCACCGGTTAGACATTATACAGTGTTGCAGAACGATCATATACAAAGTTTAGAGTTGTGGAGGTTATGATATCTTGACAGACACAGACACAGGTTGGAAGGAAATTATTTGAAGAAAGTGCCATGATGATTCACACCAACAACAAAAAATGAACACCAATTTTCCCGTAGCTGTTTGTATGAAAGTACTGAAGGATTTTTTTACTGTATACGTACCTGGATGGTTGGTGGATAGAGCAGAATGATTGGAAGAACAATCAGAATCACTATTGTTGTTGCATAATTTTTGTGCACCTAAGTATTTTTCATGATGTAAATTCAATGACAAAATTGTTATTCATACAGAGGAGTTGAGGAATGTACCGTGAATACTGCAAATATTGGTGGCCACTTATTTCAGATTACCTATAGGGAAGAATAGTTACTTTGGAGGTCCAAGTTGCAGAAGAGTACTTATGAACAACGGTGGGATTGACGACCATTCTAGATTGTGGAGTGTTGTATGATAGAATCAAGCATGTTGCAGAAAGAAGGATGCAATTGTGAAACTTTAATTTGATTTCTTAGTTTGAGAATTTTATTGATGTAAAGTTCATGTTGCGGAGACACCATGAAGCATTACAGAAAAATTAATGGTGAACATTGAGGAGTTGCGGAATGTTGTGATACTATTGCTTGAAAATGTTGCGACAAGTTGTGGAAGCAATATTAAGGAATGTTGTGATTATGTATTTGCACAGAGTTTGTGGATAAGTCTAAGTTGATTTTAATGAGAGTCGTTGTTGAGTTGCATTTAACCTTCCTCTTTGAGATTATTTTTGAAAGGCCCACTAGTGGGGGGCATGGAGGCATGGTATTAATGGTTTCTTAATTATGGGAGGTTGCAATTGGTTGTCATTCGGGGCTATCTTACATTGGTGAGCGACAACACCATGCTTTTCATATGCTCAATTATAATTTCCAAGAATGTAGAGCAAGTGATGACGACAAATTTTCTTAGAATTTGTGCTAAGGTGAGTTTGTGGAGCTATAGTTGTTGTGAGGTGATTTTTCTTTGTGATTGGCAGCACCATGGTAATAAGGTACCTTCAATTCAGTTGTAGCACTATAAACTTGTTTTGGTTTTGATCTGAAAATAACATGATCTACTAACACTTGAATTTGCATGTAAATTATTAAACCAGTTAACTTGTAAAAGTGCTTGAAATAACAAGCTTATCAAAAGCTTAAAAATAACTGAAAAACAAATATAAATGAACAAGTGACGCAAACCATAAGAATGTGGACATCAGATGATAATGAAGTTCGTCCCTGATGGACTACGTCTCCGGGTCCAGCTCCAATGAGGACCAATCTTATTAGTCTTCTTCAAAACTGCTACAAAGAGGCTTGGAATTCAACAATGAAGTCCTCTCACTCTCCAAAATCTCCCAAGAGTGGCTAAAATTACAAAATGAGCAAAGCTTACAAAGCCTTCAAAGGCACTTTGGTATCATATCACCAAAACTTCAATACATCTTCCAATGCTTCCCATGGAAAATTACATTATTTATATAGCCCAAAAATCCATAACCCGCCTTCAAATACATAGGGATTTACAAAAAATTGATCCCAATTAATTAGGATAAGATCCATTTAAAAATGGATAAAATATATGTTAAATCTCCACAAAAAAATATCAAACAAATCCAACTTAATATGCGTATATGGTAAAAAACCATATTATATTTGTGAATCTGTTGAATTAAGTCCAAAGGGATGCGCGCCCTTTTTTGGTAAAAATCAGATCCAAATCAACTTAATACAAATATTTTTCATATCCCATAACAACTAGAGCCTTTGGTGCAATGGTTAGGGTGTTGGCATTGTGGGAGGACGTCACGGATTCAAACCCGCATGACTTCTTCCCATTTCACGATTTTTGTTGTTTGATTGTTGACAAGGGGTTAGCCCTTGGTCCGCTGGTGCCATGGTTTGGATACAATATGGTTACAACACAACACATGGGGCCGAGGGCTTTGGTACCTCCCTTTTTTAAAATTAGCCACCCATTAACTTTAAATACAAGTGGCCCTTATGGGCTAAGATCCAACATTCGGTGGGTATGGTGGAGGCTTATGCAGAGAGAAGGTCGCGGGTTCAATCCTCCCTGACCCTAGATATTTTGGAAAACTGAACCATAATATGGCCAACCGGACTGCCACATGGCAGCCTCCGGTTGGTCCACTTGGCTGCCATCTGGAATGCCACTAGATGCCACCTCATTTTCCACTAGACCTGACCTGCCACATGGAGCTTTGTGGTGGTTCCACATCACCTCATACAGGACACATGTCACCCTTATAGTGGTGCCATGTTGCACCCCTTTTTTCCAAATTTACATGTTTTGTTGAAAGTTCAGAGCTGAATAACTTTCACATCCGGAGTCTATTTTGCATGAAACGAACGTTTCCAGAAAGCGCTCGCCAAGATCTACACAGCAGAAAGATTATGTTCACAATTTGAATACTTTAATTTTGATCAATCTCAGAGATCCTCCTAGATCAAACCTTCCCACCGAGAAGCTTTTGGACCACAAAAATCCTGAATCATTCAGAATTCAAGTGAGGACATGTTCATCTCACTTGCCCCGTATCATTTGTCCATTCTTCCCGGAACCTATACATTTGACTTATCATAATAACAATCAACACTGCACTGACAATGTTAAGTACACTAATCCCTTTTTCAACCAGATCTACGTTCAATATTGTCGAAATCAACCATATACTGCTAATCAGTAGAAAGATGAATATCAAAATTGAACATATGAAAGAGATTGTACCCATACCATGCTTATGTTTTACCATAGGAACACTATCAACCAGAATAGATGTATTGTGGTGCAACAACACTTCCTTTTCATGCTTAGGATTCGTTTCTCCCTTAAATTGCATAGAAAATATAAGTGCCAAATTCTGACTTGCATTAACAACCCTTTTCAGTTGTTGTGTAGTTCCCAATAATCTGTCATTTTTAAATGAATTAGAATGTACTATGTACTCAATTCCTTTTTTAAACAAATGATATTGATTATGTTCTCTATATAAATTTTCCTTTCGATCATATAAGTATGGGATACCCAACACAATTCCACAGATATCTATTGGAACCACATCAAATTCAACTTCATCTACAAACTTGGATGTTATTGCAAACTTTAGATCACATTGCTTTGTTACTTGTAATCTTTTATCTTTGCATACCCAGCCTAATGGATAAGGTTTCCTGTGTGGTTTTGTTGTTAATCCCAACTGCTTAACTCCTTCTTCTGAAATAAGATTAACTTGGGATCCACTATCTATAAGTGTGTCGATATTAGTTTGTTTTGTAATTACCCTTATATGAAACAATGCAATCCTTTTTTTGTCCTTAGAAATGCCATGATATTTAGAAGTAGAAGCACATGAAGAACCAATGTTAGAATCATTAACAACAATAGATTTACCTTTCACACCTACGATTGTTATCTTTGGTTTGTCCTCAGAATCTGATCCAAGGTCGTAATTACCCTTATATGAAACAATGCATTCCTTTTTTTGTCCTTAGAAATGTCATGATATTTAGAAGTAGAAGCACATGAAGAACCAATGTTAGAATCATTAACAACAATAGATTTACCTTTCACACCTACGATTGTTATCTTTGGTTTGTCCTCAGAATCTGATCCAAGGTCCTCAATGATAACTGTGGCCTTTTGCTTCCCTTTCTGATCCTTAAACCACTTTGGTTTCAATTTTGGATGTAGCTTCCAACGGTGTTTTACATCATGTCCATCTCTCTGACAATGAGAACATGAAAGTTTTGTATCCCCTTTCTTCATGGTAGTTGTATGCTTTCTCTTCCCTTTGTCCTTGCATTCTTTCAAATGACTGGATTCAGCTGAGTGATTGTCATCATAGGTATGCTTCCCTTTAGATTCAATATGTGTAGCTTGCACACATACCTCATCAAGGTTAGTAGGATTAAACATAAGTATTGTATGACGCAAATAACAATGTAATCCTCCAATAAACTTGAGAAGATTTTCTTGAGTGTAAAGAGGTATACCCAAAATCAAAGCTCTCTTTCTGAATTCCTGAGTGTATTCTTGTACATTATGACCTTTACCTTGCCTTAAGTTTTGCCAATCCATCATGGCTTGTTGTATGTAGCCTAATTGATAAAATTGTTTCGTTAAGGTAGCAGTAAATTCATACCAGGAAGAAATAATTTTACCTTTTGTAAGGAGGTCCTCTTGTGTCTTACTCTCCCACCAGATGAGTGCGGTCTCTCCAAGACGGAGAGTAGCCAATTGAATCTTTGCACTATCATATACAAGATTATGGATCTTGCAATACACTTCAATCTGCCCGATCCAATCATCCATCTTTTCTGCATTAAGTTCCCATTATATGTAGGAAAATCAAACTTAATATCAAGTTTCAAATAAGGTAAATTAGACTTAGTCTTCTTAGGTTGTTTCTTTGAATTTGAAGAAGTAGTATTGGAACTTTCAGAAGAGGAAGAAGAAGATGGACAAGAAGGCTCAAAAGGGTCTCCTCCTTTTCCCGAAGTGTTGTCCTCTACTTTCTCCTTCTTCGTTTTCTTATTTTTCAATCTCTCTTGATAATCTGCAAACAACTTTTCTACTCTATCTGCCATCTGATAGAAATCCTTGTGGAAATCCTTCTCATCTTCTTCTCGGTAGTCTTCATCTGCCATTTTCTTTCTTCGATGTGCACGTCCAATCTATGGATCAAAAGGCACAAGCTATCCTTCACCTGCTTTAATCTTGCCTCTAATAATCATTCACACTCTGCAATTCCCTGGTTAGCCTGCTCTGATAACAAACATGATCCGAAAATAACAGGATCTACTAACACTTGAATTTGCATGTGAATTCTTAAACCACTTAACTTGTAAAAATGCTTGAAATAAAAAGCTTATCAAAGGATTAAAAATAACTGAAAAACAAATATAAATGAACAAGTAATGCAAACCATAAGAATGTGGACAACAGATGATAGCGGAGTTCGTCCCTGATGGACTACGTCTCCGGGTACATCTCCAATGAGGACCAATCTAATTATTCTTCAACAAAATGCGTGAATAGGTATGAAATTCCTTCAAAAATCCTACAAAGAGATTTATGCTTCAACAATGAAGTCCTCTCACTCTCCAAAATCTACCAAGAATGGCTAAAAAGCCTCTTACAAAATGAGCAAATATTACAAAGCCTTCAAAGGCACTTTGACATCATATCACCAAAAATTCAATGCATCTTCTAGTGCTTCCCATGGAAAATTACATTGTTTATATTGCCCAAAAATCCATAACCCACCTTCAAATACATAGGGATTTACAAAAATTTGATCCCAATTAATTGGGATAAGATCCGTTTAAAAATGGATAAAATATATGTTAAATCTCCACAAAAAAATCAAACAAATCCAACTTAATATACATATATGGTAAAAAACCATATTATATTTGTTAATTTGTTGAATTAAGTCCAAAGGGAGGCACACCCTTTTTGGATAAAATATGATCCAAATCAAGTTAAAACAAATATTTTTCATATCCCATAACACGTGGAGCCTTTGGTGCAATGGTTAGGGTGTTGGCATTGTGGGAGGAGGTCACGGGTTCAAATTCGCAGACGTCTCCCCATATCACAATTTTTGTTGTTTGATTGTTGATAAGGGGTTGGCCCTTGGTCCATTGGTGCTATGGTTTGGATACAATATGGTTACAACACAACACGTGGGGCTGAGGGCTTAGCCCTCGGTCCCGCCCCTTTTCAAAATAAGCCACCCATTAACTTTAAATACAAGTGGCGCCCTTATGGGTTAAGATCCAACATTCGGTGGGTACGACTAGGCGGATATGGTGGAGGCTTAGGCAGAGAGAAGGTCGGGGGTTCGATCCTCCCCGAACCCAAATATTTTGGAAAAATGAACCATAATATGTCCAACCAGACTGCCACGTGGAAGCCTCCAGTTGGTCCACTTGGATTCCATCTGGACTGCCACTGGATGCCACCTCATCTACCATTGGACCTGACCTGCCATGTGGTTCTCTATGGTGGTTCCACATCAGCGCCGTATAGGCCACGTGGAACTCGTTTTTGCGAAATTTACATGTTTTTGTCAAAAGTTCAAAACTGAATAACTTTCACGTCCAGAGTCCGTTTTGCACGAAATGAACGTTGTTAGAAAGCGCTCGGCGAGATCTACGCAGCTGCAAGCTTATTTTCTCAATTTGAATACTTTAATTTTGATCAATATTAGAGATCCTCTTGGATCAAATTTGGATGAATTTTTCACGAGTATGGACATTGGGATTCGTGACCCCAATGGCTATGCTATCTTTATGGTAGGAATAATTGATGGTTTTAGAAAGATTTCATATCATTGTGGAAAGATCATACATTGATGATGACTCTTGTGGAGCATTTATGATTAGTTGCAACATGGTTGTGGCACAACACTTGAAATTTTGGAACTTTCAGCGCATGATGGATCTTTTATGTGTGTAGACATTGGGCTTAGCTACCCCAATGGTTACACTATCTCACTGGAAGGATGGATTGATGGATTATTCTTACATACAACGAGATGATTGAATTTACATGTGACTATTATGCTTGATCGACCTAATGGTTGTGTTATCTTTTGACGGGATGGAGGGTTTTTTGCAAGTTGCAAATAGTGGTGATGGCTAGGAAATGAGCAAGGGAGTTGTAGATGAGTGGTGCAGATGTTTGGAAAGTGACCATCATGCAGCTAAGTTAGCAATTAGAATATTACATAATAGCTAAGTGCAGATTGTAGATGCCATTGGTGAGTATCCGAGGATATGAGGATGCCATAGGTGAGCATCCAAGTTGCAGACGTCATACGTGAACATCTTAGAGGATATCCCAAGCTGGAGCATGAGTCCTCGCTATTATGAGATAGCATACTAGAATACGATAATGAGTTGCACTGGAGTATATCATGTGACGATCAGGATGATGGGTTAGAGAGAGATCGATGATCAACAGTCATATGAGATGTGTCTATTTCATAAGTTCAATCCCTGAAGATAGAGCCAAAGAGGGGCATATTATTCTGGTGAGGAAGGATGCAATGTTCACAGTTCAGAAGGAATTTTATCAAGTTCATCCCTGTATACAACATCAACTCTTAGTATACTTGGTGGTTTCCCAAGATAATATCCAAGGAATTATGGTAAGATGTACTGATTGCCATAGGGAGATCACAGTAGAGGATGTTAATTTTTTGTCTTTAATTCAGAAACGAAATAGTACTTGAAATCAAATAACAATCATACACATAAGAAATCACATTCGACACATGAATTTACCCTTGGGAAACCTCTATGACTTGAGGGAGAAAATCCTAGTAAAACCTTCCTTAGTATATTGATAGATAGCAGAGAATGTATTTTACATCAAGTACCCCCGATGTAATTTACAGATCAAGAGAGATAGATATAGAAGAGATACTCAAAATAATAATGCTTCAATCAACCAATTCGCTAATATTGGTTTCATGCACAAATTTACTTCATTGGAATTCGCTCCAACCTTGGAGACATCAATCTTGCATGTAGAAGTGCGCCCCACTTCTCATGCAAATATATTTAACTCATTGTACTGACTTCAGGATGAACTCGCCCCTTAACTGAAAGCTTTACCACTTAGTTAGGTGGCTAAATTAAGTGTCATCTTTTAGTTAAACACATGTGTTGTATTTTAGTTAAACACAAGTGTCGTCTTTTAGTTTAACATAAGTGTCGTCATGTAAAAACACTTAGTTAACATGATCTTCTTTGTTATCACTTAGTTAACTCTCTTAACTTGAATATTTCTTGTTAACATCAAAGTAGTGAACAATTCGAGTTCTCCTTTGGTTGACTGAAGTCTTCTTTGTTGATATCATTGAAGTTTAACAATTTGAATTCTCTCTTAATTAAATTAAGTCTTTATGTGCAATTTGAATTCTCTCATATCTTATATTTTCTTATCTGCATGGTCCACATGTTATAGCTTAATTAATTATCATATCAAATATACTAAGGAGTTTTTCCCAATGATGTGATCATACTTTCCTACTATCGTTCCAAGTGGTTATAAGATAAATTAATTCATTCTAGAGATGGCTAGTCCCTAGAGGAGACTCAATAGCTCAACCATGGTTAGTAGTACATCACACATCATACATGATTTGACATGCAAATCATCACCTCAACACATGGGGATCTGTATAAACACATAAGACCTTAGCCTTGACTAGCAAGATTATACAACATCAACACTTTGACATACAAAGCACTTTCCTCAACACATGAAGCTTATCCATTCTTGAGTGCAACTCAAGATGCTTCTCCAAGTTTCCTGAGTCCAACTTAGGCTCCTATAAGGCACTGCCTCAACACACGAGGCTCAATCTTGACACAAAGGATTGAATTGGAGAATGACTCTTGATGTTGTAACTTTAACACTACTTATCAGCGCGGGAGGCATTCTCTACCATGCCAAGCTTGTTTTGGAAGTATTTATACTTCATCACGGAAAAAGGTGTAGTCAATATATATTCTATCTGCCCACTAGTATAAATGTACTGAAGTCTTATGGAACCTATCTAGACCATGTCTCTGATGTAGTGATACTTCATCTCAATGTGTTTCTATCTGTCATGAAACACACGGTTTTCTGAGAGATTTATGCAGCTATGATTGTCAAAGCGAATGGTAGTAGTCTCAAGATTCTCACCGAACAACCAAACAAGTAGCTTCCTAATCCACATAGCTTCCCAGCAGGTGGTACTAGCTGCAATATACTATTTTTTTGTAGTAATCAGGGCTAGGAATCCCTGCTTCGTGCTGGACCAAGAGATCATAGTTTGTCCCAAGCTAAAACAAAATCCAGATGTACTCTTTCAATCCACAATGCTACCACCCCAGTCAGAGTAGGCATATCCAAGCAGCATCATTCCAACACTAGAATCATATCTAAGTCCATAAGAAATAGTACCTTGAAGGTATCTAAGCATATGCTTAGCAACAACCCAATGTATATGTCTTGGCTCAGACATGAACTGACTCAAGATAATCATTGCATAACATATGTCTAGTCTAATATGTATCAAATACATCAAGGAACCAATGAGCTGTCTATACATGGTAGGATCCACTAGATCCTATCCATAATCTGACTTGTGTAGATTCTTTAGATTAGACACCATTGGAGTAGACATGGACTTACATTCCATCATACCAAATATCCGCAATACATCAACTGTGTACTTTTCTTGTGAAAGAAAGATCTCATCTTTCCTTTTCCAAACTTCTAAACCAAGAAAATAATGCATAAGACCTAAGTCTTTCATTTTGAACTTAGAAGTGAGATCCCTCTTGCACCAAGATATCTGTTGATCCTCTCTAGAAAGGAATAAGTCATCAACATAGAGAACCAAGATCAATGGTTGGTTCTTCACAACCTTGAAGTACAAGTTGGGTTCATCTTCGCTTTTGGATAATCCCAAGCTTAGAAGACAGTTGTCAATCCTCAAAATACCAAGACCTCGAAGCCTGCTTAATCCCATACAAGGATTTATTAGTTTGCATACATGGGACTCCTTCCCAAGGACTGCAAACCCCTCAAGTTGTTGTATGTAAACCTCTTCCTCGACTTCACCATTGAGAAAGGCAATCTTCACATCCATCTGGTAAATTTTCTAACCCAAAACTGAAGTAATGGAAATTATGGTTCGAATAGTAGTGTACTTGGACACAGGAGTGAATGTCTCATCATAGTCTATCCCTTCTTTATGTGAGAAACCACGGGACACAAATATTGCTTTATACTTTTCAATACTTCCATTGCATGCTTGATTTTATAAAGCCACTTGGAAGTTACTACAGACTTCCCTTTTGGTTTAGGAACCACTTCCCATACATCATTATGCATGATGGAATTGTATTCTTCCACCATGGAATATTTCCATACTTTCTGCTTAGCAGCTTCTTCATAGGTAGAGGGTTCCAAATCACTAATGTGACTCATCTGTGCTACATATATTGAAAATATTTTAGGTCTCTTTTTCTCTCTGGATGATCCTGAAGGTTCTCGATGCTTTTCTCCATCTTGCAAAATGTCTCAACACCATGCAGATCTCCTCTTAGGAGGAGGTTCATCAAGTGATGTTTCTATCAGATATTGTGGCTCTTTAGGATCAAGCAGATATGTGAAATCTTCTGTATTCTCCCTCTCAACATCTGAAAGGGGAGAATCAGAAACTGGATCCTCCATCATAAGAGTATCATGATCCTCTAAATATGAATCACACTAAAGTTCTTTGGAGCGCTTAAAGGCAGCCTCTTCATGAAATTTTACATCTCTGTTGACTTCAATGTTTCTTTATCCTGGAACATAGATTTGGTAGGCTTTGGAGGATTCACTATATCTAACAAATGTTCATTTATTTCCGGATGGCACCATCTTTGTCCTCTTCTCTTTTCGTACATGAATGTAGACATGAAAACTGAACATATTTAAGTGTCCAACATCTAGTTTTTCACCAGTGAAAATCACTTCAGGAGTATTTTCTCCCACTATAGCATGAGGACTTCTGGTCTGTATATAAAAAACAGTGCTAGAGGATTCTTCCCATAAGGAGGTGGGCATATCCTGATCAAACATCATGGATTTTGCAGCCTCATATATTGTTATGTTCTTTCTTTCATCAACCCCATTCTACTGGGGTTTGTAGGGTACAGTCAGTTGTCTTTTTATTCTTGCATCTCGACATAAGTCATTAAATTCATGAGATTCAAACTCTCCTCCATTATCATATCTTGAATCATGAATGTGCTTTCCAATCTGATTCTCAACCAGTGCTTTAAACTCTTGAAACTTGTTGAAAGTTTCACTCTTTTCCTTCAGAAAACAGATCCAAGACTTGCAGGAGAAGACATCTATGAAAAACACATAATACAAATAACCACTCAAGGAAGGTGCTGACATAGGTACACATAGGTCAGAATGAATTAATTCAAGGATCCCTTTGGATATTTTGTTACTGCTAGGAAAAATATTCTTGATATTCTTTCCAAGAGAGAAACCTCTACAAACACTATCATATTCAAATTTAAACATAGACATACCTTTTACCATCTTCTGCAATCCAAATAGTGCTTTGAAATGGAGATGAACAAGCCTCCTATGCCATAGCTCACAAGGATTGACTATGTTATGGATCATGGCTTGCATGAGATTTCGAGAAACTTTGTAGAGACCTCCCTCTCTAACTCCAATTACTGATGCAAAGTTCAAGTCTGCATGGTTAGACCACAAGATCACTTTGTTGTACATAAAGATGATTATGAATCCTTTATCTTCTAGAATCGAAATAGACAAGAGGTTCTTCTTCAATCCTAGGACAGACATAATTTCATCAACATGCAATACATATCTTGAATCCAACTGAAAGGAAGTGGATCCAATTCCTTGGATAGAATAGGTGGTATTATCTCCAAGCTCCACCTTACAAGATAAATTCTTTTCCTTTAGATATGTGATAGTGCTCCTATATCCATTCATGTGCTTGGATGTGCCACTATCCACCAACCATGTATCATCACTAGTGGTAATGTATATAGAAAGGGATGAGACAATATATTACTCCTTCCTCGTCTCTTGATGATCATATGAATTATTTCTTGTAGGTTCATCTTCAGTCACAGTAAAAGCATGAAACCTAACCTTGAACTTCCCTCTTTGCTTTGCATGACATTCTCTTGCATAATGGCCTTTATTATTTCAGTTGAAACATTTAACTTTAGACTTATCAAAGTTCTTGTGATCATTTTCCTTTTGATGAGAAATTTTTCTGTGAGAAGAATATTTCTTTCCTCTCTTCATCTTTTCCACAAGAGAAAGGTTCTCTTCTTTGGAGGAAACATATTTTCTCTGGATTCTCCCTTCTTCTTATAGGTAATCATGCCACAATATCTCAAAATTTGGTTGCACTTCTCGACAATTCACTGCAACCAAGAATGTCTTCCATGAAGATGGAAGGCCATCGAAAACAGTCTATATGAGATCATCATCATCGACCATCACACCAATGCTCATGATTTGATCTCTTACTTGAGAGATATTTTTGAAGAAGGAAGAAACAACTTTGTCCTTATCAATCTTCAGATTTTGAAGCTTGTTCTTCAATGCCCTCTTTTGACTAAGCGCCTTCTTCTCATAAATATTTGTCAAAGTGTTGAAGCATTCCTTTGCAGTCTTCAATGGAGTAATCACAGGCATCAAATTGTCTTTCACATAATCATAAATGATCCTCTCTTTTTTGGCTTGATTCTTCTTGAAGTTGGTGCAACATGCATTAGTAGTAGGCTCTTCAATAACACTGGATATATAGCCATCCAAATCATTCTCTTCCAGGATATTCAGAATTGTGGCCTTCTAAGTATTGAAGTTCAAAGTTCCTTCAAGATGGTCTTCCAGTCTTACTGAGATTGAAGCCATAAAACTTCAAGTAATGTGCACTTTCAAGATCTACGTAGGCTCAAGCTTGATTGTTGAACTTAGCTCTTTCACGCCTTGAGCTCTGATATCATGTCAATTTTTTGTCTTTAATTCGGAAATGCAAGAGCACTTGAAATAAAATAACAATCATACACATAAGAAATAACATTTGACACATGAATTTACCCTGGGGAAACCCTCTATGACTTGAGGGAGAAAACCCCAACAAAATATTCCTTTGTATATTGATAGATATTAGAGAATTTCTTTTACATCAAGCACCCTTGGTGCGATTTATAGAGCAAGAAAGATAGATATAGAAGAGAGACTCAGAATAATAATGCTTCAATCAACCAATTTGCTAATATTGGTTTCATGCACAAATTTACTTCATTGGAATTCACTCCAACCTTGGAGACATCAATCTTGCATGAAGAAGTATGCTCCACTTCTCATGCAAATAGATTTAAATCACTGTATTGACTTCATGATAAACTTGCCCCTTAACTGAAAGATTTCCCACTTAATTAGGTGGCTAACTTAAGTGTCGTCATGTAAGTGTCACAACTCAAGTGTCAACTTTTAGTTAAATACAAGTGTCATCTTTTAGTTTAACATAAGTGTCGTCTTTTAGTTTAACATGAGTGTCATCATGCAAAAACACTTAGCTAACTAGATCTTCTTTGGTTTGGTATCACTTAGTTAACTCTCTTAATTGAAATCTTTCTTGTTAACATCATTGTAGTGAACAATTCAAGTTATCCTTTGATTGAATGAAGTCTTATTTGTTGATATCACTGAAGTTTAACAATTTAAATTCTCTCTTAACTAAATTAAGTCTTTATGTGCAATTTGAATTCCATAATGTCTTATCTTATCTTATTTGCATGGTCCACATGTGCCAGCTTAATTAATTATCATATCAAATATACTAAGTAGGTTTTCCCAATGATGTGATCATATTGTCCTACTATCATTCCAAGTGGTTATATTCTAAATTAATTCACTCTAGAAGTGGCTAGTCCTTAGAGGAGACTTAATAGCTCAACCATGGTTAGTAGTACATCACACACCATACATGCTTCAACATGCAAAGAATCACCTCAACACATGAGGATATGTCTTGACACATAAGACCTTAGCCTTGACAGGCAAGACTTTACAACATAAACACTTTGACATACAAAGCACTTGCCTCAACACATGAAGCTTATCCATTCTTGAGTCCACCTAAAGATTCTTTTCCAAGTTTCCTGAGTCCAACTCAGGATCCTATAAGGCAATACCTTGACACACAAGGCTCAATCTTGACACACAAGATTGACCCGAAGAATGACTCATGATGTTGTAACTTTAACATAGGATTGGATGCCAATATCGAGTTACATATCTACTCCATGAGTTTGTGATGGCTGACTAAGCAGGCCACACTAGAGAAGAGGTTGTGAAGGCAATAACTGATTGAGCAGGATAATCCAAGAGAAGAAGTAGTCCGAGAGAAGGAAAGAGCGAAGCGGTTTGGGAGAAAAGAAGAGAGAAGAAGAGGTCGTGCCCATGAAAGGAAGGCGCCAACAAAGTAGAAGGTAGATCGGAGGATGAGGTCGACGATTGTATACTGACATAGTTTCAGGACTGATTGGCCTAAGGATGAGTTAATGGATAATGGTGGGGGATTGTTGGGGCCTATTTTCTCATTGTATTGTCATTATTGTATTAATGGGTCATTTTTTATGGGTTTTTATGGCTTGTTATGGGTTATTCCATGAATTGAGGGTGTTAAATGAATATTTTAATGTAAAAGTGGGAAAATGTAATAATTTCCCACTTCATGGGCATAATATAAATAGGATAAGTAATTATCATTCAATCCTCATTGTATATTAATATATTTATTTGTATTAGTTTCAGGGTGAAGAAGAGAAGGGAAAGAATTGGAGGTTTCACAGTCTTTGTAATCAGGTTTTAAGTTGATTAATGAAGCACATTTGGGTTTATTTCGTGCCATTTGTGTGTTATTTTGTTGTCATTTTGTGTGGAATAAATTTTATTATGAAGATGTTTTTTCTATTCAGTTCATGTACGTTTAGGGTTTTATTAATGTTGGTCTTAAGGGAAAGTGGCCAACAATGGGTATGTGTGCACCTTAAGGATCATCTGGATATTTTATTCTATTGGTTCATTTATGCAAATGAAGTCTCATAAAATTATTTTGTTTGTTAAACCTAGAGGTGAATAACCATTTGTTGAAGCAATACATAGGCACATTTTTTAGAAATCTTAAATGTTCCCATCAATATGCCCATGGAGTTTCACTTCATTCTAGAATTTGTTGTTTACTAACTGACACCCATTCTCCCACATACAAAAACTTCAACATCTTTTGGGAGTGCATAGTGTTGAAGTATAGGGGGAATTGGAAAGCATATTTGTATGTGGTGTAGAGGCTAATGTTTTCCAATATGAAAAACATGCTCATAAGTAAGTTGCGACAAATGTAAATTACTAAGATGCCTTTCTAAGTTAATTTCCTTATTAGTAAGTTCGGTTCCATTCTAATTTTGGTTGATGGATATTTAATATTGAAGTTTGTTGATTCATATTCTTTTAGGAGAACACATCCTAAATGCATGTTTTTGTATTTCCAAATTTTCAACTTTAAATTGATTAAGAATTTGAGTTGTAGTGAGAGGATTTAAATGATGCAACTGCAAAGAACAAGAAAGAAGTGGTGTAGTATCCCAATTTTTAACCCTTTTTATTTTAAATTTGAATTATGCAATGGTGTGCATAGGTACCATACTTTTCTTAAACACCATGAGGTATATATACCATGGAAATTTGAATACTCATAAATATTGTTACTTTGTAGTTAATAAAATAACCAAGATTGAATGAGCATGAGCTCCTTAATGGTTATGATACCACAATAGGGGAAATGTAAGGGAGTATAAACAAATATAGATAGGTCTAGCCACCTTTACATTACCCTACCTCTTCATTCTTGGAATAATATTTATATTGAACCTAGTCTATAGTTCAAATTGAGAATAAAGATAATGAACTCAACCATATCCTAAATCTAAGCAACCACCTCTTATATTTAGGGAAATTTGTCTCCCCTACATTACTTGAATGAAGAAGGGTTAGATTAGGACTCTCTTTTCCATCCTTCATGTATGCAAATAAGGGAAAATTCAAATTTGAGAAGGGAGCTATTTTTTGAAGTAGTTTAGAGGAAATACAAAGAGAATTTAAACATGGAAAAGGAGGATTCCATACTGAGGAACAAAAAAACCATGAAAGGAAGCCTTTAAAAACTTGGGAGAAGCCAAGAACCAATTAAAATTTCATGGAAATTAATGGATAGGGGCATGTACCTCTCTATATTCTACATTGAAGAGAACTGAAGGGAGGGACTTATGAGGGACTATTGACTAGAGAAGGAAGAGTTTCTCCTTGTGCTACGTGGGTAGGTGATATGGGTGCCAAATATCTAGTTCAATTTAATACCTCAACAATGGTATAAATGGTAAGTTATTCCCTTGTTTTGAGTTGGAGAAGTTGTCCTAAGACTTCCACATATTTTCTTCTTTTCCCTAGTGGTGTCATAGCTTGGCTAGGGGGAGGCATCTACAACAAATTTCTTATGGTTGGGTGGAAAATGCTCTATCTAGATCAATCGTTGGTATCCAACTTTAAAAAAAAAAATATAAGTGGTTCCTTTTATTCTGAATGTGTTAACTTATTCTAATAATTTTCTATATGATTAAGGACTATAAGTTTTTATTAGGTGTCTAGACAATAAATTGCAAAAATTCATGATATGTATAACTCTGCATATAATAAATCATGTTTGTATTTTTTTCTTATAAAGGCCCTTTGTATGGATCTTTGATTCACTCTATCTATAACAAATAAACTCAACCAAAACCAAATTACTAGTACCAATGGTTTTCAATCATCATGCTCATTGGTAGGTGGTATTTGACTAATATAAGAATCTCATTTTAGACATATTGTGTTATATAGTTAATTAATTTAGGTGTTTTGAATATATTTCCAAGGCCTACACAAAGTTTGAATTATCTTTTTTCTATTAAATAGACATGATAAATCCATAGAACTTTATGTTGTTTCTAACTTTTAACTAGTAGGGGAATTAACCCTCCAAAAATCCAATTTTAATTACAAGTGTATGGACTTGATTTCCTTTCTTTGGGGATTATATGCTAGAAAATGCACCAAGGGCACTGTTATGAGTGAATTGATTCATGACTATGCATATCAATCCATCCATTTAAGAAATTGAAAAACTCCCTCATTGCATTGTTATATAGCATATTCACTATGTGTTCATAATGTTTCTATGTTGGATGTTTATGATCAATGCTTATTTGCACGAGAACTACTCAATGGAAAATTCTTTCAACCCCATTCTCATATGATCAAAGATACATGATTTTTTCTATTATCATATTGATTTGCTTCATAAAATTCAGTTTTCACATGACCCATTACTAAGAACCCATCTCTGACCTGATCAAAATCATCATGGCTCTTATATTTAGACAAGGTAGACTTTGTTTAGATAAACCCTTTAAAGGGAGTTTAATTTCCTTAAAAGGGTATTCAAACCTAAGAATGTTTCTTAAGAGAAATGACATATCGTGGGTCACTGTGATTATTCAATATGTGTAGAAAATCGAACGATGAGGGTGATAAGGATTCAAAAGTTTTTAGTTAGATGCTAACAAAAGGAAGTAGACTAGACACCATCAATATCGTGAGTCTTTTTCATAGGTGCTCTATAGTGCATTTTGGTCCTTATTGATGTTGTGATGAAGGAGATGCCTGGAATTAAAAAGGCCATTAGGGACATTCTGAGGTGAAGTTATAGAAAATAATGTGGAAGAACCCTCATATTCATGTAAATTAATTCATCTAGTTGAACTTGACTTTAGATTCATGCTAATCCAAATGAATATATTATTTTGCTATGTTTTCCCCTTATTTCATGTCCATAATTGATTCAAATTTGTATTGTTGAAATTCCTATAGAACAAGGGAGGTTGTTATTAGTCAGATTGGAACTTCTCCATCCGTGACCACATTGCATTGTCGGTCACACAAAAGGACTTTATGGATTGAAGAGCCTCATTGACTATAGATGCACTTGATTTTAATATTACATCATCCTCTCTAGTTTATATATTTTGTGAAGTATTTTTAAGATATAGCCGCGAACCTCATATATGTCAACTCGTGGGTCACCCGTTGGTGCTCCATTGACCACTTGTGGTTTTTCTCAAAAATGTTGCACCCTCTAGTTGCTGGATTTATACTCGCAGGTTATTCACTGGTGTTCTAGCACTATACCCACTGGTACCTCTTAACATCATGAAAAAATATATTAAAAACTGAATTAGAGTTAGTTATGTTAGTTACCCTAACCACCATAACTTCCCTAACCATTTACCTTTCGAGCCCATCCTCTCAAATCTTTCTATAAATGCAAGGATAAAACTTTAGGGAAAGGGGAGAGAACCATTTTGTATAAGGAAATGATGGATAAATATCCATGGAAGGAAGAGGAGCAAGGAGCCCATGATAGGGTTTCAACAGTGCAGGTCACAGATTAGGTATAGCTTGTTGCCATTGATGTGAGTAATGCAAATATTTTCTTTCCCAAAGATAAATTGTCTACTTTGTGAATCTAGTTCATTGAATCAGTCATATCTTCTTTATATATGAGTTTCAAAATAGGTTATTTATTTTTATGTGGTCAAAATCTTTGAGGAAGGTGTCTTGTCTTTGCAGGTTTCTCATTTGGGATTGTGGATCGGAGGAAGAAAGATTAAAGCTTGGATCAAACTTCATATATCCAAGGTATGTTCTTTTGGCTTGTAACCCTATATTTTCTTGATTAAAAGAAATATCTTATGCTATGCTTGTTTATCATTTAGATTATGTACCTTCTTAGTAGTATGCTGATGATCTCTTTGAACTTCCCAATCATAGGTTGAATTACCGAAAAACAGAACTAACGACTCCGCTAGGGATTTTTTTTGTTGCTCTGTGAGTCCTAGGGTAGTCTTTTTATTCAATTAGATTAATCCTTTAGTTCTCAGGAAGGGTTTGCAAGGTGTTCTGACCCTTGATTAAGACTTAGACTTGGTCCTTCTCTTATATTTTCTTCTTTTTTAATTTTTTTTGAAGCAGACCCGCGAGTTGTCAATAGTTACAGTCGCGAGTTTCCCTCACACCCGAGAGTTTCCTATGTTGCACCCGCAAGTCACCCACAAGTTGATGTACTTACAGTAGTGGGTATTTCTATAGGATTTGTTTTCCTCCTAGGGTTTAAAATTTTGGTGTCTGCTTTGATTTTGGAAGAGTTTCTTTGCTTGTAGTTGGATCATTTTGACCTTTTGGTAGGCTGTGGTTGAGTCTTTTCACTCTTTTATGAGATTTTGTTTGGTTTTCATTTTCTTGTTGAGGGTGTGCCTAGGTCTTTCGAGTTCAAAGTTTGTTTGGTTGGCACTTGGAATGTTTCATTAGGATCACTAACCTGATAGAGAACAGTTTGATGTCCTTAGAAGATCCTTGTATTCTTCTTTGAGTCGGTTGGTTTCATAGTGTATTTATACCAAAGTTAGTTACTTCTTTACTTTGATTGAATAAACTTATTGAACTTGTTATTTTCAGACTTCATTGAGGGTAGTGTTCGGTCTCTTATAGGTTTAGGTACAATTACCATACACTTGCATTCTTGAGTGTTCATTTATTGTTCATAGTTAGTTGTTATTCTCTTATTTAAAAGAAAATTGCAAAAGAACAAGTACTTTTCCCTTAGAAAGAGCATTGTTTTTCAAAATAAATATTAGTTGCATGCACCAATTTTTTGAAAAAAGAAATAAATTTTTAAAGTTTATTTAGGTTTACTTTATCAATATTTCGATTTTGAAAGATATAAGCAAAAGAGAAAAGAAGTGAAAGGAATTTTCATTTTTCATTATACACTTTAATTTTTAGTCGTAACCACTTCACACATACACTCACTCCCTTTGAGTAACAACAGCCCTAAAAACAACATTAAAGCTAAAATTGAATAGTAACTTTTATTTCTAAGGAGCATACACCAACTAGCTTATGTTAGGGATTTGGACTAGGTTGATTAACTATCCAAATCATAGTGGACTATCACTAGGTAAATCCACCTCTATATAAGGTGAATCAGGAAGCTCCACTCACACCAGAGTTAAGCACGCGGTTGTGTGAGATTGATTAGTTGGAGATACCCCTCCACTCTTTGATCGAGCATCTACCAGAATTAGTACGCATACGGGGATCCACTAGTACCTTTCGATGCTTTTGGATTTCATGCTCAGTTACCCTGCCCATGCATGTTGATTCGACCCGTGACTGTCCCCCCATACTCTTTCTACATTTTTGGTAGCCTTATTATCCATACTGTTAGGGCTCTACACGGGTGATAGTGGAAGGATATTTTCACTTCACTTAGGACAGATTCTGGCAGAAATCCTCTGTAGCTCTTTAGGAAGGTAGTTGGGTGATTCCAGCACTTGGACCCATCTTGTCTGTACCATGGACCCAAGATAACTGTTCTTCATTACTTCACTAGTCTGTTATGGGCCCTCATCATCCCAGAATTTCGTTTGGGAGATCATCTGCTTGCCTGTTTTGGATTACTATATGATTTTTTAGTGGTGTGTTGTGTGTTTAATTTTGTTCTAGTGGGCCCTAGGTTAATTAATTAGAACATTTTTTGTTGTAGCTGTGGAATACCAACCTACTCATAGATCAAGAAGCTTGAGAGACCTTCCTCCACTCACTGTGGAGCCTCCACCACAACCTCAATGGCGTAGAACAAATTCAAGTAGTTCTTTTGAACCAACTGGTATGACTGAACCACCTAGGGAACCTCAACTCATTACTCAAACTTAATCGGTCCCACATACCATAGAGGTTGAAGATTTGCCAACATAAGACTTTGCAAGACACTTTAACCCTCCTTTAACTGGACCTGATGATCCATTGCTAGTAAGAGTTATCTCTTTAGGTTTACCCGAGTTAAGTGTATATAGGTTCACATCTAGACTTGTCATGGAAAATATAGGGGATGGACAGGAGTTCCACACACTCCCACATCAGCTATCAGGCTGAGAGGTTTTTCTCCCCCACATATAAACACTCTGATACCTAGTTAGTTGCAGATGCCTTCTGCTCCGAGCACCTCTTTGAGCTTCAATACAGGATCCTTAGGGTCATCAAGCACTCAAATTGCATCAACTTCTATAACTTTTGGATCAACTATCGGTTCATCCAATGTCCCTTTTACTAGGATACCTACGGTATCATTCACTTCTTCCCCATTCCTTCAACAATTCCAGGTTAACCCTAGTTCAGCTCCTTTTACTTAAGGATTCCCTTGGCATGGAGGGCACATTGCTCCTTCAACACCATTTATAGGCTCGATGCCTATCCCTTCTATTGCACAGTTTCCAAGTTCTAATACCTTTATAGGCTATAATATACAATCCTCAAATGTTCAAACTTCTAACATGTCTATAGGGAGCACTCCTTTCTCACTTTTAGGAGGAGGAGGAAGTAACACTTACACTCCAGCTTTGTTTGGAAGTACTTATACTCAGCCGCAATGGATTGGACCACAAGGGAGCAATCCAATGGCCTATGGCTAGATCAATTTCCAAAAATCATTCTCATCATAACCGATGGATGGGGGGAACCCCAACCAACTTTATGGGGGTTATGGTTTAGGTGCTTTTCCTTACCAGATTCCTCAAACTCACATGGCATCAGCTAGGCCTCGCTTACCGTTTTTGGAAACATTGAATTTTCCTTATATTTCAAAGTTAATGAATGACCCAGTGCGTCATAACCCTACTTGGCCTCTGGTCCTAGCCAAACTCTCTTCAGACATTCCTAAGTTTGAAGGAAAAACTGGTGAAGACCTAGGGGACCATGTCACAACATTTCATCTATCGTGTGCCTCTAACTCGATGAACGATGACTCGATCTAGTTGAGGCTCTTTCAAAGAACGCTGACCAGTGTTGCGTCTAAATGGTATATCGAGTTACCGGCCATGGTTTATCACAATTTTTGTGATTTAGTGATAGTTTTTCTGAACCATTTCCAACTTCCCGTACGGTATGATGCCGACACATACCTTATATCCACATTTTGACAGAAAAAATCCACTCATATATCTGATCACATTCAGGAATGGAGAAGACGAAAGAGGCTCATTAAAGTTGAGATTCCCCTAGATTTTCTATTGGAGTGGTTTTTGAAATGACCATTACCCTACATATCCAAATATGTCTTGACTTCCGGGGTTACCTATGAAGAGGAATCCATTTTAAGGACCCAACAACTAGACTTGATTTATGCTCAGTCTGGGATCCTTTATGAAATTATTCCAGATGCGTCAAGGTTAAACATTGATCCTTGGAAACCTAAACCTCGACCACATGCCGATGGCATCGTAGGTTCATCCGATTCATCCCTCGTAGAAGCTTTGGCTAAACAAGTCCATGCACTTTCAATAAAGCACTCTACAGTGGAAGCAACTATGGTTGCATCCTCCCCTTCTCAAACGGAAACTGTACATAATGTGCAGTTAAATCAAAAGGATCCTCGGCAACCCAATGGAAAGAAGAATGGAAAGAAGGGGGAAGGAAACCAACACAAGCCCAAAACCACAGAAAATGTCGAGGAGGGAAAAAGATAAAAGAAGAAGGTGAAGTTTCCTTGCAAACTCTGCAAAGAATATCACCTAACTCATCAATTCCCTCTGATTGACGAATCCCATAAGCTTTTAAACCAAAAGAAACATGTTGTCTTGAAGGACCCATTTCCCAAAGGACAAAAAGCAGTTTCCGGAAGCTCTAATATTGGGGGCACTCATCGTGCCACCCCAATTGATCAATCCTACATAAATATGGTTAGCTCACATGCTTTGCTTCCAACGAGAGCCAAGCATTATACCCCGAATTTTCCACACAAAGACAAAGAAATCCCCAAGACATCTACTCCTCTTCATATTGAGAGACCTACATATCCTATGCCTAAGATACTAAAAGGTGTCTATAAACGTGCATTGCACAACCCTAATGGATGGGATGCTCTTAACTACCTAGTTGTAGAGGACCTATCCCAAACGTCGTGTGCCATGTCCGCTCTAGAATTTTTGAAAAGCTTCCCGTCGTAGTGAAATGCACTTTTAACGGCAATAGGAAGTATGGATTCGTCAAGTATGTTGGCTAGGTTTGGCATGTCTAATATCAAACCTCGATTTCCGTATCACATGGCCTTCCAAATTGAAGTAGTCCATGGTTCGAAAACCATTGGATGAACAATGGTGGATGAAGACGCATCTACGTGTGTAATGTCTATTTCCTGCTGGAAAGCCTTAGGCTCTCCAGAGTTATCCCCTTTGGTTACATTACTTACCGCTTTTGATGGGAGATATTTCTGTCCACATGGAATCTTACCCTCTTTTGAGATCTAGCTAGAGGGAAAAGTAGTATCAGTGGAGGTTGAGATTGTATATTCTTCTGTCGATTACAATTTTCTATTGGGAAGAAGTTGGATGTACGCAATGCAATCCATCCCTTCGTTCATTTTTGGGGTACGAATGTTCCCCCGTGAAGGAAAGTTTGTCACAATTGACCAACTTTCCTTTTCCCAAAAAACAATACAACCTCTTCGGATTCTAATATCCCATGGATTGATCAAGCTCGTCCTCCTAGTGAGAGTTTAGGAGTAGGTATGTACTCATCATTGATGGGAACCTTTGATTTACATGCTCCCGTCAATTATATTGGTTCAATGAGTAATGCTAGTATGCCATCTTATGAGGTCTTCACAATTGTTCAAACAACTGATCCTTGGATTCTTCCTACTCAGGATGAACCAATTGTGCCCCTATCTGTCGCAGAAGTGACTTATCAAGCTTCACAAAACTCTGCGATAGATTATATATCGACTCCTTTAGTCTACATGGAGTCAGATATCGATTATGCACCTACATGGGCAATAGACTCTACCCATTCCTTTGACTGTTTAGACACTGTTTTACCATTAGATGAAGCTATTCTGGAAGCTATGATAGGTCTTGATCAACCTTGGGAACACATGCATCATAGATCCTATTTCCTTCCAGATCTAAACAAAATTGAGAATGGAGAGTTACCTGTGAGACTCAGTGGAGATGTTGACTTGTCCATCAACCCTTTAATTAAATAGGGGATTTTAGCAGAAGGAAATATGGCTAACATTTCAACAACTATCCCTATCAATATTTCCACCAAACCGGATGTCGTGGAAAACATTTTCATTGGCACAAATTGTTCTCTACAAGAGATCAATTTGTACACTGACTTGTTCAAAGAATTATGTGATGTTTTCACTTGGTCATATGAGGAGATTCTAGGCATCGAATCTTCTATAGTTGAATTCGTGATCACCACATATCCAAATGTGAAACCAGTTTGGCAAAAACTTCATCCAGTTAATCCTAGAAAGGCTGCATCCATCAAGGCTGAGGTTGAGAAGCTCCTCAAATCCAGATTCATTTATCCTATTGACATGAAGGAATGGGTGTCCAATCCATTCCCAGTCGATAAGAAACAAGGTACCATACATGTGTGCACAAATTTACGAGACCTTAATAAAGCTTGTCCTAAGGATAATTACCCCACGCCATTTATTGATCAGATCATAGATGTGTGTGTTGTTCATGAAATATTTTATTTCATGGACTGATTTTCGGGATATAACCAGATTCAAATTAAACTCGAAGACTAGCATAAGACAACTTTCATATGTCCCTGGGGTACCTTTGCGTATAGGAAAATGTCGTTCGAATTGAAGAATGTTGGAGCCACTTTCCAGCAAGCAATGGATTTTTCCTTTCATGACATCAAACACATGGTCGAACCTTACCTAGATGATCTACTTGCGCGATCTTGAAAGAGAAGAGATCATCCAGAACACTTACAACTTGTGTTTTAACGATGCAGACACAACAAAATTCCGTTAAACCACAATAAATGTGTGTTCTATGTCGAGTTTGGACGAGTGTTAGGTTTCGTTGTGTCAAATAGAGGGATCATGGTCGATCCATTGAAAGTTGAGGCGATTTTCATGTTGCCTCCTCCTCATAATATCAGACAACTTCAAAGTCTACAAGGCATGTCCAATTTTCTTAGATGTTTCATCATTAACTATGCAAAAATAACCAAAGGTTTCATGTACCTGCTTAAACAATATACCCAATTATTTTGGGACGAGGCTGCACAAAACTCCATTGAGGATTTTAAAAAAGCACTATTGTCAGCCCCCTTGTTAAGTCCGCTAGATTATACTTGGGATTTTATTATATATCTGGTTGCATCTGATTCCACAATTGGTATAGTTTTGGTTCAGGAGGATGACAAACTCCAAGAGCATGTCATTTATTACCTTTCTCGCGTGCTCGTAACACCTGAACTAAAGTATTCACACATCGATAAATTGGCACTAGCCGATGTGTATTCCGTTCAGAGACTACATCACTGTATGTTACTGCGAACTACCACAATGATTGCGGATTTCAATCCTTTCCAATATGTTTTAACCTGACGCATAATATCAGGGGTAAATTTAACAAATGGATTGTCATTCTCCAAGAGTTTTATCTTACCTTTCAATTCGCAAAGTCAAAGAAATCGTTAGTGTTCATAGAACTAATATCTGAATTTCCTAATGGTGCAGAGTTCAATGAAGAAGATACCTCATTCCCTGATGAAAATATCTTCCTCATTACAACCTATTATCATTGGTATGGATACATTTTAATATATCTCCAGAATTTGAGGTGTCTGTCGGCTTTTTCTAGAGAGGAGTGAAGAAAACTCTAGCATCAATTGCCAAAATTACCTCATAATTTCTGATACATTATACAGAGGAGGGGTAGATTCAACATTACGTCATTTTTTTAATATGGACGAAGATGAGTTAGTATTGAATGATGCCCACAGTGGATCATGTGGGGATCATCTTTCTGGTTTGGAAAAAACCACAAAAATACTTCGTGCTGGTTAATTTTGGCCCACCATCTTCAAATATTGTGTGGAAGCCGTGAAACGTTGTCACCCATGTCAATTATTCACAAATAAAATGAAAGCACACCCTGCTCCACTTCACCTCGTCATCACAACAGGTCCCTTCACCAAGTGGGGAGTTGATTACATGACTTGCAACCCAGTCTCTGCTGGGGGGCATCAATATATCATTGTTCCAGTAGAATAATTTACTAAGTGGGTGGAGGCAATGTCGATTGTGAAGGCAGATGGTGAAATTGCAGCCTATTTCGTATTCAATCAGGTCATTTCTAGGTTCAACATTCCCAAAGAGATTTTCACCGACCATGGTAGAAATTTCCAGAACCATATGATGACGGGGCTAACCACTATGTTAGGGTTTATATAGGAACACTTGTCTCCTTTCTATCCACAGGTGAATGGACAAGTTTAAGCAGTTAATAAGACTCTAAAAACCATTCTTCATCGCACCTTCAATGCTAGTAGGTCAAACTGGCACATCATGTTGTATCTAGATCTTTGGGAATATCGTACTAATGTCAAGGATGCTACCGGTTTCTCACCATTCCAACTTGTCGACGGGTTGGAGGCAGTCACACCTATTGAATGTGAAATCCCATCATTAAAGTTGGCTATTCAACTTCTACTTGAGACTTCTACTTTAGAAGAACGATTGCTTCATCTGGAACATTTGGATGAACAACGCAGAGATGCGCTTATTGAAAATGAAGCTCATAAGAAATGAGTCAAAAATCAATACAAGTATGTCAAACCTAGGGTTTTCTCCGAAGGAGATATCGTTTTGGTCTACGATCAAGATAAGGATCCTCTGGGGGCAGGAAATTTCAAGTATATGTGGCTCGGTCCCTATATTTTTTCTAGAGTTTTGAAGAAAGGATCATGCGAATTGATTGATTATGATGGCGTTAAGCTGCCCGAGCCCATAAATGGGCTCTACTTGAAAAAGTATTACGCCTAGCATACATGCTTTTTCTTGTATTATAGTTGTATAGTTTTTGTAGAGTTAGTCTTTTTTGGATTTTCTTATGTGTCCTCTATATTGTGTTTCAAATGGAAACCGAGTGGTTTGTAGGATTCGCCGATGGCGCTAGTCGTCACACTCGCAATTTGGCTTCATCTGCTTGGGTGATCTATTCACCTACAAGCCAACTTGTTTCATCAGGAGGTGCTTGTTTAGGACCTACAACGAACAATATAGCCGAGTATAGTGCGGTTATTGAGCTACTCCGAGATTCTCTTCACCACAACATTTCATGTTTGGAAGTGAGGCTCAACTCACAGTTAGTTGTACTTCAGATTACGGGTGAGTATCGGGTTAGAGATCCTTTATTGTTACGTTAGTTTTTGAAGGTTACGTTACTTGAATGACAGTTTGATTACATTTTATATCAACATATTTCAAGGAACCAAAACACATTAGCTTATGCATATGCAAATTATGTACTAGATTGGCATTCGTATCATATACAATAAAATAAACCATCACACACATTAACCAACATGTATATAACCGATAGTGTATATATATAAGTCCAAAAAAATATAATAATCAGTGAGTCTAAGTCAATCTCTGTCAAAGATATATATCAATACACAAAATGGGCATGACATCCTCAAAATAGTATCAATCTCCCTAAGGGGACGCAAGAGCCTCAGCCTACTCTACTATGGCCTCCCTATAGCATATCACTAGCCTAGCTACTTTCCTAAGTAGCCTAATCCATGTAGAGGGCACACCCACTTCATGTTCCTGCATATCCAATGCGCTCTATGCGATATGTAGGGATGTCATGTGTGAGCTGGAACATCTTCCCCTCAATACTCCATAGCATGGCATCGGTCCCACCTAGCTCTATTGGTTGTACATACGCCCTTAGGTGTCCAGCAGGCCTCACTAGCCCAATATCTACAAAAAGTGTATGTTGTAAGCACTCAACTCAACAAAAATACATGTTTATATTTTCAACAAAAATTATAAAAATTAAATAACATTCAAAACAAATTTGGTAGCTATATATCCCTAGGTAGCTCCTGGAGGCAACATGAGCTTCGGATCACCCCGGAAGTCCATACCAGCATACAAAAACTGGTCAACTGCTGGCACCTGGCGGCTCCACCATCCGAGAAAATCCTCGTCATCATAAGAAGTACTTGTATCTCCTCCTCCCTGGAATAGGAAAATCTCACCCCATCGAGTCATCATAGGCTCACGGGGGTTGAGCGGTAGGAGAGACACTCATGGACTCAATGTAGGGACTCTCTCTTGAAGAAAGTACACAATATGCTTCCATAACCAAAGTTCTTCTTCTTCCTTGTTCTGTACTCCGTAAGTTGGTGTTTCATATTCACCAACAATCCAGAACACCAGTCAAATATCACATTGTGTAAAGCTGGTTATCTGTCCAATTGGCACTTGATTGCCACTCTTCTCCGCCCCAGGTATGCAGTAAGTGTTGATATAATCTTGCACAGATAAGGCTTCAACACCTCGAAATGTGCCCTCGAGGTTCACTACCTCTCCTCATCGGGATAATCTAGTGATGAAGTAGATATCATCCACTGTGATATCTATAGTCTCCCCTTGGATATTAAACATTCCCTAATCAGGATCCCAAAGGTGCACCAAGCTTTGGAGAAAATTGGATTGTGCCCTCATATTTGACGTGCGGAAAAAATTGAGAAGCCCACATTGTCTCAATACATTTAGGGTCAATGGGTCCCCCATTGTTGCTCTATCCATTTCCTCGTGTTCTCTTTCTCTCCAGGTAAGCACCATATCTGCATTGCATTCATGATTATTCATTAGTTTGGATTTTTCTTAACTGTTTATGCGCCACCCACGGGTCTCTATTAGCACAGTCGCACTTACCCGCGAGTGGAGATCACTCCACCCACAACTATTTCACGTACCTGTGACTTCAACAAAGCCTACCCATGGTTACGCAGAATCAAAATTTTAAACAAAAAATTACACTCCGAAGCACCATTAAAAATCTTTAAAAAACTATCAAATATGCAAAGCACATGGATGATTGTTACCTGCAAGCGACGGATTCGGAAATAGCCCTCCGAATTGATCGTATGAGACCCACACATTTGTAGGGTTTTTTCCTCTCCTAGAATGGTAAATTGGTAAATGTCGGTTATTTTTTGTTTGTGTTACTATTTATAGAAAATCTGCTTTGATTTTTACCCACTTTATATAGTTCTTAAACCCTTTTTGTCATATTTTCTTAATCTAAATGACTAATTGAGTTATTTTGACTAGGTAAAAGAACAAGATGGTGCTTTTTACAATTATGTCCATATTGGTGTTCTTTAAAAGGTTTGGATTCCCATGACATGTCAATTAGGTTTTTGCATTGCATTTATACCTTATCACTTTTTATGCCTTAGGACCTCCTTTTTCACCATGGACTATGATTTTAACCCCCATTTTACCCTCCATTGTCATTGTTCTTCCATGGTTAGGACCTTCCTTAACATGGGTCACCCTATATAAGAAAATATGTCATACTAGTGCCCATGTCGTTGCTTTCCACTTTGGGGACTTGTCACTTATCATGCATATTTTTTTTAAAACCACTTATATCAAGTTCGCATCCCTATGGAGTTTCTTCATGCTCTTGTTAGACTCCTTAAAATTGACAAGATTGTCGAGTAAACTTGTCTTGTTCAGACTCGTTAAAGGATTTGAAAATACATCCACTTAGGTATAAGTTTATCCCTTTTCCAGATCTTAGTGGATTATTTACGAAAAAGGTATACTCTAGTTCATTTGACTAGACTAGTTCTCTTTCATGTACTTTTACAATTTTTTGGGCAAGGAGACTAACTTTACAAAAAGTACCTTATGGAGTTCTTGTTTAATTTTTTCAGACTCCTTAAATATGAAAACACCGGCAAGCACATACCAACTCAAGCTCGATATTAAAATCCACGAGTAAGTGTATGGAGTTCTTGTTAAGTTTTTCAATCTCCTTAAATATGAAAACACCGACGAGCATGAATAGGTCCGAGCTCGATATTAAAATCCACAGATCAATAACATATCGAGTACTAGTCTATATTTTCTTCAAACTTGTTAAAAAATGAAGAAAGTCTTGAGTTTCCCTCCCATGGACTAATTAAATCACACATGGTTGGACCATTATCAAGCATTCTTCTCTCTCTTTCTTCAAGCTTGTTCAAAATGAAGAAGGTTTTTTTAGTTTACTTTCTAGGACTCGTTAAAATTTAACAAGAAAGACACTATCGAGCTTCCTTTTAATCTTTTCATGCTCGTGTAAAAATGAAAAGACACCTAAAAGAGAAGGGAAAAGAAAAGCTCCATCATTTCATTCAACATATGGCAACAAGTCTAATCCTTCCTTGAACATAGCACTTCTGTTAAGTCAACGGGTCTTAGTTTTGGCTTTAGGATTTAACCTGATCATATGGAGAGTTTGTTATGTCTCATACATGGAAAACTTATATCATGTTTCTTGTCTATCCAAGCTGCCTAAGTCAATTTCCTATGGTGCTCAATGTTCAAGGATTACCCATGTGTTGGCCACTCTGCAGTTCATCTTGACCTCTCATGCCGGGCATCCCTTATCTCAATCTTGTTTCATCTCAATCTCTCAGTGTTCCTCATGTGAGATGATGAAGGATACCTTAATGCCTTCCTTCTCACGGGTCTCTTCTTATCGACATCAACACATTTTCTCTAGGAAGTAGAATTAGAGTTCCTAGATAGTACCTTGAGATTTGCAGTCATTAGTGGCAGATCATCTCCCTGTTGAGTTATGGGAATACATCAATGTCCCTTACTCGACATATTCTTTAAGTGTTCAACTCCAAGACCCCTTATTCACACTTGTAAGAATGTACAAAGTACCTTGGACCCCATTTTCATTATTGGTGGGTGTCCTCACGTTTGTTAACGGTTCCCTTCATTGACCGGTAATCAAACGAAATCCTCCATGTTCGACTTCAACTCCTTTATTCACATGGTTTAGGGTTTGTACTTTTATCGATGGTTGGTCTGAATACCTTGGACCTATGATACAATTCCTTTGATTATTTACCAAGTTGCGCAAGACCGAGCCCTACGTATATTGGCTCCTCATGAGACATAGATCTCATTTGTTGTTATCACTACAACAAATTTGACATTTAGGGGCGGTTGTCTTCCACCTCCAAAAGTGACTTTTGGAGGCGGTTTTGGCTTTGGAGACAGCCTTGCCAAAACCGCCCCTAATAGCACCTACGCTAAAAGTTTTGACATTTAGGGGTGGTTCTGGAAGAGATCAAAAGCGCCCCTAAAAGTGACTTTGGGGGGGGGGGGGGTAGAACCGCCTCCAAAAGTGAATTTTGGTGGCGGTTCTAAACCCCGCCCCAAAAGTCACTTTTGGAGGTGTTTCTAAACCCCCCCCAAAAGTTACTTTTGGAATTTTGGGGGCGGTTTGAACCCCCCCCCAAAAAAAGTCATTTTTTGACATTAAGGGGTGGTTGTCTTCCGCCTCCAAAAGTTACTTTTGGGGGTGGTCTTTAAAAAACCGCCTCTAGTAACACCGACGCTAAAAGTTTTGACTTTTAGGGGCGGTTCTGGAAGAGATTAAAACCTCCCCTGAAGTGACTTTTGGAAGCGGTTCTCAACCCCCCTCCAAAAGTCACTTTTAAGGGCGGATATAAACCCCCCTGGTAGGTACCTATGGGAGCGGTTCTGAACCGCCCTTAAAAATATTTATTACAAAACTTTGGGGGCGGTGTTAAAACCCCCTCGTAGGTACCTACGAAGGCAGTTCAAAACCCCCCCTAAAACTCTTTACAAACCTTTGGGGCAGTTTTAAAACCCCCTTGTAGGTACCTATGGAGGCAGTTCAAAACCCCCCCTAAAACTCTTTACAAACCTTTGGGGGCAGTTTTAAACCCCCCTCGTAGGTACCTACGGAGGTGGTTCAAACCCCCCCTTAAAACTCTTTACAAACATTTGGGGGCAGTTTTAAACCCCCCTTGTCAGTACCTACGGAGGCAGTTCAAACCCCCCCCTATAAACTCTTTACAAACCTTTGGGGGCGGTTTTAAACCCCCCTCGTAGGTTCCTATGGAGGCGGTTCAAACCCCCCCTAAAAATCTTTACAAACCTTTGGGGGCGGTTATAAACCCCCCTCGTAGGTACCTACAGAGGTAGTTCGAAACCCCCCCTAAAACACTTTACAAACCTTTGGGGGCGGTTATGAACCCCCCTCGTAGTGACATATGAAGTCAGTTTAGAACCCCCCTCGTAGCCATAATAAAATATATTTTATTTAAAACATCAATATTGCAATATCATTAGGGCACGAAGGAATCAAACCTTCAACCTCCTGCTTGTAAAGCAGGCGCTCTACCATTGAGCTAGAACCCTTTAAGAATTGGGGAAAGGGGCAATATTAACACCAAGATTGCATCATTTGTAATTCTAAGAAAAGACTAATAATCCCAACATTGTTTCTGACTCAAGAGACCTAAGAAAGTAGTATGAATGGCTCTGAACTTATAAGTTGGTTGAACTTGAAAGGTTTCATATGCAACATTGATTCAATAAAGAAAACAGTAATACAGAAACATTTTGCAAGACAAATTTGGCATTCAAGTTCATACACATACTCATGAAGTCTACATCTAACTAGAATTTCAAGTATTCATGGATAAGAACGAGTATCTTTTCTAATGGTTGCTTGATGGATCCATGTAAGAGTATCCTTCTCTTAAAATTTATGTCAGTGGATCAATGGGTTCTACAATTATAACATATTTAGATGCAACTCAATCCAGTCTGGTGATATAAATAGCATTCAACTACAGGATGGAGAAATACAAAGATTAATAATTGCATAGCACGGATAGATCTATAAGATTTTCTAAGATAAACAACACATAATAATGCATTTATAGATGTAGAAAACCTGCAACTGATCTAATCGCGAATGAACACCACCATCACTCAAAAGGCCAATGAGATGAAGTGCGCCATTTTCAAAGGACTCCTTAATGTATTTAAACCCTTCTCCCTCGTATATTTTGCTAGAGACAAGAGCATAATCCACTAATTTTGCTCTGCACCCAAATTCAAAATCAAAGTTAATATGTTTCCCATTCTAAAAGATGTAGCACAAATAAATAGTAGAAATATCCTTTCAGTTACCATTTATACAATTATAAAGTACAACTTATACAAATATCATATGATATCACCCCAATTTGTAAGGTGGTCAATAAATTAACTATTACACAACCATGATTTCAACAAAATGTTAATGCTTACCAAATCTTAATGCAGGTAAAATTACCCAATCTATAGGATTCTCATAAGTCACTTTGAATGCAAAAATGATCCACATGCAAGATATTCCTCCTTCATTCTAATCCTTGACAGTTTTCATCAATAATTTTCCAAAAGTAAAAAAACCCTAGTAAGCAAAAATAAAATGAGCTGCTTGTTTACCATACTAGAAAATAACAGATATCAAGCATAGTAAGTCATAGAGGATAGTAGAGTCGAATAAGGACTTTCTTCCTTCTTTGAAGGATCTAGAAAACAGAGTAAGAGTTTTATTTAATCTAGTTGAGTCATTTAGATGGATAGCTTAGCTTTAGCTTACAGAGCTTGTTAGCTCACAGAAGCTTTTAGGTAGCTTAGTGGAGCTTAGTTAGTTCGAGGAAGGTTCGATCAAGAGGAAAAATCTCATATTTTTTACTCTTGGAGCTTACATAGAGAGAGAGAGAGAGAAGTCTATGTTTGTAATGATCGATCCAATATTGTATTTAGGTTCAGATAAAGGACCATTGTGAAATAAGATCGTATGCATGTATTCTTGGCTTAATTGAGTTTATTGATTGAGTTTGGAAGTAATTTCCCATTTGAATCATATCTTGTGACCACGTTGACTGAAGAAATGTCTTGAGTATTGACATTTACACAAAGTAGTCAATGGGATTGCTAACTACATTATGTAAAATTCTTTAATAGCGGTCAGGGCAGCTTCAAGAGACCTATAGCTGATACTCCCAATTCCTAAAAGGAAACCTATAGGTGATACTCCCAAATAATGTTGAAATTGTATTGATAATAAGGATCTATACCTCTTAATCCCGGCCCGGCCGGCTACAGGTGTGTTCTCAGGGATACAGAAGGGTTAATGGTCAGCTTCAAAATTGGCCATCTGGGGCATGAGACTAATAATGCAGCTGAGCTGGAAGGTCTTCTTCAGGGAATCCAAATGGCTTGTACCCATAATTGTACTCCCCTTGTTGTGGAGTGTGATGCCCGGATTATTCTCCACATGGCCTCTGAGGTTCACAAGGGAAAACGTAGTTCAAAGGTGGCGACGTCGTGGCGGGATTGAACTGCACAACAAGAACACCAACCACTAGATCAGATCTACAATTCAGAATATAATGGCTACACTGGACCATGAATAATATAGGAACAAATTTTTCTATGGGGCACATCACCCAAAGCTGGCTAGGGATGCATCTCTCAAGACAAATATCAAAATGAACAAAAGATGTGAGAGTGGTGCACTCCTCTTCTTTTATAATACGAATTGAGTTCCATATACATTGAATGTGTACATCCTCATTAGCCATGCGCCCTCCTTGACTTCTTTTAGCATCTTCCACTTTTACTTTTGTTTTCCTAGCTTTATTGCCTTTCTACTTTAGGCTGATTTTTTGCTTTTGGAAACATCTTTCTTTTCCTGGATTTTCTTTGCTTTTCCTGCTTTTCCTATGATTTTTCATGCTTTTCTGCTTCTTTATGCTTTAATGTACTTTCCGTCCTTTCTGCATGCTTTCTGTTTTTCAGAGTTGCCTGCTTTTGTGCTACCTTCCATATTTTTAGTGGCTTTGTGGATTTTTTCTTGATTTTCTTCTAATTTCCATTTAGATGACAACTCATTGGGTCCACTAGACCACTTATGTGCCCTTCTTGAGCCACCTAGCCATTACAACTCATAAATATTTATTAATATTAATAAATAGCATGAAACTATGGCCCACCTTCATTTATTTAATTTACATGTGCGATTAAACCAAAATTTACCCCCTTTAATTAATTAATGCCAAACTGTCACTATGACACATAGGGTTTAATGGGTTGGTGATGTTATCATGGTTTCCTTAGGGTGGTGACATGACACCTTGTAAAATTGCTTAGGATTTGATTTTCCTTGAAATTTTTCCACTAGTGATTCTTCCAACCTTATAAAACTAGCCTTAGGATCAACAATTAATCAACCTAAATCACCATCTAGGTGAATAAACATGAACTGGTCTAGGTGAATTAGGCATTTGTGGTCCAGGGTTGATTTGGGGACATTATAGCCCTCCCCTCCCAAGTTTGATTGTCCTCAAGCAAGACATCAACTCCATAGAAAGCATGAAACTAATGCATGACTTCTCACCATCGATATTTTGCTGTTGAAGTGATATATCATTCGAATTCAATTGGTCCATCATGCTTCCTCTATGCCACTCTAAATATATCCATATCCCCACTGAGTGAATCCACTATCTTTGTGACTGAAAATGTATGATCTTCCCAATTGAAACAAATGAGAAGAATGCCAAGATCCCAAGTGAATCTGATGAATGCAGTGTGACTATGACCACCACCCCTGCACTCCAACAACATGAATGACATCCAATACAATCCATCATGCCAAGGAATTCCTGGATCCCACTGCCTCAGTTGCATCCTCCCAAAATTCAATGGTGTCTGAAAAAAACGATCAATTCCTGGATCCCATAATCTCTGTTGCATACCATCTATCATTACTATTGCTTGTGACAATCTGTCACTCCATGGTATGCTAGGATCCATCCACCAAATGGGAAGTTTTCCACTCCCAATGAAAATCTTCAACTCTGTGAGCCTCTCCAAAAATATTTGAAACTCCACATGTGCAAACAAAACTCCAATAACATGGCTCACACTTCAATCACTTGTCCCACTCAAAGTGCTCAAGTAGAACTCCCCTGCACTGTTGTGCATGAGATAAGTATCAAGTGGCCCAAGTAGATGCCATTGTTGCTCACCATACTTAAGGAGGACCAAGGGTGTTTCCGTGTGATAAAAATCAAGTTGAGAAGTAGACACATGTGTCTCTTTCTCCTCATGAATCATCAATATAAATGGTCCCTTAACCAAATCAACATTTCCTTTCACATCCTTAGGTGCTAGGAGCGAAGGAAAGTAGGCCAATTGCAACTCTCTACAAAATTCATCAAATGAAACAGTAGATGTATGGTCTCCTTTGTTGGCTGGTTCAACAAGACTGTACTGGTGTGCCTCATCCAAAGGTGTGACTTTCCTCCACATAGGAAAGCTGATTTATTCCTTGCACAAGGAAAATGCCTCAACATGTTGTATTCCATCCTCCTCATGGAAAATTGCTTGAGCATCTGTCTTCCACCTAACATGAGCAGAACTCTTTCTGCAAGGTATCTCCAAGTGTGCCAAGTAATATTCCACCCAATCCATATGTGGATGAATGGAATCAAATGGAATCCCAATGTGCATAGGTTGTTGATCATCTAATGAGGAACTATTAGAGATGTCAATGGAGTCATAATATGTGCTCTCAACTCCTGGATTCAACAACTCTGCAATGCATCTATCCATAGATGGACAATTTTCTCTGCTACTTGATCCCAAGGAAATGATCTTAGGATCTATGTTGTTGGGGTGAAGTGGAATGAACTCAAGTACATCCTCCATTAATGAGACTTCCTCACATATATCAATATCATGATCCTTTGGGTATGAAACAAGTCCTCTGCAAACATTCCCCTTATCACTACTACCATCAAGCACTTGCATCAATGAACACTCCTCATGATCACCTTGCACATGAAGATCCTCCAATGAAACATATGTGCAATCGACCACACACATCACATCACTAGTGGTCATAGGAGAGGAAAGAGAATATCCCAAATTCATATGAATTTTCTCTCCTTCTGTTGTTGCTTTGTCTTCAGCAAATTTGAGAGCCATGTCTCTATCCATGAAGATCTGCAAGTAGTCTTCCTTCATCGTTTCCAGCTCTCCTTTAATGATGCACAGTTTAGAGATAGAGACTCTCCCAACAACTCCACCTTGTCTCTCCTCCAACTGAACTCTCCCAATAAGATCCTTCATGAATCTATGTGTACCATCAGTTCTGGAAAGCACTTGCAACATCCTTTCTTCGGTGACTAGGAGTAAGTTCTACAAGTCACTCCATGATTGCTTGACAACACCAAGTGTGATATCACATTTGAGTTCATACACCATATTAGAATCATGTAGACTCCCATTCAATAATTTATCCCTCTCACTGCATTCATCCTTAACACCAAAAATTTGAGCCTCATCACCAGAGGACTCAACCATGCCAAACCTCTCCTTAAAGGTGGATGCAACCTCATTATGACACAAAGGAATACAAAAATATCAATTGTGGTCATACCTTTGCATTATGTCCTCTCCCTCATGTGGCGGCGCTAGGGTAGCATGCTCTTGCGCCAACTCAACTGATGCGCAACCAACTGGTGAGGAAATTCCTTATGCTTCACTATGAAGCACTAGTGATGACTGAGAGGTTGAACTCTGCTATGTTCCATAGGATGGCTCATTGTCATTGAAATCCATTGAGCTCATATCATCCTCAATGTTCTCTATAGTGATATGGAAATCACCAACAAAGAAACTAGGAAAATTGGAAGTAGAATCACTTCCCAAACTGTCAGCAACCTGACGAGGGGCTGATGGATCTTCAGATGTGCATGGTTCCTCACTTGAAATATTGTGGTTCCTCTCATGCTCATTGTATGGCTGATTTTTTATTATGGGATTTATTCTTTATGCATCATGAGATTCTTTGAGTGTGCCCTTAGTCATTGTTTCCTCTGAATCACTTATTTTGGTGACTCTGTTTGAAGAAAAACCAAATGATCTCATAAAAATCCCATAGAGGGATGTTTCTGGTGTAGCTTTTCTTCTTGTCTTTTTGTCTTCTTATTTGCACTCAATGGTGGAACTCAGTTCCTCTCTTGATGATATATTTATCTTCAATGAATCCACATATACATCCTTCTGCCAAAATCCAAATCTCCAATAAAAATAATCTTTGAAGGATATGGATTTACATGTTTCATCCCCCAAGGCCCGATACTCTTGATAGTGATGAGACAAGTTCTCACTTGCTTCTATCTTCCTTTCTAAATCATCTTTTGAACTATCCATTGGTGGTTCGGCCCTACTATATTCATTTTTCATTTGTTCACGATATTAACCATCCTCAACCCTTGGTAGGCCTCCATCAATATAGATGATTTCTTCTTCTACATACTGCTCAAAATCATCATCTTTCACAACTAGAACAAGCCTCAAAGCTGCAAACTTGAATATGTGAATTGAAATATTTCTTCAAATGAGAATTTATGGTCCATAGGTGCAGAGGATCATGCTCTAATACCACTGTAATGTACCGGATCTGGTTCAAAGGTACATTAACTCCAAAAAATTGCAAAGATTAAGCAACAAAATATAGCTTTGACAAAACTAGTTAATTTGACTAGAATTCAAACAGAAAAATTCAAACCACTTCAAACTCTTCCTAAATTCTCCCAAGATATAGGTTAGGACCTACTAAGGTTATGGAATAGATGGAAAACAATCCAACACCTTGACAATGGAATTTTTATGGGTGCTTCACGCCTGGGAATATTTCCTTGGAAAACACAAGGCTATCAATGCACATTCCCCGAGGAATTATGTGGAAACCCAAGGCTTCTAGTGCTTACTGAAGGTAATCAGACCCAAGGTAGACTAAATGGATTATCTCCCAAATTTATACAACAATCATACAAAATTTTGGAAGCAATATAACAAGGTTTGGAGGCTAAACTAGTAAGTGAGATACCTAGGATTGGTTGACTAGTCTTCATCCAAACTTTTCCAAACACCTTCAAAGGGTCGTGAATTTAAGAATTAAGGATGAGGTTGGATTTATCAGATTCTTATGGACCTGAAGAAACTCACAGAATAATAATTCAATCTACAGATACCACTATACTGCATTTTTTGGAAAACTAGTCAAAATAAACATTGTATCTAACATAGGTGTAATAATTGACTCAATTTCATTTAAACGGAAAAATTGAAGAACTATAATCTATATCATATACTGATAATTAAAGTATCTTCATCACATTACAAATCCTTATGTACATTAATTATTCCCATAGGGTCACCAACAACCTCTAGGAAAGAAGAAGAGACAATTATTATGGAGAATGCTCCAATGGATGGAATTGCCATACCGGAAGAAGAATATTTGGATGGAACTATAATCAGATATGATAATTCATTCAGTGATAAATGATGGATTCCATACTAAATATATGTCTCTCATATAATTCGAAACTCGGGAATATCTATAGATAGAAAAGCAATGGCGCGTTCTTTACAGCTGGAACCCCCAGATCTAGTAAAATGGTTATAACTTGCTCATCCAGACACCTCTTCTTATGAAAAAAAAAGTGTTTCCTACTAGAAAAGGTACTACGGATTCAATGGTGCATGTATAACAACCCATAAATTGTCAGAAATTTTGAAACTAGAACCTCCATTTCGTCCGTTCAACACTGTAGTTCACAACAAGAACACCAACCACTAGATTAGATCTGCAATTCAGAATCTAATGGTTGCACTGAAATATGAAGAAGACAGGAAATTTTTTTTCTATGGGGCATATCACCCAAACTTTGATAGGGGTGCATCTCCCAATCCCCTAAGAGCAATCTCTCAAGGAAAATATCAAAACGACCAAAATATGTGAGTGGTGCACTCCTCTTCTTTTATAAGATGAATTGAGTTGAAGATACATTGAATGTGGACATCCTCATTAGTCACGCACCTCCCTTGATTGATTTTAGCATCTTTCGATTTTACTTTTCTTTTTCCTATCTTTGCTTCCTTTCCACTTTAGGATGATTTTCTGCTTTTGGAAACATCTTGATTTTTCTGGATTTTCTCTACTTTTCCTATACTTTTTCCTGCTTTTCTGCTTCTTTATGCTTTAATGTAATTTCATTCCTTTCAGCATGCTTTCTGTTGATGTATATGTAACTTCGGAATGTATTTCATATATGTATATTGTATCCCTACAGAGATGTTATTATTCCTCTGTATGGAAGTGTCGTCATTTGTATTTACAAGTGTTGCAAGTTGCATTGCATGTACTACAACTTGTATGTGACGGGTTATTAGACCACCAAGTGTGGGGTCGGCCCTAAGTTGAGTTACCATGGGTTATTAGACTCTCCTAGAGAATTCAGCCCTGTTAGGTTAATAGGCAAGTTAAGTTGTGTATAAATAGAGTGAGGGTGTCACTCTATTTCACCATTCAATCACTCATCTATTCTCTCACTTGAGTGATGCACACTAGTGGTGTAGGAGAAGCTGCTAGGAGACTATCTCTTGTATTTGGGTTTTGTATCATTGATCTTTCTATCTTTGAGTAAGTTGCGGGGGTTTTCACCTTCTTGGTTTTCCCCGACGAAACTCTGTGTCTATTTTTTCTTGTGATTGTCTCTTATTATTTATATGTTGTACATGTTATTCTCTCAGATAAGATCCTAGATCATTTTGAATTAATGCTCAAAATCTAACATGGTATCAGAGCTAACCTGAGAAGAAGACACTGTGCAGTTGTAGAAGCTATGGATTCTTAATTTTTGGGTTTCTCTCCACATATCTTCAAAGGTAGGAGGCTAGATTGACTCTCCTTGCAAGGGCTCATCTTTCTGTCGAAATAGAATCTCATTCTGAGCACTTTCATTTTTTGGCCTGTCACTGCTGCGGGAAATTAGGGTTTTAGAAAAAGTTGGAATTTTTGGAATCTAAGTCCATGGATGAATGATCCTCAGAAAAATTGAACTTCTAAGCCTTGGATCGAACTTTTTGGTTGGGCAGAAGAGTGGGCTTCATCAAACCCTAGTTCAGGATCCTATCCAGTAAATCCGAAAGTTTCAAAGACAATTTTGAGGGGTCAAAATTTTCAAATTTCAAAATAAAAGTATACTAGCTTAACCAGCTCAGCAAGGCACATCTTTCTGTCCTTTCAGAAGTTTGAAATTCAAAGTTTGAATTTTTAGGGTTTCTCTGACAAACCCTAATCCAACTCCAAATCCAGTTTTCAGCAAATCAAGTGGTAAGACCTAATAAAATTTTCTATTTCCATTTGAAGTACTTTTTAAGATGTCTCACCACACCAAGCTTGAGGATAAGCTTGAAGGGGTTGATAACTTCCGAGCATGGAAGTATAGGATTGGTTTAATCCTAGAAGAAAATGAATTGGACACCTACATAAGTGAAGAGGTTCCAGTTCCAGAGGGAGATGAGGCTAAATCCTTACACAAGAGGAACTTGGTCAAGGCTAAGAGGATCATTGTTGATTCTATCAAAGACCATCTCATACGACATGTGTCATCTCTAAAGACACCTAAGGATATATTTGATTCCTTGACCAAGCTATTTGAAGGGAAGAACATAAATCGAAAGATGACCTTGAGGAATCAACTAAAGAATGTCAAGATCCAGAATGAGGAGACCATGCAGTCTTACTTTTCAAGGGTCTCCCAGATAAAAGAACAACTTGAAGCTGTGGGAGAAGATATAGAGAATGGAGAAGTGGTGATGACCAATCTAAATGGCCTTCCTAGGTCATGGGATTCCTTCATCCAAGGAATATGTGCAAGGAAACTTATCACATTCAGTAGATTATGGGAAGAATGATCACAGGAATAAGCTCGAATTATAGCTCAAGAAGAGAAGATGGGGAATGAAGACCAAGCCCTCACAGCACACTCCAAGAAGTATGATGTCAAGATGGAACACCACCATAGCAAGAAATAAAGGCACCACCATCAAAATCAAAGGGGTGACTTCAAACCTCAAAGGAACATATCCACAGTCTGATGCTATACATGTGATAAAAGTGTTAGAAAAACAGGATCGCAGATCAATAACAATAAACAGAAATGCAAATATAATCACACGTACACATTACAAGAGAGACACAGATATATCGTGGTTCACCCAACTTGGGCTACGTCCACACTGAATTTTCCAGTCCTTATTATTATTACCGTCCAGCAAGGTGAAGGGATACAACCTGCAACACAACTGCTGCACTTCCTCTTCTCTGTTTCACAGTCTCTCTCTCATGATCTCAGAGATCTTTACAATGCATAAAACCTAATACATCATCCACCCTAGCCATATTACAATGTCTTTATTTTATAAGGGAAATACAATGGGAAAATACCACGGAATACCCAAAACCATGGGCCCGCAAAACAACTGGCGACAACAGCCCCAAAAATTTTCTTTGGGGGTGCTTCCCCTAGACCCCCCAGCCAGGGGGGATGGTCCCCCCTGGAACCCCGTGGGGGGGCGATTCCCCCCCACTGGGGTGACTGTACAGTCCACCTACATATCATATAAAACTAGGGTACAAACACAGCTGATACAATATCATCTATGAGACTAGAAGATCTGGCTCCACAACCAACAATCTCCCACTTAGAGACTGATCACAGCAACTCCACCACTGCTACACTTGTTGGACATGGACTTGGCAAATTTCTCCTCTTCACCTTCATGCTAGAAGGCCAATTGAAACCGAGCACGAACTCAGTTTCTCTCTGGTCACTACCTTTGTGAACATGTCTGCAGGATTCTGGCTAGTATGTATCTTTTCCAGCTTCAACAGTTCATCTTCCAGAACAGAGCGTATGAAATGGTACTTGAGCTGTATATGTTTAGTCCTGGAATGGAATGCTGAGTTCTTTTCAAGATAAATGGCACGCTGGCTGTCACTATACAATCTGCTATCCTTCTGCTTCTTACCCACTTCCTCCATAAACCTCTGCAACCAAATCATCTCTTTACTAGCCTCTGTAATGGAAACATACTCTGCTTCTGTTGTTGAAAGTGCAACAACCTTCTGTAGTTTCGAAATCTAGCTTACTGTTGTTCCACCTATAGTAAACACATACCCTGTGGTGCTCCTCCTGCTATCCTTGTCACCTGCCATATCTGCATCAACATATCCCTGTAGAACAGTGTCTGAACCTCCAAAACATAATGCCTCAGTGGTAGTACCTCTCAAATACCTGAGAATCCACTGTACTGCCTTCCAATGTTCTTTACCTGGATTGTTCATATATCTGCTCACAACTCCCACTGCATGTGCAATATCTGGTCTTGTGCACACCATGGCATACATCAAGCTGCCAACTGCTGATTGATAGGGAATCTTGGACATGTAATCTGTCTCTTCTTGTGTCTTGGGACACATTTCCTTACTTAGACTGAAATGGCTAGCCAAAGGTGTACTTACAGGTTTTGCATTCTGCATTCTGAACCTCTCCAACATATTTTGTATGTACTCACTTTGAGACAATGTCAATTTGCGATTTTTTCTGTCTCTCGTTATTCTCATACCAAGGATTTGCTTTGCAGCACCCAAATCCTTCATCACAAATGAATTAGCTAGCTTCCTTTTGAGTACATTTATATTCTGCATGTCAGACCCTGCAACAAGCATGTCATCCACATACAATAACAAGATAATATATCTTCCATTGTCTAGCTTCTTGAAATAAACACAGTGGTCAGAATGACATCTACTATAACCTTGTTCTTTCATAAACCTGTCAAACTTTAGATACCACTGCCTTGGAGCTTGCTTCAAGCCATACAAGCTCTTTTTCAACCTGCATACCCGATCCTCCTTACCTTTGACCTCATACCCTTGTGGCTGCTACATATATATTTCTTCCTCCAAATCCCTATGGAGGAAGGCTGTTTTTACATCTAACTGTTCAAGATGCAAATCTTCTACCACCACTAGACTTAAGATAGTCCTAATTGAAGTCATCTTAACAACAGGAGAAAATATTTCATCAAAATCTATACATTTCTTCAGTGCAAACCCTTTTACAACAAGTCTGGCCTTGTACCGCTTCTTACCTCCTTCTTCTTCCTTCAACCTATAAATCCATTTGTTTTGCAATGCTCTTTTACCAGCAGGAAACTGAACCAAATCTCAAGTCTGGTTTCCTACCAATGAGTCCATCTCCTCATTCATGCCTTGCTCCCACTTCTTTCTACTTTCCACCTGCATTGCTTCTTCATAACATTCTGGTTCACCAGAATCAGTCATCAATAAATAATACATTGAAGGAGAGTATCGTTCAGGGAGTCTAATTAACCTGGTAGATCTTCTTACATTTGCAGGAGTTTCAGGTACTTGATGCTGCTCTTGATTTTCTGGCACCTTCGGAACTTCATTTTCTTTAATTTCATCAAGCACTATGTACTCTGTGTTTTCCTTTTCCTGTTTCTTTCCCTGCAACTGATCTTTATACATGACCTTTTCATTGAATATCACATCTCTACTCCTAATGATTTTGTTATTTTCGTAATCCCATAAACGATAACCAAATTCATCAACCCCATATCCAATAAAGGTACATTTCTTGGATTTAGCTTCAAGCTTTGTTCTATTTTCTTTATCAATATGGACAAATGCTTCACAACCAAACGTTCTCATAAATGAGTAGTTTACCTTTTTATCTATCCATGCTTCCTCTGGAATACCATCCAAAGCACTTGAAGGTCCTCTGTTTATTAAATAAACAGCAGTATTTACAACATCCGCCCAAAACTGTAAGGGCAACCCTGCATGCAGTCTCATACACCTTGCACACTCCATGATCGTTCTGTTCATCCTTTCTGACACACCATTTTCCTGTGGTGTTCCTGGGACTGTCTTCTCTCTACGAATCCCATGGTATGAACAGTAACTATCAAACTCCTTGCCGCAGTACTCACCTCCATTATCAGATCTGAGACACTTCAATCTTTTTCCTGACTCATTCTCAACCAAAGCTTTCCACTTCTTAAAAGTAGCAAACACATCATATTTCTGTCTAATGCAATAAACCCAAGTTTTTCTAGTTGCATCATCAATAAATGTAACATAATAATGAGAGCCACCAAGAGATTGTACCTGAGCCGGTCCCCATACATCTGTATGCACAAGCTCTAATTTTTCATTCTTCTTCTATTTCCCAACCCTGAGAAATCTGACTCTCTTCTGTTTTCCATAAACACAGTTTTCACAGAATTCCAAACTTACCTGCTTCAAATCCGGCAGCAACTTCCTTGAGTGGAGAATCTGCATCCCCTTCTCACTCATGTGGCCAAGCCTATGATGCCACAATGTTGTATCTGTTCCTATGGAAGCTAAAGAGATAGAATGGTCAGTATTATGAGGACATAAATACAACGTACCTACTCTATCTCCTTTTGCTATCACCATTGATCCTTTAGTGATCTTCCACCACTTTTCTCCGAACGTAGATAGACAGCCACCATCTCCCAACTGCCCTATTGAGATCAGATTTCTTTTCATAGCAGGAATATGCCTAACTTCTTTCAACAACCAATCAGTTCCATTCTTAACTTTTATCCATACCTTACCCATTCCAACAATTTTACATGGCTCATCATCACCCAATAAAACATGTCCAAAGTCGCCAGGAACATACTCATGAAAGTATTTCCTATGGGGTGTAGCATGACATGAAGCTCCTGAATCTACTACCCAATAATCACTAGTATTATCTAATGTAAGAATCAAAGCATATTGTAACACATCACCTGCTACATTTGCTTCCTGGGTAGTTTCCTTCTGTGCATCTCCTTTCTTCTTTAGAGATTTGCAGTCTTTCTTCAGATGTCCTTTCTTTCCACAGTTCCAACACTCTATCTTTCCCAGTCTGGACTTGGATCTGCCCATTTTAGAATTTCCATGATTACCTTGGCTCTTTCCTCTCTCCTTTTGTCTTCCCCTGCTCTCCATGGTCAACGCACTACCTGATGTCCCACCTGTGCTTTTTCTTCTCCTTTCCTCGCTAAGAATAACACCAATAACATCATCAAATTTTAAGGTGTTTGAACCAGAGACAGAGTTACTTACAGCCATGACCAAGCTATTCCAGCTTTCTGGCAATGAACACAAGATTAGAAGAGCCCTAACCTCATCATCAAAGTTCACACTTACAGAACTTAGCTGATTTGTAACCGTATTAAACTCATTTAAATGATCAGTAACAGATCCACCTTCAGACATCTTCATATTAAATAAACGCTTCATTAGAAATACCTTGTTGGAGGCCGAGGGTTTTTCATACAACTTACCCAATGCACTCATCAAACCCTATGTTGTCATTTATTTTGAGATATTGAAAGCCACCGACGAAGCCAAGCTCAACCGTATTGTTCCCAGAGCCTTTCTGTCAAGAACCTCCCATTCTTCGTCCTTCATAGTCGTCGGCTGCTTTGCTTTTCCTCCCAACGGTAGGAATAGATCCTTCTGGTACAGATAGTCCTCCATTTGCATCTTTCATAACCCAAAGTTTTGGACGTTAAACTTCTCGACCTTAAACTTTCCTTCTTCTGCCATTGCTCCCACTCGAACCAGAAACCCTAACTTCCTGCGGGTTTAACTGCCAAATAGACCTTTCACTCTGATACCAATTGTTAGAAAAACAGGATCGCAGAGCAATAGAAATAAACAGAAATGCAAATATAATCACACATACACATTACAAGAGAGACACAGATATATCGTGGTTCACCCAACTTGGGCTACGTCCACACTGAATTTTTCAGTCGTTATTATTATTACCGTCCAGCAAGGTGAAGGGATACAACCTGCAGCACAACCGCTGCACTTCCTCTTCTCTGTTTCACAATCTTTCTCCTGATCTCAGAGATCTTTACAATGCATAAAACCTAATACATCATCATCCCTAGTCATATTACAATGTCTTTATTTTATAAGGGAAATACAATGGGAAAATACCACGGGATACCCAAAACCATGGGCCCGTAAAACAGCTGGCGAAAACAGCCCAAAAATTTTCTTCAGGGGCGCTGCCCCCGGACCCCCCAGCCAGGGGGGGTGGTCCCCCCTGGAACCCCGTGGGGGGGGCGATGCCCCCCCGCTGGGGTGACTGTACAGTCCACCTACATATCATATAAAACTAGGGTACAAACACGGCTGATGCAATATCATCTATGATACTAGAAGATCTAGCTCCACAACCAACAGAAAGGGGACACTATTCCAAGGATTGTCCCAGAAAGAATAAAGATAGGTCTCATAAGAAGAAGAACACCAAAAGAAAACATCATGCTCACACTGCAAAGGATGATGAACCTCCCAGGAAGAGGGCTAGAGAAGAAAGTGAAGATTCTTCAAGTGATGAAGAGTATGTCTTAATTTCTGCTCTCACTAGTAACATTACCCATGGAAGCAATGATTGGCTTATAGATAGTCGAGCTTCCAAACATATGACAGGATTCAAGGAATCCTTTGTAGACCTATCTAAACATGAATCACCCCACAAGGTGAAACTTGGGGATGACTACCAGTATCCCATAAAAGGAAGTGGTGAAGCCTCCTATAAGCTAGACTCTGGAAAATCTATGAAGATGAAAGATGTACTATATGTTCCAGGTCTCAAGAAGAATCTTCTCTCCATATCTGCTTTGGATGAAAAAGGCATAAGGGTTGCATTTATATATGGACAAGTTCTTATGTGGCCAAAAGGTAAGACCATTGATGATGCAGTAGTGATTGGAGAGCAAGAGGGAGGGTTATAAAAATTGAAGGGCCAACCAAAACAAGCCTTGGTTCATGACTCAATAGAACCAAGTGAACTTTGGCATCAAAGGCTTGCACATGTGCACTATAGGGCACTACCTATTGCAAGCAAAGAAGTTGAAGGTCTTCTTGAAATCCAGACAAAGCATGAAGGCATTTGCAAAGGTTGTGCAAAGGGAAAGAACACAAAGAAGACATTTCCAAGTAGTGAAAGCAAGGAAAAAGGAATCTTGGAGATTATCCACTCTGATGTATGCGGTCCGATGTCATCCAATTCTCTGAGTGGGTATGTATATTATGTTTCCTTCATTGATGATTTCTCTAGGAAGACTTGGGTTTATTTCTTGAAGAATAAAGATGAAGTGTTTAAGTTCAAGGAATTCAAAACCTTGATAGAAAATCAAACTGATAAGAAGATCAAGATCTTTAGATCCGACAATGGAGGAGAATTCACTTCAGGAGACTTCAAGAAACTATGCAGTGATTTAGGGATTAAGAGGGAGTTGACTACTCCTTACAATCCACAAAAAAATGGGGTTGCAGAAAGGAAGAATAGAACTATCATGGAATCAGTTAGGGAAATGCTTCATGACCAAGATCTACCTATGCACCTATGGGCAGAAGCAGCAAGGACAGTTGTATATGTGCAAAACAGAACACCTCACGAGATACTTGACAACAAGACACCAGAAGAAGTGTTCACTGGAAAGAAGCCAGAAGTTAGCCATCTCATAATATTTGGCTGTCCAGTATACACACTCCAAAGGAAAAGAGAACAAATCTAGATCCTTCAGGAAAGAAGGGCATCTTTGTGGGTTACAGTGAAAGCTCGAAGGCTTACAGAATCTACTTTCCAGGGTTCAAGAAGATTGACATCAGTAGGGATGTAACTTTTGATGAAGACTCAGCATACATCAAATCCAGGAAGACATCTGTTGAAGACAATGAAGAACCAAGGGTAACCAGAATTCAAGACACCACTATGAATGAAGCAATACCAAAAGAAGATCGTGAAATTGAAGATCCACAAGAACCTATAGATCCACCCCGTGAGAAGAACTCTCACAAGAGGAAACCAGCATGGGCTAGAGAGCTCATCCAAGATGCAGAAAGGTATGGTATTCCAGAAGAGGAACACAGAGAAAGAAACAGGACAAGGTCACACACCAGCTATGTTGCCTTGCTCTGTGATATTATGAACAAAGAACCTTCTAGTTATGAAGAAGCAGCGGAAAAGAAAAAATGGAAGGATGCCATGGTCTAGGAATACCAATCGATCATGAAGAATGATGTTTGGGATGTGGTCCCAAGACCTGAAGGGAAGTCTGTTGTGACTTCTAAGTGGATCTATAAGATCAAGCATGTTGCATATGGTAGCATAGAGAAATACAAGGCAAGATTTGTAGCTCGTGGCTTCTCCCATAAAGAAGGAATAGATTATGAAGAGACTTTTTCTCCTATAGCCAGATACACTTCCATCAGAATAGTACTTGCTCTGGCTACAGTGATTAAGTGGAAGATACACCAGATGGATGTCAAGACAACTTTCTTGAATGGTGTGGTCGAAGAGGAAGTGTATGTGGAGCAGCCACTCGGTTTTGAAACACATGACAGGGGGTCATATGTGTGCATATTGAAGAAAGCCTTGTATGACTTGAAGCAATCTCCTAGAACTTGGTATGGTAGGATAGACAACTTTCTATCTAGTTTGGGCTTTACCAAGAGTAAAGCAGATTCCAACCTTTACTACAAGGTTGAGGAAGGAAATCTTGTGATACTACTATTGTATGTGGATGACTTGTTTGTTACAGGTGAGGATAGATTGATTGCCGACACAGAGAAAGCTTGTTGTTGAGTTCGAGATGAAGGACTTGGGGATGATGTATTACTTTCTAGGCATGGAGGTGTGGCAGAGTGCAGATGGGATCTTCCTTGGACAAGGGAAGTATGCAGTAGAGATCTTGAAGAGGTTCGGGATGATGGACTACAAGGCCATGGCCACACCTATGGAATTGAACCTAAAGCTTCTGTATGATGCTTCATCTGAGTCAGTTGATGTCACGGTGTATCGTCAGATGATCAGGTCTTTGATGTACCTGACAAACACGAGACTAGATATTTGCTTTCCGGTGAACACATTGAGCCAGTTCCTGACGGATCCGAAAGGTGTTCACCTGGTTGCTATAAAGCATATTTTGAGGTACCTGAAGGGTACGGTTGATTATGGGCTCAAGTATGATGCGAATCAAAAGTTTAACCTAGAGGGTTATGTTGATTCAGATTGGGCAGGAAGTTCCATTGATCGGAAGAGCACTTCGGGGTGTTGCTTCAGTATGGGATCTGGTATGATCTCTTGGTTTAGCAGGAAGCAGTCATGTGTGGCACTAAGTACAGTTGAAGCAAAGTATGTTGCAGCTTTTTCAGCTAGTTGTGAGGCAGTATGGCTTAGGAAGCTGTTGTCTGAGTTATTTGAGCTCCCGTTGGATGCTACCTGTATCTTCTGTGACAACCAGAGTTGTGTGAAATTGTCTGAGAACCCGGTGTTCCATGACAGGTCGAAGCATATTGAGATAAAATATCACTATATCATGGATATGGTGCAGAGAGGAGCAATGAAGCTCATGTATGTTGCAACGGATGAGCAGATAGCTGATGTATTGACCAAGCCGCTGGCCAGAGTGAAGTTTGAGTACTTCAGAGAGAGACTTGGTGTACTTCAAATCGATATTCCCTCCAAGGGGAAGTGATGAGTTCGAAGACACAGATGCACATGAGCCATTCTCACATGGTGGTGAGATGTAAGTGCTGAGTGAAGCCTTTCCCGGATGGTCAGAGGAAAGTCCTTCCATGCCGGTGATTGTAACTGTTGTGTTATGTGCATCTGGGATGTGTTGTGTGCACTATGAAGTGATCTGAAGACGATGAGGTAATAGTAGAGTATATAGTTTGTGCAGAAGCATGTAATAAGTCTTGATATTCTCTTGAAAGGTTTTGGAGTGACATGTAATCAGTCCTGGGAGATCTTGACAGGTTTTGCAAAGGCATGTAATAAGTCCTGGGATGCTCTTGACAGGTTTTGCACTGGCATATAATTAGTCCTAGGAGATCTTGACAGGTTTTGCAGAGGCATGTAATAAGTTCTGGGATGCTCTTGACAGGTTTTGCACTGGCATATAATTAGTCCTGGGAGATCTTGACAGGTTTTGCAAAGGCATGTAATAAGTCTTGGGATGCTCTTGACAGGTTTTGCACTAGCATATAATCAGTCCTAGGAGATCTTGCAGGTTTTGCAAAGGCAGTGTAATCAGTCCTGAAGTGTACTTACTTGATGGCTTGCTCGCAGAGATGATGAATACCTACATGGAGACTAGGCCTACATCCAGCATGAAAAAGGGATGGCTCTGTAGAACTTCCTATGACGAGTAGATTGGAGATTGATTGAGATAGCAGCAGCAAGGACGATGACAATGATCCAGAGAAGAAGACTTGTGCTAGAAGACCTGTGTCGAGAAATACCTTCCTAGTTAAGAGGGAGTGTTGTTGTATATGTAACTTCGGAATGCATTTCATATATGTATATTGTATCCCTACAGAGATGTTATTATTCCTCTGTACGGAAGTGTCGTCATTTGTATTTACAAGTGTCGCAAGTTGCATTACATGTACCACAACTTGTATGTGACGGGTTATTAGACCACCAAGTGTGGGGTTGGCCCTAAGATGAGTTACCATGGGTTATTAGACTCTCCTAGAGAATTCGGCCCTATTAGGTTATTAGGCAAGTTAAGTTGTGTATAAATAGAGTGAGGGTGTCACTCTATTTGACCATTCACTCACTCATCTATTCTCTCACTTGAGTGATGCGCACTAGTGGAGGAGGAGAAGCTGCTAGGAGACTATCTCTTGTATTTGGGTTTTGTATCATTGCTCTTTCTATCTCTGAGGAAGTTGCGGGGTTTTTCACCTTCTTGGTTTTCCTCGAGGAAACTCTATGTCTATTGTTTATTGTGATTGTCTCTTATGATTGATATGTTGTACATGTTATTCTCTCATATAAGATCCTAGATAATTTTGAATTAATGCTCAAAATCTAACACTTTCTTCTTTTTAGAGTTGCCTACTTTTGTGCTACCTTCCATCTTTTTAGTGGCTTTGTGGATTTTTTCTTGATTTTCTTCTAGTTGCCATTTGGTTGACAACTCATTGGGTCCACTAGACCACTTATGCACCCTCCTTGAGCCACCTAGCCATTACAACTCATAAATATTTATTAATATTAATAAATACCATGAAACTATGGAACGCCTTCATTTATTTAATCTACATGGGTGATTAAACCAAAATTTACCCCATTTAATTAATTAATTCCAAATTGTCACTAGGACCCATAGAATTGAATGGGTTGGTGATTTTATCATGGTGTCCTCAGGGTGGTGACATGACACCTTGTCACATTTCTTAGGAGTTGCTTTTCCTTGGATTTTTCCACTAGTGATTCTTCCAACCTTAGGAAACTAGCCTTAGGATCAACAATTAATCAACCTAAATCACCACCTAGGTGATTAAACATGAACCAATCTAGGTGACTTAGGCATTTGTGGTCTAGGGTTGATTTGGGGACATTATAATAAAAGCACAAACATATTGAGCATATGCATCTAAAATTGATGTATATTGGCATAAATAAATTTTACACAAAATTATACCAACAGAAGGTGGTTGAGATGAATGTCATCCAAAGGATGGTATGAGAGAATTCTCTGTGGCCATAGCATTATCCCTTTTCCTCAAATGTTGATCAAAAGACCTCAATAGAGCACTCTCATGAGACGATCTGTTCAAAGATGCCTCTAAAAAAAATAATTAAAAATTTCAATGTTTCATTAAACCAAAATACCTAAGCATATATGCACAACTTTACATGTGCATAAATATTCATACCATATTCACAATACAATAGGTTGGATTCTTTAGATGAATCTAACAATTTGTGATTATCAACACTATTTCATGTTGATCTTGATATCCTTCTCTTTCCATGTAGTGAACTTTTTCATATACATAAATATTTAAACAACAATATGGGCTCATTACATCTCCAAATTTTACATTTTGATTTGAAGAGAAAACAATAGAATATAATTTACTGCCATCACCAACAAATAATATATATTGTCTCTAAAAGAAGATGTTATGTTTATGATAATATTTTTAAATAATATGTGGAGTCTAAAAAAAATTGCATCGGAACAATTTCACTATCATCTTCCTTTGTCTTGTAGCACTCTATCACTTTTGTCATTCCCAAGGTTCTGATGGTCACTTTACATCATTCCAAGGAATGCTATACCCTTGTATTTACCCAAACTCCTCAAAATCACTTAGGAGGCTAGAAGGAATTTTTTCCAATGATAAACGTTGCTTAATAATTTGGCTGACTTAGCACCTGAGGTTTTCATAAGCGATCTAACACACTTCCAAATCCCCATTTTATGACTATTCCAAGCTCATCAATGACTCATTTCCCTTGAGAGTTAATACTCTATATTGTATCTTGAGAAGGAGCAACCTAGTGTACTAACCTAAGGTACTTTAATGCTACTTGTTTGTCTTGGAGAGCACCATTTGGTAGAATTTTCTCATTGAAATTGAAGGTGGAAAGTTTCAACTTGTAATTCTCTAGGCTAGCCAGGGCCAATATTGCGGTTTAAATTCATAATAGCCAATACAATGAATCTCAAAGATGAAGTATCAGGCTTTCAATTTATTACTAACTTCCAAATAAATAAATAAAGGAAATCTAACTTTACAAACAATATTGTCGTGGAGAAAATAAAATATATTATACCAAACACTCTTAACTTCAAATTGGAAATCTCTTCATCGAGAATTAGATCTTTCCAAATTATCAAGCTTTGATGCATACAATTGGATATTCAAGGACCAATAGAGATTAAATTGAACATCCCCAATACATGAATTCATAATTATTTTCCTTTTTCTATTGGATAAAATGTGGAAAGCCCCCCTTTTGTTTATGTTTTTTCAAGGTTTAATTATTAATTCTCTTAGAATGTAAAGCATTTTGAAAAAAAACCTAATCATATTTATATCATAAAGATTGCATATCCACTTGGTGATTTTAATAGTAGATAGGGTTTCATGCTTGTTTCTAAAGACAACAATAACTTTGCTAGCATTGGTATCATTACTAGACAATGAGAGTAATAATATTCTCCATAACATTGGTACCATAACCTAGGTAGTGAGAGGAATAATATTCACATTTAATGACTTAAATTTTATTTGTATTGTATATGTGATTATTGATAATCACATCTTTTATAATTGTCAATAAATTAAAATGGATTCAAGGAAAATTATAATCATATTCAAACTTCCAAAAAGTGTGCTAAGATGAACTTGTATATGTAATTTTGATCCAAATTTTGTGAGTTGAACTACTAAAAATGGTTTATATTCCAATTGAATAAGTATCTAGGTTGCATTACCCTAAACAAGATTTTAAGTTGCAAGTTTATCTCAAATATCCCATGTAACTAAGACGTTTTCATAGTTCATAAGAACATTGTGTCACCTTTGTAAAGTAAGTGTGTTCTTTATAGAAAATTCATGTTCAAAATCATTAATAATATTTAGCAAATCCTCCAAGATTTCAATATTTGAAGAAAAATGGAAAGAAAAGTCATTACAATTGCTACAGTTAAAAACATTTCAAACATCCCTACCCCCTTGAAGCGCCCTACCCTTCCAATCAACCATACCCATTCAATCAATAGTCACCTCTAAGTGCCCTACCCATTTTTTCATCAGTTAGTTCCATCATTAGTCAATCAATCTTAGTCCTATGTGTAGGTCAGGACCATCGGGACCATGAAATCATTTAGTTGTTTAACAAAAAAAAGCTAAGTCACCAAAGGAAAACATGTTGGAGTAAGAGATACCAAACAATACGACAATACAAAAGCAAAGTTTTGGTTATTAATGATGCACCAAAGGAAGAGGAAGGGATATTGACCAACACTTGGGTTACAAAGGAAACAAATGATGACGCCTCTCACTTCCCATCTAGACGCAAAGAAAAATTTATCTCAACGGGATGCCCACAAGGAACAATTTTGACAGGAAAGGAAGGCAATCAAGCACCCTCTTAGGATAGGGTCTATCCCATGACATAAGAGAATTTAAAACTACAATAGGCCAATACATTGCATTAACACCAATTAGTCAATGCATATAGATGCAAAATTAAAGATACATTGATCACATTTTTCAATGGTAGTTAACATGAGATATAACACTATAGAATCAAAGTTGAGAGAGAGAGAGAAAGAGAGAGAGAGTTAGTAAATTAACAATCTATGGTTTTGATAATAATGTACATTATTATCAAAACCATAGATTGTTAATTTACTATCTCTCTCTCTCTCTCTCTGAGAGAGAGTTAGTAAATTAACAATCTATGGTTTTGATAATAATGTACATTATTATCAAAACCATAGATTGTTAATTTACTAACTCTCTCTCTCTCTCAACTTTGATTCAGGTAACAATAATATTTTTTATTAATATGGCTTATACTACTCAAATAAATTTCACTATATATGAGGGGGATGGAGATCCCCAAAAACATTGGTTCATATAAGCAGTATGGCAAGCTAATGACATTACAAATGAGAGAATACAAATTGCAATGTTTATAGGAGGTCTCCGAGATAGAGCATTAAGGTGGTACATGAATCTCGTTGAAAGTGGTCCAAAGACAAAGCAATAAATTAAGAAGAACTTCTTTGAATTCTTCAAAATCCAAGATTATAGACATTTGGATGCACAAAATCTTAAGGCTATAACACAAAGAATTGGAGAATATATTCGGGAATATGACAAAAGATTCAAAGATATCCTTAATCAAATCCCATCCAAGATGGAAGAATCCATCCTCATCGAATGGTTTGTAGCTGGCCTACTACCTGGAATCTGGACGACATTGACTATGTATGAATTCAACACATATGATTATGCTCTAAAAAAGGCACAAAAATTCGAATCAAACATCAACCATTCAGGCGGTTCATCTAACCGACGAGTCGAATAAAATCTTGAACAGATGTACCAGTCGTTAAAACATCTGGCATTAAGGAATAATGATTTATGGTGCACCAACTAATCAACCAAAGGTCACACAAAATATTCTTGTCGATATAACAACCACCGACCATACTATGACGACAGAGGACTCTTTCCAGAAGAAATAAGATACCTACAGGAAGAATCTCGACCCTTTCCCGAAGAAAGGCGGCCTGAAAACTTCAAGATTGCTCATACATCGTATTTTTGTGATATTTGCGAAATATTTGAGCTGCATACGACAGTTGAATGTCCATATAACGCTGATGCGGTTAAATTAGAATGGTGTAGAATATGTCGGAACACCCAAGACAAGACAGCCGACTGTATTAAAAACCTAAAGAGCAAGAATAACCAGTATACAATCTAACATATGCAGATAATGAAGCAAAATAATCAAAGATGACATGAATATAATCGACATAATGACTTGCACAACAATGGAGGATATAGAGGTAGTGGAAGATATCGGGGTTGAGGATGCTTCAATTCTAATCGTGGTTGAGGCAACCCGAGATGATTTATTTTCTTCAGTGAAGAACATTTGAGTCTGTATTGTCTGTGGAAAGACAGAACGGACCTCAATTTTTGTACTAAATGTGGTGTCGGAGAGAATTCTCTCAAGGATTGCCCCATCATGCTCGAAAAAATTTCAAATAAAAAGAATCTTAATCTTTTTTCTGTTGTTCCTAAGAATGACGTGATTAAACATAAGAATCTACAAATTGTTTCAAGGCAATGCATGAAATTGGTCATGATAGCACACAAGTAACCAAGTTGCCACGTAAAGAGTGTAATTATCCTCAAATTAATCAGCAGAAAGATATATTTAATGATGCTTCAAGAATTAGCAAAAGAAGAGGACATTCAAGATTATAAAAATAAAACATTGAATGAATTATTGCAATTACTTACAAAATAAATACACTAACAATGAAAGAATCCCTAGAAATTTATGCAGCCTAAAAGAAAAAGAGAAAATTGATATTGATCCTTTGGTCGATCTAGACATCGACGGGTATCGTATTTCACAAGTTGTTCTCGAATGTGGATCACAAGAAAACATTATGACAAGGGAAACATGGGAACGACTCGGTTGACCCCGACTGACAGAATCAGGTATATATCTTAAACTTGATGACCAAGGTCTCATCAAACCCATTGGTGTGTGGAAAGTTGTGAATACAAGCATCATGGGCATTGAAGCACATATCGACTTTGAAATTATCGACCCACAATATGGAATGACTTATTTTCCTGCTTTAGTTGGTCAACCATGGAGAAGGAAAATGAAAGTGTTCATTTCATTAGAAAAAGACCAAATAAATCTCAAAGGTGATGGAAAGAAAGTAATCGTTCCTATCTATCCATCAAGGGAAAAGTCATGGGAGGAACAAGATGATCAAGAGGGAGATATAAGAAGACTTTATCAAATAATGGGTAATAATGAAGATTTTGTAGAACCAAATGAATATGTAGAAACCCTTTTTGGATCCCCCATGTCATTCAAGCATAAATATGACACTAACTTATACGGCTGGCAGGTAGAAAATTATGAAATGCATGCAAGATATTGTTGGTTGATGTTACACATAAATCTTCCACCCTGTGAGCATAAGCATTCTTTGGCCTGTAGGATCCATTTTAGTGACTCAGATCCATTTTTATCCTTCAGTGATACCAGTTTTCCCTATCTTTATTCCTACCTACCTGTTGCATCATTATAGCAAGCATACCTGCGAGTTGCATCCCTATAGCCCGTGGGTAGCATGTAAAATGGTAAAAACCACTATTTTATCACTTTTTACTCCCAAAAAGCGGTCATTGGGTGACCTTTGGCTCTCCATCTGCCCAAGTAACGTCTCGATGTGTCCTTTCACCTACCTTTGAGAGGACTATATATTGAGCACATATGGCTTATGGATGGGAGGAAGAAGAGAATCGTAAGAGAACTCTAGTGGATTTTTTCCCTATCTTGAGTCTACACTCATTGATCCTTGTAGTTGTGAACCCCTTATGTTCACCTTCCAAACTCCTTCTAGTTTGAGTTTGCCATTCATGGAGGATTGAAGTGGTGGAGGCACAAGTGGATTGATCTAGATCTTGGTTCAGATTGGTTGCCGGCAAGAGGTCATATCACTTTGTACTTCTTCTTGTTCATTAATAGAAATACTCATATTCTCGTCCATTCATGGTGTGAATGTCATTTATTATACATTGGGTTACATTTGCTTGTGATATTATGGACCATTGTTATTGATAATGTTAATGTCAATTATATATTATATGTACCTGTTGGATATTGGCTGTCAAGACTAATTTGCAGATTACAAGTGCGTGGATTGAAAGCTCCAATGGGGATCTACATCAAACGTTGGATCGAGGTTGGTTACATTTCTCCATTATCTTAACATTGTCATTTATAATAGAATTGCTTTGAGAATTGAGTAGATTTATGGTAATCATCTGTCTGTTGTGGTATTCCCAAGCCATAGTGAGTTTTCTCCAATACAGTCGATTCAAGCCATTCCCCGTCGAGAAAAGAAAATTTGTCTCGCAATTTCTGTAATAGCAAAGATATTCGAAAGGAAAACAAGACAATACTCGACTCTAGTACCGACTAAAGTGGAGCTGACCATTTTTCCATCACGACATTATAAAGAACAGGATTCTCCAATAATGCACATTGAACAAGTATCTAAAGACGTTAGAGAGCAAGGGAGACTGCAAAGTCTAGTAGAACCCTTCACTAGGAAAGAAGATAGATGGTGGGAGACACATCAGTCACGAATGCACACGTGGACGACTGCTTTGACTTATTTTATTGAAAGATTCGAAGGGAAAAAGTTGACAGCAGAATCTCAAATTCCAAAATTTGTACAAGGCATGGACCTGTACATCCACATCGACAAATGTAAAAAATAATGGAGGAGATTGGGCTACAAAGATGAGAAACTATGGCCACATTTCTTCCCAAGTACATTATAAAATCTACCTGAAAAGTGGTATAAAATGGAGGAAGCAAGTGGTGGAACTTCTACTTGGCAAGAAATAAAAGAAAATTTCACAAGAGACTTTTCCTTTTCACCAGCGAAAGACTCCGTCAAGGAGGAAATGGAAGAAATTAAGAAATTTATAGAGCCAACAAATATTGACACATCAACCAAAGGCCATCGACCTGAGTCGGCATGAAATCGTATTATGACCAAAGCAGTTCAGTTGTCAACAAGACTAGAACTTGAAAATGATACAACCATTGGTAAAAGCTTTCGCTGGAAAACATACCATCTGTCAACAAGAAGACCCATAAAATATGTAATGAAAGTGGCCCTAGAAGACAAAGTTGATCCAGAAAGATTCACAGAAAAATATTTTCCTCCTACCTTTACATATTTCAAAGAAAGGGATCGTCCAATTAATGAAGCAAGGGCACCATAATGGATGGATGCGCGGATCAAAATCAAATAAATAGATATATCAAAGGACGACCAACCAAAAATGGTGAAAATCGGAGATTACTGGACTGAACAACAAGCTGCCAAAATAGCTAGTCTGTTAAAAGAATATCAAGATGTTTTCGCAAGGGATTATAAATATTTAAAGGGCTTAGTACAAGAAATGGGAGAAATGAAAATTGACATCAAGCCAGAAGCTAAACCAATGCAAAAACGCTCATATAAATTGGCCCATAAATACAAATATATAGTCAAGAAAGAAATAGAAAATGTGTTGGCAGTCGGTATCATCTACCCTTTTGATCAATCGGAATGGGCTAGCCCTATGGTCATTTAGCCTTAGAAGCATGATCCAATGAGACTGCGTATCTGTGTCGACTTCAGGGGACTAAATAAAGTTACTTTGACCGACCCCTTTCCTACACCTTTTGTTGATGAGATTATTAATGAAGTCACCGGACATGAATGTTACTCTTTTACAGACAGATTCTCAAGATATAATCAAGTCCCTATTACCAAGGAGGATCAGCATAAGACAACATTTGTGTATGAATTCGGGTCATTCGCCTATAAAGTGATTCCCTTTTGGTGAAAGAATGCACCAGCTGTATTTTCGAGAATAGTCATTAAAGCATTCCAGGAATACATATATAAAACGATGGTTGTATATTTCAATGATTGGAAAATATACTCCTTATTCCGCAGTCACATCAATTTCCTTTGACTAATGTTAGAACGGTGGCGACAGATACAACTTTCCCTAAACATAAAAAAAAATATAAATTTGCAATGCCAATTGGAATCCTCATGGGTCATGTTGTATGCAAAGAAGGAATCAAAGTTGATTTTGCAAAGATCAAATTTATACTCGATTTGAAGCCTGTAGTAAATCTGAAACAGGTAAGAATACTTCTGGGACATACAAGGTATTATCGAAAATTTATTAGACATTATTATGATACCACATATCCCTTGGAAGAATTGTTGAAAGAGCATCAAGAATTCCAATGGTTGCAAGAGTGTGAGGCACCTGCTCTTGGAAGTCCATTGAATACTCCTTGCCACCATAAAAAAGCACCTACTCTTGGGACTAGATCTACATAACATTAAACATCTCTCTATCATTGAAAAAATCAGTCGGTCATTTGATCTCACTGCCTTGAGTGTGGACATGCCAACAACTTCACATATATGGGAATATTTCAAATGACGACTCTCTTTCTCAACTCTAGCCATTGTTGAAGCATGCATTAGTCTTGATCCATCAGCTGCCTCAGCCAATTCGCAGCCATAACTAGCAGCAATATGCAATCTTGATCTATCTTGTATTCATATCCTCATTCTCTTCAGGACAAAGAATAGTTTTGTTGGTGGGGGAGATGTTGGAGGAGCCTAGTCGACTGACCGGCTAGGTCCTCCGACCGACCACCGTCGGGTCGGTCCCATGGATACAGTCGGTCAGTTAAGCCGACATAACACTTTTGTAACTAAATAACTAAATGTAAAACAATATATATAGGCTAGTGAGCCGTGATTCAAGATTCAAGTAGAGTACCATTACTTTGTATATATTCTGGCTCTAATATAATATAATTGTTGATGTCGTTCCCTTTACTTTGGTATCTTCTCTTATATAATGATCTTAATGCATTATATTCTATCTTTATGTTGTTTATATTCCATGTAATCCCTTAGATTGCAACAAGGGTGGAAGGAACAACTAAGAATGGGTCTGGGGTAATGATGAGATAGAAATATGTTGGGTGTGAGGAGGGGGGGGAATAGAGAGAGAGAGAGAGAGAGATTTTCAAACCAACCTATTGAAAGGTAGCAGGGCAGGGTAGAGGAAAGGAAGAGAGGTAATTTGAAACATTTTTTTCATCATTAAAGAGTTGGTAAGTATTGTTGCGGGAATTGTACAAGGCACTATGTTGCTATCGATAGGGGATTGTGAGGAGTAAGTCAAAGCAATCAAGGAGAGAGATGTCACAATCTATTGTGTCCTAGAAGGTTCTGATGGAGAAAGTGACTGCACAACATTTATTAATGAGAAGATGTGGGGAAGAAATAGAGGACGCAATAGATATAGCCAATACAAGGAGGGATCATAATTTTGAACACATTTAAAAACATAACAAGAAATGATTGGAATTCTTCCATAAAAAATGATCGTTTATGTATAATTGGTGGGTAATTCCCATTTTGTGTTATAATTTTCCTTAGAAATTATAAGAATCAATCTTTATAAATGATCAATGTCGGCGCAGTTGAATAGTTTCCGATTACGCATTGTTTGATCTCTAAAACAAGTCCATGATTGAAATGTTGCTTAGATAACAATTCATACTGTTGCATGAGCGATGGTTTAATGAACAGATTACTTCAAACAATATTTTAATTAGGTACATGAAATTGTTACAATGTTTAGATATTGCAAGAAATTTAAATATGCAAAAAAACATATTTAACAATTTTAATAAAAGTTCTAAAAAATATAAACATGTATATTCTAATCAATACACTGATCATGAGACTAAAGATACTAGAAAATGGAGGAAAGCATAAGTAAGTAGGAAAACAAAGGAAAGGTTCTTAGGAATCAATATCTTCCAATTGCTAACAGTTCAAACCAAGCAACGAAACTAATGAAGGAACGAAGCTTACCTGTCAAACGAAGAACCGAAGCTAAGGTTCCTCACACCTACAAATCTACTGCTCAATGATCACGCGACATGTAAGATAGAGGCCGAAAGGTAGTGGATACAACATGCACAATGGTGGGTACACATTGGCGAGTGCACAGTGGCGGGTTCACATTGGAGGATGCACAGTAGTGGGTGGCACACGCTCAATGGCAGGTGGCGGGACACAGGATGCAGGATAAGATAAAATTTGGAGAGTGTAATTAAAATTTGTTGAGCCTCATCTGATCAGAGATATCTGAGATTTTCTACTATCATATTGATTACTTTCATAGAATTTAGTTTTCATATGACCCATTGCTAAGAACCCATCTCTAACCCTATCAAAATCCTACCCATCTCTAACCCAATCAAAATCCTCATGGTTGTTATCCTTTCAAAATATGGCCTTTGTTTAGACAAACCCATACAAGGGAATTCAATTTCCTTAAAAGGGAATTCCAACCCAAGAATGTTTCATAAGAGAAATGCAATATCATGGGTCGTTTTGATTGTTGGGTACATGTAGAAATATGAACAATGAGGGTGATAAGGCTTCAAAAGTATTTAGCCAAGTGCAAAGAGAAGGACATGCCTAGAATGAACAAGGCCATCAGGGAACTTCCAAAATGAAGTTACACAATATTTGTGGAAGCACCCTCATATTCATGTCAACTAATTGATCTAGTTGAACTCGCTTGTATATTTGTGCCAAACCAAATGACTATATTACTTTTCTATTTTTCCCCTTCTTTGATGCCCTTAACTAATTCAAATCTATAAGTGTTGAAATATATGTAGAATGAAGAAAGCCAAAGGGTTTTCCTACAGGTAATAAGTTGCAAAAGTCAACATTGAATGTTCAAGCAACTACACTGAACCTTGGGGAAAAATAATATCCCAATATCCATAGGTGACTTTTGTGAGTTTCTAATTGCTTTTATAGAATTTGTATCATAGTTCCATGCTTGGATAAAATTTATGGGAATGGGTTTGGAAGGTACTTCACTTTAAGATAAATAAAAACCCATGGTTTTGTAAAGGTACAATTATATTAGAAATACATGAAAGTGTATTTAACATATAAAAAGGCCACATGTAGATTTTCACAAGAAAATTAGAACAAAATCCAACATATATCGTACTTAGAATTCTTTAATTTGTACAAGGAAAGATTCAAGTGGATGAGAGGTTTTAAGTTGTATCAATGTTAATGCTCCCCAACAAGGTACTTGTGGTCATAGTCAAATATTTTTTGTTGGTTTACTTCATCATTGAAGGTTGTAGCTTGCTATTGTTGCTTTTATAATAAATGTGTTCTTATGAGTTTCACTTAGGCATGCCCCAAATTGTCCCTTTGTTCAAGTAATTATTATTGACAACATTTTTTTAAAGTTAAAATGCAAGTACCAAAAGAAAATCTTAGCATTCACTCTAAAATATGCCTAACATTTCATTATTTACAGGGGGCATATTCTAATCCATAATAGAAAGCTTAATGGTATGTAATATATATATATATATATATATAAAGGCATTTTAATTTGTATTAAATAATTGTTTTGTATCGCTCATATGTTTTGGTATTGCAAAGCATACCAAAAGATGTCGACTTTACCAAAAACAAAAAAATTGCTCATCACATATATGATAGGGTGTAATATACTATGATTTTAAGGCACAACCATAGACATGCTCCTACTATCATCGTCTACCTTGTAAGAATTCTACTCCAACATGTAAATAACCCCACCTCCAAGCATCACATTTCCTTATTTTTTATATCACGTGCTATGATTAGAGATGTTGTTTGAACAATCACTTGCAGCTATAAATTCCATATCAAAGAGCAGAAAAAACACACACGAAGTATTTGACATAAGCTAAATATTTTTGTTGAAGAACAAGAAAAAAAATGAGCAAAGAGAAATGTGTTTGCATGTCACATCATAGAGGCATATGTAACGACCCTACTTTTAGTGCCATTGGTAATGGTGTGATGGAGGGCAAACCAGGATGCATTACTTAAGGATGCACGGCGAGTCCATATGTTTTGGTAGCCTTGGTAGCCCGTTGATGGCTGTTGGCCATGAGACAGACATGATGGTGTACTAGTGAGTAGGCTCTCTAGGAGGACCAAGGATGATGTCAAGTCGAGTAGGATGAGACAAACCAGCGAGGAATTGCGTAGCAGGCTCGACGGAGAATGGTGCGACTGGCAATGTGATGTGCGGTGTGTCAACCGACAATGTGATGGACAACATTGTCTAAGGTTGTGTGGCAATGCGATGGACTGCATCGCTTACGGTGAAATGAGCACTTGGAATTCTGCATACTCTAAGGCGCCTAGCTTAGGTTCGATCAGGTTGGTTTGGGTGAGGCATAGTCCGGGTGATACTTGCGATTGATAGTCATGCCCAACTAGCAAGATCACGTCGGTGTCGTGCAGTGACTAGGCAGTATGGAATGCTCAAAAGGAAAACAATCTAGTGTGCGTGACACATAGCTCTCCAAGCTAAGGCCATGATACCAAACATCTAGATATTCTCCTTGAATTTTATCTTTAGATTCTACATCTTTGCTATACTACTAAAAAAACCTTATTTTCTAAAGATTCTTTTATTTGTATTTTTTAAAATCACATCAAATATGTAATTTATCTTTCAAACTTAATATCCAATTTATCTTTCAAACTTAATATCCAATGGTAAATACACATGTTAGGTAACCTTGTTTACTATCTTTCTTTAACACTTCTACTTCATAATATTTATTATTTAAAAAAAATACATTTTAACACTAACAATTTATTAAAAAAAAACTCACTTTCATGTTTTCTAAAATTCCACTCATGTTTTCTACATAAACTCACTTTCATGTTTTCTAAAATTCCACTCATGTTTTCTGCATAAATTTATTTTTGTTATATGTACCGTTCACATTTTCTAAAATTAGCCAACTTACTTTGCAAATTTGTCAAAAGACAATTTACTGGTTTGACGAATCTAGTTATATGCATCCTCGACAATATTTACGTAACTTAAATTCAATGTTTTTGAATTTTCAAAATCTTTTCTTTTCCTAAACTTAGGCAACTTACTTTGCAAATTTGTCAAACAGATAATTAATAGTTTGACAAATGTAGTCAAATGCATCCTCCACAATATTTACCTAACTTAAATTCAATGTTTTTTAATCTTCAAATTTTCCTTCATTTCGTAACTTAAAAAATTATAAATCTCTTTTTAACTTTTTGAAATGAAAAGTTTTAAATTTTTAAAATAAATAATTTTTAACTTTTTAATTTTATTCTTTTTCTATTTTCTTCAAATGATTCATTAATCCCATATTAATTGAGAGATGTCGCTTTCAACAATATATAAACTCCAATATGTGGTTTTTTCTGTTATGCCCTTTCCACCGCCATTACTTGCTCGAAGGATCGATGTTAAGCCCTCGTTTCTTCTAGCAGAATCGTACCCCGCGATGGAACCCACTTCTATTGCAGATCAAGTGAGAGTTGTAGTTGCAGCTCCAAGGCATCCTTCGTCACAATTTGTAAAACGGATAGATGAAATTCCCTCACTGGATCTTTTGCTTGAGACAACGAACATAGTACTCCATCTCCACGAGAATGCATTGGTTGGGAGATTTGTGCCAATCCAAATGACTATATTACTTTTCTATTTTTCACCTTCTTTGATGCCATTAACTAATTCAAATCTATAATTGTTGAAATATATGTAGAATGAGGAAAGCCAAAGGGTTTTCCTACAGGTAGTAAGTTGCAAAAGCCAATATTAAATGTTCAAGCAACTACACTGAACTTTGGGGCAAAATAATATCTCAATATCCATAAGTGACGTTTGTGAGTTTCTAATTGCTTTTATAAAATTTGTATCATAGTTCCATGCTTGGATAAAATTTATTAGAATGGGTTTGGAAGGTACTTCACTCTAAGTTAAATAAAAACCCATGATTTTGTAAAGGTACAGTGATATTAGAAATACATGAAAATGTATTTAACATATCAAAAAATTCACATGTAGATTTTCACAAAAAAATTAGAACAAAATCCAACATATATCGTAACTTAGAATTCTTTAATTTATACTAAGAAAGATTCAAGTGGATGAGAGGTTTTAAGTTGTATTAATGTTAATGCTCCCCAACAAGGTACTTGTGGTCATACTCAAATATTTGGTGTTGGTTTACTTCATCATTGAAGATTGTAGCTTGCTATTGTTGCTCTTATAATAAATGTGTTCTTATGAGTTTCACCTAGGCATGCCCCAAATTGTCCCTTTGTTCAAGTAATTAAGTAATTATCGTTGACAACATTTTTTGAAAGTTAAAAATGCGAGAACCAAAAGAAAATCTTAACATTCACTCTGGCATCTTATAGTCCAATACATTGGGGTTCAGCTAAGTCTTTAGCGTCTTCTACTATAGTAAACATGTTATCCCAAAATAAAATAACTTAACATGTTGCTTATTTAGACCTATGACATGTTGAACTCACCATAAGTATATTATTGTATGGAGGTGTGTTACAAGTGGTGCTATCATGATTGATTCTTCAAATAATAATGTCTATTAAAGAAAGTAGGCAAGAATATAATAAAGGCATTGATTGTAACACCCATAAACAAAATTGATTGTGATTTTAGAAAAAAACTGATGGTAAAAACGTTTCATAAATGAAGGTCATCATTAGTGTATAATGTATTTTTCCTATCTAATTCACTTGTCAGGTTTATTCCACCTTGCAAAATACTTCCATCATGAGAAATTGTCTACATTTTGAGCAAGGAAGCACTATCCATTATCTTGAATTGCACGCAAGTAAGACCACCCAAATGATATTGAATCTAACTCTTACGCAGGCAATTACTACAATTTCAAGGTAACCATTAATGTCATCTTCGATAATTCCATGAATAAGATTTTCCAAACTATGTACCATATTTTTGCAAATAAAAGATATTCATTTCTATAATGAGTAAATATATAATTTTTAAAACCCAAGAGATTAATTTCTTTACTACGATAGTCATTCTCACAACATGTAAGTATATAATTCTTAAAAAAATAAAATATTTAAACCTAGACAAAAAGTCATTCTAAATTTCAAAATATATTATATATTTATAAACTTAATACTTACGCGAAGTGATATTAGTATTGCATTGTAAAGCCTGTATTTTTTTAAATATTTATACTCTATTAAAATTATAACGTTATATGTTTCACTCAAATATAAATATAGAGATTATTTTTTTTTCACAGAAAAATATAACTTACTATTAATATGCGAAATAGTAAATAACACCAGCTGTCAGGATCATACATGTCTGCATGCAAATCCAGTAAAGTGGATATGCCAGACATAGCCAGAAGAGTCACCCATAAAAACAATATAATCCAGAGATAGTACCATATGTCCACAGAAATAGTCAAAGATCCCTCCGAAAGGAGAAACGAATCCCGAAATCACACCATAAAACATAGGACCATAAACATGTACCATAAATAATAAAGCCTACAGCAACAGCTGTCAGAGTCCCATAGAGTCAAAAAAGAGTATAACATAAAAGAAAAGCCAAAAAATATATCCATATCAACGATCATATCGGCCGCAAAAAATATATGAGAGCCAAGATGTCCAACCAGCAATTGGATCCAGGCTCTAAGTAGTATCTGCACATATAGCTAACCGGAATGTAAGAAAAATATCCGCATAATATAGAGCATAATAACAAAAATGACAGACAGACATAAAAAACATCATAATAATCAAGGCCAATGAAGATGATAGGACCCATGTGAAAAAAGAGATCCAGCCCGCCATTCCTGCCACATGATGACCCCCGCCAGAGAAAGAAGAGCACGTTTAGAGAGAAAATCAGCATCCATATTAGCCTCCCGAAAGACATGCTGAAAATGGAGATGATCAAATTCACGGATAAGGTTCCTGGTCGCATCCTCCCGAAACACATATATAGAGATTATATATGTGTTTGAATGATTTGACAATGTAATACCTATCGCATTTCATTATTTACAAGGGGGCATATTCTAATCCATAATAGAAAAGCCTAATGGTATGTCATATATATATATAAAGGCATTTTAATTTGTATTAAATAATTGTTTTATATCACTCATATGTTTGGGCTTAACATTGGGTTATGGTATCTTTGATCTTTTCGGTAAGAAGAATGAAGAGATCGAGGGAAGGCGGGATAATCGGATGTTCTTCGTAATAACAACGTGTTAAATGGAGATCATCTATCTATCTCATTTCTTATTCGTGCGTCATCTTACTTTAATATTATTTAATTTTCCCATGAACTATAAATATATTAAATTATTTTAATATTATTTAATTTTTCCATGAATTAATAAATATATTAAATTAGTATAGATTTATCTTAAATTCAGATTTATTAAATAAAGAGATCTAATTTCTAGAAATATAATTTTTTAATTTTTTTTTAATATTATATAATTTTTTAATTATTTTTATTTATTTTTAGTAATGATATATAACATTATATTACATTATGCTGATTGTAGAACTATTCTCAGTGCAATTATTTTGTGCAAAGCATACCAAAAAATGTCGACTTTGCTAAAAACAAAAAAATTGCTCATCACATATATGATGGGGTGTAATGTGCAATGATTTTAAGGCACAACCATAGACATGCTCATACTATCGTCGTCTACCTTGTAAGAATTCTACTCCAACATGTAAATAACCCCATCTCCAAGCATCACATTTCCTTATTTTTTATATCACGTGCTATGATTAGATATGTTGTTTGAACAATCACTTGCAACTATAAATTCCATATCAAAGAGCATAAAAAACACAAACGAAGCATCTGACATAGGAAAAATATTTTTATTGAGGAACAAGAAAGAAAATGAGCAGAGAGAAATGTGTTTGCATGTCACAACATAGAGGCATATGCAACGACCCTATGTTGAGTGCCATTGGTAATGGTGTGACGGAGGGCAAACTGGGATGCATACTTAAGGATGTGCGGCGAGTCCATATGATTTGGTAGCCTCAATGGTCGGCTCATGGATGTTGGCCATGAGACAGACAGGATGGTGTACTTGTGAGTACGCTCTCTAGGATGACCAAGGATGATGTCGAGTGGAGTAGGACAAGACAAACTAGCGAGGCACTGCGTAGCAGGCTCGACGGAGAATGGCGCGATTGGAAATGTGATGTGCGATGTCTCAACCATACTCGAACAATAGTATTCATGGTTGTAGTGAAGGTATGTGAGCGAGCGGAGCTAGGACAGAACCTTTGGGCACCATTGAGGATTGAGACTAGATGGGCAATCGCATTGGCATGCATTGGCTAGTCAATTGTTCAAGTGTTGGCTTGGGGGAGGCAATGTGATGGACAACATTGTCTAAGGTTGGGTGGCGATGTGATGGACTGCATCGCCTACGGTGAAATGAGCACTTGGAATTCTGCATACTCTAAGGCGCCTAGCTTAGGTTCGGTCAGGTTCATTTCAGTGAGGCATAGTCTGGGTGATACTTGCGGTTGATGGTCATTCCCAACTAGCAAGATCACGTCAATGCTGCGCGATGACTAGGATTTCAGGCAGTATGGGATGCTCAAGAGGGAAAATAATCTAGTCTGCGTGACACATAGCTCTCCAAGCTAAGGCCATGATACTAAACATCTAGATATTCTCCTTGAATTTTATCTATAGATTTTACATCTTTGCTATACTACTAAAAATAAACCTTATTTTCTAAAGATTCTTTTATTTTTATTTTTTAAAATCACATCGAGTATGTAATTTGTCTTTCAGACTTAATATCCAATGGTAAATACACATATTACGTAACCTTGTTTACTATCTTTTTTTAACACTTCTCCTTCATAATATTTATTATTTAAAAAAAATTACATTTTAACACTAACAATTTATTAAAAAAAAAACTCACTTTCATGTTTTCTAAAATTCCACTCATGTTTTTTGCATAAATTCATTTTTTGTTATATGTACCTTTCACAATTTCTAAAATTAGCCAACTTACTTTGCAAATTTGTCAAAAGACAATTACTGGTTTGACGAATGTAGTTAGATGCATCCTCGACAATATTTACCTAACTTAAATTCAATGTTTTTGAATTTTCAAAATCTCTTCTTTTTCTTAACTTAGGCAACTTACTTTGCAAATTTGTCAAACAGATAATTACTAGTTTGACGAATGTACTCCACAATATTTACCTAACTTAAATTCAATGTATTTTAATTCTAAATTTTTTCATGATTCCGTAACTTAAAAAATTCTAAATCCCTTTTTAACTTTTTGAAATGAAAAGTTTTAAATTTTTTAAAATAAATAATTTTTAACTTTTAAATTTTATTTTTTTCTTTTTTCTTCAAATGATTTATTAATCCCGTATTAATTGAGAGATGTCGCTTTCAACAATATATAAACTCCAATATGTGGGTGTTTTTTGGTTATGCCCTTTCCACCGCCATGACTTGCTCGAAGGATCAATGTTAAGTCCTCGTTTCTTCTAGCAGAATCGTACCCCGCGATGGAACCCGCTTCTATTGCAGATCAAGCGAAAGCTGTAGTTGCAGCTCCAAGGCACCCTTCGTCACAATTTGTAAAAAGGATAGATGAAATCCCTTCACTGGATCTTCCGCTTGAGACAACAAACATAGTACTCCATCTCCATGAGAATGCATTGGTTGGGAAATTTACTAGGCTATGGCCCATCCCTTGCGCGATATGTGATTGGGTAAACGAGCATTAGATTCCAAAGACCCAAAATATTCCATCGATTTATGCATGCAGGGGAGGTGTTTTTATGTTTATATTTAGCAGGAAGGAAGTGAAAGACAAGATCTTCATATCTAACTTGTATTTAATGGGTTCCAGAGGCATGTTTCTTCCACTGATCTATAAATTTGATCCAAAAAATGGAGCTAACCACAATTCCTATATGGGTCAGATTACCAAGTGTACCCATGTTCTTATGGGGAAAGACTCCCTTTGAGACATTGGGAACAATCTGGGACAATTCATAGATAGTGCAGATCTGAAAGGAGGAATTTTCTTCTGTGCTGGAATCTGCGTGGAAATAAATCTGGAGAACGAGCTTCTAGAGGCAATCAAACTTGGATGGGATAATTGGAGCCGCCTTCATCCCCTCGACTACGAGCACATCCCATTCAAATGTAATCTGTGTCATGAATATGGACACTTTGTCAAGAGATTCCCAAAAGCTCAAGAATCCCGACCTCCCCCAAACCCTCAAGAAGAGCAGGGTGCCTTCCAATAGGTAGTGAACCAACGCCGAAACAAGAAGGTAAAAAGCCCTCAGGTTGAAGCACAACCTTATCCCTCCACTAATAATAGATTTGAGATCCTCCAAGACTTAGAGGATCAAGAGAAGGAAGAGAGTGGTCCAAATCTTATTGAAGAAGAGGCCAAGGAAGGCAAAGAGGTAGTTGTAGTCTTGGTGGAAGAGGACATTCAAGAACAATCTTGCGAGGAAGGAATATTGGAAGACCATTTTGAAGTGCATCAAGATGAGGAAGAAGCTCCATCAACAAAAAAACATTTCCCCATAGCTCCTCCAGATGCTTCTCCCCCATCTCCTCCTCATACAAGGGGACGAAGATCAAACATGGAAAGAAGGGAGAGAGAGTGAGGCATAAAAAAAATAACTTTGGGTTCTCAAAAAATGTTGGATCCCTTGCTTAAGGGAAGGCTTTTCTCTCATCCCGGTAAAGTATAATGTATTGGTTATGCACTTTTCTATGTTTTTAGTTTATCAAAGTGTATTCTTGTAATCAAGAGATAAGAACAAAGAAAAAATGTAAGAGAAAAATCTGGGAGTGACTCTCCTTGAATGTTATAAGGAGACTGTCCCAATTGCTCTTGGCTTGGCAATATTGTTTGTATGTACAGCGGGACGGTTAGGTCGTAGGCTCCTTCTTTTTTAATACAAACAGTATATGTTTTGGTTTATATATATATATATATATATATATATATATATATATATATATTCATGTGGTTCACGACCCAAAGATCAGGGCCACTATATTCAATCAATCTGGGTGGGGAGGTTATCAATCAATACTCCAAACTACCCAACACACACACACATAAAACTCGACACCTTCATGTTGAAATTAATTGTTGGACTAATTCATAATTTATTCTAAACACATTGGAATATTGAAATTAATTGTTGAAATAACTCGTAACATATTAAATGAGAGAATTTTTAACTTTTTTAATAAAAATAAGGTCGAAGATTAACAACATTTCCTTTTAACTTGCCCTATCTCACTAATAAGTGGTGTGACTTTACTTCGCTTCATAACTTAATTACTCTTCAAGATATATGAAAATGATAATGACTTTTGTAATTTTATTTACACAATATTTAACAATAGAAATGTTGGTTTGAAGAATATTTAGTTTATTTCCTTTATTATGGTCTTAAGGAAGGGTAAACATATCCATTATTATCATCATATATTAGATTATTATAATCATATATTAAACTTAAGTGTACATATATAATAAGGTTAATGCAATGTATATATATTTCAAAATTTAATTTATATTTTAATTTGGGATGAACATCGTTTCCTTCTTATATGATTTACCCATAATCATATAAAACATAACTTTACTAAGTTTTATAATTTAATTAATATTAAGAATTTATGGTTTTATATATGTCAAATGGATCATTGTATAGTTTGTCATTTATTTTGTTACTTTTTGGGTAGAAAAATTGGAGCTATTGGATTGTGGGGGCTCATTTTAAAGGTAAGTCTCGCTTTGGTAGTTTAGGGTCTAGAAACTTTCAAATCTTGTTTCAAGCATGAAACATTTTTTTGGGGTAAAAACTTCACAAACAAAGTTCTATCCTCTCAATGATGTCCTACACATCGAGATATTTCCAACGACGCAAAGATCACCTCAACTATAGTTTATATGAGGAATCTATTTCTCCCACAATTTTACCGATAATGTTGACCACCATAATATCAAGTGGATGCCACGTAAGTTTTCATTAGCCACACTTGTGGAGCTGGTCATGTGTGAACTTTCAAGAAGTCATTGTAGAGGATCCAAAACCCTAACCTAGCAGTTGAGGCATGAAAAATACCATAACTATAACCTTAGATGGCTATCAAGACATTGTTAATGGGCCACTAGGATAGGAATGGGATTTGAATGGTTCCATTATTATTGTATTAGGCATTGTTCAGTGTAGTAGAGCATTAAGAGTGGGATATTGAAGCAAAATAGAGGAAGTAGATCATGTAGAAACTATACAAGCCACAATGTCCATGGAAATTGCTCCATGGTGAGTGTGCACTTTCTTTGTATTTGCATTCTGTAATTAAGAAGAAAAGATAAAGGCATAGGCCTCTCCTTCTAACTAGTTTTTTCATATATTAAGTTTTCACAAGGTACATCTTGTGTTGATTGTGTAGATGGTGTGTTATTTTCTTAGTGTGTTTCATTTTAGTTTTGATTTTTGGTATTTTGTACGATAAGCTAATAATATTAAATCTAAAATCTAAAGTAAAACACTGCATAATAAGAGATTACATAATATTGCAATAAATGTTGTGTTGAACTATTCTAGCAAAATATCCATGATAATTTACAAAACATAATACTTTGATATTTTTTCAAGGAAAATTTCACAAGGAAACCTTTGTAGTGGGATAGGTGTGTCATACAACTTATAGTCATATATTGGAGAAAGCAACGATTGTTGAGTAGTAGTAGGTAATGAATGTTGAGCAGCAGCAGGTGATGAGTGTTGAGAAGTAGTAGGTAATAAAGCTTGAGCTACAACAACTGACCAATTAATTATTGGTAGTTTCTAGTATGCAAAAATGGAAAACCATAAATGGTTTATGGTTTTGCTATGCTTATTTATTGAGTGATTGGGTTGGAGGAAAATAGACAACTTTTAACTCATTGTTATGTTGTCAAATTTCTTGAAAATATTTATGTCGAATACCCATGTTGAGGGAACATAGAAATTATAATGTAATGTAACCATTTGTTAGTTGTTGAGCAATACATTGAGCATTCTTTAGAGTGTGAGGTTTTCCTCCCAAGAGGATTTTCCATAGGAAATCAATGTTTAATGGTTGTATGTTCTATGTGTTTCATTGTTACAATTATGTTTGTTTAGTTTTCTACTTGTTCTTCTCTCATTGCTTAGTGTAGGAAGCATATTCAACACCTTTGCTTCATTTCATTTTGTATCAAATCATGATCACCTTAAGTCCAAGGTGTTAGGATATGTTTAACCAATTCAATTTTAATAAACGTTTCTAAGGAAAAAAAAATACAACAAATATATAGAAGTAGTTGGGGAATTTGTACCTGGCTAAATCCTTGTTAATAAACCTATTTTGTAAAAAAATTGTTCACCTTGAGAATAGGTGATAATAACTGTATAGCCAAGCATTTAAAGTATTTTAATGCTATTGTGAACCAATTGATTTGGATTGGAGTAAAAATGGATGAGGAGGATCATTATATGACCCTTTTGTGTTCTTTTCTAGATCCATGGGACAACCTAGTAATGGACATTGGAAGCATTGCAAATACATTCGTGCTTGATGTTGTTGTGGCTACTTTACTCTCAGAGGAGTTAAGGTGGAAAGCTTATAAATACACCAATAAGGCCTTGGTTGTTCATGGAATATTGAAGGAGAAAGGAAAGAAAGAGCAAAAAGGGTAGATCCAAATCCTATGGAAGACCTAACCCCTTGGAAATTCTAAGAAAAAATGTTGTCACTACAATAAGGTCAGGTATTTTAGACGAGACTACAAGGAAGAGAAAAATAAGAATAAAAAGGAAAAGAATGATTATGATGATGAATCTAAAAAATATTTTGAGGAGGATGTAGGAGATGTATCTGGTGTAGCTCGGGAAACCCAAATAGGCTAGAGTGCATGGTTAATAAACCCTGGAGCTTCCTTCCATATGAATTCCCATCGAGATTGGTTTTTAGTTTATGAGAAAATGATGGTGGGATGGTACACCTTGGTGATGACTCTCCTCTCAGCATAGTTGGTTGTGGTAGAGTGAAGGGGTTCATTAGAGTTTTGTACATTCTATTTTTGGCATGATCGAACTTACTATCAATAATAAAACTTAATGATGTGGGTACACAAGTTGTTTTCTCTAACAAAGGGGGTAAGATGGTATAAGGAGCTATTGTGATCCTTAAGATTGTTTGTGTTGACACTCTATTCTAGCTTGATTCATACACCATTCAATGCAATAGTTCTTCAATTTTTGCACCAAAGAGTCTTGTAGAATATACACCATAATAAAAACATGTATTTAATTCTAATGGTCATGCTTTATGGGTACCAAAATGAGCTCTTACTTCAAAAAGCCATTTACTTGTAGAGAAAAAAAACTATGGTACCAAAGAGTGGCCCATATAGGAAAGAAGGGCCTATGGGCCCTAAAAAATAAAAACCGTGTTCATGAGCTGAATGGTTGTGCTCTTGAATTTGATCTTTGTGAGCCTTATGTATGTGGAAAACAAAAATGTGTTCAATTTTATTCTAGTTCTCACAAATATTTTGGGTTGTTGAACTTAATTCATTATAATTTATTTGGTCATATTAAAGTTCCTTCAATTTCAAAGACTTTGTATTATGTGTCATTATTGATGATTATTCTAGAAGGACATGGGTATATTTTCTCATAACTAAATTTTAGGTTTTGAGTTGGTTTAAGGAGTTTAAAGTTCTCTTGGGAAAAAAATAGTAGGAAGGTTAAGGTGTTGAGGACTAATAATGACAGTGAGTTTTGTTCCATAGAGTTTGATAAGTTATGTACGAAGAATTGCATTGAAAGGCATAAGACAACTCCAAATACCCCTCATCATAACCAAGTTGCAAAATAAATGAATAGATGGGCTGCATAAGGGATTACTCATCCCACTTATTGTATGGGGTTCCTATTAACACTTGAACCAACTAGTGAGTTAGCTAAGTTAGTTAGAGTTTTATTATTAAATTATGTAGCCTCATTAATGAGCTCTTGTCTATGTAATTCTATATAAATGCTTAGAAAGTCTCATTCTATTGCAAGTTAGTATTTAGCCTATTTGGTATTCTTGTGTATTGTTGCTTTTGAGTTCATCATTTTTGAATGTTTGTTAAGAGGTGGGGCTCTTTGAGTCTCATATATGATCCCTATTGTAGATCAACTGGTATTAGAGGAAGTTCCACTCTGAGACTTGATCTTTTTTTTTTTTGTTTCCAACAGTCTCATTTGTTTTTTTAGTGTAGTTTTAAGTCCCATGCCTCCAGCTCAAGTTTCTTTGCTACTACATTTCTTTTTCTTTTGGATTCTCTAACAAACCCTAGCCTCCATTACCTCCTCTTCTCAACACTCGTTTTCTCCTCTTGGCCACTTTCTTGAGCCTTCAATGCCTTTGCATTTCTCCTTTCCACTACTACTTTCTCTTTTCCTTTTTCCTTTGCATGCTCCTCCTTTTCATGTCTCAACTTCTGTATTCCTCATTAGCTTCTACCATATCCTTTCTTACCTCCTTCTCCTCCATGCAAATGAATCTTAGCTCACGGTTTGCACATTAACACCCTGCCCTAGCTCTTCTCTCTCTCTCTTTCTCTGCTCATCACTCCAAAACCTGCAACCATATCCAAAAACCCTATCCACCATCTCCTTTGCGACCTTCTTATCAAGCGTGCTACTATGTTATCCTCTTGGACTACAACTTTTTGGGTGGATTCTTCAATGGCACGGAAATAAGTTGAAGGTTTTCTAAAACTTTTTATTGCTCATTTTCCCATGGAGTTTCCATTTCATAGAAACAACAAATGAACTATCGAAGGGATCACATAGTAGATTTGGAGCTTTCCAACTGGGTGTTTGTGTGCTTTACATTAAACTAGTTATTTGTGGAGTTATATATTTATTTTTAAATTTAGACATGTGTTTTAACAATGAGACTATCTTGAATATACAATCTCTTCCAAGAGAATATTTATGTCTTGTTTGTCGCCAATTTGTTTATCCTAACATGGCTCTGCAAACACAAGGTAGATCTACAGTCGGCCCATCTAGATCTGCACACCCTCCCTCAGTCTTGTTTTGTAGAGAATGCACCAGATGTTTTAAAATCTTGCAAGGTTTATCTCTTACCAGGTGCCATATCCATTCATCCACTTTGGGTGTTTATCTTGATTTTTTCCAAGTCGTCTTCCCCCACTTCATCGTTTTACCCTAGTTTTCACTGGGATCTCTCTCTCTCTCTCTCTCTCTCTCTCTCTCTCTCTCTCTCCAAATCTAGGCCCTATTCTCACACTCACTCTACGCTACTGCATCAACATCGAAAAAGAAAAATATCATCAAACCCTAAACACCACCTATTACTTCTCTCAACTCTAGTGGAGTACATTATGATGTTGTTCCAACCTAATTCTTTGCTTCCTCAATCTACAATGTTTCGATTTATGCCCACTTTATCTTAGAAACAAACCATTACAACTCTCTACAGCTACCATTTCTCTCGTACCCACAATTCCTGATCTACCCTTTTTTTAATAGCAATTCTCTCCCTCCTTTCCCTCAATGTACACTATTCCTCTTGCTTTCCTTATCCAATTATACTAGTTTTCCTCTCCACTATATTGTTCCCTCTCCACCCTCATTTCAACCACTTTGTGTCTTCTTCATTTCTCGTTGCTCTATTTATCACATCTTCTTCATTTCTTTATATTTGTTACAGCCTCTCATAGCATTCATGCCCTCTCCATATTTGTATTTCCCTCTTTGTCAACTACCTAGATCTCAGAGCCACCCATACTTCATTTCACTTCTTTTTTTTAATTGATGTGAGCTCTAAATCATCCCTCCTTTCCATATTTTCCCATTTTATCTTTGGTATTTTTCAGAACCATGCATTCCTGTGCCCTTTTCTACTATCTACACTCTCTAAGGTTTTCACCCACTTTCGTAACCCACAACTCATTTTCCCATATTGGAAAGGTTAGCAACAATTTACAGGTTTTTCATTTATGGTCTACATTTCACCATATAGATGCATTCATCCTTAACAGGTCCTCAACAATAGAAGCAATTCAGAGACGCACATTTCCTAGCCCTAGTTACTATGAACATTTTATGACTCATTTTCAGTTTGTGGTGGTTTATTTATTAGTTTTAGAGGTGCGCTTGGGGTGGATCCACCCTCCATCTCTCTCTATCAGGAAGTGCACTTGGGCTTGCTTCAGACCTCTTATGCCCAACAATACTTGTGATTTGACTCTTCAACTTCAGAGATACTCTAAGCGTGGCTCCACCCTCCATCTCTCCATGGTATTTGTTCAAAGATCAATTCTCATCCTTCAAGTTAAGCAACAGTTTGATCAAGATATTTTTGGAGACATGCCCTCCCACCTTGATCTATGTCAGCACTTTCTTCATCTCAACACCTCACATCAACATCTGCATTCCATATTCAGCTTATTTGGATATGTGCCCTCCCACCTCAATCTACGTAGGAGACTACTCAGTTTAGCCACTAGTTATAGAAGCATCTAGTCAGGTTAATTTGGAGATGTGCCCCCCCACCCCGATCTATGTAGGAACTTGCTTTAGTCAGTACCAACACACTCTTCATTGTATTCAACATTTTGCAGCAAAGATTAGCAACAGTCTTTTCAGACTTCGTTTCAGTATCATCACACTTCTACCAAGAGGAGGAAAGTAGGAACACTTTCCACTTCAACCGAGAGGATTGGGATGACTAAGGGATTAGTCATCCCACTTATTGTATGGGTTTCCTGTTAACACTTGAACCAACTTGTGAGTTAGCTAAGTTAGTTAGAGTTCTATTATTAAATAATGGAGTGCCATTAATGAGCTCTCATATATGTAATTCTATATAAATGCCTAGAAAGCCTCATTCTAAAGCAAGTTAGTATTTATCCTATTTGGTATTCTTGTGTATTGTTTCTTCTGAGTTCATCATTTTTGAGTGTTTGTTAAGAGGTGATGCTTTTTGAGCTTCACCTCTAATCCCTATTGTAGGTCAATTGGTATTAGAGCAAGTTCCGCTCCGATACCTTATCTAAATTTTTTTGGTTTCCAACAGTCTCATTTGTTTTCTGAGTACATTTTTAAGTCCCACGCCTTCGGCTCAATTTTCTTTGCTACTACATTTATCTTTCTTTCAGGCTTCTCTAGCAAACCCTAGCCTCCATTACCTCATCCACTCAACACTCATTTTCTCCTTTCGACCACTTTCTTGAACCTTCAATGCATTTTTGTTTCTCCTTTCCACTTATGCTTTCTCTTTTCCTTTTTCCTTTGTGTGCTCCTCCTTTTCACGTCTCAACCCCTGTATTCCTCATTAGCTTCTACTGTGGCCTTTACTACCTCCTCCTCCATGAAAATTCCTCTCAACTCACCGTCTGTACATGGACACCCTACCCTATATATTTTCTCTCGCTATGTGCTCCTCACGCCTAGACCTGTGACCATCTCCCAAAAACCCTAGCTTCCATCTCCTTTGCGGGCTTCCTATCAGGCGCGTTGTTGTGTTATCTTCTTGGGTTACATCTTTTGGGGTGGATTCTTCACAGGCACAAAAATACGTTGAAGGTTTCCTAAAACTTTGTATTGTTCATTTTCCCACAAAGTTTCCATTTCATGAAAACAATAAATAAACTATCGAAGGGATCACATAATATATTTTGGAGCTTTCTAGCTACGTGTCTGTGTGCTTTACATTAACTGGTTATTTTTTGAGTCGATTTTTTTTTTAAATTTAGACATGGGTTTTAGCAATTAGGGTATCTTGAATATACAATCTCTTCAAGGAGAATATTTCTTTCTTGTTTGTTTCCAACTTATTTATCCTAACAAGGATCCATAAACACAAGGTAGATTTGTGACCGACCCATCCATATCTGCACGCCATCCGTCATCCTTGTTTTGCAAAGAATGCACTAGATGTTTTAAAATCTTGTAGGGTTTATCTCTTACCAGGTGTCCTCGCCAGTCACTCCACTCTGGGCATTTATCTTTTTTTTCCCAAGCCGTCTTCCCCCACTTCATCATATTACCCTATTTTTCATTAGGCTCTCTCTCTCCAACTCTCAGCCCTATTCTCACACTCACTCTACGCTACTGCTTCAACTTCAAAAAATAAAAATAACATCAAAACCTAAACACCGCCTATTACTTCCCTTAACTCTAGTGGAGTACATTCCGATGTTGTTCCAATCTAATTCTTTGCTTCCTCAATCTACATCGTTTTGATTTATGCCCATTTTAGATTAGGAAAAAAACAATACAACTCTCTATAGCTACCATTGATCTCGCACCCATAGTCCCCGATCTACCTTTTTTTTAATTAGCAACACTCTCCCTCGTTTCCCTCACTGTCCACTATCCCTCCGACTTTCCTATTCTACTGGTTTCCCTCTCCACCCTCATTTCAACCACTTCATGTCTTCTTGATTTCTTGCTGCTCAATTTATCATGTTTTCATCATTTATTTATATTTGTTGCATCCTCTCAGAACATTCACACCCTCTCCATCTTTGCATCACCCTCTTTATCAACCACCAAGATCTTAGAGCCACCCATACTTCATTTCACTTTTCTTTTTTTAATTTATGTGAGCTCTAAATTATCACTCCTTTCCAGATGTTCCCATTTTACCTTGGGCCATTTTCAGAACTATTCATTTCCATGTCCTTTTCTAGTATTTTCTCCCTCTAAGATTTGCACCCACAACCGTAACCCAAAGCTCATTTTCCCATCTTTGCAAGGATAGAAACAATTCATAGGTTTTTCATTTATGGTCTATAATGCACCATACACAAGCATTCATCCTGAGTAGGTCCTTAACAATAGAAGTAATTCAAAGACACACAACTCCAAGCCCTTATAGTTCTTATGAATATTTTATGGCTCATTTTCAGTCTGCAACAATTTATTTATCAATTTCATAGGTGTGATTGGGGTAACTCCACCCTCCATCTCTCTTTATCAGGTAGTGTTCTTGGGTTTGCTTCAAAACTCCGCTTCCAAATAGTACTTGTGATTTGGCTCTTCAACTTCAGATATGCTCTTGGCGTGGCTCCACCCTTCATTTCTCCACAGAATTTGTTCAAATACTAGTTCCCAGCCTTCAAGCTAAGCATCATTTGGATCGTGGTCTTTTTGGAGACGTTCCCTCCCACCCCGATCTATGCAAGCGCCTACTTCATCTTATCACCTCACAACAACATCCAGATCAAGTTTATTTGGAGATGTTCCCTCCCACCTTGGTCTACGTAGGCACCTTCTCGGTTTATTCACTAGTCATAGTAGCATCCATATTGGGTTCATTTGGATGCATGCCCTCCCACCCCGATCTATGTAGGCACCTACTTTAGTCAGTTCCAACACACTCTTCATTGTATTAAACATTTTGCAACACAGTTTAACAATGGTCTTTTTAGACTTGGTTTCAGTGTCATCACACTTCAACTAGGAGGAGGAAAGTAGAGATGTTTTCCACTTCAACTGGGAGGATTGGGTTGACTAATGGATTAGTCATCCCTCTTATTGTATGGGGTTCATGTTCACACTTGAATCAACTAGTGAGTTAGCTAAGTTAGCTAAAGTTATATTATTAAATAACGGAGCGTCATTAATGAGCTCTCGTCTATGTAATGTTATATAAATGCCTAGCAAACCTCATTCTAAAGAAAGTTAGTATTTATCCTATTTGGTATTCTTGTGTATTTTTGCTTCTGATTTCATTAGTTTTTAGTGTTTATTAATAGGTGAGGCTCTATGAGCCTCACCTCTGATCCTTATAACGGATCAATAGAACATTGATAGAGAGAGCTAGGAGTATGGTTAGTGGAGTCATCTTAGAGAAGAAGTTTTGGGAAGAAGAAGTTGTTGCTGCATGATACCTAATTAACATGTGTCCCACATCATCTCTTGTGGATAAGACCCTTATGGATATCTATATGGGAAAAAATTCCTCACTTCAGTGTTTTCATGTTTTTGGTTGTGAGGCATATGCTCCTGTGCCTAAGGAGAAGAGGTCAAAGTTGGATAATAAGGTAGTAAAATATATCTTCATCAAATATGGTGCTGGTGTGAATTAAGGGTATAAGCTTTGGGATCCCATGGATGGGAAAATTTTGTATAGTAGACATATTATTTCAAAGAAGTTAAGTCTTCTCCCATAATGGTCCAAATAGAAGAGGATGAGAAGAAGTCATTTGTTCAAATACCACCCACGATTGAGAAATTCAAGAACAAGAAAGTGAAGAAGTTCATGATCATTGTATGTAATGAGAAGGAGGGATCAAATGTTTCAAAAGAGTAGGAAGAAACCATACCTCAAAATTTAAGGAGGTCCACTCAAAAAAGAAGGAAGCCAAACATGTATAATTATAGTCCATTTGATTTTAAAGGTGTTTCTTTAATCTACTAACACCAATGAGCCTAGAACTATGAAAGAGTAATTGGATATGGAAGATAAGGTAAAATAGAGATTGGACATGGCTGAGGAGATCACTATGTTGGTAGTACGGCTGCCGTTACACCAAAACCAACAGGTGATTGGTAGACTCACCACCGCCAGATTTCAAGGATCCACGAGAGGCGATTAGTCCCTTATCACGATACACCGGGGAGCGCTGACTACTTACAATTTCGTGCAACAATCTCCCCCTCAGCGCGAGCCAAGTGTGTATCGAACTCGTGACCTCTAGCTCTTATACCAATTGTTGGTAGTACGGCTGCCATTACACCAAAACCTGCAGGTGATTGGTAAACTCATCACTGCCAGATTTCAAGGATCCACGAGAGGCGATTAGTCCCTTGTCACGATAAACCGGGGAGCGCTGACTACTTGCAATTTCGTGCAACACACTACACTTAGAAAGAATGAACCATGAGACTTTGTACCATTAGATGATGGATGGAAAATAGTTGGATGTAAATTTGTGAGTTAAAAAAAGACCAGTTCATATGGTAGTATTGAAAAGTACAACCAATGATGTTTGTAAAAGGATATTGCCAGGTTGAGGGGATATAATGTGATGATATATTTTCCCCAATTGCTAAGCTAACATTTATCAAAAAATTTATTTGTACCATCAACTTTTAATTTAAAGATATAAAAAAGGATGTGAAAACAACATTCCTAAATGGTGATTTGAAGGAAGTTATTTATATGACATTGCTAGATTCCTATGTAGAAAAAATTAAAGAGTCATTGGTTTGTAAATTAAAAAAGTCTTTGTATAGTCTCAAATAGACTCTGATAATATGGTATCAAAAGTTTGATCCTTTTGTGTTGGGAATATTGGGATTTCTAATATCCAAATTAGATCATTATGTGTATTACAAATAGGATTGCGGTCATTTATTTGTTATCACTTTGTATGAGATGATATGTTATTTTTTGGTAATAGTAAGGACCTGATTCATGATTTGGAGTCTCGATGTTCAACACAATTTGATGTGAAGGAAATGGGGATAGAAAAAACTATTTTAGGAATGCAGATCAAGAGAGATAGAGCAAACAAAAATCTTTGGTTGATCCAAATTAAGTAGGTGAATTCTATGTTGTAGTGATTTCACATGGCAGATTGTAGACCATTGAGCATCCCAATTTGTGTAGGATCTAAACTTTCAATCAAATAGTGTCCTACAACATCCATAGATATGGAGGATATGGATTATATTCCTTATATTGATGCATTTGATAATTTGATGTATGCTATGATCTATACTAGACCACACATCACCCAAGTAGTGGGATTCTGAATTCGATTAATGGTTAATCCTAGACATAAACATTGGGTTGCAATGAAAAGGAGCTTGAATTATTTGTGAGGTACATTTAAATATTCCATTTGTTATAATAGTGACGTTTCAAGAGATTGACACTAAATGTATATATGGGTTTATGTGGATTATAATTGGGTAGGGGATGCAAATAGAAGGAGATCTACAAACATATATGACTTTTTATTGTTTGGTAGAGTAGTATGTTGGAAGAGTAAGCAACAAGATGTGGTTACTTTGTCCTTTGCAAAGGTAGAGTATATGGAAGCTACTCATGCATGTAAGGAGGTCATTTGAGTTATGAAACTATGTTTAGATGGAGGTATAACTCAAATAGATATTATAGATCATTTTGATAGTGATAGATCCATTTTTCTAGCTAAGAACCTAACCTTTTATGTGAAGGAAAACCATATTGATATCTAGTACCATTTCATTCGGGACATGGTAGAGGACATAAATGTGATAATGGATAAAGATTACTCTTTGCAAAATGTTGTATATGTGTTTAGGAAACTAATGGGAACATGTAAATCCAAGTTGTGTTTGTATTCTATGGGACTTATGGCCCCTAGTAGTTAGCTCACAATTTAATGCATTCTCCCTTAAGTTCTTACAAGGTATATGGCAAGTGGGAGAATTTTAGGATAGGTGTCATATGTCTCACAATGATGTAGTAGAGAAGGTAATCGTTGTTTAGTCGTGGTAGGTAATGAATGTTGAGCACTAGGAGGAAATGAGTGTTGAGCAATAGAAGGAAATGGTTTTTTTATGCCTATTTGTTGGGTTCATGGGTTGAAGGTAGACAGAGGATTTTTAACTTACTTTTATACTGTCAAAATTTCCCTAGAACCTTTATGCTAGTGAATACTCATGTTGGTACCGCATAGACTATGTAATGTATTGCAACCATTTGTTAGTTGTTGAGTAATACATTGAGTGTGCTTTAAGGTGCAGGTTTTTCTCCTGAAAGGGTTTTCCATGGGAAACCATTGTTTAATGGTCACATGTTTAAGTGTTTTTCATTACTGCAATTGTGTTTATTTAGTTTTGTGTGTGTTCTTCTCACATTGGTTACTGTAGGAAGTATATTCCATACCTATGCTTTCTCAAACCTAAGCACTTCCTCACATTTAATTGTCGATACCTCATGTAAACTCATTGGCATTAATTATGGTTCCTAATCCATTGTGAACAAAGTGAGGGATGCAACATAAGAAACCATCTCAAAGGATCGACTATGAGACTTCATAGAAGAAGCTCAAAACACATAATCACTTGAATTGATTGACCGCATTTACTTTAGGTCCTTTTATTTTTACTATATTCAAATATAAAAAATGATATTTTAGAAATATTTTGTTTAAATTCCTTTATTCCATATATAGCATAACAATGAACATGATATTCATTCTCAATATACTTTATTTACATAATACAATTAAGAAGTAGCATATAATACCATTAACAAGTCGTTCTATCCTTTGCAACTCAAACTAAGGTTTGCATCGATTTGAGTTTTGTTGTTATATTCATGGGTATTTGGGTATCTCATTTTTACTCTTCACCGTCTAATTTTCTATTTTGTGGGTCACACTTTCATATTTTTCTAACGAATATTGGTGGATGGCATGAAAATCACTTAATGATGATGAGCATGTTCCTCCATGTGTGTAAATATTATGTTTATTATCAAAGAAGATGCACGAGAAAGCGAGTAGTTATGTGTCTAGGGGTGTGTTGTGTCATATGATCCTTTGGGTTGCATTTGGAATCTTCTTTCTTTGACCATCAAAATGTGGGGGCAGTATAAGTGGTCATCGACAACATGGTGATGATAGGTGTAGTTGGGGATAGTAGCATAGGTGCAAACATTGACAATGAAGCATGCAACTTTAGATTAAATGGACTCAAATGTAAAGGGTTTTGGAAACGACATTGAATTACCATAGCACGAATTGGAAAGGTCAAATATTTGGAAAGCTTGTAGATATGGGAGACTCGGAGGAGCATGCATCATATTATGTCTAGGGATACTAAGGAGTATGGATATGTAAGTAACATTTTATTATATTAATTATTTAATGAACACTATCGTGTATCCACTGCCCTAGACTACATGAATAATTGCAGCAGGAACAAGCAGTGTAGGTTTTATTAAGCCTCCTTCATATTTATACATCTATATAAATATGTTATCTAGCATACGCAATTCCAATTATTATACTTTGTTTTAGCTTAAGCAAAAGGGAAGGTATGTGCTTATGTACGGTTTATTTTCTTGTTAAATGAGAAGAGATGACTAGAGAGGAGGTGAGGTACACCAAGTTCTAACATCACATTCCATACATCCCCATCTCCTTAGCACTAACTTGTTTCATATCTACTTGAAGATCCAATTGATGGTTGATTGGAAGCATCACTAATAGCATATCCAATTACATATTCAAGTGTACAACAAGAAGCAATTACGAGGGATTAATAGCATCACCAATATCAACATGTGAAAATCAAATCCATAAGAGAACCTTAATGAGTTCCTACAACACTAAACCTTGCACCATCGAGCTCGAGCTTGTTTGTCATCCTTCAAACATGATGAGCTCATGATTATTCTTTAGGCAATCCTAAGAAGGTGGTGAACTAAATAGGTGTTCTTGTTAAGGTAGTGGAATCCAAACTTATGTAATTGAGGCAACTAAAAAATGTAATGTGAAACTATTGATAGTATCATTCGTTGCATTAATTGAGTTACAGTGCACCAAAGAAGATTTAGTGAAAACTTAATGAAAATTGAAGACTTTATGAAAATCAATCCCATTAAATATAAAATTTGAAATGAGGCCAAATAAGATAGAGATTTTGATGGCTGATTTTATTTTATTTTTTGCACATTTAATTCATCCAAAAAAATGTTTATTATATCTTTGGAGAAAAACTTAGAATAAATAAAGGTGAAGACTATTCACATAACTCGTTGTTTTTAATTTCTTCCTTCTCCACGTTTTGTGTTGATTGGGTGTGTGGGGAGTTATGCTTGCTCTTTCTCTGGCCTTATTCACCTTCTCTAGGGTCTGTGGGTTGGTGGTTTGGGGTGAAATGTCATTTGGATGGAAGGATTGAATAGAGAATGGTCCTAAGACATTGCCTGGTCTAAGTTGAGGGGTTTCTTCTTGTCTTTCTCCCGTGGTATATTGTGAATCTATTGTCTTCGTTTCATTTAAGAACTGGTGGTAGAGACAAGCCATGTAAGCAATTAGAGTGGGGAATACACAAGATAGTCTCGATGGAAGAACATAGACACAGTGGTAAATGTGCAATGTGTGAAGTGATGGATTTGAGAAAGGTTTTGAGATCCTTGGTGAAGTAGTTAGATGTCCTTCATGAAGCAATTCTCCATTTAAATCAAAGCATTGGTAATCATATAGAAGCTCATAAAGTTCATTTCATGAACCTAAACTCTAGAATGGAAGCAATGGGTAGAAGGATGGACAAGGTTTTTTTGGATGTGGACATGTAGCACAATATGATACTTGATTTTTCCAGGAGTTTCTAGTTCGTGATAGAAAAACTGTTTGATTCTATTGGGTTTATTAAGGAAACCTACATGGAAGATGTGACTCTGCAACATGAGTTTGAAGGTTGTAAATGAGTTTCAAATATGATAGTTGAACCTTAGAGCTATGGAGAAGTTGCCATGTAAGATGCCTATAGTGGGCCTAGTCTAGCATGATGGTCTCGATTTTCTAATGTCATGTCATTTTATTTTTCTCTATAGTCAGTATGTTAGGATTTATAGTTATCAAGTCTTTAGGATACATATGACTTATAGTAAACCAAGTCAATAGCTAGGAATTTTTTTTAGCCAAACTTGACAATTTTTGTGTACTAAGATTTGAACTTTCAGACATGACGTATTTATTTAATTGTTTTTTAATTACAAATTTTTTTATTAATATAAATTTAACCCTTTTTAATATAATATTTAACAATCTAATTTAAACAAAAAATAAAAAAACTCAAAATAAAGAACATCAATATTTCCCCCCCCCCCACACCAAAAAAGAAACATAACTTTATTCATATAAATGAAGTTACATTTTTCAAATGGACCATTGCATGTTAGTCAAGTTCAAAAATTTCCCTGGGGAGGCAAGTGCGGGGGGGATCATCTTCGATCCCGGAGGAAACAAAGTTGTAGATTTTTCATGGGGATTAAGCATTAGAACAAACAATGAAGCCGAGTGGCTTGCTCTGTACCACTCCCTTGAAATTTCCTCCACACTCAACATTGGGAAACTACAAGTTTATGAAGATTCAAAGCTCATCATTCAATCTATGAGGCTTGGAGCCAAAACAAGAGGCTCTAAGAGCCAAAGAATTCGAAGAAGAATCAACTATCTTTCTCTTCCCAAAGACACTCAGTACTTTCATATCTTGAGAGAGAATAACTCCTTAGCAGATGCCTCGGCAAATGAAGGAGCCTCTTTGAAAAGTGGCCAAGTCAAGCACAACAATCGCGTTTGTGGGTTTCTATTCATCCCCTAATGTTTTCCCAATGTTAAAAAACCCTTGGTCCTTATGGTTCATTCCCTATCTTGGGAGACGGAATGGTCCTACCCATGCAATTTCGTGGCTGACACACCACTCCCCATGTGCTCTTCACATGGCTCCGGTTATGTCTAACAATTCGCTCAAACCTGCATTTATTGCTCCTCCCTTGCTTTGGTCATTATCTCATACAATGGATTGTGCTCCCATTCCACCCACTCTCTTCTCTGCGCTCGACCGGCTCTCCTTTCTCGACCCTGAGCTCGACCCTTGGATGCCCTCAGGCGTTTGTGTGACCTCCCATTCCCTGAATCCTTCGCCTATCTGCACCATGGACGGGGTTAAAGAATCCATTGCAACTCTAAGCCAGCTCACTACTGAGGTTAAGGCGTATCTGTGGAGGACATACTCAGCCGTCTGCACCAATGTTCGTCAAAATGAGGAATTGGCCGTTGAAAATAAATACATTCTCTCCCAGCTCTCTTGCCAGGACTCCAGGATGGATGATTTTGAGCGAAACCTCATCAAACTAATGGGTAAGGTGGACATTATCAGGGAGGAAATTTCTGTTTTTACAAGCAAATCACAATATAGTCATGTACAGGATGCTCCTACTGTCAATCAGGAAATGGTGGATGTTGCCTCAGTTCAGCAACAAAACTTTGGATAACTTCTCTCTTTTCAATAGGTTCTCTTTGATTTACACTTTCTGAATGTTTTTGTGCCTGCTGCTATGCAAACAGTTTGTAAGGGTTTATCCCAATGCTATTAAAAGAAGTTATAGGAAGCATAGATGTAAAGCTTCCAGAGACATAAACATTTTCAAATTCTGTAATTTTCCTCTCTCTGTAGCAGAAAACTGGTCTCACTTTTTGTAATGAATGGATGTGCATAGCCTTTTCAATTATATATATATATTTCCTGTGTTTCTGTTAAAAAAAAAAAATCGAAAATTTCCCACATAAATCACAAAAATTATAAAAACATCATAAGTGATTCATTTCGATATCCAAACTTCATTGAGTATCATGTATTAGTATAACCTTCATCCTCCAGTTATAGTCTTTCCATCCTTCAAAATCGCCAGTTCAAACATTCATTAAGTCTAATCTTTACCACACCTGCATCCAATCGGATAGCCTCTGATCCTTCCTACAATATTGCAAGCAAGACACTTTCTTGTACTGCCTTGCTTGGCCCTTCATAGTTAAGGATAATCAGAGAATGGTGGATGATTGTACTCATAATTTATTCCTGCCACCTCCTTCATTGCATGCCATATTCCATGTTGCACGTTCACCCCACTCTTTGATATTTCATCTGCTTTGAAATTCCTTTCTCTATAAACAAATGTAAAAGAGACCATCTCCAAGTGATATTTTAACCTTTTAGTCTTCTCCATAAGCGGCACCAAGTATATATTTTGAAAAACATGTTCTTCTCTAATCCATTTGATAATGAGCATCACATCGCTAAATACATGTATGCACTTGATTTTTTTTCTAGCCCTACACTCAATAGTAACCATAGAGCACTTAGCTTGGCATAAGTTTGTGTGCCCGATCCACACCCTTCTCTGAAATTGATCCTATTCTCCTTGGACAGATTTAGTATATCTCTAGAACCACATAAATTGGGATCTCTCAGCGTAGCCCCATCGAAAAACACTTAGGGAATATTCCATTTTATCTTCGCTGCTTTCACTTGACGGATTGAGAGTTTTTTATTGTCCCAAGGGAAGCTGTGAAGTATAGCTATACTTTGACTTGAACAGTGAAATGAAGAAATAGATTTATCCTCGAAGAGGCTGGAATTCCTCGTTGTCCAAATTTGTCTGGTAGTAATAATAGGCAATTCCCTGTAGACATTTAGCGATATATTGAAACACCATGTCCGTAAACATGCATGCACAGATGTTCCATCCAAAGGACACCTTGTCATTAATAACTCTTCTATGTACTTCCATACCTATTGCAAGAAACTACACTCCACTATCAAATAATATTTTGTCTCCTCTTCATATTTGCACATATAACATATTCTTGGGCCAACTCTATTCTTCCTTTGCAAAACATCTTAGGTCAAAGATTTATTGTGAAGCAAAAGTCATATAAGGATTTTTGTCTTTGGTGGACATTGAAATTTCTAGGTTGTCTGCCACCACCAGACAAGGTCTTCCGCTAGATCATTCGAAAGAAATATACCATAACCCATATTGGGAGAGTAACTACCATGAGGATTGCATATCCATACTAAAGTATCCTTACATTGTTGGATTCACACATGACTTGTTTTTAAATGATCAATGAGAGCTCTCCAATGATTACTGTCTTTACCCCTGAAACCAAGTTAGGTGATATTCAACCACCATTGTCCCATTAATGAGGAAGATGCATTATCTACAATTTGGTTGACTGTAATCATTCCTCTGATTCAAAGATGCAAAAACATATGGTTCAGAAGTGAATGGAGAGAACTTCTCCCTATCCATGGATATTCCCCCACTCAAATGTTCTGCCCATCTCCCACTTTCCATGCAAGGCCTTTACCAATCAAGTTGAATGAAAGGATAGCAGCTTTCTAAATTACAAATACATGTTGTGTAGAATTTTGTGGACTACGTATCCATTCGAGAACAAACGTCGGGGTTATATATTTATGATGCATTGCTTCATTCCATCACCCAATACCATTGATCAATATCTAAATGCTCTTAGTCGCCAATGTCCTTGAAAAATCATATATGATTTTAATGCCCCATCCTCCTAGACATTTTGGAACTACAATTGATTGCCACTTAATCCATCCCAGGCCAGAAGAATTGAAAGGTTAATTTCCTAATATTATCTAGTACACCTCTTGGAATCCAAGATAGTTTCATACAGAACACCAGAGTAGCCTCCATCACTGTTTTAACCAAGACTAGTCTCTCGCTTTTGGAAATCCACCGAAATATCAAATTGGATATGTGTTTCTCACACTCGGCTACCAGCCAATACCTATCCTTTTTAACATATGAAACAATTTTTAATCAGAAGCCAAGATATTTCATCCCCTCATAAAAAATAATCGAATAATACTGGAAAATGGTTCTATAGTGTAGCATATCCTCTTCCTCAATCCCTTCACCTGTAATTGTGGATTTTCCTTCATTCACCCTCATGCTCGTAGAATTACAAAATAGATCCAGAATGGATGAGATTTTCCCAAGACCTCTCATCAACCCATCATGGAATATAAGTATGTCATCAACAAATGGTATATGTGTAAGCGAGAACCTACCTCCAATATTCACTCCTTTAATGACATCATTCCTTTTTGCTTCTAAAATGGATCTACTGAGTCCTTCCACTACTAAGAGAAATTTTATAAAGCGAGTGGGAAACCTTGTCTAATTCCTCGAGTTGGTCGAAAGAAATTAGATGTTGCACCATTAATCAATACAAAAAAAGATACGTATGTCATTCATCCCATGACCCATTTGATGAAGGGTACACAAAACCCACGTGATTCATTACCATCCTCAAATACATCCAACTTACCCATTCATATGCCTTCAAGAGATTGATTTTGATAACAAAAAACATTTTTTTTTCTTATGGAATGTAATCCTTCCCGCACGACTCCAATAACTTCATGGATCTGCCTTCCTGATGGAAACTCAAACTGTTCAACTGAGATTCCTCCACACAACATTGGTTTAATTCTTTTAGAGATGATTTTAGCCACTATATTATAAATGGTGTGACATAATGATATTGACCTGAATGCATCAAAGGTTCTAGCATTGTTTCATTTTGGAACAAGGATGATAAAAGTAGAGTTAAATGTTGCTAAGATCTTTCCACTTCTTTTGGATTCCTAAACCACACATAACAAGTCCTTCTCCAACACCGCATACAGCCTTATGTAGAATTATGTCGGCATGTCATCAAGACCGAGATTTTTGTCCTTTTTAAATTTATGTAACACCTTCTCAATCTCTTTACTGGTGACTTCCCCAATCAGTAACTGGTTATCATCTACATTAACAAACTTTGGGAAAAACTATGAAATTCTAACCACCTATGCTATGTTTAATCCCAACACTGATAATATCTTCGAAACTATTTACCTCTTCACCCATAGTATTAGTAATTTTCCATATCATGTTAACATTCCTCCCGTGGTTCGCATATTGATGAAACAACATTGTGTTCTCATCCCCCTTCACCAGCCATAGTGCCCTACTCTTCAATCTCTAGTATGCTTCCCTATACTTGAATATCTTCCTTCGCCACTGCTCCAAATCCACTATAGCTTTCTTTGTCTCTTCATAACTATAACCCAACCCATCCGCTCCATTCCATCCTACCAATCGTGACTCGATATCTATTAGTTTTTTATCCTTCTACAGCCTCATTTTAGTAGACCATCCAATAGGTACATCTTTGGCATGTTCAAGATTTTTTACAAATTGATTAGATGTCGATTCTTGGCTAGTACCATCATAAGGTACCCAACCAGACTTAAGAATTTGAACAAAAACATAATCATTCAACTAGAGAGAATTAAATTTAAAGGGAATAGAGGGTTTAGTACCTACACCCGCCATTTCCAATACAACAGAAGATGATCAAACTCACCACCAACACCAACCCATTTTCTAATACTAACAAGAAATTCCATCATACTTACCAAGAAACAATCAAGATGCTTCACAATTCTGGCCATCCCCACTCTCCTATTACACTAGGTAGGTTTTATCTTGACAAGTCCAATATCTAATAACCCACCAACTTCCAATTTCCTCAAGAAATAGTCTGAAAGAAAGTCTATCCTTCTGCGTAGAGGAACCAGGCCTCAAAACACCTAGAGAGAAGTTCAAATCCCCTAGATAAGATTCTTGTAGAGAACGCCAATCTAATTTTGGCTTGCTAATTCCTATAGTCCCTACTCCCAAAAAAACAAGGACTAAGAAATATAATTATAATTTATAGTTCAAAATTCAATTGGTTGCATTCTTTTGTTTGAGAGTTTTTGTAGCAGGATAATTCCTATAGTCCCTACTCCCCAAAAGATAAGGACTAATAATTAGAATTAGAATTTATAATTCAAAGTTCAATGCGTTGCATTCTTTGTCTTAAGGAGAGTTTTCGTACCATTAAAGCATCACCTCCAAATAAAAAATATTCAAGTAGTTAACCGTTGGGTAGAGACTTACGGGTTGGCGAGTGTATATTCATTCATTTTTTTGTTGAGACTTTTGCTTTGTGCTTTGAGTGAGCATTGTTCATTCTATTGTTTTCTAATACCAAAATCTTTCACATGGTAATACCAAAAATTCAATGAAAGTAAAAATGTTCTAGTGATTATTTAATTTTTTATTTGAACATTATTAAAATGTATGTAGATGAATTTTTTATTTGAACATTATTTTTTATTTGTAAATAAAAACATTATATTACTGCTTGGAAATTAGATACATTTCGATCTTACAATAGAGCTGAGCTTAGAGTCCGTAACCCAAAAAAACAGAGACAAAAACGCTATTTGGAGCAAGACACTACATAGAAAAAAGTCCAGGAAAAACCACCTATTCATCTTCATCAAAGTTACCTCCTACTAGACAGTATCCACTACCCATATATAATTCTATTACAAAGACACAGAAAAACATTGCAAAAGACAGACAGACCTACTATCCAACCCGATTCTTGGTCAAATCCGAAGAGCTGACAACAACTTTCTCTAGATCATTGATGCTCGCCTCCTTCTTTTGAAGTGGGTCCTCCATATGCTAAGCGGTAGTAGCCTGCTGAGGTATACCACGCTGATAATTCTTGCTGCTGGAAACCCAATGCCCCTGATCATACAAGCCTAGGTAAGAGAACCCCTGATCATACAAGCCTAGGTAAGAGAAAGATAGACCTAGCTTTTTGGCAATGGCATCGATTTTACAATGCATCAGCTGGTTTTCAACATTGTGTGCCTTCCACGCCTTTATCGGCTCCTCGTTACCTTTTTGTTTAGCATTACCTCCCATTGCAACATGGGCCAGCAGATTTTTGGTAACCCAATACACCATGATCATTCGGTCGTATGCCGAGGCCCGACCCGAGGTGGTTCCAGGATCGATGACCCAGTCCTCCACTTCATTCTTGACTTCATCAAGCGGAATGGTTTGGACCTCGTTCCACAGGTGTTTCTCAATTACCTCAATGTCATCCCGAATACTCTCAGGGATATGCTCACGAAAGAAAGTGGCCTCTAATTGAGCCCGGGTTTGAGCATGCGTAGCCCGACCAGGGCCACGACCTTTCTCATTGACCTTGTCTTTGCCTTTATTGGTGGCAGAGGCAGAACCTTGCCCTGAGATTCTTCCAAAATAAACGTTTAGGGGCCATCTAATACCTCCACAAGGGAAACATGAAACAATCAGGGGGACGAACAATGGAAAACCACACCCTAGAGGGTACTTCAAAGAGATTGATTGCCAGCAACTAGGGGCTCGCTATATCACAGCCAAAATAATGATGAGCTGAACACAGAGAAACATTTGAATATAAAGGCCAATGGTTCATGATGACAGAGGTAGGGAAGCAACTTTCCAAGTCCGGAAAGGATCCATGCGTATCCGTGAACATACCTCTGCCATAACACTGCATTAAGAAGATCATGGTGATTAAATATTGGACCTGGTGCGAATCCAACATTCGCTTCGAAAAATGATTGAACTCATACTTCTCGTTAACTCTCATTATGGCCAAGCTGTGGTGTTTATCACCTCTCTCTCCACATTAGCGAGCTTGTCAGTCTAACGTCATCGGAGTGACCTCCGACTCACATCTCTCAGCTTCCTGGGGCACGTGGCCATTTCCCTCCACCTGTTGTCTTCTGCCAAAATCCAAGGCGGCAATCTGGAGGCAATTGGGGGCCCACTCTTCATGCATGAAATCAACCATGTGTCCCCAGGTGGTACCTCCTTCCCTGTCAGTGCCCAAATTCGCTAAGAAATCCACCACTTTCTTGGCCTCACGTCTCATGTGGTTAAAGGTTAACGAGCTATGAGCGAGAATGAGGCCTCTCAGAGTATCCAACCTATGAGACACCCTCCAGTGGGCAGTGACTTGCTCGGTGAACTTCCCTTGGGCCAATCCTTTAGCCATGTGGATAATAATTTTGGAGTTACCCTTGATGGTAGCTAGGAGCAAACCATCATTAATGATCAAACAAAGACCCTGGATGAGGCCATCAAGCTCCGTTGAGTTATTGGTATCATGAACAAGATATCCAAAGAACACCTTCAAGATGTGCCCTTCAGTGTTTATGCAAATGCCTCCATATCCTGCAATACCAGGGTTATCGTGAGAAGCACCATCAATATTAACTTTATACTCATTCCTTCCTGGTGGATACCAAACATTCGGGCTAATGGGTCTACAAATCTTGTCTCATCTTCGCATACCATTCATATCATTACGGCCCAAACCCCATCCCGCAACAATAATCGATTCAGTCTCTGAGAGATCTCTATCCGCATCAGTCCATTGTCTGCTTCTGATGGTTTCCTGGATATTACAGACCAATTTCTCCCTAGCTTCCTCTTTACGATGATTCTTGTCCCTGAAGATCCTAGCATTTCTTTCTTTCCAGAGGTTCCAGCAAACCATGTCGGGAAACATCTACCAAATCAGAACAAGAATTGGATTGCCAAAGGCTTGATCATTCCATATTCACAGGGTTTGGTCCGATTGGCCACACTGGCGATCACATTTTCTGAAGAGCATGGCTCCTTTATCCCAAAGATAGGATGAGTAGGCACACTCATCCAGCAGGTGCACAAGCGTTTCCTCATTATTTTTACATAAAGGACAACATGAGGGGCCTTGAATGCCACATTTCTTGAGGTTTTCGCCAGTTAAAACTCTTCGACATGTGATCAACCAGCAGAAAATCGTCGTTTTTGGCTAGGGATTTATCTTCCAAAGTTTTCTCCAAGAGGCTTCGTCTACGTCCTCTCTGTTAATTCGAAGGTCATAAGCCTCCTTGATGTTGGAGACACCTTTGTGCCTGTATCCCCACCTTAGCTTGTCTGGTCCTGTTCTTCGGCAGATGTATCTCTCTTGGAGCATTTCATCGAAATATCTGCAGTCATCTTCATTAGTTAATCCGTTCCACCAATGTTGGTCCAACCAGGATCTTTGAAACTCCGTGGATTGGTTAGTCCAATAGTGATAGACTTTGTATTTTCTTTCTGCCACACCCTGAGCTCTTATATTCTGCCATCTTTGGTCACAACCAAGTTTGGGGAATTGGTTCCACGAGTCCTCCCAAAAATTGGCTAACTATCCATCTCCGATTTCCCAGAAACTGTGATCCTGCACCATCTTGCGCCCTCTCTGGGCCTTCATCAAGATATGAGATCCTAGCCTCTCTTCATTGTATCTGATCAATTGATTAGCTTGGTAATCCTTAGCATATTTTACCTGCCAAAGCTTCTCCCAAGGCTCATTTCTATGGTTACACCATCTCCACCATATTTTGGATCTCTAAGACGAAGGCCCCCCTTCTCCTTCGGGCTGCATAAAACATCCCATCTGATTAGGGAAAAATTCGATTCAGATTCCCTGCCTCCCCATAGGAAGTTTCATTGGATTCCTCTAATTTCCTTAAGGATTGACTTAGGAGACGAAAGTAAAGAAAAGAGGTAAATCGGCATTACTTGTAGGATAGATTTAACCAAAGTCAGCCGGCTGGGAAGATTGAGAGGTCTAGTAGTCCAACTATTGAGTCTGCTTCTCATGTGGTCCAAAAGGTCTTGCCAAGAGATCCTTCGGAGAGTGCCCTCCGAAAGCAGAGCCCCTAAGTACTTAGTTGGAAGAGATCCTTTTGAAAAATTGAGGATATGAAGAATGTTGCGCTAAGTAAATCTGGGAGTATGAAAGAAGAAAACCCGAGACTTTTCAGGGTTAACTTCGAGCCCGGAGGCCATTTCAAAAAGCTTTAAGATTTTTTTAAAGGCTCGGGCTTCTTGGACTGAAGGATGCCACATTAACATTGTGTCATCGACAAACTGTTGGTGAGTCAGTCTAGTCATACCCTCATGGAGATTTAAACCTTTGATCTCCCCCTCAACAGATTGATTAAGGAGAAGTCTACCAAGCCCTTCTGCCATAAGAATAAAGAGAAAAGGGGAGAGAGGGTCCCCTTGACGGATACCATGGGAATACTGAAGAATCCTGGTAGGAGAGCCATTAAGAAGGATGGAAAAAAGGGGGTAGTAACCAGATTCATGATCCATTGAACCCAGTCCGTCCCAAACCCGAAAGCTTCCAACACACTTCGTATATATTGCCAGTTAAGTTTATCATATGCTTTTGCAATATCAAGTTTGATAATCATACATGGTTTCTTTATGACCTTTAGGGAATGAATAGTTTCTTGGGATAAGATTATACCATCAAGAATCTGTCTGTCTTCAACAAAACTAGATTGTTTAGGGCTGATCAAGATCAAAAGAAGTGGCTTTAAACGGTTGGCAACAACCTTGGTAATGATTTTGTAGATAACATTACATAAGGCAATCGAGTGGAACTTGCTAGGAACTTCAGCACCATCCTCCTTCGGGATTAGAGTCAGAAAGGTGGCATTAAATGCCTTCAGGACTCCATGACATCTGCGAGATTCCTCCACAACAGTCAAAACCTCCTGCTTTATAATATCCCAAAAGAAATGGAAAAAATTGGTGGTGAATCCATCCGGGCAGGCAGCTTTTCCTAACACCATCTGTTGCATGGCCTCTTCCACCTCCTGCATGGTGACTGGTTTATTCAGGATCTCGTTATGCTCTCTGGTGATCAATATGGGTATAATTCTGGTAATCTGGGAAATTTCATTGCTTCTGTCCCTGCGATCGTCCTTAAGGATGCCTTCAAAGTGGAGGATAAGTTCAGCTTCAATTTCTTTCCGGGATTCGACTTGGCTATCATTAGATTTACGCAGCTTGTAGATCTTTGATTTGTGTCGGTTGTGGATAACTGTATTATGGAAGAATTTGGTGTTCTTATCCCCTTCTTGAAGCCACTGATTTCTGGATTTCTGCCTCCAATAAATCTCTTCCTGTTTTTCCCTGGCTTCTAATTGATTTAATAGATTGTACTATTGCTCTTTGAGCTCATCAGTCCAGCCTTCTTCCATGCCTTTCCTCTGCAAAAGCTTTAGCTGTCCCACCAAAAAATTTTTGTCTTGGAAAATATTTCCAAAGTCTTCTTTATGCCAGGTTCTGATTTTGGCTTTGAGAGCTTTTAACTTTTGTTGGAACTGATACATCCTGGTTCCCCTGGGGGGACTAGTTACTGCCACCACTACCCAACCAACTCTTTGAAGTCCTTGTGTTCCATCCAAAATTGCTCGAATTTAAAAGGCTTATATAGTAAATCATTGGACCATTCCCATTGGAGGCAAATGGGCCAGTGATCAGAGCCAGCAGAAGGAAGGACAGTAGAGTGGGTCACCTCCCCATCTCTGACCAAATCCTCAGTGACCATAAATCTATCAATTCTGGAAGCCACAAGGTGAGTGCCCCCTCGTTCGTTGTTCCAGGTATAAAGGCCATTTCCCGTTTCAATTTAAATAAAAGGGCCTTGGGAAATAAACTCTCTAAAGGCCTCCTAGTATTTATCCAAGACCCTTCTGCCCCTTTTTTTTCTTCAAGGGAAGAGATCAGATTGAAATCCCCTCCAATGATCCACGATCCATCAGAGGCTAGGTCTTTCAGCCATGATAAGTGTTGAAGGAAAGCAGATTTCTGAGGAAAAGCACTCGAGCCATAGATATTCATCAGCTGACCTGAAAAACCAGAAACCTGATCTGTAAACCTAGCACTCAAAGAGAAGCGGTTAGCCCACCATGTTGAAAGACATAGGGAATCAAGATGCCAGAAGAATGCCATACCACCAGCCATACCTAGAGCATCAGTAGCCATAAATTCACTTCCTCTCCAAATTTATTATTTCACTTTCTCCAACATTTCCGAACTACACTTTGTCTCTTGAAGGAAAAGAATATCAGGTTTTTCCTGCTTAATCTTCCTTGCTAAGGTCTTTATTTTCCTGGGGTGGTTGCAACCCCGAATATTCCAGGATATAAGCTTCATTGGTTAACCTTATTGACTTCAGAGAAGGCTGCCACTATCGTAGGATACTGACCAGACTCTATTAATTTAACTCCTATCAATGTTATCCTTTGTTTATTCATCTTCCTTCCTCTTTTCAGATCATCCTCTGGGGATTTCCTTTTGCTTCCCTTTTGAGGGTCTGTTGCTATCCCCAATTTTCTAGATGCTTTAGTTTTGATAATCACATCTTGAAGAAGTTATAATTGCTTTCGAGAGACATACCCTTTCCCTTTTTCTCACACTCTTTCTCAATCTCATCCAGATTGAGGTTTCCCAGTTCCTCATCCTCTTCCCCATCTTCTTCCATTGCCTCCATTTGATTTCTAAAATCCTGATTAGGCTCAATTTCACCTACAATACCTTCCATCTGTTTTGATGTTGATTCGCCCTTATTCCTTCTGTTTTCCTCCTCTTTTAGTTGTTCTTCCAAGATCTGGAAGGGGTTGGTGGTTGCAGTCCCTTTACCATGATCCTCCTTAGCCATCTTGTGCTATCCCACTGGCATGTTTCTCTGTTTATTCCGAACCTAAGTGAACCCTTCCTTGTCAGCTTCCCCATCCAGGCCTTTCTTAGAGGGAGAGGTAGATGGTTTCAACTAGGGGCAATTTTGACTAAGGTGTCCATATTCATGACACATTTGACAGCGAAATGGAAGCTACTCATAATCCAAAGGCTGGATCCATTCCTCATCCTCCCAATTTAGACTGATTGCTTCCGGCAGCTCTTTCGACAACTCCATGTAGACACATATGCGGGCATAAGTAGTATACCTTTGTTGTTTAGTCTGCTCAACAACTTTTACAAATTCTCCAATAGTGTTTCTGATTTCCTGCAAAATTTCCAGATCTCAGTATTCACATGGTAAGGAAAATAGTCGAATCCATAGCAGGGCAACTGTCACATCCTTCGTTTCAGGGTTGAACCTTTCTTTCCAGGGCCTAAGGTATAGCCCAACCGAGAAGACAAAATTGGGTCCTCCTTCTAGAATTCTATCTCGATCCTCAATGTTGAAGAAAATAATGGTGAAAAAACCCTTGGTACCCAATTGTAGATCATAGTGGCCTTTAGGGTTCCAAGTAGTTTTGATCCAACGCACCAGATCTCATTCTCTAGGCCAAATCCCCATAAATTTGCTTATTAGGGATTTTTCACGCCATTCTTCGATCCGTTCTCGAATCTTTTCAGATCTGATCTGTATAGCTGGAATGTTGAGGGAATGTTAATAGAAGTGGTTATAATGATATATAAATTTTAATATATATTATTTGTATGTTAATAGAAGTGGTTATAAGAAAGTGATATTATTATAAATTTTAATATATATTAATTACTGTGTTAATAGAGGTCATTATAAGGAAGTGATGTACAACTTTAGTGGGCCTAACGGTTAAGAACATGTGTTCTTTCCTAGAAGGTTAGAGGTTCAAATCCGGAGGGGGTAAGGTATGTACACCTCTTTAGACTTTAGTAGTTAAATCGTTGCATAGAGAGGGTCCCTTGTCCCACAAACAAGGGGGTCTCATACACCAAATTGGTGTCTCGCTTAGCAATGACCTTAAAAATATATTATTATTATTATTATTATTATAAAAATATGTTTTCATTCAATCTTCCATTTTTTATTTTTTTTTGTTCAGCGGAAAAATCATCTTCCTGCTATTCCGAAGGAATCAAGGAAAGCTAACAATGCACGAGAATCTCAACAAACTTCCTCACATATCGTGGATGGTAGGTCGAGCAAACCGTCAGCCGATAATCCAAGCCAGAAGATGTCTCAACAGAATTGAACCCAGATGGATGAAATGAAATCCATCTAACTCCACCAACGAGCCACTATATCCTTGACAACCATCATTTTATACATATTTTTCACTTATCACTTAATTTAAAATTTATACATTAAAAATTTAATTTTTACACTTTTTTTTTCCTATGCCTATGCTTACTTTTCTTTTGTCACTTAATTTAAATCTTATATATCTTAAAATTATTTTTATAATGTAAAAACTACATTCCTTTATCCTTATGCTTTTTCATTTTATTATAGATTACAAAAGGTAGAGAATAGCCAATCCTTATGCTTTCATTTTATTATAGATTACAAAAGGTAGAGAATATAATGAATGGCCCACGTTTCTTTAGTCACCAAATCATGGTATTAAATATATTTAAATTATATTTATTAATTTTATATATTTAAAAAAATTATTTTATTTTTTAGATTATTAAAAAAAATTCATCATTATTTTAATTTAATAATCAATAAACATTAAATGTCACTTGGGATCCAATTTATATATCATTAATTTAAAGCGATTCAGATCTACTATATATATTGAACCCTAAACAATATTTAATGCTAAATCGCTTGGTGCTTAATATTCATCCTTTCAATTCAATTTCAAATCAATTCTTTTGAAAATGAATTATAAACTTCTCCATTAATAAGACAAAAATGATTATCCAACGGTTCAGTAAAGGAGTGTCAAGAATACAATTGATTATAAAGGTATCAAGCAATAATAACAAAATGGACAATTGGTAAAGAAATTATTCATTCAATGATGAATTACCGCATGGCCAAAGGCATTATTAATTCAATCTAGAGATCCAACATAGTAAGAGGAGGTATTTATAAGGAATTCTAACATTAGAAACTTCCATAATTATTATCTTAAAAAATAAAAACAATACAATAATTACTATTTAGAAAATAAAATAAAATAATTGCAGTCGTCAATCATGACTCACTTGCTAAATTATTGAACCTTAAGGGTTGTGAAGGATCATAATGTGTTTTCCACTTGAACATGATTTGTCATACCAACATGGACAGGGTCACAACTTTATACATTTACTTTTTATCTACTTAGTGTAGGATTTCAAATGGTGTATATTCATAATAATAAGTACACATAATTAAAAAATATTATATTTTAATGCGACAAGTACATCTACAAACTTTTAAAGTAGTATCTAATAATAACAAACTTAGTTAAATCATTAAATAACAACTTTGATTACGATCAACGTTGATTAAGAGGTTTAATAATCTAATTAAATATTGGTGAAGAAGTGGGATTGAGACTAGCATCAATCGTCACCTTCGAGGCGTGTACCTAATAACTAGGACTTTTCGGGAGGTAACCCATCCCAATACTCCTCTGGCTTGGGTGTGCTTAACTGTGGATTTTTCCCCACAATCAAGCCCACTTAACTTACTACCTCATTTGCAAAACCTTAGCAAGTATTTTATCTACTGCAAGTTTATGATTGCATGTTGGAAGTCTAATGGGTTCTATGTTAGTTTCAAGACGACTTGGATTCTTTATTTCCAATACGTTGCCACTAGTTGTCTAGGGACATAGTGCCTCATTTTCCCATTGGGATTATTGGGACAATTAAAATGTATGCAATCAGCGCCCATCCAATTCTGAGTTTTCCTATTGGACATAGATCATAATACCAGAACTAGGCTTTTTCCCATTAGAGCAAATTTGGGGTCTAAAATGGACCTCATAAGAATACGAGCCACCTTGTAAGAAAACGATCCACCTCATAATTAAAAGATCCATTGAATTCAAGAACCAATAGAGTTTCAAGAAAAGAGTCAACCATAATGGTTGACATGGCATATTTGACATTAAAAAAACTACATTTTTAAATCGTGAAAGTAATCTTGTTTTTCGTGGGGTAGGGTACCTCAAAAGTATGCACTGTGGTTACTCGTTGGATGCGGAATTAAATTCCGCATCCAACGAATGTCCCCACTCAAAATTTGAGTAAAACGACAGGGGGATATGTTGAAAATATGAAGAAAAAAGGTAGTCTTTCTCTTTTCCTCCAAAATTCATAAACATTATTTTATTATTTTCCTTAGGAGTCCCATTTTAGACCTCAAATTTTCTCGAATTCTTTCCATAGTTCAGACTCTTGATGTCTGGAATAGAATTCAAGAGATCCAAAGAAAAAAGAAAACCTTGAGGCCTACTATTTCTTGGTTTTGTGTTTGGATTGTTCTTTGAGCACTTCTTCTGCCTAGATATATCAAAAGGACAAGAACTTGAGTTCTGAAAGCACAATTCATTTGGACTTCTGATAAAGAACTTGATTACAGAATCAGTGGAACACAAACAACTTTTATGTTAGATGCCTGTGTTCAGTTGTAGCCCTATAGAGATCCATGCTTGCCACATATTCTTGCATTGTATCGAGAAGGAAAAAGTGATGGAATATGGCCATTTCCCTGTAGGCTATTGCTATTGTTTCTTGGTTGACAAATATATTTTTTCCTTCTTTGCAGTGTTTTTTGAGGCAAGTTGCATTGAATATTCATCTTGGTTAATAGATTTATTTTTTCATGAAATGTCAATGCATCTAGCTTCTTTGTCTATGAATTTTGTGTATATGTTCTTTGTAGTAGTATAAGTTTTCTTTGATGTAATTTAGATTTTTTCGTCACTCTCAAACTTTTTCCATTGTATCAAAATTTGAATGGTGCAATTTGTTGTTCTAGGTAAGCATACTATTGATTGCATTTCTCCTGGTTGGATATAATTCAGCTGCCAAAGTTCTATTTTTTCCTTTCTTCCTCTTTTTTCACTTTCTTAATTGCCTGTTGCATTGTTGTATTTGTTATGTTAGCTCCACTTTGTGTGCTCCTAGACAATGTTTCATGTGGAACAAGAGAACCAAATTCCTAGTGAGGAGACTTGCTCCATTGGGCATAGTGCTTTTGGGCAATACAAGCATCGAATCTCGATCCAATTGACCAAATATTGTATGTTCATGATTTGTTTCAGTTGACAAATATCCATTATGATCTCGGTGATTGTTTGTTTGATGGTGCATTTTTTGTTTTATGTCTACTGAGATAAGAGAAGGATTTGTAAATCACTTTAGATTAAGATTGCATTGCCAAGACCCTGAGGCTCTTTGTTCAATGAGAACACAACTGAGTGCTAGTTTTTTGGAAGAGTTGCATAATGTAACTAACATGGATAGATACCTCCAAAGAATGTCATTCCCTGCTTGTAGTATGCAAAAAAATTCTTAGCTGGTATGTGGGTTGATATTTTCTGAATTAAGTGGTTTTCATATTGACTTAAATTCCTTGTATATATTTGGTCATTTGAAAAAGAAATACTTGTGTTTGAATTCTAGTGACATTCTACATGGATATAGTACCTTGTTCCATGATCGAGTGACACCTTGTGGACACTTTGAACCGCTTTTTTCATATGGACTAATGCAAGAAATTAATTTGACTTCAACAACACCATCCAAATGTTTACTTGAAATTGTTGCTATAGTAGGCCAAATAGACATTTTGTCTATTGAACAATCACTATTGAAGCAAGGATTGTGCATACTTTCTACCGATTTTGATGATTGCCATGACTCGTTGTTTGAATCAATGTGCACATTTACATCATGTTATGCCATGTGCTCTTTGAGAAAGGCATTGGCACAAAAATTTTGTAATTATTGCAATGGCAGTGACATGACAGAAATTGACTGTTTGAATAAATATATTCATGATATAGCTATAGAAAAAGAGCAATCCATTGCTAATTGTAAAGGATATATTATCAATATGTGAATGCCATATAGATATGGGAGAATAGAAGGAAGTGCTTTCACATTGTAATGGATTTTTGAATTCTTTGATACTAGCATATACATTTAGAACATTGAATCATGAAAAATAAGTCAAAGATTACATCTAATGCAACGATGCTCTAAGATTGTTTATCTCATATCTTATCATGTTGGTCCTTTGCATATGCACTTTTGACCATTACTAAAAAAAATTCTCATACATGTGATTAGCAAAAGCATAGGTTCTTGTTACCAAGTGCAAGTAGAGGTAGATCCGAATAACCATTTCCTTGACCAACAATATTGTAAGGCTGTCAATCACAACTGTTTCTTTTTGGACAAATCTAGTAAAGATTCTAGGCACTCTATACAAAAGAACTATGCACAAAAAATAAATTCAAGGATTGCAAAACAACAAATGACATATTTGCATGCTTCCCACCGAATGGATAATACATTAGTAGACACTGGTCCATTCAAGGGTTCTAGTAAAAAGTCTAGAAGCTTCGGACATCTAAAATAAAAATACGATAACAATAATGGCTTTCTTTGCAAAGTAAAAAAATAAATATGGCCAAGATGAATGCAATTAAAGCATATTTGACCTTGATCAAATACACACCAACAAATGCATGTGCAATTTGTGAGTGTTATAATTCAAATGAAACATGTGTACCGTTGAAAATACCGTATTTCTAGCATAGGCTTCTTTTCCAATTAAAATCCATTGGCTAGGATTAAGAAATATGAAAAAAAAAAAAATCTTATGAATCAAGAATTGCATGCATTTGCATCACCCTCACAAATCCATTGAAACAAGAAACTTGAAAAGTATCAACCTCTTGCATTGACTGGCACAATCCTATCAAGTCAATGACGGCTTCCATTATGTTAAAAAGAAAACTAGAATATAGAAACGCCTTTGTATATGGGAACGTTCGACCAAGGCACATCATGCTTGCACTGAATGAATTATGCAATACTCCACTTTATATAGTAGAGGCAGTTATGATCGACAATTACTAGGAAAAATGTTTCAATGAAAACATTGTAGTAGAGACAAATGATTTATTGAACATAGAATATGTCAATTTTATTGAGCAAGACGATGATATTGAGCTTGAATCCGAAACAATGGTGCATGGCTATGGCTACACACAATTAATATTTTATTTGGAAAACCAAATTATATAAATTGCACCCTTGGAATAATTTAAACCACTAGGCATTTTCCAAGACAAATTTTCTAAAGATTTGAATTTCCCTAAGTTGTTCTATGGCTCTAGTAGACCAGACAACATTACAAGTCGATTTCCTTACAAACAAATATGTCAATGGGAACTTACGCATAGTTCGGGAGACTTTGAAACACATGGCACAAATGTTTTCTTCAAATCAGTATGAGTCTTAATTAACCAAGTCTCGAGCTCCACCTAGATTTCAATTCACAAAGGAGAGCTAAAAGGAAAAAACCTTGTTGCAAGGGATGTAAAGAATTAAAAAACCTTGAAAAAATTTTGAAGTCCTGAAACCCTTATCGTTGCCTCAGAAGCATTCGCGCATCGCCTGATTACTTTGAAAAAATTATAAAAAATGTTTTTGTAATGATAAGACAACTTGGACCTCCCACATTCTTTGTCACATTCACTAGTGTTGAACATCTTTGGATTTTGTTGTGTAATGCATTGCAAGAAACTAGAAACAAGTCTACAACAAAAGATAGAAAAACAAATACTGAATGAACATAATAAACAATGATAAGAATGCATCTTGTCATTTGTAGTCGGTACTATAAACATCGGATGAAAGCATTTCGAAATATGGTTTCAAGTAATAGTGACCTTTTTGGAGAGTTGGAAGACTATTTCTTTATTACCGAATTTTAAAGCATGGAAATGAACATGAGCATGGCCTGCTTTGGATAAAAAAATGCACCTATCAATATCGACAAGCTTCTGAAGATGTTGTCTTGGCATTTGTTGACCAATATTTGTTGTCTAATTCCTTGTTGCCTACAAATAAGCTGATTAAGATTCAGAGTCATCATCACATAAAATCTTGCAAAAAAAACACTAGACATGCAGATTTAATTTTCCATTTCCTCTAATGGATAAAACTGTCATTTTGTAACCATTGGAGAATAACAATGAAGGAAATATTGAAAAATCAAAGGAAATGTTTTCCATTATAGAACAAAAGTGTTATTCCAAATCAGTGTCATTTGATTTGTTCCTATTAGATTTCAAGCTAACTAGGGACGAGTACATTATGCTTATACGCTCTTTCCTCTTGCGTCCATGTTGCTACTGAAAAGAGACCCAACAGATGCATGGATCAATGCATTTTCTACAAAAGTTTCAGCTTTATGGCAAGCAAACACAGATGCACATTTTATATTAGACGCTTATGCTACAACAACATATTGTAGCTCATATATCACAAAATGGATCGGACCATGATAACTTCCTTCAAAAAAATAAGAGACCAATGTATATCTAGCAATGATGGAAAGAGTGAAACAATTCGAAAACTTGGAAATGCACTATTAAACATGCAAAAAATGTCTATCCAACAGGATATGTATATTTTTCTCTCCTTGCCTTTGTACAATAAATCTAGAAAAACATTTTTTGTTAATACTGCAGCCGCTGACAAAAGAGCATGTGTACTCAAGAATATTCGACTACTGCAGCAAGATCCAGATGACTCTGAGAACATTATGTGTGCTTCAAGCATTGACAAGTACATTGAATGACCTTCTAAGCTTGAACACATATGCTTAGCAGAGTATGCCTCTCGTTACACATGCTCAGATTCAAATCCAAATAAAAGAAAACATCCATCTGTGATGCGCTACATCAGATACAATGAACAAAAAGACCCAGAGAATTTTTTCAGGGAAAAAATGATGTTGTTTCTCCCATACAGGTAGACTGAAAATATGATTAGAAAAGACTATTTGACATGGGATGATGCATATCTATCACATAAGAAATTAATAGAATCAACTAAACAAAATTTTGTAGCAAGAACAAAGGCAATTTTGGCAATTTTGGGAGACATTGATCAAGAATCAAAATAAATTGAGCAAATGAGGGAACAAAACCCTTTTCTCGAAACCTTAGCACAACAAACAACTGAATTTGAAATAGATGAAAAATATGATATCAACAATGACCTGTTGCAGCACCTATTTTCTATAAAAACAAGATCCATTTCAAATGATTCTTTTGAAAGTGTTAAACATCCATATAATTAGAGCACAAAAGAGTACTACACCATTAGAAGAAAGCTAAATAGACAACAACAATCAATAACAAAAGAAATAATAATGAGAAAGAAAAAAGAACCAATGACACCGATCCATTTGTTCTTAATAGGAAAAGTAGGAACAGGGAAAACATTCGTGGCAAAAGCCATTTACCATGGTTTGTTACACTTTTATGACAAAGATCCATATATTGACCCTTTGAAAAAAAAGGGATAGTTGTTGCATTTACTGGTAGAGCTGCACACAATGTAGAAGGTGTGACTGTACATTCAGCTCTTCATTTTCCTCCGACGATATCAAATATGCTTCCATTGAGTTATGGTGCATTGGACCTATTGAATAAAGACTATGAGCAAGTTCACCTTTTTCTCCTAGATGGGACTTCTTTGATAGGTTCACGGATGTTGTGCAACAGTGACAGAAGGATACATGAAATTATGCACACTCCAACATTGGCTTTCACCAATCTTGATATGATATTTTTTGGTGACCTTTATCAGGCACAAACCGTAACTACATCACAAACTATAACTAGACATGTGGATTTATGAAGAAACCACATCACAAATTAGCACAATTCCTTATATATTTTGGAGAACAAATGTCAAGTATTTTGAGTTGCAAGAAGTCATGAGACAAGAAGACCCTACCTTTGTATCAATTTTAAATAGACTAAGAACCTCTTCCCAAATAGATTATTGTGTTGACTACTTGAACAAATATTGCTATAGAGATCCACCAAATGACCCAACATTCCTTACCTATTTTACAAAAAACAAAGATGTCCACGAACACAATAAATGCATGCCATCTCTTGTTCAATCAAACAAATATAGATTGCAATCATATGATAAAAAATCGGAACCAACATAAACAAGTTCTTGTAACTATAAAAACAATAGAATAGACTTGCCTTCTACAATTGTCCTCAAACAAAACATGCTCGTAGAATTGATTGGAGGAAACTGTGCTATTGACTATGGCGTTGTGGATGGTGTAGAAGGCATCTTTAAATCCTACACAAAAAACATATATAGAAGTAGTCTGGATTGAATGTAGGACTGCGACAGCTGGCTCTAAAAAGTGAGTAAAAAATGGTCCACTTTTTCATGTCTGGAATACCTTGTACTTGGACACCCATTACAAGGATTTGTAGACAAACAATAGCTGCAAGCAAGACACCTATTGTGTCTGAACAATTCCCTATTCAACTAGCATGTGCATGCATAATACATAGGTCACAAGGTCTTATGATGGAAAGATTGGCATTTGACCCAAAAGGTGTAAAACAACATGGGCTTGTATACACTACTCTGTCTCGAGTTAGAGATATGAAACAATTGTATATGTTAAACAATTTACAACAATCAAATTTCTTGACTTCACAAAAGGTTTCCAATGAAATACCAAGATTCAAACCAAAGCTTCTTTGCAATTTGAATATGGATTCCAATCAATACCAGAGCAAGGATCACTGAACACACAGTGCTAATTTCCATTGCATCTTGAAGATATTGTCATTGACTTTGATATAATGAAAAGTGATATCCTATGTCTAAAAGAAACAAAAACAAATCTTCTTCCAAAGGAAAGTTTGCTTGTAGACAAGTACCACTGTCTAGCTGCATTTTCCATTCATGGCATTATGGCATGTTATAGGAAAAGCATTGTCACCAAAAATCTGAACAGTTACAAAACAAAACATGTTGAAACAATCATTTCCAGGTTCCACATTGGAAAAACACTTATAAAACTAGCAAATACCTATGTTGCACCAAATTCACTATTCAATGAACTTTTTCACTTCGTCCCCAGCTTGCTAGAAAACCTTCAACCAAATGAGCATATTGTCATTGTTGGTGACTTGAAATTTGACATGATGCAAAATAGCAATGCACATAAAAAAATTTCGATGTTCACGGAAAGCCATAACTTCAAGTTGCATACAAGAAATGCAACAACCAATATTGGCTCTCTTCTAGACCATTTTTGGACAACTTTACCAGCCAATGAAATTAGATTCCATATGTCTGAAGCTTATTGGACAGACCACGATAGAATTTGTCTTTCGATTCCTTTCCATGTTTGTTCAAGCATTTCTTGTTGCTAGAGACATTGTTTCTTTGTTTAGATATATGCTTAGTACCAGTAACGCCTCAACAATTTTCCCTACGGGAACAAAAACATAGATACTTGCAACATTTCCATGTTCCTGGATTACTTGCTCTTTTAATTGTTTGTTTCCCTTCCTTTTGGTTTTCGTCTTGATTGTTCAAAACCAGGAATAAAACCATTGAATAAATTTCAGTAAGGCCACATTGTTTTCATTAGCAATAGAGCTTTAAAGAAAGCATTTTTCTTGCTTTCTTTTGCATTTATCCAAATTGTAGTTTTGCATTTACAACCAGGTTTTCACTATGGCTTTGATGAATCAAGCCAACAAGTCTGAGGCTACAACACTAGAACTCATAGATGATGACAAGAAAAAAAGGTAATTGTATTTTCAACTCTTGTCCCTAGTTTATTCCATTTTTCTATGCAAACAGAATGGACACCATAGTCAATGATTGATTGTAATATTGTTCTCGTTCATTGTTCATACTTCGCATTTGAATGTTCTTTCAGTCTTAAACGAATACAACAACCACCATATTCTATCATATAGTTTTCTTCAATGACATACACAAATGTATTTGAAGGAGATGGCGTGGTTGTATATGGGCATGCACAAATCAAAAATAAAAATTGACCTATTAAAGCACAATTAATGCATGCTGACTTAGTGGAAAAAGATGGCCAACTAACAATCACAGTGAACATTACAATAATCGTATACCTCATTTCATTGGTTTTTTCTCCTTGCACTAGTGTAAGAATCACATACTTTGGACTTAAAAACAATGGACAATACGATAGGGGTGATGCAAAGTATTCCATTGTCCTTCAAGAAAGAAGTACAGTTGAACCAATATCAAAAGTTTGTCAGCAGCACAAGATACCACCCGACACAACTATTGCAATGCCCTCCTTTGACTAAGATTAACGGACTAGACTTTGAGGTCACTTTTATTGAAGTGAACCGGTTAAATAAATTTGAAAAATGTGTTATGCTTTGTTATTTGAATAACAATTGTTGACTGACAAGCAAATGATGATTATGCTTGATTGATTAAGAAATATCAAATGAAGTTTATGTTATAATTAAATGAAAGAAATGATGCCTTTTATGTGAATAAATGCTACTAGTTTAGTTAGCAATGAATAAGGATGAATAATGCATGACTATATTTTTTATATTGTGTAATGCTCCTAATGTGCGCTTTGAGTGTGTGCAGTGGAAGGTAAAACGATTTACCGACTGAATCTCAAATGGAATAAAAGGGGGTCGTAAAGAACGAGAAACATGCATAGGGGTACAACAACGGATTGTCGGCTTTGAAATAGCATTCCACGCACGAGTATGAAATCCCTATCAGCTTTACTCGAGTAGCGTGTGTCGTACGGTGAGGCCATGACGATTTGGTCGTGTATGATGTGTTGAGGGGTGTGCAATAAGGAAGATATTGTTCCTCAATCTCCATTAGTCTCCATAGAAATGGAGCCAGATGATTACGGTAACGATTCCTAATCGCTACATCGCACTCCCCACACAAGGACATGGACAAGAAAGTTGTCAGAATGACCCATAGACGTGGTACCTTTTTATGTATATATATATAATATATTAGTAATAAGATAACAGTTAATATTAATATTATTAATATTAACTGTTAATAATAAACAACTATAAGTCAAGAGTTATGACTTTACAAAAAGGTACAATGGGCTTATAAAAGCCAATCAAATGTAAATTGTAAAAACATCTTATCTATCATCTTATCAATTATATTTTACTATTTATCCATTTGTGGAGTTGTTGTCTTATTTACGTTGGAAGTTTACATAGAAGATAGATCTCTCTACTTCATACCTAGACAATGACAAGTAATGGAACTACTTGCATGCTTGCACTAAACATGTAGACACGTATTTGAATTATGCATATGTTGATGTTAAATTTGAGAATAATTAAATGAACAAGTATTTAAATTTGAGCAAATATCAAGGGGGGGTATTTTCAGGTAGACTTCATGTGCACCCATTGATTTAGGAAGACATGCATTGAATAAATACCATAAATAAATAAATAAAAGATATTTGATTTTGGAGCAAATCTAGATTGGTAGATATTTGTAAGTTAAGCTCCACATGCACCCATTGATTTAGGGATTGGGATTTTAGACTAAAGAGACAACTAAGAGCAAATTTTGGAACTTATGTACATCTTCATGTGAAGGTGACACATGGTTGCATGAGAATGAATATTAGAAAATCAATAAATTAATTAAGTATGCATGAGACGACACATGTCGACAAAGATATTTCTATTTAAGAAGGAAGGGATGAAGAGGAAAGGATCTCTCTTGCTCCCTAATGATGGATGGATTCCGTAATGGAAATTTGAGAAAAGTGTCATCTATGTGAGTTTGGTTGAGAATTACTTTGGAGATTGGGAGGACTCTTCTGAGTTTTTGGGCTTGTATGTTCTTTGAGACCCCCTATTTGCTCGGGGGACTGGGAGGAAGAAGACTACTCCCAGTGTGGTAGGGATTTCAACTGAGGAGTCCTTCAGTAAATTGTTGAAATCTTGAATCATATTAAGCGCAACCCCTCCGATGACTTCTTCAACTGTTGGATCGACAGTCATGGACAAGTTTTTCTTGTCTTTAAGTTTTCTTTTGTATTGAAATTTATGTAGTGATTTTATTGGGTTTAGTGAAGTGGGTGATCTGCATTTTTCATTTACATTGAACTTGTAGGATGTACTGAATCTATATCTAATTTAATGTGTAAACCCTCATTTGAAATTGGAATTTGCAGAAAGTATGTATTAGATTTCTTTTATAAATAAAATGCACAATTTCATTCTGCAATTTATATTGAGAATTGGTAAATGGTTGAATGTGTTGGAAGCTGGTCAATACTGAGAGGGGGGGGTTGAATCAGTATTGATAACTTTTTACCACTTATTTAAACTTTAATCAAAACATTGAATCAACAAGATACACAGAACACATATTTTATCGTGGAACCCCAATTGGGTAAACCACCAACTCTTTCTATACTACAAAATTATATTTACAATAGTTATTTGCAAGCAACCACTTGCTGGAGACCACAATCCCCAAATTTCTCAGCCACTACTGAAGGATGCACCCACACCCTGGTTTATGCTTGCATCTACAGACAAGGATACACCTATACCCTGATTTTCCAGCCACTACTGGAAGGAGGCTAAGACCCCCTTTCAGGAATGTAGCTTTCCCTAGAACCACCCTACCACCCTAATTTGATATTATTAGAAATTCTCAGACCTTCTTCAACTTCTGTCTCTTGCTATCTTTACTTTGTCTCTGCCTTTCTGCTACAAGGGTCTTCACCTTCATACTCTGTCCTTCATTCTGCACTTCTTCATACTAAATGTGCACTCTCTGGTCTCTTCTTCTTGTCTTTAATGTTGCTTCATTTATACACTTTATAACCCAGCATTTCTATCTCTTACATAATCTTCAATAAGACATCAGAGATACTCTTTAATTTTGTCTTATCATGCTGATGTTGCAACCTCGACTTCTTCCTTCTTCTTTAGATATTCTTGAGTTTCATCCAGAGAGGCACTCTACCAATGCTTTGATCTTCTGATTATATATGTCTTTATGCATCTCTTCAAGTCTTCATATCCTTTCAAACTGAAAAGCCACATCTCTTTCAAACAAACATGTCATTTCATTTCTCTGCTATTTTAATTATGTTTTATAATTAATTTTCTTTTATATTTCTTCACACCTCTTCGAATCTCAGCGTTAGTTCTGTTCATTAATAATTAATTAAATCTCTGCCTTATTTACAGAATTAATTAAATAACTAATCAAACCTCTTGAATATGAAATATTATGACTTTTCACATAAGTCACATGACTCTTTATTAATTTTCAAAAACTATGTAACTCTTCATTTCGGCATTTTCAATATAATTAATATTTCAACAACCATATTAATTAAATCCTTTTTATTTTCTATTTGCACATATAATGAGTAAATATCATGGGCTTCTAAATACCATGGGAAAATACCTCTTTCACTTTTTCATCCACTTTTACCGAACTTCCTTTTTATTTCAACCTCACTTTCACATAATTTTTCTTTTAACTTTTTAACCTTCCTTTTTAATTTTCTTTTAATATTAGTTAACTTTCTTTTAGACTTTCTTTTTTTAATCTTTTTTTTTTAATTTTTTCTTTTCAAATAAGACTTCATTCTTTTTTTGTGAATCTTTTTCTTTATATGACATTTTCAACATTGGTTAAGATAGCAATAGATATTCTATGAATTCCGATAATATAAAAACTATTTCATTTCATCTTCACCATTAGTCAAACATGCTCCTCCTGCAATGTTGGCATTAATGAACTCCCTCTATAGTGTTGACATCAATAACAATAATGGCATCCTTGATATTAATAGCATCTAGAAACGTTCTTGTCATTAGACTGTTGACATCAATAGCTCTGTCAACATAGACATACATGTCATTGCCATCAATGCCAACCTATATTGCCATATTGCCAATAATCTCCCCCTTTGGCATTGGTGGCAATACTACTTTCATTTCTCCCCCTTTGACATCAATGGAAAATGATAACTTGTTATTCTCTTTTACTGTAACCATTTTGACATAGAGTTTGCAATTTTTTCTCCTCTTTTGACAACTACTCCTACCAATATGCTTCTCCTTACTTCTTTGTCTTCTCATAGTTTGATCTTTGAATGAGAACTTGGATGATGAGTTTATGGAATTCCCCTATCACAGTGCTTCTCTTCTTTCCACACATTCCATTTTCAAATCTGAGATCAAATCCAACTGTGGTAGCTGATACCAATTTGTCACTTCTACACTTCTTCTTGTTTTTTAGGAAGATAGCTTTTACCAAGTACTCTTATTTCTTCTTCTTGTTTTGATGACAAGTTCAAAACATTCTTCTCTTCTTACCAAAGATATTTTTAAGTATCAATTCCAATTTTCTGATATTAACTCCCCCTGAGTTTGTGATCCCTTCTTATACTCATTTCAGATTTTTTCTTCTAGGTCATAAGAGTTTTAGAACAGACATTCAAATTCAGTTCCACCACCATCATTAACTTCTTCTTCAATATCTTCATCTTGCTTTCCATCATAAGGAATGTCATTCTCATCTACAACATTGTTACACTCCTCATCATCTTGGGAAACTTCTTTGATGTTTGAAATCTTTGTTTCTTCTCCACCTTTGGAGTCTTCCTTTCTTCTCCACATCTTTCCATGAGGTACCCTGCTTACTGACCTTGTTTGTTTCTTGGATTCCTTACTTAGATATTTTCTCTTGATTCTGCAATCAACAGCCTTGTGACCAAACTTGTGATAGTAGTGACAGTATCCATAGAACATTCCCTTATGTTTGAGGAATCTTTGATCTTCCATCTTCTTCCATTCCTTCTTTTGTTCTTGACCTTCTATTGAAGCATTCTTCCTTAGCTTACATTCTCTGGCCATATGCCCAAAATTATGACATGTGTAGCAATGACCAAGAAAGATTTGTTGGACCCTGCTTGTCATTGGTCTTTTAAGTATCATGCTAGTTATGTCTTTAATCTAAGAGGAGGGAGCATATTTATGAATTTCCTTCGTAATAATTGGATTCTTTTGTGTAGCATCATAACTTCTATTATTTCTTTCTCGGTTTGTGAAGGAGGAACATTCTGGCTTCCTTTCATTGTCATACCCTAAACCAGTTTTGTCACTTAATGGTTTTTGGCTACTCAAGATGTCATCTAAAGTCTTTGAGTTGTTCTCAAACTTTGTTTTAAGAGATTCTTCATCAAGCTTCTTCCTAAGCAGAGTAACTTCTTCTTCAAGTTTTTATTTTTTATTTTTGTATTTCTTTCGTGAGCTTCTCATTAATGATCTGCTGGTCTTCTAGCTTCTTTATTTCTTTCTTAAAGTTAGCAACTTCCTGCCTTAGGCTCTCAGCCTCTTCCATGCTAGCCATCACTTGTTGTCTTGAAATGTACAATTGTTCTTGGAGAATATTGACTTCCTCTTCATTTGACTTCTGCTCTTCTTGATACTTTGAAAATTTTATTTCCAAACAATTGTTCTTCCTCCTGCTTTTGCTCAATTCTTTAAAGTCACTTGTGAGTTTTGCTTCTAAGTTCACCTCTCTTTCCACATCTGAATTATCTTCTAAAGCTTGAGTTATTGTCCCTATGAATATATTTTCTTCATCTTCAGTTATATCTTTACTATCATACTTGCAAATTGAAAGGCTTGCTTGTGCTATCTCCTCATTTGAAAAAAGCTTCTCCAATTTGACCCAGAGTTCCTTGGCTGAGACACATGGTCCAATCTTCTTTTTGACATCATCAGGTAATCCATCAAGGATTGTATCCATTGCCATTGAGTTACTTTCCTTGGATTTATTTTGAGCTGGAGTCCTTATTCTCTTTGGTGGGATGCAATCAGAGATCACTACATTCCATACATCAGGTTCCAATGCCTTCAGATAACTTCCCATTCTTGTACTCCAAAATATGTATTCTTCTTTTCCAATTATTGGAGATCCATTTTTTGTGTAAATCTCTTCTTGTTGATCCATAGTGGTTTTTAATAGGATCTTCCTTCCAGTGGTTAAACTGTTAGTGAAGAATCTGGCTCTGATACCAATTGTTGGAAGCTGGTCAATACCGAGAGGGGGGGGGTGAATCAATATTGATAACTTTTTACCACTTATTTAAACTTTAATCAAAACATTGAATCAACAAGATACACAGAATAAAGATTTTATCGTGGAACCCCAATTAGGTAAACCATCAACTCTTTCTATACTACAAAATTATATTTACAATAGTTATTTGCAAGCAACCATTTGCTGGGGACCACAACCCCCAAATTTATCGACCATTACTAAAGGATGCACCCACACCCTGGTTTCTGCCTACATCTACAGACAAGGATACACCTATACCCTGATTTTCCAGCCACTACTGGAAGGAGTCTAAGACCCCCTTTCAGGCATGTATCCTGCCCTAGCACCACCATGCCACCCTAATTTAATATTATTAGAACTTCTCCGACCTTCTTCAACTTCTGTCTCTTGCTATCTTTACTTTGTCTCTGCCTTGCTGCTACAAGGGTCTTCACCTTCATACTTTGTCCTTCATTTTGCACGCCTTCATACTAAATGTGCATTCTCTAGTCTCTTCTTCTTGTCTCCAATGCTGCTTCATTTATACACTTTATAACCCATCATTTCTATCTCTTACATAATCTTCAATAAGACATCAGAGACACTCTTTAATTATGTCTTATCATGTTGTTGTTACAACCTGGACTTCCTCCTTCTTCTTTAGATATTCAAGTTTCATCCACAGAGACACTCTACCAATGATTTGATCTTCTGATTATATATGTCTTTATGCATCTCTTCAAGTCTTCATACCCTTTCAAACTAAAAAGCCACATCTCTTTCAAACAAACATGTCCTTTCATTTCTCTGCTATTTTAATTATGTTTTATAATTAAACTTCTTTTCTATTTCTTCACACCTCTTCAAATCTCAACTTTAGTTCCGTTCACTAATAATTAATTAAATCTCTACCTTATTTACAAATTTAATTAATTAACTAATCAAACCTCTTGAATATAAAATATTATGACTTTTCACATAAGTCACATGTCTCTTTATTAATTTTCAAAAACTAGGTAACTCTTCATTTCAGCATTTTCAATATAATTAATATTTCAACAACCATATTAATTAAATCCTTTTAATTTTCTATTTGCACATATAATGAGTAAATACCATGGGCTTTTAAATACCATGGGAAAATACCTCTTTCACTTTTTCATCCACTTTTACCGAACTTCCTTTTTATTTCAACCTTACTTTCATGTAATTTTTCTTTGAACTTTTTAACTTTCATTTTTAATTTTCTTTTGATATTCGTTAACTTTCTTTTTTTAATCTTCTTTTAATTTTTTTCTTTTCAAATAGGACTTCATTCTTTTCTTGTGAATCTTTTTCTTTATATGACATTTTCAACATTGGTTAAGATAGTAATAGTTATTCTATGAATTCCGATAATATAAAAATTATTTTCTTTCATCTTCACCATTAGTCAAACATGCTCCTCCTGCAATGTTGGCATTAATGAACTCCCTCTATAGTGTTGACATCAATAACAATAATGGCATCCTTGATATTAATAGCATCTAGAAATGTTCTTGTCATTAGACTGTTGACATCAATAACTCTGTCAACATAGACATACATGTCATTGCCATCAATGCCAACCTATATTGCCATATTGCCAACAAAATGTTAAGTAGAATTTAGATAGGGCTTCGGGATAAGCCCTACATTTGGTATCAAAGCCATGTTCAAAGGCTCAGGTCTAAGGGCTCATCATTCACTCGTGTGATTTTATTTGGAAAAGAGAACGATTTGATTTTTTCGAATGTTGAGTTGATCATTTGCAACCTGTATGTAAACAAATGTTAGAATGCCCAGATGCAGAATGAATGCATTTTTTCTTCCTAAATTAGATCTGCATGGAACAAGAAGGACTGATATGTATATCTTTTTGTAAATCTGTATATAGATATTTTTAAAAATTGAAGCATAGATCTTTATGGGTCCTGCTTTTAAAATGTTTGTGAGAAATTGGAAGCATAAATCTTAGATGCATGTCAACTTATATGTGTTCTCATAGGACTATGAATCTAGATATAAATCCATAATGGTAAAGTATTGTGTAGGCTTGGTTTATCAGTAAAGTATGGTAGCATGAACATTTTATTTCACATGGATCATGGTTATTGAAAAAAAAAACATTGTATTTGCATGAATTTTTATCCGGATTGTCTTGCTACACAGCAGAGGGAATAGCACCGCGTTTTATCTGATCTGGAAATTAATTTTAAGGGTTAATTATGCTATCAGATTTATTCAATCCGATACCACTTGAATCCTCCAAAATATTATGACCAGTTGTGGGTTGTAATCATTAACCGATGAGATCTAATTTATTTTTAAGGCTGTTCCTTTCCTTACTGTAACTAACCTACAACAGATTCGTTGTTGAACATTGGCATGACGATGGCCCATTCCTAACTAATTTTGGGCTTACCTTAGGTCTTAATGGCGAATCTCAGCCGAAGATGTTTCATTTCCTTCTTATATCCTAAACCCATCTATTGCACCATCAATCTGGGTTAACTCGGTCCATAGAGAAGAGACAATTAATCCATGCGCCCTGCGTTTTGACCAAGAAAGGGGAGAGCTGTTGCGGGGTAATACTCCTTAGTCAGAGCAATGTTTCCATACTTTCGAGCTCTCAGTATTATAACCCTCACCAGGAATGGGAACCACTATGGCACGTTACGGCCGCCAATCTCTCCATCACTACCTGCAGTGGAAGGGCGTTGAGCGTGTATTAAGGCCCAAACAATTGCATGCAATGTAAGGAGTAAAGCTTGTATGCATGTAATCCACTACCACTATAGTTTAACTGGTAGACACATTGGTTCGCATTCAGGGAAGCACAGCTAGTTAATGGTGTGCATGCGAGCAGTAACTGTTACATATGAAATCAGCCTTTAGTTGACGCCCGACGGTGAGTGGAGAATACCCTACCGGTGGATATTCTATTCCACAGAGTTCGTAGTCCTACTAAGGGAGTGTCGACTGGTACCGATATTGACTCGTTAGGCTTAGTATCAATGGATTAGTATATGGAGAAAGAGTTAAGTAAATTATTAATGCCCGAATGTATAAAGCGAAGGAGTTTAAATATGAATTGAATGTGCAAATTACTATGTTTTTAGGTAGGAGGTTGTATATAGTTGCAATATGCAATTAATTTGTTTCACAAGTATTGGATTATATATGGAAGTGAACAATGCGAACCATGTCCACACCAATATCCCTGCGCTGGCGAACAAGTCACCAGAGCGCTCTGTGCATGGAGTGCAAAAATGGCAATTAACAGAAATCAATGTTTCCATACTTGAAAAAGAATGATAGCTCACAGAGATCGATTCTCGGTCAAACGCTTTATAATTAATCAAAATTATATAACGACTGCGCTATAAGTCTGAATTTTTCCCATGAAGCTTTATGGAATTAACTTATCTACTTCAATCTTGTAGACTGCGTGTTGAAAACCATGTAGTTGTGCGAGTTCACGAATGATAGTATATTTCTGGTTGTTTTCCAGTGTTCTTTTGCTCACCTCGTGGTCGTCGCCCTCGAATTTCGTCTGCCCTCTTCATGAACTGTGTGTGTTGGAATCTAGCTATCCAATCTATAGATTATGGAAGTTATATGTGCAGATGTTATTTAGTGAACCGGCGGCACGATTCATCCGCTTACAAGGTATGTTATGAATTATCTAAGTTTTATGTCAGAAAATGATGCATTGCCCTCATGGTTGATATTTTGAAGGAGTTGTTTATGATTCAATATTTAATATTGTTGCTAATAAAAGTTAAGGGTAATTTTAATTTAAAACTTCATAATAGAAGAGTAATTTTTTTAATTAAAACTTTTTTATGGAAGAGTTAATTTTTTATCAAAACTTTATTGTTGAAGGTCACAATTTTAGATAGAATCAAAAATGTAAAAAAAAAATTATATGAAGAGCAAAAATGAATCCAAATTCCAACCCTGACTCCCACCAATTGTGAATTTGTGATCGATCACATCATCTGGAATCTGGAAGCGATGGCTTCGCCTGGTGAGTCGGTGAGGCAAGCCTCGCCAACCCTCGCTACCACCCTATGGGCTACAATTCTTTTGGTTTTTATTTTCTAATATAATCACATAGCTTAGGATAGCTAAGCATGGGTTAAATGCTCATTAAAGAACTTCTATATTGAGGTGGTTTTGTCTATTTTTATAAGTGCTTTTTTAATTGTGTGTTAGTGCTAGACAATATACCAGCACTAAAGCTAATCATTCACAGTTAAGGTAAGATGATTTTCAAAATTTGCAACTTCATAACAAAAAAGTTTGTATATACTTACAACTATACACTACACAATACAAGAATAAATGTGTGCCAACACATACAAATACTAGCTTTGATTGGGATTAAATTTTATGATTCTCTAAACGGACGCATACTATGTATAATAACGATGGCATGAAAGAAGATCATGGGATTAAAGCAATATGTGCAATCATCAACACTACAGTTAGATCATCACATCGTGAACGATGAAACACCAACAGAGAAAGGTTCTTGGATGGATGGATCCCGTCTAGTAGGAGCCTAAGGGATAGGAAAGAGTAGGAACTAGGATGATGTGGGAAGTGGGGCAGTGGCGTGCTGTGCTATTTGTTGTTGGAGAGTTCTCAGAGGTGGAACAGAGGAACTGGGTAAGCAGAGAAAAGGGGATGAGCAGCAGTGTTGGTCCGGTGGGGGAAGCATGTTTGATAGGTAAAATGTTTGCAAAAAACTACGACAGCAACCTAGTGGCAATTAGTGCGAATAGGAGGGAGCATGTGCCTCCTGGAAGGCCGTCCACACTCAATATATTTAGCTGGTCGGAGTGGCCTCCCGAGAGCACCAGTCCGAACCTCTGCGAGGCCATCCACATTGATCTCTTTAGTTGGTCGAAGGGGCCTTCCAACAACGCATGTTTGAACCTATGCGAGGCCTTCTATGAGCAAAGACAACAACACCTTATAGATCAAACCACAAATGCATATCCCATCAAACATCCTTCTTTCATCCTGTAGGTGGGACGAGCATAATCATGTTTGGTGAAGCAGAAGCATGGTTGAAGAGTTAATATTTATTTTTATCTTCGACTTTGTGTTTTTCTAGAGGCTCAATCTATTTGGTCTCTTGATGTGTTCGTGAACTACATTCTTCGAGCATTTATTTGTTTCCTTAATATTTGATTTTAGAAGAAGCTTGATGTCCTTGTTCTCATGGACTTGAGAAGCATTTTGTGGTTTTTAATTAATTGCAAGTCGCAGATTACTTTTTGCTAGGCTTTTGGATAGATAAACATGTTTCACGCAGTTGTAGCCCCGTTATTTGTGGAGCATTTTAGATTTTGCTGCGTTCGGGAGAAAAATTTATTTACCTTGTTTTGAATTCTCATCCTAAATATCTCTCGAAGTCAGCTGCTAAAATATGTCATAATTTCCGAGTTCTTTGAGCGCCTATTAGACACTTCTAAATCATTTTAGGTTAGATTTTTTCAGTGTTAAATTCTTTTTTTCCATTAATTTCTCCATAGCAAAAATTACTCCAATCTTGGCTAAAACATGTTCTTTTATGTTTTCACGTGTTGTTTGAAAGGTTGTTTGTTGGTTTGCTTAAAGCATTTTAAGTTCTACTACTTTAGGGAGCTAAATACATTTTTTTCTTTTTGTGAGTGAAACATCTTCACATATTCACTAAAATATGTTTTTTTTTTATAGTAAGAGTTGTTTAAGCAACTAGTAGACTATTTCTTAACATTTAGTTTGCCATTTTAAAAAATGGTTTCCTTTAGAGCCAACAAGGCGTTCATTCACTTCTAGAGAATTTTAGGTTTTGTTGATTTTTCTTTTTGTTATGAACAAAAATTTCACCAAATAGTAGTTAAAATATGCCATTTTCTAAGCAAGGGCTATGTTTGAATAGTTGTTAGATTATAGTCCAATTTTTGTTCCCATTAAAATAGATTCCTTTAGAGCCCATTGGTGATCCGTAGGTGATATGGATAGAATGTTAATCCAGTTCGTCCTGAGTGTCATTCTTGCATGGTTGCGCTTGGATTTGGACTTGTATATCATGGGTTTCAAAGGGATTGGGCTGGTTGCAACTCTTGGGTGGTTTTGACAGAAGAGATAACCCTTAGACCTGGAAGTCTAGAACTAAGCTGAAGGATCTCTGCAATTTGTAGTTAAGCTTTATGGGGCATCTTTCAGGTTGCACACTCAAAAAAAGTTACCTCTGGATTCAAGCTTCCACGTGCAGGTTATTAAAAAAATTGGTACAGGAATTGGTTATTTGCAATGCAGCTCCTTAGGGCATTTTTCCTCCCATTAAGTTAAAAATGTGCATGTGTTGGTATTTACCAATCGATGCTTGAATCTATAGATTGGTCTGGGGAACAAAATTGGTTTTTCACATCCATTTCAATATTTCGTACCTGAAAATGGGAATTTAAAACTCGAGCTTAGAAATGAAACATTTACATCCTCCAAAATGCCTCTACATAAAATTTGTGAGCAAATATTCGTTGGAGTTTTCAAGTTTCTAGTACCATCGTTGTGTTTATAAATTTATAACCCTTTTTTATCAAGTTTTGTGCCGATAATAGTATCCAATAGATGACACACGGGACATATTTCATAGGTCAGAATTTTCGGAAAGGTTTACTATCTATCACAAAGATAAGAGCATATGCAAAAATCACATAATCGACAACTTTATTTAAAAATTCCTCTGAATCTCTTTTCCAAGTAAGTCTTATGCTTGTAAATAAGATTTTTGATATGCCAAAAATCACTCAACTATGTAGATCTATTGTAACTTGTAAGTTGAATTTGCATATATTTTTCTACAAGGGTAGAATTATGCATTGGATAAATTAGATCCAATTTCCTTCAGGATTAGTTGGTACCTTATTGTTCTGTTTTTCTTAACTGATATAAGAAATAAACGGTGTTTAGGAAGACAACAAGCTATGATGCTAACTTATATTCAGTGTCATATAGTTATCAATTAGATCTCATTCAATGGACAAATTTGGTCTAAAGTAATGGATAGCTTAATTTGTTTTGTTGAACCGCGAGGCCCTTCAAATGGGAGGTGTTATGGGAAGTGGTATATCCAATTAGAGATCAATATTTATACTTACCATCAAAGCAAGTATCAGATGAATTTGATCAAGTCTTACGGGTGGGCAAGTGGTACTAATAAGTCAATGTAGACCTATTGACATTTTTGTAACGAGGGTCATGCTTTTACTACTCTTTCTTTTATTAAAGAGAGAGATAGGATTGCCTACCCTTTCTTTTATAACAAAAAGAGCAAGGGGGTTTCATCTTGGGGCCACTGCTTTCTTTTTAGCCACCATCTATACTACACAAGGATAAGACCATTCTCCCATCCTGCTTTTCTTCTTCATTGCAGCATGTTACTAGCTTTATATTCCAGGGATTCTCATCAATGCCCATATTAATAAATTGATTATTTAGAATCGAACTTCTCACCTTGGCATTTGGGGTCTTTTGAACTTATCCTTCACATCATGAATACAACTTCACTAATGTTACATCCCCTTTGGTAATTATATTCAATTGATATGAGGCAGTGGGATTATGTAGTACTTCAACCATTATCTTTCCATGCTCTTCGTCATATATTATTGCAGCTTTCAAGTGTACTTATAAGTCAAAAAAATTATGAACTGGTCATCATCTTCAAATACTTAGTTAGTAATATTGGCTGGTGCATATGGTTAGAACATTAATTCTATAAAAAAAACAGGCTAGCCTCATACTCTTCTTAAGCCAAGAGGCCCTTCAAAAGCACTGAGCCAACAAAATATAATGACATAACAACAAAGTATAAAAAACATACTCCCAAATTCCAACCATCAGAATTCTAAAACCTTCATTGGAGTAAAGTAACTTATATAATAAAAACGTTTTTATTGATAAGTACATATTTAGACAAAACTTTTAGTAAAGAGTAATATTAAACCCTAAAAAGTCAAAAAAAAAAATTGTATGATGGGTAAAGATTGAAGTGAAATTTTAACCCTGGCACTAATTACGACCCAAGCCTCAAGATAGCGTGATCCTCCTCAGGATGCGTCGATCAACACCAACCATAGTTTCCGTACTACCGGAGTCAAGTCGTGATGATTCCAAGAAAATCGTTACATTATAATTCTATGTCCCTGTTCCAAGTTTTAAAAATCCCATTTAGAATCTTAATAGAGTTCTCGACCTTTTTAGTTAATTATAAAATTACTTCATGAGTCCAATGATATATATATATATATCCTCTCATCTCCATGACTTAAAATTCCTAAACCAAACCACGTACTTGGATACCTAAAATCTCTACATGATTCCTACATATGCAGCATCAGAAATTCTTGATTTTTTTTTTACATAAGTTACGTGGTTATGGTTTAAGAATTTTAAGTCATGGAGATGAGAGGATCCTTACAAGCGTTGAAAGAGAAATTCGGTATATATATGTGTTTTAATAAAACCAAAAATAAAACAAACTCGTGGATCTAGCTATTTATATCATAGATTTAAAAGGAAATTATATATATATATATATATATATATAATGAAAGTATTAATTAATTATTTTTCTATATATATATATATATATATGATGTTAATAACTCCCAAAGAGGATTGGTTATACATGAGACATCTATTATGATGTTAATAACTCCGAAAGAGGATTGGTTATACATGATGTTGATTATTTAAAAAAAAAAAAATCATATATAGAGATTAGATATCCTTAGAAGATTTATAATTATGAGGAATGAGTTGGTTACTTATATAAAAGTTACGCAAATAATATGTACTTGCTAATTTTAAAGAGAAGAATTTTATATAACTTGAATATAAGATTTTTTATTCACTTAGTGAATATATATATATGATGCAAATTGATTATATATAACTAACATTGGTCATATTCAAAAGGAGGATTGTGGTATACTTACTGTAGGGATTATAATGGTTATTATGACTATTATAAATATATCAAGGAAGTTTTTCAATGCTTAGCAGTTAGGGTTATAATTTGAAATATTATGACGTCAAATGAGTTATATATATTTATTTGTACCAAATGCATAAGGTACCATAATATTGATTGTTTACATTTTTTATTAGGTAGTTTCTATCTATTATATGGCATAATTGTAGCTATCCCTTAATTGTTGATAAATCAATTTAAATATAAGAGATATTGTTTGATCTTAATAATTAGAAAGGATTGATCACATTAACTTGCATAGGACTATGATTAATGCTTATCTTCATGGGTATAGTTTGTTGTTCATAGATGGTAATTTAGAGAGTCAAGGATACTTAATAAATCTATTGACCAACTCACATGTTCTAATTTTATTATTAAAGGATGTGGTCATGAGTTAGTATACAACGCATGTTGAGAAAATCATTGTGAAAGACTTGTGTCATCTTATAAGCATGACTTGATAAATAAGGATGTTGGTGCATTAGTGAGAATGCATAGTAATTAATAAAAGAGAAGGAAAATCATTTCATTTAGGAGTTATTGGGGCATGTTAGTGTCTTTATAATTTTCAAAGGGTATTTGGTTAAACCTATGTTTACGTAATATAATAATGGTCCTATCAATGTATGCATATGAATATTCTTAAATGGAACGTGGACACAAGGAACATTTGAAGGGGGCAGGGGAATTTCCCACTCCTCTTGGCTTAGATCTAGTGAGAACAACGTCAAATGAATGCATTTGATGAATTTATCAATGGCAGAAAATTGGCATTTTTAGTTTGACATGATGCATTGGTGCATGTCATAACTTTCACCAAGTTCCGAGAGAGTCAAATGGTGATGGATTTTATCAAACGAAAAATGGATAGGAAAATTACGACAAGCAGAACACATTGACACTAGTTTCACAACTTGAAGACATCATTAACAAAAATGAAAAAACTTCAAACTTAACTTAACCATGATAGGGTAATGGGAAAATGTAACTAACAAATATGTTGAAAGGACCAAATGTGGATGACTTTTGTAAAATAAAGTATGGAAGTGATCAACACAACTAGTTGAACGCAATGATGCTAACCACCTGACATGGTGAAGCTTAAATGGAAAGACGACTAATCCTCGTGATAGGACTTGATGAGAATATGATGACTAGTAGGTGCTACAAATCTAAGTCAGTATTGACAATTATTGAGAAGTATTACTGGGTTTATATTATGTAAAATTACTGTTGAAATATCGGGGATGTGATGGAACCTCGTGGGATGAAACATAAAACCAGTGATGGTAGAATAACTAGTGCTTATGGCCATGATTACTTAATGAAAGTAGAAGAGGATGGCATGAAGACTTGAATAGGAAAAGGAAGTAAATCTGGCATTGAATGTATGGTAAAAATTAACTCCGGGGCAAAGTTTTTATAAGAGGGGGTGTATGTAATTCCCTCCTTTGACTGAGATTGACTAACTAGACTTTGAGGGCACTTGTATTGAAGTGACCGAGTTAAATAAATTTGAAAAATGTGTTATGCTTTGTTATTTGAATAAAAAAATTTGACTGACAAGCAAATGACGATTATGCTCAATTCATTGAGAAATATGAAATGAAGTTTATGTTATGAGTAAATGAAAGAAATGATCCCTTTTATTTCGTAGATGTGAATAAATGCTACTGGTTTAGTTAGCAATGAATAAGTATGAATAATGCATGACTATATATTTTATATTGTGAGGCACTACTAATGTGCGCTTTGATTGTGTTCAGTGGCACATAAAATGATTTTCCAAATGACTCTCAAATGGAATAAAAGGGGGTTGTAAAGAACGGGAAACATACATAGGGTTACGAAAACGGACTGTCGTCTCTGAAATAGAATTCCATGCACGAGTATGAAATCCCTATCAGCTTTAATCAGGTAGCGTGTACCGTATGAGCGAGGCCATGACGATTTAGTCACGTACGATGTGTTGAGGGGCGCACAATAAGGAAGATCTTATTCATCAATCGCCATTAGTATCCATAGACATGTAGTTAGATGATTACTGTAATGATTCCTAATCGCTACATCGCACTCCCCACACAAGGACATGGACAAGAAAGTTATCAAAAGGACCCGTAGACGTGGTACCTAGACAACGACAAGAAATGGAACTACTTGCATGCTTGCACTAAACATGTAGACACATATTTGAATTATGCATATGTTAATGTTAAATTTGAGAATAATTAAATGAAAAAATATTTAAATTTGAGCAAATATCAAGTGGGGGTACTTTGAGGTAGACTTCATGTGCACCCACTAATTTAGGAAGACATGCGCTGAATAAATATCATAAATAAATAAATAAAAGATATTTGATTTTGGAGCAAATCTAGATTGGTAGATATTTGTGAGTTAAGTTCCACATGCACCCATTGATTTAGGGATTGGGATTTTAGACTAAAGAGACAACTAAGAGCAAATTTTGGAACTTATGTGCACCCTCATGTGAAGGTGACACATGGTTGCATGAGAATGAATATTAGAAAATCAATAAATTAATTAATTATGCATGAGATGACACATGTCGACCAAGATCTTTCTATTTAAGAAGGAAGGGATGAAGAGGAAAGGATCTCTCTTGCTCCCTAATGCTGGATGGATTATGTAATAGAAATTAGAGAAAAGTGTGATCTATGTGAGTTTGGTTGAGAATTACTTTGTATATTGGGAGATCTCTTCTGATTTTTTAGGCTCGTATGTTCTTTGCAACCCCCCATTTGCTCGAGGGACTAGGAGGAAGAAGACTACTCCCAATGTGGTAGGGAAGCAACTGAGGAGTCCTTCGGTAAATTGTTGAAATATTGGATCGGATTAAGTGGAAACCCCTCCAGTGACTTCTTCAACTGCTAGATCGACTATCGCGAACAACTTTTTCTTGTCTTTAAGTTTTCTTTTGTATTGAAATTTATGCAGTGATTTTATTGGGTTTAGTGAAGTGGGTGTTCCACATTTGTCGTTTACATTGAACTTGTAGGATGTATTGAATCTAGATCTAATTTAATGTGTAAACCCTCATTTGAAATTAGAAGTTGCAGAAAGTATGTATTAGCTTTCTTTTATAAATAAAATGCACATTTGCGTTCTGCAATTTATATTGAGAATTGGTAAATGGTTAAATTTTAATTAGAATTTAGATAGGGCTTCGGGAGAATCCCTACAACTATGTTTGCCCTGTTGGATTCACCAAACACATACTTGGTTGGATCCATTGCAGCGATTGTCATTAGCTGTCAGCAAAATGACTGTGCCTATGAATTGAGCATTAGAGGTGGGCATGCAATAAATGATATTGCAATTGTATGTTCCTAGTGTAGTTGAATTTTCTTCCTTGAGTTCCAGGCACCTTTGTACAACAGTTGTTTTTTGTCTTTTCTTTTTTCCTTCTTCCTTTGTCTTTTTTGCGTTGTTTCATCCTCTTGCTAACAAAGTGCAACAAACTTGCAACTATTGCAGGTGCAACTGAATGAAATTTGCAAGAACCTTTTCCTCGAGATACAAGAACAATTGACATCAAGAAATACATCCATGTACATGTTTAAAAATATTATCAGAAATGGGTCAAGAGGATTCCAGCAATTGCGCTTTTCCACATCAACATTTGTTGATGTCCTCTCTAATGAAACTACACAACCACAACTAATAGCATTTATGCAATCAATGATCCAGGAAAGTTTATGTTTTCTAATATGATTTGATTTCTACAGTTGTGGTTTGCTTCTTTTGCAATAATGTTCTCGATATCTGTTGTTTTGAATTGCATGCAACTAACCAATTTCTTTTTTGAAATGTAGAAAATGTCACTTATGTCCAATAGCCTCTCACATTAATTTCCATTGCCTTTGGTTTTCATGTTTTCTCTTTAGTAGCAGAATGTGGCGTCTGTGTTCTCAAAGGTTCTCCACATCTTGGATAAGTACAACATAGTAGATTGTAAATGCATTTGTATTTGGAATAAAAACCGTGTTGTATGTCCTGCTGACAATGCTCTCACCCATACTGCACTTGTAGACCAAAAATGCAAATTTAAACACATATTCCCTGATAGCACAAAATGCTTTGCCCATGCCCTGTTATATATCTCTTCCAATTAAGGTTCCTTGCAACAGGAATCCAACACTGTCTCACTTCTTCTTCTCAAGTTCAATTCTCTAACATTGGATTGTTTACAAATTGATGATCTGAAACCCTTGCAACCAATTGAATTGCATTTCACTGCATTTACAAATTGATCCTATGGTTGTTTTCTTTATGCATCTATTGCCAATTAAAGAAAAATGCCAATACTTTGTCCTTGTTTATATGAGCAAAAGAATTTCAATGCCATCTAAATTCTTTGGGAATCTGTCAACATTATCAATGCAAATACAAACCCAAAAGAGACACAAATTGCAAATTAATCTACGCACTCTTTTTTTCCTTTTCACACTGCATTTTGCAATTGATTATTCCATGGCACTTGATATTCCTTCTGGAAGCATATTTTTTTACTACTTTATACCATATCTAGAAATTGATATTTGCTTTGTGCTTTGTCTCAATTGCCATGTATCTTTTACGTATTTCAACTGAACAAAGTCACAACACTTTTGTTTGTATTGATTTTGCAAAAGTTTAAAATCTCAGAACACATTTTCCTATAGTGCAGGTGCAAGGGATCCTGAGAGTGAAAAATGTCTTCTCTCCTTCATTCTGAAGACTCTGCAATATGTGTGGCTAGGCCACGCTACATAATACTTCTCATTGTGCAACGTGCAAACAAACAACAACATCCAAATATGTTCATTGCTTGAAATGTACATTGGAAACTGATGGCGGCACACTTACTGCACATTGCACATGCCCCAGTTGCAGAGAAGTTGTCCAAAGATAGCAGCAATTTCTTACGAAGACTATAGCAAAAGCATCTCTTCAATAGTCTTCCATCTCCGGAGAATATGTCAAAGCGCAATGAATACATTTTCAGTTGACAGCATTGTTGTAGAAATCAAGAACCATTAGCAAACTACACTTGATCTAGTCACCTAGATTTTTTGTGAATCTAATGCCCTGATTTTGAAAACCAGAATATATTTTGGAAATTGAAATCTGCACTTGATCTAGTCACCTAGATTTTTTGTGAATCTAATGCCCTGATTTTGAAAACCAGAATATATTTTGGAAATTAAAATCTGCACTTAGACTGGCATGGTTGGATATAGTGAACTAGAATTTTGTTCAATTTTTTTTTTGCGAATTGGGATTTTGATCAGTTGCTTGTTTTGTTATGTACACAATATAGCTTGTGCAAAATACTTTTCAATACTGAACTTGATACATATTAGGAGAAAAATTAATTATGTTGTTCTCCTTTTTGCCTATTGCAAAAAACTTAGATGTTTCCTTCCAAAGATTATTAGCATGTGTAATGTTTGCTTAAATATTTTTTAAATATTTTTCTTGCAAACTGTGTATGATATTTCCATACCAATGTTTTTGTTTGGATGCTCCTTTGTCACAATGCATATGCAGTGAATTAAATATCCATATGAAAGTTTGATTTTATCTGCAATTACAGAATTCCTTTCCCTCAATTTATGATTATATCTTTGAGTCCCATGATTGAAAGAAGACTTGCACAGTTAAATAATACAAATATGCATGGTTGTCTACATATATACCAATATTATTGCTAGTGAATGTTTCACAAATAAAAGAAAACATGGATGTCCATTTTTTTATATGCCAATAATTTAAATGTATTTGTAAACTCCAATTTGTAAATACAAATGTGTATGAACTTCCAGATTTGTAAATTCAAACATGTTCATACATTCCAATTTATGTTTCTGTGATCTGCAAAAAAACAAATTTCATGGCCTCTATGTCAGGGACATAGCCACTACGTGGCACTTGTTTTTTATTTTTTAGTGCAGCATAACCAGAATATGATTTACACAAAATTTCCTTCATTATAATATTTAGAAAAAATAAAACCCAAGGGTAGAGATGATTTATCCTTTGTGAAATCCAACTAGAATATAAGCTTCTATCAAGCTTACTTTTCCTTTCATCAAATTCATGGCTAAATTTGAGCTAATTTGATGTTGGTTTCATTGTTGTTTTGTTTTTTTTATAAATGCAGGTGTTGTTTGTGTAGATACTTTTGGAGTGAATTTTGAACACAAAACATCATTTTTCACTTTTAAAACATTAGTGGATTTTATTCGTTCAACTTATTGTTGTCTTATAAATCTACCCATCAAGTTACCTAAATAATATATACACATGACTATAGTTCCTTAGATGCCACTCTTTGTACTACAGTGAAAATTTCCTAGCACTCAAGTTTGGATCACCGATATTGGATGGGGGAGGAGAATGTGAGTTTCTCACAGTGATTCAAACCTCAAGCAGCCCAGGATTATCCTTTGCGAGTTAATCATTGAAAATTCATGGGAGATTATGCACTATTCAATGCCCACATGCTCTACATGGACACAAACAACTTGATCTTCCTGAAGCATTTGGTTCTAAAATTGGACAAAAGAGGGATGCTGCTAGAAAAATTAACGATACTATGAACCTCAAAAAATTGCCATTCCTTTACTTTGATTTCTCAGGCTCATAATTTGGTCGAAGTTATCCCACAATTCAAATTTGGTTGATTTGGCCAACAAATGTGCAATGCCCTAATCTAAGGATGATTAAAATATTATAAAATTAATCATATTTTCAACTATCACAAGGGAATTTTCCTTATATATATATATATATATATATATATATATATATATATATATCTGAGTGTGTATATAGATATATATCTATATCTACACACACACACACACACATATATATATATTCAAAAGTGTTTGAACGGAACGTTTTTTACAAAAAGACACATTGTGCCCAAGATACATAATTGATTGCTTATTGACCCCCACCAATCTCACCACTAGAAGATGCATCTGCAAATACAATCTTCCTCTTATTTGAGGTTAAGGGTGAGTCTTCATGCATTGAGGAATGGTGCACCTTATATATATTCAAAATTGTTTGAACTAAACCGTTTTTACAAAAAAAAACAACACATCGTGCCCAAGATACATAATGGATTACTTATTGACCCCCACCACTCTCACCACTACAAGATGCATCTACAAATATAGTCTTCCTCTTATTTGAGGTTAAGGAAGGGTGAGTCTTCATGCATTGAGGAATGGTGCACCTTTTAGGAGTTTGGAAAGGAAACACCATTCATATAAGTTTTTTCCCACAATTTTATCATTTAAAAAACTTGCTAAATGTAATTATAGTTTAATTTTACAAAACTCATTGTAGATGTGAGTATGAATCTTGAGAGCATTTCCCTCCCCCGTGACCCTTTAAGCATCTCCATGATGCCTCCTTGCAGTAGTTACAAAAATAAATTAATTACAAATTCAAAATTCCTAAAATCATTTCCATATATACTTAATAAGAATTTCATCAACTAATGATGTCACTAGTTAAGAATATTCTAGGGAATGCTAAAGATTGGCCTTTCTAGCTAGGAGGTTGAGCCATTGGTTGAACATCCTAATCCTATTGCCAACAACTATAGATGCAATAATCACAAGAACAAAAGCATTCATAGAGAGAAATAAGGAAAGAAAATAAAGTGCACCGAAACTTGCAACGTGGAGTGCAATAACATTATAAATTTTCCTTTGAAGTGGTGTTAGGGTGGGCAATCATAAACTCCCACATGTTACAATATCAAAGGATGGCATGTGTGAGGATGGATAAAAATACAAATGGAAGAGTGGACTTGTGATATATGAAATTCTAGGGTGGCGACAAGAAACTCCTACCATGTACTATAGAAACAAACTCCAACCAAGTTAGGTTGCTATAAAACCATGAAATTGTAGGTCCTAAAACAACTAGACAAGTAATAACCAAACTCAGGGATCTAAAACCATGTTTGTCTTAATTCCTTATGCCAATGTGGCATGGATAAAGAAGGTGCATCGCTAAAGGGTGCAATGGAAGGTGGACATTCCATGTTGTGTATGGGTGGTGAATAGACTGAACTTGTGGGTGAGGCTACATCCAATTCATAATATGTTAAATTAGTACAAAAACATGAAAATAAATTAGAATAAGAAAACAAATTTCATATTAACCAAATTTAACTTGAAATGTGATACTTGAATATGGGGCAATATTTTGACCTCTAGGTGGAGAAGGTTGATCTATCTCCCCTCCCACTAGCTCTAGAAAAACATGCAAGCCAATCATCAATCTGAGAGGATGATGGTTTTTAAAACAAAATAAAGTAGATGGAGAACTTACTGGCATTAAAAAGTGGAATGGTCTTGAATCAAGAGGAAGATATCTAAGCAATAACCAAAGTACAAAAAAATCCAAATTGATCTCAAAAGGAAAATTGTAAATCAACATTTCCCACTCCACAATGCTATTGTTATTTCTTGAGCATAAAACAATGAAACCAAGTCAAAAATATTTCATATGAAAACACAACTAATAGATATTGATGAGCTAACCAATAATGGATACAAAGTAGTCCTAACTATCAGCTGAGGGAAGGCAACTTGTGTTGTTCATCATTTTTTGTTTATTAATACATAAAATACAAGACTTAAAAGGGTCCAATAAAAAGGTCTAACTTGAGCATGCATGTCTTCAATAACTGTAACTGTACAATGCATCCATGGAGATCATACAATGAAAACTTCTCATATTAAAACTCAAACCTCAAAACTAGTCATATTGGGTTAAGGCTTGGTAGCATTGATATACTAAAATGCCACTATTAACTCAAATAAACTAGATGGTGGCAATGAGATTTAAAAAAGAGTTGAGATATAGTGGCTATTCATGATATACATTTGTAGTTTTAGTATATAAAAATCGAGGAAAAATTGTTGAGTAGAAAAGAGAGCCCAAAATATTGAGGAAAATTGGTTGAAAAACAATCTCTCAAACTTACATTTAGACAAGCAAGATGAAATACCCAAAAATGAGTTTTGAAGGCTAGGCATAATAATCAACAATTCCTATATAACCATAGACATTTCTTTTAATATGAATTACTCAACATAATTAAAGGTGACATCAAATAGGTTGGAAATAACTATTGAGCAAGATGAGAAAGTACATAAGCTAGAGTTGGAGAGATCTGATCTTCTGTGGCTAGAAGCGAGGGTTTTCATAGGAGCAAGATCCCATTGCTCAAGATCAATTTAGACAATTTATGAGAAAGGATGGAGTTGTGGAAGGAAAAATCCCTAATTGGGAAATTTGTTGGGGTTTGGCCTAAGGAAAGAGATCTCATCAAGTGGATCAAGGCCACCTGGAACCCTAAGCGGCACTATGATCTACATTTGGGTTCGAAGGGTTTCTTCACAATCATTTTGTTCAATTAGGGAGACAGGGATAGGATTCTGGAGGGGGGAGATACTTTTTCTTTTCAGTAGGGCTATATATCTAGTCATGGAAAGAACGTTTTAACCCATATAAGGAGGATATGAGTGTAGCTGTAGTATGGATCCGCCTATACTCGCTTCCACGCAAATACTAGGAGCCAGAAATTCTGCAAGACATTGGCAATACTCTAGGAGAATTTGTGAATATATCTAAACATACCAAACAAATAAGGTATACTTCTTATGCTCGGATATTTGTTTATATGGATCTATCCCGTGATTTACCTGAAACAATCAATCTGACATGGGAGGACAAGGATTGGATCCAATCCCTTGATTATGAACAACTCCCCTTCAGGTGCCAGTAGTGTCATGATTACGGTCATCTCAGTAAATATTTCCCCTAAAACAAACCTTCCCAGCCCCCCCCCCCCCCCCGGGCTAACCAGGTTAATGAGGTTGAAGATGGGGGTTTTACTCGGGTGAGAAATTGAACGAGACATGGGAGAAAACAAACCAACCAGACTCAGAACAATCAGACAATTGGAAAGCAGACAACCAACTCAAACAGTTTTGAAACCCTAAATTTGGTAGGTGAAGAAATGGGGGATACAATTTAGTTTGAACCAAAGACATTTGTCCAGGATGGGAAAATTATCCAGGAAATGGATCAGAATACCTCGGAATGTCCAACTGAACAAACATATGAGATGGAGGAATACCAGGATGAGGAAGCGAAAGATATGGATTTGGGGGAACTTGACCTTGATGAGATCGAAAAGGAGTGTTTCAAGAAAGGGAAGGGTTACGTCTCCAGACGACAGATCGAGCTTTTTCAAGAGTCCATTAAGAGGACAAAGGCGACCCCTCAGCTGGGTATTGAAAAAGAACACTAGAAGGGAAGCAAGAGGAAACTACCAAAGGAAGGAGAAAAGAGGGGAAGGAATACCAACAAACAAAGACTAGCAGAGATAGGTACTAAATTGGTGGAATCATACTAGTATCCTACGATAAAGGCAAATTTTTTTGAAGTCAACAAAGTTCCCCAATGAAAGTGTTAACTCGGAACATTCGCGGGGTAAGTCACCCACGCAAGATCAAGATGTTGAAAAAGAAGTTGATAATGGAGAAGCCAATGATAGTTTTTCTACAAGAAACAAAATGTGGAGCATATGTTATGAATGAAATAGGAAACAAAGTGTGGAAAGGCAGTGAGACAATGACAATTGACACGAATAGAACAACAAGAGGTCTGGCAATCTTATGGCACCCAGAAGAAATCAATTTATCAAACTTATGGGCCACAATATTCTTCCTCTCTATGTAGTTTCAGATATGCAATACCTCTGTAAGAGGATTCCTCACTAATGTCTATGGCCCCAGCATCATACCCCAAAAGGCATTCTTTTCAGAAGCCATGGAATGGGCATCTAGGTGGATATGAGACAAGCAATGGATTATTGGCAGTGATTTCAACTTAATAACCTCCCTGGAGGAAAAGAAGGGAAGCAGATGAATCTTGGGCGCTTCAAACGAAGCCTTTAGGGAATTCATTGAAGAAATTCATTAAAGAAACCTGGATGGTGAATGTGGAGACCATAAATGGATGGTTCACATGGAATAATAGGAGAGGGGGCATCCACTATGTGGCCTCCAAGTTGGACATATTACTAATCTCGGAGGGAATTGTCAACAGTGGTGGAGATCTGAATAAAATGGTCCTTCCATATGCAGGCTCAGACCAATGGCATGTTTGTCTCATCTAGGATGGGGTGGGACCTCCAACCAAGAAACTATTCAGATTCGTACAATTCTAGTTAGAACATAAGGTCATTAAATCATTGGTCCATTAATGGTGGGAGGACCTGGACACCCCAAGGGGAACAGGGATATATCAATTTCAACAGAAGTTGAAGGCACTAAAGGCAAGGATTCGTACCTGGAACAAGGAGTATTTTGGAAACATCTTCCAAGACAAAAATTACCCGATGGAACAACTTGAGGAAATTCAAAAAGAGGAAATGAATAATGGATATGATGAGGAGCTAAAACATAAGGAAAAGTTAACCCTTGAACAACTTAATGACTGGGAACACCAGGAGGAGATATACTAGAAATGAAAGTCTAGAAACTAGTGGCTCCAAGAGGGAGAAATCAACACCAAATTCTTCCATAAAATAGTGATCCAAAATAGGAAAAGGTTGAGAATTAACAGACTAAAAAAGGAGACAGGTCTATATTTGGAGAGCAGGGAAGACATGGAAAAAGAACTAGTAGATTATTTTGGATCAATCATGACTGGGGATAGAGTTGATTGATCGGAAGATATTGCAAAAGTCACTCAGCACATCCCTTCCCTAATCACCCCCAGGCAGAATGAACTCTTGATGAGGCCAATTGTGATGATTGAGGTGGAGGAAGTTGTTCATCAAATGGTGGATGGGAAAGCTTCAGGGTCAGACGAGCTCACAACTTCTTGCACCACTTTTGGGATCTCATCAAGAAGGAAGTGTGGAAAATTGTGGAATAATCTAGACAAGCCAAAAGGGCACTAAAAGCCTTCAATGCGAATTTCTTGTCTCTCATCCCCAAAATACAGGGAGTGGAATACCCAGGTAAGTTTAGACCCGTATCCTTATGCAATGTCATCTAAAAAATCATTACTAAGGTTATCGCCAACTAGTTAAAGCTTATCTTTACCTACCTGGTGTCCCCAGAGCAATCAAGATTTGTGGAGGGGCCACGGATTCTGGATGGAGTCATTCTAGTTCATGAAGTGATCCATTCCCTGAATATTACAAAAAAAACATGAATGCTTCTCAAACTGGACATATCAAAGGCCTATGACAAGCTAAGCTAGAAATTTATGAATGAAATGCTCAAATCCTATGGCTTCAATCATGATTGAATTGAATGGATCCTGAATATGACCTCTTCAGCCTTCTTCTTTATCTTTATCAATGGATCTCCCATGAAAACCTTTATTCCATCCAGGGGAATTAGGCAGGGAGATCCCTTGTATCCCTTCTTGTTCATTCTCATGGTTGGGGGTCTAAGTAGGAAAATTAGAGCCATGACTGAAAGAAATGAAATCAAAGGGATAAATTTGCACAATGGGGATGATAACCAAACACACCAACAATTTGTCAATGATACGATGCTCATGGGCCACCCGTCAGTCCAAGAGGCCAAAGCTTTCAAAAACTTCCTGAATACTTTTTTCGAAAGCCTAAGGTCTGGAAATCAACAAAGAGAAATCTCAAGTTTTATTCTTTAACACTTCCAGGGTATCTCAAAGAAATATAATCCGAATTTTGGGATTCCAAGGGATCTCCCTTCCATCCAAATATCTAGGTGCCCTAGTGGAAGAAGGATCTGTTATGAAGATCTCTTGGGCCGATTTGATGGACCAGGTGAAAAGGAAGCTGTCTAATTGGGTGTTGCAACCTCTTAATTTTGTAAGCAGACTCACCCTAATCAAATTGGTGCTCCAAGTGATGCCTATTTATTTGTTCTCATTCATGGTTGCCCCTAAATATGTCCTTAAAGAAATTAGGAGTCTCCAATGCCAGTTTTTGTAGGGTGGTGGCCCTAACAAACACAAATGGGCTCTGCTAAGTTGGGACAAGATATGTGTGTTGAAATCCTAGGGAGTTTTAGGCCTTAGAGACATGGAGAAAAATGAGGTTATGGGTGTGAAAATATGGTGGGGCTGGGTCACCCATACCACAGATCCTCGGGAAAAAATTTGGCATATAAAGTATGCCCAGGATCGTTGGAAAAAGGATCTCATTTGGTACAATGAGGAAAAAAAAGGATCGCATATATGGCTGACATCCCTTTGTAGCAGAAGCATTATTCAAGACCATAGTTTTTGTGAAATTGGAGATGGAGAGGAAGCAAAATTCGAGGAGGAATCGTGGCAACAATTACCCAAGCTGTCCACTTAGATTAATGCTCAGATGAGTCAAGATAGATGTGCGGACCTAGGACTCATTAAGGTCAATCAGTTCTGGAAGGTGGATTCAGATGAAGGGGAATACCGAGAATGGAACCCACCTGAATCGTGGCACCATAGATTCTTAGAATAAGAGACTTCCAGGATATGGGAAACTATTCAGGAAATATGTGTGAGAGTGCAACAAGGACCAGATAAGCTAAGATGGGGATACTCACCAAAGGGAGTCTTCAACACAAAGGAAGCTTATGAGCTTTGAACCATTCACAGGGAGGCCCCAACATAGGAAATATGGAAGAAGGTTTGGAAGACGAACCTGTGGCCCAAAGTTGCCACATTTATCTGGATGGTGATACACCGAAGACTCCTCATTGGGGAGAATCTAAAAAAGAAGGGAATGATAGGACCATCACAATGCTCCATGTGTATAAATGAGGAAGAAACCATAGGTCATCTCCTAGATACCTATTAGTTTGTGTCATCCCTCTGGGACAGGGGAGAAAATATATTTCATCGGTCCAACCGAATAAGGGGGCAACCGGACCACACCATCAAATAATGGGATATGAATTCCTATCAAAATCCCATCGTCAACCTCATATGGCTCATATTCCCAAGGTTCCCGATGTGGGAAATTTGGAAGGAAAGGAATTCAAAGGATTTTTCAGGACAAGCACATTTCCCTCAAGGATGCATGGACCAAGCTTGAGAATCACATACATGACACTATTAAAACCACCCAGTGGGAGGAAAAGAACTGGGAGGCGAGAGATACAGAAAAAATAATTCTTGAAGAATGGGGCATACGTAAATCTGATCAAGGTTGGGTCCACAAGAAAACTAAATTTTCTCCCTTGGTTATCCCGATGGGATCTTTCAAGCTAAACTTCAATGGTGCATCCAAGGGAAACCCAGGATCTGTAGGTTTTGGAGGGGTGATAAGGAACCATGAGGGAAAAATTATGCAAATATATTTTAGCTACATCGGCAAAGACATCGACAATGCAACAAAACATGAAGGTATCCTCTTTGGTCTCAATTTGATCGCTCGTGAAGGTTGGGAGCCAACCATGATCAAGGGTGACTCAAGGATCATCATCGAGCTTGCGAAAAGGATGCAGAATGGGAAACGATTATCCAAGGTGGCGGAGAGTTGTGTAAATTTCCTTAAAATCCAACTAGGGCTAAATGCAAGTCAAAATAATTTCTAACAAATAACCACACATGGATTTCTTCATTATGCAGCAGAAAATAAATATTGAAATAAATATAGCAGCACTCACATCAATAGAGACACCTCAGTATTTTTGGGTATAAACCCCCGGACAAAACCCAAGATGGGAAAACCGGTGCAGCAGTATGAGATATTTATTTTATTGAGAAAATATGGAACACTACAAATCAGAATTCAATTCTTCCCACTTGGAAAAATCGTACCACACAGAAATACTGAGAAAAACCTGTGAGATGGGAACGGATCCCAATGCAGCAATTCTGCTGCAACGGTACGGTTGTATGGCCTGCTGTATGGAATCTGTATGGACTGTACTGTTGTATGGTCACCTCTTCCTGATCAATCTATCTCTCTCTCCTCTTCACTGCCTTCTTCTTCGAATGGATGCTCCTCCGTCTTCTTCGCAAAAACTCTCTCTCTCACACTTCTCTTTCTTTATCTCTGTCAGAATTTAAATGTGTTTCCTCTCCACCAATTGATCTTTCTTTTATAACTCAATGCTAAGCGAAAACCCTAATCTCACTATAGATCTAAGGTTGAGATCCTCCGATGAGATTGGATGGCCAAGATTAGATCTTGCCATCACTTTAAATATTTCACTTACACTTTCTAAAAAGTGTTTCATTAAGTCAACAATTAATTAGATCACTTTAATTAATTTTCCAAACTTAGGAAATTTTAATTAAATACAATTGGCTTCCAATTAATTTCTTATGCATGCAAGGACACATGCATGCAGGAAGACCTTCCTTCATTGTCACTTTCTACACTCCCTCTCAATGAGGAAGGGATTCGGTAACAACCCCAACTTGTCTCTGAACTTCACAAACTTGAGTTTGCAAAGTGCCATGGTGAATATGTCTGCCACCTACTCATCTATCTAAATGTACTCTAACCCAATGGTTCCTCTATGAACACAATATCTGAGAAAGTGATACCGGATGTCAATGTGCTTACTCCTGTCATGAAACACTGGATTCTCAGAAAGGTTGATACCACTATGATTGTCACAGTGAACTACAGTAGTCTCTAGCTCACTCTCGAATAATCCTGAGAGAAACTTCCTTAGCCACATCCCCTCACATGCATCCATGTTGGCTTCGATGTATTCAGCCTCTGCTGAACTCAATGGAACTGACTTCTGCTTCCTGTTGAACCAAGCGACAACTCCTGACCCAATGCTGAAGCAACAACTTGAAGTGCTCTTTCGATCCTCTACACATCCTGCCCAGTCATCATCCGTGAAACCTTCCAACTGTATACTCCCACTGAGCTCATAAACCAATCCATACTCCATTGTACCTCTAATGTAGCAAAGTATGTGCTTCGCAGCTATTCAATGTACTCTTCGAGGGTTCACCATGAACTGACTCAAAGAGTTGACTGCAAAGCTGATGTCTAGTCGAGTGTTGACCAGATACATAAGCGACCCAATAAGCTGCCTATATAGTGTAGGATCAAACTCCTCTAATCCCGATACATCAATCTTCCTCCAGTTGGAAACTAGAGGTATGGCCATAGGTCTATAGTTTTCCATCTTGAACCTATTCAATATCTTTACCGCATACTTCCCATGTCCAATGAAGAAGCACCCATCTCTCTGCCAAACCTCCATACCTAGGAAGTAATGCATCAACCCAAGGTCTTTCATCTCAAACTCCACTGCAAGATTAGACTTGCAGTCCTTGATCAGCTTCTCATCTCCTGTAATAAAGAGATAATCCACATATAGAACCATTATGAGAGGTACCTCACCTGCCAAGAAGTACAAGTTATGGTCTACCTCACTCTGCTGGAACCCCATCTCTCGTAGATAGCTATCAATCCTCGAGTACCATGCTCGAGGTGCCTGCTTGAGCCCATAAAGAGTTCTCTACAATCTGCATACATATGACTCTCTACTCTCCACCTCAAACCCCTCGCGATGCTCTATATAAACCTCTTCCTCAATCACTCCATTGAGGAAGTCTTTCTTCACGTCCATATGATGAATGCACCAACCCATCTCTGCTTCCAATGATAGGATAGTTCGAATAGAAGAATAACTAGCGGTAGGGGCAAAGGTTTCCTCATAGTCAATACCTTACTTCTGTGAATACCCCTTCGCCATGAAGCGTTCCTTGTACTTCTCCACACTTTCGTCTATTGCATGCTTTACCTTGTAGATACATCTACATCCCACCACCTTCTTATCTTGTGGCCTCTGAACAACCTCCCATACCTGATTCTTCATGATTGAGTCATACTCCTCAACCATGGCCTCTTGCCACACATCATGTTGTGCAGCCTCCTCGAAACTAAAAGGTTCATAGTCAATCAACTCTGTCATCAGTGCCATATAACTCAGTCTATCTAGTGGTATGCTACATCTAAAATATCTATGTGGAAGACTCACATGTCTGGAATCCTGAACTGTGGACCTATACCACTTAGGTCGTGGCCTAGTGTCTGTCTATTGCGGCTATTGGATGTCATCCTCCTACTACTTCTCATCCTCCCCATCAAAGATAGGAGGATCATTTCCACCTGACTCCCTCTGACTACAAGAGCCCGTGCCTTGTGTCTGAACCTGTACATGTGACTCCTCCAACTTGACTCCCTCTGAGTCCTCAGCTGGTTGTTCCTGTGTTGGTATGTCCATAGATCTTCTCAAGGCTTTGTCCTCGTCAAACTGGACATCCCTGCTCACGATGATCCTCTTGCGAGATGGGATATATACTCTATAAGCCTTGGAAGTCTCACTATACCCAACTAGAAGCCCCTTCTCTCCAGAAGGATCCAGCTTCTTCATAGTGTCAGCATGAATGTGACAATAGTAGATACTCCCAAATATATGCAAATGACTCACGTCTGGTCTAGTACCTGTAAATACCTCCTCAGGTGTCTTCCTCCCCAATGCAGTGTGGGGACACCTATTCTGGACATATACTGCAGTCTGAAATGCCTCATCCCATAGGAATAGTGGTAATCCCTGATCAAATAACATGGCCTTGGATGCACTCACCAGTGTCATATTCTTCCTCTCTGCCACTCCATTCTACTGCAGGATATGAGGAACAGTGTGCTCCTTCTTGATCCCCTCTGATTCACAGTACTCCACGAACTCTTTGCCGGTGTACTCACCACCGTTGTTTGTCCTCAATATCCGTATCTTTCTCCCTATTTGGTTCTCCACGAGAGTTTTGAACTCTCAGAACTGATCGAAGACCTCTGACTTGGAATTCAAAAAATAGATCCAGGTTTTCTCGGAATATTCATCAATGAATGTGATGCAATAACTGTAACCATTAAACGAATTAACACTCATCGGTCTGCAAACATCCGAATGCACCATATCTAAGGCCCCCTCAAACTTGTGCTCACTATGTGGGAAAGGTTACTTGATGTTCTTTCCCAACGCACAACCCTTGCAGTGGTTGTTCTTGTCCTCCTGTACAAAAGGAACTCCAATGACTACATGTCTCAGATGCCTCAGTAAACCATGGTGTAAGTGTGCCATCTTCCTATGCCACAACTCACAATCGCTGTTGCTGCTACTAACCAGAGCCTTTGTAGGCTCAAACTGTAGTCTGTAAACCTTCCCGCTCCGAACCCCAATCATCTTGTCCAATATCTAATCTGACCCATGTGGCCTGATATATACTTTCCTGTCACAGAAAGTCACTAGAAAACCCTTGTCTTCTAGTGTGGAAACTGATATGATATTCTTGGTCATCCCTAGGACATATAACACATCAGCAAAGCTGTTAGGTTTTCCAGACTCCCTCGAAAACGATATAGTGCGAACACCCTACGCCTGATACCGTACATCATCTCCTGACTGACTATGGAGATTTACTCCACCCTCCTTCAAGCTCTTGAAGAATGACCTATGCCCTGTCATGTGACAAGATGTACTGTTGTCCACATACTAGATGTTGTCGCTGATGGAACTTTCCATGCAAGATATCAAGCAAAATATTCATCAAACATTTTGTTGAACTCATCCACCTCTGCCGAACCTGCCATCTAAGTTTTTTTCTTCTTCTTTTTCTCTAGGCACTGGGAAGAAAAATGTCCATGCTTGTGGCATATGAAGCACTTGACTTTTTCCATGTCCAAGTTCTTCTTACCACCCTTCTTCTTTGCCTTCCCCTTACCTTTTCCTGTTAGGGATAGAGCCTCTTCATCCACAATCTGTGTAGCACTGTTGGATGAAGCTGAACCTTGACCCATCCGGGTCTGTTCCTGTGCGAAGTCATCCGACAATATATGCCATTCAGGGAGCTTCTCCCTAGCCACCATGCCACAGCTTAGAAAAGCCATTGAGAGCTATATGAACTACCTCCTCATCCTTAGTCTTAGAGCCCACTGCTCCAAGCTCATCCCTAATCTGTGTGAGCCTTGTAAGATAAGGCACCACTCCTTCACCCTTAACTATCCTGGTACTGCGCAATCTCTCCTGCAGCACCATCTTCCGGTTTTCATTCTTACTCTGGTAGAAACTCTCCAAAGCCTTCCACATCTCTAATGTGGTTTTCTTCCTAGATAGATGAGGGACTATGTGGTCCTTCACCCCGTCTAAGATGATCAACATTACCCTGGAATCTATCTTCTTCCACTTAGCCAACTCTGTCGGATCTCTGGGAGCACTCTTCTGATCATCAATGTGCTCATCAGCATCATTGACATCAAGGATCATGGTGATCCTCTCTTTCCAAGTAGGAAAGTTATGTGCTCCCTGGAGTCTATCCTCAACTCTCAATTGTACGACCATAGTGAATAGTAACTGTAAACCCTTGGATAGATATGCAGTGATCTATCCAACCAACCTGCTACTTTCTCTCAGCCTGCTCAGAAGAGAAAATGCAAGCCAAAATAATTTCTAACAAATAACCACACATGGATCTCTTCACTATGCAGCAGAAAATAAATACTGAAAGAAATATAGCAGCAATCACATCAATAGAGACAACTCAGTCTTTTTGGGTATAAAACCCCGGACAAAACCCAAGATGGGAAAACTGGTGCAACAGTATGAGATATTTATTTTATTGAGAAAAAAACGGAACACTACAAACCAGAATTTGATTCTTTCCACTTGGAAAAATTGTACCACACAGAAATACTGAGAAAAACCTGTGAGATGGGCACGGATCCTAATGCAGCAATTCTGTTGCAACTGTACGGTTGTATGGCCTGTTGTACGAACTCCGTATAGATGTACGGACTGCACTGTTGTACGGTCACCTCTGCCTACTCAATATGTCTCTCTCTCCTCTCTGCTACCTTCTTCTTCGAATGGTTGCTCCTCCATCTTCTTCACAAAAACTCTCTCACACACTTCTCTTCATTCGTCTCCATTGGAATGTAATTGTGTGTCCTCTCCACTAATTGATCTTTCTTTTATAACTCAATGCTAAACGAAAACCCTAATCTCACTATAGATCTAAGGTTGAGATCCTCCGGTGAGATTGGATGGCCAAGACTAGATCTTGCCATCACTTTAAATATTTCACTTACACTTTATAAAAAGTGTTTCATTAAGTCAACAATTAAATAGATCACTTTAATTAATTTTCCAAAGCAAACTTAGGAAAAGTTAATTAAATACAATTGGTTTCCAATTAATGTCTTATGCATGCATGCAGGAAGACCTTCCTTCGTTGTCACTTTCTAACAAGTTGGAGGTTGGTTTACATGCTGGAGAAACTAGAGTGACTGCTAGCCAGACCTCACGTGTGGACTTTTGGCCACATCAAGCGGCACATAAATAAGGTAGCGGACCACCTTGCAAATGTGGGGGAAAATGACAGGCATAGACTAAGGGAAGGCTAGTTGGATTGCTTCGCACCCCAAGACTGGGCCATTCAATGCTCACAGCTGGGAACCAAGGACATTCATTCCTCGAGGAGACAAGGAGGTGACACATCTCATCCTCATGAGACCCAATCATCTCCCCACGCTGTAGTTACAATCACCATTTGGAACAATAATAGCCGCACTCATGTAGGTGATACAAGTACTAATGGAATCAGCACCCAAATGAATGAGCGTTTACAACCCTGTGGGAATGATGAGAAGGGAGGGATACGGCCTCGACCTCGTCCAGAGGACGAAATCTGATAATATGATGCGAAGTAGTGCATTTAAGGCAGGGATAATCCTATGGCTTGATGGGCAGGATAGAACTATGATGAAAGAAATTAAGGATCGAAGTGACGATAAGGATATAATTGAGGGAGGAAAGTCTTAACTAGCATGCAACTTTCCTCGCACTACCGACGTTCTAGAGCTTTTATGGTGTTTAGTTCGGGAAAGCCTGTTTAAGGAATATCAGTTAACCCCTTGGAAGAATGGCATGGCTCCCAGGGGGAGGAAGGCAACGAGGAGGGGAAGGAATGTTAAGGATGCAAAAACCCTGAGGGTGACTCATGAGCAGAAGCATGCCTGTCAAGCGGCTTGTTTCTACCGAGATAGAATTCCCCCAACCATCCGCGGGGAAATTGAGCAAGTTGAGAAGAATTTATGGGAACAATTTAAAGCCCTCAATGTGGAGGAGGTTAGAGAGGAGGTTGTGGAATGGGTGCAGTATCTTGGTACAATTGCTAGCAGGATGGAAACCTACCACATGCTCTTGGTTACCTATTGGGTAACGAAAGGACTTCTCTCCCACATCCTAATGGAACGAGTGAACAAGGAAATTGGAGATGAAGAGCCTGCGTGGGCTTGGAAAGAACACAATAGAGACTGTTGACTAATGCACATGAAGATTGATACATAATGGCTAGCAAGATGGGGATTCAGTTCTATCCCCCCCTTTCTCCAGGATTTGGTGATGACGCTTCAAATCTGGGTGTGACTGGTTCAGCGAAGGCTACTAGCAAGGGAGGCTCGACCACAGCGGAAGATACCTTTGGATACATGGAAAGTGTAGGCGTAGGCAAGATGAAGCAGCTGTGAGGGTCGTTTCCTTCCACGAGCACGAGATCTTCAAAGGCCCTCTGAATGCCCCCCTTGGTTCCTCAGTCTATTTGTAATCTGGGTCTCTTATCTCTGTGTCTCGGTTGTATTTCGGCAAATAGTAGTGTAGGTTTCAGTTTAAGGAAAGGTGCTAGAACTCTGTGTATAGGGAACAAGGGGCAATCTGAATGTATCCAATTAGTGTCTATCTTAAATTCTGTCTTTTTACTTAGGTTGATCTATGGTAGGAGAAGGGAGCTTATTGAACATCTGGTTGTTGTGTTGTTTAAACACTAGCAAAGCCCTGTGTAATGAAACCATGTACTTCTTTTTGATATAACAATATAATACTTTATTTGAAAAAAAAAGTACATAAGATAGACTTAGAAAGAAATTTTATATCAAGTGAAGAAAATGCGTATGATCAAAGACTACGATTATTCACGTCAAAACGGCAAATCCTCACACCTCATTAAAAAAACCTTTTTCATGTTGAATACCGCTCACATCATAAATTGAAGGATGAAGATGAAGTTATAGAAAGAACAAAAGAAAAATGTTTAAAATTAGCATACAAATTATAAATAAAGATATTATAATATAGAGTTGACAGTGAAAGTGATATATGTACATGATTTGGTAAAATGGACTTAAATTTTAAACAAAAATATATGCAAAATCAATATACAAATAAATTATAACTTGCTTTTCAGCATTTTAAAAATACAATAAGTATATGGAAAATCAAATGAATTAAGTCTACTTTAATGAAATTTATAAATCTCTAACTAAATGTGTCAAACGCATCTAAGATGAAATGTTATTATTATAAAGGGAATGACATTCAATAAATATAGAGAATTTTCAAATATATAAAAAAAATGAAAAGAAAAAAATAATAAAATACATTTACTTTATTATTTTAAATATAAAATATAATAACGAAGAGAAAGTCCATTCATTTGAATAAATTATTCATATAGTTTATAATAAGTTATGAAAGAAAACGCAGTAAGATACATTTACTTTATATATAAACTTTATTACTTTAAATACAGAAGACAATAAATGAACGGAAAGTCCCTTGTTAAAATAAATTATTTTTATATTTAATAGAATAAATTATTCATATAGTTGATGTTAAGTCATGCATCTTAGTAATAATCAAATAAAGAACAAGATATCGAAAAAAAGTTGAAACCTAATTCCCATTAATCAATAGAGTACATGATCCCAAATGCCCATACCCCATTCTATGTTGACATTTATCTTAATTATTAGATAATTAAAGTACACATTTAATTATTGTAAGTTATTTATACTACAATCATGCATAGATATTTGATTTCTAATTTGAGTTTAATTTTTTTTGGAAAAAAGAAATACAAATTCATCTCAATACTAACATGTGAGGTGGCCCAATGGAACACATTATTGTAACTACGGCGTTAACTATGGGAGAGTATGTATCTTACCATATGAACATAGGATTATTTTCTCATAGGAGTTGTACATGACAAATAATTAAAGACAAATACAGACTTTGCAATTGTGTTTACTAGATACTTTTCAATTGTAATTATATATATAATCAATGAAGGTATAAATTTATTTATACTAATATCATTCAAGAAACTGTTCTAAATGGTAAACTCTATTGTCCCATATATAACAAGCATGCTTACAACGAGCCTCGATGAGGAATAACTGAATTGAAACCAAAGGGCCTAACCTAACTAGATATTGTGGTCTCTGATCTAAAATCAATAGTGTGGCCTAAGGCCCTACCCCTAGTAGTATAACATCATTTATAGATGGATCCCAACAAGATGTCATGACAAATACATTATACTAAAGTACAATTCATGTCAAGATGGATATTGCACTACTAGTAACATGAATCTTATCTCCAAGATGAGGTGGTTATTGGGGAGGGGGTTTATGTGTATACCTAGGAAGGGGTGGGCCTATCAGTGGGTTACACCTATACCTTTCTTGATTCCAAGAAAAGCCAAGACCAACCCCCTATAATTCACTAATAGCAAAATAATTGTCATGGTGATCCATAATAAACGTTGCCCATAATTTACATCGAAAATAAAATGGAACCTCCTCATTATTTTGAGGAGGTTTGTCAAATACCATAAACCAAATATCCATCTAGTTGTCTCTTAATGCCAAAAATGTACATGAGTCCATGCAAATATTCTTATTTCTTGGATCAGGGGGTTGGTTGTTTCTAGAGTCAATAAACAATTGGATGATCAACTTGTTGGTAATATATAGATCTTTCACCTCTTCTTTATTCATGTTGTTGAGTAATATTCTCTCATTCTAGACCTATATTTAGATATATCAAATACTTGGACATGGGCTGGCCAATGGGAGCAACATTGGTGTTGAAGGAAGCGACCAAGGAATGATTACATGGTTCTCTAGTATTTCTAATATCACCAATTATGCTTTTAATTTCATCTAAAGATTGATAAATTTCCATGTGTGGATCTTGTGGGGATGTTTGGGGGTTAGATTTTGAGTTTGGATTAGGGTTTTGCTTCATCCTAGCAAAATATTTATTACATTTAAATAATAATAAAATAATTTTACAAAATGTTAAATTTGTATTATTTCAAAAACATAAAAATGACATTTGGAATTAAAACTACCTTGAAATGAGAACTCCTTTTTAAAAAGGTTGTGTGCTAGTGATGCTAACTTCCCTCCTGCTTGTACTCGTCAAATATAGATTGAATCAACAAAAAAATGCATGTGCATGTTGAAGAGAAAATGGTGAAAATCGTAGCGTGGGTAAAGGCAATGAATAGAAAAAGGGGGTTGTGGTATTCTTTTTAATTTTATATAGAGGAATATGCACAAATTAATAACATGTATGCACTTTTAGAAATGTGAATGAATTTCTAATGTGCATGTTTTTTTATTGCTAAGCCCTAAATGTTGGCACATTAACCCCTATATTGTGGCTCATTACATATTATTGATGTCAGCTTGGGTCTATTAGTGGTAATTGTCATTAGTATTATTATACTAGCATTTTCCCCTGGAGGGGCAAAATAAATGCCGAAGGTATGAAAGTCAGAAATGGAAAGTCTGTGTAAATGTCTTTTTTGTGTAATTCATGAAAGTATAGGGTTGATTGTATTTTAATGCTACCGCCTTTCGCGTTTATGTTTATGTTGAAAATAGGTTGTGGTAGAAGATGATGTTATGTTGATGCCTCGAAATGCGTAGCATCAAGCAGCAATGGATTCTCCCCGAGAAGCAATCCCAATTAGATTGTTCACTGTTTGTTGTGAGGAATCCGACTGATTAACAGTCTGGCCTCCGTGTAAGCTTTAAAGATTTGTTTATTTTATCGGTTGCGGGCCGATCCAATGTTTATGTAATTTTGTATTAAAGAATGCTATGCAAGTGCCTTAATCTAAATGCATGCAATTAAAAAATATGTTCTAAGCTATTTAACTTAAATAAACCTATTGTTGAAAGGAGCAAAGCTTTGATAACTTTGATTTTAATTACAGTATTTCATTACTCATGAGTCACAGAAATTTTTCCGAAGAAAATGAAATGATTCACAGCATAGAATTAATTCATATAAAATAGGAAAGATCTCATTGAATATAGATGAAAATTGTTGAAATAGTTCCAAAAACATCCATGATAACTCCATACAAAAGAATGCACCAACATTCACAGGCCAAAATTGTTTTCTCCATTCATTTAGTGCAAGTAGTTCTTTTACATAAGAGGAACATTATTTCATTTGCCAAAAGTCCTTCTTGCTAACCTTGCTATATATAGCTTTAAAAAATGGCTATTTTACAAAAAAGGATAAATATTCGAATTATTTACAAAACAACGAGAAATAACTTTAGAATGTTCTATTGATGTCCCAAAGGATAAAATCAAAATTAGAAAATTAGAAGGGTGCATTGGTTTTTTCAAAATGTGGTCAAAGTACTTCATCCTTGGGTTGGCGCTTCTGGGGATTTAGGCACCTCTATGGTTGTTGGTATTGTTGATTCTGATAGTGAGGCTACTGGAGTTACTAATATTAGTGGAGCAGTTGATGCTTCTAATCGGGCTTGTGTTGCTGCTAGTTTCCTCTCTTCCTCTTCTATATAACTTATCCACTGATTTGTATCTCTTATAATAATGTTTCCAGCTAAGGAAACCAAAAATATGAAGGACACTTCTTGTTTAACAAGCTCTTCCTCAAGGATGAGTATTTCTTCCATTGTAGCTTGATGACTTTTTTCAAGGAGGTGTGCATGAATGGAGGCTATGCCAATGAACTGGTGCAGGTCCTCTGGGGTTAAAGCGGCTAGCTTCTTCACATAGTCAGTTTCCTCTTGCAAGTTTTTTCTTATCTCAGATAAGCGTTGTGTTTTATCTAGAAAATCTTCTATACTTTGGGACATGAGCATTTTGCAAGACTCATGAGTAGCTCGTATTTTGAGGTACAAGTTCTTACATTGTTCATAGGTATGTAAGGTCACAGTGTTCAACTTTACTCCGCAATCTTTAGAATAGGTCAAAGTGCATATATCCACTATGTATTTAGAAATAGACTTAAGGGGGAGAGTTTTTGGGAATCCTGATTTCCCTTTTCTCCATTCAATGTGCTTGTTAATATCTCCAGCAATATGAGTGTGTTTCTTTCTAATCTTGTTGGTGTCGGCACTAATTTGTTTCATCCTGGCCATCATTGCTTTCAATTTGTAAATTTGTTCTGATATGAGTGTCTGGAAATCATAGGTCCTTGTCAGTATTTCACAAACTTGTTCATGAAAAGGGGTCATGTCACCTACTTTGTTGTTTGCAAGCTTTAGTTGATGCTCTAGCAGTTCCCCGCGTTTCTCTAGTTTTGCAATATTTTCTTTTAACTCGTCAATCTGCTAGATGAAATCAAGTTTCTTGGATTCCAGCTTCAAATTCTTATCTTCAAGTTGTCTTTTTTCTACCTCTGATGCTCTTGCTTGGATTGACAAAGCTCTCCTTTCAGCTTCCAGATGTTGAATTTTCCTATTAAGCTCCTCCTTTTGAGACATAAGAGCATCATTATTTTCAATCATTAAATTTGTATAATTTTGCTCCTTGACTAAGGCTTCTTGCAGCTGGCGGGTTTTCTCCTTTTCTTCTGTCAATTTGTTTTCCAATATGTTGACATTGTCAGCAGTTGCGTGAACAACGGACACAGAAACAGATGCCATGAAGGCAGGGTCATTCTGGGTACCCTTCATGGAAGTAGTCTCATGCCTGGTGATGACATCTGCTTGACAAGGACTTTTGATACTTGTAATGGTTTCCTTGATGATGGATTTCCTTTTCTTATTGAAAGCAAACCTATCATATGTGGTCACCTTGCTACCCTTAGATGGTGTGAAAGGAACAAGTGGAAGATTCGCAATATGGATGTTCATGTTGAGGTCTTGTATGCTTGGACTCATAGAACCAACGTCTTCCTTTTGTATTTTCTCTTCTTCAGCCTTTTTCAGTGCCTCTTCTTCTGCTTCCTTTTTCAATCTTTTGTTTTCTTGTTGCTTGGCAGCTTCTTGCAACCTAGTTTGTTCTTCCTGCTGAATTCTACGGGCTTCATACTTAGCTTCTTGAACTTTCTGGGCTTCTTCTTCAGCCCTTTTCAGTGCCTCTTCTTCTGCTTCCTTTCTTAATCTTTCATTTTCTTGTTGCTTGGCAGCTATCTCTTGCTTAGTTGTTTCTTCCTGTTGAATTGTACGGGCTTCATCCTGAGCTTCTTGAACTTTCTGGGCTTCTTCCTCTCTAAGTTTAACTTCTTGTACTTTCCTTGCCTTTTCCTCGGTCCATTTTTTGATATGCTCAACTTGTTGCAGAAGTATTTGTTCTTCTATTGAGAAATTCTTAGTTGCTCCTAAGGCTTCTTTACCTTGATAATGTTTTGATCCCTTGGGAGCATTGGAGCTGGAGCTAGGTTCACTTTTGCTATTTTGGAAAATTAGCAACTCAGTCATGTTGTTGATTTCCCGGTATGTCTCTTCCTCAAAATCATAATAGTGGGCATACTCGAAATGACCATGTACAGCTTTGCAATGCTAGGCAACCTTGCCCCGTCTGTCATTTCTTTGATATATTCTCTGTCCAAAATGAAAACTTGTTAGCTCTGCTATAAAATCTTCTGCTGACGCGATCTTCGAAAATTTATAAGCTGCCAAATAGAAGGGCAAAGGAGGAAATGTGGCTTTGTTTGCTTTATTCATTACACTGCCAATTCCATCTAGGAAAACTTGTCGCACGGCTTCCTTATGAACTATATAGTCCATGGCGTAGTTTGGTAGGATATAGGGGGGTTTTGTGCCTCCATACATTCTTATGTAAGTGCCATCCTTTGAAAAGAAGAAGTCACCATATTCTTCCAGAACTACCATGGCATTTTCTGATAGGCAAATGGGCTCATTATTAAACATCAGCTCGTAGAGGGGCATGATGAAATTTTCACAAATGTTTTTGTAATTGCTCTTGTAATTTTGAGGCCAGAAGATTTTGTACGTGGTGAACACCGGTCCTCCTGCCTGATTCCATATGCATTGTAGTTTTGATAAGAGCTGGTTCGCCACAATACAATCTATCAAATAGGAGGGCATGTAGAACTCTGCCTTCTTGACTTCTAAACCTTCTTTGGCCGTAGTTATGGCTGATGCCAGGCTTTCCGAAATCATTTCAGCTCAATTAAAGATAGTTCCTTTGAAAGCTACATAGTGAATAATGGGTACCCATTGAAGCATAAACATGGTCCCATCAGGTCTGCCAAATATTCTGCTCAACATGAGAGCAACCATTCTGAATGGAGGTCTCAAGTTTTGAACCTTATACTCTTCATTATCGTTCTTCCTGAACTATTTGCCTGCGATGAGAAACTTTCTTGTTGATTCCAGGTTATCCATTTTGACCTCTGCTAACCAGTCATCATTTAGGTACTGAGTTGGACGAGGTAACTTGTATGCTGATGAGATATAAAGTGGGTTAAAGGATGCGAAGGCTTCTCTCTTGCTATAAGTTAAAATTCGCGCTTGGGCATCTACGTGTTGCAAAATCCATCCGATGACCTCTGCACAAGGAAAAAGATCAGGGCGAGTAGCTGCTTTTGAAATGCAGGATGCTCTGATGTTCTGATATAGATATCCTTCTTCTAACAGAGCATCTGGGATATCCTGGTCTCTTATCATCCGGTAAATGTCACTCCATTGGGATTCTGGTAATGCACCTGTGATGCATTTAGTATCCTGATAAATGATTTCAATCCTCACTTCTTCAGTGGATTCTGGAACAGCTCCCTTTGACTTTTTTCTGGCACCTTTAGTCATTTTTAAGTATTCCTGCATCAATACACAATGTCAGTCATAAGAAATTAGAACGTGAGATGAGTGTCCTACATGCAAACATGTCAAACAATTTTCATAGGTGTTTCTATATATATTTATAGAAACGTTAAAAACTGCTTTCTACCGCTTTAAAATATTGTTTCTTAAATGCGCAGGCATCAACTTTGAACAATAGTGTTTGCAATTCATATGGTTTCATATCAAAAAATGAATTAAAGTCAACCACTCTAGACTGTTATAAATATTTTGACCAGGAGTTTTCACTGCGTGTTGGAAAACGAAATAGGAATATAAAATAATTTGTTTTTTTTTACCAGGGTACTTTAAAACACGTTGTAATTAAAGAATAAAAACAAATTGCATTTCCAAAATTTCAGGCAGAAATAGAAAGCTCTAAAAGATGGATATTATGCATATACTTTCATAATTTAAATATATATTTGTAAATTAAATACAAAAGGAAAGGGGAACAGAGAAGCGAATTTATCCGGGGCTGCAGGTGATTTTATGTAACATAAGCGTAACAATTCATCAGAGAAGAAGGAAAAGTTCATCTGCCCTTTTACGGAAGAGTTGATCGGAAATGTCCGCCATTGCGGGAAAATTTGGCGAGTTCCTCCACCATTTCGAAAAAAGAACAGTAACTATTCCGTCGTGGCAGACTTGTTCATCAAAAAAGGGCATTGCGGTAGACTTAGGCGAGTTCCTCCGCCATTTTGGAAAAAGAACAGTAACTATTTCGTCGTTCCAAACTTGTTCGTCAAAAAGGGGCATTGCAGTAGACTTAGGCGAGTTTCTTCGTTGTTGCAGAAAAATTTGGCGAGTTCCTCGGCCGTTTCGGAAAAAGCACACTAACTCTTCCGTCGTGCCTGACTTGTTCGTCAAAAAATGGCATGGCGGTAGACTTAGGCGAGTTTGTCCTTAGGCGAGTTTGTCCGCCGTTGCGGTATACTTAGACGAGTTTGTCCACTGTTGCGGTAGACTTAGGCGAGTTTCTCTGGCGTTGCGGAGGATTTTAATTAAAACTTTCCGTGATTTCGGAGACATCTAGGTAGGACATTCACATCATTTACGAGGATGATTGAATAAGTAAAAGCTACTACATAATAAAAAGAACATTCTTATACCCTATGTGTCATTAAATTAATTGAAGTAATTACTTTTCAAATCATATCAAATATGATCGGTTAACAATACACTTGTAACCTATGAAACGAATTTAATTGCAATTTCACTTTTATTTCAATTGTGCACAACATATGAATACTTTTATAGAATTATAAACTGAATCTAAATACCAATTCAATTTTCGATTCAAATATTGAAACCTATCAATAATTTTTTTAAATTATAAACTAAATATAAATACCATTTATTTTTCATTTTGAATATTCAAAACATATTAGTAATTTTATAAGATTATGAACTGAGTCTAAACACAATTTCATTACAAATATACCGAACATATCCATTATTTTATAAGATGTAAAAATGGGTCAGCTTACTTTTCAAATTCTTTAAGAATGTGGACCTTCTATTTATATACAGGCGTGATGAAAAAACTAAGCCATATACTTTACAGCCGACTCATACAATGGTAACGCTGTCGAACTTTTGGATAGGAATACCAAATCTCAAAGTTACAGGGTCGTGAGAAGTTTCTGGCTGGAAAAATGGTTGTGGGAATAACATATTTTGAATAAATACGATGATACATTTGAAAAATTTAAAGCAAGAGAGCGTAAGAAACCTCCGTTGCAAAGTCATTTGGCACCGGTCATAATCCCCACATCTAAACTTGGGTATCTATACAACCAGTTTTGTATGCATAACATCACTGAGCTTCCTAGTTTCGAAAAGCTTCATTTTCGTGGTATCAATCTGACGTAATTCCTTTCTTAAAAAGAAGAGGCAGGGCATGTTGGTAGAATAAACAAAAGCAATGCGCTGCATGACCCAATCAAAAGGAAAATTACGGGAACAGATGTCATGAAAGAGCTAATAGGAAACAGTAATGTACCAACCTGTTAAGACGAGGATGGTGATTGGTGCGACGGTGCCGAAGTCCTGGTGCAGGTGCACGCGAATTGTGACTGGTGCAACTGTAACAAAGCCCTGGAGCAGGTGCACGCGAATTCAAACAAAAACAGAAAAAAAAAAACCTTCAACAAATGAAAACAATGAAATTGTTCAACGGAGTTATCGCCTATATAAAGGATCTAACGCATGCGGGACATTAATAGGGCACGTGCGAAAATTAAAAATGGGGTTAAGTGAGCCGTATGGATAAGTCAAATCGATTCTTTCAGTATTAAATGCGACCGTCAAACAGAAAAAATAAGGGCAAATGGTTCCACCGTTGCAGAAAAGATAGGTGGATTTGACCGCCTCTGTGGAAAGTGAACGCAAGGTGGGAAAGTACGCGTATCTTTTCCGCAATAGCGGAACAAGTTGGCTAAATTTTCCGCCTTACGCTTTCGCGCCTGTCCATGGCTGGAAAACTTGGGTTCTCTTTCCGCAAAGGCGGGCAAGTCCGCGTAGCTTTTCCACAACGACGGGCAAGTTTACGTATCTTTTCCGCAACGGCAGGCAAGTCCGCGTATCCTTTCTGCAACAGCGGAACCATTTGGCCGTCGATTCCTCGCTCTTCCATTTCATGTTTTCGCAAAGGCGGGAAAGTTCACGTATATTTTCCGCAACGGCGAGCAAGTCAGCGTATCATTTTCGCAACGGCGGAACCAGTTGGCTAAATTTCCTGCCTTACGCTTTCGCGCCTTTCCATGGCGGGCAAAGTTGGGTTCTCTTTCCACAAGGGCGGAAAAGATAACCGAAATTAGTCGGTGTTGCGGGCGATTTTATGTAACTTAAGCGAAACAATTCATGTTAGAAGAAGGAAAGGTTCATCTGTCCTTTTGCGGAAGGGTTGATTGGAAATGACCGTCGTTGCCGGAAAGATAGACGAGTTCCTCCGACGTTTCAGGAAGAGAAGGTTAACTTTTTCGTCGAGCCATATTTGTTCGTCAGAAAGGCTGTTGCGGTAGACTTACGCGAGATCCTCCGCTGTTGCAGAGGACTTTAAGGGAAACTTTTCGCGATTTCGGAGACATTTAATCTATTTCCTCTGACAAAGCGGACAGAATGTCTTAAACCTTCCAGCGTTGCAGCTCAAGTCAAATCGATTCTTTCACTATTAAATGTGACCGTCAAAACGGAAAGATAAGGCCAAATGGTTCGGCAGTTGCGGAAAAGATAGGTGGACTTGCTCGTATTTGAAGAAAGAGAACTGGAGTTTGCCCACCGTGGAAAGGCGCGAAAGGTTTAGCTGCCCTTTTGCGGAAGGGTTGATGGGAAATGTCCAATGTTGCGGTAAACATAGGCGAGTTCCTCCTCTTTTTCGGGAAAAGAACCTTAACTCTTTCGTCGGGCCAGACTTGTTAGTCGAAAAGGCCGTTGCAGAAGACTTACTTGAGTTTGTTCGTTGTTGCGGAGGACTTTAATTTGAACCTTCCACGGCCTCGTAGACATTTAATCTATTTGCACCGACAAAGTGGACAGAATATCTTAAACCTTCCGGCGTTGCGGCTCAGATGCTTGAGTTTTACTTAGTTAAAAAGGTAGAAAAGAACTCAGAACTGAAGCAGGCAAAAGAGCTCTTTCAAGAAAAATCAAACAAGGAAAAGTAAGATGGCTTCAGACTCCTAGAAAAATAGAGGGACTGCTACGTAAATATTGTATCCAGTTAATGTGATTGTAAGTAGGCATATTCATTGTTCTGGGTAAAGTAGCATTTTCAATTTTTTTTTTTTATCAAATTGGTCATAAATTGCAAATTGAATTTTGCTTGGGATACTTTTGAATTGCAAATAATTTGAATTGAAATTGTTCACCATCATGACCCACCAACATTAAGTTATTTTACAATATCTGCCTATTGACTTTTAAATAATTTTCCTTCTGCTTGTACTTGGCAGTAATGTTTCAGTTTATATCAGATTAAACAAATTGTGTCTAGATGTTGGACAGTCGATGAAGTATGACAGTTGATGGAAGTAATATATATGTCAAACATAGGTGAAAATCCAAAGCTATCCAGGAGAGGAAAAAAAAAGGTCGAGATTGTAATAAAAATAGTTGTAAACTTTTATTTGATTGCTATGTGTGACATCAACACAAATTGTTGAATCAACAAGTGGATAATATAGAAACTTTGAGGCAGCAGTGTGGTTAGGACAGGTAGAAGATAACCTTATGAGAATGATTGATAGGGTCATTGAGCAGCTTTGTAGTTATAGCACATGCTTCGAATCCATTGTGGTTGAGCTGTTTGAATTGAATGGAAAATGATATGTATTTGTAAATGTTGTAAAATAATTGGAACATGGGGTGTTTGTTCATGTGAAGATAGCACATTCCCCCTTAGTTGTCACATTGAAGAAAGATTTGCATTATTGTCCTATACATTCCATTTTAATTCAACTAAATAATGTTGAACATAGTCAATGTATATAACTAATATATATATATATATATAGCACATGCTTCGAATCCATTGTGGTTGAGCTGTTTGAATTGAATGGAAAATGATATGTATTTGTAAATGTTGTAAAATAATTGGAACATGGGGTGTTTGTTCATGTGAAGATAGCACATTCCCCCTTAGTTTTCACATTGAAGAAAGATTTGCATTGTTGTCCTATACATTACATTTTAATTCAAATAAACAATGTTGAACATAGTCAATGTATATAACTGATATATTTATATATACTTTTAATTTTGTGAGGCATGAAAAGTGTGCATGAATGTCTTATTTTTGTTGATAAAGGGTCAGGTTTGATTTTGTAGCAACAAAAAGTTTGTGTGAATGTATTTTTTTTTAACATTTTGTCTCCTACAAATGTTGCCACTTTTGAAAAGTTGATCTTTTATTTTCTCATAATTTTGTTGTTGCCTGTTGAAATTCCTTGTTGGTTCTGTTCCTTTTGTCCTGTCCGCTTCAAATTTATTTTTCACATCTTATGTTCTGCACTGCATATTATTTTTACCAAGATACTCTTTACGTGTTCCAATTTCATTTAAACCTGCTTCTTATAAATTTCTATCATCTGGATCGAGTTGTTTTCCCACATTTGAAGCTTTACCGAGATAAAAATAAAATAAAATTAAAAAAAACAAAAACAAAAAAAACCATATATGCATTAGCTTTAAATTTGTTGCAACAACCATAGGTGCTTGAACTTCTATTGAGCTGCCACTACAACAGAGTCAAAAGGTGTTGTAGTTCCTATGCACACACCCAGATTGTTCTTAGTTTCTTCAACTATGCATATGTTTTTTTCTTTTATTCTGCATTCTCAAATCATAAATATGAATATCAGATTGGATACCTACACTACACATTAGAACATGTTTCCAAGTAGAGGATATTTTGTAACACAATATAGAATATATAAAATACATCAATTGTACATTGTTACCAGCTTACTAACAAGGCGTAGGTTCGAAGCAAAGAGCATCAAGAAAATGATCAGAAAATTATCATTTTATGATCATCAGCTTGCTTCCAAGTCACTACTCAACCCATTGTAACAATGATCAGAAAATGTGTTACTCATCTGTTTCAAAACTACAAGGCCCCAAGATATATCACAAAACAAGACCTAGAAAGATATCTAGCTATAACAGCTGCCATCTTTCTATGGAAGCATCTACCCTTCCATTTGAAGAGTGTTTACTTTCATGTTCCCCACTGTCAGTTGACTTGCCATCTTGTAAACAAAAACTAACTTAGTGCGATACATGACCACTAGAGATTGTTCCTATCAGTCAAACATCCTAAAAGGATCCATCTATTTCCATCAAGCAATGAAGATACCAAGTATTCTATGTAAACTATGTAACTCTATTTTCAAAAGATATTTGTTCTAAGAATGAAAAAGGCATTTCAAAGCACAGGTTTCCACTTCATTGATTCATAAGAGATGTGTTTGCTACATATGTACACCCTGTTTCATTTTCAACAGATTCATTCCAAATTCGGTTAAAGTGCGATACTATTAGAACAAATTGTCATAGATTTTTATATGAGAATTCCCAAGACTGTAATTCACATTCTACACCATCAAACTGATATTTCTATCTATTGTGCCCTTTTTCTTATGTTCGTAAACTGTTAACTTGAACCCAACACCTTTTTTTCTTCTTTTTACATGCCAACTACTCCAAGCAGGTTCAATCATCAAAGTCATCAAATGTACATGCAACATATTGCACAATACCATGTATGATTTGATTCTACCTCTTGTTTTAACTTGTTTTAGATTGCACTCCCAATCAATCTACAGTTTTTTTACTTATACTTACTTAGCTTAATGCTTATTGCAAGGATTGTCGCATTGGACACATTTGAAATTGTCACTTCGGAAGCAGCAATAGTCGGAGACCCATCACCTTTCAACTTTACCCCTAGCTTTAGCTCCCCTAGCAGTTCATCTGTTCCATAAATGAACACCATTGATCCCCAAAACCCTTCACTTGCTATGCCTTGCTTGTAAAACGCAACCACAAACCCTATTGTGGCTTCTCTTCAGCAAAGGAGTAGGATGCAACTTTATGGATTATGTGGCTGCAAAGACTTGGAAAAAAGCAAGGTCTCTTCTTGTATTCTGCGGTGCACATATGGATTATCTTTCATACGTGAATACCTACAAAAAGAAAAAGGTGGAGATATGCAAAGGCCTGACAAAGATTTAACTCTTAATATTTGTAGGACCCCTCCTTTAGGGTCCCCTTGAACTGGACCTGAAACTTTAACAACTTCATACAAACAAATTAGCCATCATAGTTATTGGAAAAATAAAATAAAAAAATGTGAATAACTTAACAAAAATAAGCAAAACCTTAACCTGTCAACCCGATCCAGCTGGTCCATTGTCGCCTTCGTCTTCCGTAGGATCCCTCCAGCAAAGCTCGTTTAACCATAGGCGAAGCAACCGTTAGCTTCGCCACCCAACCATAGGCTCATGCTTTCAGTCGCATGGCCTCCCCCGAGCTTTGGGTCGTAGAGCTCACACAAGTATTTCAGAAATTCAGCTTGGGCTTCCCTTCCCACCAGGATTTCTAAGCCAAACCCTTAGATAGCAGCAAGTCTTTGAGGCATTCGAAAATTACGACAATCATCCAAATTATGGGCCCTTTACCCATTCCCCAAGCCTTCTTTATAAAGGAAAATATCATGCGACACATGTCGCTTCATGCATAATTACATATTTTTAATTAATTATTTAATTAAAACACTCACCCATCCAAGTGTCAGTTTCTCTGGGAAGTGCACCAACACCCCTAAGTTTGCTCTAGTTTGTCCCCCAGATATTTTAATTAAATCCTAGCTTTTAGTTGACTAGGTGTCTAATCTTAGGATTCTATTTTGCTCCTAAATAATGATTTCTATTATTTTAAATGCTCAACAAAAATAACTATTCATGTGCAAATGCCTAAATTATTTTTATGCATTTGCTAAGTAATAATCTAGAGTTATTCTCATAAGTTTTTATGCAGTTAAATTTAACAATCAAACTCACTAGGATCACGGTGCCACGTCGTTGGGCTCCTAGTTCCTTAATTTTCATTCCCTGACATGGCACCACTCCATCGGGTCCAGTCATCCATGGTTTCCATTCCTTGGCATGGTACCGCATCGTTGGGTCCTTGCGTCCATTCTTTCCATTCTCGATAGGGTACCACATCGTCGGTCCCTTCTACCACCATCTTTCCGTTTTGACTTGCGGGAACTCTTGTAGGGATTTTAGGAATCGTTACCATCCATCCTCCGTCTACATGCTATCTAGGGACTAATGGCGCTGAGGAGTGAGTCCGTTATCACTGCGCGCCCCTCAACTCGTACGTGACCAGCTCCGTCGTGGCCCACCTCGTACGCTCTCATGCATTCCTCTTGAGCAAGCGGATCAGTGCTTATCTGCTCATGCGTGGTATTCTTGTCGGAAGTTGACATCGTCGTCACTCCCCCTGTGTGTGATTTACTCGTACTCTACGACCCTTCATATTCCTTTGTGTGTCCGTTGGTGAACCGTTTCACCTGTCGCTACACACATTTCTCACAAACATAAATTAGTAGCACTGTCCTCAATAATCACAATTTGGTTTATAAATCTGTTGCTTCATTAAGCATCTATAATTTACTTAATCATTACTCTTTCGTATAATCACATAATCAATTGCACAGCTAGTCGTTAAGCATCATTCATATGTACAGTTTTCATATCAAAGTTAATCATTAAACAACATGAAATTGTCCATTCACAATAACTACCCAAATGCACATATATCAATCAATCGTAATCATAAATATACTCAAAATAAAATCATAGGGTTATTTTATTAATGTTTCAAATAGTCAGGTGACTCAGCAGGTGCCCTCAATGTCTATAGTAGTCTAGGGGCACTACATACACCCCTACTTATTTAGAACTTCGTCCCGAAGTTCAGAATAAAAAAAATGGAAAGCTATGACGCATCTCAGTTGCGTCCTCCCAAGTTGCAGAGCTAGGACTGTAACTGTCCTACTGCACTTTGACTTGATCAATCCAGGATAATCATTAAGCAAGAACTAACCAATCAATTATACCACTCCACACATATAATTTAATTCATTAATTCATTTGTCAACTATAGTCATGAACATCATCAGGTGATTCTCCCTTATTAAGACACATCCTAACTTGAAGGGCCACTTTATTGAAGTTTGTTCCACTGGGTCACTCGACAGGTGCCCTTAAAGTCCACAATCATTTTAGGGGCATTACAATATTGCAGTGAATGTAAGGCCTTGGCGGTCAATGTTGCCAATGTCTATTGTTGCATTTTGCAGAGTCATCCCTTGTGCTTTATGGATTGTCAAACCCCATGCCATTCGAAGTGGTACTTGCCTTCGTGTACCTCTTGTGATAGGAGGGATGGGGACATAATTTGGATTGGAAGAATCCCATGGGGGTCCTTTGTAGTGTAGAAAGTCGATCACAACATAAGATGGTAATCTAGGAGGTTGATCATTGGAGTTGTAGACAATTGCAATAACTTTCCCAACTGAGGCGTTTACAAGTCTTGCAGATACACACAAGTTGGATGTCAACATGAATTCTTGACCAATTGCTAGTAGAACCTTCAATGGAAGTTGTTCATCATCTATTGAGGTTTGCACATGTTGTTTCTTTTGCTCTACAAAGCAATGTGCAATTGGCATGTTTATGTCTTTCAGCATTTGCTTGTTGTGGAACTCAACAGAGCTATTAGTTGCATACAAATGAGTGGAACTGTCGAATGCATTATTCTATTCATGTGAAAGGGATGACGTTGTCCTTGACATGAGGAGGGCCCAATCTTCAAGAGTTGGTGTTGCATTTCAGAGATTGAGTAGGAGTTGATGGAAGGAAACTTGAGAAGGGTTGTTGCCTTGTTGTCGAAAGATGGTTGAAAGAGTGACAAAAGTGTTAAATGTGTGCCAAAGAGCATTGCCTCGAGATGTGCCAGCATACATGGGGATGTCCTTTACAGGGGGTAGTTGTCCAAAATCACCAAGGAAGATGATGGAGCAACCACCAAAGGGGGTTGTACACTGCGAAGGGAAGGCTTGACGTAAGCGATAGTCAATTTGGGATAGCATTTTTGGGACAACAAAACTCATTTCGTTAATGATGATGTATCGGATATGGCGAAATTGTTGTTGGAAAGTTGAAAGGGATTGGCCTTCAAGAGGATGCATGTCAACAATGGGTATGCGAAGGGCAGCGTGTATTGTCAGCGCATTTATGTTAAAGGCAGCAATACCGGTGGGAGCAAGGAGGAGTAAGGGGGAAGGGTTGTTGCTCGAGAGATGTTGGAGTGCGGATCGAAGGAAAGAAATCAAAAAAGACTTTCTTGTTCCTGTTGTTCCTTGAATGACCATTTTGAGTGGGGAAAGATTTGTAGCATTTGTGGAGTGTGCAAGGATAAGGTCAAAGGCCATGCGTTGTGTGGGAGACAAAGAGGCAGAAGAACACAAATTTGAGAAGCTATCTTGGGGTATTTGGGAGGACAATCGCGCATGATCAATGAATGATATGGTTGTTGCATGCATGTGTGAGAGAATATGGTTTTCAGACCAATTATGTTCTTTATCAAAGTCATGATGGCCAAGCATGTCAAGGTCATCAACAAAGAGGTTGTTTCCAGGGCAGAGTTGAGAAAGGAGTTCCCATTCATCCATGGTAGGCGCTAAGGGAATGTGGTTGGAAGCAGAAGTAGAATCATCAGAGGGAGGTGTATTGGGGGTTTCTGGCAAACGATCAACATGCCATGTAGTGTATGTGTCTTTAATGCGAATCCAATTAGAAGTTATGGCCAATTCTGTGGAACCAATGTCATCGTGGAGGTTGTGAAATGGTTTGTATAAGAGGAGCTCACTCCAACAAAAGGAAACAAAGGAATCTGTAGTAAAGGGTGGAATGGTAGTGAAGCGAGGAAAGACACGAACAATTTTGGCAAGGATGTTTGGTTTCCATTGGGAATGCTTTCTACAAGACAATTATGACCAAGAACGTGCAGCTTCAAGAAGGGTAAGATGTTCGAGTGCAGTGGTTCGTTGCATGTATGCAAAAATGAAGGTTGGTGTTGGTGGGGTATCAAGAGAGTCATTTGAAATACGTCAGAAAACACTCTGGCTAACGTTCAAGGATAAAAAGAAATGGATGCAAAGACAAAGAGGGAGCTTTTGGAGCATGTGGCAAGTCTCTTGTGCGCCAATGTCTCTATCTGCAACAGTTTCAGATAGGAAGCGTCTTATTGGTTGAAGGACTGGTGCATCATGTGGACTTGCATGTGCAAGACGAGAAAGAATTGCATGGTAGCTTTCTGATTTCGGCTCTGCCTTTGCTACATATTTTGAAATATATTTGAGTACAGCATGTCTAGAGAGAACAGGTTGGCAATCAACATTAGCTCACCAAATTGAGAGCATGGTAGGGTTGTGAATATTTAGGAGGGAATTGTTCCTTGCAGGGTTGTATGTTTTTCGGCCATTTGCATCAATGAATAAGGAAGAGGTAGATTGTAGCTCAAATGGAAATCCGTAATGACATTGAAGAGATGATCCTTTTTTGCGGAGGCAAGAAGATTCAGAACATTTTGTGTGCCTTTGGACACAGTTAACAAGTTCTTCATAGTCATTGAGGTGATTTGTTGCAAGTATGGAGTCTGATGCAATGACACATGGATCATTTATAGTAGAGACTTGCAAAGATGGCGTTTGAGAATGGTTGACGCGAGGATTCCATGCTGTAACAAACTTGTCAAAGTATTGTTTGCATCTTTGACCTTGCAAACATTTTCCCAATCTAAGGTCTCCATATTTGGTGCATTGTCCAACCATAGGAAGCCATGTATATGTGTTGATCCCCTGTGTTTCCATTCATACCTACATGGAAAATACAAGTGTTAGGAACAAATATTTGAGGTTTTGAATATATTGAAAATCCATGAGACCATGGTTTGTTAGCAACCTGCACCAGTAGTCTTTTGTAGAAAGGCCTTTTTGAAGAACTTCTTCCAGGAATATTTTGAATCGTTTGTCCATGTATTGAGATGAAATGTGTGGATTGGATATAAGGTTGCGAATTATCCATTGGTATTGTTGATGTGAATTAGTTGGAGCTTGTCCAGGCATCAAAGAGTGCAAGTCTAGCCACTTCGTGTCAGTTGCGCTGAGTGTGAAGAAGAATGTTGGTGTCCCTTGTTGTGAGATCATGTCAGTTAGTTCACCTCTTCTTTTGTTCCAGTATGAGCACGTCCCGCGGAGGGTGGAGCCAAACCGCATGACCTGCTCAGCTATTTTAGCATTCAGCACATCTTGTAATTGTTGTTGAAGTTCTGCGACTGTTGGAGGCAACGTATCTTCAATGTTATGTTTTACAAACACGGAAGCAATAGCATGGCTACGGTGGCGCATAATGAGGTTATATATGTAATAACGAAAACGAGGATGTTGGCCAAATCTATTGTCGTGGTATCGAAGTAGGTGTAAAGCATAATCGTCGATACCAACCTCTTGAATGTGTGGTTGTTTAAGCATTGCAACTCCAGTGGGAAACAAGGTTGGGAAGGCCATTGAGAGGAGGCCAATTGTGTTGTATTCATTGATAGGGGAAGTATCTATTGGGATCCAGTCAATGCAAGGTGGAGTGGGTGCATTGCTTGTGCTTAAGAAGCGTTTGATTTCATCAATCTCAGTTCTACAATTTGTTTGTGTAGATATAAATGAGGAGGATTGTTCTTCATGGGGTTCAAGGAAGGCGAGTGATTGAATAGCAACATTTGAGGCATTGGCAACAAGTGGGGTTTCTTCGGCTCTGACATGCCGAAGTAGGGAGGAAATGTCGATTGGTTCAAGAGGCAAAGAAGACAATGCAATTGAGTTAACTTGAACATCCTTGTAGTAGGGGTGATTTGAAAGCTTGTATTCAAGAGCAGCAAGAACACGTGTTCGACTGACAAAGAATTCATAAGGCTTCTTTTTAGGATTGGATTTACAAACAATTAGGATGTCAATGTCTGAGAGCAAGCGAGGGAGGAAATTGGCAATGCTTGAAATGTTTTGCGGGAAGCTAATAGTGTGTCCAAAATATGTATATTGACCCCCACGAGCATGAGTGACCTGTAAAATTGGGTTAACACAAGAAATGAGCATTTCTTCAACTTGATTAAGGATAGCGAACACAGTTGGTTGTATCCCTGGGTCCATGTTGTTTGCTAAGGAGTAGCGATGGACATTTTTTTCTGCAATACAATGAGAGCATGCAGATGCACAAGAAGAATGCTTTGTTTTAATTCCATAATAAGACTCCATACATATAGAGCATACATCCATGCTAGATAATTTGTCAACCCTTTTACGGAATTGTTGTTGCACGCTATCTAGGTGGATATTTGTTGGATGTGTTGGGGTGGTTGTGCATGGTGTTGAGGGTGGTAAGGAAGCTTGAACAACGTGAAATGGAGAAGGGATATGAACAAGTTGGCGAGCAGCTCTATATAGAAGGCGTTGACGTTTGTTGTTTTGTTTTTTCTTTTCAACATAAACAATTCTTCTGTGTGCATTGATTTGATCATTGACATCATTGGTTGACATGGCTACAAAAAAAATTGTTTTGTGGTTATCAACTTTATTGTGCCTTTGTTGGAAGACAAACATAGTATATATTGAATAATTGAACAAGTAAACAAAGATAGAGTGTAAAAGATAAATGGAGCATGGATAATATATGCCAAGTTATTGCAAGAAGTATAAAGCTGACAAAGTTAGCATCATTTTAAGTATAAATGTGAAATTGGAAAGATAGGTTCCAATGAATATATACTTTGACAAAATGTTACAACAAAAGTAAATCATATAATATTTAAAACTGTTGATTGATGGTTACAAGTAGTAGTTAAACAATGTTTATTTTAAGTAAAAATTTGTTTATAAACAAATAAGTATAAAGTTGACAAAGTAATCTTTATTAAAAGTATAAATTTGAAAGTGGCAAGATAGGTTGCAATGAATATGTAATTTGACAAAATGTTACAACAAAACTAAATCATATAATATTGAAGGCTTCTCATTGATGGTTACAAGTATTAATTACATAGCATTGTCTATACAAAAAGTATGTAGTGGATAAGTATCAAGCAGGAAGAGAAAAAAGCTACATTTGAATTGCACAAAATTGTGTGACAAAGGGTTATCAAAGGTAGAGTTCAAAGCCTGCGAACAATTGAGCGTGTATTAAGCACAATGGCTTCGTTTGGATCAACTGAAGCAACAGATGGTGAAGACGATGAAGCGTCTTCAAACATAACAAGAAGCACCTTCAAGCGAGCATTTGAATTAAAAGTCTCTGTCTTCACCGATAAGGTTAGAAGGTATTTGCGAGCACAAACACGTTGAACAATTTTTGACATAGATGTTGGATCACTTGAGAGAAGTCATAAATCTTGTGCAGATATGCCCATGAGTTGTTGCGCAGAATCATCGAAAGCTATGACACCGTACATTTTTCCAGTGGGATCAAGTAGATCAAGTTTTAGTATGTATCGATAAGCACATTCTGTAAACTCCCCATCACATTTTGCACAATGCCATACATTACCAACTGTGTGGGAATTTTTTTTCATGCATTGTATTCCATTGACAAATAGAGGACATGCAAGGAAATGGAAGTCATCGATGTTAATATGGGTGATTGTAGCAATAAGTGGATACCAAGTTGTTTTTTCAAAGGGTTGCAGAGATTGAAGCGCAGAGATGGAAATGCGTTTGCAAGAGCTAGAAGAAGGTGAGGTTGATTTTCTACTCAAAGATGGCGAGGTTGAACGAAAGCCATTGTCATCAAACCATGTTTGGAGAAGATGAGCTTCCTCAATATTTGGGTTTATAACGAGGTTGGTGTTTGAGAGGGTGCCAATGGTTTTTCCATTGAAGTCTGTAACACGGCCACCTTTAATTGCAAGGATAGGGGGAGTAGGCAAACCTCGAAGGCTTCCAAGGTGGGAACCCTCGATTGTGTAGTGATCATTCCAAAGTGTTATGTCTATGCTATACCTCGACATGTCCCTCAACCCAATTGTTCGTCGAATGGTTTCAGAGCCATCCTTTTTGCGTATAGTTGATGCAGGGGAAACATAAATCACAATTCCAATAAGGTCAACCATGGAATTGATAGGTGTAGTTTTGATGTCATGGATAGATTTAAAGTGGAAGCAATGAAAAGGGATTAATGGGTACTCTTCCAAACATGGTTCAATGGTTGAGGAGGGATTAAGAAAAACCTCAAAAGAACTTGTCAAATGGTTGTATGTTGGGTTGACTACTTTAACTATGCCATTTGAGATAGTGTAGACTGTGCCAACTTGTATTTTTTCATATAATGAGGTGGCTAGTTCATTGAAAGCAAAGATATGAATCTCATCTTTGATAGCACTAACAAGGTCAAAGCCAAAGAGTTGACCAGGCCCTTTTTGATTGGTGTAGATTTTCATACTAGTCTTTGCAGTAACGCGACCTTGAATCGACCAACTTTTGTTGGAAGGGTTGAGTGATGTGAATTAAAGAGAAGGTGCAATAGGGTTTGTGGTTGCATTTTTCGAGAAAGGCATGGCAAGTGAAGGGTTTTGGGGATCAATGGTGTTCATTTCTGGAACAGATGAACTACTAGGGGAGGTAAAGCTGGGGGTAAAGTTGAAAGGTGATGGGTCTCCAACTATTGCTGCTTCCGAAATGACAATGTCAAATGTGTCCAATGCGACAATCCTGGCAATAAGCATTAAGCTAAGTAAGTATAAGTAAAAAAACTGTAGATTGATTGGGAGTGCAATCTAAAACAAGTTAAAACAAGAGGTAGAAATCAAATCATACATGGTATTATGCAATATGTTGCATATACATTTGATGACTTTGATGATTGAACCTGCTTTGAGTTGGTGGTTTTCCACAGCGCTATTGTAGCTAGTTGGAAGCAATGTATTGTGGCAATGAATTCCATCAGAGATACAAATTCGGAAGCGGACAGTTGTTGAGTGAAGAGAGTTGACTTGTTTGAGAGAAACAACTTGTACAAGCGGGCAGAGGTCAACAACACCATCATCAAAAGTGAAATAGCATTTTCAGTTAATAGAGTCTCCATACCGGTGCACTGAAAATAGTGGCACTACAAAAGCAACCTGGAAAAGGGCAAGATTGCTATTAGAAATGAATGTTTCTATTGGAGTAATAAGGAAACAAGTAGAAACAACATCATAGGTTATTTAGTTAATTTTGAAACTTAAACTGTACATTATTGAAAGACTTAAGATTTGGTAGAAGGTTAGAAGAGTAGTTGGCATTTAAAAAGAAGAAAAAAAGGTGTTGGGTTCAAGTTAGCAGTTTAAGAACATAAGAAAAAGGGCACAATAGATAGAAATATCAGTTTGATGGTGTAGAATGTGAATTACAGTCTTGGGAATTCTCATATAAAAATATATGACAATTTGTTCTAATAGTATCACACTTTAACCAAATTTGGAATGAATCTGCTGAAAATGAAACAGGGTATACATATGTAGCAAACACATCTCTTGTGAATCAATGAAGTGGAAACATGTGCTTTGAAATGCCTTTTTCATTCTTAGAACAAATATCTTTTGAAAATAGAGTTACAGAGTTTACATAGAATACTTGGTATGGTGAACAGAAAATCAGAACAATTGACTTTGATGGCAAGGAAATCAACCTTGTATTTAATTTGGCTGTAGTGGTATCCTTCATTGCTTGATGGAAATAGATGGATCCTTTTAGGATCTTTGACTGATAGAAACAATCTCTAGTGGTCATGTATCACACTAAGGCGGGTTTTTTTTACAAGATGGCAAGTCAACTGACAGTGGGAAACATGAAAGTAAACACTCTTGAAATGGAAGGGTAGTTGCTTCCATAGAAAGGTGGCAGCTGTTATATCTAGATATCTTTCTAGGTCTTGTTTTGTGATATATCTTGGGGCCTTGTAGTTTTGAAACAGATGAGTAACTGTTGAGTAGTTGAAGAAACGAAGAACAATTTGGGTGCGTGCATAGGAACTACAACACCTTTGACTTTGTTGTAGTGGCAGCTCAATAGAAGTTCAAGCACCTGTGGTTGTTGCAGCAAATATAAATCTAATGAATATATGGTTTTTTTTTATCTTGGTAAAGCTGCAAATGTGGGAAAACAACTCGATCTAGATGATAGAAAGTTATAAGAAGCAATTTTAAATGAAGTTAGAACGAGTAAAGAGTATCTTGGTAAAAATAATATGCGGTGCAGAACAGAAGATGTGAAAAATAAATTTGAAGCAAACAGGACAAAAGGAACAAAACCAACAAGGAATTTCAACAGGGGGTGAGTAGCACGAATAGGTTATTGCAGAACCAGGAAACAAGAAAATTCTAAGAAATAAAAGATCATCTTTTCAAAAGTGGCAACTTTTGTAGGAGACAAAATGTGTTGTAGTGCAAGTATATTTTCCCAAGTTAGTAGAAACATATATTGGTAAACACAAGGAACTTAATATATATCAATCAAGCACGGTTGCATGTGAAACTAGTAAACAAATCACATACATGATTAAATTCTAAATTTAAAAGTTGAACATACAAGTGAACGAGTAAATAAATTACAGTGTAGTGACACAAACATCCTATACCTTCCAGGAAAAAACCAAAAAAAATACAACAGAACCTTCTTGGTTGTTATAACAACAAATATGAGTTTGGTTTGAGAGGAAAACCTTGATTTTGAATAGAAAACAAAAAGCTTTGCCTCTTGAAGAGGACCATTGCTTCGTAAATTGATGGGGATTCGAATAAGTAAGTTGATGCAACAACAACAGTAGCAAACAACAATACAATCACAGAGGCTTGACCCATTGAATTTTATAAAGGATTACGAGGAAAGGCGGTGATGCATTGGTGTCTGAGCACATTGAAGCATTCTTGCATTGAAATTTTTTCTTGTATTTGCAGAAGATACAATGTATAGCAGGTCCAATCCATCAACTTTAGGTCTGCGTCAATAGGAAAAGATCTGTACGACTCAAGCGATATTCATAACTTCGTGATGGATTAAACCCAAGGAAATAAATGTTGATGTGGTAAACCTTACAGAAGGTTGTTCCATGTCCAATTCGTAATTGAATGCTCAACTTTAGAAAAAGAAAATTTATAACTGGTAAGCTTTTGCCATGCAGAGATGGATTGAAGCCTTACAGTGGGAATATGATTATTTTTGAAAACTAAATGCATAAAAAAAGTATTTGATATGCGGGAGATGGATGATCCAATCGAAGCAATACAAAGGCCCATCTCAGAAAACCAAAACAAAACTGCATTTTTCTGTGCAGGGGGGGGTTTGTTCATTCATTCGCCGGATCGAATCACATGCCCGGAGGAAGTCACCTATTTTTTTCGCAAAGGCAGACATATTTGATCAACTCTTCCGCAAAAGGGCAGATGAACCTTTCCTTCTTCTCTGATGAATTGTTTTGCTTAAGTTACGTAAAATCGCCCGCAGGCTCAAAAAAATTCGCTTATCTTTACGCTTTACGCTTTCACGCCTATCCACGGTGGAAAAAATTGAATTCTCTTTCCACAAAGGCGGGCAAGTCCGCGTATCTTTTCTGCAACGGCGGAACCATTTGGCTAAATTTCCTGCCTTACGCTTTCGTGCCTATCCACGGCGAGCAAACTTGGGTTCTCTTTCTGCAAAAGTGGGCAAGCCCGTGTATCTTTTCCGCAATGGCGGGCAAGTCCGCGTATCTTTCCCGCAACAGTGGAACCATTTGGACGTCGATTCCTCGCCCTTCTGTTTCATGTTTTCGCAAAGGCGGGCAAGTCCGTGTATCTTTTCCGCAACGACGGGCAAGTATGGTTTTTATCTGGACGTGAACCCGCAAGATGTGCAAGCCTACATCATAGGAGAGCACGGCAACAGCTCCGTGGCTCTATGGTCGAGCATCAGCGTGGCTAACAGAAAACCTCGAAGCCAGACCAAGCTGCCAGAGGGAACCAGGGAAAACCCGGAGAAGACTAAATCGACGGCCGGTTTGCGAGGAGTTGATCCAACGGACCGAGAGAAACCTCCACGTGGCAAGATTCCATTCGCTCCATGAGCGAGGAATCTAGCCGACGTGGAGGTTATGGACCTCCATGGTGAAATGCCTACGGTGTAATTAGTTATGTCGGATTGGGTCCATTAGTTGTAATTGTACCTCTTTGTCTCGTGTATATAGGAAGGAGACTTTTTCATTTGAATCATCTCATCTTGTCTTGTCTTGTGTACTTAGTACATTGTGTAAGGAGGTTTCCCCCTCGAAGAGGCTTTCTATTCATATATTTTCTTCATTATTAAGGTATGGATTACTCTTTATGATCTATTTATTCTCTTTTCATACTCTTTATGGGATTTGGTTACATAACATCTATTCTATATGATAGTGAAGGTAGACATAAACAACTTGAGTACATGGAGTTTGATCAACAAAGACTAATGCTATTAAAATAAATACGAACACATACATGTTTTAAAAAAGCATTTGTTCCTAAAAATACAATGAGTGTGCATTTCCATTACAACAATTTAGGAAACCAACTTCATACACTCACCCAAATCTATTGATCATAAAATATCATTAAAGTGTGATGTGTATAGTTTGTAGGTAATCCTTGTTTTTTTGTTGCAAATAAAAACCACCATATCGTGAATTCTTCCAAAAAATCCCAGGGTAAGGTGTATCAATATGGTTGTGAAGTTTTCACTTTTGAGATAATAACATAGGCCATAGATCCAAGTCTTAGAGGAAAGGGGTATGAGGATCGAACATTATTTGTGTTGAAGGTTGCTTGTGCACACTAACTCATGCAGGTAGCCCTCACCATGCTTTAAAAAATCAATATTAATGTATAGAATTTATTAAACTATTAGACTTGTGTGGTAGGTGATTAGTTTTTACATGTTTTTTTAAATGCCAAAAATCATGTATGTTCCATACCTTCCAAAAGAGTTATTAATATGGATGCTTTGTCAAATCAACATTGTATCATAAACAATAAAACATGGCATTATAAACAACAAAACGGTTGTTCACTTGAAGTATTTTATTATCTAATGCTTATAAAACAAGGGGAATAGAAGCAAAGCTTCAAGTCCATCCCAAGTCATAAAAGTCATAAGAATGTTCCTGACATAAGGGATCATGTTGTGAGTGGCCTCTCTGAGTATTTGGGAAATAGAAAGCTTTGAGTGTTGGTTCGTTGAACACTTCAAATGATTACTAATTCAGGTATGTGTAGCAAGTTAAAGCCATTCAATTTGATGAATATTTCGAAGTTCTTAAAATTTTCAATTTACGGCTTTTGTTTGTTAATCAGTTTGTTCCTTGTATTCATCATAGCATTTCGAAGTTCTTAAGATTTTCAATTTACGGCTTTTGTTTGTTAATCAGTTTGTGCCTTGTATTCATCATAGCATTCTTAATAATTGGTCACGAATAAGTCTCAAGCAATAAACATTTTCCACACTTCACAAGAAAAAGATGATCATCTCAGTGTTGGTAAAAGGTGCTACTTTGTTGTCACATTTGTCCCGTATTAACAGATGAAAAATCAATTTTCAATGGTTTCCATTTGGTAAGACGATCATGGTAAAATCAGTCATGGCAAAAAAATGGGAAATGTAGGTGTAGATGTAGAATTGCATGGTTTTGGTGTGGTGGATGACAATACATGAATTAGCGACATGAACCAATTGAATGTTTCCATGGCCAGTAACCCAAAGACAGTCACTAATTGTCACTTAACAGAAAACAGTATTCCATGAATTGGCCTTTTGAATTTCATTGATTCGAGCAGGAGACGAAAGTGTTAATGAGTGACGCAGTAGAGGATGTGGTAGATTGGAAGAACTTGTAAACTCTTTCCTTTGAACAACAGTATCCCAAAAAAAGGCACAGAAAGATTAGACAGATCCCTGACACCTATATTCTTCCACGCAGATCTCTTCCATCAACTCTTTCATTCTATGGAACATTCATCGTTCCACGCATTGGAGGCGGAATGCTGCTAGAAAAATGGATTACGAAGAACGTTGCAGTTGCATTTTGTATTCCCATTAATGTCATTCACCATTGAACAATTCTGTATTCTAATAGGAATCAAATAAAACCATTATCCCATGGACTGTCTCTATTCTGGAGTGGTTATTCCATATATAGCATTAGTTGACCTTAAACCAGTAATAGATCTAAATCCATAGTAATTTTGATAGCTACTACCTCGTCCCCAAAATGCAATTTACCTAGAAGCAGGGGCAAAGGATTTTTCAAAAACTCCGTTAAGAGGTGTAGTTCTCAGCGTAAATTCAGTTTATTGAGTCTCACCCACGGAGCATGCATAGGCAAAGCTAAATAGAACGCATACATAGATTACAGTGGAAAAAGTTGCGGCAGTAAAAAAAGGCCGCTCTTCTTAAAGATAAAAAGTACCTCTATAGAAGTTAGCACTTAAATTTGCAACCCTCTAATGCCAAAATCACTATTTAAAGCCAACTATACTTCTATATCAGTTAGCATTGAAATTTTGTGACCCTCTATATGCCGAAAACCATTCATTTTTTATGTTTGGTGTGTTCTTATGTAGATTAGAGGTGATACTTTGGATTACAAAGAGCATTTATTGCAATTTCACAATTTTTTTGAATCTTTAGGATTGATGTTTTGCTTACAGGTTGCATATGGATTTCCCCCAATGGTTAGTAGGAATTAACCTAAAATGTAGGGACATTGTACAAGGTGACAATGTAAATTCTCCAATTAGCTTGGAGCCCTTCCAATTTCAAGTAACAAGAAGTCCCAACTCAAAGAATATAGGAGTAGTCAGCTAACGTACCAAACATGTAACATACCAAACATGTGCCACATATAGGCTTCACTTCCACGAGAGGTCACCCATTGCGGCTTGTCATTATATGCTCTAGCACACTTAATGATGGGGTTCTATCTTAAGCACCTTAAACTCACTCCCTAGAAAACTTAGAAGGTTGTGTGTTTCCATATTTAGTATATTAAATATTTCTAGGATAGATGTAGATTCAAATATTTGGACCCTATTCAACACCAACTCCTAGATACATCATGAATATCTTGAACAATGAAACTAACGTAGAATGTGAGTGGAATTTAACACCATGTATACCAAAATAAAAATATTTGAGGGGTGATATTTGTAACTTAGTCCAATCACGAGGAAAACAAATTATTAGAACTGCAACACCGAAAATTGAGAAGCCAATGCAAAATATAAACATGATTTCTTAGTAGGAATCAATGTCATTCTAAACAATTTCCCTAGTTGATTGAAAATTCATATATTATCTTCCTAGGCAATACGTGAAGAAGACCATAACGATCATATGGCATGTAACCAAGAATAGTATCTCGTTGTCAATCAATCTATCAATATTTATCATGCCATCCGTCACTCACATCAACATGCAGAACAGAAATACAAGCTTCAGGATCATCCATGTCAATCTTATAACAACCATTGCAAGGATTTGCTTGCACAGTTTTCAAGATGATATTTGCATGCTTTGAAAATATGTCCAAACATAAAGACATTTCGTGAATAAACCTTTACTTCCCATAGCTTTGGGATTGATTACATTTCTGGACTATTTTACTGGCTATATATAATCAATGAGATGGATTGTGAAAAGATGGTATGGAAAGAGGTATGCCTGTTATAGTAATATAATCAAATGATGGGACTGGAGCATCGTCAACATCAGTTGTACATGGTATACTTGCAGCCTCCATTCCATGTGATATGTGCACACAAATAACATTCTTACGCAGAAATCGTACATTATTGGTATACTTCACTCTCCTGTAGAAGCCAAAAAGAGTTGACATCAACCAGATATCATTACACTTATATATGTTTAGCATTCTATAACAATGTTGAATCTGAAATTGCTTAAGAATAGCATTGTTCAGAGCTGCTACAGTTCACTAAGGAACCTTTGTAAACTACCATGCTATACAGTTATGTGCATATCCTCCATGAAAGGATAAGAGCAGTGTGAAAAGCTGATAAGGGAAGCCCAAGAAATGCCATATGGGGGCTAGATCCTTCAAAGGTGAGTCTCAGGGTCGGCCATTCGGCAGAATCGACCGGATATAGCTACTAGAAGACAGCATGTCAACTATGGCGACTAACTGGATCGAATGAATTGGGTATCACTCTTTAAAGGTGAGAAGCCTTTTAAATATGGTACCAACTCCCGGCTCGCTCATCTCATTTGGAAGGAATATTCAGGGTGAGGCAATATCTGATCGGCACTCGAGTGGCATGATAGGATATGATTGGTAATATCTACTGTATAGCATAGGATTTTTTTGGATTTAAAAAATACAGAAAATGTGCAATGAAGAATAGGAGCAGTTCTCTCTGTATATATGAAAACACAGCCCAGAAGAACAATGTCTTGTAGTTAACTTTAAGAATGAAAAAGAAAACACATTTACACCCGGCAAAAAATGGAAACTGGTAGTAGTCTCCAAGTTACCTAAAAAAGCTACAACGTTGAAGCTTGATGTGCATAAAGACTAGAGAGGTATTCTGAATTCATTAATTAATAATAATGGATTTCTATCAGAAAGAAAGAGTGGAGTCGAACACCGAACTTTGTTGCTTTTGTGATTTCTAAATCAGTCAAGATGGAGGCCTACAAGGAGGATAGAAATATCAAAACTTAAACATGGTATCTAATTTATATTCCATTAGCAGGTTCTTCTACTGATGGGTACATTTCACAGAAAAAGGAACAGATTTTTACTGATGGGCACAGTCTCATTATTTCTATGTATGTTAAATACAAAGTTACCATGAGGGCATTCCAAAAATCCGAATGCTTAAAAGCTTGAAAGGAAAGGAGCCAGTGAGCTATGGCATGTCATCGTCCTTCAACAAACAGAGCTGCAAAATCTGGACGAATTTTAAGGTTTAAGGTTTGCATGCAGAAGAAGAACAACGCTCTAAAATGCGATGTTCAGAAACATGGCTAGGGGAAGTCATGGCAGCTCCTGCACACGAGCGTGGATGGAAGAACACCCGGATTCTCTAGTTTGTCTAGTTTTTCACTTTGGATTCTCAGTACTATTATCGCTTCAATGCTAGTAGTGAATCAGGCTATGTCCATCACTGCCATGTAAGTCTGAATTTATTTATTCAAGTTCCAGCATTTCATTGTGCTAGGCAGTGGCTAGGCATCACGGGATGGCTCGTGTACAGTAAAAAAACTATATATAAAACCTAAAACCAAAATTGACAGTTAAAATGCGATCAAGTGGATAGTTAAAATAGTTTTGGTTTTAATAGAGTTAAAATATGATGAAATAGACTCTTAAAGACAAAGATAATGCGATCAAAAGGACATTTTTTAATGCAGTTAAAATGTGCTCAAATGGATGGTTAAATAAAGAGATTATATATCAAACTTATTATATTTAAAAAATCAAAATTGTACTTAAAAATTAAAAGAAACATAAATTCAAATACAGATTAAATTTTAAGATTACATATTTAAAAGTTTATATAAAACTACATACGCAGAAGTAAAAGTATATCAAATGCACATTACAACAATATATAAAAAGCCATCAAATAGATAGTTAGGGTTTAAATATAGTATTTAATTCAAAAGTATATTTAAAACCAAACGAAATTCAAATTCAAATGCATATTAAAATGCAGTTTAAAGTTATATATTCAAAATTTATATAAAATTATATATGTGATTAAAATTATATATAAACTATATGAAATAAAATATTAACTATGGATATATGGATATTTGATTTGATCTAATTATTTTACGAAGGTTGCTTAAGGTTGTGCTGGCTGGCACAACTATCTAGAATGTGTAGGCAGCTAAGGTGTCTCCAAGAAATCAGGTGGAAATGCAGCTAGCATCCTTGAGCGATATGTAAGTAACTAAAGGAAGAGATAACTACAGCTATGGAATTAGAGCAGCACGAAAAAGTAGCATGTGCCTTAATAAGAAGTCAAATAAGGACCGTAAATTGTTCATTGGCTAGAAGGGAATATTACCTAGAAAACTTAGGATAAAACATTTTGGAATTTATACAAGGACTAATACAATCACCCAAAGCAATTTCTATAGTTTCTATTGCTTGGTATTTAAAACGATTTTAAGTAAATCATTTGAAAATAGAGCTTCTACAAAGTTTTGAAGTTGAAACAATGTGAAACATTTGTTTCCAAAGAAGCTCATTGACATTAATAGGGTAGGTCGAATCAAAGTTGACTAGGTTAAGCGCTAGTTAACTTAATAGATTAATAAATAATTAATTAGTTATAACTATGATTAAACACTAATTAACTTAATAGATTAGTGAATAATTAATTAGTTATAATTATGTATGTTTAATTAACTATTGGAGAATCAAAGAATTAGGTAGTTTGGAAAGCTAGAATTTCAAAAGAGGGATCCCTTATAGCACTTAAGCACAACCAAGCATAGCTCAACATATAAACAAGTGTAAGAAACTAAATATTCTCATGCACAACACATGTTCATTTCTCTACTCATATCAACCCATATGGCCATATTATATAGTACCAAGATGAAAACAACTCCCTTGGAATGAGGAATTCAAGGCCCACATAGATTGGTTAGATCACATAATCGCCTCCTTAATTTTTACCTTGTTATGTGACCTAGTTCATTGTTTTGTTCTAACTGCTTAAATAGTCAAAATCTTAGGCAGTCTCCTACTCGACTCCTCATTCAACCTCCAGTCAACTCTCCTAATCAATTGTTGACTATTGAATAACTATCTCCAGAATATCCATAGGTGCAACAAACTACAAATATTGTTACAACATCCCCCCCTCCCCTCCCCATCAACAAAACACTCTAGAGACTTAGGAGGTGGAATTAATTTTGCACAACCCCCCATAATTGCAACTTCCTAAAACCCAAGGGTAGTTCAAATATTCGCAAACTTGGCTTCTAGTAGCGGCTTCATAAATATTTTAGCAACCTAGTAATATATCATACAATAAACAAGATTCACATTCCTTATACTAACTCTCTCAAACAATGATCATGAAGTTACATATGATTCATTTTACTATGCGCAATAGGATCTTATGCAGCATGTACTACACTTGATTATCACAATGCACCATAGTTCATGTCTTGACTGGAAATCATTGAATTCACCGTCAACTATTATTCCATCATCTACTACACTACAATATTATACTTATGTGGTTGATAAAAAAATAACATTTTTCTTTTTATATCACTAGACAATGGGTCTAGTTCCAAGTCAAAATAGATAAGCCAAGGTTGACTCCATATCATCTCCATCTCTGTCCCAATCGAAGTGGGTGCAGCTAACTAACTATTTTTGTTTGTATTTCCATTACTTTATACCAAGCTAGTATATTCCCTTCAAACAATTATATTTGTGTCTTTACTGTGATTTCTCTAGGATCTATGATTTAAATAAATAATGCTACTGACAAGCTATCCATAAAGTGTATCATCAACTTTTGGAGAATCACACTCATTGGTAAGCTTCACTCATAATTAAATAGGGCGTAGCACAAAGTTACAATATTCATGATATTGAATTTTTGTAAGAGATTCAACGCATATTTAGGTTGAGAAATAATGATATCATCATCGATTTGTAAGACTTGGATGCCCAAAAATAAATGCAACACACCAATATCAATCAGTTCAAAACCCATAATTAAGTTTACCTATAATTGTATAAGCTAGCAAATAAATGGAAAATCAAAGGATTAAATTCGGGCTTATGAAAATAAAAATAATGGCCTTTCACGATGGAGCAAAGCAACATAAGTAAAGTATTATATATAAGAAAATTAATTATGAAATTACTTCTAAAAATGGTCTACAAAGAATGACTACATCCTTGAAAATCATTAGCTTTGCATACATTCTCATTATAATATAAGTGAGATATTGGCAGACATTAATGGCTACAAAGCCTCTTTGGAAAGTTAAGGTTTACACTTTACAAAAAGATCAAAATGTCATGAAAGGAAATTGTTGAAGCAAGTATATCAGAGATGATTTTAGGGGTGAAATTAGAGGGGTCACAAGAAAATCTAGGGCGAATTTTTAATATAGAAAGGGTTTTTTGAATTTTAATAAATTCCTCCCATATTTATTAAACCCCTAACTATACGAAATCGATTAGCCAAACCCACGAGAGAGAGGGAAAAACGAATTTAGAATTTTAGCCATGTGAAATATAGCTGAAATGGCGAGTTCGCCCCGTGTTTTTCGTAATGGAGGGGACTGGCAGCAGGTTCGCCCCGATTTTTCGTTCATGGGGGTGATTAGCGGTTTGCTCGCCCAGTTTTTTCATTAATAGAGGCAATTTATAGTTAGATCACCCATGATTTGTGGACTATGGGGATTTTGACTTCCAGATTCAAGGTGAATAAGAAATTCAGTCATTTCTGAACTCCAGATTTCATGGTAAATACAAAATTCGGCGGTTTCAGCTTCTTTGATGAAGATTTTGATATTCCAAATCGGTCCACATTTAGAAAAACGTGGAATAATCTAGTAAAATGGGGACTTTTTTTCTATATAATGTTGCAAGAGTCACCGTAAAAACCCACATGAAGAATCATCATATCTTTGCATCAAGCTTGACATTGGCTGAGTGGAAAGTGATTTGACAGTAGCTTAGTCGAAATCCATTTGACAGTGGCTGAGTGGAAAGCGATTTGACAGTAGTTGGGTCTGCATTTGTTCAAAGTTTCCTGGGGTCTCCAGTTTTTATAGAGGTTAGTTTTCCATGGAACCAGATACTATTTAGTGAAATTTATGCATTTGTTATTCAAATTTGAGTTTCTCAACTTCTATATATCCTTCAAGGCACATTCATTATACATTTAGTAATTTTTCATGCTCCTAAAAATTATTATGTTTTTGGGTCTAAACTGATCAAATTCCCCATGTTGTGGCTCAATTAATCTAGCTGAAGGTACTGCACAAAATTTAATCAACGAGTTGTTTTAACAGAGGTTCAAATCATTAATGCCTTGTAACAAAATAAACCTATGTTGAATCTTTTTCTTCCAAAGGTAAGCAACTCAATTTCTACACATTGCAAAGTATTAAGTCAAATGGTTCTAGAATCACATGAGCATAGACCTATCTTAGCTCCCAACTATATTAAGCACCTGGTCTTGTTTGCTCCATCTGGACTCATAATATATCTAGATCCATGATTAAGAAGTTACACAATTTCTTTATTTTAGTTTAGTTTTTTAACATTTACATATTTAGACACACAGAGATCTGTCCCACCCTAGGCTCTAAATGACCTTGCTTTTGATACAACCATATGCAGAAGTGTTATTATTCGATGACAATCATTTATTTGCAACTTCCCACCATCACATCACAACTATAGACCATAGCAATCAAGGAATCCCTGCACAGCAAAGATATGATGATTCATTCATGCCCTATGCAATGCCCAAACTTGGAGATACAGTAATGTGAAGCTAGAAAAATGCATAATCTAGGAAATGGTACAAATAAAGATTTAAAAATAGATGGGTATTGACTTACAAAGGCTTCTTCTGCAGTCTAGCAGTTAGCAACACCTGTAACATATAAGAAAACCCAATTTTCTGGATAAAAACCAGTTAAGGAATGCAGAATCTAAGCTTGGCATATGGACAAAAATTGCCAAAATGTTGAAAGGTACAACGCTTATTCAGGACATGTAAACCTGGACGCTAGCGCTCTTCAGCGAGCGGCACAGGGGACAAACATCGAGCATGTTCTCACAGTCCTTGCATAGGCAAAGATGTCTACAGGGAAATAGAAAAATAGACACATCATTGTTCCTACAAATCCTACAACTCCTCTGCTCTTTGAGCTCCTTGTTATCTTTGAAGACATCAGACATATTGTTAGCATTGTAATTGTTATGATTATCCCCCTAATCATGGAAGAAGCTGCATCGTCAACTTCACTATCCCCACATCCCTCTCTGTTATGTTCTTTGCTCTGGGAAACTGCCTATTGTAGATTGGTTCTGAGAGCTAACAATATAGGTTGATAGGATGTCAAGAGCTCAAATAGCATAGGAGTTGTAGGATGGGTTGCTCAGAAAGTGATTCTATATAGACTCTCATCCTCATGCAATCTACATCCTCTGGAAATATCCAAGTTATTTCAATATTCCAGTCCAAAGTTAAAGGATGGGTTTAGTGCCACAAGCATATATTTGAATGCTCCTATCATTCACTACTAAAAAAATCTATACTCAACTGATAATTATCCTTAAATGATGTTATGGACAAGTCTAAAAGGTTTTTTTTTTTTTGTCTTTTTAAAAACTGTATCTACACTGCCCACTTTACTTTGCATAAGAGCACCCAAATTTCTTCTGACAAGAAATTTCTTAAAGAGCAGTTCAACAAACAATGAACTCTGCTTTTCAACACAATAAAAATTTAAACACCAATGCTAGCAGATATTGGTGAGCCATTTAATGACAAATGTGCTTCTAGGCTTTTACATCACCCCCTTTTTAGATGATAGGAGCAATGGGAGAGCCTTTGATCACTCAAAAATAAAAATAAAAAAAAGCCATCACCATCCATTTTCTTCATTTGTATTTCAATTTCATAATTACCATAGAATAATCTTTGCTTTGTAATAGCTGGATTTTTCACAGTTTAATGCAAGACTATTAGCAGGAAGTTTCTTAATACTAGACATAAGTACAACTCAACATAACAATAAGCAATCTTTGGGTTGAAGCTAAGCTCGGTATTTCCTGCCAAATACAGCTTACCAATTAAGGCATTTTAAATCTTCTATTTAGTGCATGGATTGCATTTGTTGAAAGGGTGGACTCCAACTAAGTTTAGAATCTGTATAAGCTTAACACCATGCCAAGAATTAAAGCCCTTATAATTGGAGCGCTAGGCCATATTTCATTTTTTTGTGCCAAAATTCATGAATAACAAATAGTAGTTGTTACAATCACTTCAAGAAAAAGTTCATAGTATTTGTTACATTCACTTCAAGAACAAGTTCAAGTCTCTTGAAATAAGAATCTAGAATATCAGAATGTATGATCCTTTTGGAACTTTTTTCTCACGGACTTGGCAACTACAAGAGGAGAATATGTTGTTGGAGATAATAGATCCAAGGTTACAGGGTGACTATCCAAAGGAAGATAGAAGAGAGGGCTCAACAACCTACATTTGTTTCCTTCTACATTTGTTTCGAAACTTCACTAACATTTGTTTCCTACGAGATTCTCAACAACCTATTGAGAGGATGTCAAGAGCTCGACTTTTTGTTAGTGGCTAGGGTTTTACCCTAGCTGCTGCCATCCTCCATGAATCGTATCATACGTTTCCATTGTTTTCCATATGTTTTCCAAATATGAATATATGGATCATGGTCTATTGCTGGCTAGAGCCAAGATGTTGGTCCGTCAGATGCGAGGGACTCACGCCTTGTTGTTGAAGGACCTCAATCCAAAGGATCTGGGTTGGTAGTTTGGATACATGGGTGATGTCCTTCAGTTTGAGATAGAGGTTTTCGACACTGTGATTAATTCTCTCAAGCCACTTAAAGGAAACAAGCCTTGACAAAGTGGATTTGTAAAACGACAAGAAGGCATTCCACAGTGAGCACTAGTTGGAAAGTTTACAGGCCTCTAGCCTAGTCCAAAAGCTGTAGAGACTTAGAAGAAAAATGGACTTCGAAGATTCAAGGCTAGGTATTGTCATTTGCATCTAATGGTCTAATGTTCAAAATTAACCTCGGGTTAGGTTATATGTGCCAAAATATTAAATGAATTATACAAAAAATTCACTTATCTCTCAATAACTGAAGACAATAAATTTAGGGTTATAACCATTAGGAGTCCCTGCAACTTGGGGAATCTATTGAAAATACCAAAAAGGTGAGTCCAAACCACCTGCCTTCTTATGAATGCTAATAGAATTCTGCCAAAATATGCAACATGTCTTTACATGCAGTGGATGGTGGTATCTATGTTGGACCTATTCATTGTAGTATGCTTATAAATGAAGGGAAAATGTTGAAAACAATGGATACTGAACTTGTAGGGTTTCTTATGCTTTGTTTCTTTTATTAAAAAATTGTAATATATATATATAGCAACTTGGAATTCGCCCCTAAAGAATGCTTCTCAGCACCAACTAAGATGGAAGCTCCAACTTCCCTTGCTTTTCCACTGATTGGGTGAAGGCTTCAACCTCCTCAGCAAAAGCTCCAACTTCTGTACAATCTCTGCTCCAAAACTGATGCCAAATTGCTCACAAGTCACTATCACAAAAGTACACAAGAATTCTCTACCATTAATGCACCAACACTCCTTTATCAGATCTGCTCGTCAAAGGAATATCTCACAGCTCTTTCTATGATGTTGGGCTTCCCCATCATGCTGGAAATATGTCACAGCTCTTTCTATGACTCTGCCTCAACTCAGTCAACTAGTATGAACTTGGTCTTCAGTTCTGTGCAAATTTTCTCCAAACTTGTCACACAAATCTGCTCCTTAAGATGATGACATAATTGCCATAATTGTATTCTCAAATCATTGCCACAAGAGGTGGTTACTATACTCAACAAACTCTGCTCAGCAAGAGGATACTTTAGAATACTCAGTCTGATCTCAGGCTTCTCTAAGTTATTGTACAAACTCAGCCTCAGGCCTGTCAAAGTATGCTCAACAATAGTGCTTTGAAGCTTCCCTCAAATCTGCATAGATATTGGAATGGACAAAGTCTGATTTAACCAATCATTGAGCTACTTCAAGCCACAAAATTTCTTTCTGATTTCTTACAAACAGTTCCTCAAGTAGCTTCTCCAAATAGCTCAAGTACTCTTCAACAAGTTATGAACATGAGTAGCCTTTTCTAAGCATATACACTCAGTCATATGACAATCCCAAACAAGGATTACCTCAGCTCATAATAAGTTCCATTTGAATGCTTCAATGAGACATAAGGATGTTACCAATCAATATCAGCAATCAACCCAGACTTAGTGCTAATCTCAACCACCAAATAGACAATCTTAGGAGTTCCCATTGATATAAAAATCATATGTTACTACACTTCCCTATTGAGTTCACAATGTTCATGTTATTCCTCTATGGATAATAGGTTTATTATATCTTCATATCATGGATGTGATGCTAACATAGTGCTACGAATTACAATAGTTGTGAATTGTTGTAAAAATGAACGTCACAGAAAAACCACCTTATATATGAGTAACATAACATATATTTAGGTTATTTTGTTGATATTTAGATAGAATTACTTAAATTGGTAGGATACTCAAATATACAATTAGATTATGTCATGACTCTTATGGATATCTTCTTTTTGTTTTAAATAGTTGTTTCTACATGTGTATGTAATGGACACCCTAGTGTTTGGTTCAAAAACATATTTACATTGTTTATTAGGGTTGATGTTGGATTTTATGTTTTTTATTTATCTCTGTGTGATTGCATGGTCTTCCTTTCTTGTTTTAAGGTACTCAATCAAGATATTTTTTACAATACTTTTTTGTATTTTCCATATAATTTGAAGTTATTAGGAAAATATCTCTTGGGATTGAATGGTAGAAGAAAATCATTATCTTTGTATGACTGTTAGTTTATAGAGCACATTTATGTACTTTACTAATAGACTTAAATCATGTTTTGTGTGATCATCCCCATTTCCTTACCCTCATCCTTTTATTATCTTATTGTTGATATCGATTTTCCTTTATTCCTCAAACAATATTTGATCACCTTAAAACAATACAACATTATGAAAAATGGATCAAAACTCAAAGTAAAGTTTAAAAAAAGTATCCAATGGTTTTAACTCGTTAATTATCTATAATCATTTTATGAAAAGGAAAATTTGTATTCTCTTTTTGTATTCCTTAATGGTTGAGTTCAATCATTCTTATGATATGTTGGAGAATTAGAGGATTGGGTAGACTAGATAGCTAGTATTCCAAGAGAGACAATATTTTCTTATTCCATTATTGTTGTAACCTGAGTCAAAACAGAGGAGGCCTTTTATGGCAAGTTGTGACTTTGAAAAAAAGGAAAACTTGAGGTAAGGAGAGAAACCATTTCATCTTGTGGCAGAGAGGAAGATCATATGCCAGCATTCAGCAAACTAAATCATCCAACACTAACGTATGAATGTCTCAGACTTGGGAAGCAATGATAGAGCTCATTTTATGGTTTCAAACTTTCAAGTGATGCATATTAAGCACATGAACACTAGTTTAAACTTCTAACTAGTGCAAGGATGCATAACAGTATACTTTGTTGGCTACAAACTAGACTAATATGACTGACCCATTCAGTCGGGGAGTACTAACTAGCAACTTTATGTCACCATATCTCCACAATAATCCTTTATTATTGTCTCTTCAGAGCAATTTTTCTTCTCATTGCATGTAAGCTATATGTTGTTTGTTCTTGTGTACCCAGCCTATTATTGACCTTGGCCAATCATCATTTTAAACATTCGTTTTCTGCTAGATTCTCAACAACCTGTTGAGAGGATGTCAAGAGCTCGACTTTTTGTTAGTGGATAGGGTTTTACCCTAGCTGTTTCCATCCTCCAGGAATCGTAGGAAATGGTAGTAGGTCATTGGATTGTTTTCATCATCCAAAAAGAACTAGTGGGAAAGAAGAGTTTACATGAGTAATTTTCCAGATTGGTGTGGCTGTAAATACCTGTAAAATAACCTTTTGTGGAATATTAATGGCGTTTCATGATGATCTGTGCATCAAATTGTGGAGCCAAGTCTCTTTTATGCATTATTTATAAGTTGTTATTACTATTTATGGTTGGAAAACATCTCACCTACAAGAGAATCCTAGCTGATAAGGACAAATGGAAGCTATAGAATATTTTGACACGGTCAAAGACAATGTGAGATCAATATGTGTTGACATGGGTGCCCTAATTCCAATCCCTCTTTTATGGATTCTAGACACAATTTTGGCTACTGTGCTATAATATTTATGGGAAGTAGTTATCAATTGGTTTACAAGGGGACCACCCAACACTCCTTACTATTTTTGTCAAAAATATTTCTTCCATGGACCAATTTTGGCCACTATTGGACATTAATATAATTTCTTCCTTTATTTCTTCTTCTTCAGACATGTCTCCAAAAGTAGTTGCTTAAGGAAAAAATTATGATCAATACACACATGTATCTAGGATATTCTTAAGGAAAAAATTATGGGTTACAAGCAAATGACATTAAAATAGGTCAAAAAGAACTATTATACTAGGTTGGAAAAATGCTTAGTGGAATATGGATTGAATATCATGACCCTTTTCATATCATTGGTGACCCTTTGCATGTTTTTAGTGACCCTTCTTGTGTCATTGAAATCATGTTGGTGACCCTACAAATCTTGCTGGTGATCATTCACATTTGTCAAAGTTTGGTGACTGCATTATTTTGATGTGCAGTCACAAAATTAGTCATCAGTGTAAAATGTCACACTAAGTCAAAAGGGAGTTTCTTGCCAACTAAAATTCTAAATTCCAGTCTCTTTCCAACTAAAAATTTAAATTCCATACCTAAAAAAATCACTAGGGGAGCTCTAGTCCGTTAAATTTTCTTTGACTCGTTGTTTTCCATGTGTAGAATTTGGTTTATACTTTGTAAAGGTTGGTTCTTCAATTCACTGTTCTCCATATGTATAATTTGGCTCACCTCCATGTGGAGAAATTGGCTTCTACTTTGTGAAGATTGAGAATTATAAAAATTTATAGGTGATTACCTTGTAGATATAACCCTTTTAATAAGCTACTTGTATTATAAATACTGCATACTACATCTATGGATCCCTTTCTCATGGCAGACAAGAAAGCAGTCAGATCTGATTGCATCAAAATATTTAATGTCTTGCGTGCTTACTAGGACTTATAAAATAGGCCTACAAAAGGGTATCCAGAGAACAGTGAAGCCCATCTAGTTTCCAAAGGACCAACTTTGCCCCATCCTGATGCAGTGCAAGATTCCATATGAGGTGAATTTTGATTGCAGAGATGCAATTATCTTATAAGGCATTTTTCAGAATGGAGGTACATATTCTCAATTCTGGTTGCATCTAGAGATGTAGGTTGCTCTACAATCTAGGTGAAGAGATATCGCTTCTTAATAAATGGGAAGAGAATCCCATATGGTTTCCAAAGGAACAACTTTGCACCCATCCTGTAGTGCTAGATTCCATATGAAGTGACTTTTGATTGCAGAGTTGCAACCATCTTATAAAGCATCTTTTCATAATGGAGGTATATATTCTCAATTTTGGTTGCAACCAGAGATGCAGGTTGCTCTATAATCTAGGTGAAGGGAGATTGTTTCTTCAGAAATGAGAAGTGTTATACAGTTTGTTGGGGAGAGAGTTGCACCCAGAAAACTGATGTGCCATGTACTCTATAACCTAGCTAAGAGAGAAACTAGAACAACATAGAGCCTCAAGAGAATGGATAAAATGAGTGATACCCACAAGAGTGCTTACTATGCAGAGACCCCAAATAAAATGAGATACCCACAAGAGAATGCTTACTATGTAGAGATCCCAAATGCTAATAAATTTATAGTCCTGTTAGTTACAGGTTTATAGTTCTGTTATACTTCTGAATCAATTAATGTATAGTTTTGTTAGTTACAGGTTTAATTAATTAATTAATTAACTGTCCTTTTTCCTTCCACTTATAGGCCTTGGGCTTCCTTAAGTTTCTAATTCTGACTCCCTGCGAGCTTCCACAACACTGATTCTCCTTCTGCGAGCGTATTAATCTCTTGAGAGCTTCACTAAGCAATTGTGGACGCCCTCAAACTTATACTTTCGGCTCCCTGTGAGCTTCCACCACATTGGTTCTCCTTCTGCGGGCATATTAAGCTCTTGAGACCTTTAACTAAGAAATTTCACAATCCCCTATGGTCACTCATGTGACCATCATTGTCACCTTTTCAAAAAAGGTAGGGAACCTGACACGTCACTGACCATATTGATGCCATGTTCGCCTCTCTGTCAATGCTACGTTTTCTTTGATGCCACATTCACCAAAAGGTTAGGGGGCCTGATAGGTCGTCCCGAGTTCCGGGCTGGTGAGCTTCTCATGGAGTCCAAACACCCAGAGCCCTCACTATAACCTCTGCTCTATGCATCGATAATAATAGGGATGACCGGGGTATATAAACGCATAGTAACACATCCGCACTTCAAATGTGGGAAAAATCCCCAAAACTACATAAATATCAACCGTTGATCATCATGATCGAATGGTCCCTGAGTCATCTCCTATGAAATCCCCACAAGAGCACCGTCTGTCCTTGAATTAATGGAAACCATTGACATCACTCAGCATGATTTCTTCTTGCATTCATTCTTGGAAATGATCTTGACTCAGGAGTGACAATCCCACGATCAATAGTCAAATGATTCTGAATCTTGTCTGATTAAAGATCCTGACTGCCAAACTGTTGTAATACTCTCGAAGTGGTTGGCCTTCCTATTTATTCATCATAGCCACTGCATCCCTCACATTATTCTTAATTTCTTAGTAGACCAGATCACGGAAGCACATAAGACCAACTTCATTTAGGGCTGGAAGAGAACGCCTCACAATGAAGTAACGATCCAAATAATTAAAGAAACGTGAAAGCCATCAAACCATTATCTTGTGATTCCCCTATCGCTTTACAAGTTCTCTCAACATAAACTCATCATGTTTCTCCCTTAATGCAGGTAGTACCATTGAATTAATGTACTCTTCGGAACTCAAGTGCTGCTCAAAAATTCCTTCCAGAATGTTCTTGAGCTTCGTAATTCCCTTATTTCATGGAGCCGAGAGCGTAATGATAACAATTCATGACCTGCAAGGATCTCGGACTAGGACCGTGGCGCATCATCCATCTCCAGTCTGCAACTGACAGGGATCAATCAGTGGGCGTATTAGAATCCAAACTGAATCCCAAAAAGACTGGCCATTCTCGAACCCCTTTTATTCTCATCATCACCAACAAGACTAATATTTTCATCTTCAAGCACAATTGATCGCTGTGGGAAATGCATAGCGATGTCTGAAGCATAAGATACATTCAAGCAACAACTCGAACCTTGGACTGTTCTACTATATTAATGAATCCTTCAATTATTGTGCCAGATTAACAATATCTACATAATTCTGAAATTCAAAGTAGATATCCATTATTTCATCAAGGATTCCTCTGTAGAAATTATGCCTTTCATACACATCCTTTATGGATTCTTCAAATCGACATGGTTCACTGTCTATTAGACTAGAGCATTTCGCACTCATATGAAACTTGTCACTCACATGTAATAGTTACGAAAACAGAGCATATATTGCAGTAACATAACATATATTGATAGTATATAGCATGTTTTGGATGTTTGTCTTCATTTTCACTCTTTGTCATCTATCTTATTTTCCATCAATGAACACCACTAGGATATGTCTATCCACAATCATCAATTCACCAAATGTCAACAATTCTGCATTTATATATTGACATCAATGCCAACAAATTCATTTTCCATATTGCCAACAATACTATCTGCAAGCTAAGGTTTCCAGATCTTGTTTGTTGGTTATCTGATTCTTTAGATATAATGCTTATTCTGTTGTAAACTTGTAGACCATACCTTTGTGATACATGATACATGATATTTGGAATCTTTGTGATACATGATACATGTGATGAATTCTAGGCCCAGTATTATATTTTCAATTCATTGACTCCAAACAATTTAGTTATAAATTATGGTTCTAACTTCTTTGTTACAACTTTTGGTATGGAACCAACATTAACCTCAACCTATGGTGAGATTCAGTGATCACACAGTTGTTGTTAAGGCCATTTCTTGGTCCCCTCATCAACATGGCCTCCTTGCTTCTAGAGGTGGGACAATAGATAGGTGCATTCACTTCTGGAACACAACAACAGGCTCGTAGTTGAATAGTATGGGTGCTAGAAGTTAGGTATATACCCTTGTTTCCTTTGATAATATAACAAGATTTCATAGTGTTTCTATGTGTTAAGCATGTGACACTTGCGTCAGGTTTACAGGTTTGTAATCTTATTTGGTCAAAGAATGTCAATGAACTTGTTAGCAATCAATGAACTTGTTAGCACCAATAAGCATTGATTTGCAACTTATATACTAAGGTTTTGGCCTATGATTTTAGACCATTGTCACAAGTGCAGGGGACGAAACTCTGTGTTTTTTAAATATATTTCCACCTACTAAATAATAGGTAGATTTTGGTTACCTTCACTAGGATTTGCTATGGAAAATAGACAATTTTATGTTGATTGTCATGATGTTATTTTAGGAGCTTTTACTTGGTTATCTTGTTTTATTGTGTATGCACTAATTTCTGGCACTAAATAAATATTGTTTCTTTGTGTATATTAGAGTACTATTCGTTATAGTGGAGTTTGGTCTTTGGGTAGAACTCAAATTCGATAATATATTTCTTTTTGACATTCACAAGTGGATCAATAATTTTTCCTCATTGGAAGATAACATGGTATACCCTTCAATTTGCAAACAAGGGTGCAAATGTTGCTTTTGTAAATTAGGAATAATGTGGAAGGAAACATAGAACCGTTTTTATGACCATGTTTATTCTTTTATACAATGAGGATAAAATTGACCAACACTTTCTAAAGGTGGAGTCCTATGTTATTTTGTACCTTATTCTTTTATTCTTTTATACCTTAAGATTAATTGAAAATACATCAATGTGAGCCTTTTCATGCAAACTGTTTTTTTGGAATTTAGAGCAGATTGAGAAAGCAAATGCATTTACTATAGATTTGCATTCACAGATCTCTGCCAAGCCAAACATGTGAGTAAAACTCAGGAGCTAGCCAATATCATTGTTTGTTCAAATGGTTCTTTTATTCCATATTAAAACTGGTGGAGCTCCATGTGTTTGGTGTAATTAATCAAGGTAGAGACCATTGTGACAGGTTAAAGTGGAAGCAAAGGTGTTGGTTCATTGTAGTGTAGAGAAAGGCTCGTTTGATGAAGTTACTTCTCTGGTGGCTTCCTTTCTCATCCTTGGAGCTTCAACCCATCAAGTGAGAAGGTATGACTATTGTTTTAGGTTTACTGTACGATTTTATGTTTTGAAAGATAAGCAAACTAGGAAATTGTGAATATTTTATTACACATTTCTTTTTTCAATTGCAACCATTACGCACACAAATGCACTACCCTTTTGAGTAAATAAAAATCTTAAAAAGAACCATTAATTTAAAATTTTCTAGTAACTTTTATTTTTAGGTCACACAAACCAACTAGCTTAGGCTAAGGTTTTGGAATAGAGCATCTTAAACTTTCCAAGACCGTTCAAATCTCAAAATCATAGTAAAACTATCGTTAGGTAAATCCACTTTTGTAGAGGTGTGTCGAGAAGCTCCACTCAAACCGGAGTTAAGCACGAGGTCGTGTGAGGTTGATCTGCCAAGGATACCCCCCTACTTTTCAATCGAGCATCTACCAGAGCTGTCACATGTACGGGAATACATTAGTACCTTGTGTGCTTCTAGATTTCGGGCTTAGTTACCCTGCCCATACGTGTCAGTTCGACCTGCGACTGTCCCCTCGAACTCTTTCTGCAACTGTGGTATCCTTAGTATCTTTGACCTTTAGGGATTTACACACAGGTGACGGTGGAAGGATATTTCCACTATACCTAGGACAGACGTGGGAGGAAATCCCTTGCATTTATTTGGGAGGGCAGTTGGTGATTCAAACGCTTGCACCCAAAGACTTTGTATTGTGGACCATGGGTAACTGTCCTTCGCTACTCTATTGGTTTGTTCTGGGCCCTAATCATCCCAGACTTTCCTTTGAGAGTTCATCTATGTTTTCCTGGTCTTGATCACCATAGGAAAATTTTATAGTGGTGTGTTGTTTGTTCCCTGCTATTCTAGTGGCCCCTAGGTTAATCACTTAGTATATTTTTGTTGCAATTGCAGAGGACCAACCTCCTCGTAGGGAATTGCAGTTGTACTAATTTTATATCATTTTTCTCATGCAGGCTTCCTTCTGGTTTCTATATTGATTTGGAATTTCAATTGTGGAACATTAGGTAATATGTCAAACATGGATCATGGAAAGAAAAATAAAACATTAAGACAAAAAGATGTAATATCATATTTTCAAAAACATCAATCCAATAATCCACATCATATTCATGCTTCAATCTCTCTTGAACAAGGTATTGGTGAGACAGATGTCAACACTTTGGAGGATACATCTGCAAACCATACAATGGATGGTAGAATACATTCCTCTAGTGATCAAAGTGAGACAAATGCATTTTCATCTAAAATTGGTAGCTCAAATGTTGAATATTTTTCCTTGTAAGGTGACATAGACCATTCACGGAAGAGGAAAAAAGGCCAATGGGACTTCGGGAGACAATTCCAATCTGAATGGGTATCAAGATTCCCATTTATTGAACCAATACCTCCATCAAATGAGAATGATACCTCACGAGAAGTTAAATGCATTTCATGTAGTTGGAAACTTGGTAAGGTAGTGAAATTGCAAATGAAGCTAGACACAATAGAGAAGCATGTTGGAAACGTGTATGATAAGAAAACTGCAAATGATGAGAAGAAATATATTGCTAGATGGAAATCTCTTAGCCAATGTCGACATCTTCAATATGAAGAGGAATAGAATAAACACTTAATAAATAAGAGAAAAGTGGAGAAAAGTGGAGGAACCATCACTTCTCAATTTGGAAAGATGTCGGAAATAAATTTGTTATCGAAGACGACAAATTATCCAAAAATGATGAAATATATATCTTTTATTCAAGTGCCAAATTTTCCATCTTCTCATTGGTCTTTAACGAGTGGTTGGGAATGGGGAAAATATCTAGCTCAAGTAGAAAAGGATGATATGAAAGAGAAGATTGTGAATGCTACATTTTTGTCACTGTCTTTGGATGAGGTTATGGATGTTGATAATACTTCATGGATTTGCATGAACATTTATACGGTCAATGACTGTATCAAGCATTCCTATCTACTTGGAATTCATAAAATGAGCAAAATTTCTACAGCAGAAAATATTTATGAGCTTGTTATTAATAGTTTGAAGGAAATTGGTGGTATGGATCATTCAATGATCGCAAAAAAGTTGGTATGCGTTGGAGCAGATGGAGCATCAGTAATGCAGGGACAAAGGAACGACCTTTTTGCTAGACTACAACTCTCAGCTTCACCGTATATGCTTAGTATTCATTGTTTGGATCACAAGATGAACCTTGCATTTAAAAAGTGAGCAACTTTCCATTGGTTTCAAAAGTTGAATATCTTGTACGTGAGGTTCATGCATACTTTTGTCGGAGTCCCAAACAGTTTTCAGAGTTTAAAAAATTTGCCGACGGTGTTACAAATGGAAACAAACTATTAAAAGATGTTGATACAAGATGGATCTCACTGAAAGGACCAACTGTAAGACTATTCGATGAATATGCATCCTTGGTAGGGGTGATGTATGAACATCGCCTAAGTGTAGAAAAAGCTCAAACTCTTCTCTTTCTATTAACTAATATAGAGGCATATTTAACATTGGTTGGAGTTCTTCCTCTGCTTCATGAAATGAATAGCCTCATGAATATGTCTCAGAGTCACACGATGTATATCGCTGAATACACAAATGCTAGAAAATTAGCATGCCTTGCATTAGATAATTTGTATATGATGGCAGATTCTTTTATAGGTCTAGCATTTACAAATTGGACTAAGATAATCAATATAGAAAATGATGAAAATTTATTGAAGTTTGATGAAAAAGGGATTCTATGTATGGCAGTGCGTGGGTATATGGTTCCTTTTTATTATAATGACAAGATAGGAAGAACCACCAAAGAGTGCCCTGTGTCAAGAGAACAATTTGACAATGTTGTGATTTCAATGAGGCGCAACTTGATAGAAATTGCAAAATCACTATCATCAGATATAAGAGAACGATTTCCTCAAGATGAATTGTTGGAGGTCGTGTCTGTGGTATACCCTCAATATTGGAACGATTGTCAACGTACATACAATATAAAGGTTGACTTTATAGCAAAATGCAAGATTTTGCAGAGCCATTTTTGTCGAGAGGTCGAGATACAAGGAGAACATATTCAAGGTATTTTAGATGGAAAAAAATTGTCAGATCAAGCCCAATGCTTTGCTGATACAATGTGGTCTCAATTTTCTCAATTGGAGAATCCTCTAGAATATGGTGCAATTACAAAATTATGGACTAAACTCAGTGGTAGCGAATTTCTACTGCAGAATATGTCAGAGTATTTCAAATTAGTATATTTATGTCAAACCATGATTTTGGGATCAGTGGAGGATGAGAGAATGTTTAGTGCATTAACATTTTTGAAGTCAAAGTTGAGGAACAAGCTTGATAAACATGTGGATACATGCTTAATATTATATGTAACAAAGTATGAGGTTGACAATTTTTCATATGAAAGAGCACTAGCTCTTTGGCGATCAAATTGTGAAAGAAGGGGAGAAAAAAATATGACAAATTTCTCTAATGAACTTGATATGGAACATAATGTTCTTGAGGATCATAATGATGGCTCATCCGGAGAAGGTCATATTCAGAGTGCCGAAAATGAGGACCAGGCCCAGAATGTGAATTGGGAAATGGATTTCACCTAAGATTGTATATGATCCAATACACATTTGGGACTCTTGAGTCTTATTTTGGTATAGGTGTTCCATGGACCCTTGCAGGGGATCACTATATGTGAATTTGAGCTAGCATTTTAATTAAAAATAGATTCTACATTGTACTCTTTGTTGTAACATTGATGATATGACATACATTTGGGTGATCACTATATGTGAATTTGAGCTAGCATTTTAATTAAAAATAGATTCTACATTGTACTTTTTTGTTGTAACATTGATGATATGACATACATTTCCTTGATGCAGTTTATTTTAATATTGATGTTTTGATATTTATCGTTTACATTGTCTCTTTCTTGTATGTGATAGGAAATGATGTTGTAATTTGACAAAGCTAGGCCTAGGAGCTATCTCTTCACATAGATAGTGTCCTAGCATTAAATGATAAATGACTAATTTGACTACACTTTCGCTAAGCAAGAATGAGCTCATTGAAGTACATGAAACCATGTTGGTGTTTATCTCTAATATCTTGACAAATTTTTATGGTTTGTTTATTGCTTTGTTTGAAGCATTTTATCTATTTGTGGAGTTTGCGTGTATTTTGATTAATTATTGTGTTAGACCCTTGAATGCTTCTAGTTCTCATTTGATGCTTGATTTAACCCTTTGTTGTAGCTTGAATCAATATTGGTTTTAGTTTATTTCCATTGATTTAGGGTTTGAGAAAAGAAGTTTTTATTACCTTTTAGTTGCATAAATTAATTGTCTTCATTTTTTCGATTATTTTATGTCGGTTGTCTATTTTCTTTGTAAATATTTATTGTTATTCAGAAAAAGAAAAGAGCTCTCCATAGCTAAGCAAAGATAAAAATGGTCTATACTCTAGGTTCCTATGCATTGATCGTAGGAGACCTATTGGCACGAGACCAACATTCCACTAGTGCAATTGGCATAATTACATTGCATAATTTTCCTAGCCTCCACAAGCATAATTGGCTAGTGGAGGTAGAAATCATGCATAATGTCTGATTCGATCAGTTTATCTGTTTGTCAAGATTCAGGTCCCCGCATGTCCATTAGACCATTAAGGGACGAGATAACAAGTGGACTCCCCACTTGCCCTGAATCTTGTCAAACATTGGATGAAGAGTAACACCTGAATATCACCTCGTTTATTAGTTATTAACTTATTATCTTTATCTATTTATGAGGTGTCATTCTTATCCACTTTGAGTTCAGTGACACCTAGTCTTGTTACTACATTAAACTTTTCCTGTAATAATCCAAATATGGTTGTTGCTTATGCATTTCCATCAAGCTTTTACAACCAACGAGTTTTATTTCCCCCTTTTTTTAGAGTGGTTCAATATTTTGTTTTTGGCCATGATTCTTCATTCTTGTGGATGTCTTCGTTTGTTTTGATGCTATTCCGAGCTATAATTTTTAAATATTTTTGCTTATGTCACAATATCAAACACTTGCTCAACCAACTAATTTTTCTTTTTTCTCTGGCACTTGGTCAAACACTTACGTGCATCCTCCAAAAACCCACATTTAGAATACATGTCTAAGAGATCAACTCGGCTTTGCTTGGATATGAAGGCATCATTAAGGCCACTGCCATTTGGTATTGAGACCAAAACATGAAATAGATCAAATGAACACAACATTTGAAGAAGCCTTGAACTCGGAATTAACAAGCAGAGTGCCATTCAATGTGTTTTATAAATCAGCGAAAGATTTGCCAAATTTTTACAATAATTTATAATTCAGTAAAATATTCGCCAAGTTTTTACAATATTTTATAATTCAGTGAAATATTCACCAATATTTTACAATATCTTAGAATTTAGTGAAAGATTCGCCAAGATTTTACAACATCATATAATAAAATGAGATATTCGCCAAAAATTATATATACATATTATATTATTGATAAAATCGCCTTCAAATTTTCCTATATATTGGGAAGATTCGCCCATTTTTTATACATATAAATTTGGGGGGGTTCTTAAAATCATCCCTGAAGTAGATTCAGTTAGACAAGAAAGGAGTATAGCTTGACATAATTATGGTGAAACTTGAAGAGATTGAGCAATAGGGTTGTAAGGGACAAATAGTGAGAATTGTGCCTTAAATACTATTTTGATTGAGTTGGTGGAGAAGTTTCCCTAACTTGACAGCATGGATCTACACAGTGGAACATTAAATTTATCTTGGCTAAATAGTTTAGGTTGTGGTGGGATTCATTGAGGATTTCTAGAATAATGAGAGATTTAAATAAAAATTCTCTTCAAATGAAAGCATTTAACAAACAAATTGCTCAAAATGAAATAGACTTTAAAAATGTGGTTATTATGGAATGAAATAAACCCCATTAACCTATTTTACGATATTGTTGTTGGAACGGGATTAGTCCGTAGGAAGTGCGGAATTCGACAGTCGCAAAAGGGATAATCCACCAAAGGAAGGGTCATTCACGGAGAATGCGGAAGTGCAGAAGCAATTAGTTTGTTAGTTAAGGGTCATCTGGACCATTTTGTAACCACTTAGTTCTGTATAAATAGAATTGTGATTGTTGTGAAAATGCTCACAGTAGATCCAAAGAGATTATGTAAACCTCATAATGAAAGAATTTAGGAATGACAGAAGAATAATAGAGCAGAAGAACATAGATCCAAAGGAGCTCAGATAGAGGCAGAATAATTACGCATGTTACATTAATCTGAATAGTAAAAAGGTAAATATACAATGCTCAAGATTTGAATACAGTAGGTGTGATTCAAATTAGCCTACATGGACAGATCCATAATCAGTGGAGTGTAATCAAGTCATAACTAGGAGTCCAACTCATCATCAGTGAAGTCATCAATGCACAAGTAATAGTCAACCAGAAGTCAAACTGAGTCTAACTGAATGTGGTAGGTGTAACTGGAACATGTGGTAGGTGTAACTGGCACATGGAAGCACTAATGTAGTGAAGGAGGCTCAGTGGAGGGCGCTCATGGAGCTAACTGGAGTCAGAACAAGTTATCTAGTCACACTAGAGGTCCATCGGAGTGATGAGGTCAGTTAAGAGTGAGTCAAACCTAAAATCAGGGAGAGAACTCTTGTTAACTGAACATAACTGGACTGGTAGGTGAAGAAGTGTGTCTCTCTCATGCAATAGGTGAAAGGAGGGTGCACTAGGCACTAGAGGGGCTGAAACTGATCAGGAAGAAGCTCTGGGGGCTAGCTAACTGAGGGCTAGGTGCTGGGACTAATGAATGGGATGCATGCAAACCCTAAGAGACTGAAAATGAAAATGACTGAAAATCTAGTAGGACTAGGATGGAGTATAGGAATATCCTAACACCCCCCCTTAATCCATCCTGGGCCCTGGTAACTAGGACCAAAGGTCACCCATACAATCAAATAAAAATAAAGAACTGTCCATGAACCGGGGAAATGGGGAAAACCTCATGGAAAAAATACCCCCCCTCAAAAGAACAGTAAATAACTCATAGAACCATCATACTAAGCAGAAAAGAAGGAAGCTTTCATCAGTGAAAACTTCTGCAAAAAACTTGACAAGTTGATCCCGTGTAGGATGCCAAAACAGGTGCTAGATGTGGATCTAGTCTTCTGATGTGCCTTCCACTGTGTAGAGGATGTATTGGACGAAGCAAGTCTCTCAGGAATTATTTCTGCAACTGGAGCCAATGGAACATGAGGAGTCTTCCCAAGTGATGGAAGAGAGAACCCCATCATCATGTTGCATCTCTCATGGAGAGGTAGATGGCATAATGCAAGGTTGGAATGATGCCGAAGTCTGGTAGTTCTGTGAACAGATGAATCCTCAAATGTGTTCTCAGTAGTAGCAAGGACTGTGTGAGCCCATATTGACCTCGAATCTGGACTGAGAATATGTTTTGGTTCTGGATCTGAATCTTCTTGAACTATGATCTCAACATCAAAATCTTGATCTTCTTCTTCATCAGAAGAGGATTCACTTTGATCTTGATCAGAATCTGAAGGAATAGTCAGAGAGAAGGGCATGAAGTGCGAGAACTCATATGCCTTAGAGGCATGATTAGCAACCCCATTCGCTATAATCTTTCCAGTGGAGATCTCTGTAATCTCTACTGTGTTTGGACTAAAAGTTACTTGCTCTGGTGATCCTGTATGAGTCATCTGATATACTGACAACAAATTTGTTATTAGAGAAGGAACAAATAAAACATTTTTGAACTTACCATGCTCCATATGTACTGTACCCAATCCTTTGGAAGAAATCTGAGAGTTGTCTCCCATGTGAATAGTAGGCCCATTAATGAGATCTCAGGAAGAGAATGATTCTTCAGAGGCAACCATGTGATTGGAGGCTCCAGAATCTATGAGGAGGGCTTTTGACTTTGAAAAACCAGCCATCAATGCATGGCAATCATCAGATCCACTTCCAGAATTAGACATCTTTGCTTCTTTTGGAACAACAATTTTGTTTTGTTCAAGAAGCTTGGTTAGTATGTCTATTTTCTTGTGCATGCAAGCTTTCTCAGGATGTTTCCTCTCTTGCAGTAGGAGCAATTAGGTCTCTTGTGTTTGTCACTTTTGGATTTAGATAACTTCTTGTCCTTGTCTTTTTGCCTCCCCTTTGCATTCGCTCCACTTGCTTCTCCAACTAGAAGATATAGATCTTTGGAGGCCTTGATGGCACCCATTTGAATTAGTTTGTCCTCTTCTTGAATGAGAGCTTCAGCAAAGTCTTTTAAGGTGGGAAACTTCCATTCAGGGATTGACATTCGAACAGAATGGAAGTAGATACAAAGACATAAAATTGAGATCCAAGTTTGCTCAATACGGAGAGTACCAATTGCTCATCACTTTTAGTGATGCCACAATCCTTGCATTGTAAAACCAATTTCTGAAATTTGGAGAAGAATCCTTGAATGCTTTCGAAATTGTTAGGTTGTAGGGCAACCAATTCATTTTCGAGAATGTGGCCTCTTAGCCCATCTTGTTTGCCAAAAAGACTCTCCAATTTTGTCCATAACTCATTTGGAGACTTCAATCCTTCAACATGAAACAGTAGATCTTCAGACATCTGAAGGCATATGAATCCAAAGGCTTCATCCATTTTATTTAGATGCTTGGTTCTCTCTACAACTGTATGTGGTATGGCATCTTTTTCCTCAACCATTCTAGAAAACTCTCTCGACTTCAAGAGTGCTTTCATCTTACTCTTCCATTCGATGTAATTGAAGGGAGTGAGAATTATAGGAGGAGAAGGAGCATTTGAATTGCTCATCTTGACTGCTGGAACGAGTGCAAAAATGAAACTGCTAAATTTGCTGCTACAACTGCTAGAACTTTGAAATACTTGCAAAACAACTCTCAAGAATGGAAGTAGAATATACTCTCAAATGGCTCTGATACCATGTGAAAATTCTCATAGTAGATCCAAAGAGATGATGTAAACCTCACAATGAAAGAATTTAGGAATGACAGAAGAATAATAGAGCAGAAGAACATAGATCCAAAGGAGCTCAGATAGAGGCAGAATAATTACACATGTTACATTAATCTAAATAGTAAAAAGGTAAATATACAATGCTCAGGCTTCGAATACACTAGGTGTGATTTGAATTATCCTGCATGGACAGATCCATAATCAGTGGAATGTCATCAAGTCATAACTAGGAGTCCAACTCATCATCAATGAAGTCATCAATGCACAAGTAATAGTCAACCAGAAGTCAAACTGATTCTAACTGAATGTGGTAGGTGTAACTGGCACATGTGGTAGGTGTAACTGGCACATGGAAGCACTAATGTAGTGAAGGAGGCTCAGTGGAGGGCGCTCATGGAGCTAACTAGAGTCAAAACAGGTTATCTAGTCACACTGGAGGTCCATCGGAGTGATAAGGTCAGTTAAGAGTGAGTCAAGCCTAAAATCAGGGAGAGAACTCTTGTTAACTGAACATAACTGGACTAGTAGGTGAAGAAGTGAGCCTCTCTCATGTAGTAGGTGAAAGGAGGGCGCACTAGGCACTAGAGGGGATGAAACTGATCAAGAAGAAGCTCTGGGGGCTAGCTAACTAAGGGCTAGGTGCTGGGACTGATGACTGGGATGCATGCAAACCCTAGAATGCATGCAAACCCTAAAAGCGCATGCAAACCATAAGAGACTGAAAATGAAAATGACTGAAAAGCTAGTAGGAATAGGATGGAGTATAGGAATATCCTAACACCCCCCCTTAATCCATCCCGGGCCCTGGTAACTAGGACCAAAGGTCACCCATACAATCGAATAAAAATAAAGAACTGTCCATGAACCGAGGAAATGGGGAAAACCTCATGGGAAAAATACCCCCCCTCAAAAGAACAGTAAATAAATCATAGAACCATCGTACTAAGCAGAAAAGAAGGAAGCTTTCATCAGTGAAAACTTCTGCAAAAAACTTGACAAGTTGATCCCGTGTAGGATGCCAAAACAGGTGCTAGATGTGGATCTAGTCTTCTGATGTGCCTTCCACTGTGTAGAGGATGTATTTGACGAAGCAAGTCTCTCAGGAATTCTTTCTGCAACTGGAGCGAATGGAACATGAGGAGTCTTCCCAAGTGATGGAAGAGAGAACCCCATCATCATGCTACATCTCTCATGGAGAGGTAGATGGCATAATGCAAGGTTGGCATGATGCTGAAGTTTGGTAGTTCTGTGAACAGATGAATCCTCAAATGTGTTCTCAGTAGTAGCAAGGACTATGTGAGCCCATATTGACCTCGAATCTGGACTGAGAATATGTGTTGGTTCTGGATCTGAATCTTCTTGAACTATGATCTCAACATCAAAATCTTGATCTTTTTCTTCATCAGAAGAGGATTCACTTTGATCTTGATCAGAATCTGAAGGAATAGTCAGAGAGAAGGGCATGAAGTGTGAGAACTCATATGCCTTAGAGGCATGATTAGCAACCCCATTCGCTATAATCTTTCCAGTGGAGATCTCTATAATCTCTATTGTGTTTGGACTAAAAGTTACTTGCTTTGGTGATCCTTTATGAGTCATCTAATATACTGACAACAAATTTGTTGTTAGAGAAGGAACAAATAAAAAAAAATTGAACTTACCATGCTCCATATGTACTGTACCCACTCCTTTGGAAGAAATCTGAGAGTTGTCTCCCATGTGAATAGTAGGCCCATCAATGAGATATAAGGAAGAGAATGATTCTTCAGAGAAAACCATGTGATTGGAGGCTCCAGAATATATGAGGAGGGATTTTGACTTTGAAGAACCAGCCATTAACGCATGGCAATCATCAGATCCACTTCCAAAATCAAACATCTTTGCTTCTTTTGGAACAACAATTTTGTTTTGTTCAAGAATCTTGGTTAGTAGGTCTATTTTCTTGTGCATGCAAGATTTCTCAGGATGGTTTCCTCTCTTGCAGTAGGAGCAATTAGGTCTCTTTTGTTTGTCACTTTTGGATTTAGATGGCTTCTTGTCCTTGTCTTTTTGCCTTCCCTTTGAATTCACTCCACTTGCTTCTCCAACTAGAAGAGCTAGATCTTTGGAGGCCTTGATGGCACCCATTTGAATCAGTTTGTCCTCTTCTTGAATAAGAGCTTCAGCAAAGTCTTTTAAGGTGGGAAACTTCCATCCAGGGATTGACATTCAAACAGAATGGAAAGTAGATACAAAGACAGAAAATTGAGATCCAAGTTTGTTCAATATGGAGAGTACCAATTGCTCATCACTTTTAGTGATGCCACAATGCTTGCATTGTAAAACCAATTTCTGAAATTTGGAGAAGAATTCTTGAATGCTTTCGAAATTGTTAGGTTGTAGGGAAACCAATTCATTTTCGTGAATGTGGCCTCTTAGCCCATCTTGTTTGCCAAAAAGACTCTCCAATTTTGTCGATGACTCATTTGGAGACTTCAATCCTTCAACATGAAACAGTAGATCTTCAAACATCTGAAGGCATATTAATCCAAAGGCTTCATCCATTTTATTTAGATGCTTGGTTCTCTCTACAATTGTATGTGGTATGGCATCTTTTTCCTCAACCATTCTAGAAAACCCTCTCGACTTCAAGAGTAATTTCATCTTACTCTTCCATTTGAAGTAATTGAAGGGAGTGAGAATTATAGTAGGAGAAGGAGCATTCGAATTGCTCGTCTTGACTGCTGGAACGAGTGCAAAAATGAAACTACTGAATCTACTGCTGCAACTGCTGGAACTTCGAAATACCTACAAAAAAACTCTCAAGAATGGAAGTAGAATATACTCTCAAATGGCTCTGATACCATGTGAAAATGCTCACAGTAGATCCAAAGAGATGATGTAAACCTCACAATGAAAGAATTTAGGAATGACAAAAGAAGAATAGAGCAGAAGAACATAGATCCAAAGGAGCTCAGAGAGAGGCAGCATAATTACACATGTTACATTAATCTAAATAGTAAAAAGGTAAATATACAATGCTCAAGATTCGAATACACTAGGTGTGATTCGAATTAGTCTGCATGGACAGATCCATAATCAGTGGAGTGTCATCAAGTCATAACTAGGAGTCCAACTCATCATCAGTGAAGTCATCAATGCACAAGTAATAGTCAACCAGAAGTCAAACTGAGTCTAACTGAATGTGGTAGGTGTAACTGGCACATGGAAGCACTAATGTAGTGAAGGAGGCTCAATGGAGGGCTCTCATGGAGCTAACTGGAGTCAGAATAGGTTATCTAGTCACACTGGAAGTCCATTGGAGTGATAAGGTCAGTTAAGAGTGAGTCAAGCCTAAAATCAGGGAGAGAACTCTTGTTAACTGAACATAACTGGACTAGTAGGTGAAGAAGTGTGCCTCTCTCATGTAGTAGGTGAAAGGAGGGCGCACTAGGCACTAGAGGGGATGAAACGGATCAGGAAGAAGCTCTGGGGGCTAGCTAATTGAGGGCTAAGTGTTGGGACTGATGATTGGGATGCATGCAAAATGCATGCAAACCCTAGAATGCATGCAAACCCTAAGAGACTGAAAATGAAAATGACTAAAAAGCTAGTAGGACTAGGATGGAGTATATGAATATCCTAACACCCCCCCTTAATCCATCATGGGCCCTGGTAACTAGGACCAAAGGTCACCCATACAATCAAATAAAAATAAAGAACTGTCCATGAACCGAGGAAATGGGGAAAACCTCATGGGAAAAATACCCCCCCTCAAAAGAACAGTAAATAACTCATAGAACCATCATACTAAGCAGAAAAGAAGGAAGCTTTCATCAGTGAAAACTTCTGCAAAAAACTTGACAAGTTGATCCCCTATAGGATGCCAAAACAGGTGCTAGATGTGGATCTAGTCTTCTGATGTGCCTTCCACTATGTAGAGGATGTATTGGAAGAAGCAAGTCTCTCAGGAATTCTTTCTGCAACTGGAGCGAATGGAACATGAGGAGTCTTCCCAAGTGATGGAAGAGAGAACCCCATCATCATGCTGCATCTATCATGGAGAGGTAGATGGCATAATGCAAGGCTGGCATGATGCTGAAGTCTGGTATTTTTGTGAACAGATGAATCCTCAACTTTGTTCTCAGTAGTAGCAAGGACTGTGTGAGCCCATATTGACCTCGAATCTGGACTGAGAATATGTGTTGGTTTTGGATCTGAATCTTCTTGAACTATGATCTCAACATCAAAATCTTGATCTTCTTCTTCATCAGAAGAGGATTCACTTTGATCTTGATCAGAATCTGAAGGAATAGTCAGAGAGAAGGGCATGAAGTGTGAGAACTCATATGCCTTAGAGGCATGATTAGCAACCCCATTTGCTATAATCTTTCCAGTGGAGATCTATGTAATCTCTACTGTGTTTGGACTAAAAGTTACTTGCTTTGGTGATCCTGTATGAGTCATTTGATATACTGACAACAAATTTGTTGTTAGAGAAAGAACAAATAAAACATTTTTGAACTTACCATGCTCCATATGTACTGTACCCAATCCTTTGGAAGAAATCTGAGAGTTGTCTCCCATGTGAATAGTAGGCCCATCAATGAGATCTCAGGAAGAGAATGATTCTTCAGAGGCAACCATGTGATTGGAGGCTCCAGAATCTATGAGGAGGGCTTTTGACTTTGAAAAACCAGCCATCAATGCATGGCAATCATCAGATCCACTTCCAGAATCAGACATCTTTGCTTCTTTTGGAACAACAATTTTGTTTTGTTCAAGAAGCTTGGTTAGTAGGTCTATTTTCTTGTGCATGCAAGCTTTCTCAGGATGGTTTCCTCTCTTGCAGTAGGAGCAATTAGGTCTCTTGTGTTTGTCACTTTTGGATTTAGATGGCTTCTTGTCCTTGTCTTTTTGCCTCCCCTTTGCATTCGCTCCACTTGCTTCTCCAGCTAGAAGAGCTAGATCTTTGGAGGCCTTGATTGCACCCATTTGAATCAATTTGTCCTCTTCTTGAATGAATTTGTCCTCTTCTTGAATGAGAGCTTTAGCAAAGTCTTTTAAGGTGGGAAACTTCCATCCAGGGATTGACATTCGAACAGAATGGAAAGTAGATACAAAGACATAAAATTGAGATCCAAGTTTGCTCAATACGGAGAGTACCAATTGCTCATCACTTTTAGTGATGCCACAATGATTGCATTGTAAAACCAATTTCTGAAATTTGGAGAAGAATTCTTGAATGCTTTCGAAATTGTTAGGTTGTATGGAAACCAATTCATTTTCGGGAATGTGGCCTCTTAGCCCATCTTGTTTGCCAAAAAGACTCTCCAATTTTTTCCATAACTCATTTGGAGACTTCAATCCTTCAACATGAAATAGTAGGTCGGTTGGCCACGATGAAAACAACTGTAGAGCTTATGGCCTACTACAAGAGAGGACTGCGGCTACATACTTCATGGCAGGAGAAGAACAGGCAGCGCATTAGCAACAGCAGCAGTATAATCAACCGTCGGCCCAGTACAATCACCAACCGCAGTAGTATGATCAAGGGTATTATGGGAAAACATAATATGGTCATCCACAGTATCCGGCACCGCAGTACCTACCACCACAGTACCCACCATATGGGCCACCGCAACAGTCGCAGTATGAGAAACTGCAGTACACACAATATGGCCCACCGCGTGGAGGTGCTAGAGGAGGATTCTATGGAGGTCGAGGTGCTGGCGCATGATGAGGGGGAGCTACTGGACGAGGAAGAGGACTGATTATATGCTACAATTGCGGGAAGTAGGGGCACTATCAGAGGAATTGCCTGAATCCAACGCCACAGTGCACCTATTGCAGTGCTGTGGATCATGGTGTTGAAGATTGTCCGTAGCTCATCGCAAAATGGCAGACCAAGAATCAGCCACCACCTCCACAGAACCAGAATCAGAATCCACTGACTGTACAGATGATATCAGCGGAGGCTTGAAGACAACATGCTACTGTTGGAGTGGTGACACAAGGAGGAGCGATGACAGGAGCCGATGGGCCACGAGCTACCGTCCTACCAACAGCATGGAAACATGTCACCTTTGATGTGGAGGTCGAAATGGATGTCTTCTTGGCAGTTAGGAGGTGATGAGACACAAGAGGAAGTTACCTCTTTAGGAAGAAACTATCTACGATATGCCACTGACGTTCGACGGGATGAAGTCGCGGGGGAATGCTAACACCTTAAAAGCATTCTTGAAGAGTTTCCTGGATTTGGAAAAGGATCAGGATGCGCTGGAAGAGATATCCAATCTGTTTAACCGACAAGAGGGTGCACGCCAGGAACAAATGGTTAATCGCATACACAAGAGGAAGACGGGGCAGGAGATGCGAATGTCGGCACAAATCAGAGCATTTGATGTCGACTCAATTATATTAGACCTAGGGTTAGATGTCAACATCCTAACTAAACAGACATGGGAGACAAAGGGGAAATCACAGTTAACCTGGTCACCAGTACAGTTGCGATTAGAAAATCAGAGTAAGGTTGCTCCACTTGGCCAGGTGTACCAACTTCCCATTGAGATTGAGGGCCTCAAGACTTATGCAGATTTTGATGTAATTGAGATTATTGACAACTCAAGTCCCTACCTAGCGCTGCTAGGGATTGACTGGGCAATCGATAATCTGGTTTTTATCAATTTCAAGAAGTGGACGATGTCATTTGAGAATCGCGAGATGAGGGTTGTTGCACCTCTAGATCTTGCGGAAGGGAAGCGATACGTTGAACCAGCGCGAGATGAATTTACGGAAGGATGGGATGGAATATATAACATCTCTAAGGATTACATGAATCCCACTGCAGACGGATAATTGGGATGGCACAGTGTCAGTTCTGCGTCGTCGGATTCGGATGAGGTGGTCGAGAATTGGCAGAACCGGATGCATGAAGTGTCATTTAGAAAGTGTGCAAGGATCACACAGCCATTGCGATGGGTAGCCACAAAAGAGTGCACGCTACCAACCTATGAGGGATTTCGCAATTTGGCTACATTTCTCACTGAATTTAAGGAAAAAAGGTAGTGGAACCACAACGTCTCTTGGCCTTGGAAGAATCCCTAAAGGCTACACTAGCGCGATGGTGGGCAGCGCACAAGTCCACTATAACTACCTAGCCACTATGTCACCACCTAATGAAAGTTAGGTTCGGCGATGCGGAAGGATATAGCGGATGGAAGTTTGATGGAAGAAGTGACCCGAAGGCGCATTTGGATGAGTGCGAAATCAAATGGGGATTATGAGCAAAAGAAGAATGGGTCCATGCATTCATACACACACTAGGTGAAGTACTGCGCAGTTGGTATGTCACAGCAGAACTGCTACGTGGAACGACTTCTTGGGAGCAGCCAACAATTGGCTTAAGCCAAACGTTTTGTTTCTCAGATGAAAACCCCTTCATCCATAGGTCGCTACAAGTGATCCACGAGAAGATATTTGATGCAATATCGACAGAGAAAACATTAGAACTTTGGTGGACTGCGACACCAGCAATGATGATGGAGTGCTATAACATCACAGGAGAGTCGGATGATGAGGATGATCCATGGGCTATGCATGTACAAGAATCGAAATGAAGTCACAGTATCAAGGCACCCGAAATACCTTCCGACAAAATCCAACAATCATTGAAGATCAAGAAAGTAAACATTGGGTCGGAGGAGAATCCGAAGTTCGCAAGTATTGGAGACTACTGGGATGAATCAACTATCGCAAAGATGACTGATCCGTTGCATGATTTTCAGGATCTATTCCCAACGAAATTCTCAGAGATGAAAGGAATTTTCTAGACTTAGGCGAAATGAAGATCCCCCTGAAACCCAATGCGAAGCCAGTCAAGCATCGGCCCTACTGCTTGAATCCAAGGCACAAGGAGAGAGTGCAGTCCGAGATTGAAAGGATGCTGGAAGAAGGCATCATAGAACCTGTAGAGGAATCGAAGTGGATCAGCCCGATGGTGGTCCAGGACAAGAAAACTGGCAAAGTCCAAATTTGTGTCAACTTGCGGAAATTGAACGACACATGCTTACATGACCTGTTCCCGACACCATTCACGGATTAGGTGCTTGAAGGAGTAGGCAGTCAGGAAATCTACTCATTTACGGATGGATTTTCAGGCTATCACCATATCAAAATCGTGAAGGAATATCGGCATAAGACTACATTTGTCACAGAATGGGGCTGTTTTCAGTATACGGTGATGCCATTTGGACTAAAGAATGCTCCAACATTTTTTTCAAGATTAGTAGTTTCGGCGTTCAAAGACAACATTCATAAATTTCTTTCCATCTATATAGATGATTGGACAGTGTATGGGTTGGTCAAATATCATGTCGCAAACCTGAGGCTAATGCTGGAATGATGTCGATAGTACCAGATTTCATTGAACCTGAAAAAGTGCATCTTCTGTGCTCCGTTCAGGATTTTGCTGGGGCACATTGTCTGCAGGGAAGGAATGCTGGTAGACCCGGCAAAGATCGCAATTATTGTTGACCTCCCACCACCGACAACAGTCAAGCAATTGAGAGTGACGCTGGGCCACATGGGCTACTACAGGAAGTTTATCCGGGGGTATGCAGCAATCACCTCACCAATGGAGAAGTTGTTGAAGAAAGACACCAAGTTTGAATGCAACGAAGAATTTCAAAAGAGTCTAGACATATTAAATGGTTGCCGCACCTATATTAGCATTCCCATATTGGACGAAGGAGTTCCACGTTCACGTCGATAGGTCATCAGTCGCATTAGGAGTTATCTTGGCCCAACCAGGAGAAGGCAACATTGACCACCCAATAGCCTTCGCAAGTAGAAAGATGTCTACTGCGGAGAAGAACTATACAACCAAAGAACAGGAAGCCTTGGCGATGGTCTACGCCTTACAGAAATTCTGACACTACCTATCAGGGGGCCACTTTCAAATGTTCACCGATCATTCAGCATTGAAATACTTGGTGAACAAGCCTGTGTTGGGGGGGGGGATCTGTCATTGGTTATTACTATTCTAGGAATTCGATTTTGAGATAATCGAAAAGCCGGGATGAATGAATGCAGGACCAGACCACTTGTCACGGATCAAGTCAGGGGAAGAGCCAAGGAGCATTGATGAAGGATTTTTGGATGCTCAGTTGTTCAGGGTTGGCATGGTCGACGACCATTACAAACAAGTCATTCAGTTTTTGGCAACAGGGGAGGCACCGGCAGGCTTCACTACCAACCAAAAGAAGCAGCTAGTCGTCAGAGTTGCAGACGTTCAATTAATTGCAAGGAAATTGTATAAAATGGGGTTGTTATCACATATATAGTAGCCGGGCTACCATACATTATTTTTCTGATTCCAGTACACTATTCAGCCAGTTCCCTTACATTGAGATGCTGAGATGAGCATCTATATTGGATCACTATCAGATTTTGGACAGCAGTTGTATTCCCCATGCCATGACTGAGTATCAGGACACTCAGAGAGATGACCGATGTAGCCATTATACCATTGGTACAAAGCAGTCAGTAGTGCCCAGAGTTGCAGTAGCATTTTCATAGGACATGTGATGGTTCAGATGATGAGCATTCAGGCATATAACTCAGCAGGTATATCATTGTGTTATGGTTATATTGCTTTTATACTTATTCTTATAGCATGTCTTAGCACTTAGTGTCATGATCTGGCGATCATATAGATATGTGGACCTGGTTTATCATATTATATATACTATATTGTCCCTACTCAGACTTAGAAGTTCACTATTCATACTCATTGGTTTTACCCTCCTTAGGGAGAATAGAGGTCATCATTCCACCATACCTTGGCTTGCTATTGTTGGCACCATTATTCATTGTCTTCATCCATCCATTACCTACCTTTTAGTTTATCACCCTGACTTACTACTTGACTAGTGGCATGGAGGACTTTTCCCCCACTGTAGCCTCTGTATTGGATGAGCTTCCCTGTTTATGATGTCTCGGCTCTGTGTTGGTGACAAAACTTACCTATGGTGAGTTGGATTTCCTTGTGAATTCCCCCTAGTCACTAAAGTTGTGTTGGCCAAACCTAAAACTTTTAGTGTTGCCATGAATACAAAATCTGGAAAAAATGAAATGTTATATCTTGTATGGAAAGCTCGTTCATGCAATGTGTTTTTCAACACACATGAATGAAAGGCATGCCAAATGAAAATGGCCATGAAAATAAAATGTTATATCTTTTGGAAATGTAAATACCTAGGTAAACAAGCTGTCTGTGACACACCTAGAAGTGCTCAGGTAAACAAGTGCCTTAAAAACACACCTGCAGCAGAAAGCTTAAAATAAATGTAAATCTATGCAATGTGTTTATAAACACACATAGATCAAGGCTATGGAAACTTTAGGCCCAAAAAGCAATGGAACTTAAATGCTATATCTAAATTATTGCTGGCCTCATTTGTATTATGGATTGTGCGCATCTGTTAAAGGTGAATAAACCCTCTTTGAACAACTTATCCATTTGTGAGACACCGCCATTCCCTGTGTTGTTGCTCATTTAGTATATACTATGGTGTGTATTCCCTTTCCCTTTGCCAAAGTGTCACAATGTTAAGTCAGTCAAGTCATCCCTTAGCCTAGCCAGTTATTTTAGCCTTCACCCTTCACTAGCAAATTGATCACAGCTATGAAGTGAGTATGGTCTTGAAATTCTAGTCTAAGTAATAATAATAATTAATGACATTATATATTTGGATTTAGATCACCAGTAATGATTACTCTGTGTTATAATTGTTATTTGAATAAGTTGTAGAGCATGCATTAACCTTTGACACTTTGCAACAGCTTCTGATGATGGTCTGAGTTATATTTGGTCATATTGACTTGGTCAAACTTAGTTTGACCAAGGTCAACCATAGAACATGAGATGGTTGGACCTTATGATGATATGGATAGATGATATATGGTCTATGTACATGTACATGATGGTTCTATGCATTAGATACAGGTTTATGATGATAATTCATGGTTTACAGCATTATTTGATCATTTACAGATTATTATTATTTCACCTATTCTGGTATATTGGATATATTTTATGATCATGCAGAGACTCATATGATGTATGAGTACACATATTGGATGGATTTGGACCTTTTGAGTCCAATGAGACAGTTTGTTTTCAGTTTTGGGCACTTACAGTGATGATTTAGCCTCAGCAGGCTATCCCAGTGCAGTTTTGGTCCGTCGAAGACCCTGTCAGAGAAGATGTGATTTTTATCTGGTTGACCTAGGGCGCTGTGTTTGGAGGGGGTGGTCCAGCCACTTTTTTTTACCATATTACCCCCCTCCCGGACACACTGGTGCCCTCACCTTGACAGCGCAAGCACTCCAGGAGGCAATTTGGGGTAGTTTCACGCTTCCCGAGGCATTTCAGGATTGGTAGAAATGGCTATTGAGGAATTCGATTTGGGATACTGAGGCAATGTCTTGGCATGGGATAATCAATGATGATGGATTGATGTCTTCCACACCTCCTCCAGCAGTTTCAACTTCATCGGGGCCCGCATCCATCACTTATGGCACTTTCTCATTATTTATGAGGTCTTTTGAGGCCTACGATTTGACCATAGAGGCACGATTTGGTATATTGATGACTATTTTATTATTATTGTGCTATGGGGATTGACCAAGGGTGGCTAAAATTACCCCTTGGACCCACCATAAGATTCCTATTATATTTTGTCATCATGATTTGGTGGGATTCCCCTCTTATAGGGCGATTTTGTCCACTTATATTATATTTTATTAGTGATCCATGTATTTTATTGTTGAGCTCATCTCAACCGTTGATTAGACATTTGTATCTTTTAATCTTAGCCACTCATTCAAAAAGTGGTTAGGATTTTGATGCCTCTTCTTCCTATTTAAAGGAGAGAGCTTCTCATTGTAAAGGGACTTATGGCTCTGGATTATTGGAATAGAAAATTATTATTGCATCTATCTCCAGTGTTGTGGTGAATGTTTTTTGGTGTTCGTTCGTTGGTTCCTCCTTTGCACTGAGTTATTGCAGATCTTGTTTGCCATATCTTTTGTACCACGTTTTTGCATCTACAGCTGGAGGCCGATTTGCTTTGAGGAGGAAGTATTGGTAGGGGAAGACTCTCCCTACTTCTTCTTTGGATATCTTCATTGGTAACAGGGAGTATTACTGTCCCAGGACCTTCTATTCTATGTTATCATTGCATTTTACTTGTATTTCCTCCATACTTGACCTCTCTAATTGAAATCGATTTTCCTTGGATTGACAGGTAGAGGAGGGTGCACTTGTGGGCTAGGGCATCAATTTGGCAAGCAAATCAACCATCTCTCATTTGATCTCTGCGGGAATCTTCCTCAACATCAAGGAATCTCTCTTCATCACTCAGGTATGATCTCAAGGTAATTTCTATCTCCATGATCTATCCACTTGTCTAAAACATTTAAAACCCTAATTAATCAAAACCCCCATTTTTACATTTTTTCAGATCTACCAAGATCTAGTGGCTTCTTGGGAAAGAAATTTAAAACCCACCTCTATAGTATCGACGGCATCCCGGATCTATAGTTTGGTGAGGATTGACCTCCATTTGACCCTCTTCCCAAGGCATTTAGCCTCTCCAAGCAAGGGCGCACTTCCTAGTTTGGTGGGTTGACCTAGATCTAGTATGTGGGTAGTTGAGATCTCGCTTGATTCATGATCTACACATCCAATAACCTACCCCCAGATTGTCACTTTTCTGATTTCTACCTTGTGGGCCCTATTCCACATTTTAAGGGATTTAATCCCCATTTTGGACCACTTGGTATCTTTAAACTCAGCTCTAGTAAGATCTAGCCATCGGATTGCCTTGAAATTATAGATCCACACCCTCACCTGCTTAAACCACTTGGATCTAAAGTTTGGATGCCATTAGACTTGTCTTGACCCCACTTATCCCACTTTTAGGCCTCCTTGGGTAAAGTCGCACCACCTTGGAGAAGTGAGTTATCCCACTTCTAGGACGTGGGTACTTGAGATTTCAGTGGATTTGGAACGGGAATAATTCAAAACCTAGGTCTTGTAGGTCACCTTGTCAAATCTTTCCTTGGGGATAGCATTCCTTGTTTTAAGGGATTGTGGTCCACTTAGGTCAAACCTAGATCTAGACATATTCATCCATCAAGACTTTAACTTCCCACTTGTCTCATGAAATAGGAGTCCTTAACCATAAGTTAACTTCACTTTGACTCCATTATCCCAATTCCCAAGGCACTGGTCTCTCTCCAAGTCAATTCGACTTTCCTAGATTGTTGGATTAACTTGTGGTTTGACCCTTGTGTGGTGAACTAAACCCTTTGATGTCATCATGTATCATGATCAAGCTTGTCACTTGTACTAGCTAGCCCCGATTCAATCCTTAAACTACCCTGCATTGGACATGGTTCCCAAGGCAATGGATTTTGTCATATTGAACGAGTACCTCAATCCTGGATCCTATTTCACAAATCATAAGTCACTTTCACATCAATAATGAACCAAAGCTATACTCATTGAACCCCTCACTTGTCTTGTGACTTCATCCTAAGGTCTAGGATAAACCATACACCTTACTTCACTTAGAATTAACTTGATTTGGTGTCTTGGTTTTGATCTCTCCTGTCGGGAGTAGATCGGGTCTCCCCCTTTGTTGTCTGGGCTAGATAACATAAAGCGAAGGTTGCCTCGACTGGTGTGACAACCATATATTGGAGGTCGAGGTGATCGTGGTTGCACCTTTTGAGTTTCCCTTCCCTATTGCCATCCATGAGTGGATACATCCATAGGGGTAACTACAGTTTAGGTGATAACAGGGGCCATATGAGATACTTCGACAATACGTCCTTCCGCATGAACAGGAGAGAATTCTTGCCGAAGCTCATGACAGGATCATTGGAGGACACTACGGAGGACGTGCCACTAAGAGGAATATTTTGCGAGCAGGACTATGGTGGCCGACGATGCATGGAGATGCTGCGGACTATGCTAAAAGTTGCGATGTATGTCAACGAACAAGGAATCCGTCACGACAGGATGAAATGCCACTAGTGCCTCAATTGAAACTGCAAGCTTTCGACAAGTGGGCAGTTGACTTAGTGGGACCCATGAACCCACCAGGAAAAAGAACAGGGTCATGCTACATAATTACAGTGACAGACTACTTGACGTGATGGGAAGAAGCAGCGCTAGTAAAGGATTGCTCAGCTATGACGATAGGAAGATTCCTCTTCGACAATGTGGTCACAAGGTTCAGGTGCCCAAAAATTCTAATGAGTGACCAAGGGACTCATTTTGTTAATCAGACAATCGCCGCAATGACAGAGGAATTTCAAATACAACACAGAAAGAGCACCCCTTACCATCTGCAAGCAGACGGAACAATGGAAGCATTTAACAAAATCCTGGAGCATGCTCTCACAAAGGTATGCAACAGGAATCCGGATGATTGGGATTTGAAGATCCCGGCGATACTTTGGGTGCATCGCACAACTTGTAAACATTTGACTGGCCAGACACCATTCAAGCTTATATACAGGCAGGAAGCTATAATGCCGATCGAATATATTGTCCTCATTCTACGCATTGTCGTTGCTACATAAATGAGCGACGATGGAGCACTGGAAGAACGATTAGCACAATTGGTACAGCTCGATGAGGATCGGTTCATCGCAGGATTTCATGAGAAGGTGGAAAAGGATAGACAAAAGGCTTGGCATGATCGACACGTTAAACAAAATCACTTTCAGTGCAGGGATACAGTTCTTCTATATGACAGTAAGTTTGCTAAGCATCCAGGTAGATGCATTGGTTATGTCCCTACATCACAGATTTTGTTATTGGCAGAGTTGTGGTACAATTGAAGAGCTTAGACGGCAGGTTGCTGCCGAAACTAGTAAATGGGAATCGGTTGAAACCCTATCGCCATGATCAGGTGCATAGCGGTTGAGAAACATAGTGAAAAAAAAAAAGATGACAAAAAGTGGAAGGCATGTGGGAAGCATGGACAGCCAGGTCCCTCGTCGATGTTCCGCACGTTTTAGCACGCGGGAGTCCCATCCGAGTATGATCACTACGGATCGGAATCACCAGAAGACAGCGGAAAGGTATGATGACAGAATCGGTTGGTGAGGAAAATATTTTGCAAATGATGAGAAAGTGTCACAAAGTAAGCATAAATACTGGTGTAACGACTATAGAACGCAAGTCAAAGTAGAGAGCACCCGAAGAAGAAAATTAGTGGGTTGTATGATGCGAGTCAGTAAGTTAGATGCAGAGAGTTAGGCAGTTGGGTGCACAAGCCCAAGGAAGCTGTGGAAAAGGGAAGTGAGATAGTTGCAATGGTGCACTTCATTTCAAGCGAAGCACTCCAGGTACGCTAAGAGCAAGAACGACGACCGTGCAAGAGAAACCAGTGAAGGAAGCAGTGCAGACACTTGGGCGGAGCAGAGATGAGGTATCACCCAAAATGTCTAAGAGTGCGGTAGTAGTTATAAGAGCTGGGTTTTTACTGACCACCGAAATACTAGGGGAAGAGGCCCGCTAGCTCTATCAATGGATTGTCGAATGCGCGAAACAGATGTGCCAGAGCAACTGGCCTATTTCACAATTTGGCAACAACAATGAACTTGTCCCCAGGTCGCAACAAGCCTGAAGCGCCCGAGAAAGCATAGTAGAGGCAGTTAATAAAGGTTTCAAGGGAGTGGAAGACGAGTTCGAGGTAGATGATCAAGGTTTCAAGAGACTGGAGGATTAGTTCGAGGTAGATGATCAAGGTTTCAAGGGACTGGGGGATGAGTTCGAGAAGTACATGACAGTGAGCTCCAAACGTCAAGAATGGCTTCAGAAGGTTACCACAGCGACAGACAAGACATACCATAGGTTTCCAGCTGAGGTGGCTCGATGGCGAGCCACCAGTTTGTGTTGGGGGCCTGTTGGCATGGAATTAGTCTGTAGGAAGTGCGAAAGCCAGCATCCGCAAAAGGGATAATCCGCAAAAGGAAGGGTCATTCGTGGAGAATGCGGAAGTGCGAAACTAGTTAGTTTGTTAGTTAAGGGTCATGTGGACCATTTTGTAACCACTTAGCTTTGTATAAATAGAAGTGTGATTGTAAGCCTAAGGGAATATCAAGATGTGGTGATGAATAGAGCGATAGACCTTTTGAGTTTTGATCTAGTTAGTGATCTGTTTTTTATCCGGGATATGATGTATTGATTGTTTCTGTGAAGGTCATTCCGCAGGTTTTAATGAATGCATGAAGATGTTAGATTATGGTTCTATCTTTGGTTTTGTTTCTATTAGATGATGAATTCAAATGTTTGTAGTTGTTGTTCATGCTAATGAGTAGTTAAGATCATGTCGATGCAATGTCTATTAATTGATGAATATGCGAATGATGAACTGCTAGCATAGTGCGAATGACATAATCTCTGGTTTCTGCGAGTGCAATGTGTGTTTGATGCATGTCCTCAACTCCACTGTGGAAACTTGGTTCCTGCAACCCCCTTGTGCATCTCGAGTGAGACTTCACTCGCTCTGCGAGTGTTGCTGGAAAGGGTAAAACCTTTCTGGGCCGGTGCGTAAGGGAGTTTGGTTCATGGTTTGTTGATGACAGTGCGAAGCAAACCCCTGTCGACAGTCATTGTGTCAACAATTGTTTAGACTAAAATCATTTTTTCATACACAATTGGGGATTGAATTATACTTTCAAGTGCCATAGTGGGGATGGGAATGCCTCTCATGTATCATAATGGGCTCTCGATCCTCTCCTGTGTCTCCTTCCCTTTCACTTTTAAACAAAAATCATCCATATCCCCTATCATAGGTGGGATTCTCTTTATAGGCAAATGGGATCCACTATCTTGATATGTCTGGTCCTTTGTATTTCCTACCCATCTATCATGGACTTGGATTTGTACGAGGTTAAACTCTATCAAGGGTTGGACCAGGAATCTGCATGGTAAGAGTTGTTTAATTGTGTATTATTATATGTTATAATATATGTTATATGATTTTTTAATTAATTAATTTTTATATTATTTTTTTTTATGTATTTATATTATTAACATATGTTATAGTATTTTTTTTAATTTATGCTATATTTATGTTGCTAAATTTATGTGGTTGTTTGTTACAGGTGGTCTCGGAGCATCCACAGTGTCAAAGTTACGGAGTCGACGTTTCGAATCCATATCAAGATTCATCCTCAGGACACAAGTCAATCTAGTGGAGAGCATGAGAAATAAGGTATTAATTGTGTGAGGAGTAGATATAGAAAGAAAAGATTAGTAATATAGGGTCGGATCTCGGAATTTAGGGTCAATAGTTAGGTTTAATTAAGAAAGGGATAAATTATGCTATATTGTTTCATTATATACCTAGTTTTAATTTTAATAACACCATAAAAAATTAATAACATGATCATTTTCCATCTTCTATTTTATTTAAAAATATAAATGGTGATTACAAGATTTAGTGATGATTCAAGTCCTTCATATGCCTATGTCATGACCATTAGAATGGATTTTTTCTCTCTGGTATGGTTTGTGAACATAAATGTCGGAGATGGAGATATCTTAGTTGGTTAGCTATAAACATTGATGTGATTTCTCAATGGGTAACCATAGGGACCCCAAAGACCATAGGTTCTCTTTGGTATAAATTTACCCATACATTTAGTTTTTATTAACCCACAACCCCAAGAGACCTATTAACCCCAAACTAAAATTAACCCAAAACCATTATAACCCCACTAGCCCCTATTACCTCTCAGACATGCACTTAAAGATTTATGTCCTTGAATAAAGTGAATCATTAGAGACACCTAGGAAATTTTTCCATTGTCACCACAACAACTCTTCACACTTTAGCTTATTTCTTCTTTGACACAAAGGGTCGATTCCATAGTAAGAATGTTTAATATGTTATCTATAAATAAATGGGATGGTGTATTTCCAAGACCAGTGCCTATCCAATGGGTGATGGAGTCAATATCAACAATCAAGAGGGATCGAACTTATATGAAAGAGGTGTAGTTTGAAACATGCTCAAACTAACCACATGGATGTAATTCAATGCATAGGAAATTAAAGGAGTTCCCTTCCAAATATGCTCCTTGTATAAAGTACAAAACCATCAAAGTAATAATGTGTAACCATGAATAATTAAAGTACAACCACATATGAAACCATAAATTAAGTAGACACAAGTAGGAACCCATTCTTATAGAGTGACCAACAAACAATGCATTAATATCCAGGTGTGATTTCACCACAATACCAAGAAAGTCAATTTTTTCCACACTTAACCTTAAACCATAGCTAGGGTGTCCCTCAAAAGAGAGTGAGCAGCCTTAATCAAAATGTTATAGCATCAAATATCCTTCAATGATTACAACAAGGCAAAGAAGCAAAAATGCCCTTCTACAAATATTATTCCAACAAATATATACTAGTAAATTTCATCCATCAAATCAACCCAATCAAACATAAAAATAAAAATAAAAAAAGATGAAGAACCTCACATTAAATGCCCCTTGACTTCTTCCTCCCAATATATCTTCAACTAATCTTGATTTCCCACAACTCCAACCATTTCTTTAGCAAGTGAATCATCTCCTCTATATATATATTTCAAATCAAACCCTAATTCATAAAATAATATTTATTTTTAGAAGTCCTTATAATCCTCTATGAGTGTAGTAATATTTGTTTTCCTTTTGAATGAATAAAATGGGTCCATATTTCCACTTGTCATCTTTATATTTCATGATATCCTTTTAAATCACTCATTTTTTTCATTTGAGGGTTTGATTGTATCAACAATGCCACATGGCATCTCCTCATGCAAATATCTTTCTTTTAAATATGTACAAAATACCTCGAACAAAGTGTTCCCATACCAAATCTCCCCTAAAAGGTGAAGCACACCTCCAAATATGTAGAAAAGGGCTTGAACAATGTGTCTTTGTAACATACCCTTCATATCAATACAAAATTAATGCACAATATATTCAAGTGAATGTGAAAAAAAACTACCATCAGCATGTATGCTACAAATAAAATGCAAATATACTAATTTAGCCATAGCATTCACTTCTGACATTGCATATTTCATACCACAATGTTATGTTAGTATCATTTGCATTATCATGAACATTGTTTCCAACAGTACAAAATAAGATCTCTTACAATATTTTTGATGGTTCAAACCTTTCCATTTCAATCCCTAGTCCTCAAAATAAACTCTTATGACATAAATTAATGCATTAGCACCACATATAAACACAATTCCTATGAACATACACAAGCTCTTATATGGAAAAACTATATTTGAATGCTAATAAGTTTTTTCTGTCTTTAGTATTTCTAAAATATTGTAGACATGAATATAAATTCCTTGTAGTCATACAAAACTATATAGTGAACTGATGACTAGTATGCAATAACTTAATAAAAATGAACTCCCAAGACTTGCCAATAAAATCAACAATAAGCCATCAGGCAAAGTTTTTTTCTAGTGGTTTTCGGGTCTCCATCTCAAAGGCTAATTACATGAATAGGAAAACAACTCAAAGTTGTAAAGAAATAATCTTTTCCTCACCTATCATTGTTACTAGTAGGCATAAACACTATTCCATTGCCCAAGTATCAGATCTAACTTTGATCACTTTTATCTCATATGGTAAATGAAATAGTTTTTTGTGTGCAACTTAAGAAGTATTTAAAAGTTACAACTAGAGGTGAAAGGGAACACTAGGATGGAACTTTCAATAGAAACCAATGATTCACATAGTATTGAATTTAGTTGGCTCGTTATTCCAAATCTCATGAATGATTTCGATAGGCCTTGATTTAGAAATTTTCCCCCCCTCTCTGTGTGCCTACAGTCATTGGGGTCCCTCTCTGTGTGCCTACATTCATTGGGGTCTATTAAAAATCCAATGAGGAAACTCATTAAAAAATCATTATTTTATAGTAAGAAGTAAAGGATTGCTTTTATTGCAAATTCAAGTGGTAAAATATTCCATTGGTAGGTTCCTAATTATCTATGTGGCAGTGACATACACTACCTCATATGCATGGTCTTACTTGTTGGAATGTGTAATGATGCTTGGTGGTCTCATTTATTGTTGTACAATCCTAGCTAAGGAATTTTGTAGACACAATGAGTATTACCTAGAGGAAGCAGGCATAATATTGTTCATAACTCTCTAACTTATAAAAAAGGAGTTATCCCACATGCATCATGGAGTAAAATTATTCTATTACCATTCTTTATATAAGAGAGGTGAAAAAATATTTATCCCACATGTATTATGGGATATGAACATCCATCCATCTAGCATATCTAATAGAGGTGATGATCCTTCCAGCAGTTGGCATTATTGTCGGATGCCTCGACAAGTTCAGCAACTTTTACTTCGACAAGTTCAACCGTTACAGTCTACTAGAAGACAGAGAGACAATCTGTTGTAGTTCGTCAGTCGCAGAGATGTCGACGATGCATGTCAAAGTCGATGACTGGTCGAAGTCAAAGTTGTTGAACTTGTCGAAGTCAAAGTTGTTGAACTTGTCGAGGTTGGAATTTGACAATAATGTCAACTGCTGGGTGGATCCAGTAAAGATGGAATGTGTTTTGATGCTTATGTGAGGGTGCGTGGATGTTTCCCCATTTTGGTGTTTTACCACGTAAAAATTTTCCTTTCTTCTCTCTTTCCTTTATTGCATATTCTATTGATTATTTGATGCTTGTGTTGATAACAGATTAGACTAGTAAGATTCCAGTTATTGATTTACATGTTAGTAATCTATTGTTATATGTTAATGATATTTATCAATTCTAACATAGTATCAGAACTAGTTACTAAGCTCTACCTCCTTTAGTAATTTTTTTTCAAGCAAAAAACTTCAATATTTTTATATTGGGCCCTCCTTCTCTTGTAGATATTCAATAATATGGAAAACCACTGAGTTTTTACACCAAATCTATGAATTTTTCTACGGATTCTATGAGTTTTTTTTAAACCCTAACCTTCTTGTTATTTTTCAAAAATAATTTTTGAGAAATTTTAAGTTTTTTTAAATTAAGTTTTTATTTTTAAAGTATAAATTCATTGTATCCTTACCTGTTATCAAATATCTCCTTATGTTGAAAAATATTTTTTCTTTTTTCCTTGTGTAACCGTATTTTTCTCATATTTATGTCCAGATGGTTTCAACATATGTTCTTTTTCATCTAGAAAAACATCATCTAGATCCTAAATAATGTGCAAGAAGAAAACACCTATTACTATCAAGAATCAATGTTGAATGACCAGAAATTACAACATCAATATGGTAAGAAACTCAATATAGGAAGAATCTATATAACCAAGGTGCCCTAAATCTTCACAAATACCCTTTTGGAAAAGGTGAATCAATCATAGAGCTAATATGCAAGAAAGAACTTTCAAGCATAAATCAACATGATAATCCCACGATGTCAAAGGAAAATCAAGACATTAAACATGAAATATAGAAGAACATGACACTAGAATATTTGGACCAATTTTTCACAGCAAACATCCAGTTGTCACACACCATTTCGTAGAACAACCAACAAATCTAGGGTACTTAAACCATCGGTTGAGAAATCGACAGTTATCCGATGGATTTTCATTTCGTGTGAAGACTAATAAAAACAAAGACACATGCCAACCCGAAGGTTTATGTGTCAAATTATGCTACCATCGATCTACCGACACATGGATATTGGTTGACCCAAAAAGTTTGTTGGTTGACCCACACAGGTTTGTCGGGTGACCAAGACACTTACGTTGGTTTCTAAACACAAGTTCTTCAATGGATAGACGTTCACTTTTGGCCCACAAATCATTTCTGTCAGTTTACCGAAATATACACGTCAATTCACCGAGACAACACCATTAGTTGACCGACGCATAATTTTTGCACTTTTAATGGGCATCGGTTAACCACCATATACTTGTCGGTTACTCGACCCTATTCCATGGGAGGATGAAGATCTTAATTACATGGCCAAAACTGGATAACCAGGCCAAGTGAGCTCACCCTCTCACCTCTAGGACACTTTACAATAGTGTGAAAACTCAAGCACAGCAAATGTATGGAACAAACACAACAATTACTAGATATGCATGCAATAATATGTGAAAACTGTGCAAAAGACTTACAGCAATGCTCTATTGATTTACTTAGAAGTAGAATACAATACAATAATTTCACAATGACTGAATAGTTTGAATTAACCAAGGAGGTCATTCGAATAGCCTGCATGGTGTAGCTATTATGCAGTAGGAGTCCTCGTCATCAGATCAGTGGTAGTGTCATCAATGCACAAGTAATGGTCAACCAGGTGTCAAACTGAGTCTAACTGACTATAGGTAGGTGTCACTGATGCATGGAGCACTACTATAGTCAAGGAGAATCCAAGGAGGGCACATGAGGAGCTGTCAGTAGTCATAATAGTCAAACTAGTCTCTCTGGATGTCAATCGGAGTGTTTCAGTCAATTAACTAGTCAATCTGTCCTCAAATCAAGGAACATATCCACAAATCAAGCAACTAACCGGAGTGTCTCACTGGTGGTAGGTGAGAGAGGGAATAGTTTGTCTCAGGAGATGAAAACAAGGTGCATCATGGACTAGGAGGGCTGGAACTGAGCATAAACAAGCTCTTGGGACTAGTAAACTAGGGACTAGGTGCTGGGAGACTACCATACTGATGACTGGGATGCATGCAGAATGCATGAAAACATAAATATGATGGTAGAATATCCTAACACCCCCCACAAGCTATACTATGAGGTAAAAAATCTAAGTGAGGAAAGAGGGAAAACCCAGTGGGAAGAAAGCCCCCCCTCAAGCTGAACACTGAAGGATCTAATATGTCTCCACCATAGTAGAACTCACCCCCAACAGTGAACGGAGGTAAGAGAACTTCTTCTCAGTGAAGCTCTTGGTGAAGATGTCTGCAATTTTCTCTTTTGTAGGGCAATATTGTTGTACAATGGTTATGTCATGCACAATCTCTTGGATGTAGTGCATGTGGATCTCAATATGCTTGGTCCTCTATCTCTGAACTGGATCCGTTGAGATCTTGATAGCACTCTGATTGTCACAAAAAATGATAGTAGAAGTGGTGCTACCAATATCAAACTCTACTAGAATACCCTGCAACCAAACTGCATGAATGCAAGCATTGACCGCTCCTCAATACTCTGCCTCTGCTGAAGATAAGGCAATGGCAGCCTTCTTTTTGCTTGACCAGCAAATAGGCCCTGTTCCAATCATGAAAACATATCCGCAAGTGGACTTCTGATCAATGCTATCATCTGCCCAATCTGAATCAGTGAATCCCACTAAATCTAGCTCGGAATCTACAACATAGTGTATGCCAAAGTGTCTAGTACCCTGCACATAGTGCAAGATTCTCTTGGATGCCCTCCAATGAAGCTCATGGGGCTGCTGCATATATATTGAAATGACACTCACGGCATAAGAAATATTAGGCCTAGAATGTGTCAAGTATAGAAGACTTCCAATCAACTGTCGATAAAGTGTTGAATCCACCAATGGTGTGGAATCACCATCCTCAAGTCTTATTCCCGAGAGGAATGGGAATGGTGTTGCCTTACAATCTGGCATATTAAACTTGTTTAGTAGGTCTGAAGCATATTTTTTCTTAGATATGGTGATCCCATCAAAATTTTGAGCAATCTCTAACCCAAGGAATTGCTTCAACAAGCCCAAATCACTCATGTCAAAAGCTAGATTTAAAGCAGCTTTTGTGTTGCCGATCGAAGCAAGATTGCTTCTAGTTATCAAAAGGTCATCAACATAAAGGACAATGATCAGAAAATTAACTTCATGCTGCTGTAGGTACACATTTGTATCTGATTTGCACCTTGCAAAATTCTGTGACAGAAGGAAGGAATCCATCTTTGCATACCAAGCTCTTGGGGCCTGTTTTAAACCATACAATGATTTCTTCAGTCTGAACACTAATGTCGGATCTGATATGTAGCCTTCAGACTGCTTCATGTAAATCTCTTTACGAATATCTCCATGAATAAATTCACTCTTCACATCCATATGGTGCACTTCCCAGTGCTTAGATGCGGAAATTGCCAAAACTAGGTGGATAGAATCCATGGCGGTTTGCCATCTTGGATCTTGGTGGGCATGTTAGTATGATTTAAGATCTGAACCTATCATCAAAAACAAAAAAATCAGACAGTAAAGGATCAGAATATGAAATATCCATACCTTCTCTTTGAAAGTCTGCTCGAGTTCTTCTTGGATCGGCAGGATTTCCAATGTTAGAACCAATAGAATTGAGAGTCTTTTCTGCACATTTTGGTAACTGAGGAGGGTCATTTGGATCTGATTCTGAACCTGATATTTAATGTTCATTAATGTCTGATAAAATATCAGAAATATCAAAACAAAAAATTTCATCATCTTCTTCCAAATCTTCTTCTTGTAGAGGCGGCAATTCAGCAGTTTCTTCCTCAACTAGTTTTAGATTTTGAAGCGGTTCTTCAAATTTGACACTTCACTCAATGAATATCTTTTTGGATCTGATATCCATGAGTTTATATCCTTTTTATTCTTCAGCATATCCAATGAGGATCCACTCAGTACTCTGTGGATCTAAATATATTCTCTTCTCAGTCGAAATTCTAGCCCATGGAGGCTTTTTGAATTTGAACGTTTGATCAGTGGAAGCTAAATCAGCTCCAAGAATTGGTAGATGGTTTCTTGTGATCTCCTTTGAACCAACATGGGTGAGATCAAAACCAAAATCACCAAAATGTGCTTGAGACTTGAACCCAAGCGAATGGTAGTGTCCTCCATCTTCAATGAAACTCTGAGAACATGTGCCAATGATCAAACATAAGTGCATAGGAAGCATGTGATCAAGGAGGGTGAATGCATCACCTCCAAAAACTGATTTAGCCTCCAAAAAATTCAATTTATCATCAGTCTGCACACCAACAAACTCATGTGAAAGAGAGGATTTAAGGACCTCTTCATATTCTAGAGTATGATCTGGCTTATCTTTCTCAGAATTTGAAATAGAAGACATTGAGGATTTAAGGACCTCTTCGGATTCTAGAGTATGAGTTGGCTTATCTTTCTCAGAATTCGAAATAGAAGACATTGAGTTGTCTTATTTGTAGTTTCTTCTTCATCTTGAATAACTTTGTCATGAGATATGGTTGAGGCTGAGACATCATTAGAGAGAACACTTGAGGAGGTATCACTGGGCTTGTTATCCAAATGGCTAGCATGATCCTCTTCTTTCTGATTTCCAAATTCTCTATCCAAATTGGTCCAGAGATCTCTTGAATGTTCAGCAGTATTAATGAGGTAGTGCATACTAGGAGACACATTGCTCCAAAGGTTCTATCACAATCATTTAGCCAATCATTATCCTCTTCGTAGGAAGAAAAATCTCTCGTAATACCAATACACATATCAAAAAGACATTGTCTCTTCAAATATTCTATCATCTTTGGTTTCCACTCATCATAGTTGAATGGAGAGAGAGGAGTAATTGATTTTAGATCCATCAAAGAAGTTGTAATCTTTGAGAGAAACCTGCAGTCACAAACAAACAAGAACCATTAGGTCGACAACCTGCACTTTTCAAGTTGCATCACACCCGGCATAGGCTATCAAGCAAGCTTGAAGAGCCAAGAACAATATCCAAGAATTATGTGGAAACTCTCGGCTTCTGGTGCACAGTTGGAAATAACTGCAGGTGCAGAATATGCATGCAGTGTAGAATCACTAGTGCAGAATCACCAGTGCAGAATCACTAGTGCGGAATCACTAGTGCAGAATCACCAGTGCAAAAAATTCATGCAGAGCAGAATATGCATGTAGTGTAGAAAAGTTGGCTTGTCCCTGCCATGAGCTCTGATACCATGTGAAAACTCAATCACAACAGATCTATGGAACAAACACAACAATTACTAGATATGCATGCAATAATATGTGAAAACTGTGCAAAAGACTTGCAGCAGTGCTCTATTGATTTACTCAGAAGTAGAATACAATACAATAATGTCACAATGAATGAATAGTTCAAATTAACCAAGGAGTTCATTCGAATATCCTGCATGGTGTAGTTAGTCTGCACTAGGAGTCCTCATCATTAGATCAGTGGTAGTGTCATCAATGCACAAGTAATGGTCAACCATGTGTCAAGCTGAGTCTAGTTGAATGTAGGTAGGTGTAACTGATGCATGGAGCACTAATGTAGTGAAGGAGAATCCAAGGAGGGTGCATGAGGAGTTGTCAGTAGTCATAATAGTCAAACTAGTCTCTCTGGATTTCCATCGGAGTGTTTCAGTCAGTTAACTAGTCAATCTATCCTCAAATCAAGGAACAGATCCACAAATCAAGCAACTAACTGAGTGTGTCACTAGTGGTAGGTGAGAGAGGGCACAGTTTGTCTCAGGAGATGAAAACAAGGCTCATCATGGACTAGGAGGGCTGGAACTGAGCAGAAACAAGCTCCCGGGGCTAGTAAACTAGGGACTAGGTGTTGGGAGACTGCCATACTGATGATAGGGATGCATGCAAACATAAAGATGATGGTGAGAATATCCTAACAAATAGAGCCTCCTCAAGCATTATAAAGGCTTATTTACATGCAATACCTTGGGCCAATACCATCGGCTACAAGAAACCATGTGCTAGACCTAAACCACCTTTGACTCATTCTCGAGTCAAGGTTAACCCTAATAATCCCCACTTTAATCTTGACTTGGGGATCTCACATACACCCCTATCACCTAGGTCTATCTCCCGACTTTACCAATGAATTACCATGGGTATGCATGCCTTACCAGGTCTTACAGCCATATGCATGCAAATTGATCCATTAATTTTTTTATTTTTTTCATGTGTCTTCATGGTGACCACACCATCACCATCCATTGCTTCATCCTTTCTCTTTTTCGTGCTCTCCTACTTGGCATCCATATAAAGAAGAATCCATCTACTGGACTGCATGGATCATCAGTCGTTATAACCACTAGTTCTCTAGGAATCCTCTTCACATACATGGTTCATCAATCTTGGTCCCAAAATTGAGATTAAACCATCTCAGATTCCTCCCCTACAATCGGAGAATCAACCTCTCTGATACACATCAAGCAAAGATACAAGTACACCTTCCACCCTCGTAACTATCCTAGTGGTTCATTCCACAACTTGATGCCACATCCCTTCTTTACAAATAAGAGGGATACAATGATTTTTTATTTTTTTTTCCATGCTTCTAAGCACCCGGGGAAATCACATTCTAACCAAGAACCAAAAACCAATGAGGTGTCGGGTACCACCGATCATGCACCCTGCAACATATTAATTAAAACTCAGGTACAAAAAATATACCCTCAAGGATCACCAACCACATGCTCTAATACCAGTTCTTAAGATTTAAATGGGCATACATAATAATGAGAGAACAACCATAATCAATCATAACCATAGAAACATTGAACACAAGACATTTACCCTGAAAAACCCCATGCAAGGGGAAAACCAGCACCAATGAAGATCTTCATTACATGGCCAAAACCAACTAACCAAGCCAAGTGATCTCACCCACTCACCTCCAGGTCACTTTACAATGGATCCTCCTCAAGCCTTATAAAGGCTTCTTTACATACAATACCTTGGGCCAATATTATGGGCTACAAGAAACCATGTGCCCAAAAACATGTGCTAGACCTAAACCACCTTTGACTCATTCTCGAGGAAAGGTTAATCTTAACAACATCTTGTGCCAGTGATACTTTTAATATATATTTCCCTTGGATTATATCTTAATTATTAAGATTGAGCAAGTCTAATAACTAGGCCAAAATTGGTTTGTTCTTAAGTGTATTTGGTTGGTTTTCTATAGGGAGTGTATTTAGCAGCTAAGGGAGTAAACAACTACTTCCATTCAAATGGTGATGATAACTTTGTAAATATGACCATAATGGGTGTAGCATTTATAGGGCCCTTCACCACAACTTCATGGGTGGTGCAATCTTCGAGACAAGGGTTAATCAAGGAAAGCATGGTAGAGAAAAGGAGAAGAGAAACAGTAGTATTGATTTGAGCAAGTTTAGAGTCAGGGGACATCATTAAAACCATTGAACTAGATATATTCTTGTAACAGATCATGGATACATGGATTAGAAAGAGAAACTTGATAGCGTTAAACAATATAACACCAATTAATGGGACAATTATACAAGGGACCACTAAAACCACTTACTATGGCATCATTAAAATCATTATGCCTAGAATCCAATATACAACATAAGAAGAACACATTCAACCCAACTCGGACTAGTGGGTTGATACCAAACTAGACAAGACCAATATGAACATATGTGTAACCATTGTTTAACCCCATTCAATATATTCAAGTTGAATTAAAGGGATGTGATATACTGGGAGATAAAGATGAATGGAAACATTTTGAGAGGTATACTTAGCACGAGTACTAGCTCCGAACTAAAATAAAGGCATATCATTAATATCAGATGCGGGTATGTGGGGCAATTCCCATTTGGGATTATGATCATATTCTTGGATTGTTAATGAATCATTATATAAATGGTCAAAAGTAGGTTCAAGTTTGGATTTTAAATTGGGGAACCACAACTTCTTACGAGGAATTACTTTACCAAATCGATTATGATCTCTACCAAAAGAGCTTGTGAAATCCATTTTGATTCTATTACATTATGTACTACCACGACTTTATGAGGATGGGTAAGATCAAACAAAAGGTAAGCATTGGTTACCTATGACCCTAACTATGGACAAAGCACGCCAGCAATGCCTTATGAGGCTAACAACAGTTGCAAAAACTAGTCCTCAAGTGTTACACGGAGATCAATTCACATATTTTATCTTTGAAATGATCACTTTTTAGCTTCTAGGCCAGAGTACTATATGATTCAAAATATAATATATTTCACTCAACAATAAAGATGGACAAAGAATACCATTGGAAAATTCTTTCTATTAATGGAATGGATGAATAGTATAAAAGCGAGATGAGCTATAGTAACAATGGATCTGATACCATGATCAATTGGATCTCATCCCACACCATTACTAATAGAACTACAGCAATCATGTTTTTGATCTGCCAAGATCACAGATGGTGTGAGGCAAAAAGCTTATGCGGATATTTTTCTCTAAGTCATTTTTCCCATGTTGATAGCATGGGATTTGGTGTCCTATCTTCAGCATCTTGTGGGTTCTTAGGAGGAGCATACCAGTTCTTAATGTTTGACCATTTTTAGAGATGGAATGTGAGTTTTTAATAGTTCCAATTTTCTTTGGCAATGCACAAATCCTTTTCAACTTTGTTTTCTAGAAGAAAATCCCAATCTAAAACCTTAAAGGTTAATCTAGGGAAAGCAGATTCTCCCTTTTCTTTCTTAGATACAAAGGAGAGGGATTGTGATTCATGTTATTCTCTATTAATTGGACTCGTTGTCTTGGTGACTAATTTATCTTGTATATCATAAACAACTTATTTTATAACTTCCAATATTTCTTTTATGTCATTCAATTCACTTCCTTGCTTTGATATCTAGTATTCAAGCTCATAAACTACTTTATGCAATTCAAATAAATGGGCCTTGATTTGAAAGACATCCTAAGATAAATCATCAAGAATATGTATCAAGCAAGTAGTTTGATAATTATTGTAATTCTACAATTTGGATACTTCACTAGATTTCTCTTCCTCGGGTTTTCTATAAGGGATGAAATCTAGGTATGTGACTAGTGATCCATCCTAATAAGCTTGGATATCGTTGGAAGGAGGTAGTCTTCTTTCTAGTAACATCATTATTGCATATCATTCTTCCTTTTCTTTGTCCATAGGGTACTTAAGTATATGCATCAATAGATCACGAGAACTATTAATAAAATCGGAACAAGGTTTGTAGTTAGAATGTTGGCCTTTATGTTTAGGAGGATTTGTAATAGAAGTAGAGACCTATTCCTGTATATTTTTTTAGTGTATTTGGGCACAATCTGGGCTTCAACTTGGTCACAATATTTGCAAACTATCTAGGTTCCATTGTGTTGAGTTTTGAAATAGAAATGTTGGGATGGATACTTTTCTAAACAGCTTGGGTTGATGATACTTTTATGAGAACTTGGCCATAAAGTATCTCTTGATGATTACGATCGACCAAGTCTAAAATGTGGGCTAGAACTAGTTTGTTCTAAATTCAGTTTAGTTGGTTCTAGACAATGAGTGAATTTAGTAGCTAAGTAATTAAATTGCTACTTCCATTCATATGGTAGTGACAACTCTGTCAATATGACCATGATGGGTGTAGCATTTACAGGGCCTGTCACCACACCTCCATAGGTGGCGCAATCTTTGTGATGGGGATGAATCAAAGGGAGAGTAGTAGAGACAAAGTAAAGAGCAATGGTAGTATTGAGTTGAGTGAGTTCATAGTTAGGTTCTATATTAAAACCATTCAATTGTATATATGCTTGTAATAGCTCATGGATATGTGGATCAGAAAGAGAAACTTGATAACATGGAACAATAGAAGACCAATTTGGACCATTATACAAGGGACCACTAAAACCACTGACTATGGAATCATTAAAATCATTATTCCTAGAATCCAATATACAACATAAGGAAGACACATTCAACCCAGGTTGTACCAATGGGTTGATACCAAACTGGACAAGACCAATATGAACATATTTGTCACCATTTTTTAGACCCCATTTAATATATTTGAGTTGAATTAAAGGGATTCGATATACTAGGCGATCAAGATGAATGGCATCATTTTGAGAGGTATACCTAACATAGGTACTAGCTCAAAACAAAAATAAAGGCATATCATAAATCTTAGATGCAAGTATGTGGGGGAGTTCCCAATTGGAATTAGGTTCATATCCTTAGACTGTTAATGACTCATTATATATATGGTCAGAGGCGGGGTCGAGTTTGTATTTTAACTTGGGGAACCATGACTTCTTATGAGGAATGACTTTACCAGATATATTATGATATCTACTAGAAGAAGTTGTGAAATCCATTTTGATTCTACTGCATTATGTACTACTCTAGCTTGATGAGGCTAGGTAAGATCAGACAGAAGGTAGGCATTGATTACTTGTTGAAGTGAATAAAGACAAAGGATGTCTACAATACCTTTTGTGGCTATCAATGGTTGAAACAACTAGTCATCGAGTGTTACATCAAGCTCAATTCACATATTCTATCTTTAAAATGTTCACTTCTTAGCTTCTAGGTCGAAGTACTATATGGACTAAAATATAACAAATTTTTCTCAATAGTAAAGATGGACAAAGAATACCACTGGAAAATTATTTCTATTAATGAAATGCAATAATGTGTGTGTGTGTGTGTGTGATCTAGGTCTTTTTTCGTAGTATATTACATCTAAAGTGTCAAACAAATATCTAAAGACTCTCTTTATAGTTATCCAATGTTACTTTCCTAGTTTTCACATATACCTAGTCAAAACTCCATTGCATGGGCAATGTCTAGTCTAGTATAGACCATCGCAAACACCAGACTTACAACTACACTTAATAGGGAACATGGGACATGTCCTCTACCTCTTCTTATGAATTAGGTTACGTGTTTACATACAACTTTACTCCTATAGGAATAGGGACCTTGACAATTTTAGATTCTTGCATATTAAACCTTTGGAATATTGTATCAACTTAGTTCCTTTGATTCAACGGAAGTTTCATGTTTTCATTATCTATTTTAATTTCCATGCCCAAAATAAATTTTGTAGCACGTCCAATATATTTCATATAAAAATTTGAAAGCAAAATGATTTGGACCACACAAATCACCATGAACAAGTTGCAAGGGGGCCAAGAGGCATGTTTGTCAAAATTGTCTCAATGATGAATACATAGAACACATCCAAAGAAAACACCATCTTTGCAAGAAACAAGAGGAAGATTAGTCACTACTTTCTGATTACATAGTTGTTGCAATGAGTGATAGTTTAGATGACCAAATCACTCATGCCAAAGTTTGAGCAAGTCATCACTATGAAAAATAAAAATTGATGGAAAAGATAATGACCCAAAGTTGTCAAATATATCCAACTTGGTAATATCATCAACAATTCTAGTTTCTAGGACATGCTTAGAATATTTTAAATCCTTGATTACAACTTGATGAGCTAAAAAATCTATAGTCTTACCTTCACCTAAATAAGGGACCCAATAGGCTTAAGGGATTAGAGAATACATGGTAGTTACTTCATGAGATCATATTGAATACACACGTGCTCCATATTAAACAATAATCATCTATTAAAAGAATATTATATTCCAGACATGATTCATTGAGTACAATAGACGTGTATAAATACATGTGATCAATGATAGGTTATGTCTTTACCAAAAGGAATGACTTATCATTACTACCCATTTAATGATTACATAACAATTGTTCTATAAATATTAATACATGATTAGTATTTATAATCACTATGTATTATTATTATAATAAGATATATTATAATCCTAATAGTAATATACCTTAGGCATATCACAAGGATTGCAAGAAAGACTTGGAACACATAATACATCTTTGAAATGACCATCATCTACTTGAATTGTTCCAAACCCCACAACACTAAGAGATCTATCATCACCAACAATTTTTTTGGATGTTACATTCATTAAGAGAAAAAAATGGCTTTATTCTTAGTCATATCATAAGATTCTCAAGAATCAACTAGCCACTTATTAGAATAAGAAGAAGTAGATGATGCATTGAAGGAAAAAGCAGAAGAAAAAGGTGCATGTTCATGAGAAGAATAGTTAAAAGAATAATCAATATTGATGTTATGTTTATTCATTGTTTCTTCTAAGGCTTCCATCTTCTTGAAACATTTAGACTCCACATGACCATATTTCCCACAAAAATTATAATGTCTCTCAGTCTGCTTTCATTTTGATTTGGTTATCTTATCACTAAGCTTTGACATCCTTGATGATTTCCTTGTTGTTTCCAATCAATAACATATCATCAACATATCAAGCTAAATAAATGAAATGGTCACCAACTAGTTTGGAATACATGTAGTGATCAAATTTTCTTCTTGAGATACCAAGTCACAGTATATAAGTATCAAATTTTTGACACCACATTCTTGGAGATTGTTTTAATCCATACAAAGACTTCTTCAAATTCCAAACCAACTCCTCTTTGCCTTCACTTTAAAACCTTATGGTTGTTTCAAGTAGGTTTCTTCTTAAACATTCTCATGTACAAATGTTGTCTTCGCATCTATATGCTCTACTTCAAGATCAAAATCAACAGTGAAAGAAAACAAATCTAGTAGAAATAATGTTAGCAACAAAAGAAAAAATCTCACCCAAATCAATTCCCTCCACTTGTGGTTATCCCTTTCCTACTAGGCGAGCTTTGTACTTCTCCACTTTATCCTATGCATTTGACTTCTTAAATTCTCATTTTCTCTGAACATGTTTTCTTCCAAACAATAACTTGATCGAATCCCAAGCCTCATTTTTATCAAAGGCATCCATTTCTTCAACCATGGAACATTCCAAAGTTTTTTATCTTTTGAATCCAACATCTCCCTAGGAGTCATGTGCTCAACATTAAAAGTATATTTAAAAAATATAATTAAAAAAAACATAAATCAAGTAGATCATACCATTCTATTTTCCTTTTTTCACTACCATTCTCCTCAAGGTAGGAATCTAAGGGTCTTCCTATTTTAGTTCATATTCTTTTGTTGAGTCAAATTATTGAGCCTTCATATGAAACTCTATTGTCTCTAGTTATTCTTCCCTTAGTTGGTCTTCTTGTTTGAGAATAGTTTTAACCTCTCTAAAGACTACATCCTGACTATAAATGTAAATAGTGTTCTTGTTACTTCCTTCCAATGTTTGTCACATTTTATTCCATTTTTATAACCAATAAATATACAGTTTCCAATTTATTATCCAACTTATTCTTATTCTCCTTTGAACATGCACATGAGCATCACTACCAAAAAAATTGAGATGTTTAAGAGAGAGTTACTTACAATTCCATGCCTCGCATGGATTTCTATCAACTAGTACTAATGTAGGTGATTGATTTATTAGGAAACATGCATTATTTATTCCCTCTGCCTAAAAATCATGCTCTAAGTATGCACCACAAAGCATACTCCTCACCTTTCACATCAATGTCATGCTCGTTCTTTTTGCAACTCCATAATGTTAAATTGTGTATGGAGTACTCTTTGGCATTACTATTCCACACTTCTTACAGAGTTCCTCTAACTCATTTCCACAAAACTCTCAACCATTATTTATGGTCAATGTCTTTATTTACTTATTTTTTTGTTTTTCTATAAGAGCCTTAAACCCTTTAAATTTACTAAAAATATCCTATTTATTCTAAAGGAAATAAATCATGCGTTCCTCAAGAAATCATCTATGAATGGAACATAGTACATACTATTTACCAAGTGATGCAAGAAGCACATGTCCAAACACATCACTACGTATCAACTCCAATATTTAGTTTTCTCTCATAGCACTAGGTGGGAATCTTATATGTCTATATTTACGCTAAGTCACCTGACACGAGAACACGGGACACGAAGAACACAAAAATACGAGTGTCCGACACGGACACGGTGACCCCGAGAATCAAGACACAGAGGACGCATTTTATATATATATATATATATATATATATTAAAAATATAGACATATAGAGCCAAATTTTTTTAGAAACTAGAACATTTACAAATATTCAATAGAAAATACTAATTAGAATCAATAAACAATACACATTTTGTCATTCACAAATCACAATGAGACACAAAGATGATAGCTCAAGATGTCAAAACCATATTTCTCATTAAGTCATCAAAATCAAAATGTATTACATAGATGTCAGAATGCCAATGGCAACTAGTAGTAGTTAATAGTAAATACAAAAAGGGGTAGATCATAGATGAGATCAAGATGGAAGAATCTCATCTAGAAATAGTCATCCTCCATACCTAAATCAACAAACTCATCATTTCCCTAAGGGTACCCTCATATTCCTCCTCATCCTCTCTACCCATCTGACACGTCTTGAACAGGTTCGGGACATGACTTCAACATGTGTCCGGCACGTGTTGAAGTTGTGTTCATGTCCCACATGCCCCCACAAGACACGAGAGGGGATATGGCCATGTTCGGTGACTTAGTATTTACCATATATAAAAAAAATCAAAATCTAATGATCAATCGATCATACCTTCAACTATACCTTGAGTATCAAATATGTTTGAATCTTTGATACCAAAGCATTGCCTTCTCACTAGGGACTGTGTGGGTCCTCCCTTCTTCATTGCTAACTCGGGAACAATAGAAATGTTACAACTATCAGTGATAGTGTTTCCCAACAAATTGTTCAAAGTTCTATATGAAGTTTCCTCGACAACACCATTTCTCTTCAAAAAAGTTTGCAAGTTTTACATTCAAAGAAATTATGTTCAGGTACACATGGTACTACCAAAGGACCGAACACCAAGAACAACCACTTCACACAAACAGATCACAGATCAACACACCGATGTTTTGACATGGTTTAAACCCTCTTGAGGGAAACACTCCACGGCCCCGGCCAAATAGATTCTATAGGACAATTTATTATGCAAAGAAAGAAAGTTACAAATGAGCTTCTCATAATCGATCAACTAAACAATGACCCTCCATGCTCTTTAAATAGAGATCATGGACCAATCGAGTGTTAAGCCACGGATCAAGGTTAGGTTTGATCTAAGAGAAGTTGAGCCATCGGATCACTCTATGTCGGGAACATATCGTGACCGTCGGATTAAGTATTTACAAATGCATACTAATGCATACTAAAGAAACACACTATCCCTAATGGATATATTATACAAGTTGATCTTAACTAACTCCTAAGTGTCTAAATATCCTAACATCCCCCCTTAAGAACAACTTGCGATAGGATTGAAGGATTTACAAAAGTGACACTATTAGGAGAAGGAAGGAGGTATTAGAGTCTATCCCCCCTTAATGACAAGTTCCTGAACTCCTAACATAGATTGAAGTTTAGAAAACTTCTCTTCTGTAAGAGACTTGGTGAAGATGTCTGCAACTTGATCATCTGTAGGGAAAAAGAGCACTTCAAGAACATGATCATGAACAAGATTACTGATGAAGTGCATATGTATATCAATGTGTTTGCTGCGTTAATGTAGAACTGGATCTTTGGCAAGCTTGATGGCACTTTGATTGTCGCACCAAAGTGGAGTAGGTTGCTACTGCTCGAATCCAAACTCTAAAAGGATCTGTCGAAGCCATAAAGCTTCCCGACTGGCATTAACTGCAGCTCGATATTCTGTTTCTGCTGAAGAAAGAGAAAGAGCTTGTTGTTTCTTACAAGCCCAAGTGATAGGTCCAGATCCCAGACTGAAAACATAACCTGCAGTAGACTTTCAATCATCAGGATCGCCATCCCAATCTAAATCAGTGAAACCAACCAACAAAGGTTTCCCCCATGTACTGTAATGAATCCCAAACTGAACTGTACCTCGAATATATCGAAGTATTCTTTTAGCTACTTTCCAGTGACTTTCATGAGGTGTCTGCATATAACAGGCAACATGACCAACGGCAAAGGAAAGGTCAGGAAGGGAATGAGTCAAGTATAAGAGACTACCAACAAGATGACGATACAAGGTGGCATCAACTTCAGGTGAAGTACAAGTGGCAGAAAGTTTGACTCCATACTAGAAGGTAGAAGGGGCTAGTGTACAATCTTCCATGTGAAAGCGACGAAGAAGCTCACAAGCATACTTAGAAGACTGAGAAAGAAAAATTCCTTCTTTGGTTTGCAGGACTTGGAGACCAAGAAAATAATGCAAATGTCCTAAGTCTGACATTTCAAAATTTTGTTTAAGAATGGATTTTACATGGGTTATAAGCTTAGGGTCACTACCAGTAAGAATAAGGTCATCAACATATAGAACAAGTATGATGAGATGGTTTCCTACTTTCTTGGTATAGACATCGGGTCAGAATGGCATCTAGAAAAACCAGTGTCAAGGAGAAAGTTATCCATTTTGGCATACCAAGCTCTAGGAGCTTGCTTAAGGCCATATAAGGATTTCTTAAGGCGGCAGACAAGGCTAGAGTTATTCTGAACATATCCAGGAGGTTGTTCCATGTAAATTTTCTCTTGTAAATCACCATGTAAGAAGGCAGACTTGACATCCATTTGATGGACTTCCCAGTTATGTAAGGCTGCAAGGGAAAGAACAAGGCGGATGGAGTTCATTTTTGCGACGGGAGCAAAGGTTTCATTGTAGTCAATCCCTTCAACTTGGGAAAAAACTTTGGCAACTAACCTTGCCTTAAGTCTTTCAACACTTCCACCTGATGCATTCTTAGTTTTGTAGACCCATTTACATCTGACAAGTTTTCTTCCTTTTGGAAGAGGTACAAGATCCCAAGTATCGTTCGCCATTAAGGAACGATATTCTTCATCCATGGCTGCATCCCAATCTGGATTCCCTGAAGCTTCTGCAAAAGTTTCTGGATCATGATTCTCGGAAACTTGAGCCAAAAGAGAAGAGGCTCGCTGAAACTAAGAACGTGTTCGACGTTGATCTCTAGGATCACTGGAAAGATCACCAGCTGCTTCACATGTTGAACGGACCCATCGAGGAAGCACTTGTGCTGGTGCAACTGGAGGAACATGAGCAGGCGGAGGTGGATTTTCATCCTCACTGTCATCATCAGAAACTGGAGTTGGAAACCTGTCAAGGAAGTTGGAAGAAGAAGAAGAAAGCACAAACGTCGAATCAGGCTCGCAAGCCAAAGATGGAACAATCGCCGAGTTAGGCTCGCAGGTCAAGAGATTTTCATCAAATTTAACATCTCTTCTAATGATTATATCATGAGAATGTGGTTGAAGAAGTCTATAACCTTTTACATCTTCAGAATATCCAACAAATATGCACTTTTCACTTTTAGGCTGCAATGCTTTTCGTTTTTCATCCGGAATGTGAGCCCATGCTTCACTACCAAACACACGGAAGTGACTTACATCAGGTTTAGTTTTACTCCATGCTTCTTCCGATGTTATACATTGTAATGTTTTAGTGGGGGTGCGATTAACTATGTAATTTGCACAATTAATGGCTTCAGCCCAAAATTGAATACTTAGACCCTTAGATTGGATCATACAATTAGCCATTTCTTTTAAAGTGTGGTTCTTCCGCTCAGCTACACCATTTTGTTGTGGTGTATATGGAACAGTGTGTTGTTGTTGGATGCCTTGTTCAGTGCAGAAAGTAGTGAACTTTTTGTTAACATATGCTCCTCCAATGTCAGATCTTAACTTAATAATTTGATAACCAGATTGTTTTTCAACAAGGGCCTTATAGGCCAAGAACATGTTAAATACTTTGCTCTTAAGTTTTAGGAAATAAACCCAAGTGCGTCTGGTGTAATCATCAATGAAAGTTAAGAAATATTTGAAACCAGAAAAGGAAGCAGATGGAAGAGGACCACACAAGTCACTATGCACAAGCTCCAAGGGAACCGAGGCGTTCCAAGAGGCATGTTTGTCAAAACTGTCCCGATGATGTTTTCCAAGTACACAACTGGAACAAACACCATCCTTGCAAGATACCATCGGAAGACCTGTCACCATATTGTCTTTACATAGTTGTTGCAATGAGCGATAATTTAAGTGACCAAATCGCTCATGCCAAAGTTTGCTCAAGTTATCACTATGAGAAACAAAAACTGAAGGGAAAGGTGATGACTCAAAGTTGTTAAACTTGTACAACCTGGTAATATCATCAACAATTCCGGTAGCTAGAACTTGTTGAGGATCTTTAAAATCCTTGATTACAACTTGGTGAGGTGTAAAGGTCACAGTTTTACCTTCACCAAAATGAGTGATCTGATAGACTGATAACAAATTGCAGGAAATTCTTGGAACACATAGTACATCACTAGAATGACCATTATCTACTGGAACTGTTCCAGCTCCTACAATACTTAGAGATCTATCATCAACAACAAATATTTGTTTGGTGTTACATTCATGCATAGTAGAAAAGATGGCTTGATCCTTAGCCATATGATAAGATGCTCCAGAATCAATGAACCATTCATTTGAAGTAGAAGAAGAAGATGCATTATATGAATAACCAGAAGCACAAAGTGCATGTCCATGAGAGGCAGATTCTGAAGGCGAATCTAGGCTGATGTGGTGCTTCTTCATTGTTGCTTCCAAGGCTGCCATCTTCTTGAAACACTTAGATTCATCATGATTATCTTTCCCGCAATAGTTGCAATGATGCTCAGTATTCTTGCCTTTGGCTTGGATCCTTTGTCATTTTTTAAAGAAGGAGCTGACTGAGAGGGTTTTGGACCCTTGTTTGACTTATTATTGCGAAAATTTTGTTTCTTGGGAGGCTTGGACTTTTCTTTCTGTTGGGACAATAAAGCTTTCCCAGATGTATCTGCATTGTTGATTATTCCAATATGAATGAGTTTATCTTGCTCTCTAATCAAGGAATCACAAAAGGATTCAAGACTAGGCTCTTCATAGCTAGCTGCATTCAAGGATTCTTTCATAGAGTAAAATGTAGATACAAAAACAGAATATGCATGTCCAAGTTTGGAAAGAATATGATAAATGCATTGTTTGTCATCCCTCTTAATCTTACATTCTACACATAAGAGTTTAAGAGTTTTGTACTTAGATAAATAATCTTGAATGCATGAAAAGTCACTTGGATTTAAAGAAATCAACTCATTTTTGAGTTGGTGACCTCGAATTTCATTGTGTTTACCAAACACAGATTCCAACTTGTCCCAAGCAGCATCAGGTTCATCAATTCCAGATATGTGGAATCGCAAATCAGTAGAGATTGACATCCCAATCAATCAACGAGCTTCGTCACATCTATTTGCCCATTTTATTTTCTTATCATCATTAGTGGATTATGTTTCTTTCCCTGAGGTAATTCTGAAAAGTCCCCTACTTCATAGAACATCCTCCATACGAGATTTCCATGAGAAATAGTTGGAACTGTTAAGTAGAATATCACAAGGGGCGGCCATATTTGTAAATTAATGGTTGTAAAAGTAGAAACCAATAGTCTGGATGTGAAGAGCTCGAAAGAATAGGTGGTTTCAAAAAAAACGGCACTGAAAACTGATTATGTATGATGAAGTTATTCTTGAACAAAGAAACTGTTGAAGATGTCCCCAATAGTGACGTGGCAGCTAGAGAATGTCCAGCAAAAAAAAGAACCCCCCTCTTCCCAAGATGAACCTTTTGATAAACACTTTACAAGAAAGTTGCTTTAAGTGAACCACTTTTTTAAAATAAGTGATTTCATTTTTATAATGATATTACTTTTAAATAGTACAACAATAAAAAAGAACTTAAGTGACTCACTTGTATTTTTATTTTTTATTATTTAAGTGAGATGCACTTTTACAATAAAGTAACTTGAAAATAGAAATTGCATGCACTTTTTCTTTTAAAAGTAACTTCCTAAGACTTGAACTCAAGACCTAATAAGGAATAAAACAACTTTGAACCAAGTGAGCTAGATTAAAAGGTATGTAAAATATGGGAATGAGGAAAGGGGCTTCTATTTTTTTTTTTTTTTTAACTCTTCTTACTCGGTTTGCGTGCTTGCCATTTTTCTTGCAAAACACACCACAAATCGAAACAAAAAAAACTTTTCCACACTTCTGGAGTTAGATCTCAGTAGCATACCCGGAAAGTCTACGTTTTCTCTCTGTTTCTGATTTGCCGAGATCACGCAAGGTGCACGGCAAAGAGCATACGCAACCGAGAAAAACCCTTTCCCTTTCTGTTTCTGATTTTCCGAGATCGCTCAAGGTGCACGGCAAAGAGCATACACAGACGAGAAAGCAACAATCCGAACCCAACAAAATCTAACAGTAAAAAATGATAAAACATGAGATTTTTTTTTCTTTTAAAAACAGAAAATAAAAAAATGTGTCACTATAACATTATACCTTCAAATCTGATTAAATACGCGTTTCTGGAGCAACCGGGAACCGTTTTCGATCAAACAAAAACCATTTTCCAATGAAAACGATGCTCCGGATGCAATGGAACACCTCCCATAGCCCATAAATGCACAGAAATATCAAAACCAGAAACCCTTTCGAATTTCGGCAACAACAGTTCAAGATCTAGATCATAACCGGAAGCGGCTCTTCATAAAAGCTCTGATACCATGTTCGGGTACACAGGGTACTACCAAAGGACCAAACACCAAGAGAAACCACTTCACACAAACAGATCACAGATCAACACACCGATGTTTTGACGTGGTTTAAACCCTCTTAAGGGAAACACTCCACGGCCCCGGCCAAATAGCTTCTACGGGACAATTTATTATGCAAAGAAAGAAAGTTACAAATGAGTTTTTCATAATCGATCAACTAAACAATGACCCTCCATTCTCTTTAAATAAATATCATGGACCAATCGGGTGTTAAGCCACGGATCAAGGTTAGGTTTGATCTAAAAGAAGTTGAGCCTTCAGATCACTCTATGTCGGGAACATATCGTGACAGTCGGATTAAGTATTTACAAATGCATACTAATGCATACTAAATAAACACACTATCCCTAATGGATATATTACACAAGTTGATCTTAACTAACTCCTAAGTGTCTAAATATCCTAACAAATTCTACATAACTACATTACTCTTCTTGCATATGAATATCAAGTTTCTAGCTAGCTCTAAAACATTAAGGACCTTGAGGAGAGTTCTATTCCTTCCATATTTAAGAAGCGACTCGATCCTTCCTCGTCCTATTATTTTGGTTGTTGAGTCATCTCTTATGAAAAGATTGCCTCCATTTTACTTTTCATATGCACAAAACCACTCTTGTGAGAATTCATATGAAATGAAGCACTTAATTCGATCAGCCATACATCATGATTTGAGTGTGTACTTTTAGATGCCAAGTGTACATCACCTCCTTCTTCCATGGGGGTTTTTGTTACTCCAAATGGGGTGTCATTATATCCCTTACGTTTATCAACGTATTTAGATCTGAAATATTTCTTATAATCCCAAGATTTACTGTGTTTTTGTCATTCCTTATATAATGTCTAGGAAGAAGCTAGAGCTAGGTAGTTATAAGATAAGTTAGGGGCTTTGTTAAATCTAAGTCCCTAGTAAAAACCTATTCCTTGAAAAAAATTTGTATCATAATGAGATGAATGAAAACAAATCCATGATATAGCATCTCAATGTGTACAACACTATAGTAAGTGACTCGTTATTAATATCAAAGTATCTGAATAAGACAAGTGTATTACATTGTTATGTTATTTGCCAAATTCATGGGATAATCTAATTGTGGTCATTGGTAGAACTATTGTAACTAGATTAAATTTTGAGGATGTAGTTGCACCATTGTCATAAGAAGTTATGAGGTCTAAATCCCATGGAGGGTTTTTACAAGGATCTGTTTTTTGTAAAAGGACATCCCACAGTTTGAAATAAAAATAAATCTTCGAGAGGAAAATCTAAATCTAGAGGTAGATCAAGTTCATATTAGAATTTTGTACAAGTTGTTGGGAAGAATTTATATTGATGGATTTAACAATTTGGTTGTTCTTGAAGGTAGAAATGAACAAGACAAGACCCCTACTATCCCTAGATATAAGACAATGCTTTGGCATCAAATATTGGGACATATTGAATAGAAGGGCCTTTGAGCATTACATAGTAAATATATGGTTGAAGGTATGTATGGTTGCTCATTATATTCCAATTTTTTGAATGTTATATATATGGTAAATACAATAGGGTAATATTCACATCTGGTGCTACAAGAGAAAAATAAATATTGGATTTAATACTCGGTGATGTGTTTAGACCTTTGCTTGTTTCATCACTAGGTAAATCTGTGTACTATGTTTCATTCATAGATGATTTCTCAAGGAATGAGTGGATCTATTTCTTGTAGAAAATATATAAGAGTTTTGGTAAATTTAAAGAATTTCTAGAACTTGTAGAAAACCAAACAAAGAATAAAATAAAGTTGTTAAGGATATATAATGGTGGAGAGTTTTGTGGAAATGAGCTCAAGGAATTCTATAAGAAGTGTGGAATAGCAAGGCACAAGACTAGTCTATACACACCTTAACAAAATGGAGTTGTAGATGTTAAATTAATGTAACTTCAAAGAATATTATACTTGTACTTTATTATTGTAATTCCGTCGGGTATGTTTTACCTTCATTTGGAGATGTCATTATTATATTTGGTCATGTAAAATTCATGAGGTTAAACCTCCATTGTAAGTCGGGTCGTTAGTACCCAAAAGAATATAATATAAATATTATATTGAGTCTTCCTAGAGAGGTCGGCCCAGTTAGGTTATTGGGGCTGACCTAGTTGGATTAAAAGTTAAAGTGAAAAAGTAAAGTATAAATAGAGGGAGAGTTTCCCTCATTTATCCACTCACGCACTTGTGCAATTCGCATTAGAGGAGAGAGAGAGATATTTGCGAAGGAGGAGGAGGATTGGATTGGCTCTAGAGTTTGGGATTTGTCTATATTATTTGTAAGACCTATTTTGAGCATTGTACTTTGATCATATATATTGAGGAATTTCTTGTTGGGTTTTCTTCCCCTTGAGGGTTTCCCAGGATATATTGTTTTGTGCTTTGTGATTGTGCATCTTTTAGAGATCTTTATTATGTTGCTATTGTGAATAATGTATTGAATGCTAATGAATCTGGAATTTAGTCTATAGTAGCATAGTAGCATATAATCTTAACATGGTTTCAGAGCTAGCCTGAAAATAGCAACTTTCACAAGGTAAAACTCTCTCTCTCTCTCTCTCTCTCTCCGAAGTGAAAAATTACGGCTTCTCACAGAAGTGGAATTTTTTAGTGTAAGTGATATTGAAAATGTGCCCCTCCTAGGCGCATCTATTGGCACAGAGATCAAATTTTTTTAGTGGGTGAAACTCCCGTAAATTCACACCCTAGTTTGACCCTAAACCAGAAAACTGCAAAAAACCAGAAAAAGCCAAAAACGGCAATTCAGAATTTCGCAAGTCAATTTTCAAGGGTGCAATTTTGGAATCTTCAGAAACCAAGTGTGCCAGCATACTCGCCTCAGTCAAGCGCATCTTTTGGTGAGTTCGGTTTTTTATTTTGAGAAATTTTAATTTTTGGTTATTCTCTGCTCTTCGGGTTAAGATGGCACCAAGCACTAAGATTGATGACAAGTTGGAATGCATAGAGAACTTCCATGCTTGGATGTATAGGATTGGACTCATTCTAGAAGAGAATGATCTTTCAAAGTTTGTTAAATAAGTTGTACCAGAACCCGAAGAAGATGAAGCTAAGGAAAAGCATAAGAAGGACATGATTAGGGTTATGAGGATCATAGAAGACTCCATAAAATATCACTTGATTCCTCAAGTGTCCTCCAAAAAGACTCCAAAGGAGATGTTTGATGCCCTAAGAAGAATGTATGAAGGAAGAAACATAAATCGGAAGATTAATTTGAGATCCCAACTCAAAAGCACGAAGATGAACCAAGGAGAATCTATCCAATAATATTTTACAAGGGTTTCTCAATTCAAAGAACAACTAGAAGAAATTGGAGACACCCTTGATGAAGATGAATTATTGATGACTGCTCTCAATGGTATCACTAGACCTTGGGACTCTTTTATCCAGACTATGTGTGCAAGAAATGAAAGTCTACTATTTGAAGTAGTATGGGAAGAATGTGTCCAAGAGGAGGCTAGAGTGGCAAATTGAGAAGCACTACTCAGAGATGACGATCAACCTCTAGCTACCCATACTAAGAGAGGAAAGGGAAAGCTTCATTTCAAGAAGAAAAATCATAAGGAGTTCCATCCTCCTAAGAAGTTTCAAAAGTATAAGAAGGGAAACTACAAGCGAAGAGACTTCTCTTATTATCAATGTTTCCGTTGTGATAAGATGGGACATATTGCCAGAGATTGTCCAGAAAGAAAAGAAGAATACAAGAAGAAGAGCAAGAAAAGACATCATGCTCATTTTTTCTAATATGAAGAAGAAGAAGGACCTCCCAGGAAGCTACCAAAGGAAGAAATCGAAGAATATGTTTTGTAATAGTGGTGCTTCAAAGCACTCTCTCCAATCTTGAAGAAAAGGACTCCCCTCAGAAATTTTCACTAGGAGAATAGGAGAAGCAACATACAAGCTTGATTCAAGAACTTTGAAGATGGAGTAGAGTTCACCATCAAACATTCCAGTAATCTCTGCAAGAAGACTAGGATCAAAAGAGATCCTACCATACAAACAAAGATAAGTATTTGAATTGTCATTTTTTGTTTAATTGATAGTGTCTAGTTGTATACACATTTATTTAGGATGTGTGTTTGCAGTGATATACATGTGATGGGTAAGTATCCTATGGTGCTATACAACATTCCATTGCTACTTATCTAGAGTGAAACCTCTTTGCCGACATATTGGGAATAGTGCACACTCTTAATAATGTTCTGGTAGAGATGGAAGGCATCTAGAAAGTTACCATATGAATGTGGGATATGGATGAATGTTGAAAGATAGCATTATGACAGTGTGACTTATGTTTTTATGCATATGTTTTGGAAACTATGAAATGTTTCTAACCATGCTACTGAATTTGACTTGTAGGAAGTATCGTACAACAAACACTTACAAATGAAGAATGATGAGACTTGTTTCGTAGAACAAGTGGCAATAGTTCAACTATAAACAAGACTTATGAAATCAAGTAGAGGAATTCGACTATGACAATAGGTTTCTCTAGTAGCTAGACTCTTGATATAATTGAAGTAGAAGAAGATATTGAACAACCTCCAAGACTCAGAGAACCACATGTGTGCAGATTGAAGAAGACTTTGTACGGGCTCAAAAGTCACCCATGGATAGATCAAGGATCACCTAGAGTGATGAGACATCAACCTTTGCTACAAGGTTGAAGATGAAAAACTCATATATGGGTGCAAGAGAGAACTTGCAATAGAATTCAAGATATTTGGTTGTCCAGTTTTTGTTCATATTCTAAAAGAGAAAAGAACCAAATTGGATCCTTCCGGAAAGAAAGGAATCTTTGTTGGATACTGTTAGGTATCCAAGGCCTTCAGGATCTATATACCAAGCTATCATCACATGGATATTAGTAGGGATGTAACATTTGATGAAGATGAATCCCTCAAGAAGTCTAGAAAGTGTCAGCATGAAGAAGTATATGAAGAATATGTAGCTCCCAGAGTTATAGAAGTGGCACCCTCTCCCGTTGATGAGACTATGGAAGATCATGGTATGTTGGATCCCCATGAACCTTCATCCATGACTATCTCTCGCAAGGTAAAACCATCTTGGGCTCGAGAAATTATTCAAGACGCAGAGAGGTATGGAGATCCAGAAGGATCCACAAGAGAAAGCAAGAGGCCAAAGCCATTTTCCAGTTATGTGTCTTTGATGTGTGATCTTGTAGACAAAGAAACTACTTGCTTTGAAGAGGACATTCAAAAGAAAGAATGGGTAGAAGCTATGACGGAAGAATACCAATCTATAATGAAGAATGATGTATGGGACATAGTTCCCAAACTAGAAGGTAAAAGTGTGGTATCTTCCAAATGGATATACAAGATAGAACATGCAACGGATGGAAGTATTGAAAAATACAAAGCTATATTTGTGGCTCGTGGATTCTATCAAAAGGAAGGAATCGATTATGAGGAAGCATTTGCTCCAGTAGAAAGGTACACTTCAATTAGAACCATCATGGCACTTGCAGCCACGATGAAGTGGAAGTTACACCAGATGGATGTGAAAACAGCCTTCCTGAATGGTGTTATTGAAGAATAAGTGTGCATAGAACAACCACAAGGTTTTGAGGTTGAAAACAAAGAGACGCATGTCTGTAAACTAAAGAAGGATCTGTATGGTTTAAAGCAAGATCCAAGAGATTGGTATGGAAAAATTGATAGTTTTTTTACGAGCTTGGGCTTTACCAAAAGTAAAGTTGATCCTAACCTTTACTTCAAGGTTATGGATAATGAACTAGTCATATTATGCTATATGTGGATGACTTGTTCCTGACAGGTAATGAGAAGCAAATCTCAGAGTACAAGAAGAAGCTCGCTGCAGAATTCGAGATGAAAGACCTTGGCTTAATGCATTATTTTCTAGGTCTCGAGGTATGGCAGAGCCCAGAGGGAATCTTCCTTAACCAACAGTAGAAATATTGAAAATATTTGATATGTTGAAGTGTAAATCCATGGCCACACCCATGGATACCAACTTGAAAATTTATTATCTGATACTTCGTCAAAATTAGTGGATGTGACTCTATAGAGGAAGATTATTGGGTTGTTGATGTATCTGGCGAATACTAGGCAAGATATATGCTTTGTTATGAACACCTTGAGTCAGTATCTGGTTGATCCCAGACGTGTTCACATTGTAGCTACGAAGCATGTGATGAGGTACCTAAAAGGTACAACAAACTATGGTCCCAATTATACTCAAGATCACGAGTTCAGACTGTATGGTTATACAGATTTCGATTGGGTGGGAAGTGTCTCAGACAGGAAGAGCACTTCAAGTGGATGTTATAGTCTGGGGTCAACCATGATCTCATGACTAAGTAAGAAGGAGTCCAATGTTGCTCTCAGCACTGCAGAAGCAGAATATATTGCAGCCTGTTCTGCCAAGTTGTGAATCCATATGGATACGGAAGTTGTTATCATGTATGTTTGATCTAGACTTAGATACCACAGTGATTCTATGTGATAACCAGAGTTGTATAAAAATTACAGAGAACCCTATGTTCCATGAGAATTCAAAACACATAGAAATACGGTATTTCTACATCCATGATATGGTGCAGAAGGGAGCTATAAAGCTCCAATATGTGAGCACGGATGAGCAGGTTGCATATGTGTTGACTACACCTCTGTCTCGTGTGAAGTTTGAGCACTTCCGTGAAAAGCTTGGTGTAGTCCATAAGGACTTCCCTCAAAAGGGCGAGTAGTGTTGATGATATTGTGGTGCAGTGGGATTGATCATCCCTAGAAAATGATCTCGTAATTCCAAAAGGAAGGATAGTCTTAAATGTTGATCCTGAGTTGTGATGGGATTGATCATCCCTAGAGAGTGATCCCGTAATTCTGAAAGGAAGGCCCATAGTATTAAATGTTGATTCTGAGTTGTGATGGGATTGATCATCCCTAGACAGTGATCCCGTAATTCTGAAAGGAAGGATAGTATTAAATGTTGATCCTTAGATTGAATCCCTAGTTCTAAAAGGAAGGATTTTCTAAGATATGAGTGTTGGAATTAATCCCTAGTTCCAAAAGGAAGGATTGTTCATGATCCCTAGATCCGAAAGGAAGTATCACAGAGTTGTTTGGACTTAATCCCTAGTTTTGAAAGGAAGGATTGGATCCTTGTACCAAAAGGAAGGATCACGGAGTTGTTTAGACTGAATCCCTGGTTCCGAAAGGAAGGATTGTCCATAAACCCTATTCCAAAAGGAAGGATCACATAGTTGTTTCGACTGAATCCCTAGTTCTGAAAGGAAGGATTTTCCATGATCCCTATTCCGAAAGGAAGGATCACCAGTGTTGTTGGACTAAATCCCTGGTTTCGAAAGGAAGGATTGTCCATGATCCCTGTTCCAAAAGGAAGGACCACCAGTGTTGTTGGAATGAATCCCTATTTCTGAAAGAAAGGATTGTCCATGATCCTTGTTCCTAAAGGAAGGATCGCCATTGTTGTTGGACTGAATCCTGAGTTCCGAAAGGAAGGATTGTACATGATCCCTAGTTCTGAAAGGAAGGGTCACCAAACTTATTGGACTGAATCACGAGTTCTAAAAGGAAGGATTGTCCACAATCCCTAGTTCTGAAAGGAATGAATATGTGTGTTGTAGGTGATGATGCTCCTAATGATGTTCCAATATTGTAGATGAGGATGCTCTAGTGCTGCAGTTGATGATGTTCCAGGATGCTCCAGTGCTACAGATGATGTTGTTCCAGTATTGTAGATGAGGATGTCATTGCTACAGATGATGATGTTCTGGTACTGTAGATGAGGATGATCCAGTGCTTCTGATGATGATACTTCAGCTCTGTACTAAAGATGATGATGATGATACTTCAGCTCTGTACTGAAGATGGTGTTGATGATGTTACAGCAGTTGTTCCAATTGTTGATGTTGGTGTGAAAGAAATTCCAATGATTTATAGATGTAGCAACCAATGTTCCATATGATGTTGATGATGCCCCTCCTCCCTCTGATGATGTTGTGTAGAGTTACACATGCAGATATTGTTGTCAATAGAATACCCTTCTTGTTAAGGGGGAGTGTTAAATTAATGTAACTTCAAAGAATATTCTACTTGTACTTTATTATTGTAATTCTGTCGGGGATATTTTACCTCCGTTCGGAGATGTCATTATTATATTTGGTCATGTAAAAGTCATGAGGTTAAACCTCCTTTGTAAATCGGGTCGTTAGTACCCAAAAGAATATAATATAAATATTATATTGAGTCTTCCTAGAGAGGTCATCCCTATTAGGTTATTGGGGCCAACCTAGTTGGATTAAAAGTTAAGTGAAAAAGTAAAGTATAAAGAGAGGGGGAGTTTCCCTCATTTATCCACTCACTCACTTGTGCAATTCGCATTAGAGGAGAGAGAGAGAGAGATCTACGAAGGAGGAGGAGGATTGGCTTGGATCTAGAGTTTGGGGTTTGTCTCTCTTATTTGTGAGACCTAATTTGAGCATTGTACTTTGATCATCTATATTGAGGAAGTTATTGCTGGGTATTCTTCCCCTTGAGGGTTTCCCAGGATATATTGTTTTGTTCTTTATGATTGTGCATCTTTCAGAGATCCTTATTATGTTGCTATTGTGAATAATGTATTGAACGCTAATGAATCTGGAATTTAGTCTATAGTAGCATATAATCTTAACAGTAGAAAGAATGAACAAGACATTGATGGAAAAATAAAGTATGCTCAATGGTGTACACTTATAGTAGGATTTATGTTTCAAAGGTAGTAGATACTACATGTTACATGATAAATCGATCACCTACATCAACACTAGTTGATAAAACTTCGCATGAGGAATGGACTAGTAAGAAACCCTCTCTTAGACATCTCATTTTTTTTGGTAGTGATGTGTATGTGTAGAAGCCCATGGTGAGTTGTATGCTGCCAATATTTGAGGAGCAACTTAACCCTTCCATTTCCTTATGATTTCGGTTGTCAAGTCATCTCCTAGGAAAACATTGCCTCCGATGTAATTTTCATATTCACAAAGACACTCTATGTGAAGAATCATATGAAATGAAGCATTAGAGTCTATCAGTGATACATCATGATTTGAATGTGTACTTGTATATTCCAAATATACATCACCTCTTTCATTAATGGAAGTTTTCATTCCTATGGAAGGCAAATCATCAAATGGTTTACTTTAATCAAACTATTCAACTTGTAGAGAGGGTTTCTCACAAATATTCAAATGTATAAGGTTTATAGATAGAAAGCTCAAATGGATTGGATGATATGTCACATCATGTAATTACCTATGGGATATTCAATGAGAATCCCTTCTAGAGACACTTTTACTCCCATTGCATGACTAGAACTCTAACCCGATTGCAACTATGAGTGTATTTGTGTTAGAATTTGAATGACTACATGGCGAATTGGTTCCACTCCCCCTTGTTAGCTTTCAGGGTCATTCCAAAAAAATTTACACCGTGTTTAGGGGTGCTTCATGATATTTGGGGTACATAGTGTATTAATATCCCCTCGATGTTTCATGATGGATTTTCATATAGGAGGTGGCTTACTCATCGGTTGTTTGGCCTCAGTTAGATGTTTACATGGAATTATTCCTTGGAGCATTGGACATCTTCATGCAGCTTGGGACATTATTCATGTTAAACACATGTAGATTTATTTCTTACTTGAGAGGACACCCTATAATGGAGGAGGAGAGTTTATCATTCTAGAGGAGGGATTTTATCACTAGACAACAAAATGTAGTTTGGATGCTTGCATGTATTCTTGTAGTTTACATGGGAATACCTAAGTTGTGACAATGTTTATGTAAGTGAAGTGTACTCAATGGAACACATGGATTAGGAGGAGCATTAGAGTCCTTGGAGGCTTGTAGGAGTGTTCAACACATTTGTGGAATTCCCTTGAATTGGAGCCTTTCTTGTGTACAACATCACCTTGGATCTTGACATGTGTATCCTTACAGTGTAGCAATTCACATGTATGATCCTACTTGTGTCTATAGTTTGTTGCTTGTAAAGGTTTAGTCCCACACTTGTATTGTTTGCCTCCCTTATGTCTCATTTATTTGGGGAAAGGAGAAAGTGCTTTTATTCATTATATCACTTCAATATCTTGTGTTAGATATGTAAGGAGAGTAATGCACTAATCTCTCTCTCTCTCTCTCTCTCTCTCTCTCTCTCCTTCCTTTGTAATTTGTATCTCTTGTCCTATAAGCACTAGGGCTCCTTGGAGAACTTGGAGCATCTCAAATACTAGAGTTAGGGTTTCAACTCTTAAATATATTGGAGCTAGGGTTTTATGATTAAAATCTAGGTTGTACTTGTTGAAGTGGAGGAGAAGAAGAGACATCTCGCTAAGGAGGCTTGCTACTATTGATGCCAGTTTGTGGAGTATCTTTGGTCGAGCTAGCTTTTATTGGTTTTCCATAGCTAGGGTGTTGGAGAGATAGAGGATTGTACTAGCCTTGGGATGAGGCTATGGTAATGCATGTACTTCATTTTCATACATATATATTAAGTTTTCAACTATATAAAATTGGCTTATTGCAAATTTGATTTTTTTAGCTATATTTGTCTTCATGGTTTTGTAATTTCCAACACTTATATGTCTCGTTGATTTTACATAATTCAAGGATGAAATGATGCCTATCCAAAGGGAATTATGGTTGGGAAGGTTGCAGTAGCAAAAGCCATTGGAACTTTTCTTTTCTAAATAAGAAGAATCAGTGTTATTCTCAATGGACCAAACAAATGACTAACCGAGAAAAAGATTAGCAATTCATGAGAGTAAACTTCAATGACCAGAGTGAAACGTGGACTGGTAATAATTTGAACCTAAGGGAGATCGAACAGAAAGCTACTGAATCAGCCCGTTTCTTGCGTGTATCCATTGAAGGGTTTTGAAATGAACCGGGGGGTTCTTTATCCTTGACATACATTAAAATGTCGTTTGTTAGGATATAAGGTTTACATGTTGTAATAAAAGTCACTTTATGACTTAGCTATGTTTTTGTACTTTTTGTGTAAAGAAAATGTATCCCTCATTGATAAGTGGAAATGGTTTTCTCCATGAGTAACCATATATAAGGAGGAGAACTCATATGTAATAATTGCACTAGATACACATAATACCATATTGTGTTATTGTGTGTATCTCTCTCATGCGTTTTGTGATGCAACCTTACCTAGATTTTCTATGTTTTGTAATATGGTATCATATCAGGAGTGAGAGTAGGGCTTGTAATGTCCCTCCTATCCTACAAGGCTATGGAGAGGACACTAACAATAATACTGGACATCTAGTCCCATACTTGATCAAATAAGCATTCATATAAATTGTAGATGGAGATATGCAAATGCATAAACTCTTGAAAACACAGCAGAATTTAATTCCATTACACATCCATCATACATTCCATATTTTCATGTCATTCATCAATTAAGCAATATCAAATTAGCAAATGAGAATACTTATCTTAAACCAAGTAGTCCCTGAGCAACCAGCTAAGTTTCTGCAACGTTCCACCCAACCATAGGCTAGTGTGCTCCTCAATCTCTCAGCACCACTGCCACCCCTGAGCTGGGCATGATCTCCACAAGGAAAAGGGGAAAGCAGGCTCTCACATAGCCAAAGATACACCAGAATCATCCAAGCCAATCAAAAGTGGGGTTTCTCAGGCTGCTAAGAGATGGACAGAGGTGAATTACTAGGCTAGTGGCTCAACCATTGAGCTATGGATACTTCATTGGGCTCATCAATCCAAATCTATCCTCTTCCACTCCTGAATCTCCTGCTCACAGGTTCAAACTAAACAGGGAGGGACATAACAGCCAAAAATGCAAGTGCTGGGCATTTTTGCAGTAGGATGCCCAACGATGGGATTTCAACCAGTTCAGAAAAACGTGGGAAAACCCAAAACAAAAATTGGAAAATGGGAAAACAACCCTAGGAGCATAATCGTTTTCAGAAAAACGTCCATGGGCATTTCATGGGTAGAAACGGCCTCTATAACCCCAGAAAATCGTGGTTCTCTTCTCCCAGCCACTGTGCTAACCAAAAACGAGTTCCCCTGCATGGAAGAATGCAGAGAAATGGTGAAAACGTGAAGGAAAAACCCCAGTTCGCCCCAGGCTGCGTGAGAGAGGAAAGACCGTGGTTCAAAATGGCTTGGGAAGGCAAAACGTGGGTGATTTCTTGCCTTGCAAGCAAAAAAATCGAATTCCCAGATTGATGGCTTGCCCATACCCGAAATTGGCTGCCATACCTCATCATTCCCAAGGCATAACTGCCTCAACCAACTCTTGGAAGAATTTAATGATTGGGGCATAAGCCAAAATGGGTAGTTGGGATCTCATGGGTTTTCTCATTGACACATGGATTGACTCCATGGTTCAAGGGTTTGGTTATTTTTCCTCCCTATTCCTTGTAAGATCATGCCCCATCTCTTTGTTGCATTGCATAGCTGGTTGTGGGTTTTTCATTAAAATTGCATATTTACATGAGGTCTAAATTTACATTGTGCACGGCTAGCACAAGAACCATATGCATTTATTCTAATTTCCGATACATAGAACGATAAATCAATGGCGGGGCCTTGGCCTTGAGCTCCTCACCATGACTAAATAACAATATTTACATCATTTACAATATTAATGCAATAGGGTCAAGATGGGGACATTACAAGGCTAGTCATGCAAGTTAGAGATCTAGGTTTTTTTCTTGAAAAGTTAAGTATGCTCTTCTCTTGCATCAAATGATGATTTGAAGAATCATAAAGGCTTGATAGAAAGACTAGATTCTCACAAAACATTGTCGAGGAGTTGGCATACAGTATTAAAGGAGTTGAAACATTGAGTGGCCTTTAATGTTTATGGAGCCACAAGGGAAGGAGTCACACTATCAAGACAATAGTCATCAAATGTCAATGGTTCTTTTGAAAGAATCACGGGTGCAACAAGAGTATTTTCATTTTCAAATAGGAAAGGGGGGTATAAAAATTATCACAGGTAACATATTGTTCTTCTAGTTTGTGTGTATTCCTACAATTGAAGGTTTCTCCAGGAGTCGCACTATCAAGACAGTAGCCATCAAATGCCAAGGGTTGGTTTGAAAGGATCATAGGTGCAATAAGAAAATTTTCATTTTCAAAGAGGAAAGTGGAGTAGAAAAATGATCACAACTTAGATATTGTTTTTCTAGTTTGTGTGTATTCCTATAGTTGAAGGTTTCTCAATTATTTTCTAATAGTTTAATTTATGTTCAACAATATTTGTTTCAGTATTCTTAATCATTATTTTTCAATAATATGATCTAGGTTTTCGTCATTCAATAATCTATCTAATTTTGTATTATGGTGTTGACAAGTGGAAATAATATGGGTCGCACGACCCATGCTCTCATAATTGTCAAAGGGGATGTAACCATCCCTGAAGATCCACCGAACACTGATAGTGATGATGATATTACTAAATAAAGTATATTTTTGCAGTTTTGCACCGAGTGAAACGAGGTGCTCTACAACCCAGTATGGAGGAGATCCTGTAACGTTTGTCCATGTTTGTCCTTATAGTCGGCCATAATAAATAAAGTTTGTCTTTAACATAATAATAATAATAAATTAATATTATGTCAGTGATTAATAAAAGGATGTGTATTTTCGTTTGAATTAAATCCTAGGCTATATAATACGTGGACGTCTATTTTCGTTTGAATTAAATCCTAGGCTATAAAAGTTTGCCTTTATTATTGTCGGCCATTAATTAAAATGTAAAAAAAAAGTAAAATGTAATGGAAAGTATTTAATGAAAAGTAAAAAAGTAAAAAAGTAAAAAAGTAAAATGTAATGAAAAGTAAAAAAGTAAAATGTATTGTCGGCCATTAATTAAAATGTAAAAAAAAAGTAAAATTATGGAAAGTATTTAAAAAAAATCCATGTCAGCTCATAAAATAAAATATTATTAAAAGTAATTAAAAAATAGATGTTCGTTTATAAAATAAAAAATTAAAACTTAAACCCGGATCTATCAATCAAGAGAGATTAAATTTCTTGAGTTTAAATTTTTTTTTAAAAAGAAATACACCTCAAGAAATTGGATACCTCTCGGTGCTTGATAGATGCGGGTTTAAGATGGCTCTATGCTTGTAATAAGCCCACACCTTGAATACATGAAGGGATATATTATAGATAAAGCTCGATATGGATGGTTTCCTAGGTAGTTCGAGAGTTTGTGGATTTTGAGAATTATCTCTCATTAGGGTTCTAATACATGTGTGTGGGTTGTTGTCTAATAACGAGATTATGTGACATGCATGTGGATTGTTGTCCAGTAATGATGCTATGAGATATGAATATGGATTTTTGTCCTTAACGAGCTCATGAGACATGCATGTGCATTGTTGTCCAATAATGAGGTTATGAGACATGCATGTGTATTGTTGTCTGGTAATTTAATTTGGGAAATTTGAAATTCAAGAGTTTAGGGAGGTGAAATCTAGGAACTCGAGAATTAAACTTGGGAGATACACCTTTATAAGGGTTATGAGGTAGCTTTATGGAACTCTAATTGGTCTAAGAACTATTTTAAAAGAAGAATATTCTAAAGAATGTTTGGTCTTGATTACTTCTAATATTTTGTTTTAAGCTAGCGTGGGTTTGCTTTCAGTTAGTTTGGGTTTCAATACTATATGCCTTAAGAGGAGGTGTTATGATATAAAGCATACATGTTGTAATAAAATTCACTTTATAACTTATTAATGTGTTTGTAATTTCTGTGTAAATAAAATTTATCCCACATTCATAAGTGGAAAGGATTTGATCAATGGGTAACCATATATGAGGAGGTGAACTCATATGTAATAACTACACCAATTACTCATAATATCATATTGTGTTATTATGCATATCTCTCTCATGTGTTTTGTGATGTAACCCTATAAAAAGTTTTTAACTTTTGTAATAAAATCATTAATAAGATTGTCCTAGTAGATTGAAACTTGTTGGCACACATTTGGTATATTTTCTTTTGGATTGCTTTGTTAGTAGATTGAAACTTGTTGGCTGGTATATTTTCTTTTGGATTGCTTCGTTGATAGGGGTTGTTCTTCTATTTTTTTTCAAAAACAAAAATTATTTTTAAAACTATGAATGTATAGATATAGTCTCATATAAAAAAGAATTCCAATAAATGTAATTTTGTTATATATATATATGGTCTCCTATAAAAGAGATTTCCAATGAATGTAATTTTGCTCCAAACAAATTCTAAATATATCATTGAACAATTTTTAAATTGGCCATACACTACTCCAATTCATCTCTATGCCTCTTACAAAATAAACACTTATCAACTTTTGCACTTTTTCCAGTATGGGATGAAATTGGTACAATTTTCAATCTTTCAAACAATAAGGAAGTGGATAAATTTCACTATATTAGAGTCCTATGAAATGACAAGGAATGTGTTGTTTAGCATCACTTTTGGCCTATGGATAGTGGATTTGGAATCATTTTCACTTTTCAAAAGTTATTACAAATATTCCCATTCTATTTTTAGGTTTTATTCATCTTTGGCCACATCCCTTACCGACCAAATTCAAGCTTGAGTTGGGTTAACAATAGAATTTACAATATCACCCTATATAATTATGTATTCCTTTATCGTGAAATCAGCATTGAATCTGCATATCTATGCATAATAACTTTCTACTACATATTAGTCCCAAAGACACTCACCTACAAGCAATCCGATTTCATATGCCAAAGATAACCCAAAAAAATCTATTAGAAATGTAAAATAATAATAATAATAATAATATCTATTCCCATATTTTCTTCTCCCTTTTCTTCTTTTATTTTCTCCCCCACTCTCTTTCTCTCTCTTTTCTTTTAACAAAGGTACTATTATAGGTCAAATATGCACTTCTTCGTCCGTGATCACATTATGCTATCGATCACACAAACAGACAACATGGATTGAAGAGCTAGGTTGGCCTAAGTGATGCATGGACTGTACTTACCCCTCTGAAACTGACAAAACCCTGTTTTATCTGACATTTTGACATGTGCCCTACTCTTTGTATAGCAAGCTAGCGCATATCAGGACATGTGCGCTACTCTACAAGCATGAAAAGCACGCACACCGGCTAATATGCCCTCCTTTGCCTTAAGGAAAGTAGCACACACCTCAAAAAAAGTTGTAAACGTTGGTTGTAAAGCACTGAAGTTGCATATTGTGTGCTACTATGTATTGAGAAAACTCGCGCACATCTTAAAATGTAATCAAAAATATATTAATTTGACGAATTGGGATTAGTTGAAGTTGGTTTTGCAACTTCCCCAACCTCCCAATCAAACTACCTCTCGATCCAAATTGCCTACCTTGTCCCATAAATACAAGGGGGATAGATGAGAGAGAGGAGGAGAAACTATGCATTAAGGATTGTTATGCTGGAGGAATTCCAAAGTTAGTGTGAAGAGCAGGGGCCCAGAATCCGATTGCACAAGCACTCTGAATGATTAGGTATAATTGTACTGGTTATTTGCTTTTGACAATAAAGGTTGAAATGCCCTTCCTGTCCCAATCAAATGTCTAATGGATTGCATATTTGTTTGGATTAAATGCTTGATTGTATTTGATGTCTAAATTGTGTTTCAATTTCATCATTGTTATATCAGTCAAGATACGCTGAGGAAGGTATCTTTTGTATTGCAGGTTCATCAAACGGAAGATCAAGTGAAGGATTGAGTGGAAGATCTAGCAAAAGCTAGGATCGAATGTCGTTAATAAGGTATGCCTTCTAAGATCTTGATCTCTTTCTTTTTGTAGAAGCCTATGTGATATGATTAATTCATTTAGTACTTGTCACCCCAGAATTTGGTAGTGTCCCTCTCCTCGCTATAGGGTAGAATTCCCGAACAACAGACTGGCGACTCCGCTGGGGACCGGTTTTTTTCTGCTTTAGGAGACATAGTTAGTTTTCCTTCCAGTACTTTTTGATATTTTTGATCCTCTGAGAGGCTCTGTAGGTTACTGTAGCTTGTTTCCATTGCTTGACTCATCTTAGTTAGAAGTTTTAGAGCTTATTCCAAACCTTCCCTGGCATGAACGCCGGTATCCCTTGCACAGAGTAGCGTACACCTGCTGAAAAACATTGCTTTACCTATTGCACAATAGAGTACACCTGCTGAAAAACACTACTTTCCCTACTGCACAGTAGGGTACACCTCACAGTGTGCGTAGGTTTGTACACTGCACAATAGAGTTTTTCCTGTAAGTCTCTGTTTGCTTTTGGGATTTGATTTCCACTTGTTTGGTTTGATTTCCAGCCTCTTGCTTTGTCTTTTTAACTGATCTTTGAAGTCTTTATGCCCTTGTTGAATCTTGTTTGCCTCTCCTAAGTCCCTTAGGTCAGTTTTTGCTTGCTTGAGTACTTTTTGACGTGTCTTGTTTGTTTGTGACTTTTTTTTGAAGACCGCTTACTGTTCCTTATTGGACATAGCTACACTCATGTACCCTAGATGCTCGTTGCAAGTATACAAACCTTTGTTTTATAACATTTGTTGTTTGTGACAACACTAGCACACTTTGACGGTGTCTTGACCTTTGATTTAGGGTTTGACCCCAAGTTGTGTTGATGTATATGTAACTTCGGAATGTATTTCACATATATGTATATTGTATTCCTATAGAGATGGTATTATTCCTCTATAAGGAAGTGTCGTCATTTATATTGTTAGTGTCGTAACTTATACTTGATGGGTTATTAGACCACCTTGTTTGGGGTCGGCCCTGTATAAGTCATGTGGGTCAAAGGGTTATTAGACCACCCTATTGGGGGTCGGCCATGTGGGTCAAAGGGTTATTAGACCACCCTATTGGGGGTCGGCCCACTCAACATTATGTTATGTGGTTAAGTTAGAGCCGACATGAGTTAGGTAAAAAGGCAAGTCAAGTCAAGTATAAATAGAGTGCGGGAGGCACTCTATTTACTCACTCACTTCTCACACATGCACTCAAGGAGGAGTGGCGCACTTATGGAGGAGGAGGATCTGCTGCTAGGTTATGGCTATCTCTCTTGGTTGGTTGTATCATTGCTCTATCTATCTCTGAGGAAGTTATTGGGGTTTTTCACCTTTATGGTTTTCCCCAAGTAAATCTTTGTGTCTCTTGTGTGCTTGCATTATTGTCTCCATGATTGATATGCTGTAGATATGCTGTACATGTTGTTCTCTCAGTTAAGATCCTAGATCATATTGAAGTAAATTCAGAAAATTTAACAAGTTGGAGTCCTTAGGGTGTTTTCAAAAGCTTTTTGAGTCTGGACACTTTCTGATTGTTTTGTTAATTTCGGTCCAAGTAAGTTGAAGTCCTTTAGTTTGATTTCTTTCGAGTCTTTGTGATTGTAAGGTCAACTTTGGTTCACTTGCCTACCTTTTGCTTGGCTTAGTGTTTTATTAGGGTTTTGTGCTTTGGAGCAACCTAGGAGGTTTGCCTTTCCGTTACAAGCATCTCTTATCTCTGTTTTCTTTTCGCTTTGTTTCCAAGCCCTAAGCTTTTTCCTTTGAAAAAATTTGTAGGACAAGTCTTTGTCAAGTCATCGATTTGATTGTTGTGAGCCTTAGAGTTGCTTTTCCTTACTCACATTTCTCTTTTAGGTCTTACTTGCTTCCATTTTTGAGTTCTTTTTCTTTTACATATATCAGAAAAGGCAAAAAATGAGTTTGGTAGTTTAAAGTAGTAATACTTATGATCATTTCAAAGTAGCGCAGTTTACTTTGTTTTGAATTTGAAAAGAAAATAAAAAGAGACTTGTTTTAGGTTTGCTTATCTTTAGTTTTGGAAAACAATGAATGAGAAAGTTTAGTGAAAGTTCTTTACTTTTATGTACTTTCCATTTCTTTCACAACCACGCCACACAATGCATTGCAACCTTTGAGTAAAGAACAACCCTTAAAAAGAATAATTAATAAAATTTATTAGCAACTTTTCTTTCTAGGGATGTCACTACACCAACTAGCTTAGGCTAGGGTTTCGGATTAGAACACACTTTAACTATCCAAAACCATTTTCATTACTCAATAATCGTAGTGAGACTATTTTTAGGTAAACCCGTTGACATCAAAGTTGTTCTTGAAGCTCCACTGAAACCGCAGTTAAGCACGAGGTCTTGCGAAGGTGAAATAGTGAGGATACCCCTTCACTTTTCATTCGGAGCATACACCAAGGCTCGTTCGCGTACGGGGATCCTTTTGGATTTCGGGCATAGCTACCCTGCCCATGCGTTCTAGTCGGACCTACGACTGTCCCCCAGAGCTTCTTTCGTGTTAATGGTAGCCTTAGTATCTTGACTTTAGGGCTTCTTACACAGGTGGCAGTGAAAGGCTATTTTCATTGTACCTAGGACAGATACGGAAGGTAACACTTTTCAGTAATCCTAGGAGGGCGGTTTGGTGATTCAAACGCTTGCACCCAGAGGACCTGAACTGGACGCCATATAACTGTTCTTCGATGCTCTACTAGCTTGTTCTAGGCCCTGATCATCCCATACTTTCGATTGAGAGTATTCACCATCCTTGTTTGCCTGGTTTTGGATACTTAGGATTTTGTAGTGGCGTGCTCTTTGTGCCTCTCGCCCTTAGTTGGCCTTAGATATTTCTGGCCCATTGAGTCGAAACTATGGATAGCATCCCGGTGAGCACCAATCAAGGGATCCTTGTGTTTTTCCATTCATTGGGAACATTGGTACTCCCTTAATGGCTACCTTGAATCTTCCGGGATTCACTATAGGGCTACCGGTTTTGGTTGTTTTCCACTCCAAATACCTTGCATGCTCCTAATGCTTCTCAAGTAAGCACCTCACATCAAGAGCATCAGAAACCTATGCCCGCTTCGCCAGTAACATCTTCTCCTCCTCCTTCTACCTCATGTGGTGAAAGTAGTAATACTAATAACTAGCAGTCTAAAAGGAATAGACGGAGGAAGAATAGGAAGAAGATTCCAAAGCAAGGGGTTAGCCACCCAGCCTCTGGAGGTCATGCTGGGGGCACCCACCCAACCTCTGGAGGTCATGTTGGGGGAAAACTTTCAATCACTGCAGATCATACTGGAAGTATGTCTTCAACCACTATTTCTCATGTTGAGGACACATCATTGATCACAACTGGTCATATTAATGATAAGTCACCAGTTCCTGTGAGTCATACTGGAGACACTGAATCGGCCACTGCAAGTCATGTTGAGAATTTTGACATTGTCGACAAACCTAATAAACAGAAGCTTAATTTCCCTTGTAATTTTTGCGAGGGAGACCATCTTACTCACCGGTGCCCTGCTATTCCAGAGGTGCAAAGAGTGTGATCCATAGTTCAAAATTCTTCTGCTTCTGAGCAACCAGCCAATGCAAGTCATGCTGGGGGAAAGCTGTCAGCCAATGCTAGTCATACTGAGAGTATTGTTGTTATAAAGGAGTCTAATATTATAGGACGCAAGCCAAAGTTCCCTTGTAAACTTTGTAAGGGATATCACCTTACTCATCGGTGCCCTGCTATTCCAGAGGTGTGAAGAGTGTGGTCCATGTCTGAAGGAACCTCTGCTCCTGAATTGTCTATAGATTCCCAACAGCCTGATCAACCCTAGGTTGATGAAGTGGTTGAACCAATGCAATCTTTGGTCAACCCCACTCTTCCTTTGGAGAGTGAAGCGATCGAATCGATGCAATCTTCGATCGATCCCATCAGTCCTTCGGAGACTGATGCACCTGTCCCTGAAGTCTTCTGCATTACCAGATCGGATGTTTCTGAAATGGGGGGCACTGCATCTGTGCTGAGTGAACCCCTACCAAGCTCTAGGATCATTTCCTTTGATTGGAATAGTCTAACTGGGCCTCGCCTTCCTTCTGCTACACCTTTCCAGATAAAGGTTGATATCGAAAACCATGTGGTTCACCGATGTGTTGTATATGAAGGATCCTCTGTTAGTATCTTATCCCCTTATGCTTGGAGAGATTTAAGTTTTCCTAACCTTGTTCCAACTGTTAATTGGTTGTTGACTTTCAATAAAAGACCTAGTGAACCGTTGGGATTCCTCCCTCAAGTACCCGTTACTTTGGGTGGAAAAACATTCTTAGTTGATTTTATGGTTTTAAAGGACCCCATGGACTTTGATATGATCCTAGGGCGTGATTACGTATATACTATGCAGGCTATGGTGTCTACGCTCTTTTGTGTGATGCATTTTCCTCACAACGAAAGCATTGTCACCATCGATCAACTTACATTTGTCGATCCCTCTTATTACCCAACTATAGACTAGGTATGTCCCCCATCAGTAGGCACTACTATGTCACAATCAAATTATGTGGCATATTGTTCCTTGAGTCCAATTGCTACTGAGAATAAGCCTCTAAGTTCATTCTTACCTTCTTGGGACTGGGTCTCGGCAATTGACCAGGTGATGACTCCATCTGAATGTTTAGATATGTGTTCCATCTGGGATAATAGACATCCTTCTGATAAAATTTTCCTAGAGTCTATAATACAATATGCCATTCATTTGGACATTGATCCACCTACGAGCATTCTTCCACCTTTTCTTCGAGCTCGTTAAAAACAGTAAGGAAGTGATGAGCAATCTTCCACCTTTCCTTCGAGCTCGTTAAAAATAGTAAGGAGGTCACGAGCATTCTTCCACCTTCACTTCGAGCTCGTTAAAAACAGTAAGGAAGTGACAAGCATTCTTCCACCTTTCCTTCGAGCTCGTTAAAAACAATAAGGAGGTCACGAGCAATCTTCCACCTTTCCTTCGAGCTCGTTAAAAACAGTAAGGAGGTCACGAGCATTCTTCCACCTTCACTTCGAGCTCATTAAAAACAGTAAGGAAGTGACGAGCAATCTTCCACCTTTCCTTCGAGATCATTAAAAACAGTAAGGAGGTCACGAGCATTCTTCCACCTTCACTTAGAGCTCGTTAAAAACAGTAAGGAAGTTACGAACATTCTTCCATCTCTCCTATGAGCTCATTAAAAACAGTAAGGAGGTCACGAGTTTACTTTTTCGAGCTCGTTAAAATTTTACGAAAAAGATTCTTTTGGAGTTCTCTCTAAGCTCTTGTTAGACTCTTTAAATATGACAAGATTACCGAGTATAGTTGTCATTTCAGACTCGTTAAAGGATTTGAAGTGACATCTGCTTAAGTATAAGTTTAACCCTTTTCCGGACTTTTGCGGATTACTTACGAAAAATGAATACTCTAGTCATACATGGCTAGAAGAGTCCTTCTTCCATTTTTTTTACACTTTTTCGGGGGAGGAGACTAACTTTACGAAAAAGGACCTTTTGGAGCCTTCTTTAGGGTTTTCAGGCTCTCAAAACATGAAAACACCAGCGAGCACTCACCTACTCGGGCTCGATGTGAAATCCACGAGAGGGTGTATAGAGGATTGTTTAAGTTTTTCAGACTCTATAAACAAGAAAACATCGACGAGCATATATCAACCCGGGCTCAATATTAAAATCCACGGGGGGGTGTATGGAGGATTATTTAAGTTTTTATGACTCCTTAAACAAGAAAACCCCGGCAAGCAAGAACAAATCTCGGCTCGATATTAAAATCCAGAGATCAGTACTATAGAGTATTCTTCTATCTCTTCTTCGAACTCTATAAACAATGAAGAAAGTCCTGAGTCTTCCTCCCATGGGCTCGTTAAACTATTTACATGGTTGGATCTATTGAGTTTTCATTCTTTCTTGGACTCATTAAAACAACAAGAAAGGTATTCTTTTATCTAAAACAAATAAGGGATAAGAAGGGTATATCACATCTTGCAGTTTCAAAGGCAGTTCAGTCAGTCCCATCCTTGAACACAGTACCTATTTGAGTCTATCATTTCAGTTGGGTTTAGTTTTTTGACCTTAGGGTGAACCTGATCTCCGAGTTGTTTACTCCCCTGGTTGGTTATTCTTCCAACCATATGGAGGGTCTGTTAATGTCTCCTACATTGCATGCTTATATCAGTTTCCCATCATGTTGAAAACTGCCTAGGTCACTTTGTGTCGTGCTCACTGTTCAAGGATACAGCCTGTGTCAACCATTCTGTCGTTTATCTTGACCTCATGTGTCGGCCATTCTTCCGTTTATCTTGACCTCATGTGTCGGCCATCCTAGTGACAGTCTTGTTACTTGTCCTACTCCACATCATCTCATACCATTTGAGTGTTCCTCGTGTTGGATGATGGAGGATGCCTTAAGGCCTCCCTTCCAACAAACTTCTTCCCATCAACATCAACTCATTTTTCTCTGGGAATGAAGTTTAGAGTTTTGGTTAGTACCTTAGGGATTGCAGTCATCAGTGGCAGTTTCCCTCGTCGTTGAATAATGAGAATACATCAATGTCTTTTATTCGACGGGTTCCTCAGGTGTTCGACTTCAAGTCCTCTTATTTACACTTGTTGGATCGTACTAGGTACCTTGGGCCCCATTATCATTATTAGTGGAAGCCCTCGCGTTTGTTAACGGTATACATCAATGACCGGTAATCAAACGATTCCCCCCATGTTCGACTTCAGCTCATTTATTCACATGATTAGGGTTTGTACCTTGGGTTTTTTGGATGAAGACCTTGGGATTTTGATAGCATTACCTCATTATGTTATCACCCAAGCTACGCAAGACTGAGCCTCACTCATTTTGGCTCTCCATGAGACATAGATCCAGTTTGTTGTTATGGCTATGATCTATCATTTTGACATGGATCCACGCTTGTATTTCAGTGGCCATGCTATATATACATATCCTAGTTATGTATCGGAGATCATGTTGTATCATACTACACATCTATATGATGTCAAGATTGTAATTACTTGCTGACCTTGATCGTTATTTCAAGTACTTTTGTGACTTGGTTCTGTGGTTTCTTACTCCTCCTCTAACTTGGAATTATAATGTATTTTGGCCATCATTTCCCTCTGACCTCAAACATTAGGGGGCATCTATTATAGGTCAAATATGCACTTCTATGTCCGTGATCACATTACGCTATCGATCACACAAAAGGACAACATGGATTGAAGAGCTAGGTTGGCATAGGTGATGCATGGACTGTACGTACCCCTCTGCAGCTGACAAAACCCTGTTTTATCTAACATTTTGACATGTGCCCTACTCTTTGTATAGAAAACTAGCGCATATCAGGACATGTGCGCTACTCTACAAGCATGAAAGGCACGCACACCAGCTAGTATGCCCTACTTTGCCTTAAGGAAAGTAGCGCACACCTCAGAAAAAGTTGTAAACGTTGGTTGTAAAGCACTGAAGTTGCATATTGTGTGCTACTATGTATTGAGAAAACTCGCGCACATCTTAAAATGTAATCAAAAATATATTAATTTGACGAATTGGGATTAGTTGAAGTTGGTTTTGCAACTTCCCCAACCTCCCAATCAAACTACCTCTCGATCCAAACTGCCTACCTTGTCCCATAAATACAAGGGGGATAGATGAGAAAGAGGAGGAGAAACTATGCATTAAGGGTTGTTATGCTGGAGGAATTCCAAAGTTAGTGTGAAGAGCAGGAGCCCAGAATCCAATTGCACAAGCACTCTGAATGATCAAGTATAATTGTACTGATTATTTGCTTTTGACAATAAAGGTTGAAATGCCCTTCCTATCCCAATCAAATGTCTAATGGATTGCATATTTGTTTGGATTAAATGCTTGATTGTATTTGATGTCTAAATTGTGTTTCAATTTCATCATTGTTATATCAGTCAAGATACGCTGAGGAAGGTATCTTTTGTATTGCAGGTTCATCAAACGGAAGATCAAGTGAAGGATTGAGCAGAAGATCGAGCAAAAGCTAGGATCGAATGTCGTTAATAAGGTATACCTTCTAAGATCTTGATCTCTTTCTTTTTGTATAAGCCTATGTGATATGATTAATGCATTTACCTGTCACCCCAGAAGTTGGTAGTGTCCCTCTCCTCGCTATAGGGTAGAATTCCCGAACAACAGTACCATATTGTTCGAACGTTCAAGGGGGGGTAATTTAATGAAGGGCTCCAAACTCTCCATACTTGAATAATTTGTCATACAACTCAAAGGAGTATGACAACAAAAGAGATTTTCACTATGCCAGTTTATTTCATAGACAATTTTAGATGTTGAAAGGGAGAAAAGGAAATCAATAGCTCTAAACTCTCACATACTTAAATTATTTTTTAATGTTCGAAGGAGGAAAAGGAAATGAAGAGCTCCAAACTATGCCAAACTCTCTCATACTTAGATTGTTTCAAATGTTCAAAGGACAAGGGAAACAAAGTGCTCCAAACAAGTCCAAACCACTTCAACCTCTCTTATACTTTTAAAAAGGTTCTAATGTTTAGAGGGTGCAAAGGAAATGAAGAGCTCTAAATTCTCATGCTAAGAAAATTTTCCCAAGTTCAATAGAGATGGTAGCTTGGATAAATCCACAAATGCTAAGTCAATTTTATTGATAGCAAAGGTCTTATTGAAAAAATGGAGAAGTGATATTTGGCCTCCCTATTCCAAACTCTCTCATACTTAGATTGTTTCAAATGTTCAAAGGACAAGGGAAACAAAGTGCTCCAAACAAGTCCAAACCACTTCAACCTCTCTTATACTTTTAAAAAGGTTCTAATGTTTAGAGGGTGCAAAGGAAATGAAGAGCTCTAAATTCTCATGCTAAGAAAATTTTCCCAAGTTCAATAGAGATGGTAGCTTGGATAAATCCACAAATGCTAAGTCAATTTTATTGATAGCAAAGGTCTTATTGAAAAAATGGAGAAGTGATATTTGGCCTCCCTATTCCAAAGGTACACGATTCTTTAGCTTTTAATAAGTGAAACTAAAAATATTTACATTATTTTACAAATGGAACCATAATCCATACAAATTAGGTTTCCAACATTCCCCCCCTTTATCTGAAGTGGTGTTCGTGACTCTAAGCATCTTTCTAAACTTCTCAAGCTTTTCTCTTCCAAGCGCTTTAGGTAAGATGTCTGTAATTTCCAACTTGATTGCAGAAGTATTTTCAAACAATAGAGGAGTATAATTCACTCATTTCTCTTGAAAATCTTTAAGTATCTTCTTGGGTCACACAATCTCTTTGTTGCTTCTATTGCAACCACATATTCCAACTTTGTTGTGGAATATGTAGGAACATATAGTTTGCATTATCTCCAGGAGACAATTGTTTATCCAAGACTCGTGAGTTAGCCTAAAGTAGACACTCCATTCTCTTTGTTGCCATCAAAGTTTGAATCAAAATACCCAATCAGTTTGAAGCCATCCACCTTAGGATATTTGAGTCCCCTTCAAGTATCTTAGAACTCTTTTTGTAGCAGACCAATATCCTTCACAAGGCTTTTGCATGAAACTAGAAAGGATCCCAACATCAAATGAAATATCTAGTCCAATGGTGGTAAAGTATATAAGACTCCCCACAAGTGTATGTACTTGGTTTCATTCTCAAATTTATTCCCTTCTTTTGATGTGAAATCAAGTTTTGTTCCATTGGAGTAGAGAGAGGGTTGCACTATGTCATGCCAAAACCTATTTAATAGCTCCCCAATGTACTTCTTCGCTGAGATGAATATGTACTTTGGAATCTAAGTCACTTCAATTCCCAAGTAGTAGTGAAGATGTCCCAAACCTGTTATCTCAAAGTCTTTCTTCAATTCTTTATTTATGGATGCAATGTAGCTTTCATTGTTCCCTATCATCAATAGATCATCTGCATATACTAAAATATATACAATAGATCTTCCAATTTTCTTAGTAAACAATGTTGCATCATCAAAATTAAAGTGTTTGAAATTCAATTTCAGAAGATGTTCAATTAGATTTTCATACCATGCATGAGGTGCTTGTTTCCAACCATACAAAGACTCGATGAGTTTGCATACCTTCGATTCTTGTCCCTTCACAATAAATCATTTCAATTGAGACATGAAAACATTCTCTTTCAAGTCCCCATTCAAGAAAGTAGCCTTCACATCCATTTGATGAAATTTCCACCCATTCTATGTAGCCAAAGACAATAGAGTATGGATGGTAGCCCATTTTGTTGTGGGGGGGAACTCTCCTCATAGTCGATGTCTTTTTTCTATGCAAAAACAATTTCCACAAGCCCCACCTTATGCTTGTCAAGTGAGTTATCTTATCTGTACTAGTGTAACGCCCCAAAGATTAATTAGGAATACTTAGATTATTATAAACATAATTAGCTCTTATGAGTATATTAATAAATTAGATATTTATTAATTTACAGAAAAGAAGGGAAAAGCTAAGCAAAAACATTAAGAAGTAAAGCATTGTTAAGTTAATAAAGTGTAATTAGGAGAGTTAAGTGCGTGGAGGCCACTTGGAACCCATGCAAAATAATGCTAAATTAATTAATAATCTGAATTAATTGCGTAAAAGATGGGTTTGGGGAATGAATGGGGGTTCAGGCATGGTTTAGGAGGTCTGGTTTGGTGGTAGGGGTCTGGCTTTTTCCTGGTTTTGTCTATTGATGTTGGTTTGCTAAGTGGTTGTGAGTAGTTTACCTAAGCTGTGAATTGTCTTCTCTTTAGTTTTCTTGATTGAGCTTTTGTTTTGGTGAACTCTTGTAAGGAGGATTGAGGGCAGTGATGTTGAGGAGATTTAGCTCTCATGGCATTATATGTTGGGGTCTCAAAGGCCTTAGCTATCTGCTGGGGGTTGGGTGGGTGGAGAGTTGTTCCCCCCCAAATTTGTTGTTGAGGAGGGTGTTGGCTGCTGGAGGACAAGGGAGCATATGCAACCAAGGTGTATTTCCAACTAGGTAAGTAGTCTTTCTAGTTGAGTTTAATTTAACTGTTATGAGAGTAATTGTTCTGGTTTAATTATTTATTGTTTAGTTAGTTTCAAAGAAAGAAAAAAATTCAATTCATGAGGAATCTCTTCCAATTTGTTTTGGTTAGATTATATTTACTTTAAATTTTGTTATAGGGTAGTTAGTGAATATGTGTATATTAGTTTCGGAGACAACCCTTCCTCAGCATTCTAAGTATAGAATAATGAAGTTAAATTAGATGAATAATTCTCAAAAAATAATTCTCAAAAATTGCTATCTAAAAAAATTAAACTCTCTGTAAATAAGTTAAATTAGCATTTAACCCCTAATTAGCAGATGGGTCCTCACAACTTGTTCTTGTAAACCCACTTGCAACCAATTAGTTTGGTTCGAAATGGAGGGTCCACCAACTTCCAAGTCCCATTTTTATGTGAAGGTTTAGGTTGCTCAGCTAGTGGTGCTTCATTCTCTTCAAGACTCAAACTTGCAATCCTCTCAGTCACATCATCCAATTGAACCTCATGTTTTGGTGAAGTGGTAGGAACTTTTTCATGAGGGGAAGGTGGGGCTACAAAATGAGATTCCAAAGATTGATCCAAGATAGGGGTCCCCCCTTCAAGATGTGGAATCTCATTGTCAAATTCATGGAATGTATTTACACGGGTAAATATATCCAGTCGTTCAAGATGCCTCCCAATAGACTTGTCATTTTTATCCATTTCAAGAAAAATGGCATTTCTAGAAAGTTTACTCATCATAAAGATGATGTGCCTTAGTAGTGTTCTTGGTAAGAAGATGCACTTTCGACTCCTTGCACCAAGCTTGTGTCTTTGTTCCTTAGGAATTAAGGCATAACAGGTGGAACCAAAGACCCTAAGATGCCGCATCGAAAGAATGCAGTCATACCACATTTCATATGGATTATTGTTGGCAAGAGCATGTGATGGGCTTTTGTTTCTCAGATATACTGCACACAAAATTGCATCACTCCAAAACATCAAATTCTTGAAAAATAGCAAGGAGAGTACCATATTCAAGAGTGTCATGTCCATTCTTTCGACTACACCATTCTAGTGAGGATTATATGGAATATATGTTTGATGTATAATCCCATGTTGATGAAGGTAATTCTGAAATTCATTAGAAGTGTATTATTTTCCATTATCAGTACAAAGAGTGCCAATATGAGATTGTGGTCCATTTTTAATCCACAAATGAAAATTTTCAAATGCTTCAGCAAATAAACCCAACACATCCTAGTGTAATCGTTAATAAAGGTCATGAGATATTTATTACAATTTGTAGAAGCAACATGCATGGGGTCATACAAGTCAGATTGTACCAACTCTAATTTTGTCAATGCTCTGGAAAGTGAATCATGGAAAGGTTGATTATCATGTTTGTCAAGAACACAAACATCACATTGCTTCTTTGGAATGGTGCTCAAACAAGAGACAGCGTTCTTCTTCAACAAATGAATACTGTCATAGTTGATGTGCCCATATCTAACATGCCATAAAAGACTGGAAGACAATGTACCTTCATCATGGTGTGAGAGGTGTGCAAAATTATGTTCCCTTGCAAATGTGCCTTTCATCTTCAACAGTTTCTCATCTTCATACCTAGTCATGATGACTTGGTTGTTAGAGGATCTCCTTATCCCAACATTCCCATCAAATATGTGAATGGAATGACCTTGTTGTCAAATTTACAGAAGAGACAGCAAGTTTATCTGCAACTTTGGAAAATAGAGACCATTATGCAATAGAAAGTCAAGGAATCCAAGCAATTTGAGCCTAATTGTGCCAATTCCCCTGGGTTTGAGGCTGGACTTATTTGCAAAATATACTGCACCATCTAAATTGTCATTCAATTATTCAAAGAAATATCTTCTAAATGTCATGTGGCAGGTTGCACCACTATCAAGCAACCAAGTGTCTCTCCAAGATGCAAATGAAGTGTTGAACAGAACTTCATTCCAACATTACAATGTGCAACAAATAAATAAGCAGATTTAGGATACTTACCAAACTCGTGAGTTTTACCTTTACCTATGTCTTCTTTCTTCTATTTCTTCTCTAAGACCTTCCATGGAATTCTACATGTCTTTGCTTCGTGTCCTTTTTGGCTTTTTTCAAAAGGCTTTTTCTCCATCTGTAATCTTCTCCACCATAGTATCAAATTTGACTTCTTTCAGTTGGCCACTAGCTTGAAGTGACTCAAGATAGTGTGAATATGTGGGGTAAAGAACCTTGATGAAGGAAGTGAAAGGAAGGTCTACCTTCACACCAATTGTTTCAATTTCATACATGATGTCTTTAATCTTAAATGCAATAGCCATGGGATGAGTATCCTTCCACTCTGGGTTGAAGAGCTTCAACGGTAACTAAATTAGCTCAAATTCTGTGAGTCATACAAATCTTTTAACTTCTTAAAAGCATCATAATAGTTCTTAGTAGATGAAATGTGTTAACCCATCTCTTCACTTATTGGATCAATGATTAGTGCATATGTCTTCTTGTCTCTGCTCTTCCATATCGCAAGTTCTTTGTCTACAGTTCTTTGTCTACAGTAGGTTTTGTAGGTGTTATGGGTGTAGCACTATCCACTCCATCAAAAATATCTCCTTCACAAATTATATCCCACGGACCGTTGAAAATCAGAGTGTGTTTGATCTTGCTTGACCATTTTGGGTAGTTTTCCTTACCAATGAGAACCACTCCAACAATGGAAACCAAAAAATGCATCTTTAACAAGTGGGTAATACAAGCAAATCTGTAATATACTTACAACACAATCGCTGCAATGCAATGCAATCTATATGATACAAATAATAATGTAAAATAAACCATGTGAAGTAGACCATATGCAGATGTTTACAATGTAAAGTATGTCAAATAACTGCAGTCGCTAGCTAACTTCTCGCACATAGTGCTAGCAGTTTTACATTAATAATATGGACACTTTTATAGCAGCAGATGAAACTTATCTTCAACACAACACAACACCAGCTAAGTGGCGTGCCCAACAAAAAGAGGATTCCAAATATTAGTATCAAAAATTACAAGGCTTCTATAGACTGTAGATATTAATATAACAATTGCTACTTCCCTCAAAAAGAAAAACATGCCTTTTGAATATGTCAAATTCAGTCCAAACAACGAGAGCAAGAATGCAAAGAAGACAATAGAGATACATTAAAGAGCCCACCTCTATGGAATCAAACCAATTCCTCAACGACCACTTGATACCAAGTCTCCATAGTAAATACCAAGGCTTCACAAGCGTCGTATATGGGAAACGAACCCACGACCACATGGTAAGCTAGCTTTGCAATAATTAGCAGAAAACGCGGCTCAAAATACTACATTAGAAGGAAAAGGGAACCAAACAGAATGAAGCTGAGCCCAAGAGAGGGCTCAGAGGACTCGATCTTGGTTCCTAATTCCCATTCCAAACCAATTTCCAGGTCGGTGGTTTCGAGTCTTGTGGAGAACATGTCAGCATAATAAAACAAACCGCCTTCGTATATTCTGCGTTCCAAGAGGCTTGGCAATGCTTGAAACAACGCCAAGACTCAACGCAACTCCTACGCAAAGGATACGAAGAGCTCACTCAGAGGAACCAAGAGCATGAAATTTCGCAGAGGCACCATGAGCACGCAGATGTAAACAGAGAGATAGACACCAGTTCATGGGCAAAATGACCACGCATAGAAGGTAGGTTGGAGGTACGCCGAGATGGAAGGGTCATGGCGATGGAGAGGAGGCACGCATATAAGAAACTAAGAGAGAAAAAATGCAAAGGCTCAATCACGCAAAAGGTAGCTCGTGCGTAGGAGAGAATGATCATGAAGGTCTTATTTTAATGGTCATGAAGGTCTTATTTATACAATGGAGAACCTTTCGCCTTCCTATTCCAAAAGTACATAACTGCTCAGTTCTTAATAACTCAAATTACAAATATTACATTATTTCCTAACGTATTAGATCCAACAAGAAAGATAAAATCATTAACGTATTAGATCCAACAAGAAAGATAAAAATTAATATTACTATGCAATGTTTATTTATTAATATAATTTAATATTATAAGAATTGCATTCAAGTTATTAAAATAAACTAAAAATATAATTAAAAGACATTAAAAAAATAATCATCATACCATCTACATAATGTGCCTAAGATATACCTTAGGAAATCCAATATGGAAAAATCTAACTAAAAGGGAGAACTATACTTTATTCTTTTCTTATCATGTATGATATGCAAATAAAAAAGAAAGATGAACTCACTATGGAGTTGTCATATACAATGTGGTATGGATTCTTGTTACAAGGTCTTCTAATTCCTTTGCTCTACTCTCACTATCCCGCTCCTTTTCTCAACTATGAAACATAAATAAATACAACAAAAATAGAACTCTTTCATTTCTTATTGGCCTGGTATTTAACATGTCTTAATAGTCATCTAGAGTTAGGGTTTTTGCATGCATCAAACCCCATTTACGATAAGGGTTTTTGACCATTTAAAATCTTCTTAAAAGTCCTCATGTAACTAGCTCCACTATGAGTAATGGGAATTAATGTAGCTTCAAACACATATCTTTAGTATGACCATCAATGTTACAATGATTAAAGTGGTCGCTCAGATCCTTGCATTGATGTGCAGTGGTTACTGCATTCTTATCCTTTCATTTCCACTTATTTTTTTCCTTCATGGAAGTGCCTTGGTGGTCTAGTTGCTTGGAACCATTTGTGTGTCCTTTCTTCCTATCCATCTCTAGATATTGTGCTTGCACGCAAGCCTCATCATCAATCCTGAGTTTAAAGAGCATCAATTGCCCTCTAGCCTAAGTGTCTTCATGTGACTTTCTCACCTCTTTGAGCATCGCCCTTTAACTTCAATGGAGTAAATGATATCTTTTGTTCTTCTCCTATGTTATGAACACTTAAAACATACTTCTAATGATTGCAACCATTGATTCAACTTAATAGCATCGATATCACCTTGAAAGGCTTAATGTACACTACTGCGTCCACTTTGAACGAAGATTGGGAAGAGGTGACATTTGAACTTGGTCTCTCTTTCTCTTGTTCCTTTTCTAGTTACCCTTTCTCCAAATTTCCAATTAGAACCGGTTTCCAAGTTAGAGCTACCAAACTCCCCAAAAGAACCGAATTTGCTCTCTAGTGATGTCATCATGATCGTCGTGTTGAGAGAGATGTTAGAAGATTGTGTTTCTAGCGTAGAAAATCTATCTTATGAGCCATCTCTTGGACTACTGTTGTACTCATATGTCATGGCTAGGGTTTGAGACTTTCTTTACGACAATCTTTGGGTCCTACAATTTCCAACAAAAACCCCAAAGAAAACTACTATAATAACAATATTATCTATAAGCTTATGTGGATATTCCATCGAAACAATTTGACATAATATATCTTACATTTTTTTATAAAATATATCTGTTATGCAATGTTTACTTATTATGCATTGAAAATGCAATACAAAGGAGCTAAAACAATAGACACCACACCATTCACACAACGAACACAAGATATACATTGGGAAAACTCAGCGAAAAGGTGAAAACTATACCTTGCAATTTTCTTTTCGGGCTTGAAATGAGAATACAAAGACAAATGAACTCACTATGTAGTGGCCATAAACAGTGTACCCTGTATGGTTGCTAGAGGGTCTTCTACTTCCTATATTTCATTTACAATATCCCATTATTTTGCTATGCCTAATTGTGGAACAATAAATCAATAAAACAAAAAAGGAACCCCTTCATTTCCTAGCGGCCCAATATTTAACATGTCATTTACAACTAACGCTTGGGTTTTTGCATGCCTCAACTCCAAAATAGGGTTAGGATTTGTAACCCTCTAAAATCTTCTTAAAAGTCCACACATGACTAACTCCACACATGTAAGTAATGGGTCTTAACATGGCCACTTGATACCATGGTGATCAAAAGCATAGATCTTTGCATAGTGGGAAAGCTCTCAATGTATAAAGTAGAGTAAAGAGGCTAAGAACTTCGTTCACAAAGTTTTGACCCCAAAAATGGTCATCTGATGACCCAAACTAGCACCAAAAGTTTTAGGACCCAAATCACCAAAGTATAACTTACCCCTAAATTAGGCTCTACAAGTCAATAACTCCAATTTTTTAACCCAAAATGTACAAAAATAGATGACAAATTATATAGTGGTCAATTTTAGATCAGCAGTGGGGATCATTGAAATCTAGACTTTGGGGCCAAGCTTTGTACTAAGTGAGGGTTTCATGCTATGGAAGGTTATTTTAACCATTATCTCCTCAAAAGTACCCCTGGTTAAGAAGTCCTAGTATGGCCTTTATGTACAAACTCTTATGGTCATTATAACCATGGTAAAAATCAAAGGAACATTTGTAGCTCAAAGTATTTTAAGGCTTAGAAAGAAATTAAATCTATCCCTCACTTGAAGGGTGTCTGGTCCTTTGGTTTAAGTTTGCATTCAAAGAGCACTCCTTGTGGTCCTCCCATATCTTGTTGCATAAAAACGTGGCCCTAGACAAGAAGTTTTGGTTTTAGCCCTTGGATTTTCAGAAGTGGCATCAACCATGCCCAGTATATCTTTGATTTCCATGAATGAGATTGGGTGACATGCCTTGAGCTTAAAGCGATATTTAAATTATCCTACTTTAATAGATTAATTTTGGACATGGCAAACAATATAATCCCCTACTCTCTTATTATCAAACTTGGATCGCATGCCCTAAACAACTAGAACAAAACACAAGCCTTTGGGTGATTCCACGAAGGTGGTTCACCATTTTTGGCGGATGGAAGCTAAAAAAATTATTTTTCGAACCCTCGATCGAAGTATTTTCAAGCCCTCGATCGAGGTTTTAAAAGCTCAATCGAGGATTTTAAAAGCTCAATCGAGGGTTTTAAAATACCTCGATCGAGGGTTTTAAAAGCTCGATTGAGGGTTTTAAAATACCTCGATCAAGGGTTTTAAAACCCTCGATCAAGCTTTTGAAAAGCTCGCAAAACCTCGATAGAGCTTTTGAAAAGATCGCAAAAGCTCGATCGAGCTTTTGAAAAACATAAAAAGGCTCATTTTAGGCCCTCAATCGAGGGTTTTAAAATACCTCGATCAAGATCTTCTTAAACCCTCGATCGAGGTCTTCTTGAACTCTCGATCTAGGTATTTAGCTCGATCGAGAGCTTAAAAAACAGGCCGAGAGCCCTTTTCACTGCAAAATGAAAGTTTTGTCTGCCTTCCACAGAGTTAAACCATGTCATTAAATGCTCATTAATGAGCAGACTTGATACCATTGGATTCATCAACGAATCCTCTATCCAAATATATAAAATTTACGAATTTTTATTTTCATGTCTTTTGTTTTTAAATTTCTACTAAAACTTGCCCTAAAAAACCATGCCACAACTTCGATTGAGCTCAAAGATAAATCCACAAAATTCAAAATACACATCCAAAAAATTTGAAAAAATACACACGCCCTAGATAAACGCGTCATCTTCAAAAGGGTATTTTTATTTTTCAAATTATGTAAAAAATTAAAAGATTTGGTACACGAACACACATGTGTGCAAAATGTGACTGAAATATTCATTGGTCATTTTCGAAAAAAATAATAAATATATTTTTTCGAGAAAAATTAAAAGAAAAATATGTAAGCCCTAGTGCATTCTGTCTAGATCATGTTCACATATTTCATTTTTTTTAATTATTACTTTAACATTAAATTATCGTGCACAAACACAAACTACTTGTTAATTGCTCTTCAAATTTTTAAGTACACACGTTTCATTAAATGAAAATTCGACACGATAAATGATATTGGAATATTTCGAAAAAAATATCATTGGAAAGCCAACATAATTCTCTACATTTCGTTTTTCAACCGCATGTCAAAATTCATTTGGCAAATATGAGTTTCAACGGCTTCAATTTAATACATGAATAAAATTTCCGTTTTTCACCGTCATATTTGGCCAAAAAGAGTTACCCATTTTTGTGGAATCACCCATTTTTACAATAAAAGAATGGGTATAAGTGGTCTTGTTAAAAGCCCATTTTGGATTATTACACTAAGAATATTTTGGTGTTTGAAGACGAAGAAAAAGTGATACTTGTTTAGGATTTGTAGCCTCTAGAAGCCCATGGTGGAACCTAAATAAGCATTTTTGTGCAATCACTTATTCTAGGCAATCTTCATATTGTTTGGAGATTAATTCCCCTCAATGTGTTGTAACCCAACTGCTCTGTAACCCAACATTTTTCTATTTGTCCCTTCATTGATTCTACTTGCAATTGGGTTGTCTCCATTTGTGGTTAAAGCCTTCTCACGTCCATTATCTAGAAAGAAACCTTGTTAAGGAACAAGCTCCCCTTGGTTGTGGATTATGAATATCATAGTAACTATATTTTCATATTGAAGAAAATGAATAATGTTTTAATAAATAAAAGCTAGCTTGAAAGAAGCTTCACTTAATATCATTAGAAGAAAAGGAATGATGTTTTAATTAATAATGGCTAGCTTGTAAGAAACTTCACTTAGTATCAAAGCTTATTGATTCATGAAAATGTGTACAAGTAGATCTTAGTTCAAGAGCAAGCAAGGAAGTTGCATCGTCAAGTTGAATGTAGCCAACTCGAGGCAACAATTAAACTTTTGGGGAGGCACCCCTTATCCAATTCAGTACTTCACACTCAATTCACTCCAAGCAACGCTAGCACTCTAAGCATAAGTGACACCATTGTGTTGGCATGCAACTAAATAGCAAAGGGAGAATCAACACAACTAACAACCTTGCATATGCAATAGAATGACAAGTTTTGTATGATGACTCCTAACATTTTGGAGGCCAAAAAGCCTCGTGAGCATGCCAATGATGAATGGGAGGTAATGATTACTAATTATAATCCTAATATGGTTAGTGGTTTTTGTTATTATTGGGCCATGGATTGATGGATTCTAATGTTCTAAATTGGACTTCTTGGTGTACTACCTTTTGCTAGTGCTTGTGGTTGTCGTGCATGCAGCCTGCTTTTATTGTATAAAATACCCAATGTAAATTTATTGTTCATATTAATAATTACGCAAAACATTTTATTCAAAAAATAGTTGTTACATTAATATTTTTTTTAACCATGGGGAATCGGTAACTCATCGAGGGGAATCGATAACTCATCGAGGAATACTGACTATGAAATCCCATAGGCAACTAAGTCAACACTAATAATAATAATAATATATTTTTAAGGTCGCAACCAAGCCAAACACCAATTTGGTATGAGATCTCCTTGTTTGTGAGACAAGGGACCCCCTCTGCGCAAAGATATAACTGCTAAAGTATATAGAGGTGTACATACCCTACCCCGCTGGATTTGAACCTATGACCTCCTAGGAAAAAACATGTGTTCTTAACCGTTAGGCGAATCAAGTTGTACTACAACATAGATATATCTTAACCCAAAATCTATATATTTTTAAAAAAATGAGTGAACCTCTAACCACTTTAAAGATTTAGGGTTAAGGTAAATTTTTACTAATTTCATTTCTATTTTTTATTTTATATGATACTAATTAATAAAAAGTATAATTTGATATCAGTTCATAGATATATCTTAACCCAAAATCTATATATTTTTAAAAAAATGAGTAAACATCTAGCCACTTTAAAGATTTAGGGTTAAGGTAAATTTTTACTAATTTCATTTCTATTTTTTATGTTATATGATGCTAATTAATAAAAAGTATAATTTGATATCAGCTCTCAAACGTCATTTTTTTCCTAAATTACTCTGTTAGCGTTGCTCCAACAAGAAGCTGAACATCTCTTCCACCTCAGGCGGTAAGAACACCACTCTTTAGGGCATTACAAAGGATTTTCCTTCTATAGGCTTAGAAGACATGATCTAGAAAGTTATACAACAGTCACCTCATAGCATGATTTCAATGTATACAAAGAGAGAAAATTCTCAAGAATAACAACTTTCGAAGTTCACCAAGTATCCGATAGAAAATTCTCAAGAATAGACAACCTTAAAAGTTCACCGAGTTTCGAGCATAAAAGACAAAGCACTGCTATAGAAACACAAAATATTAGAGAAACTCATGAACTAATATATACTCATCCTGTGTCACATATAGGGACTTTGTGGCTTCTGTAGTATATAGGGAACGCCAAAATATTAGAGAAACTCGTGAACTAATATATATTCATCCTGTGTCACATCTAAGGACTTTATGACTTCTGTAGTATATAGGGAACGCTTATATATTCATATTGTAAACAAAACGGGATCTAAAATAAACATTTAATAGCCTTCAAGGTCTTTATTGTCCAAGATATTACTAGATGTAGTGATCAGATCCATCCATCTAGAAGCAAAAAATACTAAAACAAACTTGAAAAAAGCCATGAACTTTGCGAGGATGTAGAACAAAAATAAATAATAAACAAACTTAAAAAAAGCCATGAACTTTGTGAGGATGTAGATCATTTCATTTTGCTGGGAATGCCCGTTACTCAAATTTGTTCACAACGCGCATGCCAGTGTTATGGATCTGATAATCTCAAGGAAAAATGTAAAGAGTCTAAGGATTAGTCAAAGCTTGAACCCAAAAAAAATATCATGAGGCCAGGCCGATTTCTTCACAACAGCTACACATCTCCTCAACAACTAAATTAAGAAGAAGATGGAAAAAAATTGTATTCTCATAATTACAAACACATTACTACGGAGGAAACTAAGTGTTTAGGATAGCCATAAATCTTCGATAAAGCATTTTCATGCTAAGCACTGAACTACCCAAATGCTACTTTTAATACCACATTCATTACAAACGAGTAATTACCATTTGTAATATCACATCATTGATTGGTATACAATATTCTGAGTATTACTTCAAATCAGAATGCTTCATTTGATAATAGCAGTGAACTGTAGAAAATTGTAAAGGAAATCTAACGAGGCAGAAAGGAATTGTTGTAATGTCAATTGGCTGAAATGTAGATCCAAAATCAATGCATGCCAACTAAAAATGAATGAGAAAAGATGAAATTCCCACTCAAGTGGGAAAATTCTTCTTAATTCGGAGCCTCACACTCTTCTATCCTTGGTTGGTCAACACAAGGTGTGCTCTAGATAAGAATGATTTAAAATCCAAGATTCCGAGGCAGCAAAGTAAATGTACACTGCTTTACTCAGAAAATCTGTTATAAACATCATTATAATCACTTAATACCATGGAATGAAGGTAGAACAGCAATGAGAGGATCACCATATCCAACAGGCTCTGCAAAGGGCAGAATTGGAGTTAGAAACATAATATTTATGTATTAAGTTTTGAAGCAGAAATCAAAACTTTTCAAACTGCTGTAAGTTCTAAAGCACAAAATAGATACATTCATCCGCATTTGAACATTTGTTTCTGCAAATTGTTTCAAAGCCAGCAGTTTCTAAATTTCTTGGTACGTTGTTCATAATGATAACGATTTATAATAATATTAGGTGGCAGAGGTGAGTTTACCTCCATCGCTCCATAAAATCTTGACAATTTCTCCAGACACTTCTGACTGCATGATACGGTTAAACATGTAAATGTACCTGACTAACCCTAAACCAACATTCTAAAACATTCTAGGAATTGAAAGAGTGTGACTAAGGATGTCAAACTTCTGGAATCTGGAGAGCATATACACAGTCAACAAGAAAAACTATTTACTCACTGTGACAGGTGTCTGGCCACCAAGCTGGTTCAAAAAACATACAACCTGCCCTTCTTTTATGGATTGTCCCTGCATAGTACATGAAGAATCCACTTTCAATAATTTTTCACAATAATACTCTTCTCCATCTATGTTCTCTGTTTACTGATTTGATTCAAACTTAAAATAAGCATTGCAATCAAACAAAAAATCAGCACCTAGGTAAGTTCATGTTTGCATTCAACTGCATAGACCAATACACTTCATGGACATGTATTTCAACAAGTTTCAAACAGGAGGTAATATCACCAAAGACATGAAAAAAAATGTAGGAAATCTGGGTTGCTAAAGATTTAAAATCTCCACAAAATCATGGCTGAAACTTTTCAATATTCCAATAATAAGTTTACAAATAGCATTGTTTCCTTGATATGATTTCTTGAAAAAGAAACAATCTTACTTCTCTTTCTGAGAATGTAAAGGTGTATGGTGCCCTTGTCCCCTGTGCTGTTGCAGCTACTGGATATGTTGTCAACTTGTCACTGGTATGTCTCTCTGTTCTATTGTCTGCTATTGGGCATTAGTCAACAATTATAAAAACTCTCTCTAGTAATCTAACCCCCAGCATCATGTTTCTTGCTTTTTAATCTCCACACACTCCAGCTTTTGTCTACTTTCTTGGAAATAGTGCTATATCCCAGAGCAATAATAGCCCAAATGAAAACCAGAGGACACCTCCAGTTCAGTTGCAGGCATGAATATTGATGGGTGAAGGTGCAAATGTGTGAAAGAAGAATCCATGTACTTAAGGTGTCCAGAACTACTGATCATTGATATATCAGTAGAATCCTTATGAAAAGCTGGTGAACAGTTCTCTTGTTCAGATATTTGCAACAATAAAGTATAAACCAAGGCACTGAATGCAACGGGAGCTTTTTAAGAATACAACTTTTCCTCATTTAAGAATATGAAAGGAAAAAAATATGCCAACCAGCAGCATATGTGTCGTAGAAAGAGACTGCTTTGGCTACCACTTCTTTGATGCACAAATGTTTAAAATTTTAAATCACTTCTGATAATTTGATAAGGATTTACCGGGATCTAAGATGCCTTTGGATGTGGTTGTACATATTTTCTTTAGTTTCATATACCTTCTCATTCCATACTATAGTTTTCTTACATTGAGTCAAAGAAAAAAAAGCACATAGAAAATCAATTTTCCTAAGCAGCGAAATACAAAGATGAAAGAACTGTAAGATTAAACATAAAGGATGCAAAAATAAACTACACCTCTTCACAAAGTGGTCTTCCAGACCTTCCCTTCACAACTCGGCTTCTTTTGAACAGGCCAACCTGTCAAAGAGAGATTTTCATTCATATTCGACAACAACGGAAATAGCAGCTTATAACTTGCTCTGTTGCAAAAATATTTAAACATGGTTACCTTCGGAGCAGTTACAAAACACAAGCCTTCATCACCTGCGGCCTCCAAAAGCCCAAACTTGGATGTTTTGGATCCTGAAAATTTTGTTGTAAATGGGTTGAAAGACTTTGTAGGAGGATCTTTTGGTGCTGGTGAAGGTGGTGGAGTAACTGTGCAATCAGAATCAACCATTGGTTCACTTGGGACAGGGGGAGCAGTAAATGGGGACACCACAGAAGATGGCCTTTTGCTTTTCTCTACATTCCGCCGTATATGCATTGCAAAGCTTCCAGCCTGTAGCAAAAATTATGACAAGAAAATTAGAAGGTATTATGGAAATCCCATTGTATGCAATGCTATATATTTGCATTGTTTTTCTTACTGTGCGTAAAACTGGAAGTCCCTTGGATATTTTCATCCAAATTCTAGAGATTTTGATCTTGTGACCATGATTCCTTTGGTATCAGTAATTGTATCCTTATCCCATTGTTGTGGAATTTGGACAGAAATTCAGTAATTAGCATAAAAAGGTATTTCAAAGAGATTCTCAGTCCACTGTCAAGAGACTAATGGAAATACTCCAAAGCACAACACTCATATTTGATGTGGGAATATATAGACATGTAATGGAAAAATCTTCCAATCAAACCAGCTGGAGCAGGAAACTAGAGAATACCATCATTCCATAGCCACCTTAGAGAATGTTTGATCTAATATGGAAATCATTCCTCTCAAGTACAACAGCCTATCATAGATGCCTTGGAACATGAAGTTTGCAGGAAAGAAAAATTCAATCATTGTTAACTCATAATATTCCCTGTCTAGTGAGCACTCAAATCCAACTTCTGACCATTGAACAGACTGTTATAGGCATATGAAAAAAAAAATTAAGAAAAGCCAGGGTCCAATATTCTAGTATTGGCAACCATGGTCTCATTGCTTCCATTCAGAATTTGAAGCAATATTACAACAGATAAAGAAAAACATGAATCAAGAGTCTTCCGAGTCCCAAGCCGGCCGAGTGTTTGCCAAGTCCGAATCTGATTACACTGGTTTAAAGTGCCAAATCAGCCATTACTGCAGGTTATTACAGATATAAAGGTGAAATCAGTCCCAAAACTCATCAACCATCCATCGGATCAACTGTGCCCTAGGGGGGATAGGCTCCTCTTTGGTTGCCGAGTCCCGAGAGGTACTTTTCCAGGCATTTTCACAGACTATTGTGAATATTCTTGCAAGTTTAAGGTGCTGGTTTTTACTGCAGAAAATAGATTCATCTTGTTAAGCAACCAGTACCAAGTTTTATTGCTCCTAAACCTTCCAATGTCCCATGTACAAGTACTAACTACAACGTCGAAGTAATCCAAGGAGCTCATACATAAACCCAACTCCCATGTCTAGGTGCTTCAAAAAAAATTTCCACTTTTGGCCTAAGAAAGAGTTGATCCATAACCCTTAAAATTGAATCACAGGCAATATATCGAAATGCTCAACACTTCATTTAGTATAAAAGCCCTTAAACTTAATTCATAAACAATATATCAAAAACACTAAACAATTTATTTATCAAAATGCCATTGAGGTAGGGCAAAACCTTACAATGACCCTTTTTTTACGGAAGGAATCCACACCTATTAACTTGCCTCTTAAGGTAGGATGACCTCCCAATGAGCTAAACTCCAACACAATATACTCCAATCCATCCTCCACAAGGATCACCTAGAATTCAAATACTCAAAATGTAGCTTAGTTCATCAGGAGGTTGCCCCTTCAAAGAGGAAAGTGAATAGGCGGTCGCCCCTTCAAAATGTAGCTTAGCATCATAAGGATCACCTCCTTTTGAGGCAACCTAAATGAATGGTTTCAGCTTGAAGTAGGATCACCCTTTATTAATAATGTATGTGCACAAGTAAGGCACCTTTGTAAGGACCTACATGTTCTTATTTTTCTGCAATCCAATTTAGCAATCATAGGCAAACTTTGGCATGTTATAACAGCACTTCTCATTGTCTCCATTCACCTTATTTGAACCCTCTTAGTTTCTTTTATTGATTCCCTTGCCCAAGTTGGAAAGGCATTAGTCTCAGTCCACCCATCCACTTATTTCTAATGTTTATACTTTATCATTCACCTTCTAGGGATACACCCCTGTACCAGAGGAGAGCCGGCCTAAAGTGAGAGTGCATTGTTGTGGTGAAAGTGGACAACCCCTCTTAGTTCCAGTAACACTGCACTTGTGCTTTAGGGCTTTACCACTTAATGTGCAGGTTTGGGTGGTAACAGCCACTATACCTATAATATTATTACTCTAGTGGAACCTTTGGCCAACCCATTGTACCTTTAGGGAGAATCCCAACATAATCAACGGGTCAGAAATGTACAAGATGTAAGAAGTCACTGAATTCAACAAGAATTGCACAAAATAAATGATCCCATTTATGTATGAAGCTTTGATGCTATTATCAAAGAAAAAGTTGTTGATAGTAAAGAAGATCAATACTATCTATGAAGAGAAACTATATTCTCCTGGCCTCTCAGATTCTGATAATTTTGATAGAGTTACAATTTTTCTTCTTTCCTCAATTTGCCTCTAAGAAATTTCATTGAATTAAGAAAGGATATTTTCCACTTTGGATCCTTGGAAGTCAGAGCTTCTCCAAAAGAATCAAATCATGTAAACTTCATCTCAGAAAATTATCATTGAAGCAATTTTAGTTGATATTAATCATTCTTCCCATGAATAAGCAATTCATAATAAGATAATATTCAGTTCATTGGAAACAAAATAGCACCTTAAGTTTGATCTCAGCAATGTCTGTCTCATCACAGACCTCCGTTATGAAAGACTGCAATTTAAACAAGCAACCAAAAGTTAAAATTTTGAATTTTAAAATATAAGAGAACAATGATGAAATATAATTGCAGTCCTTTAAATTTTAACTCAAAATAATATAGTCACCAAATTATGTCAAAACAGCAAAAAAATAATCATTTCCATTCAAAATCATCAAGTAGAAGAATCCACGAGAGAATGACCAATCACAAAACCTTTTTCCAAACGCAGCTGCATAATCAAAAGAGTATAATATTCTAATCTAATAAGATGAGCTTTGAGGTACACTTTCAGAAAGTGGGTTTGAAATATCACGAAAACAAGTAAAATTCAAATTTTAAAATACAAACAACATGAAATATAGAATTTAGAGGTCAGCCACACACAAATTGGTGTTCGGTTTGGCGAACCAAGAATTTGGTGGTATGGTACAGGATGACTCGTCCTTTCATAACATAAACAAAAATGACAATAAAACGAGGGTTTCCCTGTAAGATTAGATATAATCAACAAAATATACATTATTACAACCATCATAATCTTAGACTCTGAGTCAACCTCAATGGAAAAGAAAGCCAAGCACTGACCATGGAAACCACATGCTATTAGTGAATCTAAAGCCACTGAAGCCAAACCAAGATATTGAAGCAAGATAAGATTGTGTGGCTGTTAAATTTGAATTTGCAAATACTAATATAGAGATGTCTGGAGTCCAACTCTGGACTCTGAACCACTCCACTTAAATTTGCATTTCAAAAACAAAGAAGACTTGGAATATACTTTTTACTCATCGTCAATTCAGGCAAATAGGGAAAACTGCACTTTAACCCCCATTAGATGAATGACATCACATGCCTTTCATTCATATCTGCTGTCAAAAACCTTGCCATTTTGGGAACATTAACCCAAGCCCCTGAAAAGAGGCAAGTACAGGTATTGCAGTTATCATATTCAAAATAGTACAGGCTAATTTGGACATGTACCAGTTATTCTATTAAGTATTCATATCACTTACCTGTAACTAGCCAGGTGAAAAAATAGGATTCCATTCAAAAAGGATTTGTCATCCTCCTTTAATTCAAGTACAGGTATTGCAGTTATCATATTCAAAATAGTACAGGCTAATTTGGACATGTACCAATTATTCTATTAAGTATTCATATCACTTACCTGTACAGGCTAATTTGGACATGTACCAGTTATTCTATTAAGTATTCATATCACTTACCTGTAACTAGCCAGGAAAAAATAGGATTCCATTCAAAAAGGATTTGTCATCCTCCTTTAATTCAAGTCTTAATACCCCAGTTACAGTTGGTTAACTAAACAACTGAATAGAAATCAGTTTAACTTTCAAAGCAAAGTTTGATGTACCTTTTGGAGTATTTCTGCTAAACCTAACTTAAATTTAAATGGGAATGTTCCTTGATTATTTGTCTTTTGTCTGGGGCTCACGAATTCCTTTGAAAATAGTGGTTTTGACCGTGTAGCGACACCATATGAGAAAGATAGGGCTGTTTGAAGTTGTACACTGATGTGCAGTTTTAGCATATTTGACATAATTGGGCTGCAAGGGGATACTCAAACTCAAGAATGGCTAAACAGTCAGATACTTACAAACCATATCATTCCTGTGGGTACTTGCCTTTGTTAGAGCTATATAGGCATGATTACCTCAAAAGGTTAATAAAGGCAATCCATGACTCATCATTAGACATATTTTCATTTTGGCTCTTCGTCATGGATTTATCTCTTCTTTTCATCTTTTCCCCTTATGATAGGTATCAAAGACAGATCTTTGCATTGGAAAGAAGAAAGCTGGAATTCATAGCTTGTAAAAGGCTTGTTTTTTGAATGGTCAAAGCAGAAGTTTTACCACTCTTAGGTGGAGATCAGATTAAGGCACCCCAAATTGATAAATTACAATGTATAAATACTTCAAATTAAAGGAATTATAGTCCTCAAAAATTGACAAAACTGTATACCTACTAAAAGGCTCTAGGAGATGTTGGAACACCCATTTGATGAAATTTCATGAACTGAGGTTTTTTCTGTAAATTCAGAAATTTCACCTCTTTAGAGGTTCCACAGATCTAATCTCTGTGCATTATCAGCCTTAGGGCTGAACTGAAATATAAATTACAGCGGCAAACAGCTGACAATATTTTACTTCACATAAACTCCAATACACTGGGCAATCCAAGAGAGAAGATACCAAATATGAAATATATGCCAACAAATTTAAGCCCTTTAGGGCAATCTCTTATGCATAAACCAGATCTGAAATCACTGCAATTATTCTAGATTTACAGCAGTAAATCTGTCCTATTATCTTCAATATAAATGTTAAATCCCTTGATAATTTCATCTTTAAATTACATCAAATCAGCAGGACATAGAAGTGCTGGAAATTACTAAACCATGAAGATAATGATAGCTGAAAATCAAATATGCAATAATCCAAATTTTGGACAGCTGAAAACTTCATATATATAGATAAAAGAAGAAGTTTAAGTACATACTCTCAGCTTATCACAAACTGGTACAAGTTACAACCTGCAAAGCTCTCCAAAACCCTAAATAGGGAGAACCAAGAAAAACCCTAGCTCCACCAAAGATGCTTCAACAAGCTAGAATCACCACTACCAAGTCCTCCTTGACCTCATGCAAGGTGTCTCCTATTCTCTTCTTCCTCAACAAATACAATTTCAGGGCTTATCACCAAACCCCAACTCCAATGCCTCCTTAGGGATCAAATCCTAGCCCTAGACTTCAAGATACTCCAAAAAACCCTATTGCCCTAAGAAAAATAGAGATAAAGTAGAAAGAAGATTGAACAAGAGAGAGAGAGAGTAACACTCCTCTTACATTTGTAACCCTAGTGTAAAGAAGAATAACCAAAAGTGCATGATTGATGATGATAATGACTCTCTCCTTCCTCTATTTATATGAGAGGAAAGGAAGATCTACAATGACAGTGGACCTAGTCCACTACAAGCAACCTACAAGACTATCAAGACACAAGTAGGTACACATGTGAAGCCCACTACTCCAAATGACACATGTCAAGCTCCAAGGTGACAACGATCAACAAGCATGGCTCCAAGACATTAGAGCTACTCCCCAAAGCCCAATGCTCCTCCTCCAAGTGTCCAATGCTCCAACGCATCTCCAAGGTCATGTGCATCTTTGAGGACCACTACACCTAGATGTCCACTCCCTCAACCCAAGTATCCTCAAGTCAAGTGTAAGTCTCCATGCAAGCAACCCCATGTTGTATAGGGATCAACACCCTACTCTTAAATGCCCAATGCTCCTCCTCCAATGTAAGACATACTCCAAGCAAGCAACCTCCCTCCATGTGCAGCTACATGAAGAAGACACCAAGCTCTATAGGTCTCCAATGCTCCAAGGAAGAATGTCATATAAGGATACATACAAGGTCTAGAAACTCAATAGTAAGCCACCTCCAATGTGCAAGTCCATCACAGAACATCAAGGGTTAACCATGCACCCATGTCTCATGAAGCACCCCCAAACATGGTGCAAACACAAACGAAGTAACCCCAAAAGCTAACACTCTATTTTTACAAGGAAAGTGTTTTCACGAACACTCATCTTCTCCTTCTACAACTCTACCAAACCTGCCATCTTCAAATCTTAACCTATGCTAGTCTCAAAATCAACCACTATCTTTTGAAGAGGAATTATCACCGATCCATCACACTCCTTTACCAAGGCATCACACTGAACCTCCTCAAAACAACTGGTAGGCTCACAAGTGCAAGAAGCCAATGCAACATGGCTAGAGTATCTCCTAGGAGGTGTACTTTCCCTCACTAAATATCTAGGCGATCCTACCTACTCCAATACCTCTTGTAATCTCTAGGTAAGATATCTCATCTCTCTACATGCTAGAGTAGAAAGTGAGGGCATATCCATCCCTAATATCACTTCATCCACCCCTAAATCCGACTCATCTCAAGTCTATAAATCAGTCTTTGACTCTCTAGAACAGCGGCCTCCTCCTTCTCCTCAATCTCTGAGGTAGAGCCCTGTGAACTAGAAGACCTAATATCCTCATCAAACTTCACATCTCTACTCACTATTGTCTTCTGTTGTGTAAGAATAAACATCCTAGAAGTAGTAGAAATCTCATTGCCTTCTCTTTCTCCTCAATCTCTCAAGGAGAGCGTTGTGAACTAGAAGACCTAACATCCTCATCAAACTTCACATCTCTACTCACTATTATCTTTTGTTGTGTAAGAATATAGATCCTGTAAGTAACAGAAATATTAGTGTATCCAACAAAACAAGATGTTATCATAGCATCACAACCATCCACAAAACACTGACCACCTACGAATCTTAAGGAACATAACTCTAGGTCATAAGCCACATGTGTAACTCCATCATCCCTTAAGTCAGCATCATGGGCCAAAACTACCAGCAAATTATGATCATGGGTATCTCGCCTACGCACCTCAAAACCTCTAACAATTGAAGCATCAAGCTCATCTAGGACCACTCCCTTTTTTTAAGAGAATCCAGAAGCAAGAGTATCATCAAAGTTAACTTCCTCTACCTAAGAGAATCCAACAATCATATCCATGTACTCTATGACACTCCCATCAGTTGCACGCTTGTAATCAATCACTAATTCCAAATAGGTTTTGAACCTTTCTCCATGGCATCCAACCATGCATACTCTACATATTCCTCCTCAAGGCTAGAAGACTCCTCCAGTTTCACACTGGAATATAGAAGTTACTTGTAAAGACCACCCTCTCGCACCTCTCCAGCCAAAGCCCTTGGACTAGATAGACTACAATCACTGAGGATGCAGTGTTGTCCTTCAAATGTAACTCTACACTGATGATCTATTATATAAGAAATGAATGAATATTTTTCTTCAACCCTGAAACAAATAAAACATCACTCAACTCAAAGAACATCAACTAATGGCATTCAGAAGGAAATGGAACCCACTTCTCTTATAGGATCAGTAGCATCATTACCCAACTCCACAAGCATGCGTCCCTCTTGCTCCTTAAGCATGTTGAATAATGTCTTGTCAAAGATCATATGTCTCAATGCGCCATTGTCAACATACCATTCCAACACTATACATGGGTTTTAGAAGATAAACAAGAGACCATGGAAAAGATGATCTTAAACTAAGATGAATCCTCATCTACACTTGCAATGGTACCATACTATCAACTACAACCTATTTGGCTTTCCCCTTGTTCTTTGGACCCTAGTTGGCATAATGTCCCATCTCATAACATTAGAAACGCATCACCCTACTCAAGTTCTTCTTCCCTCTCCTTGATCCTTCCTTCCTTCTTGTAGTTTTTCATGCTACCCTTCATCTTCCCAACGAGAGCAATCTCTTCTACTTCCTCCTACTACACTAAATAGGATGGCACCTTGCTCTCTTCCTACACAAGGTTATCCTAGAGCTTCGTAAAGGTTGGTGTTATGCCACACTTTATGGGGCATCCCTTAGACAATTTTTTGCTTTTTGAGCAAGATGCATACCAGAGTATTGAGGCGAATCTATGTTGCTCTTGGGCATCCCCCTTAGAAGGAAGAGATGTATGTGATGATCAATGATATGCCAATGTTGTTATTGTTGTGCCATTACCATAATTATAATGATGTAAAATGATATACTAGATGATGATATTGATTTAGTGGATGTATTGATTGTCTAACGAGTATAGCTAATAGTATCACACCTTCAAGTTGACAAGGGTAGTAGATCCTTGATTTACTTATGTACCATTGAACCTAGGTAATGTTCAAGTGTCTTGCAAGGACTTGTACCCCCTTCTCTAGGTCAATATTTTGGCCTTCCACCCATCCATCCATTACACCTACATCCTTGGTCTGACGATTAAAGAAGTTGACTCCTTACTTCCCCTTCTTTGTTATCAGTTATCGGTGTTAACTGTTGGAAAAATGTGTCTTAGAGTTGATTGTGTCCTAGGGATTCCTCTAGCTAGGGGGTATGGTGGGATCGCAAACCATGGCCTTCTTGCTTTTCAATCAAGATGACCTACAGAGCATTGCACCCTTATCAAAGCTTGGAATGGAAAAATAATACAGGAAAACTAAATAAGGGAGTTGTCTAAAAATTCGATGATTTGGCCCGGACGGGGGGGCTTTTCACCCGGAATCCGGTTTTTTTATTTTGCAAAATCTGAATTTAACAGTGTTTTAATGGCGATTTTGATGGTAGAAACGGATTTAACACCATCAAAAACCCTTGGGGCACCCAAAATTTCAGAGTTTGACAGTTGTAACCAGGATTTTCAAAAATTTATGCCGGATTTTTTCAAAATCGTGCCGAAAAAATCAAATTTTTCCATTTGAAATCGTAGAAATTTTAGACTACGAGGTGAATAAGTATGCCTATGAAGCTGAAGTGATAAAGAGTAATATAAATGCAAATAAAACTTAGCCTCCTGGTTTGGAAGTATGGGGTCTAGGCATCTTTATGGATGATTGACTGACACGAACCTTTGAACACCCTAACACTTTGTGTGGATGCTATGCTACTACGGAAAATATTAGTGGAGGCTAGCAGGACTCCCACCACTGCATCTCTTCCAAGTCAATGAAATCCCCCTGCTAAATAAGGCTAAATTTAATTCTAAAGGGTGCATCTCTCTGACACTCCTCTTTCAGTGACACTTGTGGCTTTTATTTGTTAATATGACTGGCTTAGATAGCTTTGGAGTATATCCTTTTCCTCTATACATTGAGTCAACCAATTCATCCTTTGACCATAAGTTTCACTTGCCTAACCTTGGTTTGTCCATCTTAATCACCCCATTGAAGAAACTAGTCCTTGCAAGTATTTGAATGTTGTCATGGATCTAGTTAGTAGGTAAATCTTGCTTCTCAAAAACCTATTTGAAGATACTTGTGGTGTAGGTATGTAAATTTATAATCATGAATACATGACAAGCTATATGATGACTCAATTTGATAGTTAATAACATCTTCTATGTATTGGTCCACGTGGACACCCTTTGTTGCTGATCCACCAAGGACAAATGTGATCCTAGCACATCATGTTCAATGCCACAAATGATATGTCAGGTCTTCTTCAATATATCATAGTTTACAAAGCCAATGTATCAGTCCCAGGAAGGCTTCTCCCCAATGAATGCAGTGTTGATTTTCATGAACATGCATGGGGTTGATATACTCGGTATTTTGATATTCAATGGTAGATCTGGGAACCTAATTGGCCCTTCTACAGCCTCCAACCATTGCATGTTAGAACACTCCTCCAGATTGGCCAGATCTATAGGGGTCCTTTCTCAATGTCAGTGAACATCCTGAAAATTTCATGAGCGTGCATTGGAAAGACCTAGCCACTTTCCTAACAACAATTTGGTATTTTTGGCCACCCAATGGGCCATACTACACAACTCAACTGTTTCCATGCAAGGCATTGTCCATCTAGGCACTTTTCTAGGCATAGGGGGGTTTATAGGCTTATTGCAGGCTAATTATGGAATTGATGGCACATCTAAGGTTTTTATTTAAAAAGGCCTAAGGTTGTGCCTAATAATTTACTAAAAGGCAAATTGTGCAAGTTATGTCCTAATTTGCAATTAAGAAAGCACTTTATAATTTTTTGAAGATTATTAGCCTAAAAAAGACTAGGTCATTTTGCCCAATTTAGCTTGTTGCATACATGTGGAGACAAATAATTGTGATGTGGCACTTGGGCACACATGTGGAGATGTTTTGGTGGCATCTAAAGCATACCTCAATGAAAGATTACGTCCTAGCCCTTCATCTCTCATCCTAAGACATGGATCAACCTCCTCAAGGCAAAATGTGGGCTCCATGTGGGCTCCAATCACTTAGCTTGAAAGTGGTTATTTGGTTAAAAGCATGAAAAGAGGAAAACAAGCAATGGATTTGCAAATCAAGCAATGTTTTTGAAAACAACATGTGGTTTTCTCCTATTCTATAGAAGAGACCCATGGTATGGGGCATTTTTGTAATATTTTTGATCCATGGACCAAGGAAGGTGCCTTAGTAGCTCAACAACTTGGCTTTATTGTAAATTTTATTGTAATGTCGTTGAATCTTGGCCTTAGATCAAGAAACCATGTTCATTGAGATCATCAAGATGTAACTACTCATTGTAACAACCTTCTAGAAACCCGACATCTCTTCTAAAGAAGAATTTTCCCCTCCTTGGCTATTTAAAGGGGAGTGAATTTCTCTCTAAGGGTGGAAATTTTTACTGGGAATAAAATTATGTTATTTTGCTCTTACTCACTAGTGTTCTTGGGGCTATTCTACTAGTTCATGTTGGATTATTTTGTGTGATTGACTTCATGGTGGAAAACCCATAAGGGTTTGAGGTAACAAATATTTCTTTTACTTGCATTCAATAGTTTGTAGGATTATTGCTACAATCTTGTCCTACATGAATATTCCATTGATGTGTTTATCTTAATTGCTGCAACCTCTTGATTTCATATTGGTTTTGTATTCACTAAATGATTTACTAATGTTGTGATGAAGCTAGTGCATGAATAGATTGATGGGTCCTCTTGAAATTTGCAGATTATTATTGCAGGATTGGAATTGAAGGGATTTGAGTTAAATCAAGCTATCAAAGATGGGGATTGTGTTATCCTCCACCCTCCCTTGGGTTCTTCTATCTTCTCTTCAACACATTAAGACTCCATTTTCCCCATGGATGTTCCCTCAAGGAACTAGGTCTATGGTTTAATGGTATTAATTTTTCTCTTGTTTAGATTTCTTCCATTTATTTAAATTTGCTTATCAATCTTCTTTTGTAAGTTCTTGGATCAAATCTCAAGAAGAGGCTTCAAGGGAAATCGAATTCTTCACATCCAATGGCTATTGTTAAAACTTAAAACCCAAAGGAGCTAAACAAACCTTGTAATAAACCAGCATTTTCAAGTAAGCCTTTAGTTAATCCATACATCCAAGTATTTGGCTAATAAGGGTTTCTAAATTGTTGTCATATCTTACCTTGTTATCTTTGCTGGTTTAGATCTGCTTTACTTAGAAGTTTTAGTGATTGAAACAACACCAATCTTGTGTACTAGGATTAGCCTCTTAAGGGTAATCCTCTTACATGCTCACTGTGATTGGTAAATTCACTAAATGCTCAAACACTAAGTCTGATTTCAATAGCCCTTAAAATCTAGATATTCTATGATCTTGCCTGGAATATCTGTGTTATTGGGGCTAATATACTTTATTTGAGGTATTATTCCTTGATCTTTTTGTTGGGAACCTAATCCTTAGGGTTAGGCATCTTCACGTGTAATGAATACTAACAGTCACTAAGAATATGAAGAGCCGTGAGGGAGTCCAAGAGACCTCTTGGAAACCTCTTGGAATATGAAACCAAGAGTCTTAATTTGATGTATTAATATGTACTATCTTAATGGAAAATGCATCCCATGCCTATTCAATCTTGTGTGTTTGGCTTTGACTTTAGTAATTTTGCATGTGTGCCTTTCTGAGGCACCTATCAGTGGTATCAGAGCTGCCTATTGTTCCTAGGCTTGTGGAAACTCTGGTGTGGTGTTTCTCCATAGCATTTGAATTGTTGTGAGTGGTGTTGGAGATATTCTCTTTGCTGTATTGTTGAGTAAAGACTGGTAGCATCCAACAACCAGGACCACCGTGGAGCTGCTAGAGGACATCAAATTGCGGTCATCTCCTTATGAGGTGTGGTAACATCTTTTATTTGCTTTTTCTATATACCAGAGCCCGACAGATTTTAGGGCTTGTAGAGTTTTGGAGTGAATCCTCTTCAGGGAGTTCGAGAGGAGAAGCTCTCGATTTGCTGGAGCACAAAGCCACCACCTGTGCGAGTTTTTAAGTGAATCCTCTTCACACAATTCGAGAGGACTGAATCTCTTATTCATTTCAGATTTGACTTCATCCTTGTGTCTTATAGTGTGTGGAATCTCATCTCTGCTCACGATTGTGATCAACCTCACACCTTTGTAGTCTCCTCCTCTCACACAGTCTCATCATATAATGTATTTATGCCTTTGTGTTTCCCAATGCTCAACATGTAGAAGTTGTGTTTCCCCTTCTCATCGTTGTCTTTCAAACCAAGTGCCCGCATCAATTCCCAAATAGGTTGACATGCCCAGCCTTGTTCACCAACCTTTCATTATATGGAAGAATCATAACTGAAAGATAATCATGCTTTGATTTTGTAACTCATCGATGACATGTTGAGCGTTGAAGTGGAGTTAGTGCTACCCCAAAACTGAGTTGTGACCATTCACAGTACGTGTTCTCTCTCCAGCCTGCAAATACTTATTGTGCATTACTATCTGTCGTGTGAATGTTACTAGTGTAAAGTGAACGTTGCACACTACCAACAATTGGAACTGCTTGGGCACAAAGCACTTGGAGCTCAAAAGCACTAAGGACAAAGTACTTCATTGGGCACAAAGAGAGGTGCTTGGATAGCCCACCTAGGACTAGGAAAGGCTCTCCTATTCTTGCTCTTTGTCTAAAATCTCTTGATATGATAACCTCCAATCTCACTTGGATTCTGGGAAATGGCTCCAATATTAAGTTCTGGGAGGACTCCATTCTAGGGCGGACCCCTTTAAAAGATTTGGAAGGACTGGAGAATATCAAAAATTGGCTTCATTTGAACAGCAAATTCACCCTGTGGGATTTATCCAGCTGGAGCCCGGATGACTGCTGGACCAAATGGGACCTGGGGGTTGTCCCGCAAGCCCTTGAGATTGAAGCTAGCTCCCTTTTAGAGGCCCTGCAAGGCCTCTCCCCTTCTTCTGCTAAGCTGAAGGACAAAAGAGGCTGGGGCTCCTCCTCAGGCCTCTACAATGCAGCTGCTGGATATGTTGCCTTAAAAGCCATTCCTTGGGCATCTCCGGATCCTACTAAGTGGAAAAACCTCTGGCTACTTCCCTCTCTTCCCAAAATTGATCATTTCTGCTGGTCCCTACTTCATGACAGCATTCTTACATGGGACAAACTTTTGAAAAGAGGATGGGAGGGGCCCTCAAGATGCCCTCTCTGTGCCTGCCATGAGGAAAATTCGACCCATCTATTTCTTCAGTGTCCTTTTGCTATTGAACTCTGGAATACCCTTCTTGCTCAGCTGAATCTGGCCCCTCCTCCTTCCATCTCTTCCTTGTTCGCTTCCTGGTTAGATTATGCTCCATTTTCCTTCTCCAGACTGAATCTGCTAAAGCACTGCTGGATGTGGGTCCCAAAAATCTTCTGCTGGAAATTGTGGCTTGAACGCAATAATAGAATATTCAGGGACAAAGCAATCTCGCCAGCCCAAGTCGCAATCAAAGTTAAGGCGTTGATAGGAGAGCTGGTAGCCTCTAACACCAAAATAACCAATGAAGCTATCCCTAACAAAAAGGAGTACAGCTGGTTTCAAGGGCTAGATTCAGCCCTCCTTAACAGAACCAAGAACATTGTTAAGCATTACTCTCCGTGGGAAATAAGGCTAGAGGAGCAAGAATTCATAAAATGGAGATCCTCCCTGAACAAGCACAGTATGCATGTGGATGGGGCCTCGAAAGGGAACCCCGGACCTGCGGGAAGTGAAGGAGTCATTCTTGACAAGGCTGGGAAAATCATCCTCACTTTCGCCTGGGGGTTGGGCCAAAATTCTAACAACATTGCTGAAATTCTTGCCATTTGGCAAGGTCTGATTCAAGCCAGAAGTCTCTCCATTAATAAGTTGGCAATCATTGGTGACTCCCGAATCATCATGCAGGCTCTAAATCTGAAGAAAGAACTAAATGGGATGGGGTTGGCCCACTATCACCAGAAAGTCATGTCTCAGCTGAAAGCATTCGCAGAAGTAAAGTGTTACCACGTCCTTCGAAATCTCAATCAAATAGCAGATCATGAAGCCAATAAAGGAGCCTCCCTAAGCAAGGGAACTATAATAATAAATGGAAGCGAAAATCATGTGCCCATCCCCTAGTGAAAGCGAAGAAATGGATGTTAAGATTGCCCATGAAAGAAATAAGTGTAATTCAGATTAGTGAAAGATTCCTATTTGGACCAGCGTGCAGAATGAGGCTTTCGAGGAGCAGATTGTTCAGAGGTAAGACAAAAGTTTGTCACATGACCAATGTCCTCTTTCTTCCTGGCCTGCAAACAAACAAAATGATCTCCAATCGATGAATCGTATCCAGCTAGGAGGATTGATGAATTCGAGTAGAATCATCCCAAGACTCTGCAGAAACTAAGAATCTGGTCTTTATCAGTCAGAATCCTCCAGTTTTATTGCACTCATCTCTGGCAATCGTTGAAGGAAACGTTGGAAGCTTTCAGAAGTCGAGTAAGGGAGTTAGCAGCAGCAGATTGCGCCTATTTTTGGCAGCTAGTCCGTTCCAATTATAAAATAATTGAAGTTAAGTCAGCATCATAAGCTGGATTGACCAGCAAATCTGGCAAAATTCACATATGGAATTGGGCACCGGCTGGCTGAGCTGGAAATGATGGTTGATGAAATGATCAAGGAACATGAAAGATCCCAAAATCCGAGCGCAACAATTACAGGTCTATGCCTTTATGAAGTTCAATGTCTGTTCAGAAAATTTCCAATTTTTGTAAAAGGGTTAGTGAGCATAGCCACGCCCGTATCTCTGGATTCGATGCATTTATTAGAATAGAATCTCTGTCTGTAAGAATGTGGCAGTTGTTTAGCCAGAAGAGCAATAAAAAAGGCCTATAACCGTTTTAGTAAAAAAAAACAATTGGAACTGCGAACTCAACATGAGGACTGGAGCTCTCCATACCGGTGCTTCCATATCTCATCACTCTTGCGTAGAAGCCAACAGTCTGATCCATATCTGAGATGGGCTTTCTTTATTGGCTCACGGACATCTTTTTCTTCAAGCCTAAGCCCTGCACAAACAAGGAATTGGGAGTATAAGGGGCAAACGATTAAGTCTGTTGGTGTGCATGTGGAATTAAAGAGTGCAGACCCAAGCTTGAATCTGTTGATGAGGCTTGGCGTGTGAAGCCTGAGTACATACCCAACATCTACCAGAATGTTGGAGTGTGGAGTTGACATCTCTCAATGACTGGAGCTGCCTTTTTTTTCCCTCAGAACTGGTGCATGAGCTCTCATGGGTGTGAAATTTGGTGGAGACGGGTTTCATGGAAACCCTAATTTTGTGAAGAAACCTTTGTGAGACCACTCTGATGCTGCGGTCAACGTGGAATGCATTCATCCCATCGAAGCTCTGAGTGCATGAACACTAAGGTGATCCCTCTCAATCTGCAAGAGTTGTATCACGTGAAACCTCTCCTCCATGACTAGTGTGCTGCTTCATTGGAGTCGATCAGCATGGTAATTGTTCAATGAAGAATCACACATTGCCAGGCCTCTTGGAATGTGGAATATACAAAGTTGTTTGTTGTTCTATACTAACAAGTTCTCCACAAGACTCAAACTGTCGACCTCAAAATTGGACGTCTTCTCCTATTGGTATTGTGTTTAATATTGATCATTGCTCTCTTGGTAACTACAGTGGAAGCATGGAAGTGCTTCTTGGCATCTGCGATCTTTCCTAAAACTGGGTATTGGAAGCTGCGTTGAAGGCTGATGTGTTAAAGACTGGTCTCCACTCAAGTGACTGGAATCTACTGCTGCAGGTTTTGTCTTCATTAAAGAGTTGTTCCTTCCACAACATGTATATCGATACAGTTGCCATTTCCTTCTTTCTGGATTTAGAACTTAAACCTTTTTAAAGACCGTGTGATGCACCCTGCAAGCTGTACAGACTCCCTCAGATATTGGAGAGCGCTTCATTATTGGATATTTTTGTCTTCTGCTACATATAGCCTTGAAGATTGGCTGGAGATATGTTGGTCTCTTGCTACAATTGAGTTGCTGCATATATCGCTGCAAGGTGGAGATTTTATTGTGAGCTGCGTTGGAGATTGCTGCATATTGTTGAAGACTGACTGCATATTCATTCTGCGTTGGTTTGTTGTGTGGACTGCGTCTTCCGTTTTGCTATGACTGCCTGGAGATTGTATGGTCACCAGTTGCACGCTACAAAGAGCTGCACGACCTGCTATTTTTGTAGAAGAAGCTACGCGCTTATTGTTGCAAAGATTATATTGTAGAAGAAAACCTGGCGAGCATTGGAATGAGTTCGACAGGAAGGATATTTCCTTAAGAGTACTTAGGAGTGGAGCTTGCAGAGACGATTACATACTGCTGCAAAAATTCTTATTGTAGAAGAAAAGAAATTATGTCTCATGAAGTGCCCCAAGTTACTGATTGGGTGTGCGGGTGACTGAGTGCCAAGTCGCTTCCTTAAAAGTTTTAGGCCTTGGTCAAGCATCTGTTCCTTTGCTGGCTTTTTATCATCAAATAAGATTAAATCTGATGTACTTCATTTTCCTTGATTGTCTGAATCTTTCTTCCTCCATATTACAAGTTTTAACAGAGATGAGAGGAGAGAATCATTGGACCCTAGAACCAGGCTCTTCCCGTGGGTCAGAGCCTTGGTGGACTCGATAGGAAAGGGGCCAATTCCAGGACCCTGTTGGTAAGCAAATTCGGCTTACGAGAAAAACTGGAGAGCTCATCGTGAGGCAGATTAGCAGTCTAGCTACTGGGTTGTGATAGAGTTGAATACAATTTTTGACAAGGGTAGACCTGATCTGATGACCTTGCGCTTGAACCACAAAGCAAGCATTTGGCAGATTCAAGTATTTACTTTGTACAAATGTAGCACATCTCCAATAAACACCTGATTCTTTAATCACCTCTTTATTTTATTCATTCTTATTTTTGGCCTCTTTTGGGGTTCCATTAAATTTACCCCATTTTTTAAGAAAATGTTATTTTATGGGGGGTTCATTAAATTTGTATAAAAAAGATTAATAAAATTTAGGTTTGAGATCATACAACTTATTTATAAAAAACTGAATTTTAGAATCAACAAATTTTTACATGCTGATTTTTAGCCTATTTTTAGGGAATCAACACTTTATAGAGTTGTTTCATAAGCAATGTTGATGTTAGGTTGGTAATAGCGTTTCAAAAGGTATGCCTACAAAAAATCTACATAGCATACACAACGATTAACAAGCAATATGACAATTAATAAAGAGAGGTAGTAAACATGAGTATTGCAAGTTACTGTAAATCAGAAATCGGTCCTTTGTATGAGGTGATAAAAGAGGTGAAGGTTGAAGCTAGTTTGTAGCTTAGAATCCATAAGAAATTAAATCAGTTGACAATAAAATGAAATACAGCTGTATAGACCCAAAAAATCACTCCTTCTCACCTCAATGCCATCAGGAAATAATGCACCATTTTGATTTCCTTTTTCTAATTCTCCCAGAGAACCACTCTCTGATGCATCCCCTACAAAGCATGTCATAATATTACATACAAATTGAAAATATTTTCAAGCTCGGAAGTTTGTACTTTAAACTAATCAGTTATTTCATAGAACCATTGCACATAAATGAAAACTATCCTAGATGCAGTAACTATGAAGAATAAGAAGCTTTTTAATAAGTTATTTCAGAGAAACATTACCAAAAAATGGGAAAGTCGTATAGGTGCTAACTAATAAAAATAAAAGGCTCCATAACACATTTCAAACATCAAACAAATAAATATTAGACAGGAGAACCCTAGAAAGGTTATATGCGTACACTAAATTGGGTTGTAACAAGGGCCACGTTAACAAGCCTTTTGTTGGCTAGCAAATGCCAAGGATTCCTACTTCGACTTTGATAATGCTAAAAAAATGAAATTGAATTAGTATTAATGTCCTCAAAGACATTTAAAAAAAAAATCACTTTCCTGAAAAACATATATTGTTGGAAAAATCGTCCTTCTTGAAATCTGATCAAACATTTGGATACCTTTTATGAAGACTTGCATAGGATTCAATTTTAGTGTCACTCAGTGAAAGTCAAAAATTTGGTCAGGGGTGGTCAAAGTTTGACAAAAAGTAGGGCTTGTGCTCTTTTCAAAATAATAATATACTGAGAACATGTGGTCGAAATCTGGTGATGATCCAAGACCATAAAAATTAGGGTTTGGCATTTCAGGAAATGGTCATATTTTTGGGTACCCTTTTTGGTGGATAGCATGGGGGTCAAATTTCAAGCCAATTTTTTGTCAAAATTAGGATTTCAGCAAGTTCTAAAAATAGCAGGTACCCCAGGAACACTCTTCTAGCAATGGAGTTGGGTTTCAGTTTTTACTATTTAGAAGATTCCCAAGTATTTTGATATTTTTATGTTTCCAAGGACCAATACAATATTTTTTGGCAGTAGTGATGAGCGCCCTAGTCTATTTCTGGCAAGTGCCTTTTGATGATGATGATTTGACAAAGAGATTTGCATCTTTCTTGATGATCAATTTGATGGTATTTTGACTAGATGACCAATCGACTCCAGTTGAGAAATTGCTTGGAGAGCAAGTTATTTGCTTCACAAGTAACGAACATGTGGTTTATTTCTGGGCAGCATGCCCTATTTTTTAGCACTCCAAGTAAACCTTTTTCCATGTTGAGTTGTTGACCAAGCAATGCTATTTTGCACAGGACACATTACTCGAGGAGGTGTCACTGCCTTCTATTATGGGCCCCACATGATCTATTAGTAGCACTATGAGTGCACCCTACTCATGAGGTGTTCAGTGGGACTTGACTTGCACATCACTTCAGTTCGGTTTAGTTTAGTTGACATCAATTCAATTCAATAAACTTGACTTGACTCCTTCAGTTCACATCACTTCAATTCAGTTCACTTGACTTCAGTTTAGTTGACTTTTAGTTCATGCACATGCTAGTTGTTATTGTTGGAGTTACTTGGCCTTGAAGAAAAAATTATTCAGGAAAAGGAGGGTTATCTTCACTCCAAATCTTCAAACCACTGCATTTCAAGCAAAGGTTATGAAGAACGGGTCATTACAGAATCTAATCCTGAAAAGTTGGATTCTTGAAAAATAAATTAAATTCTGGATGGGATTTGAAATTCTATTTTCTTATAAGGTCCAATGAAGTTGTAACCCTGATCAAACATCCTAGAAGTATTGATGACAATATAAAAAAATTAAGTAAAAGGGTAACCAGGGTAATATAGATAACATAAGTTTATTAATGTCCAACAAATGACCAAAAATCAAATCGCTCAGTACATAAGTGGTGATACAAAGTGGAAGTGTAAAGCTCACTCCTATTAAAGCAAGAAAACAAACTGATCAATCTGATCTAAGAGCAACTACTATAATTCCAAAAGGAAATACAATACTCTGTAGCCGAGCTCATGGGAAAGAGCCTCAGTGCTCCAAGAGCTGGTCGTCAAGCCGAGGAGATAGAGGGTTACCCTCTAAAGTCGAGTGTGAATCTCTCCTACCATCCAAGACCAAAGGAAAGAATCTATGTATAGAAATCTAGTTGAAGGAGCTAGATCTGACTTGAGAAGTACCCCTCTATCTAAAAGAGGTGGACCATTGTTGGAACTAGTGGAGGAAGGTTGCCTGTTGGTCATGTATACATTATCCCAAACCCTCAAACAACACTCCCTCATGGGTCTCACTATTGGGGGTTGCACTAACTCTGGAGGTCTAACAAATCTGGGTGCTACCCTCTACCCTCCTCTACTTGCCTCTAAGTGCCGAAGAAGAATGCGATCCACTACATGGTGTCCAGCCAAGTAGGGGGGCAAAGAATATGGGTTCTAAGCCTGAGAGCCTCTCCCAACTATAATGCTAGGCACCATTGGTTTGGAACCAAAAAATTATGGGGAGTTATGGGGCTCTGTAAACAAGCAATAGAACCGACAACATATCTCATAATAATGAGGGCATCTGAATATGAATGAATAAGAAGTGCTCATCTATCTATGTCTCTTGTCTATGGAAAATCTAGCATAATATGTTCTCCCATGTATCTGGTTTTAAACATCAACTCAAAGCTTATGTGATCCCACCCTAAATTGGCCCAGTGGGATCCTATGCCTTTGCATCCAATGCCAAAGTATCTAAATGGATTGCAATGTGAGGTTGTCTCTAAGCTCCACAAAGTGTTCTGCATATAAGGCAATCTTGGGTCTCAAACCCCCAAGTGAGGCAACCGAAGTGACCTGGATGCATTCTCTATAAATACACTCCCTAATAATCCCATTCATGTCCTGCTTATTAGGAAAGATATGGCCTAGAGCATCCAAAGAGTATCTAAACTAGGGAAGGCGAACCATCCATATACAAGCTCATTGAAGGAAGCATTGAAGGAAGGCGGACCATCCAACACTGTGCTCTCCCAGTGGAGGGGCAACTAGGCAATGGCCTTTGAAGATCAATAAGCCATGTAGGGATACTAACCTCTACCTACTACGAAGTTGGTAAATCTCTTGAGGCGATACAACAACTCTATCGGTTTGAAGACAATCTCAATACAAAAAGAAAAGGGTGTGCCGCAAACTCTATCTGGATGATGTGTTGGGGAACCATCCTCTTGCATTTGATAATGTGACGGAGCAAGAGGGTCTGAACTCTCGCGATGCAGGCCCAAACTCACTCAAGCAAGCTCAATCCCCAAAAATCTGAACCATACAAAACAGTGGGTCTAATGATGGAGCCCATAAGGTCCAATTTGGACGAAATATCCTAAAAATAGTGTTGGAAACATTTTCTCTCTATAGAGCAAGGGACCCATGCCCCTTATTAACCCAAGGTTGGATAAGCTATCTCAACACGAATCTAGGCCCTAAAAACTGAACTCCTAGATATGTGTATGCAATGGTCACCTCAACCTCCTCCCCCCTAAAGAAAAAGTGGAAATCTAAGAGGGACTTCTTTAGGCAGTTGAAGATTATCACCTAGGTTTTTCCAAGAGAGACTATCAATTCTCGAAAGTCGCAAAACAACGCAAGAACATCCAGCTATCTCTACAAACCATCAAGTGTGGAGGCCAGGAGGACCACATCATCGACAAAGAGTATGTAGATAAGGAAATGGTGGAGGAGACAACCACCGCTTGGTTGGATGTGCTCATGCAAGAAGGCATCCAAACCGCCTATGTAGATACAAAGTGGGTGGGAGGGGGCACCCCTATTTTACCCCAATGGTACTCCTAACGAAATCTAATAATTCACGTGTTGTGCGAAGGCGACCAAGAATTGTCTCATAGAGTCGCACAATAGAAACAATGAGAATCTTTGAGATACCAATGTCCCCAAGTCTCTGGAACATGGCCACTCACATAACTAAGTCAAAGGCTTTCCAAAAGTCTTCAAAACAACAAAAAACTCTCAAAGAGTGGTGCCTCGCCTCCTAAATGGTGGCCCGAGTGAGGATATGATCCCTCATCTAATACCCTGGTCTAAAGCCTACATGTCCCCTACCACGAATGTTCCTCCTCTCATGCTCCACAAATAGCTATAAGTGAAGAAATTGAAAATAAAAATTTGTATTTTAAAAATTTAAATTATAATTATAGTTCTATTCTAGGATGGCTTTTGTGTCAAGCATAATCTATTTAGAGCATAGGAAGTGCACCCTACTTGGAGTTTGACTTTACTTTCATGCATGAGATATATTCTTGAGGAGGAGGGTACTCCACTTGTGTTATTCCATGGAGAACCTTGAGTTATTCAAGTTTTTTTTCTCAGCTCAAAAAGGGCAGACTACTTTACCTATACTTGGCAAATGAATGTACTATTCTCATGGCTAGACGAGGAGCGCTCCACTTGGGTTATCCTAGCAATTTGTAAAGTTTTGGGCTTGCTTATTCATCATGCAATGAGGGTGTTGTCTTCTATTCTTGGTGGTGGTCTAAATTTGACCTTCTAGTCTTAATCTCCTTTTGTCTCTTTGCTATCACTCTACCCCCATGCGATCTAGTTATTGAGAGAGGACACTTGTGTTTCATGTACTGGTGGATTTCTCACATCCAATACCATAGTTGTACTTCGTTTGGAGTGAAGAAGTTGTGTGATTTGTGTCTGGCTCCCCTAAGATCGTTGAGCATGTTGATGAGTTTACACCTGCTTGGAACTTTGTACTTTTAGCAACTCTAAGTAATAAAGACGTTATCTACATTCTTTTGGCAGACATATCATGAGTACGAGTGTAAGAACATCTATCTTTTTGCATAGCTCTTACTTGCTCTTATTTCGATTTCATAAAGCATTGACATTGTAGGATTCAAGCAATTTTTGTTGGCCCTATTAGTTTTCTTTTCATGCATTCATTAACTACATTTCAAGGACAACTCACCGGTCACTTTTACTTTTAGTTGATTTTAAGCATAATTCTAAGGCAAAATAATTGAAAATCCTGGCAAAACAACAAGCTAAATAGATTTGGTGAGGGGAATACTAGGACTCAACTGTAAGAGGTTGGTTTTAAGTGGTCTTCTTGCTTTTTATGCTACGTCAGCTTGTTGTTCTCCAACTTTTGTTGCAGAAATAGGAAGGAACTGGAACGAATTTTTTTATTTATGCTCACTTAGTTAATCATATAAACTTTAAAGTCAAAGATTGCATTTTAATAGTGTTTTCCTATCAGTTTCAGTGAGTTTCCCTTGCTGATCTGCACTTTTTGTTGCAGAAACAAAGGGATGCTATAGCAAAATTTTGAACTTTTCAGCTTGAATCATCATATGAATAAGAAATTTCACTAAGTGTTTTCCTCGAGTTTTTGGGGTACTTTTCCTTGTTGACCTGCAACTTTTATTTCAGAAACAAGCAGAGGTTATCACCTGTTTGTGAGTTATTTCATTGATTTTATTATCTACTTGCATAGACTAGACTTCTAGGCTTGATGTCCTAGCATCGTACTTGCATGTTTCTGATTTAGTTAGTGCAGAACAGAAGCTTTTACTCACTGATTTGAGGTCATACTTACCCCCTCGAATCCATTATTGACACCCTAAATCATTTAAGAACTCCTCCTTGAGGTTTGGAAAAGCACCAGACCAAACAGAGAGAAATCGAGCAAGATGGCATTGGCTCTTTTGATTTTCCTATAGTTATCCAGACACCGTTTTGGTCTTTTCAAAAAAGGTATTTCCAAGCGATAGCAGGGACATGCAACTTGCTTCTATAAACAAGAAGTTCATCATTAAACTGATAGCCTTCAAATTCCTACTGTGTTTTTTGCTCACTGCAATCCCTATTTCACTTGGACGCATCTCAAACTTCACATCCCTATCCAATAATATAATTGGAGTTAAAAAGAAATATTTATAAAATGTTTTTTGGAATAGTCTGGATTATGCTTGGGATTATATTGAAAACAAAAACTTAAAAAGTGTGACTCCAGTACCTTATTCCAAGTGAAAGCTATCAAAGATGTATATTATAAACTACAAGGAAGAAGAGTTATATTGTAAGAAAGGTGAAAACGAAAGTGCATTTAGAAGAGTATTATTGTCAAAGGAAATATATAAATAGAGAGAGAAGAAAGAAGAGTACTAATGTCAAAAGGAGAAAAAGGACCAAGTTAATAAAAGAATTATTTCAAAGGTACTTTAATTTAAAAAGCCTAACTTCGAAGTGGACAAAGACCAAAAGTATATATCACTAGTGGGACCCTTTGTGTGCCAACTTAGTTTGGAGTTATCTAATAAGGGGTGAGTAAAGTTCATAAAAGAGGTATTATTCACACATGGCATTAATGTCGGAGATGTTATGAAATTGATGGATCACAAAATGAGATGTCCTAATTTAGGAGTTGAAAACAAATGCCTCTCAGAGAAAGTCGAATGATGAAAATAGAAAGAGCAAGATCTCAAGAAAAATTTCAAAAAGATCTTAAATAACAAAGAGAAGGAAATTGATTGTCTAAGAATACAAAATCAAACCCTACTTACAGAAATCAAAGACTGAAGAGAAAGGATATAACCATTCTAAGGATTGACAAAGAAACATTAACAAACCTAGTTAAATCAACAATATTTTCAGAATTCAAGTACAAACTATGGATAGGAAAAACCTCATAGAATCAAGCAAAATTGAAAAACAATGTGTCACTAAAGAAACATCAACAAATCTAGTTAAATCAACAATATTTTCAGAAGTCAAGCACGAACTATGGATAGGAAAAACCTCATAGAATCAAGCAAAGTTGAAAAAAAATGCGTCACTACTAATGAAGTTTCATCAACTAACAAACCAACATAAGTATCAAATGAGGAGCATCCTAAAACCAGCATAGATCCATCTTAAACCTGGATCTTTTCTTGATGTGTAAAATATTTAAGATACAAAAATTTACACCTCAAGAAATTTGATCATCTCAGTGATTGATAGATCCGGTTTTAGATGGATCTATCTTGGTTATGATTTTTTATTTTATGAGCCGACATGTTATTCTTTTATGATGTGGGTTATATTGCCACGTCATCGTTACCCACGTCACTTGACAACATCTCCCCCATACTGGGCCGTGGAGCACCTTGCTACTCTCAGAGCAATTAAGATCAAGCAACAAGAAGTTACAAGGGTAACTTACCATCACCCTGTTACCCCCCATTTTGCATGGGTGTCCACTTGTAATTTTCATCACAAACTTCATGGGGGTGACATGTTGATGATGCCTTGGATGATAGTGTTTGGATGTTCATGAAGATTTGATGACTGCTGATCTTCATGTTGTTTCCAAGGCAAATTGTGGAAAACAGAACTTTGTATTGAAACCCTTGTTTCTCCAACGCCCTAGCTCATATGGCGACTTATGATATATGGATGGAAAGCTCTTTTAGAAGACTATCTCATGGTGCGAAACGATCAACCTAGATCTCCACCGTGTTAGAGTAATGAACTCCATTTTTCTAGGCCGTTTTTGCTGATTTCTGGGCTGTTTTTGCTGGTTTCTGGACCGTTTTTCAACAGTTTGGTACCCTGTCTTCAAAAGGATCGATCTCACTCATCTGAGCTCTATTTGGGAAGTGCCATATATAGTTGGAAAACTCTTTCCGGGACCTTTCCAAAAGTACATAATGCTCATCCATATTCCTTAATAGTTTGGGAGCACTAGAGTCATCTTTTAGTCTATGTTTGTTGGTTTATAGGTCATTTTTCAGCAGTTTGGTACCCTATCTTCCGAAGGGTAGATCTCACTCATTCTAGCTAAGTTTTGAAAGTGCCATATATGATTGGAAAGCTCTTTCTGATACCTTTGCGAAGGTATAGAACACTTGTTGATGTATATGTAACTTCGGAATGTATTTCACATTTATGTATGTTGTATTCCTATAGAGATGTTATTATTCCTCTATACGGAAGTGGTTGTATTCCTATAGAGATGTTATTATTCCTCTATACGGAAGTGTCGTCATTTATATTGTAAGTGTCGTAACTTATACTTGATGGGTTATTAGACCACCTTGTTGGGGTCGGCCCTGTATAAGTCATGTGGGTCAAAGGGTTATTAGGCCACCCTAGTGGGGGTCGACCATGTGGGTCAAAGGGTTATTAGACCACCCTATTGGGTATCGGCCCAATCAGCATTGTGTTATGTGGTTAAGATAAGACCGACCTAGTAAAGGTTATTAAGCAAGTCAAGTCTAGTATAAATAGAGATCGGGAGATCTCTATTTGATCATTCTATTTCTCTCACACACACCTTGGGAGAGTGGCGCACTTGTGGAGGAGGAGAAGCTGCTGCTAGGAGATGACTATCTCTTGTACTCTGGTTGTATCATTACTCTATCCATCTCTGAGGAAGTTATTGGGGTTTTTCACCTTTATGGTTTTCCCCAAGTAAACTTTGTGTCTCTTGTGTGCTTGCATTATTGTGTCCATGATTGATATGCTGTAGATATGTATGCTGTACATGTTATTCTCTTAGTTAAGATCCTAGATCAGATTGAAATTCTGAAAATCTAACATGGTATCAGAGCTAGCCTGAAAGAAGGCATAGTATGGCATGTATGACACTTGTTGCGCTTACGATGCTAGGGCTTGATATAGCAAAAACCAGTCATCGTAGGACTTTCGCTATAAATCCATTTTGAAGTTTTCGGATCTAAAACTTTTACAGGTCAAAAATCAAATCCCCATGTACCTTGTGTCCAAAGGACAACTTCTAATTCGTTGTAATTTGTGATTTATGATCTGTACAATATAGGGTTTCTGCCTCTTCCAGATCTCAGTCATAAACAGGTGACCTTGGCAAAAAGGTCATAACTTGGGCTAGGAAGCTCCAAATAAAATTTCGTAAAAAGTGACAGGTAGTACACAGACTGTACTATTTCAGGAAACTTTTTAAGAGGCCGAAGTTGAACCAGTGACACGTGGCACGCCGTACAAGTTCGCTCTCCTGTTTTATCCCATAAACAAGTCACGTTGCAACACTTGGCATAACTCTCTCTCAGAGAATCCAATTGAGATTAGACCTGTCAGGATGGAAAGATGACAGGTCAGGCTACCACAGAAAAAGTTTTCAGACCCTGTGGATCGAAAAGTGCAGAGTTACACCAGAAACAATCAGGTACATATTTCTGTCAAAACAGAATTATTTTTGAGCACCTTCATTCATGGCTTCCAGAATTTAGGGTTTCGAAAAAAGTTGGAATTTTTGTAATCGGAGACTACGGCTGAATGCTACTCATCAAAATAGAAATTTAGAGACCAAGATCAGAATTTTTGGTTGGGCAGAAGACCGGGCTTGATCAGACCCTAGTTCGGGACTTTGATTGGAAAAGTCGAAAATTAGGGCTTTTGAGAAAATGGGAATTTTTTAAATCTGTGACCACGGCTGGAAGCTCCTCAGAAAAATAGAAACTTAGAGCTTTGGATCGAACCTTTTGATTGGACAGAAGGGTGGGCATTATCAAACCCTAGTTCGGGGTCACGTCGAGTGAATCCGGAAGTTTCAAAGGCAAAATTGAGGAGTGAAACTTTGCAGTTTTCAAATTCTGAATATACCAGCTTGATCAACTCATCAAGGCACATATTTCTATCCTTTTGGAAGTTTGAAATTCGAAGTTTGAATTTTTTGGGTTTCTCTGACAAACCCTGATCCAGCTCCAGATCCAGTTCCTGCAAATCAAGTGGATTGGGTTAATCCTAGAAGAGAATGGATTGGTCACCTACATAAGTGAAGAAGTTCCTGTTTCAGAGGGAGATGAGGCTAAGGCCTTACATAAGAAGATTACAAGCAATCTCGACAGGTATGACTTACAGGTATGTTTCGAATTTGTTCATGGTTAAGTTTATGATATGTTTGTCTTCATATCATTACGGTTAGTACAATCTTGATTAATTACTAGACTTGTCATATCACCTTAATAGAAGATATTCATTGATTAAGGTTTTGACACCTATGATTGTACTAATGCATTATGGTGTTGTATGAGGTTTATGTTGTCCGCTAACATGAAAGGTACACCAAGAAAGACAAATCATGTTCTAGTTCAAGAACATATGATCATGATGACATGAAGACAAAGATTCATCCATTGTCATGGATCACTTAGAAGATCTACTTACGAGGTATGTATAACTTGGTTCTACAATGGATAACTTATGAGACATGCAGGTTACTAGCACAAGTCATTGAAGAGAACCAGAAGACATTATGCGGGTATGTTAGACATAACTAGCTAGCATGCTAATCCAGGTATGTTTTTCCTATATCAAGCTAGAATCCTACCTTGTGCTAGGATCTTATACTGTTGTGTTGTTGATAATGATTATTCATGAAGTCATAGGTTTAAATAGTCATGGTTGTATACATATTATGTTTCTTACCATAATTGATGATATGACTAACCATAAGAGTCATATCTAAACCTTAAATACTAATGCTTATTATTTATGTTTGAAATTATCATGACTATACATGCTTAAGATTATTGTGTTTTGATAGTATTAAGAATATACTAATGAATGTATGATTATGTATGAGACCTCAACGATAACACAATGATGATACTAATAAGCATGCATAGTGATTAAGGATGGATATAAGTTCAAGGACAGATAATCCAGGAAGCAAAGATCAAGAAGGAGCACACTTCAGTAGTTTCTGCAAGAATGTAGATATTCAGAGGGAGTTGACCACTTCTCACAATCCACATCAGAATGGAGTTGCAGAAAATAAGCAAAGACTGAGAGGGAGTCAACCCAACAACCAAACAAAGATAAGTATTTGAATTGTCATTTCTTACATATTTGTTTGTTTAAATACTGTTATTCAATGATGTATATGCTTATGTTCCTACACTTAGGTTGTGTATTATGCATATTAGAATAATTGCATTAATGAACAGTATACTACTAATATGCATGTGATGGGTAAGTGGCCTATGGCACTATGCAACATTCCATTGCTACTTATCTAGAATGAAACCTCTTTGCTGACATGTTGGGAGTAGTGCAAACTCTTAACAATGTTCTGGTAGAGATTGGAAGGCATCTAGAAAGTTACAGGATATGGATAAATGTTGTATTGAAGCATTGGCTAAGATAATTGCATGACTATAAGACATATTTCTTTATGTGTAAGAGTTTGTTCTGAAAACTATAAGATGTTTTCTAATCATGCAATTTAACTTGTTGTGTAGGAAAGATCGTATACCATCACCTTCAAAAGAAGGACTACAACATTTGTTCAGCAACAAAGTTATCTATTAAAAATATTGAAGATATTGAAGTTCCCGGGATCTGGGAAGAATGCCATGATCGAGGAGTACTAGTCGATCATGAAGATGTTTGAGATACAATCCCAAGACCTGAAGGGGATTCTGTAGTGACTTCCAAGAGGATCTACAAGATCAAGCATGCTGCAGGTGGTAGCATAGAGACTTTTGCTCCTGTATCCAAATACACTTCCATTAGATCAGTACTTGCTCTGGCTGCAGTGATGAAATGGAAGATACACCAGATGGATTTCAAGATAGCCTTCTTGAATGGTGTAGTCGAAGAGGAAGTGTATGTGGAGCAACCACTTGGTTTTGAGACACGTGACGGGAAGTCATATATGTGCATAACTTGGTATGGTAGGATAGACAGCTTTCTATCCAGTTTGGGATTTACCAAGAGTAAAGTGGATTCCAACCTTTACTACAAGGTTGAGGAAAGCAATCCAGTGATACTACTTTTGTATGTGGATGACCTGTTTATTACAGGTGAAGATAGATTAATTGCCGACACGCAGCGGAAGCTTGCTTCCAAGTTCGAGATGAAGAACTTGGGGATGATGCACTATTTGTTTTTGGCATGGATGTGTGGCAGAGTGCAGATGGAATCTTCCTTGGACAAAGTATGCAGTAGAGATCCTGAAGAGGTTCGGGATGATGGACTGCAAGGCCATGGCCACACCTATGGCATCGAACCTGAAGCTTCTGTGTGATGCTTCATCTGATCCGGTTGATGTCACGATGTATCGTCAGATGATTGGGTCCTCTATGTACCTGACGAACACGAGACCACATATTTACTTTGTTGTGAACACATTGAGCCAGTTCCTGACGGATCCGAGAGATGTTCACCTGGTTGCTGTAAAGCATATTCTGAGGTACCTGAAGGGTACGGTTGACTATGGGCTCAAGTATGATGCGAATCAAAAGTTTAACCTGCAGGGTTATGTTGATTCAGATTGGGCAGGCAGTGCTGCAAATAGGAAGAGCACTTCTGGATGCTGCTTCAGTATGGGATCAGGTGTGATCTCTTGGTTTAGCAGGAAGCAGTCCTGCGTAGCACTGAGTACAGCCGAAGCAGAGTATGTTGCGACGGGTGAGCAGGTTGCAGATATATTAACCAAGCCGTTGGCCAGAGTGCAATTTGAGTACTTCAGAGAGAGGCTTGGTGCACTTCAGATCGAGGTTTCTTTCCAAAGGGAAGTGATGAGTCCGGAAGATGCAGATACACATGAGCTTTTCTGACATGGTTGATGTGTTCTCCCATGGTCGTGATGTAATTGCTGAGCCATTCTCACATGGTGGTAGATGTGTTCTCCCATGGTGAAAAAGTAAGGGCTGAAGCCTTCCCCGAATGGTGGTAGATGTGTTATCCCATGGTGAAAAAGTAAGGGCTGAAGCCTTCCCCGAATGGTGGTAGATGTGTCCTCCCATATCGGTGGTATAAGTGTTGGATGATGTGCATCTGGGCTGTGCTTCGTGGACGATGAGATGATCTGAAGAGGACGATGCTATGATGATCAGGAGGATCATGGATGATGAGCATCCGGATGATGCTCCAGTTACTGCTTTGTATATGCATCAGGATGATGCCTCATATGATCAGTTGGATCATTTATATGTATATGTATGTACGCATCATGTTGGATGCTTGATATGATCAGTTGGATCATTTATATGTATGTATGCATCATGTTGGATGCTGGATATGATCAGTTGGATCATTTGTATGTATTTTGTATATGAATCACGTTGGATGCTTGGACCATGTATCTGTATATGTATCAGGTAGATCATGTATGTTGATATGTATCAAGTATGATCAGGTGGATCATATATTTGTATTTGTATCAAGTGGATACACTGTATGATCAGGTGGATCATGCATGATGATATGTATCAAGTAGATACTTGGTATGCATCAGGTGGATGCATTGTATGATCAGGATGATCATGATGATGAGCTTCAGGATGTTGCTCCAGATGATATGTATCAGGACGATACAGTGATGATGATCAGTATGATCATGAGCATCAGGATGATGCTTCGTGCGATGATGATCCGTTGGATCATGAATATCAGGTTGATACTTGGAGGTCAGAGATGATATGTGGCAGGTTGTGCAAATAGCATGTAATCAGTCCTCAGATATCCGATAGGTTGAGCTGTGTGCTCGTAATCAGTCCTGGGATGCTGTATTGCTATGTAGTATGTAATCAGTCCTCAGATATCCGATAGGTTGAGCTGTGTGCTCGTAATCAGTCATGGGATGAGGTATTACTACGGAGACATGTAATCAGTCCTGGAGATCCGATAGGTTGAGCTGTGCGCTCGTAATAAGTCCTGGGATGCTCTTTAGAGATCTTATCGGTCGTGCTGCGGCACATAAATGTTCCTGGGATGCTCTTTAAAGGTATTGTCTATTCACATGTAATCAGTCCTGGAGATCCGAGAGGTTGAGCAGTGTGCTCGTAATAAGTCCTGGGATGCTCTTTACAGATCTTGCCGGTCGTGCTATGGCACATAAATGTTCCTGGGATGCTCTTTAAAGGTATTGTGAAGGAGATGCATGTAATCAGTCCTGGGAGATCTTGCCGGTCGTGCTTAAGCACATAAATGTTACTGAGATGCTCTTTCCGGTATTGCATCCGCACATAAAATTAGTCCTGAGAGACCACCTCTATCAGACCGTTCGCACAGATGATGAAGACCTGCAGGCAGTGAGCCTACATCCAGTATGAAAAAGGAATGGCTCTGTAGAACTTCCTATGACGAGTAAATTCAGAGATTGATTGAGATAGCAGCAGAAATGACGATAACGATGACTCGATGACAATTATCCAGTGACGATGATCCAGAGAAGAAAACTTGTGCTAGAAGACATGTGTCGAGAAATACCTTCCTAGTTAAGAGGGAGTGTTGATGTATATGTAACTTCGGAATGTATTTCACATATATGTATATTGTATTCCTATAGAGATGTTATTATTCCTCTATACTGAAGTGGTTGTATTCCTATAGAGATGTTATTATTCCTCTATACGGAAGTGTCGTCATTTATATTGTAAGTGTCGTAACTTATACTTGATGGGTTATTAGACCACCTTGTTGGGGTCGGCCCTGTATAAGTCATGTGGGTCGAAGGGTTATTAGACCACCCTAGTGGGGGTCGACCATGTGGGTCAAAGGGTTATTAGACCACCCTATTGGGTGTCGGCCCAGTCAGCATTGTGTTATGTGGTTAAGTTAAGGCCGACCTAGTAAAGGTTAATAGGCAAGTCAAGTCTAGTATAAATAGAGATCGGGAGATCTCTATTTGATCATTCTATTTCTCTCACACACCTTGGGAGAGTGGCGCACTTGTGGAGGAGGAGAAGCTACTGCTAGGAGATGACTATCTCTTGTACTCTGATTGTATCATTGCTCTATCTATCTCTGAGGAAGTTATTGGGGTTTTTCACCTTTATGGTTTTCCCCAAGTAAACTTTGTGTCTCTTGTGTGCTTGCATTATTGTGTCCATGATTGATATGCTGTACATGTTATTCTCTCAGTTAAGATCCTAGATCAGATTGAAATTCTGAAAATCTAACAACACTCAACGAGATTCCAAGGGGTCTGAGAACGCTAGGGACATCTTTCAAACCGTTTTTTTCACCTTTTGGAGCTATTTCCAGCACTTGGTTTGACTGTATTGGCACATGCTTGGACCATTGGCACCACTTTTGAGGAGAGTGTTGACTTGTTAGTGGGATCTATGGGGTCTGTTATCACCTATTTTGTACAAATAGTTGAAACCTTATTGAGCCGCCAGTGTTGGAACACATCAGTGTTCACTTCCAGAGTATCTGGGTTTCAGAATGCAGCAGTTAGCCAGTTTTATTTTTGAGTCGACATGACCATGGCCCCATGGGGGTTTGTAATAAAGTGTGCTAGTAGGATCTGAGTGTCTCAGTTCCCCATGACTTGATTAAGCAACTAAGGTATTCCAGGGAGTTTTTTCCCTTGTCAATTATACTTTGCCTATAGTCGAGCTATAATCGATGAGGTTTTCTCCCGCTTCCTCCAAAGCTGGAATACCCGATTTTGAAAATTTTAGCCATGGGGGGTTATTAGAGTCCAACTAATGTATATAAGCCTACTAGACACTATTAGAATAGGTTTTGGTCATGTCCCAAGTCTCTAGGACCCTCAGAAAAAAAATTCGAAAATTTTTACCGGGTCCGTCGAATTTGGGTTTTTAATTATTTTTTAAATTTTAATAAATTTCTCTATAGTTTAAATAGAGAAATTTCAAGTTGTAATATGTCAGTCATCCGAGATCCGATTTTAGTGATTGAAGGCTCCAGACTTAAGCCAAAAATCATTCATGATCCCCGGACCAGCTAACCCTAAGTTTTAGACAATTATTTGGCCTCATAATTAATATTTTTTCAAAAAATGAAAAATATTAATTAGAATATTCAAAAAATAATAAATTGGAGATAATTTAAATCTCTCCAAAAAAAGGCCAAATTGAATAAAGTAAAAGTCAAAATGACATGGCAAAAAGCATTTATGATGATTGGAATCTTCACCCACCTGATTCAGATCAGTTTCGGAGCACTGGGAGTGATCTACAGTTGAGAAATTCGCCCACCTTCATGCAAATTCGTTTTTGTGATTTGGCAATTGATTAATGGGTTGTTGGATTATGAAATCAATGCATGTGGGGCTCCTTCCTCAAATTATGGGCTCCAAACTCAAGTTTAAAGATGAGTTAAGACTCCAAGCTCGATTTGGTTGGTGTTGACATGGATTTGATTGGTTTTTGATGGAGTTTTTGGCTCACTTCATCACCAATTCGAATTAGGGTTTTAGCATTGAGTTTTGTTATATAAGAGAGGTCATTTGGGCTTTCTCTTCATGGATTTTTAGGCAAAGAAACTCTGGAGAATTTGTAAGCATTTTTATTGTTAATAAAATTAAGACTTTGGAGGTCAAAAACGTGGAGGCTCTTGATGTTCATTGCTTCACTTGAGAATCAAGGTGATATTGTTTTGCATTATATTTGAGGCTTTTAAGTTGTAGATCATGTTCAAAATGGCTAACAATCTAGCACAAGCAAGCATGTATCTAGTTCTTTTCACTTAAATATTTTTGTTTTATATATATTATCCCATGCTTAAGGTTCTTGCAGGTACATCTTCACTCCACATAAGGCCAAAGGAGTTTCAAGCTTTATGGATTTGAGAAACAAGAGAATCTAGCTCTTCTCCATCAAACACCCTAACACTTTCTTGGTTACTAGTTACTTGGATCTACCTTCATTCTTGTGGAAACCCTTTCTAGATCTTAATCCAAAGTTGAAGTTGTTTTTGTTTTTAAGCTTTAGATCAGTTTGTCATAAGGTTGAAGTTCCTTCAACCTTGGGGAATAACTTGGGATTTGTTTCCTTGTGCTCTCTTCAACACTTGTTTTTGGCGTATCACCGGTTAACCGGAGGATTTCCCAAGCAGTGTTTCAAACCCTCAAGTGTTCCACTTGGTCCCATCTCCATCCATTCGTTTTCCTCTCTTTCCTCTCCATTTTTTCCATCTTCCATCCACCCCAAGTTTTGTCTCTTTCTCCCATTCGCTCCCCCTACCTTCTTCTCCTCTCGTCCCTCCTCTTCCATCCACCAATTGCTCCTCCTTGTCCTCCTTTCTTCCCATTCGTCCACCTTCCAAAATCACAACAAAACATTAAAACAAAAACTTGTTAAGTTAGAGTTAGCTAGTTGCATTTCTTTGGAAGGTTAGTAGTTAGATCTCTTTTATAAATCAAATCTCATGTATTGAAAGGTTAGTTTAGGCACATTGAAAGGTCATTTAGGGCTTTCATTTAGTATTTTTTCCTTAATTTTATAGTTTCATTCAAAAAGTAGAAAAGTTGGCATATGGGATAGTGTGAAATTTTGTGGTTGCATTCTCGTTCCCACTGTTTTTTGGAGCATTTTAGCTTGCTGGTCCGTTTTACCATCTTAACAATTTCAAGTTAAAATCTCATGCTTTCTATGTTTTAGACCTTAGTTTTCATTTATAGACTTAGCTTCAAAGTTTATTTGATTTTTTCTAACACTAAAGGGTGCCTTGTTGAGTTGTTTCGAGCTTGTGTAGGTGATTTGAGAGGGAGATACTTGGTAGATCTTGAAGCAGAAGATCAAAGCAAAATTAAATGAATACCATAAGGAGTGATTAAACATACAAGATCTTATTATCCTTTGTGAAACTCTTCAAGAGTTCATTTCAAGTTTAAAGTCTTATCTCTCAGAAAAGTCCTTCAAGTTTTTCTTAAACCCAAGGCACTTGTAAAAATTAATAAAAGTTTCTAGTGGAGGAGTCCTCCACCTTTTGGGTTTCTTCCCCATTTGGGGAAGAGTGTTGGGTTTGCTTAGCTTAGATCTTTTCAATTCATATTTTTAGAGTAATTTATTTTCATCTTGTCGCTTCTCTCTCAAGTTTTGACCAAAGTAAGCTAACTTTGGGATTGTGTCCCAAAGGCCACATAGTTTTGTGGTAGCTTCTCGTTCCCCCATCAGCTTCTTGTGGACATCCTGCTAGCTGAAAGGTTTCCAAGACTGACGGTTCTAGTGGTTGACCTTGTTCGGAGGTTGATCCCACCTTTAGAGTAGAATTGCTTGGTAGAACACTAGATCTCTCAATTATTTCATTTTATTTTGCAAGTAGCATGCTAGCAGTATTTCACATCTATTTGAGCTATCACATGATTTAAAGGTTATAAAATTGCAATATCTTGTTATCACAACTGCTTCTTGCTTCTTAAAACGAACAAAGTCTCTTGAACTTGGCCAAATCCAAGTCAAGAGCACTCTCTGTCGGAGAGCATTGTTAGACTTGCATCTTCCCCTGCATTAGGCATTTTAAAGTAGGAAGTCTCTTGAGCTGTGGTCTTAAGATCAAGTCAAGAAGCGCTCTCTGTCGGAGAGTTGAACAAGTGCTCTTAATAATAAAACTTTTCAATCCACATTTCCCCCTTGATTAATTTATCTTGGTCGTTTATCCAACACCCGTATGCTCTGCCAACCGGAAACGGTTGGACTAGTACTCAGAAAGGTGAAGGATTGATAAGCTCATAAGTGATAATTAATTAAAACTTTCACCCCCATAACCAACGAACCGGCGTTGTTCAAAAAGTATTCAAAGCAGTTCTCAGGGGAGGTGCCGGATTGCCCAATCTGCGACACGGTGACTGGTTAGCATTGCGTGCCTTGCTATGATTCCAGACAGGTCTGACATGTCTCTTAAAAGAGCTGCTTAGAATGTCTTTCCGGACACTCTTTTGTTATCCTTGGTTTTAGCCATAATAATCAAGAACCTCTAAAACACTTAAAATTTACCAAGAACAATTTCAAAACGATCTCACAAATAGCTACTTTTGACTTACACTTTTCAGCATCGCAAGTATTTCATTTTGACTCCATTTGGCACTGGTCTTTAAAAAGTTCTTTTATATCTTCTGAATCTGGACCATATGTCCTTGTCATTTGTTTAATCTTTATCTTGTGGATGCTTTGTTTTAATTCTAAGTCATAAGTATTTTGTTCATCTTCTAAATTGTATCTTGTGGAATTTGCAACGTGGATTGCGTGTTTAATTGTGTTCCCATCATTCTACAAAAAACTCCTAAACAACACTCATCCGTATCACCCCATACAAAAAATACTTAAAACATAAGAGCCTTAGACAACTCTTTTTTAGGGACTACCCCCCTTGGCTTCGTTAGGAGTTAGCCTAAACGGAGGAGCTGGGATTCAGGTGACAGTACCTGGCTCTTTGCTTGCCCCCAAGGCCACACCTCTCTCACTTGTAGTGAAGAAACAGCTTTCGAAAGATTTCTGCTGCTGGTGTGCAGTTTGGCGGACAACAGGGTCAAACCCTAAATCTAACCTCTTCTCATCATTGTTTGACCTAGATATAGTGGTGCACCCTCTCTCTTGGGCCTTATGTATTTTGGACATTGTACATGTAGCTTCGACCACTTTATTTTATTGCTTTGTTAGGAGTTTGTAAGAAGAGGGGATTTTGTATTATTTTACCCAACACTTGGCTAGATCTAGGAAATAATGAATATTTTATTGTAAAGGAAGTTAGGCTACTCTCCTATATAAAGGCAGCCTCTTCCTCATTTCAACTCATAATTGGATTTTGAGATCTCTCTCTCTTTTGGAGCCTAATTGACATATCTTTTATGGAGCATTTTGAAGTGTAAAGGATTTCTTCTATTGGGTTTTCTTGATGGTTGAATATTGAGGTATCTTGTATCTTCTGGCAATGTAAGATTTATTTATCTAGTCCATAAGAAGGGTAGTGTTACTCCATTACTTTATCATACTTTGGCTTTAGAGGTTGATTAAAGTATTTAGCGTCCGTAGGAAGGGTACTCATCAATTTTGCAAAGGCTAAGGGTAAGCTAGATAGATAGGTGAAGTGTATACGAAAGGCTACTCTTCCTTGGTGAAATTTGCAAGAAGCTTCAATTGTTTAGGGAAGGAATTTGGCACGCATTTTGCAAAGATTCCGTTCTAACATATACAAACGAGCCCTAAGGTGGGGGGGATTATCTTGGGACACCATTCTGCCCTAGGGATTGGCACTGGTCTTCATGGTCCTCCCATCACCTACACTACAAAGAAAGACCTCATGTTTTGCTAAGGCTAACTCTTCAAATCACCTTGTGCCCTCATTGCCATAGCCTAGCAATCCTATCTAGGGAAGCCCCCCTCGAATTGGAGAAGAGCCAACCAGAAGTGCAGAGACGTGGTTATCAAGGTGACATTGGGTAACACCTCTAAGTTATAGTTGGGCTAGCCATGTTCTTTGGGGATTTAACTATATGTGCTAGTTCAGGCTGTATAACACCCTAATTACAAAAGTTGTTGCTTGGAATAATCAACTTACCAACATCACTCTAAACAAAACTCGGTTTACATTCCTATATAAAATGACTCCAATTCGACTTGTTCCCAAAAGAATATTGAGAATCGCAATCAAAGAAGTCCTAATCAAATGTCTTGTCGTTCAATTCCAAACAAAATAAATCTAGGGTCAACTGACCCTTTTACATTGTGATAATATTGTCAAAAAGATTCTAAGGTATTATTATCTAGTTTTCTCAACCAAGACAACATCAAGATTCAAGAGTAGCTCATCAAGAAAAGAGTTACAGGATGGACGAATTATTGTTACAAGATGCATGTTTCAGCTATTAGTATATGCAAATCAGATTTAAAAATATCTTGAGGTTG